>CM035812.1:35712207-37057207 GCA_020458035.1 Magallana ariakensis
GGGGTCCGACGGTTATTTGAGTTCGCCAGGAGGGTCCGTGGCATATTTTTGGTAATTTTATAATGTAATTTAAAAAAATTGAATTTTGGGGGGAGGGGGATCCGGACCCCCCTGACCCCCTCTAGATCCGCGCATGAAATAAGCTTAGCTAATGCATGATCTTGTTTTTGTATATGCCATGCAATATTATATAATTATATAGAAATAATCAATGTGATTAAGCATTTTGGTGTGAATAATTGTTCATGAATTTTTACATCGTAAATCTGTAATTTCATCATTAAAAATAGTGCTCTAATCGGTAGTTGTGCCGTCATTCAGTCTTTAAATAACCATACAGCTTTGGCTGAAAATGAAAGATGATGGATGCTCGTATATGCGTGTGATATACATGTAGGTAGAAGGGGCCTGTGATAGGATTTCCCTTCCAATAACTAAACTGCCATGTTCCATTCGTTGTTCTAATAACAACATTTGGTGTCAGCTATTCAAAAATAAGTAAATAATTGATGAACAATTAATTGGGTTTATTCAAAGAATTATAGATTTGTTACATGCAGTTTGAAATCTTTCGCACTTTGAAAAATAAAATCAAAGTGCGTTGATATCGACGATATTATCAAAAAACTGTTCAAGATGTGGTCCAAATAATTGATACTTTTATATTCAATAAATGATTTGTTTTAACCTTGGTTTGATATTGTTAAGTTCAATGGGGTATATTTAAAAAAAGAAATCAATGCATTCTCAGCTTACTTTATAAACAGTTTCTCGATTAGATTTTTTTTTCTCATAAGCTTACGTTGTTTGACAACTTACACAAGAACAAATCGGAAGTTTTAAATTATCCAAATATGACATAAACTGCATCGGTCTGCAACTGCCTTTTCCTTTTTTGTCTATGCAGCAAATGTACCTCTACTTCAAGTTGCTGAATATCATAGGTTTTGTATAGAAAGATAAGGGGTAGGCGACCTTCTTTCTGAAATCAATTACTAGTAAATGATACACTGATAATTGACCTGTATGATTGGTAAACCCACACCAACCCCCGTTCTCAAAGACGGTTAATGAGATTCACTAGTGTTAACAAATCATCATACTATCAGCAAATTAGAAATTCAGTTCCAGAATTTGTGATTTTAAGATATTTTTTAAAAGTGCGTTAAGTGTTTCGATAATAAAAAATGTTGATGTTCCTTCATAACGCACTTTGAAAATTTTTTTCAAACTGCTTAGTCATAAGTTTAACGCGTTTAAATTTTTTTAAGTGACGTGTACTTTTATCAAAATGTGTTGCCACATAAGTTATTTAAAATCAACTATAAATCACAGAACTTGTGTGCTATAATTCTTTAGAAACTGTACAAAGAATGCATGGTGTATCAAAGCATTTGATAATGAGAAGATGGGATAAATAAGTTAAATTAATGTAAGTAGTCATTTTCATGTGTGTATTTTGAAACTGACAATGTAGTGAGAATCATGTGTGTCTAACTGGTGGGTCACGTGGTCTGATGTAGTGAAGTTCAGGGGAAAACTCTAATTTTTAATATAATAAATTTGCGAATTATCAGCCCCCTAGGGTATAAAGAGTATAAAGTTTTTTATAAATTTGCTCAAATTTTTTCTTCACGACCCTTAGAAAATAGTGTAGTGACTTTCAGGTAAAAAGTCAAGTGTAGTGAGTTTCATGTCTTTACGAGTATGTGTGTGTGTGTGTGTGTGTGTGTGTGTGTGTTACCGCTGTGTTCGGTATAACCTATACTTACATGTATAAATTAAGACATTTCGCCAATAAACTACGAGACATCTGCACCAGAGTAACTTCTTACACCTTTGGTATTTCAGCACGTGTGATATGATGTCCGTAAGCTAAATTGAATTTTCATTGAAAAGAAATTTTTGTAAAATTAATTAAAAACCTACTTTCATTTTTGATAAACAAGCCCGAAAGAGCAAAAATGCGAGTAAGGTTGTGGATACGCTATGGCGGATCTAAGTTAAGGATGGTTTGCATCAAAATACATACTTGCAATGAAATAATATTGAATGATAATGTTAAGAGTGAATATATTTACTGGGATCTTACTTAGAGCATACTTAGAAGTTAAGATATGACAAATGTTCAATTAATAAAATAAGGTGATTGATTTCTTAAGTGCGTGGTTTTAATTTTGACAGCTTCGCTAGCCAAGGGTGACGATCCACGGTGTTTCTCTCTCTATTGAATAGAGAAACACCGTGGATGGATAGTACTCTTTGCGAAACGCGACCTTTGGTGAGAGAATGGGATAGAACTTTCCAGAACGGGTTAACCAAGAACGCGGTTTGACTAATTAACGTCATGGCGAAAAGTGTAGGACGGGTTAATCATGCATCGCAGGCAGATACATTGGATCGGACATCTTTGTTTAAAAATACAAAACAGTTAATATTTTCAAAATGGAACAATTTGATGCGCTTTAGTTTTGATGGAAATAACTTTCAAGAACGGAGTGCCCAGGAACGCGGGTTGACTAATTCATGGTTGAAAGTGTAGGGCGAGTTAACCATCGGTCAGATATTTTGGATCTGATAACTTTGATTTTAAATATGGAAATAAATATGCATACACTAGCCTCATTTTGAAATTCATACCTTTTTATAGCAAGACAGATTTGTAGTAAATACTATAGTAAGTTAAACATAAATTTGTAAACAATAAACAGATACCGGTCTACGTATATGAATAAAAGATGTATGCATAAAACGGGAAAGTTGAAGGAGGTGACTTACCAATTGTTCTTTTATCTGAAATTCTTATTTGGGACAGTGATAAAAATTATAGTAAAATTTGACCTAAAGCACATTTAGAGATACGGTGCACTATTTAAAGGGACTTGGACACGATTTGAGCTCAATTTTTTCAAAATTTATTTTTTTATTTTTAATGTCTAGAATGGTCAGTATGGATGTTTTTAATGCTCTGTCAAAATTTGAAAGTCAAATATTGAGTTACAAGCGAGTTACAGAGGTTAAAATTCTTTGTTTTGTAAACAAAGCTCGAGTCCTGTTATTGTTTATATATGTCTTGAATTGGTAAAAGTTTCAATCTAATGTTGCATTTTGTTGTTGATAAACTTATTTATGAACACATTAAATAAGTTTATCTTGTTTCTACAAGTTATTTTGTCAAAGAAATGGTAATTTCTTTACATTATTTGTAAACAAATATAAGACTCGAGCTTTGTTTACATAACAACTACTTCTTTCCTCTGTATCTCGCTTGTAACACGACTTCTAACATTCCAATTTTGGTTAATCATTCAAAATACACAAGTAAACTATTTAATACATAAAAATCAAAAATAAAATTTTCATCTGAAATCGTGTCCAGGTCCCTTTAAATACTTATTCACTGGTTTAAAAAAAAAGTTTCCAGTCATGATCAGCTGCAACAAAAAAAGTTAAGGCCACGTGCATATCATCCATTTTAGATAATATTTTCATCCTTGCACCATTCTCTAAATATCCAGTTAATTTATATTTCAATTATAAAGAATAAGTTAAGAAAGCAGTTAAGACAAATTTTGTACACAGTATATACAAAAATGGACAAAAGAAGTATGGTTCCAAGTTCCAACATAGTAAGCATTGAATCATATCAAATATGTAAAGCGTTAATTCCCGCACTTGCGCGGAATATAATCTAGTTACATGTACTATCTGTTTTTAGTAACTGATAATTTCTATTCACAAAACAACATATCCTTTAATAATTTTGTTCATAGAATATCATTACAAAACAAAACTCGAGGTTTCAATGTTATTGGGGTTTAGGTGCAAGTTTTAGAGACAATACTTTCGAAATCATATGGTTTATTGTTTACATAATACAAAATTTGGCCGTACGCCGTAGCATCATTTTTGCAGTTTTAAATTTTAGATAAGTCTTCGATATATAGGAAAATATATTTTTTAGTTCAAATTGATGACATTTAGTGTAGCGATCGTACGTGAGCGGATCTATCTAATTTTAATAAGATTGAGTATTTCTTCATTTTGCCCTCGTATATTGATAAGTTTAGCTTGTTTGAATTAAAATCCAGAATCCAAAACATACGTAAAGGCACTTTTACGTAGACTTTCACATTGTTTATCTTAAACTTAAAATTTTCATACTTCTTCATGCTCTCCTGCTTTCTGATTAACTCTACAAAACAAAAACCACCCCCCAAAAAACCCTATATAATCTAAACGGAATTTTTAACTGGGATTACTTAATGATATAAAAAATATGCCCCATGAAGTTACCAACATCTGTAATCTCAAAATGAAGTGTCAAATGAATTTCTTTTTCGTATACACAAGTCTTTCTTGAGATGTTAACATTTCTAGGTCACCTGAGTAAACTCAGGTGACCTATTGCTATCTGTTTTCGTCCGTCGTCGTGCGTCGTGCGTTAACAATTTACATTTTTAACTTCTTCTTAAAAACTACAAGGCCAATTGTTTCCATTTTTGGTGTGAAGCATCTCTATGGTAAGAGGAATGTAAATTGTAAAATAGGTGGCTCTACCACCCCAGGGTACCACAGGTGGGGCCAAATATGCAAAAAAACAGCCAAATTTTCAAAAATCTTCTTATCTACTCCCAAACATGTGAGGAAAAACCTGATTGCATGGTTATGATGTCCATGAAGCCGTCTACCAAAATTGTGAAATTCATGGTCTCTGGGTCAGGGGTTCAGGCTCTAGGGTGGGGCCAATATGGCCATATAGTAAAAATGTACTAAATCTTAGAAAATCTTTTTCTCTACTCCCATAGATATTTGTTAAAAACTAAATACATGGTTATGATGTCCATGAAGCCCTTTACCAAAATTGTGAAATTTATGTTCGCTGGGTCAGGGGTTCAGGCTCAAGGGTGGGGCCAAAATGGCCACATAGTAAAAATGTATTAAATCTTAGAAAATCTTCTTCTCTAATCCCATAGATTTTGTTAAAAACTAAATGCATGGATGTGATGTCCATGAAGCCCTATACCAAAATTGTAATATTGATGGTCCCTGGGACAGGGGTTCAGGCTCAAGGATAGGGCCAAAATGGCCATATAGTAAAAATGTATTAAATTTTAGAAAATCTTCTTCTCTACTCCCATAGATATTTGTTAAAAACTAAATGCATGGATATGATGTCCATGAAGCCCTCTACCAAAATTGTGAAATTGATGGTCCCTGGGTCAGGGGTTCAGGCTCAAGGATAGGGCCAAAATGGCCATATAGTAAAAATGTATTAAGTTTAGAAAATCTTCTTCTCTACTCCCATACATATTTGTGAAAAACTAAATGCATGGATATGATGTCCATGAAGTCTTCTACCTAAATTGTAAAATCTTTGAACCCGTGGGACAAGTGTTTAGGCCCTAGGGTGGGGCCAATATGGCCATATAGTAAAAATGTATTAACATCTAGAAATTCTTCTTCTATACTCCGTATATATTTGTGAAAAAGCAAATGCATGGATATGATGTCCTTGAAGTCTTCTACCTAAATTTTGAAATTCATGACCCCTAAGTCAGGGTTTAGGACCTAGCATTTGGAGAGCATTTGGAAAGAGTTGAAAGGGGGGGGGGGTAAACAGTTAATGGAGTTATTTTCCCTTGCTTCTTCCTAATGGAGTTATCTTCCTTAGCGTGTTCATATTTACTAATTAATCATTAAATATAGAAAAATAATGAAGATATCCATCAAAGTTATTAATAAGATATTGTAAAAACATTTGAAAAGAGTTCAGGGAAGAGGATTATAACAGTTAATGGAGTTATCTTCCCTTGCTTCTTCATAATGGAGTTATCTTCCTTGGCTTGTTCATATTTAGTAATAAATCATTAAATAGAATGTAATTATAATGTTGTGTGATCAAAATAGCTATGCAAATATTTTTATTATTTGAAACAAAAACAGTTTTTAAATTTTTTAAAGATAAACAAATATACTTGTTAATAGTAAAGTAATAAGTAGTATACAAGCCACCTTGTTTTAGTTTATCTATGAAAACATATAAACATAAAACCTATTTTGTAAGTTAACATACGTGGGATAAATAAATTGAATGGAATCTGGGCACCTCTTCTATAGTATGTCATACACTGTTAAGAGCTTTAGGTATTGTGCAAAACTATAGGGTTAAGAGTCCTTTCCAAAAGATTTCAGGCAGGGAGGTGGATGTCATTACATTATTATAATCTTCTAATCCATTATGAAACTCAATTAAATGCATTTATGAGACTACTCGACAATTTTGTGTATGGGCTATGGTACTCAGGTGACCGTTAAGGCCTATTGGCCTCTTGTTATATAATGTAGGGCGTCAAGACGATATTGGACGTGCGGGATAAACTGGCTAAGAAGTTAAACGTACTGAGAGATACTTTATATGTCGTCAATAAAGAATGTGGAATGCTGTGGGAAGACGACAAAGAGATTAAAGACTTTCCTGCTGATACCTTAGATTTAATGATTGTATTAGACGAGAACAGAATGAAACAAACTCATGATGGTGGCAGTAAAAGCGATACAGATGATGATACTGAGGATGATGACGAGGATGAGGATAATGATGTCAATGAGGGAGAGGGATCGTTGCTGGGATGTAAACATTGCAAACATTTTAAAGGTATTTTTTTATCATTTGTTAAATTATTATTTTGTAATTTGAGATTCCAATCGTATAATATTTTAGTGCTCTGCTATGTTGTATGTTGTAAAAGATATGCTTGTTTTTTTTAAATTCAACATATTAATTCTCATCTTTGTTTTTACTGTATTTATAGCCATACGACATTACGACTTTACATTGAAATAATTCAAATTAAACGTATTTATACATGCACATGTATAATAGGTAACAAGAATATTCTCTAAAATGCTGAGAAAGTTTTTGAAGCATGCAAAAATAATAAGAAGAACTAGACTCTTGTTGCTATAGCAACAAAAAGGTCTTCCGTTCTCATACAAATGTATTATTCTGTATAAAAAAAAAAAAAAAAAAAAAAAAACCACCAAACTTCTATCAAACATTTATCATCTATATAAATTTTGTGCTTTAATCACTTACAGTTTCTAAGATCTTGCGAGACAAAATTTAGTTTAAAAACTACTTAAGATATTTGATATATCTCACCGGAAGTAGATCATTTTGTTTATTTCAAATCGCATAAATGACTTTTGTAAGCATTAATACCTAAATAATTATTTTTTGTAAAATAACTAAAATAGGTAAAAAAAATAATTTTTAAGTGCTTCCGGTGCCGACCGGAAGTTACGCCGACGAAAACAAAATTGTGTAAACTTGTCTACATACATAGGTCTATCATCCCACAAAGTTTGGTTGTTCAAGTCATTACCGTATTTGAGATATTGAGGAGTGAAGAGTTATTGTCTCGGGACAGGAAACGGACAAACGGAAGTGTTCAATGAAAATAAAAGTTAGGTTTTCACTGGACAACGTGACTAAATTTTCTAAAATTTTATCTAAATATATTGAAAAAAACCCAGTAAAACTTATAAACAGCTTGATTTCTTTAAACTCTTCCTGTGTGGACCGGAAGTGACAGTTGACAAAATTAAAACTGTTAAACACATCTTCTATCAAATGTCTATCACCCATGTTAGTTTCATGTCTTAGTCACGTACAGTTTTTGAGATCTCATTGTTACAATATTTGTTTAAAAAAGACACCCTGAGATATTTGAGATATCTTACCGGAAGTAGAATTTTTTTGTTTATTTATCATCGGATAGATGATATATGTAAGCATTTATACTTTTATTTCAATTTTATGTGAAATAGATTAATTACGTAAAAAAATAATTTTTGATATATTACCAGTGACGACCCGAAGTTACGACGAACAAAACAAAATAGTTTAAACACATCTAAAAATATAGGTCTATCATCCTACAAAGTTTGAATGCTCAAGTCTTTTTCGTTTCTGAGATCTCGATGTCACTAGCTTTTTGTCGCAGGACAGGAAACGGACGACAGGAAATAAATTTTGAGAAAATGAAAAAAGTCCTCGAGATATTATCATTTTCTATAAGTCCTAAAAATTTCAGGAAAATCTATCAAGCCATCTCTGAGAAATCTTGTGGACAAAAAAAAGAGGGAAAAAAATAATAATAACTAGACTCTTGTTGCTATAGCAACAAAAAGGTCTTCCGTACCTTATGTATTAATCTTTAAAAAATTCATTTGTCTTGTAAAACGAAAATGGATATAACATATACTGTAATGGAATTTCCCACTTATCATTTCTATGTAAAACAAAACAAAAAGACAAAAAGTCAATTTTTAAGTACTTTCTGTGACGACCGGAAGTTACGTCGGATCAGACAGAACATAGTAGACATATCTTCATACATTGTTCTGTCTTTCCTTAAAGTTTTGATGTTCAAGTTTTTGTTACTTATGAGATCTCGCTGAGAAAAGGTTTCTGTTTCAGGACCGGAAACGGACAAACGGAATTTATCTATGTGTAGATGAACTTTTGTATTTCTTTTGCTAAAATGTTACTTCCATGCTAAATAACCAAAATATTTTTAAAACAATCAAATTTTGGTGTACATCCTGTGACGACCGGAAGTTACGCCGGATAAAACAAAATATAGTAAATACATGTTCATACATAGGTCTTTCATCCCACAAAGTTTGGTTGTTCAAGTCGTTACCGTTTTTGAAATCTCGTCGAAATCAGTTTTTTTGACTCGGGACAGGAAACGGAAAAACGGAAGTGCTCAATGAAAAAATAATTGATTATTTTTTGTGTACTTGCCCATCGCACATTATTATTCATCGAGCTAACTAATAAAATCAAGGGAAAACAGTTAAACTGATAAATAGCTGGATTTGTTTGAACTCTTCCGGTGTGGACCGGAAGTGACGGTCGACAAAATAAAACCAGTTAAAGACATCTTCAATCAAATGTCTATCATCCATGAAAGTTTCGTGTCTTCATCACTTATAGTTTTTGAGATCTCGCGGGAACAAAATTTGTTAAAAAAAAGTGACTTGAGATAATTGAGATATCTCACCGGAAGTAGAATGTTCTTGTTTATATATCTTCGCTTAAATGACAATTGTAAGGATTTATACTATCAGATTCATTTTATGTAAAATAAGTTTAATACATAAATAAAATAATTTTTGAAGTACTTCCGGTGACGACCGGAAGTTACGACGAACAAAACAAAATAGTTTAAACACATCTACAGATATAGGTCTATCTACCAACAAAGTCGGGATGTCCAAGTGTTTGCCGATTTTGAGATCTCGAGGGAACAAGGTTTTTTGGCGCGGGACAGGAAACGGACGAACGGAAATGAATTTTGAAAAAATGAAAAAAAACGCCTCGAGATATTATCATTCTCTATCATCTCTAAAAATTTCAGGGAAATCCATACAGCCATCTCTGAGAAATTTTGCCGACAAAAAAAGGGGAAAAAAATAATAAGAAGAAAGAAAGAAAAAACACTACAATCACTATAAGGTCTTCCGTTTCCAACGGAAGACCTTAATAAGAAAGAAAAAACACTACAATCACTATAAGGTCTTCCGTTGGAAACGGAAGACCTTAATAAAAAAACATTGCAATCTCTACAAGGTCTTCCGTTGGAAACGGAAGACTTTAATGAATAACAAACTAGCATTCAATGAATGTTGACACACATAAGGTTGGTCAAGGACCAATTCTCATTCAAGGAACTCATGATTCTGATCAGAGATTGGTCAATTACATTCAAAAGTAATTAAATTACTTGCTTAAAACCTTTAATTAATTTATCATTACCATTACAATGATTTTCAAATGTAATTAATTAAATTACAATTACTTTGCAAATGTAATTAACTAAATTACTCATTATATTTGAGAAAAATACATTTATTGAATTAAATGATATATGACATTTAAAATTTTTATCATGATAATGATGATTTATCTACAACACCTACACATGTTTAAGGTTTCATTTAATGATTATCAATTGTTCAGTTACCATGTCCCTTAACCTACACCTATCATGTCTGTAAGTCTTTTCTGGGATACTGAAATTAAACATTTATTTCAACTAAATTCCCCTTTATAAATTGGAAAAAACAGGTTACTAGGTAAATTGGTTTGTTCCCACTTAGCCAAAAATTTGAATTTCTTATTCCCACCTAGCCAATGTAATTCCTAGCTAACTCATCATTATTTGTACACAAATATAAGACTAGAGCTTCGTTTACATAACAATGAGTGTTTATCTCTGTATCTTTGTTTAACTTGAATTTTAACATTCAAAGTTTGATCAATCATTTAAAATGCACACGTAAACAATACAAAACAAATGAAAATAAAATTTTGATTTCAAATCGTGTCCAATTCCCGTTAAAGAGATTATCCTACATTAATTAATTAATTATCATTAAGATAATTTCTAAAATAGGTAAAAGACATTCAGTTAATCATTTAAAAAATTAGATTAAGAAGAAAAAGTTAATAAACTCATAAACTTAAAAATAATTCTTCAATGTTATACGACCCTTAGCCTCAAAATATTTTTTTCGTCATAATATTTTTATTTTTCCTTAAAACTTTATAAATAAAATAAAATTAAAAAAAGAATTAATTGATGGTATCCATTCATTAATTAATTTTACAAAGTGTTTGCTTTGCTAACAATGGATTTAATGGAATGAATGTACAAGCTGAGATCAAATTTAAAAAAAAAGAAAGTTTGTGCATTGTGGCTCGAACCCCTTTACCTATACATGTACATACATCCGTGGAACCATTAAGGCAAGAATTCTTTGAACAACTGATCGTAATATTTCACACTAGAAGACTAATTAAATATTTCTATATAAAATTCAGATTAATGATACAAATAAATAAATTCCCCCCAAACAAAAAAAACCCCAAAAACCAAAAATACAGATGATTTTATTTTGATTTTTATAGAAAACTTGATTGGACCAAAATCACAGTTGTTGTTGTGTCTTTTTCCTATAATACTATAGTATACACATCTGTTTTTACCCCCCCCCCCCCCAGTTTTCTTCGAACAACATTATACTAACTTTTTTTATAGAAAACTTGATTGGATCAAAATCACAGTTTTTGTGTCTTTTTCCTATAATACTATAGTATACACATCTGTTTTTAACCCCCCCCCCACTTCAGTTTTCTTCGAACAACATTATACTAACTTTTGTGCATCATTGCCAAGGCGTTTGATGAAAAGAAAATGTCTACTAAATGTACTATACTATATAAGCAAATAGAGATCTTTAAAAGTTGTCTGTAGTTTGATTCTGTACTAAAAGTCTTTTTTTTTGCATTCGCAGTTTATTTTGAGAAACTTATTGAATCCTCATAATTGTCTAAATATTGACAGAATCACATAGATGACAATTATGTTTAGGCAGTGGGTTTGCCCGTACTGAAGGCCATAAAACACAACATTTTACGCGCATTTTTTATCGAAAGCAGCCAGCGCCAGGGAATCTTTTACAAAATGCAGTTATATGCGGAGATCCTGAAAATTTTTACAGTGGATTCTGAGGAGTACAGTCTGATTAAAATCAGATCTTCGATCCGCTCCTTGTTATTCAATTGTCGCTACACAAGGAACCTGCAGTTTGATTGGTCAAAACAAAGTTCACAAGGAAGTGAACTCAAACGGTGTTTCTTCAGATCAATAGAAAAACAAGGAACGGGTCAAGGATCTGATTTTAATCGAAATCGAATAATTTTGTTCTCCGGGGAGGGGGGGGGGGGGCTTATTTCGGTAATCTTTATCATTTTCATTTAAATACAGTGTAATCATTTTCAAAATTATCGGAATGCCGATATTACCTTTTAATAAACTCGCAATTTATCGGGCCTTTCAGGCAAAACACCTCGAGTTTATTACTTAGGCGTCCATGACACCCCCTTTTTTAAATAAAACTTATATAACTACGCCACAATTTACGATCTGTTGAAATGTGAGCCAACCTTCTTTAAAGTCAGTGATTAACCCTAAAACATACCACAGAAGCGACATACAAGGCTGTCTATCCGATACTAATTTTATGGGAAACGACTCTAGTTTGCGTTAAATTTTAACATCCAGAAATGTTAATACTTTCGAAGTGTTTTTTGCCGGAAAGGCCCGAGAAGCTGCGATTGCTTTTAATGCAGTTAAAAGTTAAGGAGGTTGGCATCTGAAATACTAGTTATGTCAATCATCCAAAAACCACTTGAACATAAAGTTTGGGATCTAAAATGTTCATTTGTGCTACTTGTAACTGGCATGTCACATGCCATTTTTTGGATATATAGGGCCCCAAACAGAAATGATAATTTTCCTTAAATTTTTGCTAAAACTTTCATGGAAATTGATTATTTAAAGTAATCAAACAAATATTTATAGTTTGAATTATTATCTAATTATGATTTTAATACAGTATGAAGTTAAACACATGCAGTGACTAAAAAAGTAATATTTAAATCAAAGTTTTAAAAATCTTGCTTTACTGGTGGTTTCAAATGCCAGTACATAATGAACCCAACAACAGACGTTAAGATTGTTACAAAATTTTGGAGCTATCAAATTATAACGCAAATAAAAAAGAAATAGTAATGTCATCTTTAAAAAACTTCGCATACAAATAGACATACTTTTAGTGTCTCATGTAAAAGTAAAAAAAGTAGGGGTCACATCTAAACAAATTGAGATATTCATTGTAGCATGAAATAAGCTAATTTTAGGCCAAAATTGGAGCTTATTTTTTTTTTAACTTATATGATATATAACCTAAATATGCCAAAATATATCGAAAGAAATATCAAATTGTTCAAATCAGAACATCATGAATATATTTTAATACACAAACTACCTAGAAGTTTGGTCTGCGCTGAAAATTATGAAGCTAAAGTTGCAGTACTCTAAAACTGTTGAGTTATACAAAATTGTTCATTTTCTTCTTGAAAACCTTCCGCCACAAAATATAGTCCCTTACTAAACTTTGTAAAAAATGTATTTTTGTAAAACAATATTATTTAATAAAGTTTAAATGGCATTGTAAAATATAAATATACTACTAGAATTAATATGTGGTGCAGAATTTTCAGACTAGAGGTGACCCAAAATGGATACCCAAACCCTGAGGAGCGAACCTCTTTAAAATACAAACCAGTTAGTCTCGGATAGTATTCGGCCCACCTGCGTACGCATAGGAAAGAAATGGCAATACTCAAGAAATTCAGATAGACGATCTGGTTGCCAGGTAGTCCATACGATTTTTGCAGACTGAGAGCTACAGACCTGAAGCTAGGGACTGTCAGACTCTTATTGATCATGTCAATTTATTTTGTTTAAAAGAGGCAGTTTTTTACATCAATGAGGTTTTCCCTTACAAAAAGAGCAAGAAATCTGACACAATGTAAGAGTCTAATAAAATTTTGTATGAAGTTTCAAGATACAACTCTCCATTGCTTCATCCGAAACGTTGCATGGAAAAGATTAACATCGCATTTTTTTAAATACAAAAAGATATACACAGTTAGCTTAGATTTACAGCTAACAAACAACCACAACTAATTTCGTCTTTATTTTTTTTTTAAATCACAAGAAATTCCAGAAAAAATCAAAAGATATTTTTCTTTATATGCGTGAATGAAAACAATGATCAGCAAGGGGATCTATATCATGCCAGCACCTACCTGATACATTGTAACATCAAGTGTTTTGGAGGTTTATTTTTGATAACATTTATCGGGATCAATTTTGTTTGTTGGTGAAAAGGGGAATAAAGAAAATGTGTAATTTTCCATATAACGTCCTTTATATTCTCTTATTGTCATAGGCCTAAAGCATGTTGAAAAAAAAGAATATTGTATCAACCAGTTCTTATGTGCAGAGCACGCATTCCTGTATGGTTTTCACAATTATCAGTTACTACTTATTAGAGGAGAAGAATTTCCAAAGAGAATATGTCGGTAACTGATAGTTGACATTAAGTTCCAGCTTTTGTTGTCACATGCAAGCACGTGTGTAATCCTGATTTTAAAATAAATATCATGGCGGGTGGGGGGATGTCAACGCAACAAAATTGTGTACTATGGTAGAATGTGCATTGTGAATTAATAATTGATGTGAAATAGGCACTGGATGAAATATCTGGTTTCAGCACTGCGGAAACCCTTTGGAAACTTTGCGGAAACTTAAGATTACTTTAAGTTTACGACAGGTTTCAGCACGGAAACTTCAAGTTTCATTAAGTTTCCGCAGTGCTGAAACTTAGGCTGTCCACGAATCCAAATGGTTTCCGCAACGGAAACTTACTGAAACTTGAAGTTTCTGCATAGTTTCACCCTCCATATACGATTGGGATACACATTGTTTACAAAGGGTTTCCGCAACGGAAACTTGCTGAAACATGAAGTTTCTGCATAGTTTCAACCTTCATATACGATTGGGATACATATTGTTTACAAAGGGTTTCCGCAACGGAAACTTGCTGAAACATGAAGTTTCTGCATAGTTTCAACCTTCATATACGATTGGGATACATATTGTTTACAAAGGGTTTCCGCAACGGAAACTTACTGAAACTTTATTATTATTATTATTTTTTTTTTTTTGCTTTCACAAAAACTCAGCAAGGTTTCTACTATATGTAAAAACAACACAATTTCAAACAGTTCCAAATTTATTTTGTTCACAGAACTGAAATTGTTTCCAATTATAATAAATAAAATACAGCCAATATACAATAATGGAGAAACATCCATATGGCAAGTCCCTTATCAGGGACTTTCATTTAAAAAATGATAAAATTGCACAACACAAAAACTTCCAATAAAAATTTGTACTTGTTTTCTTCTGGATCAAATGCATATCAAACTTCCCTTTAAAAATGCAAAAAGATCTTACTTTTTTAAAAATATGAATGCAATTTACGAAATAACTGCATGTACATAAATAAACAAAAAAAAATTCACTGTTACATGAACATGATACACTTGTCTTAATTTGTTTTGAACTACAATGAATATGTACACCATAAAATATTTTTGAAAAGGCTAAAGTGTCCATCTTTTGTAAAAAACAAAAACTACAATGTAGTAATTGAATATAGAGGTATGACCCAGATTTGATTTGAATATGTATGTCCATGAATTCCAAAATGAGGTCAAAGTGACCTACTTTCGAGTTGGGATAAACCTTTTCTTTGTAAGTTATATAATCTAAAGTCTTACATTAGAACAGGATTTGACAGCATTTATTAGATAATCCATAAAGTCCAAAGTGAACTTCTCAGTTCCCCTCATGATGTATCAACTGATCAGATTTGAATGTCCTAATCCTATCAGTATTTAAGAGATGACCCAGAGGGACATATGAAAAGCTTGTGGGCCGATGAAAAGCTAAACAATGGAGCAGTCTGTCAAATCATGTGCAAAAATATGATGTACACATTTAAAATAATGATGCAACACACTTCATTCCTGATGAATATTGTTCTTTACACACGGTTTACCTTCCTACATTTTACTATTTTACCTACATTGATATTTTTAAATCCAAGTAATATATACATTGTTTATATATGTCAAGTGTTACTACATGTACATGTACTTGCTTTTTGTAGCATGAATGTATAAAATACAAACTGTCACACAGATCATTCACTTTACAATTCTCATCAATACCAGTATTTTACTTATGTTATAAAAGCCAATTCCAATATTAGTTACATAACACAGATAAAAAAAAATCCACATGGAAACAACTTTCCATGCAAGTACTTTTGTTATATAAAAATTGTAATACATGGGGTATATGTTGTCTTTATATATTTTCATATCCGACATAATTGAATAGTGTTTGATGTATTTGATCATTCTTTGACACATGCATTCATCTCCTAATGCAGTGTTTTTACATGTATTTAAGATTGGTTTCATAATTTTTTCATATATTGCTGCATATAAGAAATAAGTTATCAATAAATGTTTAATCAAAGAAAATGAAAGAAAACAAAATGTACTTAACACTTAGATATATATATATATATATATCTGATTTAGGAATAGATTTATATTATGATTTTTCAGACAACCTGTTGAACGGTTGGTTAGTATAAATAGATATGTCTTTTCAGTTCTCTATTTAAAAAGTTACACATCATACTGGCAAAATAAAAATAACATTCGGGGTTGTGTTTGGATTGTGAAAAAATATATGAATCAACTACTTGGTATCAACAACATCATTAACAATGCATGTATATTATCAACCTGGAGGTGGAAGGATAAATGTTACCTGGAGTCTAATATTTTATGCAATATTTGCAAATATAACAAATTATTTAAGAAAATGAAAGTTAATATCAAGGTCTAATCAATCATTTGATAAGTCAAAACCATGTGATTTTTTAAGATTTTAGCTTACAGACAGACATTGTAATTTACTGGTATTTGATCATATAAAAAAGTTTTTTTGATAGTTTATAAGTTTTTTGAAATGGGAATACTTTACAGCTACAAAGTCTTGTTCTGCAGACTGAGGTTTAGTCAGGTTGTAGAGATGTGTCCATTAAAATCAATGAGGAGTGTCCTTGGCTGTTGTTGATGTAACCTGAGTCGTAGTTTATGGAAATAGGCCTTTTGGGGGGATTTTCGAGCACTCTCCAGGCTTGTGAAGCACTAGCATAAGATCACATCGACATGGTTACAGCAGACTTGGTAGTTCTGGACAGTGGTAGCATTAAAATTCTTCTTCTTGCAATGAACTTGTTCCTTTCACTGGACTGTACTTTATGTCTGTTCTTTTTATCTTAAACAAGAATGATAAAGTTTCATTTACATTTTTAAACAATAAACATTCAGTCTAACATGTAATATAAAAGGCAGCATAAAATTTATTCTGAATATAGAAGAAGCTAGTATTTGGTCGAAAATGTTTCATTTTATGTTTGAAACTAGGTTATTTTTCATTTTGATTCAATAATTGTTTGTTGAACAATGGAAAAACTAATCACCAAAAAGTGTGTTTCACCACCCCCCCCCCCCCATCAACCTCCTTTTCCAGAACTTGGACCTGGATTTCCCCCAAATTACTACAGTAAAGTTATAAACATTCAACACATGTATAAGTTAATGGTGAAAATAATCAATTTCAAAGCAATACCTTGCGTTCACATCGTCCAGCTGGTCAAAACATTCACCGAAGAGAAGAAAATGCAACTAATCACCGGAAACATTGACTTTGTATGCTGTTAATGCTGAAAAAAGAAAAACGTGAAAGATTTCATTTTCCGGATTTAATAAATAATAATTTTTTTACTTACGTACGTGACATTTTGAGTTTGTAAATTGTGTAATGTGTGAAAAAGATTCATTGTTCGTCTTGTTTACCAACCAAGCATCCATATATTCCAGGGACGTTTATATATATACGTATACCCTGGATATTATAAGAAACTTTATCTTGAGTATCATGCATATAAACTTGGTTAATGGTTAACTTGGTGAAAACGTATATTTTAAAGAGATACTGTAATAAAAATTAAAATGCCGAACCAAGTTCGAAAAAAGGACGCCATTTTGATTTTGATTGCGCGAGATCTCGATTACAAATGAGAGACAATTAAGAGCCTTGAAAATGTTATTGGGAGTATCTATATTGTGATTTAAGTACCTTGATATAAGTTCTTCGTTCCTGTATTATCTTCTTGTTGTAGAGGCTATTCATGTTTCTCAATTCTTCATTTTACAACAGCACCTTCTTGTCCATTTCAACCTTCGCTCAGGATTATAAAGTGCGCCAATACTGACCAATCAGAACCCGCTAAATCTTGGAGAAGTGCATCATGGGATAGTTTAAAATAAATAATGTTTAATCAAAATTATCACTTTTTACTGAGTAGAATACTTTTTACATGTTTTTATTTTAAATAGGAACTGTTGGAGTCAATATTTCCTGGTTAAATACGACAAATTATTGGGGTGGTTTTGTTACAGTTGTAACACGTGATTAACAAAAAAATGGCCGACCGTTTGTTTACAAATGTTTTATGTAATTAAACATGCTAAAATACTTCTAATGAGCCATATGTTTCAGATTTTGTCTTTAACTATTATTTATTTACATGTCCTGATGATTTTGCCAAACTTAATATGATAGAGCCATATATAGTTTACTGACAAGGTAATCTTGACTTATCCAATTAATTTTACCGCAATCCTAAGCACGGTCATTGTCTTATTCAAAATATAGAGGTGTGAAAATATAATGTTCAACACAGAGCATGTTCCGCATGAACACACAGAAATCACAAGTATAATTAGATGCCGATCAATTAACGGGGGTCTTGACTGTGGGCTGGTTAACAGGGTTCACCCGTACGATCAATTTACAACTACGATGAATTGAAGGCAATTATTTTACAGTTACACATGTGCACTGCTTGGTCATACGATGAACAGTACGTTAAAAATACTTATAAAATACAAAAGCATTAAACATTAAACAAGCCGGGAAGTAAGACGTACATGTGTGACTGATATATAAACAAATATAAAATTGTCAATAACAGATTATGTTGTGTAACAAATTTGTTTATTTTCATTATACAGTTTGCATTTTTCTTGAAGTTTTTACAGTTTAAACAGTTTATTGTCATTCCTAAGGTTCAAATACTTACTGTTGATCATTTAATTCTTTCTACTCTCATATTTTGAACAAGTTAAAAATTATCCTATTTATAGTTACACTTCTACAGGAAATAGTATCCATGTTGTCACTTTTGCCTAAGTTATAAAGTTACCTGTTCTCTGATTGGCTAAGTTACTCTAGTTTCTTTGGTTTTCATTGGTTAAAATTAGTGAATAGAATACAGGTATATATAAGAGAGTGTTCGGTCAGTTTTCTTTACTTGGGTTAGGGAGTGATTACCTTATGGTAAGTCTCCCTTTCTATTCTTGGCACTTAAACCTCTTGGTTTTACAGCTATGAATAGGTTAGAGTTAGGTTTAGTATAAGAAAGCATGATTTATGTAGAGTTAGGATTTAGTTCATTTTTGTAGGGTTTAAAGCATTTTTTTTTTATAATACAGATTTTCCTTAAGGTTTAGAGTGTAAGTTTAGATAGGTTTTCCCTTTCCCAGTCCTGGTTCAAGGTGTTGTAGATAACTTATTTTTATAAGGAGGATTATCTTAGTCATTTTTACATTTATTTGTCATAGAGGAGAAATTTAATATTTATAGAGATGTAGCTCGTTCCTTATTCATCGTTCCTCGTCTGTTATTATTAAATCTATTGTTAGATTCTATGGTGGCCCAATAGGAGCATATTTTGATTTTTGGCAAATTTTGCATTTTCTTATTTTTTTTTATTAATTGTAAAAATTAATTCAATTATCAAGTATCCATTGTAATATCAGTTCATTATAAATTTAGATTATACATATTTTCAGAGTAATTTTCCCTTTGAGTACTTCTGTTTGTTAATTTCCATATTTTCGTCTATTATTATAAAATTCTTGTTGCTATCCTTGACTTAAATCAACTCTATAAACATTAATAAATTGTGTTAAATCTTACTGGTGTTTTCATTACAAGTGTTGACCATAGTTCAGGAATCCCCTTACCTGGGTTGATTTTTATCTGAGCCAGTATTTGACTTTAGAGATACTTTGATCACAAGAGTTATTGCCCTTGTCGTACTGGTTCCGGTTACAGTTGCAAACCATTACGTCAATGGATTTTGACAAATTTTATTGGAACTTGACACCTACATATGAATAAAATAAGTATTTTAAATTCATAACTTTACATGTTATAGGTTTAGGAAGTATTAATTGACATAGACAGGAGCTGTTCTGTGCTAAAAGTGTTTGGTATACTTTCTATATCAAATGTATACGAATTTATCATCAAATTAAAAAAATGGGATTGAAATCACCTGCACTACATGACTAGTGCTGGATTTTAAACCGATTTTGTAATGTAACGTATAACTTCAGTAAAATTATAATTAATGCTTATTATATCTTATTACAGAAACATGTGCTTGTTTCATAAACATATATCAATGATTGTGTTAACCGTAGTACAGAAAGTAAATACATTAAGTATAGAAATACACGAATCATGATACAGTCACACATACATGTATATACATGTAGTAAAGTCTAAAATGCATGTAAATAAACAATTATTATATTAGGAACAAACTCTAAGTGGTTTTTACTTAATATCATTATCAACTGTACACTTATAAAATGGGTTTTTTCTGTGTACATGTATTGGCGTGATATTTAAAAAAAAATGAATTAACTTTAAACTTCAGGTTGTACGATTATTTGGTATGGTTTGTAATAATATAGCATTTACAACGACTTTACCTTAAGTTGATAATTTAAGGATTTAAGAAGGAGTCTTACAAAATAGGTATATTAAGTAAATGAGTGTAAGTAAAATACTTCATCATACAATGAATGCGATATACAACTAGCTAGAGATTTATTTTACTAATTAATTATAATTTACTAATTAGTTTTACTAACTCAGATACACACATATTGAAAAACAAATCCCTGCCGGGCTACAGTTATAAACTCATGCTTAGTACCGTGTATATGTTATGTAACAGTCTTTTGTTCACTCCTGACAGAAAAACCCTGCAATCCACACAGAATATACAGGAAAATCACAAAGAGGAGTTCACCTGGACAAAGAATGTATACACATGTATACACGTGCCCGCGAGTAGCTAAGATTAATGATTTCATCATTAAACAAGATCAGACATCAGTTTTTCTTTTCACATTCAATTAATTATTTAGTAAATTTGTTAATCGCCATATTTTCCACATTTTATCCATTTTAATGATAGTAACATGTATACATATAGTTTCAGTCACGCTGACACCTACAATAACTGTACATATAAGCATGTGCGGCTTCATGATCATTAAGCTAGAATTAAACCTGTTGAAAATAATTGATATCACTTTTAAACTCAAATCAATTTTAGTAATAGTTTCAGCAATGCGTAAACCATTTGGAATCTTAACTTAAAGTTTCCGCATGCTGAAACCTAGCGGAAATGTGCTGAAACTGATTGATATTTCCATAATAATTTACACAACTTTTCATACATTTCAATATTGGTTTCCGCAATGCGGAAACCATCAGTAATCTTAGACTTAAGTTTCTGCTGACTGAAACCTAACGGATACTTGCTGAATCGATATAATGGTTTCCGCATTGCGGAAACTATACATGAAACTTCAACTTCAAGTTTCAGCAAGGTTTCCATATAGTTTCAGTTTTGCTGAAACTGGATTTTTCATCCAGTGAGGGCTAATTGTATTCAGCGCGTCGGCGCGCCCGCGCGTCATTCTTATCTCTTTAATTCCAAGTCAAATCTTCCCGTAGTAAAACACTCAAATGACGTCGATTTTTTTTTTATTTTAAAGCATTATCGCTTATATTCATGTTGCGAAATATCGAGCCCGATAGTACTTACCTTGTCAAACAGTTTTGATTCAATTGAAACAAAATCTTTCACGGTATGCGGTAGAGCTTTCACATATAGCAGCCATAAAATGCCATACAGGGTATCAGTGTTTCACAAACACATAATGTCCGTATTTGTCATTAAAGGGGCATGGTCACGATTTTGGTCAAAAATTAGTTTTCCGATTTGAATGTTTCCAATGCTTCAGTAAGGCATTTTTAATAGGCAATCAAAATTTGAGTGTAATTCGTTGAGTTATAAGCGAGTTACAGAGCTTACAATTCTTTGCAATGTAAACAAAGCGTTTGTTTACATTTTGAATGTTGAAGTGAAAACTTCAGTTTGAAACCTAAAATGATTGTAGTAAATGTTAGGATCTGTTTATTTATGCTTAAAATGAATA
This sequence comes from Magallana ariakensis, assembly GCA_020458035.1. Taxonomy (NCBI): domain Eukaryota; kingdom Metazoa; phylum Mollusca; class Bivalvia; order Ostreida; family Ostreidae; genus Magallana; species Magallana ariakensis. The sequence goes on from CM035812.1 coordinate 35,734,151, forward strand.
AGAAGATGGAAAAATCAGCTTGTAAAACAACTTTTACTGGTAAATTGAACTTATGTAAACAAAAACAGGGCACGAGCCTTGTTTACATGGCAATGAATTGTGAGCCCTGTATCTTGCTTATAACTTTACTACTGACTCTCAAATTTTATTTGGTCATTGGAAATGCATTCCTAAAGCATTGTAAATAATCAAAACAGAAAAATAGAATTTGACCAAAATCGTGACCATGTCCCTTTAATAAGGATATATATAATTGTCTGGATATTAGACTTGTTGAGCCAATAGCCCAACTGGCCTTACCATTATTTGAACCGGGTATGGGGCCGCAGAGTATGTAAATTTACATGTATAGCTAAGTGATATTGCTGCAAGATTTGTCATTACTGTCCTTAAATGTGAATGTTTACAAAGGGCTAAGCGTCGTCTGAGCAATTAATATTACAGGTATAAGGTTTAAGACCAGAAGACCCATGACTTGTACAGACATTTTCTACAAGTTCAATTTCTCCAGCACTTATTCCCGATATATTGTTATTTATCAAGTGAGAACTTCTTGCCAATTTAAAAATAATATTAATTATTTATGCAAGGTACTCGTGCAGACATGTCGCATCGGGGGGTGGGGGTAATGAAGTTGAAAAAAAGAAAAGTAACAGTGAAATCATCGTCGGATACCCACGGGTGGTCGCGTCTTTTACTTATCATATTAATATGTGATAAGTAAAAGACGCGATCACCCGTGGGTATCCGACGGTGCAGTGAAATTGAAGTTATATGTATGCGTTGTCACCCCCCCCCCCCCCCGGATTAGGATTTGGAGGATTTGGGAATTAAATTTCCTTGGTTTTTTTACTTGTCAAGATTATTTTATCAGTCTGGCCCCTGCACAGGATAACCAAATAATATTATGTTTCCCTCTCCAGAACCCGTACCCTATTGTAAGAATGATAAATGAATACTTAGGTACGATTTCTCCGCATGAATAGGGGTTCATGGCACAGATGTCTGACGTTGAAATATTTATTTTAATAAAATGATAACTTTTTATCCTATAATATTATTAGTTATTATACATGTGGTACATCTCATTTTTTACAAAAAATATTTTTAACATCAGCTAGCAGCTGTCCCCCCCCCACTAATGCTCTTGGGGTTAAAATAAAGCTGATTTTTAGTGGTTACAATTTAGCATGGTATGAAAATAACATGAAGTTTGATGACAAAAACTTTTAATTGTATTATACACACCTTACAAACTTGAAACAAAGTTCAAAATATCAAAACAGTTTTATATTTTTTTTTCTCTCATTCATTTATCATCTCTGTATCTCATATACTCAATGTTCTAATAGTTTTCTATTGAAAGACATCAAGTGCCTCATATAATTTAATCACTCATTGATATCATGATTATTTATTACTTTGTGCATCAACTATACATCGCTGTTCACTACTTCTTTTGGCAGCGTGAAACATCGTGCCCGATGTAAATAAAATGGTATAATCGATAATATAATTTTCAAACAAAATCTGTTCCGCGAGCGCGTCGACGCGCCGAATACAATTAGCCTGAAATAGTATGAGTAAACAAAATCATAAGTTTAGATTGACATACAGTCTGGAAAGATAACAGGAATAACTATCCTGCCAAGGAGATCATTCAGATGCTCTCTCAGTTTTCTCCATCAGCTGGACGTTTTCATTCGTCTTAAATAGGGTGTAAGGATGCGTGTCTTACTAAATGTATACGCTCATACTTCAAACGATTAAAGAAATGAATGTATGTTAGATTTATGAATCGTTCCTAAAACATTCGATCTAATATATCGTTTTTAGCTCATCTGAGCTGAAAGGTTAAGTGAGCTATTCTGATCACATTTTGTCTGTCGTTCGTCTGTCCGTCTGTCTGTAAACCTTTCCCATTTTCAACATCTTCTAAAGAACCACTGGGCCAATTTCAACCAAACTAAGCACAAAGCATCCTTACGCAAAGAGGATTCAAAGTTGTGAAAATAAGGACCACACCCTTTTTCAAGGGGAGATAATTAGGAATTATTGACAATTTTTGAGAACTTTTCAAAAATCTTCTTCTCAAGAACCATTTGTGCCAGGAAAGTTGAAACTTATGTGGAAGCATCCTCAGGTAGTGTAGATTCAAAGATGTGGAAATCATGTCCCCGGGGGTAGGATGGGGCAACAATGGAGGGTCGAATATTTACATAGGAATATATAGAGTAAATCTTTAAAAATCTTTTTCAGAACCTAATCAGCCAGGAAAGCTGAAACTTGTGTGTAAGCATCTTCGTGAAGTGTAGATTCAAAGTTGTAAAAATCATGGTCCCCGGAGGTAGGTTGGGCCACAATTGGGGGGGGGGGGGGTCAAATTTTTACATAGGAATATAAAGAGTAAATCTTTAAAAATCTTCTTGTTAGAAACAAATTGGCCAGATAAGCTGAAACTTGTGTAAAAGCATCTTCAGGTAGTGTAGATTCAAAGTTGTGAAAATCATGGTCCCCGGGGGTAGGATAGGGCCACAATGGGGGGTCGAATTTTTACTTAGGAATATATAGAATAAATCTTTAAAAATTTTCTCCTAAGAAACCAATTTGCCAAAAAAGCTGACACTTGTGTGGAAACATCTTCAGGTAGTGTAGATTCAAAATTGTGAAAATCATGATCCCCGGGGGTAGGGCGGGGCCACAATGGGGTTCGAATTTTTACATAGGAATATATAGATCTTTAAAAATCTTTTATTCAGAAACTAATCAGCCAGAAAAGCTGAAACGTGTGTGGAAGCATCCTCATGTAGTGTAGATTTAAGGTTGTGAAAACCATGATCCCCGAGGGTAGGGTGGGGCCACAAAGAGGGGTCGAAGTTTTACATCGGAATATATAGAATAAATCTTTAAAAATCTTCTCCTCAGAAACCAATAAGCCGGAAAAGCTGAAACTTGTGTTCATATTAAAATCATGATCCCTGGGGTTCTGCCACAATGGGGGATGTGGGGGGTCGAATTTTTACATAGGAATATATAGAGTAAATCTTTTTATCAGAATCTAATCGGCTAGGAAAGCTGACACTTGTGTGGAAGCATTCTCAGGTAGTGTAGATTCAAAGTTGTGAAAATCATGACCCCGGGGGTAGGGTTGTGCACAATAGGGGGGGGGAACTTTTTGATGAGATATTTATAATAGAGTAAAAAAATAGAGTAAAAATCCTCTTCTCAGAAACTAATCAGCCGGGAAAGCTGAAACTTGTGTGAAAGCTGAAACTTTTATGAAAGCATCTTCAGGTATGTGGATTCAAAGTTGTAAAAATCATGTCCCCTGGAGGTAGGGTGGGGAATATATAGAATATATAGGAATATATAGAGTCAACCTTAAAAAATCTTCTCATGAATCAATTGGCTAGAAAAGGGTAGATTCAAGTTTGTTCAGATCATGACCCCCGGGGGTAGGACGGGGTCGCAACGGTGGGGGGGGGGGGCATTTATATAGGAATATATAGGGGAAAATCTTTAAAAATCGTTTTCTAAAAAAACATTAAATTTTGCCTAGAAAAGCTGTAACTTTCGTTCAAATCAAAATCTTGAGGTGTAGGGTGGGACCATATTGGGGATCCAATTTTACAAGGGAAAACATTTCAAATATTGACAAAAGCTGAAATGTTATAATATATATTTTTACTTATATGCAATCATTTTGACATATTGCTGATTTTTCAAAACTGTTAAGACTTTGGCCCCTGGACGATTACTGGGCTTCACAAGGGGTTCAGAGTTTGATGAAGGTTTATATCGCATATATAAACAATTGTTTAGGATCTTTTTGAGAACTACAATGCTCAACATGTGATATGACTATAAAATAATCCTGTTAGAAAAGGGACTGATGATAATAAACATAAGAATATCCAGGGGAGAAAATGGATTTTTATTTATACAAGATCTACATGTATTATTCTTCATTGTCCAGATAGTTTGTATTATGACTCCATTAAGCTGATTTTTTCATACCTATTGTTCCTCAGGTGAGCGGTGTGGCCCATGGGCCTCCTGTTAAGAAATCTAAAACTTTGAACGATTAATTTGATTGAATACCCCCCACCCCCATGGACAAATCCATTCAAGGTAAAACAGGACTTCGCGCCAGAATGTCTCATTCACTAATCTTTACGCACCGTTATAGTGGACGAGTCCAAAATAGGAACTTTTGAGAGACATATCACAGTGCAAAAATGACTGTTCTAAAAATAACTCTATTTCGGGCTTTCCTTTTCAACTACAACATTTATTTTGTCATTCTAAGAATTTAATGTTTACAAAGTGAATTAGCCATTGACACCTGGCAGACCCTATATTTAATTGTAATAACAAATCAAACAGATGTGTCTCCCAAGAACTGCTAATCTCTTGAAACAACATTGCGTAGTTATATGCATTTCATGTCCTGGCCATCAAAGACTCATTGAGTTAACCTAATTACCTAATACCTGTGAATCTTTCACTCTATTCTTGATGTTATCAAATTGTCACTTTTACTCATTGTTTAGATTCTTATATATACTGAATTGTATTTGTCAATCTGCAGTTCGGAGGCCAGACGCATTACCGGCCACTTCCGTCTGTGTCCATTATTTGTTTATTATTGTTCGTCTTTTAAACTCGATTGATAATAAATACGGAATCATATACCATTTGGTTCTATTTGACCCTTTGCTTAATAACTCCCAGAAGTTACAAAGTTATTGCCAATGTGTACCAAAAGCTTGTTATCGCTACTCCTTTGAAAGCATAAGAGATAGAGACTTGGAACTTTTACCAATGTCTTCAGTACACTTACTAGAGGGTTCTTCAATCTATTCATGCGGAAAGGATCTGAGGCTCCCTTCTAGTAGTTATTGCCCCTGAAAGTTTTTAAAATTCTATAAAATCACTTCCAACTTTTTTGTTACTTATCGTAAAGACTTCAGACCACTTGGGATGGAAGCGTCTACCTTGGCCGAACAAAATGACATAAAGGTCAAAGGTCAAGGTAATTTTAGAATGTTAATAAATGAGATTTCTGATCTCTTTTGTTTAGGGTGGTAGAGAAAAACTTCTTCATGGATGTAGTAGGCTTTCTTGAGACATTTCAAAATATAACACTTAAGCCCCTACATTGAAACAATTATAGAGTTATTGCCCCTATTGTACAAAATGCTTGTTATCGCTACTTCTCATAAAACGTTAGAGGTAGAGACTTGAAAGTTTTACTAATATATTTAGTACAATTAGGGGCTCCTTCAATCTATTCATACCGAAAGGGCCCGAGGCCCCCTTCCAGCAGTTATCGCCCCTGAAAGTTTCTTAATTTTGTTAAAACACTTACAACTGTTAAATCTTACATTGTAAGGCAATCATACCACTTCAAATTGAAATGTTGACCTTTATCAGTCAATTTGATATCAATGTCAAAGGTTAAGGTAAAAAAAAAATCCGCATTTTTAATTTTTTGGATATATCCGTATAACGATTTCGTAGAGATTTGTTAAGATTATTACAAGGGACTAAAATAAAACTTTGCTTTATCCGAAATTTCGCTATATCCGTGTTCGTACTAAACGAGTTTTACTGTATATTGAAACAAAACATAAAAAATGATGAGGTGGAAATACGTCTAAATGTTCGAGAACAATTATTCTACTATAGTTGTTATACCAGCACTTTCTTAAAAAAGTTCGGGTATATTGTTGTTACCCTGTTCCGTCTGTCCGTCCGTCCGTCCGTCCATCGGTCTGTCACGTTTTACTTTCTCAAACTGCTCTTACATCTCAAAAACCAGCAAACTGAACTTTTGGTGTTTGATTTGAGGTATTTAGATATGAAAGGGGCTGTCCTATAGATGTGCAATAAGGTTTTAAAAATCTAAATTTCATCCAGAGAGTCAAATAGTAGCAGAAAATTGACGTTTATCACTCCTAAACAAATCCTAGATCCGAGAACTCCTCTTATGATTTAATAAAAAGACTCATCATATCCTGGGTTATGATAGGGGCTGTCCTATAGATGTGCAGAAGGGTTTTAAAAATTTAAATTTCATCCAGGGAGTCAAATAATAGCAGAAAATTGACGTTTATCATTCCTGAACATAACCTATATCCCAGAACTCCTCTAATGACTTAATGAATAGACGCATCAAATCTATAGATGTGCAGTAAGGTTTTAAAAATCTAAATTTCATCAAGGGAGTTAAGTAATAGCAGAAAATTGACGTTTATCACTCCTAAACATAACCTATATCCCAGAACTCCTCATGATTTAATGAATAGACACATAATATCTTGGGATATGATATGGGGCTGTCCTCTAGATGTGCAGTAAGGTTTTGAAAATTTAAATTTCACCCAGAGTCAAAAAGTAGCAGAAAATGACGTTTATTTCTCCTAAACAAAACCTAGACCCCAGAACTCCTCTTATGATTAAATGAATAGACACATCATATCTTGGGATTTGATAGGGGCTGCCCAGTAGATGTGCAATAAGATTTTGAAAAATTTCATTTAATCCTGGTAGACAAATAGTGGCATGAAACTAACATTAATCCCATGCGCGCATCTAGAGGGGGGTCAGGGGTCCAGACCCCCCTTCAAAATTCAAATACATGTATTGTAAAAATTTAAAATTATAAAACGTTACTATGAAAGAAATTTCATTATAACGCACTGAACTAAATGTACAGGCTTTCGTTGTTATCAAAATATTCTGATGTTTATATATTCATGAGGAGTGTGTGTATGGTGAGGGGGGGGGGGGGCAAGTAATGCATGTAATTGTGTTTGCAGGGGGTGGGGGGATTGGGATCTGAGGTGTATTTTGTGGTAATTTTACTATGTGCATTAATATAAATGATTTTTTCAAGGGGGGGGGGGTCTGGACCCCTAACTCCCAACCGTTTTCTAAATCCGTGCACACGATGTAGAAGCAAATCTAAATTAAGCCGGCAACAGCCGAGGGGAGGAGGCATACTTTAATTTTGTTGTAATAATTATATAGACCATACTTTCTATGACATAAAATGAATAAAAATGAAAAGATTACTGATTAACTTAAATTTCACATGCAAACAGTTCAACCACAAATTGTACATATACATGTAGGGCCGCTCATGTGTATTATGTGAATGTAGCCTTCATTTTTACTAAAACTGGTACAAAACAGTGTTATTTAGAGGCAAACACTTGGTGCAGGTATTACTGTCTAATGACAGCTTCTAGTTTATTATTGTTCATCTTTTAAACCCGATTGATAATGATTACGGAATCCTTCATCACTTGGTTCTATTTCTCTGGAATTGCATTTTGGTGGACCCTTGGGAATACGGCATACCTTACCATCGTTTTTTAATCTTACGGCCCACAGCGCGCCCCAACTTTATTTCTTGTACCCTCTACGCCAACATTCCCTCACCCCGTTCGTACTGCACACGGCGGACGCAGCGCCAGAAGAATTTCCTTAGCACCGTACAAATCTACGCGGTCACAGACACATCATACAATGTTAATATTCTGGAGCATACATGTACGTACCATGCATGTAGTTTACTTTGTGTTTATTTTCTTGTTTTGAGAGTTCTTTAATTGCTTGAAAATGATGGAAAGGCCTTGAATATTGTTATCTTTATACCATGATATAACACGTAAAACTGTTTTACATTTCACTGACAAGCTTGAAATAATGAAGTTATTTTACTGAAAACAATGTAACAAACGATTTATTACTACTCGAATCTGCACGTCTCCATAATGAGTTTATGAACAGCGGCACATTTTAAAATGTATTTTTTTCCGATAATTTTAGCTGCAAGTCTGCAGCCCCCGGTCTGGAAAAATTCGGATGGTCAATCTGATTTTTGTTTTCAGACCGAAAGCTACATATATGTAGCTAAGGTAACTATAATACATGCTTCCAATGAATTGATTTTGTTTTGTGATGCAAGCTTTTAGGAAACTATTAGTACATGTACTTGTTTTAAAAAATTACATCCTTATACTTCGTCTTCCATTCGCTAATTGTAGAAAAGGCTGAACCGGTTATAGTCCGGCCATCACCATATTCATTGTTCGACTTTATGTCCTATCATTGTAATAGCATTGGTTTGCATGTACACAAAAAAACATTTAAAAATTCAACACTTAAAAACTGTTTAATTATGGCTATTCATGCGTACACATTAAATGCATAGTGTACACGCGTGATTCAAAATACCTCAAACTGACATGGGTAAAGAATGCAGTCATTGAGTCTACATTTGATAGAATTTGTAAAAAGAAGAAACAAAATTGAAAGTCTGAAAGTCTGAAATTTGTCAATCTACCAATATACAGTTAGTTAATTTCCTTCGATTGCTAAGGCTATAGCGTAATTGATAAACATTGAAGAGCGGTTTTTATTTTCAAGCAAATTTCTTCAGTTCAGTTCGTTTATTCACTCCAAACCATTTTAAACATATGGTATATGATGACAAATATAACATTAAAATATACTCATAAATTTGGCCAGAGTTACAAAACTATAAACATATATAATTATAAGTTTTATAAAGTTGGGAAAAGTTATATAAGTTGAAAATCATGGATGACAGACAACCTCGAACATCTTTGTTATAAACATACACAATTTTCTTAACAATTTCACATTACATGTTGTCATAAGGTACGAAAATTTTAGCACATTTGGTCTAGTCGAAAGATTTTTATCTATAAACTTGTTCCGGACTTGTGATAGTGCATCACATTCTAAAACATAATGAAATTCATCAGATATACGTTTGTGTTACAGAGAGGACAAAATCTTTCCACGGAGGATAGCGAGAACAGAATCAGAATTTATTTAATAACCTCTTTAAAATTTTGTATGTAGATAATTTATAAATTCCTGACGAAGGCTGCATGTTTGATATTTCCCTCTGTTTGTGTTTTGCGAATACATACATGTATGTAGTTAAATAAGCGAAACGTGGGGTGAGTCATAACTGAAAATTAATGGCTTTGGATTGAAAGAGTAATATTGACGAATATTAAGTTCACTTTTTAGAAACCATCTCCACAATATCTTCATCGTAAATCAGTATTTTGAAATGCTGTAATGCTTTAAAAGAAAGCGTTCTATCGGAATCAATCTCGTGTTCGTTTACTTCAAATTGCCAGCGTACATTTGTATGTCAGTAATACTCATTATGTTTTATAGGACGACCGTGTATTGTCGAACAATTGAGTTGAATTACCATGTAATGGAACCGTTTTATTAACACATCTTCCAGTAATGAAACAATTCAAGATGTATTCGTTACAGTGAAACAGTAAAGCGTTAAAGCATGTGTACGTCCACCTCTACAAGCACATGCACTGTAGTCTGAGCGACGCTCGGCCTTTATACAGCTAGCGTCAATGAATGCATCTAAATATAGAGAAGGGGACAGTTTTGAAACAAACAACTAAAATAAAGTCATAGAGGTTCATTTTTATGAAATGAGAATACACATATCAATACAAGCATTTGGGAATTTTATGTTGAATCATCTTTGCACTCTGCATGTATCAGTTAGTGCACAACAAGAAGCCCTTTCATAACTTCTTTAACGTGCACACCCCCACGAAAATGGGCCGAACCGGCTTACATTCTTTCTGCAAAATCTGACCTTTACATTACAAAAACATCACATTCAATACTACAGATGGAACCAGAATTAATTTGCATTAGAAATTGTTATTTCTTTAAAAGTAATTGACAAAAAACTTTTGAAGCCCTAACTCCATAATAATAGGAACCAGTCCTTTTTTCTTCATACCGAATGAAAGCTCTCAGTAAGACCCACAACTTTTGAAATACATCTTATAACAAATTATTATTAGGTAGAAAAACAATAATGGAAAAAAGGTGAATTTTTTTGCAATTTTTTCTAGCCTTTGTTTAAACACCTATAACACTTGTTTTATTTGCATTTAAAAAACAAAAGAAATATGTCTTGCACTTTTTCAATCTATCTGCTTCCAAACCAGCCAATCTTTGAGACTCTGCCAGTCATCGTTAAAGCTAAACCCATCTGACAAAAAGGGTCGTTAAATTTTACTAAAAGGGAAAAAGTTCAAACCGGGAGGGGATTTTCATCAAGTAAAATATGGAACGACAACATCAGGCCTGAAAATTTCAAACGAATCGGTGAACAAACGAGCGAGATATTAAGGATCAAAGTTGGCGTCTAGAAGAAAAAAAATAAGAAAAATTCGGAATATTTTTTCAGAATAATAGTAAGGTCTCTCGTTCTGTAACGGAAGACCTTAATTATTCCAATAAAATTATAAATAATTAAATTGTTACGTAATAGAGATTGAGCATACTCTAACAAATTGATACATATTAGAAAGATTGATATTCATATATGACATAAATATAGGAACCTCATGATTAGATTGTGAATAAGTATAAAAGTTTATATAAAAATAAAACTACAACTATGTTTGGTAAAAGTTAAATGCATTTAAGTTAATAAGTGCTCTAATTGATTTTAAGCTTGTATTTGTATTGTTTTATACTTTTGTTCAATTGGTAGTGTGTGGGACAATGGATAGTGGACAACTTTCTTATTCATATATACAATCATCAATGTGTAATTGAAAGTAATTGAAAAGTAATTTGAATTACATGCCTTTTTAAAAAGTAATCAATTAAATTACCATTACATGTAATTGAAAAATAGGTCAATTACACATTACTTTTAATTACATTAAAATTTGTAATTAATTACACTTAATTACCATTACAAATTACCATTACCCCATCCCTGATTCTGACTAAGCGTTTTTCCATGAAAAAACTTAGTTCTGTATAACCATTATTTTAAACAATTTATAACTTAAAGGTCGTAAAATGCTTTAGTTTTATTTGCACAAGAAATGTTTACTCAGCAAAATCTTGTTTTTGCGTAATAAAATGCTTGAACAAGCATATCAATCAACATGCGTCTTTATAACATAACCAGGAGTATCCCTTTCCAGCGTTAATTGTCAAAAATTCCAGTATTGTATTCAGAAGAAGAAAAAAATATTGAAGATCATCAAGTATTACAGTTTCAGTGACCTTTGGGGGATGGTGGGTTTATATTTTGGAATTTTGGACTTTTCCCTCAAAAGATACCAACGATTTTTTTTTCCTCAAGATAAATCGGTTGATTTCTTGGAATAGATAAATGTTTATTACCTTTTTTTACCATTTGTCAATTTTATCTCAGATGACGTATTGATCCGGATAGTCGATAATAAAGCGTTAGTGACATAGCGCGACGGAGAACTAACGATGACATGATAAAGCATCGCGTCGTCGCTATCGTACCATCGCGACAATACGATGACGATAGCGCGATAGAATACTAACGATGATATGATAGAGCATCGCGTCATCGCTATCGCTTGATCGCTCCATTGCACTTTCGTCATCGAAGTATCACTCCCTTGCATAATCGTCATTTTACTATCGATTCATCGTCATTGCATTATCGCGTACGATAGTGAACTACATGACCCTATCTGCATTCCATATATTCTGACAATATGTAATTTTTTCGCGTGTTGACAAAAATGTTGATCTCAATTTTTGGTATAGGGAATTATTTGTATTGGCAGATAAAACAAATGATATAAAGTCCTCATACCCAGTCAATATTTGTGTTATAAATGCAGTTGTCATTGTAATCATTCATTTTTTTCATATTTGGTTTTTGCAGGTTCATGGTTCAAATGGACAAGACAACAATTGCTGGATCAGAGAAATTGTTCAGTAAAATGTGAAGCCTGTGGATCAACCTTGGATTTTGATAAAATCGTTAAAAAATGCAAGATGACCCCGGATGAACATAAATTCTTTCAAACAGTTTTATCTCTAAATAGATTCAACCAACACATCGCTGCTCAGTTAGCAGTTGCTGGTAATGTTTCTTTTATTTCATGATTTGTTATGACGTTTCTTCTGTATAACCTTTTGTGTCTACTGTTTGTACCATTTAACTCACCTGAGCTGAAATCTCAAGTGAGCTTTTCTGATCACATTTTGTCTGTCGTCTGTCTGTCCGTAAACTTTTCACATTTTCAACATCTTCTCAAGAACTACTGGGCCATTTTAATCAAACTTGGCACAAATCATCCTTAGGCAAAGGGGATTCAAAGTTGTGAAAATTAAGGTTCACGCCCTTTTCTCAAGGGGAGATAATAAGCAGTTATTGAAAAAACTTGAGTAATTTTTAAAAATCTTCTTCTCAAGAACCATTGAGCCAGGAAAGCTGAAACTTGTGTGGTAGTATTCTCAGGTAGTATAGATTTAAAGTTGTGAAAATCATGACCCCCGGCGGTAGGGTGGGGCCACAATTAGGGGTCTAAGTTTTACATAGGAATATATAGAGTAAATCTTTTAAAATCTTCTTCTCATAAACTAATCAGCTTGGAAAGCTGAAACTTGTGTGGAAGTATCCTCAGGTAGTGTACAGTACCGATCAGACCCAACCTTACAGAAAGTAAACCCCACCTAACCCTGGGTTTACTTTCTGGGTTTACTCTGGGTTTACTCCGGGTTTACCAGAGTGGACCCAGAGTAAACCCAAAGTAAACCCAGAGTGGACACAGAGAGAAAACCCAGTCAGAGGTATACCCCTGAAATCGGATGCTAAATGTGTATTCGGAATATACAATGGGCAGGAATAACAGTCAGTAGGATAGTAATATAAAAGACGGGTCTGCTTCACCCCAAGTAAACCCCAAAAGGAAACCTTGGGTTTAGTTGGGGTTTATTAATCAACCAGGAAAGCTGAAACTTGTGTGGAAGTATCCTCAGATAGTGTAGATTCAAAGTTGTGAAAATCATAACCCCCGGGGGTAGGGTGGGCCACAATGGGAGGAGGGTTGAAGTGTTACATTGGAATATATAGAGTAAGTCTTTTAAAATCTTCTCAGAAACTAATCAACCAGGTAAGCTTAAACTTGTGTAGAAGCATCCTCATGTAGTGTAGATTCAAAGTTATGAAAAGCATGACCCCCGGGGGTAGGGTGGTGCCACAATGGGGGGGGGGGTCAAAGTTTTACATAGGTATACGTAGAGTAAATCTTTAAATATCTTCTCAAAAACTAATCAGCCAGATGAGTCCTTATAATTGTTAAGACTTTGGCTCCAGAACAATTCTTCGGCCTCACAAGAAGGTTCAGAGTTTGATGTAGGTTTATATCCCATATAAAAACAATTGTTAAGGATCTTTTTGAGAACTGTAATACTCAACATATGATATGACTATAAAATCATCCTGTTAGAAAAGGGACGGATGATTATAAACATAAGAATATCCAGGGCGAAAATGAATTTCATTTATACAGGATCTACATGTATTATTGTACATTGTCAATATAGTTAGGTCGTTCCACTTTTCAGGTGAAAGACCTTTTGTTTTTCTTATGTTTTTTATTATTAGGTCTTTCCACCTTTCAGGTGAAAGACCTTTTGTATTTCTTATGTTTTTTATTTTTTTTCTTCTCTTTTTTTCCAGGGACAGCTTTTTTATTTCTTGAGATATTAAAACAATTTTTTCTTTATGTTATTGACCATAAAAAGTTATGGTACCAAATGACCCTTTGCTTGATAACTCCCAGAACTTACAAAGTTATTGCCCTTGTGAACGAAATGCTTGTTATCGCTACTCCTCTGAAACCATAGGAGATAGAGATTTGGAACCTTTACCAATGTCTTCAGTACACTTAGAGGGTTCTTCAATCTATTCATACCGAAAGGATCTGAGGCCCCCTTATAGTAGTTATTGTCCCTGAAAGTATTTAAATTTCCATAAAATCACTTCCAACTTTTTAATTATTTATCGTAGAGACTTCGGACCACTTGGGATTGAAGGGTCTACCTTCGCCGAACAAAATGACATAAAGGTCAAGGTCATATGGAAATCTGTTAATTAATGAGTTTCTAGATCTTTTTTGTTCAGGATGGTAGAGCAAAACTTTTTCATAGATGTAGTAGGACAATTTAAGACATTTTAAAATATAGTCCTTTGGCTCATACCTTTGAATAATTACAGAGTTATTGACCATATTCTACGAAGTACTTGTTATCGCTACTCCTCTAAAACCATAAGAGATAGATACTTGAAACTCTAACCAATGTCTTCAGTACACTTAGGGGGTTCTTTATTTTATGCATACCGAAAGGATCTGAGGCCCCCTTTTAGCAGTTATTACCCCTGAAAGTATTGAAATTTCGATAAAATCACTTCCAACTTTTTTACTATTTATCATAAAGACTTCGGACCACTTGGGGTGGGAGCGTCTACCTTGGCCAAACAAAATGTCATAAAGGTAAAAGGTCAAGGTTAAACAATAAAAAAATTTGCAATCTTAATCTTTTGACAACTTTTTATGAAATAACGCAGAGAAAATATTTCAATATTTTTTATTTCAACAAAAATATTCGAAACATAAAAATCAATGAGGTGGAAAGACCTCTAATTGTTCGAGAACAATTAGTCTACTAGTTTGTATTATGACTCCATTAAGCTGATTTTTTCATACCTATTCTTCCACAGGTGAGCGATGTGGCCCATGGGCCTCTTGTTGAAAAAAAATAATCTTGACAAGACATAATGAAACAAAATGCAAGGTGAAAGGTCATATTTAAATAAGATTAAATATACTTGAATGATATATGGTTATAATCGCATAAACGTAGCATACTAAAAATAAGTATGTAAACAATATTATTGTATTAAAATTTATTGATTAAAACATTTGTTTAAATATGCATTTTTGTGTTATTTTATTTTTTTAATACATGTATCTTATGATAAATTCTAATTTATTTTTATGAAGCACACGAAAAACAAATATACACGTGCACATGTATCCATTCATGTACAACAATGACCACTGTATTATAATTCATCTGGTGTAAGCTTTTCATCAACATATAATATTGGGGTTTTTTCCTGATACATATTACATTCATTTAATAGGATTTTTAAAGAGAAAGTGCAAATAAACAAGCGGTCTTCAGTTTTGTAATGTTGTCAGATTCTATGCTTTTAAGACAAAAATTATTAAAATTATTAATATTATTTATTATTATTATTATTATTATTATTATTATTATTATAAGCATGTTGATTTTTATACTAAGAATATCCAAGTTGTTATTACTCAATATTAAGATAAAAAACTCTTAATCATGTATATATTGTGTCTATAGTTCTGTATAAACCGTTGCTTGTTTTAAAAATGGAATTAAATATAACAAATGTCTTTTACTTTTTATTCAAATAATAATTTACTGTAGCATATACTGCAGCATACAAACTGACGTTCTTCGCCTTTCTTAGAGTAGGGGATATAGTATTGGGTATTGAGGGCAACTATTCTTATTGTATACTTTGCATTAATGATGTAAGATTGGAAAAACAACCAGCCTACCAATACAATAGTGTCTTTCAACACAGATCAATTAAGGAAAGTGTTAACAATAGTAGTAAATGCCATTAAGGTAAGGTTTGCGGTTACAGGGAGATAACTCACACATTTTCATTGTGACGTAACACCAACTACTCTTTATTTCAGCTATGACGTCAAAATTTATGTGACGTCATAATTGACTTTAGGTTTTTTTATTCCGCGGGGTTTTGTAGTTTCAATGAAAGAATAACAGGACACAAGTATTTTATCAATTTCCACAAAAACGAAGTCCGCATCATATGGTTTTGAATAGAGTTTTAGGAATATCAGATTACACATATTCTAAGATATATTTTTCCTGAAATCGGTGGACCTGAAACGTTTCAAATAAGATGTTTTCGTTTACATATTAGTAGTCCAAAATTAAGACTTTTGTTGTATTTTATATTATTTTTAGATAGTTCATTAGAAATTAATAAAAATGAATCATGATATAAATAGTGACATTATTTTAAGCATAAATAACCTCCAAAATAGTCACATATAAAATGTACATTTTTTCACTAAATTGTTTACAATTCATCAACATGAAAATTGGAAATCATGAACTTTGACCTTTTGTAGTTATAAAACGGGACGGACAATATCATTTGAATTTCATGAGTAAAAAGTCTTTAGTGTAGTGAACAAAATGGTATGTAACCATTGGTACCATTCCTAAAAAATGCAAGCCGCAAACCTTACCTTAAGTTCCTTTATTCATCGTTTACTGAAGTCTGTGTTAATTTTTTTGGCAGGTAAGACAAAGATCCCTTGTTCAGTCATAATACGGAAAATCGTTTCACAAGATATCAGTTTGCTATAGTTTTAAAAAGGCAGATGCTGCAGTGATTTGCTTAAAAATTATACAAATTTCACTCGTTTCGAAGAAGTGCAGCTACAGTCAAGGGACAGAATTATTCGCCACTTCAAAATAGCCACCGGGATATTTAGGATCATCTAATAAAATTTTAAATGCTTCTCTTACCTCAATACTTTGTTAAATTTTCTTTCATCTTTAAAGCTTCAATTAGCCTTCCAGGAATAGTTGAATACAGGTCCTGCATAGTAGCGGCAGGAATACTTTCTAAGGCAGTCATCGCTATTAGCTGCTGTTTTATGTTAATGAATTCGGCACAGGCTTCAAGTATTTTCTGTTATTTTTAACCAAATGTTCTCGTTAATGTAAAGGTCAGGAGACTGGGAAGGCCATGATGTAGTACTCATTTTGTTATTGGTGATGTATTATTCTACTAAATTAGTTCTATGCACAGGAGCATTGTTATCCATAAATACATATTAGTAATCAGGGATATGTCTAGCTAAAACAGGCCACAGTTTTTTGTCTAATGTTCCTATTCAATTTCTGGCATTTATTGATTTGAACATATTTTATTGTATAGTGTAGGATTCATATACAAATGGTTCTTACAACCTACTAGGTCTTTTCTGGCATTTATGTCACCTTCTACATCAGTTAAAGATTCTAATCCCTTTATATATACAGATCCCTAGATTATAATACTCGATTTTTCTCGAAATTGCAGAACCACAAGTTTCGCACTGTATATTTCGTCGTCTTTTTCTGTTTATAAACTTTCTTATTTTTCTTTTTCCATTACTATCTGACTTTTAACACGAAACACCCAGTGATTAAAAAAGAATTGATATGTTCTTAAATGCATAATTTGCATACAAAACAACATGTAGAACCTTACATTTATTTATTTCTCATCTTTAGACAGCAGTTTTTGCCAGTATGTGTAGAAACAAGCCAGTCCAAATTACAGGCATTGGACAAGTGTCATATACCAAGGGCTTAAAAAAAGATAGTGAATATTTAAACGTTACGATTGGTAATCATCATTCCTGTCGTTCAATGAATTTTTGCGTTTTGCTGTTCGGACTAAACAATGTTGTGGTCGTCAGATATATACATGTATATGTTTTACAAGATAAGAAATAAAAATAGGGAATCGTTATCGGGAAGAAGTTCTCAGAGTTGAACTGTTGCCATTAACTATTGATTTATCGCTTTTTAGAAAAAAAAAATTACCACAAATGTTCTTACGTTTATAAGAGATCAATACTTCTTGAAAATCATAGTCCAAGTTGATAATAGAAAACATAAATAAACGATGTTAAGTCGTCCGGAGCCTCGAATGAGATCCGATTTATTGATACTATTCATTAGTTTGATTTAAAGAATACATTTAAAAGCTATCAAATATATATCTTGCTATATCCTTCAAAAATTTCATTAGAGGAACAGATTTGAGTAATTTTTGTAGATAAACATTTATTAACGCCTCTTGCTAAAAATATGAGGATGGTGGTATAAAAGAAAAGTAGAAATGTTTTTCGTTAAATGTACCCATAAGGAAAACTCTTTTTATGGAGGAAAGCAATTCTCATTAAGCATATAAGGTCAGATTTATTTCTTTGCTTTCTTCAACTATGCGCTTTATCTGCTCCCTCTTCTGCTTAGTTTGGCATAAACTTCAACAATACAATGCCGATTGGGTTTAAAGTGTGCAGTGACCCTCTATGTATCAACGGGTAGGGTCACACAATGTTTTTCTGCGTAAAATCCGTGTCCAATATTTTTTTCTGGGTTCTAACCCCAATCGGTTTTACACTTGACCAATAGAGTGACACTAAGTAATAAAGGATGTGCATTGATTAAACCATTTATGCAAAACTGTTCTTTTAGAAAAGGAAAATTTCAAACTCTTTTTCGGAATCTTTTTCTCTGACATTACATTTTTCTTCATACAAATGTTTTCTAAAAAAAAATTTTAACTTTGTTTATGAAAGCGGAATTATATCGAAACTCATTTACTTTTTGCTTTCTTTTTTTTTAGTCGAATATGTCAATGATCATATATGATAGTTTTTTATTAAACAGAAATTAATCAAATCATATCGAAAATGGGAAGAAAGAATTAATATACTAAACGTATCGTTGCATACCCGGTATTTTGAAAGAAACGGAAAGTACCATAAAAAAACCAATGTCTTTGGATTCCAGTGAAACTATATTTTTCATAAGTAACGTACATTTAACAATAGCTTATAATAATATAAAATGGTTAGGTAAAAGCTTGCGTACATGTAAATATTTGATGAATATATTCTTAGCCTTTGTTGCAAGTGTGTTTCATTTTTGTTGTGTTAAATTTTAGTTGTAAGATACCAAAGTTCCAAGTAGTCTCTTAATATTTCGTGTAAATTGACGCTTTACTCTCACTGTAAAGCAAAATTAA
Source organism: Magallana ariakensis (assembly GCA_020458035.1). Classification (NCBI taxonomy): domain Eukaryota; kingdom Metazoa; phylum Mollusca; class Bivalvia; order Ostreida; family Ostreidae; genus Magallana; species Magallana ariakensis. Next base: position 35,752,920 of record CM035812.1, read on the forward strand.
ACATTCGCGAGGAAGAAGAAGATAAAGATACACAATAGTGGATGAGTGATATTTGAAATATATCTGAATGTTTAAGAAAATTTCGTTAATGTATCTGCTACACAGTGAAATAACAATTTTGCTACAATTCAGTCATTTTCTAAGCTATGGCACTTATATAATCCTGTAATGTGTAGGGGGGAGGATTATTCTCTTACTTGGAGCTTAGCTAAAGTTTGTGTTACACATTAAAGTTGGTGGAAATTTAACACAATTATCTGTTCACTTTAATGTGTGAACTTAAAACATTAAAGTGTAACTTTTACAGATTTCAATTTACAGAATAATGTTAAATATTTACAAATTTATGTCTGAAATTTACAGATTTAAAGTGTTAATTTAACATATTAAAGTGTGAATTTTTATAAATAAAACTGCTAATCAACAGGTTATAAAGTGTAATAAAAATACCCTTTAAAGTGTCGCTGTGGCACTTATACACTTACTTAGGAAGATATGCACTTTAAAAACAAATACAACTTTCGAAAGTAAATAAAACCAGTTTAAGAGGGGGACTGTGTCACAATATAAAATTATTGTTAAGTCAAAAAGTAAATATTTAGATTCACGTTTGCTTTATTGTTGCACAAGCACAGAAGAGTATATAAACTGTAGTATAGCATTGAGCATGAACAAGCGGCCTCCGCGAAACCTGATCTTTTCATAGACTACATGTATATAAAATATTTGTTTATTTCTAATGTACACTTTATGAAAGAAGATGATTAACAACAGTCATTAAATATTTCAATACTTAAATTTCTTGCGTTGTCATTTTAATTGTAACTATTTTAAAGACAACAACTGCAGTCATTTGAAACTTGTATTTAAAACAACTCAGTCATGCAACTCCAGACGATGTTTTTTCGATTTGTAGTTTTTATTTTTGAGATGAATTAAAATGCAAGAAATCGATGATTTAAATTGTGTATATGTCTATTTATTTCCGTTGTCCTTATCTAAGATTGAAATATTTTTGCTTACCACTGTGTCACTCTAAAATGAGCTTTAAAAATAAAGTTAAGCGTCGGATTTTTTTTTGGGTTTCAATCTATGGTTAAAAAAAATAAAACAATAACGCATTTCCAGTTATTCAAAATGTATTTATTGAAAACTGAGAATGTATGTCTTAGATTTATTATTGTAAATATTTCTTCATTCACTGTTGATATTTGTATCCAGTTTTTATTTAAATGAGAATCCTAATGACAAGTTGCACCATTGTTTAATTTATTAAACGAGATACTTATGATATGTAACGAGATCATATCTAATAATAAGGTATTGTTGTATCCGGTAAGTGTATTCTACGGTGGCCTGGTAGTATTATAGTTCCATAAAAATTTAATTTGCGAGTGTACCTTTGTTCCCTCATACAAATAATTTTAGTACAATGTTTTAGGAGATTATTAAAAATTTTTAATATAGACTATAATAATGCATATGTATAAAAACAGAGCAATGTACATTCTTATAATGTAGTTATCACTACAAAACATTGCCAGTACAGGCCGCACGGCCCAGTCTGAGGTTAAGTTACACGATTTTTTATAACGTCGTATGTAGCGCGTTGGTTTCTGTTACTTTTCAACGTAGTCACCATTGCACTGCAAACACTTTTAACATTTTTAGCCATGGATCGAACACATCTGAATACCATTTACTGTCGATTGTGCAATGCACCCCGGCCAATGTTATTGTCATTTAAATTTAGACCAGGTGGTTTTATTTAACCCTTTCAGTTTCGCAGTAAAAATCGTGTCTCGTGTTTATAGTCTATTTCCTAATATCTAGGTACTTGAAGTCAAATATAAAATCTAGTCGTTTATTGATTTTAAACTTTATCTTCATTAATTGGTGGATAAAATGAGTTCTAGAAATAAATGTGACAATAGAAAATATAGTTTTTTTCTGCTGTTGCAACGCTTAACATGCTTAGTAGCGATCCCCCCTACGGATTAATTTTCGATCCGCGCCTGACCTAGTAACAGCATCAATAGTGAAACATACTATACTATTTTGTGCGGAATGTTCCCTGAAAACGGCTCGATATACTAAGTTTTTATTATACAAAAACAGACACCAATTTTTTTTTTAAAGCATGGTATTGCACACCAAAAGCCTAAAACATGGCTATGATTTTATCAAGCAACCCGATGTTTATATTTTCAACCACGTGTAGAGTGGTTGAACACGAACGATAACTCTGTTCTGAATATCATCGTTTAGTTTTAATAATCGCTATATGATGAAATAAGACATCTATATTTATTGATTTTTATGTTTTAAAATAAGTCAAAATAGGATATGATATGAAAAACGACCAGTACTTACAATGTACGTATGTTGACAATATTATCCGAACACTTATACTTCCGCTCGAAATTTCACAGGACTCAACAAACCTCGGGGAAGTCTCGTGAACTTTCATTCGAGCACCTCTGGATTATTATTACATACTTAGCAACGATAAAGAAAACATTCCGAACACATTCGCAGGGGTGCAATGTTTCGAGTTGAATATTCAAGTTCATCAGAATCCTCAAATCTAACTCATCTTAGCTGTGATATGATGAAAGGAAAAATTGCAAAATCCATCGGAGCAAGATCCGGACTATATGGCGGGTGTCCAAGAAGATCGAATTCTAGGAGTTCGATTACCAGACACGTGGAAGCTGGCGTATGTGCAGGCGCATTATCTTGTTGTAGGATGTCATTTCCAAAGGTCCACAGCCATGACAGGGCGTTTTTCCTTAATTGCTCTAAGTGGCGGCGTAATACATGTAATAAATAAAACCAATGTTTCGTTTGGTACACTTTATGTACGCGGGCATGTTAAAGCTTCCCGATTGATTTTACAGCGATGTGTAGAAAGTCACTTGTCTGTACGTCATACAATATGACGTCATAATTAACTTTGACGTCACGATCTGTATACCTGTCGATAGTTCTCAGGGAATGTATCTTAACGTTAAAAGTGAATTATATCAAACCAGTATAAAACTGCATGTTTCCTTTACATATAGAATTATATATGCTGCCGTTAATGCTAGACGTACAGAATTCATTCATATTAATAACCAGTATCAAATAATCGGCAGTTTTAAAGCTTCGTTTTAAGTAAAAGACTGTTTATAAACTAGTGGTTTGGCGACTCTCCCTGCTACGTTTAAACAACTGAATGAAGAATTTTTAATGCATGTAAAAACCAGCTTGGCGCAGGTGAAAGATCAACACAATTTTAGAATATTTTCTAAAATTGGTAGAGAATATAAGTACCAAAGTGAATCGTGCTTGGGAAACCTACGGATTTAATCCAATTTTTTGTAAATCGCTTTTGATTAGTAAAAATGGGCATTATTTTGATGATTTTGTAGAATGTTTCAACAATATCTTCCGTAAACGAAATATCTATTTCAAGCCCAAGCAAGAACTTCAAAGTATATGACATAACAAAGGATTTTTCTTAAAAATATATATGATTTAATGTCATTAATCACCTGCGCCGATGCGATTTAAATAGATCATTTGCAATATTAGGATTCGCCCGTCACGTGATTACAAAGTACATATGACGTCACAAAAATGCATCAAATATAATGTTTAACATCGTTGTTAATAAATGTAACATAGATTTTAAGAAATACTCCCGGTCAAAGTATTTTTGCGATGATTCAAATAATATCGTTTTCCAGCCGTATTTTAGCATCGGGACGCCTTAACATTGCTGCGTATAATCTTTGCCTTTTTTGGTGCTGGGGAACCCAGGTGTTTCCAAATGCTGGATTCTGATTTTGTTTCTGGATCAAAATGATGCAACCAAGTCTCGTCCGTAGTAATGATTCTGTCAAGCCACTTCTCTCCTCCTCTTTTGAAATTCCGTATGAACGCCTTTCTTGTTTGCATTCGTCTTTTTTGTGCTCATCGGATAAAAGTCTGGACACCCATCTTGCACAAACACGACTAATATAGAAGTCTTTAGTGAGGATATTTAAAACCGAAGATTTGCTAACATCACTTATTGACGCGACTTCTCTTAACGTCAGACGTCTGTCTTTCATGACAATGCCATGGATGCGGGATTTCGTTATATCGTCACAAATCAAAGGCCGATCAATTCTTTCAGCGTCTTTTAAATCGCAAACTCCATCCGAAAATCGTTTGTGCCACTTGTAGACTAGTGATCTTCATATGTTTCGATGCATTTTTGTGCTCTCCATCATTTGTTTCATTTCGATGGGTGTTTTCCCCGAATCTACTCAGAATTTAATGATGGCGCGCTGTTCCATGCGATCCACCGACGTCGTTTTTTCTGGCGTTTTTAAGGACATGTTCTTGCCGTAAAATGCTTAAAATATCCTCTGCTCAATTAAAAACGGCTTTAAATGACGTATGAATATGACGCTCACAATTCTAACTGCGTCACAGTTGAATATTTTGACGTTTTAACCTGTTTGAAAAATACTGTAAATATTCATATCTAAAAACTCAATCTCGAAGTTTGGACAATTTTGACACTGGGCCGTGCGTGCTTTTTGTGACACTTTAATAAAGTAAAATTTAAGTTTAATTTTAATAAAAACATTCAAGCCACTTTTATCTGATTTGGAATTTTATGACCAATATTTTGGTATACAGTATGCATATATAAACTATTTTAAAATTACAAAAACGCGATTGTCCACCAACTTTTTGGACAACCCTCGTACATGTAAACATTGAAGTTTTATTTATTTAAGTAAGATTTATAATTTTGTTTTTCAAATGTTAAGCTTCGTATTGTAAAGCAACTGATATTTTTTTTATGTTTTCTATATAAAATCCGATAAGTTGGTCAGCTTAAGGAAGTGCGAATTGTTTAGAATGTGTATTGACACAATCAATCTCCCATATATTTTTCACTTAGCATAACTTCTTATCAATATATCATATGCTCTTAAAAATATCAATTTCAGTGCAAGCAATACAAAATAGTATAAGCTAGAGTAACGTTTTATACGATGTATACAATCCCATCAATGTATTATCGCATATGTGTTTTTACATATATTGGCTAAAATGCTAACATTCAAAATTGATATTGTTTATATACCACCTGACGTGGCAATCCATCTAAAATATTCAGCAATATGTACAATACAGGTGTTTATAATATTAGGTCTACAATAAAATATTCGGTCGTTACTAGTATGTAACAGTACGTGTACGTAAATGAAAATAGTGCGAATCCATAGAACCAAAAAGAGTACATTTAGTTTAAAAAGTCTTTTGTTTGATTAAAAAAAAAGGAAATTTATTTTCTTATAGCAGGAAGGTTTTAAACAAACACGGGTCAATATGAAAGACGTAATCGCCGATTAAGATTTTCTGGGTTTTTTTCCTTATTTGTTTTCCTTTTTTCTGTCCCTTTCTTATGCTTTTGTTAATCAAACACACTGGCAACACTGCACTACGTGTACGTAAGAGAAAATAGTGCGAATCCATAGAACCAAAAAGAGTACATTTAGTTTAAAAAGTCTTTTGTTTGATTAAAAAAAAAAGGAAATTTATTTTCGTATAGCAGGAAGGTTTTAAACAAACACTGGTCAATATGAAAGACGTAATCGCCGATTAAGATTTTCTGGGGTTTTTTTCCTTATTTGTTTTCCTTTTTTCTGTCCCTTTCTTATGCTTTCGTTAATCAAACACACTGGCAACACTGCACTTATAAAACCAAACTGGAAAATAGGGAAGAGTTCCATATTTTAAGTTTTTTTTCAGTTCACAATGTAATCAGAACGTGTTGTCGAAAAAAAAAAAAATAAACAAAACAAAATACAAACCAACGTAAATGTAAATGTGTAACTACAGTTTGATTCAAAACTCATTTTTCGTTGTTATATTTATTTTAGATATCTTTCAATTACAAGTGTAAAATAAAAATCATTCGTTCACATGCATAATGATATTGCATTTGGTAGTATCTTCAAATCATCACATATAGTATTAGAAACAACACTTAATATTGCAAGTCAACAATCGAAGACGTTTTCAGGGTCACATTTGATCATTTCAATAATTGTAATTCATTTTGGAACATGATATATCTATGTAAAGCTGGCTATAAGGACCTTTGCATAGAAAGTTTACCCCCCACCAACCACCCACGAGACAGCAACTATTTCCCAAGGCCAAGAAAAAGGTGGGGAGTAGTTGTTGCCGATTTGCCTTTGGAAATAGTTGTTGTCGAGAGTTCAAATAAAAAAATATATATGAAAAAGAAATATGACTTTTATTATCGAATGAATATATAAAAATATAACTGATGAAAGATATGATGTCACCTTGATATTTGTCTATGGAATTCGAGCAAAGGCCAAAACGCATAAATATAAAAACACACCTAAACCAGATGATATCTTTTTTATATATAGTGATTTTATTACATGAACCATGAAAAATGATTTTGTTTTTAAATTCCAATCTTATGATATACAAAAATTAAAAATAATCATTTAAAAGGTAACAAAAGCCAACAATACAGTATTGTCTCATAAACACTTTTATTCTTATTGTAAATTCGTTAATTGTTAATCTCTACATGTATTTTTATGTATTTTTAGTGCAGAATTCCAACACTAATGGTAAACACAATAAATTTCTAGAAATTACATTTAAAATATATGTTATTTAACAGCAGTTTAATTTTACCGACAGCAATTTCATTGAACAAATAACGTTGATAAAAAACACCTGTTTGCAACCTTTTTTTAAAGAAATGCTTATGTAATATGACACCTTTTTTCAAATCACGATCTGTAAAATCCTTCCGCATAATATCAGATAACAGAAAACGACACAGTAAATGATATGATTATTTGTGCAATATATTGTATTACCGAGAGATTGTTCTATCAAAATCGACAGACTGGTCATAAGGTATGTTTTTTGTCAGATAGCAGCAAATATATTATAAAATGATATTCGAATTTTAGAAAAAATTCATGCAAGCATTGTAGAAAAAAAACAGCCCGTTGACGTAGGTATTTTTTTAAGCAATGCTAGCTATGTTACAACGCACTTTGCAAAAATGAGTACTTCCAATTTTTTTTTAAAAGATCATTACTTTTGGGACCTAGTCAACGCACTTTAAAAGAGCGTTGATGTCGTCGATATTAACGCACTTAAAAACAATATGCAGAATTCGGTCAAAATACTTAATACTTTTTAGATACAATGAATAATTATTTTTACTTTGTTTACTCCTTGAGGCATTTTAAACAGAGATCGTAAGGGATATTCAGCTAACTTGATAAACAGTTTCTCATAAGATCACGTTGTTCATTAACGTATACATTAAGAACAACTCGTGAGATTTGTTTTTATCTAAATAGGACATAACCTGCATCGCTTAGGAACCATAATTTATTTCTTTAACTGTTTTAACTGTTCAAGCTCTAAATATATAGATCATATGATCTTCAATTATTTCTAATACAAAGTCTCGCAGTTAAACCTTGCTGGAGGCATTATAACGGGCCACCATGAACTAATTGGGGAAGAAGTGTTATGGATTAGTAGACCTGGTATAAAGTGTGGGGGGTGAGGTAAGGGAAGTTTTGCCACGTATAACAAAACAGTTACAACACAGTGCACCTCCTGACATGTATTTATTGCGGTGGAAAAAGTATTGGTTTACTAACTTTGCATCAAAAAGTTTAACACAGTGTTTGAGATACATGAAGCTACATTGTTACATGTACTTAACTCATTGTTAATCTGGTCTGACATTTTGCCATAAACAATCTCGCGCTACATATACAGCAATATTGCAGCAGAGGATTCCACAAGTACCTAAACACTTCCATTGCAACCCACAAATTGAATTTTGGAGGGACTTAATTATATTAAGCATCAATAACTGATTAAGCAGAACATAAAATGTTCTGTGCAGATAGAATTCACTTGTCTAAACTTGGTAATTCAGTTTTTAAATGTTAAAGAAATGCATATATGCAGACAAGGACAGAAAGTTTGTGCTTATTATATATATATATATATATATATATATATATATATATATATATATATATATATATATATATATATATAAAGCACAGAGAAATTTACCTTATTGTAGCTCCACCTCCGCCCCGGCCGGGGCTTGAACTCATGACCTCTGAACCTCTGAAACCCATTCTCCTAACAGTGAGCGGCCACCGCGCTAACCACTCGGCCATCTAGGCAAGACAAAAATCTTGCTTTCGATGACGAACGGAACCTAGCTCGCCGGTCGCTCACTACACGGTCGTTTGAGATACAGGTGGAATACAGTTAAACGACAATTTGAGAGGATCGAGACGATACACATTGCATATATATATACATATAATAAGCACAAACATGGCAATAACTCTCAAATTGACATATACCTGCCCATAGTAAATGATAAAGATATACATAAAGCACAGAAAAATTCACCTTATTGGGGCTCCACCTCCGCCCCGGCCGAGGCTTGAACTCACGACCTCTGGAACCCATTCTCCTAGCAGTGAGCGGCCACCGCGCTAACCACTCGGCCATCTAGGCAAGACAAAAATCTTGCTTTCGATGACGAACGGAACCTAGCTCGCCGGCCGCTCACTACACGGTCGTTTGAGATACAGGCGGAATACAGTTAAACGACAATTTGAGAGGATCGAGACGATACACATTGCATAGATATATACATATAATAAGTACAAACATGGCAATATGGCTTTTATGCAGAGTAATTTTAAACAATATTCAACTGACAATAACTTTTTTTGCATTTTAAGCATTTTATGCCTTAATCTATCAAGCATATATATTATATGTAAATCAAATTAATAAAAGTCGTTTGACCACCCAGGTTTTTCTGTTTCAGTGTGCTCTAGCAAGGTTGGATGAACTTTGAAATGTTGTCTGCCATCATCGTTTTTTGTTTAATTTTTCCCGTAAGTTTAAACTTGATTAATTTTTTTTATAAATATATAAATATCTGCGTTTTTAGATTGTATATTAATTTCATGTTATGTATTCTTAGCCATTTGTATTGATGTTGTGTCCTGAGTCCACACCAACTTTGTCCGTTGTGTCCCACTGTCCTTCCAGTGCAACTGAATGGGTTTCAGCAGCGAACAGGAAAAGTTGTAATGACTTGGGGAAGGTTCAAAGTTGTACAGAGCCTGATAAATTCGTTTATCATTGCGTCTTAAACCAGGAAGCAACGCAGCTGTTGGAAGTGTGTGCACCTGTTTGGTTTCTGTCAGGTTAGTGCTTGGGCGATTTCATTCAATAAATGTTATTGGTTTTGACCTGTTTTTTATGAATTGTCAAGAAATGGTGAAAGAGAGGATAATTACTTAAAACAACTAAACAAACAAGTTAAATAATGAATATCTGACTGATTTTATATATGCAAATGATAACTAGAATGACACATTCAAAGCTAGAGTTGGAAATTCAAGCCATACATGAAAAGATAAATATGCCGCATATATTAGATTTTTAAATATAAAACTGGGTGATCTTAGATAATTTTCATAAATTTTACTTAGTACTAACCAATACTATACTACACTCAACACAACTTCTAAGTGTTCACCGTAATATATAGAATAATTTTGAAATTACGAAATAAAATGATGTGAAATTTTCAACATTTTGCAACTGATGTGTCTTCTCGTCAATAGCACAGATAAAATAAAACAACACCGATTGAAATGATTTACCCGTGACGAAACGTCAAAACATAAAATTGTTATCTTTCTGAGCATGCTTAATATGATTGTCATTATTTTGTGATTGATTTTAGTCTTTGGTGATAGATTAAAAAGAAAACCACTTAACATGGCCAAAATGATTACTGCAAACAAAGTCAGAGCTGTTGGAATATTGGTGGACCTGCATTGTGTCCTCAACAGATCGTACTTACTTTAAATATGTTGTTTGTTTTGACCTCAATATTGTTTTAAATATTAAGCAATCCGAAGAAAAAGTTGTTTTGATATAATTTCTTCTATTTCGTAAGCGTAATATCATTTTCATCGGCAACTTAAAATAATCAAAAAGTCCTGATCAAAAATCAACCAAACCGGAAGTGTTAGTGATATGTAGCAAAGGTCAACATCTTGGTTTGCAACCTGAGGTCAAGGTCAATGCATCGTTCTTAACAATTTGAAAGTTTAGGGAAAATCAGTCACCTTGACAGCACGACAAATAAATGTGCTTATTTCATATATGAAATACATTATACTGGGTGAACACTTAGAAGTTTTGTTAAGTGTATATGTATGCACAATTAAAAGATGTTTTGATGTCTCTAAGAAATAACAATGTCTCCAATGATCAAGCAAAATAGCCTTAAAAATTATCAGTGGAATAATTTGAAAAAGAGTCATTGGGAGCTCTTGCTAGACAAGATGATGCCAGATGGTTTGTTTGTTTTTCCAACACATGCAGCTGAGTGGAAGCAAAACAAAGAGCAACTTCTTCAGGCCAATGAAACATCCCCAATAGCAAGAATATAAACAAGTATACATAAACAAGTAGAGTGGTTTCAGGTATAATGTTTTAGGTTATTGTGCTCGGTTCAGCGAAGTAGAGAAAAGAATTATCAATGACCCTGGTTTGGACTGTACAAAGTTTGATCCTCCATGTCCATCAAGGTTTCCATCCAATGAATCCTTCAAGTGTAAGTTTTTCAATGTCAATGTAACGAATCTGATTTAATAATTGGTAAACGATTGATCAGATTTCAAGAATTAAAAGCAGTTACATGTGTTATACTTACGAGTAATTTAATCGAATTAAATATACACTATTTACATGTTAAATTTACATTATTTAAGACCAAATGTGCTACAGGGGTCCTAGTTTGAATAACCATCGACAGTAAGACCCTTACACTTATTATCTTGTTTCTGATAATCATAACAGTTATTTATATGTAAATAAGTAATTTTAGTACAATGAATTTTCTACATCTAAACCATTTAATCTCTCATTTCATTGAATGACTACATGCGGCAAATGGAGTTAAGAAATCCAACTTTTGTAGAAACGGAGCTGCTGACTTTATCACTTATGTTCTCTTGGGAATAATTGCACTGCTAGTTTTGACTTTGTTGATCCTTCTGTTTGTCGGATGTAAGTTGAAACGCTTTGCATGTGCACGATGTTGTGCAAAGAAACGGACAAAGAAGGGTAAGAAATCTAAAAGGATCTTATGACTATATAAACATTGTTAAAACCTCGTTTTTTAAAGCCTATTTGATTTAAATAAAAATATTGATTGTGTTGTTTTTATTCTACAGACATTCAAAGTAGTGAGGGTAAAGAATTATTGGATCAAAGTATCACTTTTCCCATAGGTAAAGCTAAATCAATAAAACAAAATAATCCTTTTTATCATCTTTTATACATGTACAAAATAAACCAAAAGTTATATGTTATTTATATTTTATTTATACTTTATTTACTTTTTTACTTGAGTTAACACAAATGAAACAAAAGACAAAGAAGAGGTTTTAAAAAGGTAATACCATTTATTTTCTCAATACCCATATCAATTCAGATTCTGCCCGAAGTTATGTATACATGAAACACATTTTCTTGAATTATTCGATTTTCATAAAAGCCACAAGGTTTAAATGATGTTCATTCAAAAGTGTAAAAGTAATCCCAAGATGTGTCTTTTAAAATGTTCCTTCTAGCTTGTCGGGTTTCGATAAACAACAAAATTAAAGGTCTACAAGGAATTTGCATTGCAAAAGACATGAGGGTGCCCTAGTGATAACTAATGTTGAAAAGTTGTGCCGAGAGTTAATTTTACTTGCGTGTTTTACTGTCGTTGAAACTGCATTAAAATTCTTCAACACTCATACCTCACTATTAAGAATGAGTTTTATAATTTGAATTTAAGTCCCTGAAAGCAAATCATAACAACCGCCATTATTTTTGTAATTGATATAACATGAAACCTGAGGACATGTTAAATCATTCCATTTGATAAATTTTAATAAATCATGTCAAAATGTTTCACATTATAACATACATGTATGAAGAAAATCGGTGACTATATATACAACATTTTACAAATTCTTTCACATACATTATTTTACAATTGTAATAAAATGGAATAATTTGATACATTTTAGAAAACTCAAAGCAAAGAAAAGGATTTCATACAGAAACCTTTCCGGAAATATAAAAGGATCGTGTTCTTTAACGGTAAAGAGGTTTTCAATTTTCTTATACCAATTTTTCTAATTTTTGCATGAAAAAGAGCTGAAAATTGAGAAAAAATATAAATATTTTGTATTAACATGCGCACAATAAAAATCGCATAAAGACTAAGATTTTAGTTTAGTAATAATTCAATTGTTTATAGCTAACACTTGTTTCTAGATTAGGAAAACTTGATTTTTTCCCCAAACTATCTGAATTTTAAACACATATGAAAGTGTATACATGTGTACATAACCCTGTCAAAAAGTAAATTCCTTATCAGTAAATCCTATTTCCTTTTCTAAGCAATAGTAGCACAACAAGAGCGAATGAGATACAAGCATCATGAAATTCAGACAATTGTAATGTATCAACTTTTAAAAATAAGATTGTAGTTTTCGTCATTCGTTGTCAAGTTAATTCGAGGTAGAATTTCATGACGTGAGCTGCATAATTTCAATTTTTGAATTTTTTTTTCCAATTATCAACCAAAGTTTTTGTGTTCGGCGTCAAATTATAAGCGAGATACGAAGCTCACATTTCTTTGGTATATAAACAAAGCACATGGTAACATGACTTTGCTTACAAACTCAACGTTGGGTATTAAAAATAACAGATTTGAATCAAAAATTAAATAAGTTACATATTAAACGCTATTAATTTGTACTTCTTGTTAACTAGCAAAAACAAGCAATCGTCTTAAAACAAAAATATTCATAGTGTGTTCACCGATGTGGACGAAAGCATGGTATCTATCTTGTTTTAAAAAAGAAATGTGAGTTTTGTATCTCGCGTACAGTACATGTGTATCTCGACAAACGATATTAAAATTTGGTTGATAATTAGGAGTACCCTAGTAAAGCCTTTTTAACATTAACAATATTAAGATATCATACCAGCTCAAATTATGAGCAATCCTAATAAATACTCGTATTAAATGGTACATGTACAGCAAGTTTATTGTCCCTCGAGACAGGAACTTTTTCCCGAGGTGAAAGAAAACTTTGTCAGCGATGCATTGTTTGTAAATGGTAAACAAATTCGAGTTATTTGATAACACAAGGGAGGTTCCAAGATTACACACGAGGAAAAATCAAATGTTGCCAGAGAATAGTTTTGATGACTATTCACAAAAGACAAAAAAAGACAGAAACTAGTTTAGTGTTAGATAGGGTAGCATATTTATTCGTCGTGATTTACATAGAAAAAAACCCAGAGGAATAATGATAAAGAATGTATAATAATAGTAATATTTTATTTGCAAATAGGCAATTAAAAGTACATAATCACAGTTAATAATTCATATTTATTAACCAATACCTTAAAATAATTAACAATTTTAAAAGAAACGTAAAATTATTAGTACTTAACGGTTTGAATTATGCTATAAACAATATTTAAAAAAACTAATTCCCCAATATTTAAAAAGAGTTATTGCACACTGATATTGACTATAATTGCTTGTTTACTTTCTTTCCTGGCACACCATGGGAGAGTTTAATATAGTTTACATGACAATTTTGTAAGTTTTTTTGGTAATCAATAAAAGTAGATTTAAGTTATTGTCATTTGTGTCAATTCAACATAGTAAATTAAAAGAAAAAAGATACAGCGATGAAATGAGAGCACGATTTTCTAATTTAGTCTTGATATTGTTTAATCTTATAGGGCATTAAAACAATACGTGATTTAAGAGGAAAGCTGTCCAGAAAGCTTGGAATACCAAAGGATATCTTATTTGTAGTTTATGAAGAAAAGGGAATACTTTTTGACGATGACACTGAAATCAAAACTCTTAAAGTTTTTCCCATTGAATTGATGATAGGAAACAAGAATAGAATGAATGATATCGATATAGCTGATGCTGATGATGTTGACAATGATGATATGGAAAAAGACGTTTTATCCAACGAAACTTTAAAATCCAAAAAATATATAATGGATTGCGGCCATTCAACAAGTTAGTAATTTATTGGAGTTTTTTTTTAAATCGTAGATGGTTGATTGCGTTAAATACTATATTGATTTTTTATTTAATTTTACATATATTTTTTGAATGCACAGCACAACGAACTTAATTACGTTAACATTTATCATCAAATTTTTAAATCCTATTTCTCATTAAACAGCCGCTGATTCATTGCTTGCTTGGACAAAAGATAGATTATTTCACCACACAGATGCGGATGTACTCTGTCCGGAATGTTCTTCGCTATGGAGTATGGATAAAATCTCAGAAATTTGCAGGTTATCTCCGGATGAAAAGCGATTCTTTAAACACGTAGAAAACATGAATAAGTGTAACAAACTTGTGGCCGACGTTGCGGAATATGAGTTTAACAGAAGTTCGAAAAATATGTAGAAGAGTCGTTGCTGAGATTTGTAATAGCTGTAAACATTTTGAAACAGAAAGGAAAATTATTTTTCATACAAAAACATATATTTACGGATAACAATACAATAACTGATGTATTTTAAAGTTGATCAATGCTGTATATATGTATGTACGTCGAAATTTGAACACAATTGAAGAATGCTGGATAGTCAACAAATTCACCATAAGATCACCCTTAAAATTGTAAAGATAATTTTTAAGGTCATTAACTATAATTTAGTAATTAAAGTATCCAAGTCTTGTATCTTATTAATAAAAAAAATGTAAATTTTCAAGTATCTTTGTACAGAGCTCTTTGTCCTAAGGAGGTTATTATAGTCTAAAAATAATCACGACCATCCAGCCGTCATGCCAGCCGAATTGCTTGAAGAATAAAACTTTTTTGTAAAACAAATCGGATTAACAAATATTTCAATAATCTATTTACAACGTTTCACGTTCAACAAATGTAACTTAATATACAGTCAATAAGTGGGTTCGAAGGCAACATATGATTTGTTGGACATGAAAACAGAAATGGTGTCCAAGGCCGAATGCCGAGGGGTATATTTCTGTCTGACAGGAGAAATTAAGTTTCTTTTTGTTCAATTTCTTGATTGTAAGAACTATACAAACTAATATAATACAATGTTTGTATTGGAATGTATCTTGTATAACATAAAACTGATCATTTAATCCATTACAAAATTTACTTTTAACAAAGCTAAAAATAGAGCTTTTAATTTGTTGTTAACTATTATCTGAAAGGGTGAATGTTGGTTATTTTGTTTAATTATAATTTGTTTTTCATGACTTTATGTAATATATACCTACTTTTGTATCTGATCTAACAAAGTTACATGTACCATTTACGTTTCTGTAAAAGTATATTTTTTTTTCTTCCAATAAAAGTTTAACAGTCAAGTTTAGCTTGTTGTTTGCTATTTCATTTTTAGCATATTTTAATACTAGTGTACTTTAAGATACAACTAGTATATCATATCTTTACAAGTATAGACTAATCCACACATTGCTAATATATGTACAGTCACGACCTTGTCCGCCATCTTAGCGGAAAAACTTACATATTTTTCCCAGTGGTCTATGTAGTTTAGAGGTTAGTATCTTTGTCACTTAACATCAATAATATGTTTCGGGGTTTTCTTTTTTTTTGGGGGGGGGGATGGGGCTACTATGAGACCACCAACACCTTGAATGAATAAGTGAAATCCAATAATATTTCATTACAAGACGCCCAAATGTTTGGTAGCATAACGAAGGGAAGGTCGGTGGTATTTGTTACACCACGATTAACTGTGGTCCCTTACAATCACAAAACAGTTCACTCATAGCAAATTTATGAAAATTAAAACGATAAGAAAAATTTTAAACAAATTTTAACAGAACAGAATGTCTAAGACATTTAACATGAAATAAGAGATAATGGATATACCGGACGACAAGGTATGAAATTTAAAGTATAGTTTTTGTTACAACATAATCTAGGAGCTGAATAAGTTAGCAAATAACTGTTCAAAAATTAATGGAACTATAATTAGATTGATTTTAATTCTTTGATCCGCTCTAATACATGTAACATTCTAATTGGCCGGATCAAGGGGTCTTATTTTAATTGTTATTTTATATGACCAGTTTAATCAATTGAATGAATTAAAAATGTTTTACCAGAGAGTTGAGATAATTTACTGATATAAATCGTATTAATGAAAATTGAATGAGTTCAGGTTGATATTCTAAATAAAATAAAAACGAGTCAATTTGTCTTGAAGTATGGAATCCGGATAGGGCCATCCAGTTCGCTATCGCACCATCGAGGTTTGGGTCGAAAGTGCGATGGCGCGAAAATGCGATGACGATGGCACGAAGATGCGATGACGATGAAGCGATTGTGCGATAGCGCGATGACGATGATACATGTACGATGGCGCGACAATGCGATAACGATGGTGCGATAGCACGATGAAGCGATGGCATGATGACGCGATGGTAAGATAGCGATAATGCGATGTTGCTATAGGGATGACGTGAGGGTGCAATAGCGATGACGCGATGCTTTATCGTGTCATCGTTAGTTCCTTATCGCGCTATCGTCATAGTATCATCGCGCCATCGCTCGATAAACTTTTTATAAAAGAATTTCATTCCCAGCAGCTAATATTCTTTTGATGACGAACAGATTCTAGAATGTGTATTAATATATACAATAATAACTAATTAACAAAATTATTTAAGGTAAGATTTGATGGCATAATTAAAACAAAAATAAAAAATTTTTAATTGTCATTGTATCTAGGTATTTGCAAGCAAGTTCTACCAGGAATATGGGGTAGAAAAAATGTTGTTTCGTAATTGTAATAGGTTTTACTTGCGTATGATAAACAACCATTTTGGAAAAATTGCACAAGCAATACATTTCCCCACAGGTGTTATATAGTGCTATTTACCCTAGCCTACCACCCCCCCCCCCCCCTCCTTCAGACATATTACATAGCAGTTTATTTCTCCGGTAAAGTGGCTTTATAGTAGATTTTCAACCAGAAAACAATGATTACATATGTATGTAGTGGGATTTTCTCCCTTTTATGGTCAGATTATCCCCATAGAAAGCCTAATTTATAGTATTTTCTACCCATTCTTTCATTTTAGCAATGTTGATGGCGAACCATCCGTAAGAATACTTTATCTAAGATGAAATTCATTACTAATAAAAAGAGTAATGAGTACTGAAATCGACAAGCCCTGTTTATCGATTGGTCGAAACCTACAGCGACCTAAGAAAAATCACGGACTGCACAAAATAATCATGATGAGGTAGGATGCGAAGTTTCAAAGGAGACGATTTGGCGGTTTCTTTTAGCAAACGTACTTTAACAGAACTTAAGTGTATGTTACCTGATTTTTATAATCAATTTTTTAATTAGTTGAATAAAAGATGTAAATATAAACAATAAAATGCTTTCTTTGTTAATTCATGCGGGTTATGAAGATAGCAATCATTGTAGAAAAAAAAATTACATAACCCGCTAAAGCGGGTTATGTTTTTTTTTCTGCAATGTCGCAACCTTCATAACCCGCATTAATCACCAAAGAAAGCATTTTATTGTTTAAATAAATTATACTGTTAACATGAACAAACCAGGATTAATTAAATGTTAAAAGATTTTACAAAAAAAAGACCTTTCATTCTATGTACCGCGATTGGCGATTTTTTTTTAATTCAATAAACGTAAAACACTTTTTAAATGAAATCTAGTTTAAATGTAAGTAACCAGTAAATAGTCTATGGCATTGAAAAAAAATGTTTAATACGCATAAGCACATTATTTAATT
Organism: Magallana ariakensis; assembly: GCA_020458035.1. NCBI lineage: Eukaryota > Metazoa > Mollusca > Bivalvia > Ostreida > Ostreidae > Magallana > Magallana ariakensis. Next base: position 35,770,915 of record CM035812.1, read on the forward strand.
TTTTGGGAAAGAAATATTTTTATATTGTTATAGAAGTAATGGCCACTTAAAATTAAAGCAAAACAAGAAAACAAATATACTATGCTCCTCAAATTAAGACATAGTTATATGAACTTTGAGTTTTTTACTTTAACCTCATTTTTATTACATATTTTGTAATTAAAATATTTTTCTTATCTGATTAACTTTATGAACCTGTACGCTGATACCTACCGTAGATACTATAAGCTTTGCATATTTTAGTTGTTCTTTGTATTAACCACTTAAAATGATTCCTGTTAGATGTTCATTAGCTCTTTATTGCGGATGTTCAAATATCATTTGATATCTTTTTTGCATAAGTTATCTTTAAAATCTTCCCGGAGGACGTTAATGCACTTATTAAACAATTGCAACATGATAATCATAGAGTTCTTTATCTCCTTCTGCAATGTAACACTTCACGGAAGTTATCTAATTCAGTCATTTTCATAAGGAAATAAAACAAACCAGCAAAGTTGAAAACTCTTGAACTCTACAGTGATTTGATCGTCTTTGCTGGCATTCACATTACAAAAGCCACAGCGAGGCACAAAGACGGGTGCATACATTATTCAAACTGCAACAAAATAAAAATCAAAGATCGCTTTATTAATTCCCTCTCCCGGATTGACCGCAAACTGTCAAATACTTTAGAGATATTTGGTTTATGTAAATATAGATGCAATTTTGAATTTACGAAATAAAAAATGATACAGCAGCAGTCATAAAAGTAACATAGAGCAATGTACTGATTTTGAAACAACTCGTTCTTCATTGACAGCAAACATTGGAGAGAGGACGTTATATATTTAAACTCTAGCGACACGGCCCAGAGATATCGTCATAGTGCTCGAAAAAAACTGAACAAATAGTATCAACTGTCATAATCTAAAAGAGACATATTGTTGCGATTTTGCTTTTTTTTTTTTTTTTGGTCAAGTAGCACAGTCAGACAGGTTTAATAAACAACGAATGTACGTATGAGGTTCACTATCGAGACTGCTGCAATAAAAGAAAACAAATATGGCTATATTAATCAATTCAAGCATATATTTTACAACAAATACTAAAGCAAAGTATAGCATTATTCCATCGGAATCTAACATCATAACATACAAATCGCATAGAATATCATTTGTTTCTTATTCGTCATAACATAGCAAACCATATGATAGCATAGCTTACAACATATTTTCCACTTAGCTTTTAATTGGTTGTTTTTCTTTTATGTGATAAATTGATTATGATACAAATTATTTTCCAAAAGCAAATTTCTTATTTTCACTGAATATTTTTAGATATTAATTGAAATAAAATTTCACTAAAAAGGAGTTATAAGAAACTTGCTAAATCATATTTGCATGAAAACATTTGTTTCGCAATGTTTACAGTTGTTAGACTATATATTTAATGTTAGGACGCTTGTTTCAAAGAAGAAATGTTTTATGTGCAGATTTGCGGTATTCTTTGGGGTTTTTTTTAATGTTTACTTTGATAAGTTGGAACTCTTCTGCGTGCGTTTGCTCCCATCTAATAGCATAGTATAGCATAGTGCATCATACCATATCATTCTGTTTATGTATTCTTTGTGTCATTATTTCCACTGCATAGTTTTTGCGAAATACTGTGTTTTGTGCAAGTAAGATTATTTTACTTTGAGAAGTAATTTCATCAAATTCTCTGCCACTCCACCTGATAAAAATCACAGCTTTTTATAGAGGTGCACGTTATGTTACAACTATTGAAGTTTAATTTATCATATCGGGAAGTGATAATTTATTTTTAGTGCTGGTCTCACACTTCAGATGTAAACAACTCAACATTCATTTTTCTCATTTTTTAAATGCATATAAGGCTGCACAGATGAGAGTAATATATTTATAGCCTATAAATTAATAGTAGTGAAGTTGTATGTTTCCCACTTGGTATTTAAATAGATAATGAAACAGACGTTGCTAAAAGTGTAAATATAATTCAAAATGTCTAATACATATATTTCTCGCATTATCACCGGTGTGAGATCGGTTTGTCCAGTGTGAGACAGCAGTGTGAGATTTTTCTGTCTTACACTGTGTATCACTACGCCACTTTAAAACGTAAACAAACGTTGTCTGCTGGAGGAAAATGCAAAATTATTGATTGAGATTATCCATTAAGTAATTGATTTGCTTAATTAATAACAATTTATCGTATTTTTATTGTACAAAAATGTCGTATGCTCTTATTTTGACTTGCACTATTTGAAGCACGCGGAAGAGTAAACCGAACGTAAATTTTCTAACGTCATAACAGAAAGTTGTCAGACATCGTTTTTAAATGTAAAATAATGCGAGAAAAATAATCATTTATTATATACTCGTGTGGGATAGTGAAATTCCACCTCTGGGTCAAGATTCACGGTCTAGGACTCGGCAGAGCCTCGTCCTAGACCGTGAATCTTGTCCCCTCGGTGGAATTTCACTATCCCACACTCGTAATAATGAATGATTCTATTAATATATTAATATATATATATATATATATATATATATATATATATATATATATATATATATATATATATATATATATATATAAACCACATGGCATATGTTTCTTATTACTTGAAAAAATCGTATAAAGCAAAAATATTAACCCGATGTTCGGTAAAGTTGGTTAAAAACTGTGCGTCGATTGTTGATGCAAAACATTTAATCAATTATCAATGGCAACAAATATTTGATATGCTCTTCTGTATTGAAAGAATCCTAAGCTTACAAGGCACTAACCAACATTAAGGTAGGCCATTATTTTATAATATAAAACTTACACATAAGAATAACTTTTTCGAGTACAGTTTGATATTGCTTTAAGCAAGAATTGATAATTTAAATTATAAGAAAAAAAATAGATTATACACCTATTTTTTAGGATTAATTTTACCCAATTGTTTCTTTTTTCCCTTATCTACTGTCAGTGAAATTCTCCCAGGCCTTGCAGGTGTAATGTGCAAGTTATGTAATTTCACCCATCGCTCATTAACTCTTTAGACTTTATAAGGTAATCCTAAAATTTTCTAGGTGGAATTCCTACCCCTTGGCATTCTTTCAGCCAATCAAAATAAGCTATATGGTCACGTTTTCTGATGTTGTCTGTAACTGCGTAGGTCCATTCCCACTTTATCATTGTTATTAAAAGCAACAAAATGCTTGATACACCCACCTCCACTCTGTCCGTGCCAACGAGAGATATTAATCTAACTTTTACAACTTGTTTATTATCAATCGATGTTTAATAAAATAAAGTTCAGTTTATATTCTATTAAAATCTGTACGGACATCTTAAGATGCCCAATATGTGTATCAAATAAATCAATAAAAACAATACTCCTGTTCTGTTGTCGCTATGTTTCACCTAAAAACCACCTGCATTAAATATTGATTTATGACCACATACTATATGCATCAATGACTTTTGTCATTTGTCACTTGCCATTTAATAGCATTGCAATTTTGACAAAACATTTTAAATCTGTTTAATCATCAACATAACCAACATAATTATATTTCATCCTTTATTAGCATTGTTTTTACAATCAATGTGTCGTAGTCCATGCCAACTGTTTCCATTGTGTATCAATGTCCTTTTAATGTCAGAGAATTAATTTCAGTGACTACAAGATACTACATGCAATCAATATATATATATATATATATATATATATATATATATATATATATATATATATATATATATATATATATATATATATTATGATGAACCAATGCAGATAACTATATCTAACTTATTATACATGTAGCTGCAGGTAAGTAGCTCACAGTCAGAAAAAAAATCGGATGAAAGATCCGGGACCTACAGTACCCCCCAATAGTAAAAAATAAACCCTGCAATTTGAGGAGCAAAAGTAATTGCGCTAGTTTTGACTGATAACTCTTATTAACACAAAAACTCTGTGTAAAAAATAGCACATGTACTATTAAAGTCTTAATGAAATTTACTACTGATGTCGTCTCTTCATTTGCCCCAGACGTTCTCCTAAACATGTTAATCGGCCTTGGAAACAAAGTATGTTAAATTCACGTCGATATCGAGAGTCGCCATTTTTACATGTAAACAATTGCAAACTGCATCATTTCGCTTTACGGGGCCATTGTAGTTGTTGTTTAAAAAAACTTCAGAGGAAAGTAAAGTGACGATATCTGCAGTAAAATGTTTGAAAAATTAATGGGTTTTGATTTTTGGAATCAAATATTTGTACAGAATGCGTTCAAAAATGAGAAAAACTAGTTCATTTTTTGCGCCGTATGTTGCAGTTTTTTTTACCTTAGTAGGCACTGTAGCTTCCAGGTTCCCCATCAAATTGTTTTCAGACTAGGAGCTACAGACAGCAGCAAACATACATGAATATTGTCCTCGTACATCTTGTATTATTTTTAACACAGTGAATGTTCATACACAGGGCAAGATCATAGTTACTTAAATGTACGCAACAACAACAACAACAACAACAACAACAACAACAACAAGGGATGGCAAAAACTCTCATTACAATATCAAAAGTGTTTAAATATTATTATCATTTTTACTTAAGAATACTTGTAGACTTTCATTACTCTGTAGGGTTTCTTAATGAAATACATCTTTTCTTTATCTTAGTTCTGCCCTAGTAGATTCAAATAACACGTCATTTCTTTTATCAATAACGTACTGAAAGGATTGTATAGCAAGACCAATGTGTTGCCACGTTTGAACATATACAGTCTCAACTAAACACAACCTTATCAACCAAAACCAACTTAACAAAAAAGCAGATCCCAACCAAATCCATGATCTGCATTATGTGTCAGCTTCGAGTCTGCCATGGCGGACCCATAGCTGATCCAAAGCAGAACCCAGCCTGATCCAAAGCAGACTTAAAGCGCATATATTATCACGCAGACCCCGATTTCGGAAACAGACCATAAAACAGCAACTGGAAAATGTCTCTGAATGTGGCGGAGCTTACAGGTGGTAAGAAAAAAGCTAAAGCTTTACACTTCAGTGCGTAAAATGGACCCCGAATGCTGACTTTGAGCGAACACAGAGCAGACTCATTTAAAAAAAAAAACAGACCCCAACCTGACACAAAGTGGACACGATGTCAGCTTTTGGGTTCTGCATTTGTGTTAAGTTGTGGTTGGTCGATACTGTATATGACAATGCCTGAAATGTGTAACAGGTGCTTGAAAAACATCGTAACTAGAACACTTCGAACTCTGTTTAGAAAAAAAGAGATACCAGGTCTTGTTATTTCTCACATATAAGTTATGAGCAGAGAACTTGTCCCTCGATAACGATAGTTTGCGTGATATGGAGGCTTTTACAACTGTACTTACAATTTCATTACTACTAAGTAATCCCTGAATTCTACATTGAAGAGACGAACGAACGTACAACTTAAAACAAAAACGAGCAAAGAAAAAGGTTTTTTTTTAAAGATTTGATGCAAAACGATAATTTTTCGAAATTCATCTTCAGTCGCATAAGATAATGTATTCACAGTATAAAAATTTGGTATGAAATTTTATGGTAAAATACTTTATCCCAAAGATTTATAGAATGTATACAGAATAAATGAAAGCTCTATATTTACATCGTATTTTGACTGTTCCTATTTGTAAATTCATATGGTTTTAAGTATATGTACCAAACTCATACTAATTCCATAATCAAAACCCAAATATTCCAGGGGCTATACAATAGATTCTATCACGTCCGACCGCATTTGATTTTAGACTGCATGTACATACAGGTATATATTTTACAAATTTGATTCATAGTGCTATTAAATACAAATTGCTGGCAAATTCAAATGTAAATTTAATATTATAATATTCAAATCAAACATTCATTAAAATTTTTATGACACCAATCCTAAAAAAATTAAAACTAGTTTAAAATGCTTAGCTGGGGTTTTTATTCAAAGAGTCCGTACGTAACATTGGAAAACTCATTTGTATTTGTTCAATAAGGGAGTTGAAAAACAAGAAACATTATCAACTGCAAATAAAATATTTATTGCACGGATGAAGAAATGGAATTACCACTGCCTTGCAAAGAAGCAGTCCAGATGAATAGCTACATAGATAGTATACCACGCAGGCGACATGTGAATATACATGTATCTTAGTTCAGGTGAGCAACAAATTTGAAGATTTATGTTTAACTCAATTCAGACATTCAAGCTCTTTCTATAAGGTAAAGAGTGGATCATTATTCTATAAATACATGTAGCTACATGGTTCATTTATTATTAGCTCACATATACAGATCATAAGCGTCTTTACACTACAAGCTAAAAGATCATTGTTTCTCCGTCAACTATGAACAGGGTGTTTTTGACGATGATAAGTGATCCAGGGTCATTACGATTTTCACCGACAGTTAATAAACACAATTATCAGCAAACCGATGAAAGTGCAAAGCAATATTAACTTAGTTACATTGCTTCGAGTGTTTAAAAGATCAACAGAACTACCTTAAACCACTTAATGAATTTAAAATAAATCATTATTGAGATTCTGGTACATTTTTGAGAAGTTAAAATCTGTTAGATAAACGCAATGTATTAATTTCTACACCGTATACGGTATTTACAGTTAAATGATAACGATTTCTTCCTTGTTCTAAGAGGAAACACTTGAGAAATGATCGCGGCGACCTTTGGGTTTAATATTTTCAGTTGAAGTTATTAAAATAAAAAAATATCAAATATTCCTCCGTTTCAATATCAAGTTGCATAATATCAGCAATGCGATATGTTTTGATATCCTTAGTTTTAGAGGTTTCTTTATAATAGTTAATAACCTTTATAAAAAGGTATTAGTCGGTTTACCAATTTGACTAATAAGCTCAAACTTGCACAACAGGACGTACTATTATGATCAGGATAACCCTAAATTTTATTTCCATGTATAATTATATGAAACGGAAGTTTGTCGTTAAATGCAATAGCTTTAAAATAATCAAGAAATGCTACTAGACAGAAAGAGATATTTTTCTGAGAAAAAGGAAATGTACGATTTGAATTTTAAAAAAAAGATATATTAATTATATTTATAAACATATAATTCATGGGAAGAAAATCTTTTTACATAGCATGTTTTTTTTGTTTTATTTTGCCCATTGCGTTATGTCAATTGTGTGTACATCTATTTCAACAACAGTCTGTAACAATGTAACTTGAACAATTAACAGTGAAAAAAAAGAGTCAATTCAAGAAAAAACAATCATTTCTAGATAGTCGTTTTTTCTCTCCAGATTTTGTGTGTATATGACCAATTTCATCTTAGTTAATTGCGGAAGAAGATGCAGAATTTAGACAACGAACGCCGAACGTTAAAATAAAGAAGACATGACAATTAAGACATCTACAGCATTATCAAATCAACTATAAAATACTGATGCTAAATGGTTTAAATGATATATAAGATAAGAAAACACGATGCAGCAAAACTTTGTATAGAAGACGGTCTTGGTTTATGTTTGTGTGTCGTGATTTCGATTTTCTCAACGACACTCTACCTTTTTTTAAAGCTATTCTACTTGAAATAATTAGATGTACCCGTTATTTCTTTTTAGTACATGAAGATTTGAAGAAGAAAATTTATGATTTTCAATAAATAAAACATTTCTTATAGAGTTAAGTACTATGAAATCTCTAATCGGTCTCGAATGCTTCAAAACAACACGTAAATATGATATGCTGCTGCTCAGTGATGCTGTAAAAGAAAATTGAGAAACTGTCATTATAGTTAATGAAGGCACAAATCATCGGGAGTTTTTTTTTATTGGGGGGGGGGGGGTTCGCCTTAACCATTCTTCTTTTACATACATAAAATCCAACTATGATTTATGATGGAGCCCCCCCCCCTTTTTTTTTGAAGGAAGGGGGGTATAAAATTGAAGTGAAGACTACTAAACCCCCCCCCCATCCTCCGTAGTTTAATGTAAACATTTCATCACACTGTAATGGTATGTTTATTTAATATTTCTGTTCCGTGCATCAACAAGCCAAATGCTTTGTTATAGTTAACTTATTATATTATTTTTCCGTTTCTGTTCCGTTCCGTTTTCCGTTCCGCGTTTTAGCAACACCCTACTTGCATCGAGTAAAATAATATCATCAGTGAAGTATTTGCTCTTTGGTAGCAGTATTTCCCGGACCAGAATTTAAATAGAGATAACTAGTACTGTTTTATGATTTTTTTTAATTGAGGAAATAAAGAAAAAAACTATTATAAAGAAAGTAATACCGTAAGTAGATCATTAGGTGTGCCGTTTTTTCAAATAAAATGTCAATGAAACTTTATATCTATTTTATAAATTTTGTAGGAGATGGTGAAAAGAAATCAATAACTTAATACTTGAGACTAATGAATGATTATCAATTTGAAATTATTGATAGCGGAAGTCTTTGATTTTCAACAACTTTGTTGAATAAGAAGCAATCAGTACTTAATACCTAGTATCGAGTCATGATAAAAGATGGCGGATATGATGCAATCGTGCCCAGACTTAAACTCCAATGCATAGTGACATAGTTCTTCAACTGCTTGTCGGATCTGTATGTCGACTTGATTCTTATTTCCTAAAAACTGAATACAAAGAGTTTATTAATATATATTCAATTGTGGTCTGAAACACAGATGTTTATACAGGGTATATATAACAGTCTCCAAGTATTGTATTACAGGCGCTATCTCCTGTACAGGACTAATACTGGGCCAAACCTGAGATTATTCTCTTGTTGTTAGACCCAGCCCCATGAAACCTCCAACAAGCCAACATGCCTTCTAGTTTACAGACTTTTATCTAGAATTTGCATGCAATAAACTTTTACGTGAGTTTGGTATGCATCAGCACCGAAGGTCTGATTCCAACTGACCATAATTTACAATTTAAAATCATATATAGTGAACAATTTAATGTGTTTAAATGTGTGATTGTTTGATTGTTACTTGTAACACCTTCCGTAATTATAACAGGATACCAATTAAGTTTATTTGTGCTTCAAATAGCACTGTGCTGGAAAAAGCTATTCTGCTATAGGATGCTACATGAATATATATAGGGAATAAATGATCTGGTAAATTTTAGATTCATAAAACTGATAGTGATATGGCTAAACATACTGAATTGTCTTTAAATGTTTACTGTTTATATTTTATTTCTTAACGATATGTTTAACATCGTTAAAATCAAACAAATAAATACTGTATTTCCCAGTTGTTTCCAGTTCAGAAAAATCAGTAGTATATCCCGGGACGAGAAATTTACCCATATTTACCACTGGTAATTCCCAGTACCTGTATGGAAAACATGTTTCAATGCTCAAGACATGAGAGTCGAAGAAAGTCTACTTATAGCCACTAAGAAAAAAAAAAGACAACTGTAGTTAATCAAAAACAGTCTTGGACACTTGATTTTATTTAATGGCAAACTTCATTTAAAATCAAACTACACAGCTCACAAACGTATTCTATTCATATCCATTGACTAAATCATAAAAAAAATCCAACGGACATGATTTAATGGAAAAATGGGGATGTGCAAATTTTATTTGATTGACACAATTCTCACAAGTTTTAGTCTCTACTATAAATATTTAATGTTCTTTACATTGCTGTTGAAATACTCGCACACAAACAGATTGTCATTATTGTCCACACACAATACAGTTGGGTCCTTCAGATCACAGTTATCAATGTAACGGAGAAACTCTCCATTCTGATCGAGCATGTGGATACAATGATTGTCACTGTCTGTTGTCAGGATGTGGTTCTGACTGTCTGTTGCGATACCCCAGGGTGTAAATGGTTTGTTCTTGGTAACTGAGGGATAACCAGTGTATCTCCATCTGAGTTTCCCGTCCTGATTTACCACCACTACTGCTCCAGCCTTACTATCAGCTACACAGATGTCATGGTTTCTATTCTCAGTGATGTATTTGGTATTACCATTACCAGAGTACAGGTGTTTACCTTCGTCATCAAATTGAATTGTTTGTTTCTCGGTAGATCCCGAGTAACGGACAACTTTGGATTGAGCTTCATCATCACTGTACATGGTAATCAGGAGATCACCAGTAGAGGTGACACACAGCTTACTAGGCGTCCACTCCGGTAATCTGATCAACTCTTCTGTCCGCTCATTCTTTATTTTATTCACTGTCCCTGTTGCCCCACTAGAATACAGTAAATCCCCATCACTGTCTACAGCTATATCATTAGGGTATTTACCTGATTTTTTCTTGATTGTCTGGAGGAGTGAACCATTAATGTTGAAGCATTTAATATCATTTGTCTCTCCACTCGTCCATATCCCGTCTTCATTCAGACAGGTAACACTGCGTAAATATTCATGCCCAGTCTCTATTGTGGCAACAATCTCCGGGTTATCCAATAGTTCTCTGACTGACGTGTTGGATTGGTTTCGTGACAAGATGTTTTCTTCTGTAGCAGTAGATAATGGGGTTATATGTCCAAAGAAACTAAACAGCACCTCACGGTCTATTCGTTTTGGAATGAATGTTGGCAGTGATACCTGAACCTTCGATGGAAGCTTGCTAAAGTCTCTGATCTTAGAGTTGTATTCAATGGTAGGATACACTTCAGTGGATTTCTCACTTTCTTTCATGGACAGTAGTGTTTGCGTTATGAGAGACTGTATCTGTTTGATTTCATCCAAGTGTTTCTGTAGAATGTCTTTGTGTTCTACTTTTATCTCGCAGATTTCAGTTTTCATTTTGTTAATAACGATGTCGATTTCTCTGTGCCATTGCTCTCCTTGTTTGATCACTGTTGTTATAAGTTTCGAATATCCTCCATCCAGTTTGGCAAGCTGATTTTTCAGGTCGCGCTCAATTTCTTCATATGAAGGAAAAATAATGTTTACTAATTTTTCTATATCCTTTTCAATAACTTTTTTCTTTGTCTTGTAAACTTCTGTAACTTCTACAAAGTTATGTCCCCTGTGCTGTTTAGATGCCATGCAGGAAGAACAAACAAAAACGTTATTGCAATCTTTGCACATAAAGTCACAATTTTTGCGTGCATGTGTCTTACATTTTGGATAGATGAGGGTTGATTTTCGTTTCTTGAATGGGACTATTTGATGTTTGTCATATCCATCTGAGATATGTTCGCCTATGCATGGCTTGCAGAGGTTGACATGACAAAAGTCACAGTAGCTGTGTACTATGGCGGTCTCACAAAAATCACATCGGTGCACATCTTGGGCACTATCATGGGAATCCATGGTTCTAAAATATTAAATATGAAGCATTTGACCAATTATGTGTATCATTGATAAAGATAAATGATGTGTACTTAAAAAGAATAGAAACATGCTCATACCTTCTGCCATCAGTTTGTATTATAAATAATGTACTTATGTGTTTGAATGCATAGTTTACCTTGTATAATATTCTGTTGGTTTTAACATATATGCTTTTTTACAGTTACAGTATTTTGATTTTTGTTCTACTCAAATTATTGGTATGTACTAAATATGACGTACATCAATGTTTATGTTTTGATCAGGATATAATCATTTTCTGATCAATAAAATTTTCAACACATTTGTGAGTTTGCTTGATATGTGGGTAGGAGAATGAGGAGGCATAAAGCTAGTTGCATGTTTTATACATCGTCATTGTTTTTGTTTTAATCATTTAGAAAATATTCTCTTTTGTGTCAGTGTTGCATGAACTTTTAATTGCGTGTAAGGTTGGTTTAGAGTTATACCGTGGATACAAATTTTTTTTCATGTAAAATAAAAAGTGAAATATACATGTACACATAAAAACTCATCACATCAGATTCTCTCTCTAATTATGTACTTGCAGTGGCATAGTCACACACATGAAACGTGTTTGGATGCTATTATAGGGGGTGGGAGTGGGGCACCCTAAAATGTCTATACAAACACATGTGAAACGACGCTTGGTAATTGTAGAAAAATATCACAGGTTAATTGTCTTGAATTGTGACTTAAAGCGATCAAAAAAAAAGGAGAAAATAACCCACACACCCACGTCACAAAACTTCACTATTTTAAATCATATGAAAAGAATATCCCGGAGGGGGGTTGGGGATAAAAGACCACCCAACGCAGGGGAGGGAGCACTCTTTTTCATTATATCAGCCTATAAAATTTAATGAAACTTTTTGGAGAGAAATGATTAGAATAAGGTATAGTCTTGACAAATTTTATATGACTTCTTTCTCAAAATTCTGTTTACCTTACTCGATCAACCTGTGCCTGCACAGGTTAAAAGTCTAGTATCATTAAAGTGAAAGTAGTTTTTGATTGAAAAATATTTATAATAATTATCACATTTGCTGTATTCCTAATGTTGATAAATATATATTTTAAACAACTAAACAACTATCGATGAATGTTAGGGTTGATAGAGAAATTTATAATTACATTGTAAAACACATACCGTACCACAATTCATCTACCCACTCTATAAAAACATGGCTGTATGGTATAAGTTGATCACATGAAAGCTTTAATTTATGAGAGTAACCACCTGTGCCTAATATTGAACTTGTCGTCATTCACTATTTTTAAAGTGTTGATATCACCAGTAGTTTAAGCATGTTTATTTGACACGTACATTATTACTAACTTGTCGACCGGGAGTTTAAAATGTACTTACTTCACGTCCATGAAATATCGTTTAAAGCAAAGAACAAAAAAATGCAGATTCGCTTTGAACTTCTAACGTTACATGCCGTAATTAATTTAGATAATAAATAAATTAATAAACATGTTTAAATGTAGTAGGTACATGTGTATAAAACTACATTCATTTGTTGAATTTTACAATATATCTTTCATCTTATATGAACGAGGGCTTTATGATAATATTATATAGTGACTTTATTGATGAAAATAATTCACTCTTCATAAACATATTTTTGCTTATAAAAAATAAAAATGCTTTTAGAAAATTGAGCAATGTATCGCGAAGGGTTTTTAAGAAACAAAATTATAAAAGGAATCTAAGCATCCGGCTCGGTTTGTTTGGGGTTTTTTGGTACTGTCAGTATAATATTTTTTTTAACTGCATCTGTTAATGAAACCTATGATAAAACAAATTAAATGATCTTTAAAGAAGTGCATGTATACATAAACTTGATATTCTGTTTATCAGCAAATAATATGCACATTTTACAATCTGATTAAAATCAGCTGTTCAGATACGGCAACGGTAGCGTGTAAGAACAGCTGGTTTTAATCAGATTGCACGCACTGTAAAACAGCTCTTCTTCTTAGGTACATGAAAGAATGACAATAACAAACCGTCAACCATCTCAAAAATCCATAAAACGAAATACAAATTCAAAGAAGAGCAACACGGACCTCCAAGATAGAGGTAGGATCAGGTGCCATCGAGGAGTAAGCATCCTCTGCTGATCGGTCATACCCGCCGTGTGCTCTTTGTCGTAATCGGGAAAATAAAAACCGCAAAAGTCCGTAGTTACATGCAGTTTATTTCAAGCCTTTGAATATTAACCTTTTTTTAAACATTGATTCTTTAAGCGGGGTAGAATTAAAGCCATTGTTCCAAGATATTTGAATGTTTTCATTCTATTTTATGTATTAAATTTCAACTTTCCAAAAATAATTATTTTACACGTATTTAGAAGATACGGAAGTCTCGCAACTGTTCGAAATTATCATTTTTTTTTGGAGGCCTTATATTGCTCAGACGTGATATAAAAATTAACACACAAAAATAAAAATTGTATTATGTTTATCAAATACTAGGATGTATATCTGTCATATAAAACTTACATATCTTTTCAATATTTACCCAGTTAATCCGGTAAAATGACTATCTTAAATGGTATAAAATATACTTTATAGACAGATATTTGGGTATAGTCCACTAATGCATTTTCCATAGGCGGTAATGTTAACGTTCGGGCTCATAGCTCCGGCCCTAATTTTCGTTCAGCAACGAGGGACCTCTTGAATAAAAGCTCATCAAATTGTCTCTCTCCTGTTAAAATTTCGTGGTGTGATGTCGGATTTGTTTTCCGGCAAAATGCGTCTGTATTGAAAAACTCTGAAAATAAAAGTAGAAGTAGGGAATTTCACAGTTTTGAAAGGGTGTACATCAAACAATTTCAATTCTTTCCTTCAAATGATAATTTAATTTTGACACTTGCTTTGAAAATTGCAAATCCTCTTTTCTGACATGTGTCAAGCATTCTGATTTAAAATGTCCCAATAAATGTATATACACTCTGCAAGAATAGGAAGTATTTTGCTTAAACGCACTACTTTGTTGTCCTACCGATTCTAAAAATAGTTAGAGGGATATACCCATTTACTACGGTATATGTACAGTACCCGCAACGTTATTTTTTACAATCCTATGCTATCGTATCGTGTATCAATCCTATCATATCGTGCGTGTATACTGTTCTATCGTGCGTTAATGCTATCGTATCGTGCGTGTATGCTGTTCTATCGTGCGTTAATCCTATCCTATCGTGCGTGAATCCTATCAGGTTTATCGTTCATTTTTATCAGTTTTTCCGTTTATCCTATCGTGTTAATCGTTTTGTGCCTTTTCATAAGAAAGTAAATTTATTTCTAAGTTGCAAGTCGTTCAGTGCGCCGTATAAGAAAATTTATCGAACAAGAATTGTAAAATCCTATCCAGCATTCTATTATAATACTAATTTCTTAATATTTTAGATCAAAATTAACCAATATTACATGTTAATCATATTTGTAAGCATTTGAAATTTAAAAAAAATATGTAAACTATCGAAGTTCTTAAGAACAAAGTAACATATTTACCTGTATATCGAATATATTAAATCGTACGCGAAGTGTATACCAGCGTAAACATTAACTTTTATGCAATATAATTCGTTTTTTTATGCATCATATTTTACAGAAATAAAAGTATTTATGATATAATTTATATTTAATTAAAACCAGAGTTGTATTTTAATTGAACCCGTTATTTTCCGTGTGATATTTGATTTTGGGCTGAAATGTTCTCGGCAATCGGCTACGGTGTGTGGTAATGAAAACAATGTGAACAAATCGTACGCGGAATGTATATGTGCGTAACTATTTATTTAACTTGTATGTTATATAATTCGTTTTTAATGCATCATTTTCTTATACAGAAAGAAATGTATTTATGATAGATTTTATGTTTACTTTAAACAAGAGTTGTGATTTGATCTCGCGCTGCAATATTCGCGGCGATCGGCTAGGGTGTTCGGTAATAAAGGAATGTTAACAATACAGAACATTTATTGATCATTTAAGCTCATAATTTTTTTCAACAAAATTAACTGGTCATTTTTATACATTATATACATGTAAATGATGCAGCGATGATTAACACCTTGGCAATTGTTACTAAAAAGAAATTCCACGTAAATCTTTATTCGTATGTGTTCTTTCCAAAATTATGCCATTATCATGTTATTCATAAAGATCGTTTAAAGCGATTATACGTTTATCCTGAACATCGTTTATCCTTTCCTATCGTGTATCAATCCTATCATATCGTGCGTGTATACTGTTCTATCGTGCGTTAATGCTATCGTATCGTGCGTGTATACTGTTCTATCGTGCGTTAATTCTATCCTATCGTGCGTGAATCCTATCCTATCGTTTATCTTGTAAAAAATAACGTTGCGGGTACTGTACCTCCTTTTAACAAAGTGAAAGATCAGCTTAAAAACGAAGTCTTGCTGGGGACTGTTGAGTAAAACGTTGGTGCTCAGTAAGGGATAGGACATATGAATAATTGCAGAAAAAAAATCCTGCAATACTTGCTACATTCAAACCCATATTAACCACATCTGATAATCACAATATGATTGTTATGCCTTATTGGGAAACAATCGGATTCTCTATGAAATAGTGGACGAAAATACTTTGGAAATCTAGATTGATGATATTGACTCACCGGAACTTACATGTACATCTTACAGACTTAAACCCCTGTCTCACCGGGGCTGCGTCCTCAAGGCAATCCCGCTGCGTCCTTAGATAATGTAAAACGCCAAGGTACACGCAATAGAGTCTCCTACAGCGCCGCAACAACGCAACGGCATCTTCATTTGTCGCGGTATGATCGCCTTGAACATTGTAGAACGCTATGCAAATGGCGCACATTTTGAACATTCACAAAGTACGCGCCGTGGCAGCGCCGTAAGATCTCCAACAGCGCCACGAAAGCTCCGTTGGCGCGTTGAATTAACGCACATAATCGCAGTATAGACGCAGTGATAAGTCGATTGCGCTTGCACAAAGACGCCTAGGAGTCCTTTGTGATGTCACCGCGTCTCTATCTCGCTCTCACTACGTATTCACAGGTTTGAACGTGATGTTTTTTTATTTTGCTGCGTTCACAAAATGACCCTTAAGCTCTGTTACTGAGATCATCGGTTCTCCTGACGTTTCTTCAGCGTTCACTGGCGTTTATACCGCGCCTCTACGGTGTTTCTAGTGCGTTGTCAGCAAGACAACAAAAACTTGAACAAAGTATGTTGTACAATAGCAAGCGATATAGTATTCTCAAACTTGATGTGTAAGACTGTGTAAAAAGTAGCGGGAAAAAATTTGCGGATATTCTAGGACCTAATAAAGGACGTAGATGGCATTCTTGTCATTTTGTTTTGATGTTACTAGACCTTCTATGTTTTCTGACAACTACATTCTAATAACGGATATACATGTATTTTGCAGACTTGTCTACTAAGATTTTTGTCTTTCACAAATTATTTACATGTATGCCCAGTGTCTGCTATTTAGCTTTAATCATATTTTTCCGACAAATCAACATAATGATTTGACAAGACAGCATAAACATATGACAAATCAACAATAATTGATACGTCGACTTATCAGATGATTATGCTTAATTGTTTGGCCTGACAGATATTATGATACACTTAAAAAATAGTTATAGTCTTTAATTGATAAGATCTCTATGTTGTCTTCTCAGATCTGTATGTTGCCTTGTCAGATCTTAATGTTTTCTTGTTAAATCTTTATTTTGATTTGTCAGGCATAATGATGACAGTAAGTGACAAAACCACTTTTTGATTACAAAATTTTGATTCCTTAGTCATAATGATCCTATTCTGACAACATAAAGATCTGAACAATTGATATGAATATCTGACAAGTCACCATAACTATCTGGCAAAAGTATGCCACCATACCAGTGGAACAGGAATGCGTAATCAAACTTATATTATTAGGCATAACATTTCATTTCAAAAATGAATTAAAATACACGTAACAACAACGTAAACCTGCACACGTCTAAAGTATATGTTGTAACAATTCAAATATTTCATATAATAGACCATGTACAAAAGAGTCTCCTATCTTTTTTGTTATTGATGTATCTCGCCTTTCAGGTCAGATATGTAGTTTGAAAAAAAATTCCTACAAGAAACATTTTTTTCCAAAGAAAAAAAAATTGTCTACCGGAATAGAGAATTCCGTACATGACTTTGAATTTCTGTAGGACTTGAACAAAACTCGATCCCACAGGATTGTAAAGTCCGGTGGGAATCCTCTATTACCTCTAGGGAACTGTCAGAAATATATTCCTTTTGGAAGTTTTTTTTATCCTATATTAAACATTATTCCTACAGGATAAAAAAAATCCTCCAGGATTTTAAAAATATAATGTTGGAAAATTATTCCTCTCTTAATTACCATTATTTTCCTATTGAATTTTAATTTTTAAAGGCAAATTTCTCACCTGTCAGGTAAGCACAATAAAATAAAAGTAGTTATGCACCCTTTAGGCAACAGTCTATCATTTGATATATATGATTTTTGCGAAATTGCATCATAAGTCAGTGCAAAAATGCCATTTTAGCACTAACAATATTATTCGACACGTTTTATAAATTCGCATTATTCCCCTTTTATCCCTGACTACTTCCATATTAGGTTTTTATTCATACTGTTAAGCTTAACGCTACACATCTTCTATGTAAGGATGAGACCGCTTTTCATGCTCTACCGCATTTGAATATTTCATTTATTCTAACACGTTGCATTAGACTCGAATAACTATGGAAACATGTTTAGATTTTTAAAAAAACCATGGAAACCACTAAACTGATAGAAAAATCTTATGAGAGACCAAACAAAAAGGACCACTCTTTTAAAATACATGATTACAAGTATAAACATGTATTTACGTTCAATCATAGCTAAAAAGAAATAGCCCAATTTCAGTGCAGAAGAGCTGACCGTTTCTTGTACAGAAATGTCCTTTTATATTCAATAAGAAAAAAACCCACAATTATATTACCTAAAACGTCACTTTATTTTATGAAATGAGACCTCCGTCGTCAAAAAGGAGTTGTAAAGAAAATGATTAGTTTATTTACACAACGTGTCCTGTCTATTAGAGCGGAGCTGCGATAAGAGATCTGATACTTTAAAACACAATATTTTTTTGTAAAGTCAGTTCAAGCATACCTTTTACAACATACACGATAGTATAGCATTGAAATATCATAGCATAGCATTTAAATCTCGTACCATAGCATTGGTATCTCATAGATTCGTCAAATCATACCATATCATACCATAGCATAGCATGCAACATGATTTAGACTCGGTTTAAAATGCTTTTATTTAAAAGAATGAATGTTTTCATTGCAGATAAGAGGTAAATTTTGACTTCTTATCATTTTCTTCCAAATGTTTGGAACTCTTCTGTGTATGGAGGCGTTTTCGTTCAAATATCATAACATATCATAGCATAGCATAGCATATCAGTAAACCCTTCATTTCAATTTCTCATTACATATCATACAAATATCATAGCATTGCATTGAAATTTTCTAGCATTTCATTAAAATCGCATAACAAATAAGATATGCATAACAGGACTGTAGAGCCCCCTCCCCTAAAAAAACAATAAAAGAACGGACCAACCTTAAATGTATAAAACCTTTGAATGCCTAATTTTGTGGAATAGAGTGTCAATTTGCTACGAAAATAGATCCTTTTCTGTAATACCTGTTTGTTGTTTTAATTTCTTTAAAGCATTAAATATTATTAATGCGTTTGGGTTTATTCTGAAAATAAGTAGTCGCCTACTCGTGATTTAAACTGTTTATTTGCTATTTAAATGCAAAAATAGTTTTGGTATAATATTTTTATACTACTGATGAAAAACATAACTCTCAGGGAGTATGATATTATATTTTCGACATTTCGAAGATATATATGATGACTGAACGATTTATCAAGATGCTAGCATGATTTGTTTTTATTTTAAAAAAAGGTTTTAGTACAGCTATTGATGCTTATGCATGCAATTAGGAATTTGGAATCGTCTTATTTACATGATATTATTCAAATTTAAACAGGTTAACTTTGATGACTTTTGACCTATTTTTCGCTTTTAAATTTTTTACTTTAAGAGTTCGAATTTCCGCATGAAAAGGAAGAACCAAAGGTTGTTTACCTTTAAATGGCATTTTTATAATAACAATCATTCAATGAGAAAAACAGAATGAAAATTGGTTTTTCCGTCTTGTTTAACTTCCAGTTCTTTTTATTTTTTCTTCCAGTTGCAAAGTAAATTAAGGTAAGTTTGCTTTTGTATCCTACACTTAATGATCATTTTAGTTTTTTTTAAATATACAATTCATATGAATTAAACACCACGATATTAGAATTTTTTTATTCTACGTGTAAACCAAGATTTGTTTCGAATTCAAAGATTTTTCTGTTTTGAAAGTTGAAGTGTTTATTTATTGTTTTATAACGATTTCTCCATAAAGTTTTAAAGAATTCATCGATATGTATGTATTAAAAGGGGTATCAATGCTTATGCTTTGATCATTGCGCCATTTCTTGCAGCGTGGAAATAAAATAATCGCAATTGATACATTTTGAGAAACCGTAAAATGTTAACACCGTGGAATTGAAAGACTAACAGTATATAACTATAAAAAAACGATATATATTCTTCCTCTCTACAGTATAAGAATAATACTGCTGACAACCAATACTGATTCCTAAATGGAATTCTACGTGCTGAACATCATTTTGTGTATCGGCATCACTCTTGACGTAAGTGTTCTCCTTCGCTTGATGTATATGTGCATATACTTGCTTTTGTGAGATTTCTGTCTCACATTTTATTCGTTTATTTATAGACCTCGTTTTCGTTGTTGTGTCCTGAGTCTATACCCACTGTGTCCGTGGTGTCCCGTTGTCCAGCCAACGTCACTGAATGGGCATCCGCGGCAGAAAGGAAAAGCTGTGGAGAGTTGACAAAGATTCAAAACTGTTCAAAAGCTGAGGACTTTGTGTATCATTGCATTCTCAACAAAGATGCAACACAGTTATTAGAAGTTTGTGCACCTAAATTTTTCTTGATGGGTAAGTGTAAAAAGGATTTGCTGTCGATTACATTTTTTTCTGCTTAATAAGTTAACGTAAATCGGTCTTTGTATTTTTTTCCTGCAATTAGCGCTACCTTCGAAACCCACATAACTCATTAAAGAAAGCATTTTATTGGTTATATTTACATCTTTCTTTTAACAAATTAATAAATTGATTGTAAAAAAAATAATTTTACTAAATTATCATAAATGTACATCAGTACGTTAGCTTAAAGAAACAGCCAAATCGTATCCCATGGGAATTTGAGTCTGACAGTATAATAATTATTTCGTGCAGACCATTATTCTTGGGTCGCTGTAGGTTTCGACCAATCAGCCTTCAGCAACGGCCTTTCTTTATGTCAAAGAATTTTTTTCAATTTCTATAAAAGTTGAGTCACCTTCTGTCATAAAAAAATGAAGTCTGGTGTCTGGCAGCCATAATATTTAAATGTTTTTGTGACACAGATGACTCATACATCCTTACGCATGAATCGTTTTTTAAAGATTGTAGCTTACGTCTTCTCGTTTAGTATGATGTAACTAATATTTTATATAAATGGCCTTTTATTTAAGGTTTATGTGCTCGGTTCAGCGAGGTAAACAAAAGAATTATCAATGAACCTGGTTTGGACTGTACAAAGTTTGATCCTCCCTGTCCGGCAAGATTCCCATCCAATGAATCCTACAAATGTAAGTGACGAAAGATTCTACACAATATTACATAATATTTCTGTTTTAAACTCCATATAAATCTACTTTGTCTTCCTTTTTGTTTGGTATAGATCAAAGTAACCTGTACATATTTTTGAAAGTACTAGATGATATCCCGCGCAAGCGCGGGGATTAACAATAATTCACATTAGTATAATACAATGCTTAATTAATATGTTGAACCAGGGGTTTTTTTCTTCATTTTTCTATGTACTGTGTCCGATTTTTTTCTCAATTGCTTTTCCTAAAATATTTTATAAAATTGAAATAAAAAAGCAACTGCGTGACTGGAAATTTAGAGGACAAGACAGGGATGGAAATCTAAACTGAAATGGAGTATATACACATGAACATGTACATGGCCTTAATTCTTTTTGTTGCAACTGACTGGAAAAAAATAGACTATTATCTTATTTCAAACCAGAGTGTGGGTGTATAGAGCGTGGTATCTCTTTTTAGAACTTTGTCCTTTATGTCAAATTTCACTTATTATTGCCCAAAATAAGAAATTTAGATAAAACACTGTCAACAAATTAATTTATAAGGTTTACTACCAAATTCTCATGGTATAAAAAATGTATGTTATTTAAAAACGTGTACGCACTTTTCGCCCTAGTGTTAATTAGTCAACACCATTTGTTGGTATTCCGTTCTGTAAAGTTCTTGCCATCAAAAAAAAAATCGCATCTATTGGCCCATTTTATTTATTAACTTTTTTGTATAAACCAGATGTCCGATCCAAGGTATCTGACGCAAAGCATGGTGACTCATCCTACATTCTCCACCATAACGTTAATTAGTCAAACCGCGTTCTTGGTTACCCCGTTCTGGAAAGTTCTATTCATCAAAACAAAAATCGCGCATTCAAGAAACGAATTGGTTCATTTTATTTTTTCAACATTTGTCAAATCTCAATTCTTATGTATACCCGAAATAGGTTCCCAGGATATATATTCACTCTTTACATAATCATTCAATATTATTTCATTGTAAGTATATTTTTTGATGCAAACTCCCACTGACTTGGATCCGCCAAAGCGTGTCCACCACCTTACTCACATATTTGCTATTTCGGGCTGGTTTATCGAAAATGAAAGTAGGTTTTTAATTTATCTTACAATAATTACTTATCATGTAAAATTCAGTTATAGCTTACGGACATCAACTCACACGTGTTGAAATGCCAAAGGTGTGAGCAGTTACTCGGGTGCAGGCATTTCGAAGCTTATTGGCAAAATGTCTTAATTTATAAGTATAGATTATTGAATAGTTAATAAGTACATGTAACATAGCCCCAGTTAATGAATACACAATTGTTATGTTTTCTTTTATTTTTAGACCAAATGTGCTACAGGAATGTTGGTAAAAGTCAGGAAGAAAAGGAACCTTTGTTAGTTTTAAGTACCATCAGTTTTATATACATGCAGTTGATGTTAAAGAAAAGTTCTGTGATGTTATAAATCTTTAATAAGATGAACAAAAATCAACATTTTTATAACCCAAATGCATCACGCTTTGTAGCTATACTGTGTTATTACTTTGTAGACACGAGTCAACATTTTTTATTCTTTATGCCACGGTTGGGGTTGCTGGAGTAATAATTCTAACATCCCTGATCATTCTATTAATGGGTTTCAAGTTAAATTGGATAAAATGTACATGTGGAAAGAGCTCCGATAAAGAAAAAGGTAACATGTAAAGTTACACAGAGTTGCGTTGACAAATTTTTATAAACGTTACCATTGAAGTTCAAAAAGTATTTAGTTACATTTTTGTCGTTATATAGGGCAGATGATTGATAACACTGAAGCAGATGTTTTGTTGGGAAACAATATCAACGATAACATTGGTAATTTGAGTTGCATATTTTGTATTTTTGGTTTCGTGTAGAAACAATGAATGTCCAATAAAGGGTTCTATTCTATTATAGCTATATGGATTACAGACTTGAATACAGTGAATGGCTACAGTAAATATAGTAGGCATAGCAATGATCAAGCATATTAAATATAGTTTATGGTAAAAAAAAAGGTAGCCATTTTCAAATACAAACATTGCATCATGATCACTGTACACAATAAGCTGAATCTAATATAACCAAGATGGATAACATTTAAAACAATCACGTAAAAAGTAAAACGATTTATACCCCTTAATCACAATTTATGAATCTCATTTTTTTTAAGGTCGTGACGAAAAATTATTGAACACCCTCTAAACCGAGAGGTGTCGTGTAGCCTCCATTCTACGCACGGCGCAATGTAGACACATTAAACCTTTAATTAATGTTTTTATAGTTTGACAACTATCACTCAGTAAAATGAGGCGATCTTGAGAAAAATAATAATGGGTCTAGTCTCCCTTATAATAATCTAAAAAAAAAATAAAGTATTTTGCGAATAGAGTCTAGATCTATTTATACCCAAAATTTGCAATTTAGTGCTGTTAACAGTAAAAAAATATATATAATATATTGAAATTGAAACGCAACGTGTTTATTTAATAACCAATATAATCCGTGTTTACAGAATGGAAAACGTAATTGTGTATAAAAACTATACAAACCAAAATAGAATATGTTAACTAAATATGAAACTGTCTTCAATGCACCAAGTTGGAACTATTTAACGCATTGTACGTCCCTCTAACTTGTGAGTGTTCGAGAATCGAGATTAAAAATACAGATCTTCCTTTCTATCTTTGACCAGTTATCCCCGACGTTTGGATCCGATTGTCTAAAAGTGTATCATCCATATTTAAATAGATGGAACATTTTAAAAGTATTTTAGGGTATTGATTAAGGTGAAATGCATTACTCTTGTTGTAATCAAAACATTTGTGAAATGGCAAACATTTCATATACGATTTAAATTTTCCGAAGTAATATTTCAAACTTAAAATCATCAATTTTTTAAACCATCAACGATTTTAAATAGAAAGAAAACGTGAAGCAATTTTAATATATATATATATATATATATATATATATATATATATATATATATATATATATATATATATATATAATTTTGGATTTTTCTTTCTCGGGCTTATGATCCTTAAAACAAAGATGCAGTTGCCACGTTCCTATCCGGTGTTTTATATATTATTTAGTTTTTAGTTTAGTGCTAGTTTTGTATATATTTTTCTCCTTTCATATGTAGTTTTTACTTTGTTGTCCTGAAGAAGGGACAACCTGGGTTGTCCCGAAAATTTGACAATATTTTTCTTTATTGTTCGTGTCGTTGGTTATTTTTAGTGCTTTTATATATATATATATATATATATATATATATATATATATATATATATATATATATATATATATATAATGATAACTAGCATATCAAGGTGCATACACTTTTACAGAATTTTATTTACAAACCAAAAGTTGCACGTTCATGCACAACTGATTTATTAAGGAATAATCAATCTCATAAATAAGTTTTCACAGCTTAAACTTTATAGTTATGGGATATTTTCAACATATATTATGTCTTGTTTATATGCAAATTTAAACCGAAGTTTTTTTTAATAGACAATAGAGAGAAAGGTGTCATTGGAAAGGAATTATTGAACAAATGCAACGGACAACCGAATGGTAATTAGCACATTTGTAGCAATTTACCGTATGACTTTCTTGTATTTTTTTTTACTTGTTTTGATCTGTGAGTAATTTGAAAAACCATATGCAATTTGACTTTTGATTTACTTTAGAAAATGGCACAAAAAAGGAGCAGATTGAAAATGGTCAGAAAAGGTACTGTCTCCCAATATATTTTGAAAACATATAAATTCTAAAGACATGTAAATAGTTCATGCTTTGTTTTAAAATGTAACTACAGACATCTTGGTTTTAATTTTTCATAGTGTTACTGTAAATTGTGTTTACTTATCTAAATTGAATATTATACGAATTTAAAAAAAAAATAACTGTTTTAATATTTTTGCTTAAAAAATACTAAACTAATGAATGTGAAAATAAACCTTCTAATGTTATTAGCGATTTTAATGAGGAAAAGATGATACAGTTCAGAAGTTTATCAGGATGTACAGAAACTTTGTGTTCTCTTAAGGTACATGTATAGTGATTTGATTAATTGGATAAAACATAATGCGGGGTATGAAATATCTGTCTGAAAGTTTATTTTCATTACTTTGCATTTTCTATATATTCTTGTTGTTTAGGGTGTCAGCACAATAAGCGATCTACGTGACACTCTATCCATAAAGCTTCACATTCCACGATCTTTTATATTGGCTGTCGATAAAGAGAATGGAATAATTTTTAAAGACGACACTGTCATAGACACTCTTAAACACCCGCCAACTGAACTAATGATTGGCAACCAAAACAGAACGAAAGATAATGATGACGAAGATGATGACGAATCTGTGGAAAATGACGTCATATTGAATAGGCGTATAACGTCCGGAAAATGTCGAATGAGCTGTGGACATTTCACATGTAAATTAAAAATTGTTTTTTTTTATATCCATTGTCTAATACATAACGCCATTGATAGATATCTAATTATAAGAAATACCACTATGGAAACTCAAAACTGTTTTTACGCAGCTTGTTTTATGTTCCATCTTGCAACTAAAATTCAGATATTTAAAGTTCGAATTATATCAAAATTATCTTTTTAGAATTTATTAATGTCTAGAAATAGATTTACAATGCTTCTTTTAAGTCATAAAAAACGACTGGCAATACCTTGAAAAGAGCGTTTATTATTATCAGTCTTTTTTATTTCTGTTTTTTTATTCTCCTACTTCATATTTTGTTCAATTATGATTTTCCCAGGTACATGTTTTTCTAGTGTAACGGTCGCTAAAAAAAATAAGGAAGAAAGAACGCTGATGAATTGAAAAAGAATTATCTTTAAACTAATCTTTAGGGTGAACTAAGGTTATTTGTTGCATTCTAAGTTATAAATCTATTCACAATTTCTAAGAGAAGAAATCAATGCTTTCATGTAACAATGAATATATGTTCAGCCTTGTGTTTTTTTACAGCTCCTCAGTCACTGTATGAATGGACAAAAGAGAAACTGCCTTGTGGTACAGATAAAGGGCTGTTCTGTCCTCGTTGTAGTTCTTTTCGCTGGGAAATAGATGAACTTATCAAAAAATGTAAAATGTCACGGGATGAAACTATTTTCTTTAAACAGGTTGCAGGTTTGAATGAACGTACAGCCAATGAACTGGGAAAACATTGCAAAAACAAAAATTATTAAGTAAAAGTCTTTCTTGGCTGGATGATGAACATTACCCGTAGTTCGATATTTAACATATTTTTATCCAAAGAAATGTCAATATGTAGTTATTTTTGTTAAGATACGCTTATTTTTTGCTTTTGAAATTGCTTACTCTAAAACAAAAAAAGAGTGTACTGTTTACTAAAAAAAGTTTACAAAAATTTGTTTTAATGGTTAACTCAGAAAAATAAGAAGTTGCCATGTTATAGTCTGGTTAGACAAGGCCTTTATGAATGCGGTATAAGCAATGCATGTACAATTCTATTTAACATAGCTAATAAATTCATAACCCTGTTACCAATTCATTTATCACCTAAATCCTATATTTTAAACAAAGCTCGCTATTCACTGTTTTATTTCATTTTAACACTGATGGTCAGTCAAAGTAAAAATAAATGTTTTCAAATCGTAATATCAATCTTCAACAGCTATAGCGACCAAGCCGAACTGGTAGACTAAATGTGCCCGAAATCGGCTTAACCGGCAATTAAAAGCTTGCTTAAGTTCTGACATTACTTCTGTTGATCATTTAATGAAATTATCTAAGTTCGAATTCCTTTTCACAGCATGGTTAAAATCAATATGATTTATTGAATTTTTGCATGGGGAAACACCGGGAAATTTTGAGTTGTAAGAGTTTTACCGAATGGTCATTGAATTTTATATTTGCATTTGATTTTTGTGCGAACTGTGTATATAAATGATCATGCAAATACATCTACTTAACAAATAATATAAATGTGTTTACCAATTGTTTGTATTAAAAGATGCCGTCTGTATTTGATAGAGTAAATAAAAATTATTATGAGTTGATGTTTTGTTTATGAAACAACTTTTATAAATCTCAACACTCATATTTTGTTAGTGATCATATATATGTGGCATGCGACCATTTTTCAGAAAACTTTGATATTATAACAGCATTTTATTATTACAGAGAACATTATGTTAAGACAAAAAGATGCAAAATCATGGGAGTGCATTCAATAAAATGAGTTTTGAAAAATCTTGGAATGATTTTATATACAGTACCGATCAGACCCAACCTAACACAAAGTAAACCCCAACTAAACCCTGGGTTTACTTTCTGGGTTTACTCTGGGTTTACTTTGGGTTTACTAGAGTGGACCCAGAGTAAACCCAAAGTAAACCAAGAGTGGACACAGAGAGTAAACCCAGTCAGAAGTATACCCCTGAAAGTAGACGTTAACTGTGTATTCGGAATATACAAGGGGCAGGAATTACAGTCAGTATGATAGTAAGATAAAAGACGGGTCTGCTTCACACTTCAGTGCATACAGTTGACCTCAAAAGCAATATCCAAGTAAACACAAAGTAAACCCAGAGTAAACCCAAAGTAAACCCAGAATTGAACAAATTTTCAAAAAAGTAAACCCAGAGTAAACCCCAAGTAAACCCCAAAAGTAAACCCGGGGTTTAGTTGGGGTTTACTCTGGTGTTAGGTTGGGTCTGATCGGTAATGTATGATAATTTTTCCTAAAGGAGAATTGCATGAAACTGCAATCAAAACCTTTCATAAAACCCTAACTAAGTATGCGATGTTTTATTTGAGCACTTAAACGATAAAAAAGCTAGTGTAGAACTTATACGCATTTAATGAAAATTCGTCTCATTAACTTGATGCACATCGTTTGGACAACATAGTGCACTTAATGGTAAATAAATGTTCAACATATTTTGCTGAAATTTATCAAAATTCTTGCAAAACCTAGGCTCTATACGTATATATTTTAGAAAACCTTATGAATCGTATGCCTTAAAAATGGTTTATTACGTAAGTAAAGCTAATTGTCTTGAAATAATCATTTCATTTATAGCATAATTGGTAAAATTAGAAAATTTTAACGCGATTTGAAACTGAAAAGAAAAGATATATCGCGTGATATTCAACAAATTGTTTTTTTGCTAACCTGAACGAGAATTCAAGTAAGCTTTTCTGATCACATGTTGGCCGTCGTCCGTCCGTCTGTCTGTAAATTTTTACATCTTTGATTTTTTCTCTAGAACCACTAGACCAAATTGAACTAAACTTGTTCAAATGCATTCTTATGGGAAGGGATTACTAAAATGTTGAAATAAAGGATGAAATCATGTTTAAAAAAGAGAATATCACAATACAGTGAAAATAGGGTGATTGTCTTAAAAAATCGTCTTCTAAATGTTACTTTGCAAGCATCCCTAACTAGTGCAGATTCTTTATTGTTTAAACTGTGACCCTTGGACCAATACTGGAGCGCCAAGAAGAGTACACAGTTTAACATAAAAATATACAGGGAAAATGTTTAAAAATTTTTTTTAATAAAGACTTCATTGTTACATTTTGTGATTTTACTATACAAGCATCCTCAGATAGTGTAGATTTTAAATTGCCTAAAATTTGACCCCCGGACTAATACGGAACTTCAAGAGGTGTTCAAATTCTACATTGAAATATGTAGGCATTTTTTTTAATAAAATTTTTTCCTGAATAATAAAATTTAACGAGTTTAGTGATATTACTGTGTAAGTATCCTCATATCAAGGTCACAATGACCTTATCTTACCTTTTTATATTTATGTTTATTTTAAAAGTTTTACACCGTATATAATTATTGATTTTAATGTGTCAATCTTGCTCTTAAAATATAACAAGTGGCCTATTGGTCTCATTGCTCACATGTACAACACGCAGTTCTTGTATGGAAATTTATGAATATTAATTTCTTCTAAAAAACTAAAAAAAAATCTCATATATTTTAAGATTTAAATATAACAAAATCAAAATGCCTACGTTTTTAACATTATACCTTAAGATCTGCCATGCATCAACAAACCAATCTTATTATCATCTGTCTCAACGTATCAGTGATAACAAAATTGGAAAATGAAGATTAAAAAAAAATATTATAATATCAACCAATTATAATTTTCAAGTTTTCAAGTATATTTAGTTTTTAATATATATATATATATATATATATATATATATATATATATATATATATATATATATATATATATATATATATATATACTAAATGATAACTAGCAAATCAAGGTGCATACAATTTTACAGAATTTTATTTTCAAACCAACTAAATTTCCACGTTCTACTGATTTATTAAGGAACATTAGATCTTATAAATAAGTTGTCGCAACTTAAACTTAATAAGTTACGGGGTATTTTCAACATTCATTTTGTCTTTTTTATATGCAAATTAAAACTGACTTTTTTTTTAAAAATAGATATAGAGAAAGGTGTCATTGAAATGGAATTATTGAACAAATGCAATGGACATACGAACGGTAATTAGCACATGTGTAGCAATTTACCGTATGACTTTCGTCTATATTGTATGCCACAGTTTTACTCGTTTTGATATGTGAGTAATTTAAAAACCATATAAAATGTATCTTTGATTTACTTTAGAAAATGGCCCAGAAAAGGAGCAGATTTATAATGATCAGAAAAGGTACTCCCAATATATTCAAAAGCTGTAAATCTCAAAGACTTGTTAAATGTTCATGCTTTGTTTTATGATGCAATAACATATATTTTTTTATCTAGATTAAATATTTTATGAATTTATGTTTAAATACTAGTGCTCAAAAAATTTTAAATCAAAGGATGTGATAATAAACTTCTGATAATTATAGCGATGTTAAAGAGGAAAAGATGATACAGTTCAAAAGTTTATCAGGATGTACAGAAACTTGGTGTTCTCTTAAGGTATAGTCATTTGTAAAAAAATGAAGTCATGCAGAGTTCGATTTATTTGCCCGAATGTTTATTTTCATTACTCTGCTATTTCTATTTCTTCCTGTTGTTTAGGGTGTCAGCACCATAAGCGATCTACGTAA
The DNA here is from genome assembly GCA_020458035.1 of Magallana ariakensis. Classification (NCBI taxonomy): domain Eukaryota; kingdom Metazoa; phylum Mollusca; class Bivalvia; order Ostreida; family Ostreidae; genus Magallana; species Magallana ariakensis. Next base: position 35,801,237 of record CM035812.1, read on the forward strand.
CGCTCTTTCCATAAAGCTTCAAATTCCACGTCCTTTTATATTGGCTGTCGATAGAGAAAGTGGCACAATTTTTAAAGATAAAACAGTCATAGAAACACTGAAACACCTGCCAACAGAACTAATGATTAGCAACCAAAACAGAACGAAAGATGATGACGAAGATGATGACGAATCTGTGGAAAATGACGTCATATTGAATAGGCGTATAACGTCCGGAAAATGTCAAATGAGCTGTGGACATTTCACATGTAATTCTAAATTGGTTTATATATCTTTTTTTCTAATACAGTACGCCATTGATATATATCTATTTATAAAAAATCTCCAGATTGAAACTATAAACTAGTTTACGCAGCTGTGTTACAACGCACTTTGAAAAATTACGCACTTTGAAAACTTTTTTCAAAGTGCGTTAAATTTGGGACCATCTTAACGCACTTTGAAAAAATCACAATATCAACGCACTTTGAAATCTTTTTTGTCGATTTCTTGAACTTTCAGAAAAAATTGGTAGTAAAATTTATTCCTGTTATAACGTCCAAGTCACACACACACACACACACACACACACACACACACACACATATATATATATATATATATATATATATATATATATATATATATATATATATATATATATATATATATATATATATAAACACGACGTCATTGACAACGTTACAAACAACGTTTTTAATTTTGTATAACTGTCTGAAGAGCCGACATGGCTGAAAGCGCCTAACAGTAAACAATTTATTTAATTTGGACTGTCGCATTCTGTTTTCTTTATTTAAGTATTTTTTGCTGTACCAAGGCTTTATCTATCTATCTATCTATCTATCTATCTATCTATCTATCTATCTATCTATCTATCTATCTATCTATATATATATGAATAGATATTTGCAATTTACCTACTGTGAAGATAATGTGACTCATGACTTAGTATTTAAGTATAGACATACGATTTTTTTAAAAGCAGTAATTCTAAATCAAATTAATTCTCTTAAATTTCAACAAAGACATAAAAGTCAATAAGGCATCTCCTTCTTCGTTAATTCTTTTATGTGTATAAAGAGTACCTTTTTCGAAAAACAAAAAAGCCCTCGCTCATATTACATATACTTATAGATCCATATTTCAAAATCCCTGTCTACGCGATTCTTAGGACGAGTTTTTATTTTTCTTTTCGAATTGAAGGGCTATTTCAACAGAAGTAGCCGTCAAATTACTTAATGTTAAATATTAAATAATATGTTTATAATTGACTGAAATGTACATTCAGTATAAAGATTGTTAAAATAGGATTTTAAAGATGAATAAATTCTTATAATTATCCATTTTATAATTTGTTTTCATAATTTGATGCTAAAAGATCTTCTTTACTCCACACTAGAACTGAAATTTAAATAATGACTGAATTAAATTCAAAAGCTAGCGACCTTATACTTAGACATCGTAAGCTGGGTAAGAACAACGTTTTTAACGTTTATTAATAAATTCTGAGTTTAAGAAAAAAATGAATTTAAAACTCATTAATATTGTTTATACTTTTAGGCGGTGTTAAATTGATTTGAACAATCATCGCTTTATAACCCGCGAAGTTGGGAAAGGGAAGAAATACTAATGTTCTATTTAGGAACCTCATCCAGTATGGATCACCGCATGAGAAACGGAGCTTGCTGAAAGAATGGACCGTCGTATCGGTTCATGGAATATCAATTGATATTTCATATTTAAACACAACTTTTCATCTAAATTTAAAAAAAAACAACTTTGTTCAAAGTGCGTTAAGTGTCATGATGTAAAACAATGTTGGTCATAACTCATAACGCACTTTAAAAAAAATATTTCAAAGTGCGTTGATTTGGACCAAAATTTAACGCACTTTATTTTCAAAGTCTGTTAATTTTTTCCAAAATTTAACGCACTTTGAAAAAAAATTTTCAAAGTGCGTAATTTTTTCAAAGTGCGTTGCCTCACAGCTGGTTTTATTTTTTATCATGCGACAAAAAATATTAAGTTTAAAAAAAATATCAACATAACTATAATTCAGAATTTTTATTCATATAAAAACGACTGGCAATACTTAAAGAAGCGCATTTACTATTTTCAGTCTTTTTAATATCTGTCTGGTTTTTAGCTCACCTGGGTGAAAACTTAAGTGAGCTTTTCTGATCACATTTTGTCTTTCGTCCGTTTGTCCGTCTGTCTGTCTTCTTCTCAAAAACCGTTGGGCCAGGAAAGCTGAAACTTATGTGGAAGCATCCTTAGGTAGTGTAAATTCAAAGTTGTAAAAATCATGACCTCCGGGGCTAGGGTTGGGCCACAATGGGGGGTCGACTATTTACATAGGAATATATAGAGTAAATCTTTAAAAATCTTCTTCTAAAAAACCGTTAGGCCAGAAAAGCTGAAACTTGTTTGAAAGCATCCTCAGGTAGTGTAGATTCAAAGTTGTAAAAATCATGACCTCCGGGGGTAGGGTGGGGACAATAATGGGGGGTCGACTTTTTACCTAGGAATATATAGAGTAAATCTTTAAAAACCTCCTTCTCAAGAACCATTTGGCCAGAAAAGCTGAAACTTATGTGGAATCATCCTCAGGTAGTTTAGATTCAAAGTTGTGAAAATCATGACCGTTGGGGGGGGGGGGGGGGGGGGGGGTAGGGTATGGCCACATTGGGGAGGGTCGATTTTTAACTTAAAAATATATAGGATAAATCTTTAAAAATCTTCTTCTCAGGAACCATTTGGCCAGGAAAGCAGAAACTTATGTGGAAGCATCCTCAGGTAGTGTAGATTCAAAGTTGTGAAAATCATGACCCCCGGGAGTAGGGTGGGGCTACAACGGAGGGTCGATTTTTAACATAGGAATATATAGAGTAAATCTTTAAAAATCTTCTCAAGAACCATTTGACCAGGTAAGCTGAAACTTGTGTGGAAGCATCCTAAGGTAGTGAAGAATCAGAGTTGTGAAAATCATGACTCCCGAGGGTAGGGTGGGGCCACAATTGGGGAGGGGGTCAACTTTTTACATAGGAATATATAGAGTAAATCTTTAAAAATCTTCTTCTCAGAAACTAATTAGCCAGGAAAGCTGAACTTGTGGTGAAGCATTCTCAGGTAGTGTATATTTAAAGTTGTGAAAATCATTTCCCCCAGCGGTAAAGTGGGGACACAATTGGTGATCGAATTTCTACATAGGAATATATAGAGTAAATCTTTAAAAATCTTCTTCTCAGAAACTAATTTGCTAGGAAAGCTGAAACTTGTTTGGAAGCATCCTCAGGTAGTGTAGATTCAAAGTTGTAAAAATCATGACCCCCGGGAGTAGGGTGGGACTACAACGGAGGGTCGATTTTTAACATACGAATATATGGAGTAAATCTTTAAAAATCTTCTTCTCAGAAACTAATTTGCTAGGAAAGCTGAAACTTGTTTGGAAGCATCCTCAGGTAGTGTAGATTCAAAGTTGTAAAAATCATGATTCCTGGGGGTAGAGTGGGGCCACAATGGGGGTGGGATTTTTTCATAAGAGTAAATCTTTAAAAATCTTCTCAGAAACTAATAAGCCAGGTGATTATTTAATATTGTTTAGATTTTGGCTTCTGGATGATTCCTGAACGATTGGGTCTCACAAGGGGTTGAGAGTTTGATGTAAGTTTATATCCCATTTATAAACAATTGTTCAGGATCTTTTTGAGAGCTGCAATGCTCAACATGTGATATTACTATAAAATCATCCTGTTAGAAAAGGGACTAACGATAATAAACATAAGAATATCCAGTGGAAAAAAATGATTTTTATTTATACAGGATCTACATGTATTATACTGCAATGTCCAGATAGTTTGTATTATGACTCCATTAAGCTGATTTTATCATACCTATTGTTCTTCAGGTGAGCGATGTGACCCATGAACCTCTTGTTTAATCATCCTCCTTCATTTTCTGTTTTGATCACGATTTTCTAAGTTACGTGTATTTTCAGTGTAATAGTCGCTTAAAAAAAGAAAAAAAGAAAGCCAAGGAATATATTGAAAACAAGTTTCTTTAAACTATGTTTTAGAATGTTTTAATGTTATTTGTTGCAATCAAAGTTATAAATTTATTCAGAATTATAGGCGAAAAAATCAATATTTTAATTTACAATATATATATATATATATATATATATATATATATATATATATATATATATATATATATATATATATAAAACAGAGTAAAACATAACAACATTACTCTGACAAAAGTCAGAGTAAAACATAAGCGCTTTCATTTTCATCTTCAGACGTTTTACAACTAACCAAGGTAACGACGTTATAGTGACGTCATAATAACGTTAACAAAGTCTCTGGTGTTGACGTCACAATTTTGGCGTATTTTTTAAGCATTACACATATGAAGTAAATAAATAAAAAACAATGTAATTTAACACAAACATTAAAATGGTGCATGAAACGTCTGAAGATGAAAATGAAAGCGCTTATGTTTTACTCTGACTTTGTGTTTTTATTCATTTAAGTTTTCTATATTTTATCCGACCACTGTGACTTTTTTCTGGATTTACCTATATATATATATAAATAAATATATATATATATATATATATATATATATATATATATATATATATATATATATATATATATATATATATATATATATGTTCAATACTGTGGTCTTTTTTATAGCTCCCGATTCCCTGTATGAATGGACAAAAGAGAAACTGCCCTGTGGTACAGACAAATGTCTGTTCTGTCCTCAGTGTCGTCGTTCGTGCTGGGAAATAGATGAACTTATCGAAAAATGTAACATGTCACGGGATGAAACAATATTTTTCAAACAGGTCGCAAGTTTGAATGAACGTACAGCAAAAGTACTGGAACAAGAATGGCGGAAATGAAAAAATAAAAGTAAACGTCTCCCGGTGTTGGATGATGAGCATTTCCCATAGATTGATATTATACATTTATTTTAATCTGCCAATAAATAAAATTCTTTTTGTCTATAATTGTATTTGATTTGCTATTAAAGATAGCTAGAGCCTCCTCTGAAACAATCCCCCTCCAAAAAATAAACACAAAAATAAACACATAAATAAAAAAAAAAAAACAAGAAAAAAAATAATTGCAGAATGTTTTCTTTAAAAAATGTTGAAATGCATTTGTACTAATGACGAACATTGATGAAAAAATTAAAAGGTAACCATCTGCAAATGAATATTGGTGGTAAATATATACTGTAAACGTACTTTATTGAGCGTGTACGATATTTGGCGGAATATGATTTTTCAACAAGTTAGCGTGGATTTAATTAAGCGCGTTTCTGAAAGTACTTATTTATTTACTAATATATTTAACATTTGGCGATGTACTTGATTTAGCGGACGCCGTTTTCTGCCAAAAACGCTAAATAGAATACACAGCCAAATATAAAACGTTTACAGTATTAGGTCAAATATTCAATTATAATTGTAGTAATAGGTTTGTTTACACGTGTGTATTTGTGTATTAGTAGTGTTTCAATTTTCCTAATTATTGCAATCAGAATGTAAAATAGATAAAGCTAGATACTGCTATTAAATATAGATTAAGCCTCCTCTGAAACACCCCCTTCTCCAAAAACCCCCCAAAACCCCATAAATAATAAAAACACGAAGAAAAAAGAATAATTGCACTATGTTTTCTTAAAAAGATTTTGAAATGCATTTGTACTAATGACTTACACTGATAGAAAACTAAAATGTAACCATCTGCAAATTAATATATCTGGTATATATATATATATATATATATATATATATATATATATATATATATATATATATATATATATATATATAATTAGTCAAATATTCAATGATGATTGTAGAAATACGTTTGTTTACACGTGTGTGTTTGTTTAATAGCAGTGTTTCAATTAGCAAATAACATTTTCCTAATTATTGCAATCAGATTGTAAGATGAATAAAACTAGATACATAATCAGTTCGTTATCAGCATAACTCAGGCGTCAGGAAATATAACTACAAGAGAATGTTGTCCATTTGTTTTCGCCTATCCATAATGAATAAATACACGTTGTAAATCAAAGAAATAATTTTAATGTCAAGATTGATTGATTTTGTTATTGATGGAAACATTACATTAATGACATCATGTAATAGTGAGTAATTACAATCATACTTTTGCTAAATTTATTTACTAATACATGTAAGAAGTTGTCATATATATATATATATATATATATATATATATATATATATATATATATATATATATGGTCTGGTTAGTCAAAAAATTTATGAAAGTGGTATGAAACTGTACCACCAAAGCAATGCATGTACAAGTATATTTGACATGGTTTACAAATTTATAAGCTTGTTACTAATGCATACATTGCCTATGTAATATTTTTTTTTTAGCAAAGTTTGCTAATTAAAGTTTAACTTCGTTTAAAGAATGATAATGAGTCAAAATAAATATATGTATTTTTTATCACATGAATGTTTACCGTATTAATTCAGTTTGAAAGTGTAGATTTGTACAAGTGAAGAATTTAAAACTGTTTTTTTTTTCATATGAATTGATGAAAAAGTGTTCGAAAAATAAAGTGATTGTTTGTGAATCTTTAAGGAACTTTTTTCCATGCGTACAGTTAATGACGTTTTGAAGTAAATGTGTTGTGCGGCTCAGAGTTATAAATTATATAGAAAAGATTGAGGTTTCACAAAAGACGTGGTAAAAAATGTGATAAAAAGAATTTCTAGTGATGTTCCATTGTATTTCGCTGCAATTCGCTGTGTGTTTTTACAATTTTTTTTATAAATAAACATATCATATACTATCGCAAATCATGAATATAAAATCGCAAATCTATATTCAAATCATAATATCAATCTTCAACAGCTATAGCGACCAAGCCGAGCTGGTATAGACTAAGTGTACTCGTAATCGGCTTATTCGGGAATTAGAGTATTTAGAACATTCTTTTTAAAAGTTTCTTAAATTAATCTCTCATTACTTCTGTTGAAAACTTAATAAAATTATATGAAGTCCGAATTCCTTTTCGCAGTATGGTTAAAAGCAATCTTACTTCTGTATGGGGAAACACCAGGTTATTTGTAGATTTAAGTCTAACCGCCTGGTCATTGGACATTATAATTACATTGCAAACTGTTTATATACATGATAATGCATATACTAAATTTACAGTATTTACGAAAATACTGGAGCTCCAAGGTAATTTAAATTTTACATAGAAATATATTGAAAAACGTTAAATATCGTCTTCATTGCTTCATTTTGTGATATTATTATACAATCGTCTTCAGATAGTTTATATTTTAAATTGTTAAAAATGTGACCCCCGGACTAATACTGGAGTCCCAAATGGGGTTCAATTTCCAATATAGAAATATATGATAAAAAATTGTTTTGAAAACAATCTTCCACAACGATTCATGAGCATCCTCGGATAGTGTAGATTCTAATAATTCAAACTGTGACCCCCGGACCAAAACTAGGCCCCAAGAGGAGCTCAGCTATGTTAAGGAAGGTATCGGAATTCTAGCACGTGTAATTTAGAAAAAATTTGCATATGCCCCGCCCCTTATTCATGAGATTTTACAAGATATTGTATTTCGGTAATTAACAAACCTCTACCAAAATGAATATGATTATTTATTGGGTTTGATTGTATCAAGAAAGGTGTACTGAAATAAAAACTTCAACTATTCATTATATCTTGGAAATTATGAAATTCCTAAGTCGTCTGATGACGTGTCGATGTTGACTATGTCACATCGGCGCTTGCAGCTGTGATCAGAATAAACATGTGGACTTCAGTGATATATTTGGAATTTAACTTATTTACAACCAGCGTGGACGGAAATCGGTAGAGGATTCAACTGAACAAGGTAAGATTTATCTGTACTTTCCTAGATATTGTTTTGTATTATCTTATACTGTAGAATGAAACAGAAACGAAGGGAAATTCCTCGGCTTCGATTTTGTTTACTTGTTTACATTTGTTTTTTCATGTAATATTGTGTTTAAAAATCAGTTTGGTGACTCGATCAGGCAAAGCAAATGTTCTGCGATTCTCTAATTTTTATCATAAAGAGTATTGAGGCTCATTGTAGCTTTTTACTGGTCTCTTATATCGCAATAATATTAGCTCGCATTTCCTCCGTGCTCAAAGAAAATGTAAACAATGGAAAGTCCAAACACTGTGCTAGCACTACAAAGATTACTGTGAGGATCTGGATTAAATATAGACAAGATTGTATTTTTGTTTATGTAAATCGAAATGTTTTATTTTATTTAGCCTTCTTTTAGGAAGATTATATGTATGAAAGGACAAAATTAAAGTGTCATCTGAATTTTCAATCATATTAAAGAATATATGCATGTTATAATATTAATGAAATAACAACTGCCATTAGTATGCACAATAATAAAATAATTTTCCATTTTCATGTTATCTTAAACTGTAATTAAAATTCAATTACAGGGTTATTAAAGCAGAAAATGCATGGTTCATTGGAGACACTTTTTTGGGGTGTATATAGAAAAGTAGGTACTCTATAAATATTTCTTTTACTCATGTATATGTGGCCTGTGTTTTAAAAATCATATTACTATAATATAACCTATCATGATATTTTTCATTGATAACTATTGAAATTAAATCAGAAATTGATAAATATTGATCATTTCAGGCATTGGTTTTTTTATCAACTGCACTGCCTCCTTACATCAAAAAGACAGAGGAGAAGTACCTGTAGTGTGCAAGAAGAATGGTCAATTTCCATTAATTCCACATCATGACTGAATAATACTAAAAATCAGAAAACACTAATAGACATTAGTCTTGTTGAACAGTTTGTCACAGAAAAGCAATATCTACAGTACATTGTTATTGTCAAATTGAATATATTAATAAATTCTTGATAAATATTGATTTTTCTTGCTTTCTTTAATAATTACAAAAATATTAATTATAATTACAAGTAACCCTGGTCATATATTAAAGGCATTTATTATTTATTTACCAGCAAAGTAACATAACCAGCAAAGTAACATAAACCATTATGAAACATAAATGTGTAAATTACAAACTTACACTTACCCCCCCCCCCCCCCCCCCCTTGCCCTTATATCAATAGTTATAGTAGGGACAACATGTACTAATTTTTTCAATTTCAACAATTTGGTAATGATGACTGGTGTGAACAGAAACAACATTCTAACATTATTTTAATGAAATTCACAGCGTTTATTTATCTTATGAATGAAAATTAAAATCATGATCTTAGTCAGTGTTGCATTTGAATTTCACGCAAATGACGCCGAAAGTGAAATGGGTCAGATAAAATGCAGTAGTGCAAGGGCATACACTTGATCAAATATATTGAAATTTTACATGTGTAACCATTATATTCCCATTATATCAAAAAGTGCTGGGAGCTGTATGAAATCGCTACGCATTTTACATAAATAAGCGTTAAATGTGGGAACTCCCTGCAAATTTCTGATCATAGACTGTTTATGTTGAATTAAATAATTGTTCTCACTTGAATATTTCAAGCTCCCAGCACTTTTCGAAATTTTAGATGTTCATTTTACAAGTTAAAAACGGAAATAAATATATTTGTTTATGCTAAGCCCTTGCACTATGCATTTTTTGGTGTTATTCCTGATTCAGCTATTTTTAGCAGTATCACGTGACAGGGTATTCCTTAGAGACTAAAAAATTGCTTATGCGATAGCAAATTATCTAATTTGTATAATGATAAAATATCACTTTGTGTAACAATTTTTTGGAATAGAATATCAAGATTATTCAAAAGCTAACATTTTATGTGATAAATATCGCTATTATTTTATGGACGCCCTTAACATAGCTGAGAGTCCAAAGTTAAACATAACATAAAATATATAGGAAAACGTTTAAAACTCTTTTTTTCTTAAAGACTTCATTTGTTGTATTACTTTTAATGTACAAGCATCCTCAGATAGGGTAGATTTTAAATTGTAAAAATTTGACCCCCGGACTAATACTGGAGCTTTATCTACCATTACTTTGTAAGTATCCTCATATCAAGGTGACAGTGACCTTATCTCACTTTTTATAACTATTTATTTTTAATTTTCCAATTTTGTTATCATTAAGGCAGAGGATAATAGAATTGGTTTGTTGATGCATCTTAGATCTTAAGATAGAATGTCTCCAAAAGTAGGCATCATTTAAAATTTAAATCTTGAAATATATGAGAATTTTTTTAGCATTTTAGAAAAGATTTATATTTATAAATTTTGATAGAAATACAAGATTTGCATGTTGTTCAAGTGAGCGATGTAGCTCATAGGCCTTATGATATAATTTAAGAGCAAATTTGATGCATTAAAATCAACAAATATATCAGAAGATGCTCACTCATCCATGGCACCTGATCCTACCTCTATCTTTTTGGAGGACCGTGTTGCTCTGCTTTGAATTTGTATTACGTTTTATGGATTTTTGAGATGGTTGACGGTTTGTTATTGTCATTTTTTTTCATACATGTACAGTGTAAATATTGCGAATGAAAGATTTCACTATCAAAATAAAACAGAAAAACACTGAATATTGCAAATAAATATAAATATATCAACAAATTATTCAGTTTTCAAGTATATAAAGTTTTTAATATATAGAAATGAAAATTTAAATTTAGAAACATCAAGACTCCAGCAATACACGCAAAAACAGTTTTCATAATAAAGCATTTCGAGACCGGACACCATAGGCTGGGTTTAATCTACTTTTGAATGTTCAATATTCTGTTAAATATTTTTTTGCTATTTTTGTCATTTATCCCGGATGTGTAATTCCAACTGTTCAAAGCGGTATCATCCAAATTCTAAGAGAGATATGTTAAGGGATTAGACTTCAAAACAGGAGGAATTTGATATTCCAATGTATTCTTCCTCTCCACATCAGCTTAAAATTTGTATGACGTATGGCATTTATTAAACCTACAAATAGACATAAATAATTTATTAACAGCATATATAACACTTAGCGTCCTATTACTCAACCTAACGAAAAAGTTAACTTCTTATTAAAAAAATATTACTAAATAAATAAAAATAGAATATATTTTTTTACTTACAAGCTACTAAGCCATGCTAAAATAATCATAATAAATTTATGAACATTTTCTGACAATATTTTAGACAAGTTGTTGGATCGTCTATCTTGTATATTTGATATAAATGCGTAATTTGTTTTATTTAAAAGCAGGCAGTTTCTACCTTAATTTCATTTTCAATATTTTTCTTTGTCTCATTATCAAAAGTTTTTAATGCTCTTCGTGTGAGAGTCTGATTTGCTTGGATAAATGCATAAATCATGCTTTATGAGACACTAAACACGCTTATGGTGGCTCACTACACCTTGAAATATTTTTCAAATAAGCAGAAAACTACTTGATAATGATAGATATCATAATGGATAAGAAGTTTAAAAGTCAAATAGGCAAATAAATGTGCAATTTTGGATGAAAAATTACATTTTCAAAAATCTTATTCAGTAAACATGAACAAAAGTTCCAGGTGGATTCGAACTCTGCGGTTCAGAATCCCAATACTTTAGCCACTGAGCTTCGACGATATACAACCCAATCGAACGATATAAACACTTTACAAGAAAATTTAAATCGTCATCTTGTGACGTAGTGTATTAAAAAGTATAAGTCTAGGTGTAGTGAGGTACCTTAAGTTGGCTCACTACATCAATGCTTATACTTTTTGCATAAATGTCAACGTCACAAAATGGTGATTAAATGTTTTGTGATATTGTTTGTATCGGTCGATTTGATTGAATATCATCATAGCTCAGTGGTTATAGTATCGAGCTTGTAAAATTCAGAAACTGAGTTCAAATATTGTTCATATTTACTGCATTAACTTTAGAAAATCATATCTCCCCCCCCCCCAAAAAAAAAAAATTCTTATTTTTCGTCGATTTAACTTACAAATCTCTTATGAATAACGATATCTTTCAACATCAAGAAAAGATTTGAGAAACTATTTAAGAGGTAGTGTACCATCTTTTAAGTAGACAGACGTTTTTAATCGTAATTCTGATTTGTAAGGAAGAACAGTAATGAAATAACAATTTAACATTTTTACCCATCGATTACTAGCAAGCTGTCTAAAGTTGTATGGAGTGTACGTGAGAATTGAAAAAAAAAACTGAGATAAGATACATCTATGAATATAGTTTTTCAACCATATTGAGTTCATTTGATGATCTTCGGATTTCCTCCAAACCGGTTATTTAATGCGATTTGCGTGGGTTTATGAATCATTAATGCTTGTTGCACTCAGACGGGTAATATTGTCTACACATATTTTATTGTACATATATTGTATACCTTATCTTTGTGGTGAGAACTATAAAATACAAATGGATTGTTGTGTTATTTACATTTTATTGTTTTGTTATCTTTTCATAAATCAATGTATCACAAGGTAAGAAGGTTTCTATCATATAAATAATTATATTATTCAAAATATTCCTCGAGCAAAAAAATATTTTGTAAGAATTATGTATCACTTATAACTTGTTATTAATTATTCCAGTAACGCTTGCAAAAGACGGGACAAACCGAATTTGAAATGTAAAGGTAATAGATCATTTTAACGTTAAAGGCAGATAAAAGAAAGTTTAATTTTATATATATATATATATATATATATATATATATATATATATATATATATATAGAGAGAGAGAGAGAGAGAGAGAGAGAGAGAGAGAGAGAGAGAGAGAGAGAGATGTAATTAAGTGTATCGAATAGATATATCGATTTTAAATTTAAAATTGATTACTTGAAGAACATCTCTCATTATTTTTCTCTTTCACTAATCACAGATTGTCCTTCTGGATATCTAGGTCAAAATTGCTCTGAACGCTGTCGGTATCCTAGTTATGGAATGGAGTGTCAAAAAAGTTGTGAATGCGAGGAAAAGTTCTGTGACATTGCCACTGGATGTTTTTTACCAAATGGTAATTTTCTATTGTCTTTCTAATGTGTAGATCTTCTATTCAAATCGACTATAATGATTCAAAGTATTGGCATGATGATAAAAACTATTTAAACAATATATATGTACATATAATGTCATCGTTTACTGATATAGCGTAAATTATCAATTATATTATAATCATTAATAATCAGCATGTACAAGCTTTACAAGGGAAAATGTATTTGTAATTTTCATAATTACATGTAACTTTCCCTCAGAGATTTTTTTCTTCACAGGTAATTTGTAAGAAATGCATACATATAGTAAAGGTGTGCATCTAGAATGATATATCAGTCAGTAAAATATTTCATCATTCCTACCCGTTGTCATGTAATTTACAAACTTTGTTTGCAATTATTCTGACAATTTTCAATTGATATTTAAATATTTCTAATATTAATTAAGCTAATCATATCAAAGATAAAAAAAAATATTTGGACTCGTAAATTTGCCAGCAAACATTTTTTTTTCTTAAAGTGCATTATAAAGGACTGCTATTCAGTAAAATAAAAGGTTACTGGGAAATAACTAAAAGATAGCTGAATAAAATAGCTGTAACATTCAGTCAGTCACTATTGCAGATTTTTCAATTAAACTATCAAATTGCTGAGTGACGAACCTCATTCCTTAAAACTGTTTGGAGATACATTTGATTTCGTAGTTTATGGTTTTTCTTTGCATATTCTTTCGAATTCTATTAAGAGCTCCTTTTTTTATCCTGTTATCGTATGCCTAGTAACAACATCCTTTTTCTATATATTAATTGAAAATATACTGTTCTAAGATGGATGCAGAGATGGCTACTTTGGTGACAGATGTGTAAATAAATGCCAATATCCATCTTACGGAAAAGACTGTCAAGATAGCTGTCAATGTTCCGAAACTGCTTGCAATTTTATTACCGGATGTGACGTTCCTAAACGTATGCAGGCAATTTAAATATTTATTTGAATGTTGTTATGTAACAAAAAAGAAAATATTGATGCTCTATTGATTTTAATTTAAACTGTTCATTAAAGACAAAAAAGTAATAAAATTAACTATCAATATCATATATTCTATACATGTATCAAAAAAACCCCTGTACCCGTTATTTAAGTTTTTATTTATAGATGAGCAATTAAACGCTGACAACGAATCTCAGCACATAGCTTCCGGAATTACTTCATTCACGGTTGTAGTTGCAGTTTCTATTTTGTCATCAGTCCTAGTCTCAGCTATCATAACTCTTGTTATCTGGCGTCTTAAAGGACCATATAGGTGGAACAGAAGAGCATCTCAAAATATTTTACGACACCAAGGACAACAGGGACCGAGCCATGCAACAACGCAACAACCACACCACGTTACCTTTAATAGTCCCCAGAGAACAAATGATTACTGCTTTAATGTAAATAACAGGCCAAGCCAATCTTACTTTTCTGCAATGGAAGTTTCTACCATTCTTCCACCGTCAGACATTAATCGTGCAGTGTTGCAGCGAGAAAACAGCTCGGGTACGACAGTATATGATATCGACTCGTGTACTTATGAGCCTGTCATTTTCCCTGTACGGGAAGAAAATTGAGATGGGTGTAACTAAGATCAGAAATATTTTTCTATCCTAAAAAAAACTAAACTGTCTAATAATTGCAGATGGTTATGAAGCAGACTTAACGCCGAAAAATGTATTTATGAAAAGCAATGTTTTGCTCTTCAGTCCGTTTTTTTTTAGACTCTTTGTTACGAAACATTTAGGTTCATTTTAAAATGATAGAAAGACTTTAAAGCACAAATTTTGTGATGAAAATGTCCAAAATATCAGATACATTGTATTTTGAATGAATTTTTTGTACATTCAATTTAAGTATGTGGCTTTGTTTTTGGATAATACTAAAACATATGCTCCGATGGAAGTTCATATAAAACCTACAAGCTTACAAAATTTCAATACCGGGTTGTTTTCATATGTTTTCATGCGTATTTTAATATTATACTTATCTAGACAATATGTTCATACTTGTAGCTTGCAGAGTATTTTAGAATGAGTTTTAGATGTAATCATGTAAAACTGATTTATTTTCCTTTTCGTTGTAACATTGTAAAAAATACTTTACTTTACTTTTTTGTATGTAACATTTTTAACTTTAGTTCATGTTATATGAACATTGACTACTTTCCCACACACTTTGGGTACTAGTATTTAGGGTGACGGAGGACAGTTTCGCCCGATGAATTCGGTAGTGGTTTTGAAATAAGGGGGAGTCTGATGTATGGATGGTTGTTTTAGGGGGGTGTAGGTTGCTAGAATGTATGTAGCATTTCTTTTGTGAGTGTTGGACCCTGTGTCCATTTCATTCATGTGTGACACTTTTGTGCTGGTAGCGCTGGTCGGGTGAGTCGTGGGGGAGCGAAACTGTCGCCAAAATTTAACCCACATCCTTTTACAGAAGGCTTTTAAGCTGATAATGCTCAAATTAGGCATGATGTAATTTATTAAAAGGCAGCTAATCCTCCATAAGTAAACAAAATATTGTTAATGAAAAATAACCTATTATAACGTAGTTCGATGTTTGCGTATTCCGTTTCAAGCGTGCAATATTCGGCCAATATTAGTGTTTACTGGTACTATTCTCTCACTTAAAACAATGCAACATTAAACGCTTATAACAGAAGAATTACATTGAATACGTACTGGAAAGTAATATATATATTTATGAATTTATAAAATAAAATAAAGATAACAAATCAGTTAATTGAACTAATTGTTGTTTTGTTAATTCTACGTTATTACGACCACCATCTTTTCTTCATTGTAAATAACAGACATTTGACAAATGAAGAAATAAAAGAAGTTCTGAGTGGTGTTTTAATCTTTCAGGTTGATGGTCTTTTTATTAACCATTTTTGCTTCCATTTTATTTCGTTTTTGAAACTTTTGAGAATGTGTACATGTAGCAGTTATAGCTTTTAGTGGCTGGGAAACCCCTTTTGTTTTATCTTTATAATTTTTTTTTTCTAGTCAACTGTTTGTGGGTTTTCAATTCACTTTGAATGTGGATAATAATGTTCAATATTTTTGCGTCATTTCGAATAAATGTCAATGATTTTACACTTTCGAGGTGTTCTGTTTTCATTACGTCAAAGAGACAGTACGGCAATCCAAGAGCTCCAGCCTCAAGTCGGCCCCAAGACCCCCTGCCTAAACTGACGCCCCCTCTAACTTCAAATTCTGGATCCGCCCCTGCAAGTTGACGTCGACTTAAATTATTTGACGACATATTCGGAGATCGGAGTTGAGCGTCGCATACGGTACGTCATAATAGCCGATGATTAGCGGAAACGGGTGCGTAATAACAATCGAAGATTGTCGGAGTGGTGGGTATTAAATCTTATGAACGCGGGTTGACTAATTAACATCAAGACAGAAAGTGTTAGGCGAGTTATCAATCAGGCTGATACTTTGGATCTAGTAACTTTGGTTAAAAGTATGCAAATAAATACGCATACACTAGCGATTTTTAATTTCATTTTTATACCACGACAGATTGGTAGTTAATACTTTTATTAGTTAATACATGTACATATACTTTATTTGTAAAAAATTAACGGATTGTGTTCTTCGTCTATAAGAATAAATGATGTACATGTATGCAGAAAACGTGAAAGTTGAATGGGAGAAACCCTCTTTCCCACATAGCCTTTTAAAACAGCCTTTAAATTCTTATTTGGGACAGTGATAAAAAATTATCAAGAAATTTGACCTTGGAAAAAAATTGTACATATTATCCATTTCAGTTTGAATTTTTTAAACCCTGCCCGCTCCTTTAAATATTCAGCCATGGTTTTGGTTTTTTAATTTAATTTTAAAGAATACTTTAAATAAAATAATTAAGAAAACTTTCGGTCAAAAATGAAAAAAAAAAAACACATTAATGTGTAAACATTCTTTATTTGCTTGCTTGCGCATAATATCTTTTAACTATGCACATATTCAGTGTCATTGGGGGTATTTCACAGTTCATTAGGGTATCATTGGGGTTCTTTGGGGTATCATTGGGGTTCATTGGGGTATCATTGGGGTTCATTGGGGTAAAAAGACGCTCCGGTACGGGCGCATCTTATTAGAAAACTGACTTGAAAAAAAATTCTGATCGGGTTCGGTTTTTTTGTACTACTAATAAAAGCATAAACTTTTAGAAAATTACAAATTTCTACATGAAATAAATCTAATTATATCAGTAAAATTAATAGTTACGAATAACCCATGCATATTTACATCGCAACGTGTTACGGGTTCAGCCTTCTATACAATTACGCTTGCGTTTTTACTTTAAGCAAAACACATGCAGGGCTCGCGGAGATTCTCCTGGACATGTTGATGGAAATTTGTCTTTTTCTACTTCTCCCGGGTAATAATTGTTCAAAGTTTTAAAATAACCACAACTATTATTTTGAAAGCATGCATTTTGCGTGTTTATCATACTGTACGAGTTGCTACAACGTTAATTTTTGTAAGTGAGGCCCCTTGAGGGGGCTATTTTACATATTTATGTTTGTTCATTTTAAAATGAACTGAAATTGGTAAACCATTAATAACTTATCGAGAAAGTGATTAAGTGTTCCGTTTAGAAAGTCCCTTTAACCTCGTCGGGCGAAGATCTTGTAGTTTTCAGCACGTGTCAATTGCTGTCAATCAAAATCCACGTGGTACAAATAAACGATATAAGATTATTCCGGTTTGTACGACACTTAAAATTCCGGAATACATTAATTAGGTATGTGAAAGGGATTCTTATGTACTTCAACGTTATTTCTTATTTGGCTAACGATACAATGGGTAAATCTGAAGTTTTTCATACATGTTTTTTTAGCTCTACTGTCTCTTTCTGTAACAAGAAAATTAAAACAAACGTGCTTCAATGTTGCCTTATCTATACTTATAAATTAAGACATTTCACGAATGAACCACGAAACGCCTGCACCAGAGTAAATGTTTATACCTTTAGTATTTCAACTCATGTGATATGATGTCCGTAAGTTATAATTACATTTAAATTTTAACTGATAAATAATTATTGAAAAATAAACTAGAAATTAACCTACTTTTATTTTCGATAAACCATGCAGCCCGAATTAGCAAAAATGAGAGTAGAGTGGTGGACACGCTTTGGCGAATCCAAGTCAGTGGAAGTTTGCATCAAAATAAATGCTTGCAATAAAATAATATTGATTGATTACGTAAAGATTGAATATACTGGAAACTTATTGTGGGTATACATAGAAATAAAAATTTGACAAATAAATTAATCAATTAAATGAGTCAATTCGTTTTTTGAATGCGCGATTTTAGTTTTAGTGGATAGACGATTGCAGAGGGCGACCTCTAGTGAGAAAATTAAATAGAACTTTCCAGAACGGGGTAACCAAGGACGCATGTTGTCTGGACGAGTTCGTCATGTATCAGAGGCTGATAGACTGGATCGGCAATCTATGGTTGATTTAAAAATAACTAAAAAAAATAACTAATTAGATACGATTTTATTTTTGTTGGAAACAACTTTCCAGAGCGGGTGCCGAGGAACGCGGTTAGACTAATTAACGTCATGGTGGAAAGTGAAGGGCAAGTTAAGCACAGATACTTTACATCTGACATATTCGGTTTAAAATATGCAAATGAATATGCAAAAACTAGCGTTTTTTAATTTCATACATTTGTAACATGACTGATTGATAGTAAACCTTAAACATTAATTTGTAATCAATGAACATATTGTGTTCTACGTCTATATTAATAAATAATGTATGCATAAAACGGGGAAGTTGAGTAAGGTGGGGGGCGGGGGGCAAAAGTTTTCTTCAAAACAGTCATTTTTTTTAAAATTCTTATTTGGAACAGTGACACAAATTAAAATGAAATTTGACCTAAAAAACAAAATTTAGTGATACGACGCTCTAAAAATCCACTCACTGGTCTGGAATTAAATAAACAAGTTTGCTTTTTATCAGTCAGCTGCAACAAAAAGAATTAGGCCACGCACATATATACACCATCCACTTCAATTTAAATTTTGCATCCCTGTCCGCTGCTCTAAATATCAAGCCCTGCAGTTTTTTATTTCAATTTCAAAGTCTAAAGTATAAATACAGTATAATTTTTCTTTTGAACCTTGTTATTATCTTACTTTTTTTTCCTGGTTCCATTTTTGTTACTGAAATTTGTTTTAAATTTGGCGGCATACAATGTATACATGCCCCCGGTCCCTGTTTTTTAGGTGTGTGATTTCCTATTCGCTATTTGCATTGTTTGATAATATGCAATATCTGAATAGATTTTTTAACTGTTTATGTTCTCTCTTCATTATTTACTATTTAGTTCAAAATGACTTTTTTTAATTTCCTCCCTACTTAAACCTAAATTTGTTTACGTATCTTGACTCAATGCGAAGGAATGGAAGCATGTAATACGTTGTATCATAATTAACTATGGGTTACACTAAAACGTGTCTTCAAACCTCAATGCACCGTTAATTACGAGTTACATTTAGCCATTTTTGGCATAGCACCATGGGATAAACCATTAGAGAGCATTATTGGACGTAAAGAAAAAAAATAATTCTTGATGAATATGTAGGTTTAGCTCGTTCTTTTTTCCGCGCGCATTGGTTCTTAGAGCTCACTTACAGCTGCGCTTGCCATTACAAATCTAAACATATATTTACGTTCAATCTTAAAGCTGACATGAATTCATAAAAAAGCATTTAGTCGCCATATTTGTTTCGATTACACCTCAACTGCCACTGGGGTATATATACATGTACCGGTCGAGAAAATACGGTCGGTTGATTTTCGATCGAAGCATTCGGGTAGCTTGGATATCTAAATGGATAAACTACAAATTATTGTAAAATGTTTGTAAAAATGAATAAAGAAAAATACAATTATTAAAACACAAACTTTATTTTCTCTTTGAAAGAATTTGCAACGTATTTCAATTATTTTGCACAGATAAAGCTGCCTTATTTCGCATGCGCATCGAACACGTGTGTCATTCATACAGAGTGCATAAGGTTTGAATCTTTATGAAGACCCGGTGGTGATACATTCAACACTGTTGATAATGATAGTAATTCTAAGAAAGTAACAACGTAACATTGTTTCCATTGGTTTCTACAAAAACTCTCTGTTCCTAAAATCCGTGCGCGTCATTAATTGACATCGTTCGGTCTGCCATAGTTTGTGGTTGGCGCATGTGCGATGTTATAACATGCACATGAAAACGTTTTACAATGATTGAGGATTCTTGGAATATTTGTGGCTGAATTTCAGTTTTTCTTGTTTCATCATTTATTGGATATTACTTAATAGTGCTGTGGTTGTCATATTTTTTTTCTTTAAAACGCGTTATTTACAAGTCGTGGTAAATGTAACGCATTTAGGTGAATGAAATACCTGAATGCGATGAAACACGAATAGTGATATCGGCCTTATATAAGGGGTGTGTAGCGATTAGCAGAACAATAGAAATCGACAACTGATATGGCGGTGGTCGGAGATAAAACGAAAAAAAATGCGTATTTATGAATTCATCTCAGTTTTAACTAGACAGAAATAGCCCAATTCCAGTGCAGAAGATGTGGCCGTTTCCTGTATAACAAATGTCCTTCTATATTCAATTAGAAAAAAACAAACGACTTGATTGTGTAAACCTTAACTTTATCTTATGAAATGAGAATTCAATAGTCAAAAAACATAGAAGAAATGATAAGGGTATTTACAAAATTTATCCTGTGTATTAGAAAGAAGTTGCGATAAGAAATCCGAGTCTTTAAAATACAACATTTTTGTAGGACACCCTTCCCCCAGAAGAAAAAAACACCCCCAAAAGACATACTGTATACAGGGTGTTTTTCGCCCCGTTTATTTTTCGCCCTTTTACACTTGCAAACGGTTTCGCACCGTCTTGAAATCGCCCAGATGCAGTTGTGTTAACAGAGATATTATTTGCAATAAAGAATTCGTCCAGTTTTAAAATCGCCCTCTGACAATGAGGGCGAAAAGGGCGAAAATAAAACGGAGGCGAATATTTCCCTGCATACAGTAACACCCTAATAAATATTTAATTGCCTTACTTTATGTTCTTAAGTTATTAAAAACCAAGACAACTGTACTCAGGAATTTGATGTTAAGCATAGCATTGCATCATTGCTTTTCGTCTACCACCTTATTTGCACATTGTTATCATTTTGATACTGGCTTGCTTTATTTGAGTATTAATGTTATTTAATAAACAGGGGAGATAAATGTATTATGGTTTTATAATTATGCATTGTGTAAGAGTGATCTCCCCCTTACTGATTTGTTTACCTTTCATAATTTTCTGTTGTCATTTTTAATAAATGACAATTTCATCCATATATTTGCGTTTGTGTGACTTTTTGGATAAAGGAAGTTATGTAGCAATTATGAAGGCAATTTTTTCAAGCTTGTGCGCAAAAAACTTTAGCGTCAGTGAACTTGTAAATTAATTACACTGAAGAACATAAAATAAAATATATATACCATCAAGGGGGTCAGGATAGACTAGGAAACAACTGACTATTGTGTAAAGTCTTTGGCTGTATATTATGCAATATGCTGACCCCCAATATTTAAACATATCAAAAAATCAAGGCAATGATATGCCAAATATCAAAAAAGGGTGGAAAACAATAAGATACACGCAATAACAAGATACACAATACACCGATACATGGAAATAGAAATAAAGTGAAAAAAAAATTATAAACATGGCGGAAGAAAAAGGTGGATGGAGGGTTTTCTTAAAAAATCTTCAAGTTTAGCGTGAATTTCTCCTCAATAAATAAAACAATAATGGTCATATGGTCTCGAGGAGCCACGCTGATTGGTTTAAACATTATCCTACCCAGATGGATTAAAAATAGAATCTCGACCCAGAGATAACACCAATAAATTACATAATAGTCAGACGCCTAAAATAGAATAGGAGTCATAATGAATGTCAACAAATATCATATGTGATAAAACAAGAAGAAAACACATGTCACATAAAAGGTTTATATATTATCATAAACATGAACACTACTACTACTCTCAGGTAGTATAATTCCTTATTTACAAGAACTCGCAAAATAACCAATTCAAAGCAACTGCATGAAATCTTCGACATTTTAAAGATTTTATGATGACTGAACAATTTATCAATATGATAGCATGAGGTTGTTTTTAATTAAAAACGGTTACCGATAAGCAATTGATGCTTAAGCATGTAATAAGGTATTTTAAGTGGTCTCATGTTCATGTTCTTTTTCGTATTTTAAGCTGTGATTAGGCAAACCTTTTTGACTCTTGACCTAATTTGTCCCTTTAAATTTGTTACCTAAGAGATGTATTTTCCGCATTAAAAGGAAGTTTATTTCTGTTGAAAACATTTGGCATTTGAAAGACTACGCTATTAACTCGAGAAAAGAATGTAAATTGGGTTTTCCGTCAGGTCTCTCCCACTCGTTATTATTACGTTTTTTTCAGTCGCAAAGTAAATTAAGGTAAGTTTGCTTTTGTGTCCTACATTTCATGATTATTATAATTTTGTATTCAATAAACACTATAAATAAATCAAACCCCACGACATTGGAATTCTTTATCTTTTTTTTTTTATTTTATGATAAGTAAATCAAATGTGATTGGTAGATTTGTGTTAACCTTTATTTGTTTCGAATTTGTCTTGAAAGTTGAAGTGGGTTTTTGTGATCGGCTTCGGCCGATCTCTGTTGTGTCCATATGAGGCATCCGGCAAATGCTTCCACGTGCGCACACATTCCGCTTGCACAAGTAGTTCTTATAAAAACTTGAAGTTTGATTTAGTATTTATATAACATTTTACTCGGTTTTATTTCAATTCATTTACCTTAAGAGATGCAAACATACATAAAATACAGTTCGAACTGTTAATTCAAGAATGCACATTTTGTCTCACGCGTAAGAATTTCGATCGAACGATTCATCCAGTAATGCAGTTGACCTCGATGAACTGACCTCAATCATAAGAAGATGCTCCATGAACTGACCTCGATCTATTGATGTTGCATAATACTAGCTAGGAAGACTGCTTGATTTATAAACAAGGTTACGTTATAATGCGACCTGAATAGCAAGTTATGATGGCATTCAATGTTTTTCAGTCGCATTAAATTATTTTAATACAACTCATTCTTTGTATATGTGTTAATGCTCTTTGAAGAGCCCTACTCAGTATTTCTGAAGAAGAAGATACATTAACATTTAATAATTACGTTAAAAATATAAAATTAGACAAGGAGTTTACGAACGGCTTTTTCCAAATTTATTTCAAAATTAAATTTGTTGACGGTTTATAATAATGAAATTATGGTGTACAGATTCAAAATATTCTATATTTTGTAAAAATACAGTACTTTTTTTATTATTTTACATCAAACTGATCATGTTGATTGCTTCTAGCTATCAATATATCATTATTGCCGATCATTCCTTTAAGAGGAATACTTGTTTATAATTCCTCTAGAATGCTTTAAAGAATTCATCGTTATAAGTCCTATAATTCACATACATGCTAATTGAAAATCTTCTTCGGGCTATTTATGCATCACAAGCATTGTTAGATTTATGATTGTAATAATAGTTTATTCTCGTGAATGCTGTTGTTATATGTATTACTGGATGACAATACAATGTAAATTCGTTGACTATTTACTCCGCTAATTCTGAAATACTGTTAACAAAACTAAATTTTTGAAAATAAAAAATCGGTATGCGTAATACTGTAGATTTGCAAATAATTACCATGGTTTTAATTTCACTATGTTCGCGATTTATTGCTTTCAGGCGAATTTACACCGTTGGTAAAAATTATGATTAGTTTTTTTTTTAACGAGGCCGAGTACAGTTGGAGTACGCACGCTTTCGCGCAGCATTTCATTTGCATTGTGACGTCATCTTTTTGCTTGGTTGGCGCCATGGCATTATGGTTTTAACTGCACATATTCAGCGAACATTGTCGAAAATAGCTCGTTTGAGGCGTGAAATTGATATTATCTTGTAGAATAAACATAAATGTCTTGAATTATAAGCTATATTTGGGTTCGGGTCGAAAAGGTGAAGAACGTTTAGCAAGCCTCGCCCTCTGTCACGTTTTCTTACCCAGCCTAAATATAGGTTAATACATGTATTTCAAGACAGTAACCATGTATTTTATATTAATGACCCTTAATATGTGATGTTATATATTTATTTACTACTTACATATGTCTGAATGTTTTCATAATACTATAAAGATTACCGTGTCAGCCTTTGTCAAATAAAAAATAGCCATTATCTGACAAATCTGGGAAATTGGGCATACAAAAAAACAACTTTGATAAGACCCCTGGAACAAACCAGGAGGTAAAAGGTTATTTTTCATTTGACCATTTGATGCCTTTTAGCAATAACTTTCATATGTAGAACAGTAAAGGAAATTCCTAGGGCAGAAGCTTTAAAAAGATGTAAAAAATGTGCAAAATTAATTCATTTCAAGCAAAATCCCATAGGATCCTATGTTAAAAATTAATAAACTTTGAGATGACCCCCTAAACAAACGATGTGGTAAGTGTTTCATTTTTTTTTATCTTAAAATAATAATTATATCAGTAGAAATTTATGTAAAAAATTTCATTAAAAAATCTAGGGCAGAACAAATTAAATTAGACCCGACCTCGTTAAATTTCAAAATGCTAATCATTTTGATCACTGGGCTTTTTCGTGCAGCATGAAATTAAAATCAACACAATTGATACTTTTTGAGAAACCGTAAAATGTTAACACCGTGAAATTTAAAGACTTACAGTTTATAACTTTAAACAAACAACGATATATATTTTTCCTCTCTACAGTATAAGATTAATACTGCTAACAACCAGTTCTGATTCCTAGATGGAATTCTACGTGCTGAGCATCATTTTGTGTATCAGTATCACTCTAGACGTAAGTATTCTCCTTCTCTTGATGTATATGTGCATATACTTGCTTTTGTGAGATTTCTGTCTCACATTTTATTCGTTTATTTATAGACCTCGTTTTCGTTGTTGTGTCCTGAGTCTATACCCACTGTGTCCGTGGTGTCCCGTTGTCCAGCCAACGTCACTGAATGGGCATCTGCGGCAGAAAGGAAAAGCTGTGGAGAATTGAGAAAGATTCAAAACTGTTCAAAGGCTGAGGACTTTATGTATCACTGCATTCTCAATCAAGATGCAACACAGTTACTAGAAGTTTGTGCACCTAGATTTTACTTGATGGGTAAGTGCAAGGAGGATTTGCTGTCGATTACATTTTTTTCTCCTTAATAAGTTTATTTAAATCGGGCTATGTAATTTGTTTTTCCTGCAATTATCGCCACCTTCGAAAACCACATAATTCATTAAAGAAAACATTGTATTGGTTATATTTACATCTTTCTTTTAACAAATGAATAAATTGATTGTCAAAAAAATAATTTGACTAAATTATAATTAATGTTCATGAGTACGTTACCTTAAAGAAACAGCCAAATCCGTATCCTATAGGAATTTGAGTCAGACATTATCATAATTATTTCGTGCATACCGCGATTTTCTTAGGTCGCTGTAGGTTTTGATCAATCAGCCTTCAGCAACGGCCTTTCTTTATGTCAAAGAAATTAAAGTTGAGTGCCTTTTTGTCATAAAAAAATTGAAGTCTGGCAGCCATAATATTTAAATGTTTTCGTGACACACAAGACTCATAAATCATTTTTTAAAGAGTGTAGTCTCGTTTAATATGCTGTAACTGATATTTTATCTAAATGTCCTTTTATTTAAGGTTTATGCGCTCGGTTCAGCGAGGTAAACAAAAGAATTATCAATGAACCTGGTTTGGACTGTACAGCGTTTGATCCTCCCTGTCCGGCAAGGTTCCCATCCAATGAATCCTACAAATGTAAGTGACGAAAGATTCTGCACAATATTACATAATATTTCTGTTTTAAACTGCATATATATCTATTTTTTCTTCCGTTTTGTTTGGTATAGAGCAAACTAACTTGTACATAAGTTTGATAATCAATATTGAATACTTTACATGTATAAGTACCTGTAACATAACCCCAGTAAATGAATACAAAGTTGTTATGTTTTGTTTTATTTTTAGACCAAATGTGCTACAGAAATGTTGGTAAAAGTCAGCAAGAAAAGGAACCCTTGTTAGTTTTGAGTATCATCAGTGTTATATACATGCAGTTGATGTTAAA
Source organism: Magallana ariakensis (assembly GCA_020458035.1). NCBI lineage: Eukaryota > Metazoa > Mollusca > Bivalvia > Ostreida > Ostreidae > Magallana > Magallana ariakensis. Next base: position 35,827,607 of record CM035812.1, read on the forward strand.
GAAAAGTTCTGTGATGTAATAAATGTTAAATAATTAAAAGGTAAAAATCACCACTTTTATAACCCATATGCACCACGCTTTGTAGCTATACTGTGTTGGTTATTACTTTGTAGACACGAGTCAACATTTTTTATTCTTTATGCCACGGTTGGAGTTGCTGGAGTAATAATTCTAACATCCATGATCATTCTATTAATGGGTTTCAAGTTAAATTGGATACAATGTACATGTGGAAAGAGCTCCGATAAAGAAAAAGGTAACATGTAAAGTTACACAAAGTTGCGTTGACAAATTTTTATAAACGTTACCATTGAAGTTCAAAAATTATTTAGTTACATTTTTGTCGTTATATAGGGCAGATGATTGATAACACTGAAGCAGATGTTTTGTTGGGAAACAATATCAACGATAACATTGGTAATTTGAGTTGCATATTTTGTATTTTTGGTTTCGTGTAGAAACAATGAATGTCCAATAAAGGGTTCTATTCTATTATAGCTATATTGATTACAGACTTGAATACAGTGAATGGCTACAGTAAATATAGTAGGCATAGCAATGATCAAGCATATTAAATATTGTTTATGGTAAAAAAAAAGGTAGCCATTTTCAAATACAAACATTGCATCATGATCACTGTACACAATAAGCTGAATCTAATATAGCCAAGATGGATAACATTTAAAACAATCACGTAAAAAGTAAAACGATTTACCCCCCTTAATCACAATTTATGAATCTCATTTTTTTTAAGGTCATGACGAAAAATTATTGAACACCCTCTAAACCGAGAGGTGTCGTGTAGCCTCCATTCTACGCACGGCGCTATGTAGACACATTAAACCTTTAATTAATGTTTTTATAGTTTGACAACTATCACTCAGTAAAATGAGACGATCTTGAGAAAAATAATAATGGGTCTAGTCTCCCTTATAATAATCTAAACAAAAAATAAAGTATTTTGCGAATAGAGTCTAGATCTATTTATACCCAAAATTTGCAATTTAGTGCTGTTAACAGTAAAAAAAAAATAATATATTGGAATTAAAACGCAACGTGTTTTTTTAATAACCAATACAATCCGTGTTTACAGAATGGAAAACGTAATTGTGTATAAAAACTATACAAACCAAAATAGAATACGTTAACTAAATATGAAACTGTCTTCAATGCACCAAGTTGGAACTATTTAATGCATTGTACGTCCCTCTAACTTGTGAGTGTTCGAGAATCGAGATTAAAAATACCGATCTTCCTTTCTATCTTTGACCAGTTATCCCCGACGTTTGGATCCGATTGTCTAAAAGTGTATCATCCATATTTAAATAGATGGAACATTTTAAAAGTATTTTAGGGTATTGATTAAGGTGAAATGCATTACTCTTGTTGTAATCAAAACATTTGTGATATGGCAAACATTTCATATACGATTTAGATTTTCCGAAGTTATATTTCAAACTTAAAACTTAAAATCATAAATTTTTTAAACCATCAACGATTTTAAATAGAAAGAAAACGTGAAGCAATTTTAATATATATATATATATATATATATATATATATATATATATATATATATATATATATATATATATATACTGAAATCATTCCGCCCTGACGGCATGAACAAATTAAGTGACTTCACTAAAATGAACATCAATTAAAGCATCCTGATTTTTTTCTAAGCAATATCACCATTTTATATATATATATAAAATGATAACTAGCATATCAAGGTGCATATACTCTTACAGAATTTTATTTACAAACCTAAAGTTGCACGTTCATGCGCTACTGATTTATTAAGGAATAATCAATCTCATAAATAAGTTGTCACAACTTAAACTTTATAGTTATGGGATATTTTCAACACATATTATGTCTTGTTCATATGCAAATTTAACCCGAAGTTTTTTTCTAATAGACAATAGAGAGAAAGGTGTCATTGGAAAGGAATTATTGAACAAATGCAATGGACAACCGAATGGTAATAAGCACATTTGTAGCAATTTACCGTATGACTTTCATGTATTTTTTAAGGTCTTCCGTTTCCAACGGAAGACCTTGTACTGATTCTGATGGTAATTCTTCATTATTGTTATTCTTCTTCTAGACGTTTTTAAAACCTCAATAACTTATTTGTTTGTCATCCGATTTCATTCAAATTTTCACGGTATATTGTAAATTGAATTAGGTTTCTAGAGCACTAAAAAAATTGAAATCGCAACTTCCGGTTTTGAGTTATTCCCCTTTTTCTAAAATTTTAGGGGCATTAGTCTCCAGACAAAGGCTCCGAAATGGTCCGTAGGAAATGATTTATAGTTAAAAATCTTTATTATTGACACTTTGAATATTGTCCTCTGATTTTTGTATTTTAGTTTTTTCCAATTATTCCACTCGAATTAATCAATCGAAATCTATGTTTTAAAAATAGCAAAATTTTCTATTAATACTCGTCAGACATATTTAAGTGATTGGTTTGTAAGTCTTGTTTTAAAAACTGTACAAAAAATGTTTTCAATCAGCAACAAAAAAAAAAAAAACAACACAAATATTAAAACCTTTAAATAATGATCATCCCTCGCACACGGCCGAGGAGATCCCGCGCAAGTGGACATCTTCTACATGTACCTTATCACGCGTGCATGTTTGTTATTTTGTACGAACGCAACTATTTTTATTATGTTTTCAATTATTATATTGGTTTAAGGTGAACAGATAAATTTATTTTACTTGTACAGTTGATTTAGCATTGATTTATAGGACAGCGTACAAGGTAATTTAAAAATCAAATCAAATTATGATCAAAGTTCCATGTTTGCGGTAGGTGCTGGCACGATAAAAGAATGCCCTGAATTGAGGCATTCGGTGATTATTTTAAAGAATATTTACATGAGTTTTGAAACAAGTTTTGTTTAGATTCTATCGGTCACCTATTAATAACTTCTGTAGTGTTTCTACATGGTCGTTCGTTTCATTGTGAAAACGAACTTATTTCTGTGTTGCCCTCCCACCGCCCCGCTGCCAGGTGCTCTTTTTTTTTAAATTCCAGATCTGTCGAAAATCATTTGATAGGGACTTCTTCTCATGTGTAACATTTTCTCCTGAACGTGTTTCTCTTTCCCTCCCGTTTTTTTATTCGGTCAGTCTTTGTAAATTTTAACTTTCTTTATTGCGTAAATTTAATCGCCACGTGCTACCGAAAATTTTGAGTCGCTTCAGCGCACACAGCTCAGAACATATATAGCCCCAGGTTATTTATGGCTGCAGATCATCAATTGTTATGCAATTAATCAACAGTTCGAAGGGTGTTTTCTTCAAAGTGGTCAATTATCAAACAATAAGACTTTCATTTTAACATTAAAGGTGCGAGATCGTAATCTGAGAACGCGGCTATAATAAATTAACCTGTTGAACCCGCTAAACTTCTATGATATATAGTTATGAACAGAATAATATATATTATAATTTAAAGTTTTAAGTCAAAGGTAATTTGTTCTTGGGATTAGATGTTATGAAATACGACTACAAAAAAAAAACCCCAAAAAAAACAAAAAAAACACACACAAAAAAACAAACATGGAACTTGCATCAAATTTACTTCATGTACATGTTACCCAAAAAATCCGACCGAATATGCCCCTTTGTCACACTTAATTAAATTAACTGAAAATAAAAACCGTAATACCATAATTTTTCGCTTATTTTTATTGAAGTTTCTCCCGTTTTTTTTTTTCAAAATACGTACGTAAACTTTCTCCGAGAGAATTACTTTTGATCCGATAAAGGAGAAAAAACTGACATAAAAATAGGGATTTTGCATATTATTGCATCGTCGAGAGAAGTAATATTCATTTCTGTAAATTATGTTATTTAATTTTACGTTACATAGCGGTGTCTGTATATCAGGTGTAAAATTTAGACGCTCACTTATGCCTAAATTCTCCCGATGATCTTTGATAGTTGATTATTATTTTGAATGTTCAAGTCTACTCGTATTATTAAATAATATCAGCCCTGAAGAAATTTTTAGAGATGCCATCAATTTTGACTATTTACCAAATTTTGACAGCACGCAACAATTTCAAACTTGCACATAGTCTTAAAAAAATTAGAAAGATTTAATTATAGAAGTTACATGTTTTTAAGGCGGGTTCGTTTTTTAAAAAAATACATGTATATAACAATTCTTGCTACCCTTAACAATTTAACTCGCCATTAAAATTCTCATTGTTTAAACCCCTGTCACACTGGAGCTGCGTCCTCACGGCGATCCCGCTGTGTCATTGAATAATGTAAAACGCCATGGTAAACGAACTAGAGTCTGCTACAGCGCCGTAACAACGAAACGGCATCTTCGTTCGCATCGGTTGGATATCCTAGAATTTTAGAACGCCATGCGAAGGTGCGCACTTTGAACATGCACAAAGTACGCGCCGTGGCTCTGCGTTCTGATAAACACGCCGTAGAAGTGGAGTAAGGTCGCCGTGACAGCGCCGTAAAGTCTTCAACAGCGCATGTACACGCAGTCAGCGCGCAGAGCACGCCGTGGACTCGCGGTAAAAACTCCTAGCACGTCATGAGCGCTCGACGGATACCCAGCGAAAGCGCAGTCAATTGCCAAGTAGAACTCTGTGGAAACGTAGTTGGGAGCTCTGTTAGAACGCCTCAGTCGCCGTCAGGATGCCGTAACATTTTCATTTGTAAAATTTTTAAATAAGATTGTATATTTTTTCTTAATTTTCGTTGCGATCCTACGGCGATTCCATGAATTTTACAACGCCGTGAACACACCCTGGGAACGCAACTTGGTGTGACAGGGCCTTAAAGAGTTTTCAAAACAATTACAATGTGTTTGACAAATAGTTTTCCTAAAACATTTTCTTCCTGTCTTTATACAGGTTTTCAATCACAACACGTTTTTATAACAAAAGCAGAAGTGAAATTTTAGTCATTAGTCATTATAATCATTTGACACCAAATCATATAAATTTTCAACTCGCAGCAACAACGGAAGACCTACTCGTGGCTTTGCCACGAGCTCTGCTCTAGTTTTTTTTACTTGTTTTGATCTGTGAGTAATTTGAAAAACCATATGCAATTTGACTTTTGATTTACTTTAGAAAATGGCACAAAAAAGGAGCAGATTGAAAATGGTCAGAAAAGGTACTGTCTCCCAATATATTTTGAAAACATATAAATTCTAAAGACATGTAAATATTTCATGCATTGTTTTAATATGTAACTACAGACATCTTGGTTTTAATTTTTCTTAGTGTTACTGTAAATTTTGTTTACTTATCTAAATTGAACATTATACGAATTTAAAAAAAAAAAACTCTTTTAATATTTTTGCTTTAAAATTACTAAACTAATGAATGTGAGAATAAACCTTCTAATGTTATTAGCGATGTTAATGAGGAAAAGATGATACAGTTCAGAAGTTTATCAGGATGTACAGAAACTTTGTGTTCTCTTAAGGTACATGTATAGTGATTTGATTAATTGGATAAAACATAATGCGGGGTGCGAAATATCTGTCTGAAAGTTTATTTTCATTACTTTGCATTTTCTATATATTCTTGTTGTTTAGGGTGTCAGCACAATAAGCGATCTACGTGACACTCTATCCATAAAGCTTCACATTCCACGATCTTTTATATTGGCTGTCGATAAAGAGAATGGAATAATTTTTAAAGACGACACTGTCATAGACACTCTTAAACACCCGCCAACTGAACTAATGATTGGCAACCAAAACAGAACGAAAGATAATGATGACGAAGATGATGACGAATCTGTGGAAAATGACGTCATATTGAATAGGCGTATAACGTCCGGAAAATGTCGAATGAGCTGTGGACATTTCACATGTAAATTAAAATTTTTTTTTTATATCCATTGTCTAATACATTACGCATTTGATAGATATCTAATTATAAGAAATACCACTATGGAGACTCAAAACTGTTTTTACGCAGCTTGTTTTATGTTCCATCTTGCAACTAAAATTCAGATATTTAAAGTTCGAATTATATCAAAATTATTTTATTTAGAATTTATTAATGTCTAGAAATAGATTTACAATGCTTCTTTTAAGTCATAAAAAACGACTGGCAATACCTTGAAAAGAGCGTTTATTATTATCAGTCTTTTTTATTTCTGTTTTTTTATTCTCCTACTTCATATTTTGTTCAATTATGATTTTCCCAGGTACATGTTTTTCTAGTGTAACGGTCGCTAAAAAAAATAAGGAAGAAAGAACGCTGATGAATTGAAAAAGAATTATCTTTAAACTAATCTTTAGGGTGAGCTAAGGTTATTTGTTGCATTCTAAGTTATAAATCTATTCACAATTTCTAAGAGAAGAAATCAATGCTTTCATGTAACAATGAATATATGTTCAGCCTTGTGTTTTTTACAGCTCCTCAGTCACTGTATGAATGGACAAAAGAGAAACTGCCTTGTGGTACAGATAAAGGGCTGTTCTGTCCTCGTTGTAGTTCTTTTCGCTGGGAAATAGATGAACTTATCAAAAAATGTAAAATGTCACGGGATGAAACTATTTTCTTTAAACAGGTTGCAGGTTTGAATGAACGTACAGCCAATGAACTGGGAAAACATTGCAAAAACAAAAATTATTAAGTAAAAGTCTTTCTTGGCTGGATGATGAACATTACCCGTAGTTCGATATTTAACATATTTTTATCCAAAGAAATGTCAATATGTAGTTATTTTTGTTAAGATACGCTTATTTTTTGCTTTTGAAATTGCTTACTCTAAAACAAAAAAAGAGTGTACTGTTTACTAAAAAAAGTTTACAAAAATTTGTTTTAATGGTTAACTCAGAAAAATAAGAAGTTGCCATGTTATAGTCTGGTTAGACAAGGCCTTTATGAATGCGGTATAAGCAATGCATGTACAATTCTATTTAACATAGCTAATAAATTCATAACCCTGTTACCAATTCATTTATCACCTAAATCCTATATTTTAAACAAAGCTCGCTATTCACTGTTTTATTTCATTTTAACACTGATGGTCAGTCAAAGTAAAAATAAATGTTTTCAAATCGTAATATCAATCTTCAACAGCTATAGCGACCAAGCCGAACTGGTAGACTAAATGTGCCCGAAATCGGCTTAACCGGCAATTAAAAGCTTGCTTAAGTTCTGACATTACTTCTGTTGATCATTTAATGAAATTATCTAAGTTCGAATTCCTTTTCACAGCATGGTTAAAATCAATATGATTTATTGAATTTTTGCATGGGGAAACACCGGGAAATTTTGAGTTGTAAGAGTTTTACCGAATGGTCATTGAATTTTATATTTGCATTTGATTTTTGTGCGAACTGTGTATATAAATGATCATGCAAATACATCTACTTAACAAATAATATAAATGTGTTTACCAATTGTTTGTATTAAAAGATGCCGTCTGTATTTGATAGAGTAAATAAAAATTATTATGAGTTGATGTTTTGTTTATGAAACAACTTTTATAAATCTCAACACTCATATTTTGTTAGTGATCATATATATGTGGCATGCGACCATTTTTCAGAAAACTTTGATATTATAACAGCATTTTATTATTACAGAGAACATTATGTTAAGACAAAAAGATGCAAAATCATGGGAGTGCATTCAATAAAATGAGTTTTGAAAAATCTTGGAATGATTTTATATACAGTACCGATCAGACCCAACCTAACACAAAGTAAACCCCAACTAAACCCTGGGTTTACTTTCTGGGTTTACTCTGGGTTTACTTTGGGTTTACTAGAGTGGACCCAGAGTAAACCCAAAGTAAACCAAGAGTGGACACAGAGAGTAAACCCAGTCAGAAGTATACCCCTGAAAGTAGACGTTAACTGTGTATTCGGAATATACAAGGGGCAGGAATTACAGTCAGTATGATAGTAAGATAAAAGACGGGTCTGCTTCACACTTCAGTGCATACAGTTGACCTCAAAAGCAATATCCAAGTAAACACAAAGTAAACCCAGAGTAAACCCAAAGTAAACCCAGAATTGAACAAATTTTCAAAAAAGTAAACCCAGAGTAAACCCCAAGTAAACCCCAAAAGTAAACCCGGGGTTTAGTTGGGGTTTACTCTGGTGTTAGGTTGGGTCTGATCGGTAATGTATGATAATTTTTCCTAAAGGAGAATTGCATGAAACTGCAATCAAAACCTTTCATAAAACCCTAACTAAGTATGCGATGTTTTATTTGAGCACTTAAACGATAAAAAAGCTAGTGTAGAACTTATACGCATTTAATGAAAATTCGTCTCATTAACTTGATGCACATCGTTTGGACAACATAGTGCACTTAATGGTAAATAAATGTTCAACATATTTTGCTGAAATTTATCAAAATTCTTGCAAAACCTAGGCTCTATACGTATATATTTTAGAAAACTTTATGAATCGTATGCCTTAAAAATGGTTTATTACGTAAGTAAAGCTGATTGTCTTGAAATAATCATTTCATTTATAGCATAATTGGTAAAATTAGAAAATTTTAACGCGATTTGAAACTGAAAAGAAAAGATATATCGCGTGATATTCAACAAATTGTTTTTTTGCTAACCTGAACGAGAATTCAAGTAAGCTTTTCTGATCACATGTTGGCCGTCGTCCGTCCGTCTGTCTGTAAATTTTTACATCTTTGATTTTTTCTCTAGAACCACTAGACCAAATTGAACTAAACTTGTTCAAATGCATTCTTATGGGAAGGGATTACTAAAATGTTGAAATAAAGGATGAAATCATGTTTAAAAAAGAGAATATCACAATACAGTGAAAATAGGGTGATTGTCTTAAAAAATCGTCTTCTAAATGTTACTTTGCAAGCATCCCTAACTAGTGCAGATTCTTTATTGTTTAAACTGTGACCCTTGGACCAATACTGGAGCGCCAAGAAGAGTACACAGTTTAACATAAAAATATACAGGGAAAATGTTTAAAAATTTTTTTTAATAAAGACTTCATTGTTACATTTTGTGATTTTACTATACAAGCATCCTCAGATAGTGTAGATTTTAAATTGCCTAAAATTTGACCCCCGGACTAATACGGAACTTCAAGAGGTGTTCAAATTCTACATTGAAATATGTAGGCATTTTTTTTAATAAAATTTTTTCCTGAATAATAAAATTTAACGAGTTTAGTGATATTACTGTGTAAGTATCCTCATATCAAGGTCACAATGACCTTATCTTACCTTTTTATATTTATGTTTATTTTAAAAGTTTTACACCGTATATAATTATTGATTTTAATGTGTCAATCTTGCTCTTAAAATATAACAAGTGGCCTATTGGTCTCATTGCTCACATGTACAACACGCAGTTCTTGTATGGAAATTTATGAATATTAATTTCTTCTAAAAAACTAAAAAAAAATCTCATATATTTTAAGATTTAAATATAACAAAATCAAAATGCCTACGTTTATAACATTATACCTTAAGATCTGCCATGCATCAACAAACCAATCTTATTATCATCTGTCTCAACGTATCAGTGATAACAAAATTGGAAAATGAAGATTAAAAAAAAATATTATAATATCAACCAATTATAATTTTCAAGTTTTCAAGTATATTTAGTTTTTAATATATATATATATATATATATATATATATATATATATATATATATATATATATATATATATATATATATATATACTAAATGATAACTAGCAAATCAAGGTGCATACAATTTTACAGAATTTTATTTTCAAACCAACTAAATTTCCACGTTCTACTGATTTATTAAGGAACATTAGATCTTATAAATAAGTTGTCGCAACTTAAACTTAATAAGTTACGGGGTATTTTCAACATTCATTTTGTCTTTTTTATATGCAAATTAAAACTGACTTTTTTTTTAAAAATAGATATAGAGAAAGGTGTCATTGAAATGGAATTATTGAACAAATGCAATGGACATACGAACGGTAATTAGCACATGTGTAGCAATTTACCGTATGACTTTCGTCTATATTGTATGCCACAGTTTTACTCGTTTTGATATGTGAGTAATTTAAAAACCATATAAAATGTATCTTTGATTTACTTTAGAAAATGGCCCAGAAAAGGAGCAGATTTATAATGATCAGAAAAGGTACTCCCAATATATTCAAAAGCTGTAAATCTCAAAGACTTGTTAAATGTTCATGCTTTGTTTTATGATGCAATAACATATATTTTTTTATCTAGATTAAATATTTTATGAATTTATGTTTAAATACTAGTGCTCAAAAAATTTTTAATCAAAGGATGTGATAATAAACTTCTGATAATTATAGCGATGTTAAAGAGGAAAAGATGATACAGTTCAAAAGTTTATCAGGATGTACAGAAACTTGGTGTTCTCTTAAGGTATAGTCATTTGTAAAAAAATGAAGTCATGCAGAGTTCGATTTATTTGCCCGAATGTTTATTTTCATTACTCTGCTATTTCTATTTCTTCCTGTTGTTTAGGGTGTCAGCACCATAAGCGATCTACGTAACGCTCTTTCCATAAAGCTTCAAATTCCACGTCCTTTTATATTGGCTGTCGATAGAGAAAGTGGCACAATTTTTAAAGATAAAACAGTCATAGAAACACTGAAACACCTGCCAACAGAACTAATGATTAGCAACCAAAACAGAACGAAAGATGATGACGAAGATGATGACGAATCTGTGGAAAATGACGTCATATTGAATAGGCGTATAACGTCCGGAAAATGTCAAATGAGCTGTGGACATTTCACATGTAATTCTAAATTGGTTTATATATCTTTTTTTCTAATACAGTACGCCATTGATATATATCTATTTATAAAAAATCTCCAGATTGAAACTATAAACTAGTTTACGCAGCTGTGTTACAACGCACTTTGAAAAATTACGCACTTTGAAAACTTTTTTCAAAGTGCGTTAAATTTGGGACCATCTTAACGCACTTTGAAAAAATCACAATATCAACGCACTTTGAAATCTTTTTTGTCGATTTCTTGAACTTTCAGAAAAAATTGGTAGTAAAATTTATTCCTGTTATAACGTCCAAGTCACACACACACACACACACAGGTTTGTAAACACCGTCAATTGACTACACCTGAAAATTTACATGCAACTGACTACACTGCTTTCTCGTATACTTACAGCGAAGAAAATTCAGAATTCTATTTAAAATGGTATCCTAATGATCACTATATACTGCGATTTTTATTTTCATTTAAAATAAGACTCTGTAAAATGCCGTGCATCTCACTACATTTTTACACTTTATGAAAACACACATGCAACTCAATACTGACAGAATGGCATGCATTTCACTACACTATTGACAACACACATGAAAATCACTACATTTTGATGTATATACTATCTATCCCATTATAATCTCATAAATAATCTTATCTGCGTTTTAATTCTAAGCGATTTTCTTATACTTGCGCATCTGAATGTGGGTTTGAATTTTCTATTCATTGCAGTGCTTTACAAGCAAAATCAAAATACAGTTACATAAAAAAATCATAGCTGGTCAGCAAGAAAACATAATCACCACAAGTGATCGTTTGTACATCAACTGAAAAAAATACATATTAAGCTATTTTTTATAAAACATTATTGACTAAACTGTTACACTGTGAACCATGATAGTTAACGCAGCTATATATACTTGACAATTGCAACGTATTCTAAACACTGAAAACAAACAAATACAGTTTACAAGGTTGGTTAAGATATTTTTGATGAGAACAAAATCCCCCAGTCATTCTCCCACTTTGAAAAACTTTACGCTTCTAATATATTAAACAAAAAACGATTATTCTTTTACATAGAAAAAAATTCCCCTTTTGCCCGTAAAAAATGTGTTATTACATAAACTCAGCAGAATTGTTCTACGTTAAGAAAACTGAACGCAGAAGGAATGCAAAGAGAGCGCAATAATCGCAACTACAGCTCTTAGAGGTCGCTGTATGAACGCGCGAAAATAAAAATAACACGTTCAAACGCTGTGTATGCGCAGTGAGAGCGCGACAGAGACGCAGTGACATCCCAAATTTTTTGGACTCCGAGAGGTCTTTGTGCATGCACAATCAACTTATCGTTACTGCAAATATGTGCGTTGCTTGAGCGCGCCAACGGAGATCTAGAGTAGTGGTGCTGTTGCAGACTTTAAGGCGCTGTCATGATGACAACCCATTTCATTATTTACTGTGTGCTTATCAGAATGCAGAAACACGGTGCGTACTTTGTGTATGCTCAAAATGTCTCATGCCGTTCTAGGCGATCCCACCGCGACAAATTAAGATGTTGCTGCATTGTTGCGGCGCTGTGTGAGCTGTATGAGCTTTTACTGCTTGCAGTTTGGTGCTTTACATTTTTAAAAGAACGCAGCAGGACTGCATTGAGAACGCACCCGGTGTAACTTGAGTTCTTAAGTGCCACAGTGAAAATTCCATGTCGCACGGTCACCATTTTGTCTAATTTTTTTTACTACCTTTCAATCATTCACGCTTTAACTTTTGACAAGCAAGTCACTCATTAATGGCAAACAACGAACTGTTTACGTATTTTTCCATTTTGGAATCATGACCATTAATGAACAAATTAAACAACAAGTGGGATCGGTCATCAGGGAATCAGTTGTACTTGATCCACCATCTGATGTTCTATATGTCAGCGTTTGCTCTTTATATACCCGGTATTTTGCTGGATTTTTTATCATGATTAGTGTACATTTTTGCCACATTTCATACATCTTTGTCTCACAGATAATATGGGCATACATGTACAAGTACAATGTACAAAATTAAAACTTACGTGTGCTGATATAGACAGAACACCCTGGAAATTGGTAAATAATATCAGATTGAACATGGGTAATATTAGATTCTGAAAAATCCATAAGTCTTTAGTTAGTAAATAAATGAAAGTGAACATATAAAATGGAGGAAGCCTACTCCATATTCCAACGGCTGTGTTTTTGCAGGAATGACATGCATATTGTATTGATTTTATTTGTTAGTCGTTTTTGTTTTTGTTTGTTTTGTTTTGTTTTTGGTGCGGTTTTTTATTTTTTGGTGCCGATTTAGACAACGCCTCTTGGAGACAAAATTCCACATTCATATTAAACATTTTGCTTAGAACACACCATAAGTCCACACAATACCTAATATTGTACAGGAGTTAAATGTCTTGCATATATAAAGTTTTAAACCAATTAAAAAGGAGTCGTCAGCTAAACAAGAAATATTAAAATGGGTGTAGGTTATTTTTACAGATTTTGATCATAAACATATAATGAGCTCTATAAACTATGAAAATTATATAAAAAAAAAATGACTGCGCTTTTGCTCAGTGATCACAGCCTACTAAAAGGTTTAAACTCGCGTTCACTACATTATCAATGCGCCGACCATGTTCTCAAACACAAAGCAAGGTATTATACAAAATTAGAAACAGAGGTTACAATATTGTCAATAAACCGGTATCTGTAATGCATGTTTTCATGTATAAATTTTCAAACTCCATGTTTTTGAGAGAGAGAGAGAGAGAGAGAGAGAGAGAGAGAGAGAGAGTCCATTATATCATGTCATTATCACACACACAACACATCAAGTCACTACACTTTTAATACATACATCACAGTTACTATACAGCTGTCAAAAATTCTGCAATACTTTACACTGTTTTTACAAAATTATTTTTTATAAGCACTATATTCCCACTGTATAACATCTAGGTAATTGAAGCCATTATTATCAAAGACACAACAGAACAAGTCACTACATTGTGATACACACAGAAAAGTCACTACACTATAAAACGCAAAAATTACCATAAAGATAAGAAACAGAGGTAAAAATATTTTACCATGTAATCATATGCAATCAATGCGCATGTAAAATTTCTTATAATCCAACTTCTTTGAAAGAAAACAAAGAGGAGATAGAGAGAAAGAGAGCAAGCGATCGAGAGTACGGATCGATTCCCCTAGCACGCGTAGAGAGAGAGAGAGAGAGAGAGAGAGAGAGAGAGAGAGAGAGAGTGGGGAAGGTGAGATACATATCATATATACTAATGAAATAACTTTGTAAAATAAACCGTGCTGTACGAGAGAGAGAGAGAGAAAGAGAGAGAGAGAGAGAGAGATATGCTACTAGTATATACAGTCCATGAAACGTTCTACATTTTCTTGGTTTTAATTATTTTTTACGTTTGTTGATTTTTCATTCATTGTAATCTGTCTTTTCATGTACTTTTCCTACATGAAGGAAGGGCAAACGGTTACCGAACGCCAAGTGAACGGTGATTGTACGGCGCGCATTGATGAATTGTGAATGCACGTAGAACGCAAATAGAGCGCAAACGCGAGTGCATAACGAATATGTTTATTTTATGTATTTATTTATTTCTTATTTTCTACAAAAATGAACTTTATCATTGTATTTATATTAATTATGTGATTTAATACTGAAAATACATTTTTTGGGAGACACTGCTGTACGTGTAATTTTAGTTGGAAGTCAGGCTGATTTTTCGTTGATCGGCACTGAGAGAGAGAGAGAGAGAGAGAGAGAGAGAGAGAGAGAGAGAGAGAGAAAGCTCTAGGCATAGTTTCATATATGTTGATTGTATATCAAATAATAAGTTTTAGGAGTGGAATAGATAATTCAATGTTATTTAAATATTTAAAATTGACAACAATGGAATGCAAACTTAATCAAACCTAGCAGTTTATAATACTGAATATACAACAATTAAAATAAATCTTTTAGATCAGAAACGAGATGTACAACGTGCTGCTCAGCTTAACTACTGTGATTTTGCTTTTAAAATAAACTTATTAGGAATAATTGTAACTCTAGGTATGTTTGTTAAAGCCTTCGCCACAACTGGTCGTACGTGCATCTACGGGTGGTCTAGGGGCGGATTTTAATGAAATTCTTGCGAGACATGCAAGTGCATCTTACAAATTTGGAAAGACGTACGCTTTCCGTAAGCACGCACAGTGGCTATTGGACATGCACAACAACACCATGGTTTCCTTGCGAGATCTAAATACGTACGCTGCACTTGCGCTTCACTCAAGGAACTCGTAAGATGACCGTACGATTTTAATTACACGACTGACGTAACGATATCTCATTCGTCCCTTGCGTTATACGTACGTTGACTGCAAGTCGCATGTGCTCACCATCAATATATAAATTAAACGCATCTAGTGAACGTACGTCACACTTACGTCATGCGTACACCAATTGCTCGTGGTACGTGCGAATATAAGAGATAAGAGAATTAACGGTTTAACCATTTATCAAAATCAAATTAAAGATTCTAGTATTAAACCCTCTTCTTAAAACCAAAATCAAACAAACAAATACATTCTTTTGGACAAAAAGATGGAAGGCAAAGAAGAAAAACGGGACATGACATGAAAGAACTGAATATTGAAGTAGATATTTAAGTCGTAAAAGTAGAAAAAAAGGCATAGGATTTCCTAATCACTTTGATCTGCAAGCGTGCTAAGATAGAATCATATGTGCATTTTCGGAGTAAGGAGAGGAAAAATGATCTTTACACGCAGACGATATTTCTAACTAAGTAAAAACCAACTACAAAAAACCCCAAAAAAACCAACACACCCTACTGGAAGAAGTTATTGTTTTCATGAGTATGTAATTTTTGTTTGTAAACAAATTACTTTCTCCATTTTGAAAATATTGATTATCATCTCATTTGATCATTCAAACTTTATAAAATGTTTTCATAATTGTATCATAATCAGAATATCAGAAAAGAATAGGTAGACTTTGATTTTTTTAAATGTATGGAGTGTAAATGGTGTTTTAATAAAAAAAAACATATGTAAAAACAATGTAATTCAATGTGGCTTTCTTTACTTAAATTGAAAGATTTGTCAAGGCATTTTTCGAAGATATTGTAAAGTTCAACAAAGACTAAACAAAATTGTAAACTCATTTAAGATGGAATAACATACCTGGAAAAAGTCACTCAAATTAACAGTAAATTATTTGATTATGAAAAATATAATGATAAATAAACTGTACATATGTCAAATAAGCGAAAAATTTGCAGTTTGGGGATAAAAAATGATAATCTAAAAATTTCAATTCAGTAAGTAACAACAAAAGCCCCTGTGGGATTCGAACTCGGGATGTACGGATCACAAGCACGACACGTTATCCACTCGGCTATGGAGTGATTTACATGATAAGAGGTCAGCCATTTTGTGATGATGTGTTATTCCACCTTAAAGACATTACAGTGTCCAAAAATATTATCAGTTGATAATTAATTCGTTGATGTCATTGTGAGATTTTGCAAAGACTTCCTTCTAGATTTCAGAAATTTTTTCAATATTTTATGGTATTAGATATAAAAGATTAATTATGATTTCAAAACATTCTTAATTTGTGTCGACCAGTTTAGCTAGTCTAATCACCAAAACAGCAATTACAGAATAATAGTCTTCTTTTCTTCGAGTTCTTTTTGACGTTTCAATATTTACTTGCTTACAGTAGTTATATTTCAGTACATGTTTAGAGAAAAACTGTTCTTTATTTAACTGAAAACTAATAATGGTCCGTGCAGCTGTCGTGGGGCACATTAAGACTTGCAGGTAACCTACGACGCGGATGTTATTGCTGCCGTTCGCAAGGCAAACGTACGTATGGTGCAAGACAATCGTAAGACGGAAGTACGGTTCCTACGGGCATCGCACGTTGCGAGTGGCAACCCGTCTTTAAACAAAAATTGTACGTAACACATCCGACTGGCACGTCAAACGTCCGTTTGTCTTACGTTACACTCGCAATCACTTCAATACGATTTTGAACGCTTCCAGCCACGGGAGCCACGACTGGCAAGCACGATCACCAAACACGTACGGCCAGTTGTGACTGAGGCTTGACTTAAATCTTAGTCTATTTTTCTCTCTTTTATCTTCCTGTTTTATTCTTTTCTCCATCATTCAAACAGCAGATATCATAATGATGAAAAGTTTAAACAATTGAGGTACATTAGATGTATATTGAAATGGAGAGAGAGAGAGAGAGAGAGAGAGAGAGAGAGAGAGAGAGAGAGAGAGAGATAGAGAGAGACAGACAGATGGACAGACAGACAGACAGAAAAGAGAAAGATTTGTATCATTATATCAAACACAAGTCATTACATTGTTAATACACACAGCAAGATATTTATCATAATTACACATACATTAGTCACTACATTGTTGATAGACAAAGAAATGTCACTACATTATACACTGATATCATCCATTTAGCAAAACATTCAAATGTTCACAAAGTCAATAACAAGTACATGTATCTACATATTTTGTTACAACCAAGAAGATGCATTGCTAAATGGTGCATTAGTCTCACAACAAAAGTCACTACATTGTTGATTATTACACACAGCAAAGTCAGAACATTGTTGATACACACAGTAATGTCACTACATTGTTGATACACACAGCAAAGTCACTACATTGTTGATACACACAGCAATGTCACTACATTTTTCATACACACAGCAATGTCACTACATTGTTGATACACACAGCAAAGTCACTTATAATAAGCATTGAATGCTTATTTTTGGATGTCGTCGGTCCTATGACACACCAATGCGGTGCAGACAAATTGAATAGCGCGTTAGCGAGGTATGATAATTTGTCTGCACCGCATTTGTGTGTCATAGGACCGACGACATCCAAAAATAAGCATTCAATGCTTATATTTATATTTATAGTGATGTCTATTTCAATGAAATATATGTGTCTCGTCGCTTTAAATCCATTATATACGCTCTCAGTAAGGGATATGAAACATACATGGAACAGCCATATTAACATGTTATTTAGTACGCTTCCACGGCTAAAAATATAGTGCCATAAACTGTGTAAAGAAAAATCTTTTTTAATTAAGGAGTAGATATAATGCAATGATTATTTTTCAAAAGTACATATCAAATTGGTTATGAAAGGTTGAACGTTTCGGTTAATCTTACAAATATAAATATACTCAAAACACGTGTGTGACGTTTATATTTGTGCTCATGGCCCATGAATTGGCAAAGTGTATTCATAGGAAATTGAACGTCCAATGCAAACATAAGAGGAAATATACACTGAATGTAAATATTACATTGTTAATACACACAGCAAAGTCACTACATATTTTATGTACACACAGCAAAGTCACTACATTGTAAATACACACAGCAAAGTCACTACATTGTTGATACACACAGCAATGTCACTACATTGTTGATACACACAGCAAAGTCACTACATTGTTGATACACTCAGCAAAGTCACTACATTGTTGATACACACAGCAAAGTCACTACATTGTTGATACACACAGCAATGTCACTACATTGTTGATACACACAGCAAAGTCACTACATTGCTGATACACACAGCAAAGTCACTACATTGTTGATACACACAGCAAAGTCACTACATTGTTGATACACACGACATAGTCACAACATTGTTGAGACACACAGCCAAGTCACTACATTGTTGATACACACAGCAAAGTCACTACATTGTTGATACACACAGCAATGTCACTACATTGTTGATACACACGACATAGTCACAACATTGTTGAGACACACAGCCAAGTCACTACATTGTTGATACATACAAGTAATGTCACTACATAATGTTTATACACACAGGAAAGTCACTGAAATACATATAGCGAAAATATATTTACTGTATTTTTAGACCACCTGAGTGTTTTGCATGTAAATTGCTACATTTAGCTCAGTTGAAAATTCTGTAGTCTCCTGCAAGCAGGAGTTAATTCCCTCCCACCCAATATAATTTATAGTTTGTGCCTTACAGAATATAATTATAATTGTGCAGTTCTGACTATGTGGGGCCACTAGGCTATCTGCCCACTTTGCACCAGCTTCAGTTATGCCTAGGGAGGGAATCGAACCCTCGTACATAGTCAAAGTACAAGAACTACACCATAAAAATGTCATTTATCAATTAAAAATATTTTATATGAAAAAGTGGTCAAAAAGACAGGAAGGTTTATCCGTATTGTTTAAATGAATATATTTGTAATGATAAATTATGTCATTTAAAACATTTTGAATTAATTAATGACTACCTGTTGTTTCTCTTTTTATGTGCATTTGGTAACAAGGAAGCTTTATGAGGACAACAGATTTACTTGCTGTTCTTCTGATGTATAGCAAACAACAAAATAAACTTAATTATCACTGCAGGAGGCATGTTTTTTTTGCAATGAATTACAGATATGCTCATCATCACATGCATTTGATACACACATATCTCATCAAATGCAGCACAATGTTTACCTACAATTTCATGCTTATAGCATGTAATACATATTGTGAAACTTAAATACATTTAATATCTATTAAGCAGAACTTCTCAATTTAATAATGTTTACTTTTTATGTAAAAGGTTCCTTAACGATCTCCGATCCTCAGCTAAGTTCGATAACTCTAAATTATCCGGATTTCTTTTATTCGTACCATAAATCTGACTTTTATACAATCAGACAATTTAATTTAGTATTATACTGCTAGTATAACAAATAATCATAGAACTACATGATTGGCGTAGTGGATCCGCGGAGCTCTCCCATGTAGATACATCTTGTTATAGAGTTCGAGCCATCGATGCATCGGCATTTTTATTTTAAAACTCAACTTGTTTATATATTCCGTTATATATCCATCGTAGGTAAATTTGCAATAACTTTGTAAAATGCATGGATACCCTCTAAAACTTTCATTTTATATCAATTCATTTATAAAGGTTGAAAGAAAAATATCATTCTTATGATGAAAAAAAAAACTTGAGGCTGACAGATCGGAGAACCTTAATAAACTGAAAACTGAAAATAGATTCATAGGCAAAGAAACAATACCATGATTCTTTAAATTTCTTTTTCATCTTCACTTTCTTCCTTTTAAAAAGAAATCCATCTCTTCTGGAGTAAGAATATCAATTTAGTCCTTTTAATAATCAAAAAATGTTTTTTCACTTTAAACCAAGCTATCAATTTGATTGAAATATGACCAAGTTTAAGTCAGGATCTTGGCAAATGTGGATTATTGGATAGGTGGTGTAAAATGAACCAAATTTGAACTTTTGAAAATGTGAAGAATAGAAGGACCCCCCTCCCTTTATGAACCAAGTAACTTTTCTTGACAAATAACAAGAGAATAATATATAATAATTTAAAGGTATGTAAGAATCATCAAAATCAAAATGTTTCGCATAATCTACATAAGATTTACATGATCATGATTACAAATTACATTTTAAATTATGACTTTTGATTAAAGCACGAAAGTACATCATGGTTTATTTTACTAAATTGTTTTTATTCAATTTTATTTCATTAGTACATATATGATATGTATACAGTATCACCTCTCTCTTTCTCTCATTCTCTCTCTCTCTCTCTCATGATAATCATTTAAAATCAATTAATGAATTCTAGCAACACTCAAAAGCCTTCAAATACATAAAATTATACTCTCAATTTTACTAAAACATTATAGGGTACTTTATCCTAAACTCAGTATGAATTACTGGGTCTTGCTACCTTTTCTTTAATACACTTACATTCCAAAAAGCTCTCAGATTTTTTTCAGAGTTTACTTGACCTATATATGTAATTAAAAAAAATTACTTTAAAATCAAACTAGGCATTTAACAAATTGATTTTATTTTCTCTGCATTGTATGACCCTTAGTATGCTATGCTGCTTTTACATTATGTAATTATAAAAGAGAATTATTACAATGACTCAGATTGCCAGATAGCTTTTTTCAAATTGATAGAGACTAAACACTGGATTTACAATCAGTTATTTATACTTCATTTTTTTTTTTTTACATAATTTTGTTCAACATGATGGTTCTGCCTAGATAGAATGTGAAAATTGTAAAAAAAAAAAAAAAAAAAAAAAGGAATAAGCTTTGCAGGTTTGAGAAAGTAAGTGAAAACCAAACTTTTGTTAAAATGCAATTTTCTTGAGCTATACCATAAAAACACTTTATTTCAAAATAAAATGTGTGTAATTGATATCAAGATTTGGATCAACATAATCTTGTTAGCATTGCCATGTTCCATACAGCAGAAAACATGCATTATCAAATGACAAATGTGAGCTTCATCACCCTGTTTATGATGACAAAAACATGTGTCGATCTCAATGCAAATTTCACCCAAAAAAAATTCAAACAAAGAATGACAATAAACTTTACATCAGAAAAATAAAAGAGCAAAAATGATAGGAACTGAGAGAGAGAGAGAGGAGAGAGAAAGAGAGAGAGAGAGAGAGAGAGAGAATATACCATATATACAATATATATTGATAGGCCAGCTAAATAGTCAGGTGACATCCATGAGAAAGTATTTATTGAAATGTCTTTCGTATATGACTTTCAGCTTACACCTCTGTCAACTCTCATGGATGGTTGGCCATTTTCACGAAACACTCAGCCCTTATTAGCAAACACCTGTTAGGCCACACAAAATTAATTTTTAGATTCTCATCCACGCCCGCCCCTCTGAAAATGGCCCGCCCCGATGTATTTTATTTCATTTGGAAAAAAAAAATGTGTGGAAAAAATTTTGGGGAAAAAAAGTCTGGCTCGTATACTAAAAATTCAAAACATGCCTAAATACCCCGGTATGTTGATTACCGTTTTGATTCTAGTCATGTTTGTTATCATAAGGATACAAATTTCTTCATGCATTAACAGTTAAGTTGAAATAAAATGGAATTAAAAGATTATAACTGGGTTTGTGTACTCATATTAGCATTTACAACTTAAAAGAATAGAGCAATTGTTATTTCTAGAACATGACCGGTGAATTTTTTTTTTTAAATAAAAAATAATAAATAAAATCCCCCCACCCACCCCATATTTTTTGCAAATCAGGATGAGAATCTAAATATTAATTTTATATGGTCTTATAGTAGATGTTATCCACATTATCACCAAACACAATGACACTGTCTTTTAAGCAAGATAAATCTTGTTATTTTTTAAAAGTGAGAGCAGACAATGGCTTCCCGCAATAAATTTCATTAGAACGACTATGCCAATGTTTGTTGTATGTACATTTAGCATGTATCGTAATGAAAATAAATATCAATTTGAAGATTTCAGGCATTGTTCAACTTATTGTTAAAGATTATAAGTATTTATTATTTTTTACAGTATCAAACAGGCACATACATGTAAACATACTACAATAAAGGTAAAAAAAAAAATTGGTAAAAATTTTTAAAAATTCTGACCTACCAACCCTACTTTTTTTAAGCATGAAAGCGGAAACAAACCATTATTTATTTAAAAAACCTTACTTTAATGATTTCAAGCAACCTCAGATAATGTTTATTCAAGTTTGTCAAAATCATGTTCTTTCAAATTGGGGGTTGGTTGGGACCACAGTATCTAGAGGGTACAATTTTGCATAGGAAAAAAATTAAATTATTTTCAAAAACTCAAATGATAAGATATACATATACAGTATTACTTTTATGCAAAGTATTGATATTGTTGACTCTTAATTGTTTAGAGTTTGGCCTCTGTACAATATTTGTGGCCCACAAGGATTCCAAAGGTTGATGTAGGTTATTATGTTTAAGATCTTCTCGTGAACTGCAAAGCTCAAAATGTGATATGATGATATCATCCTGTTACAACAGGGGCTTACCGTAAAGTATCGTGTGTAATACGCACCCCCCAAAGTTGTCCAAAAAATGGCGAAAAAACAGCAGGTCCTATGTATAATACGCACTCAAAAAATGGCGAAATCAACAGCCGCCTTTTCCCCCAAAACTATCAATGTTTCATGATAATTTTATAATCCATAAGCAATTTCTGTAATTTTGTAATCAGAACATAGCTAGACAGAGGATGAAAATCGAAGGCTGCCATTTTTCCAAATAACTATCGATGTTTAATGATAATTTTATAACCCAAGCGCAATTTACTGTAATTCTGTGGTCGGAACATGGCCCAAGCGATATTAGAATCAAAGTACTTACAATTTTACTTTAAAAAACGGTATGATTTACATAAGTGGTATCAAATAGGGCCTATCAATCGACACTTCGTACAGATACAGTTTCTTAAACAACAGCGGAGAAGTTGAAGATCATCATAAGTAGAGAAGAACGGCAACTGAGCCTAGTGCTTAAGTAATAATGTTTGCAGATATAAACCAAAACAACATCAAGAGAAATGATTTAATTGATTAATTATAATCAAACTGTTTGATTGTTGTTAAATAAACATTGTGAAGAAAAGTATGTATGTCATATACCGTCATTATCAAGTCGTACAAATGATCGATGTATTTTTAGCAGAGTCTATGTAAAGCAATAACGTTTAAGTTGCATAACTGGACATAAACTAATAAAGTTAAATAAAATCATAATTATTGCTAATCTACATGCATGCACTTGAAAACACCCTGTGAAGTCCGACATGAAAACGGTGCATGCCTCTGACACCGGAAATTGTTAAACAAACATTGACCATGCGCCGAGTCAACAGGTGGCTGCTTACATAATAGGGAATACACTGGCGATATTTAAATTTGTTTGATGCAAGGAATAGTGTTGAGAGAGGACAGAGACGTAAACAATTTTGTTATTTAAGTACCTGGAGAGGATAAATATTTCAATACATGGAAATAAAACTAAGAATAAGGTATTTCTGACACAGTAAATTTAGTATACACTCATACAACTTGCATAACACGCTATATCAGCTGTCACTACCTCCGTGGTATCAGGAATCACGGCTTGAAAAAAATGAGGTAAAATGTTGGTCCTATGAAAAATACGCACCCCACTTTTGATCAAATTTTTACTGAAAAAAGTGTTTTATACACGGGACTTTATGGTAATATTTAACATGAGAATATCCAGAGAAAAATTTACAAATCTATTATATTAGGATCTATTCTACTACAGTAAAACATGCTTATAACAAAGTCCCAGGGACGGGCAATTTTACTTTGTTATAAGCGTAATTCGTTATATCCATCAAGTTTACAACTTGTAATAAAGTGGGGAATGAAATTCACTTCGCTTCAAGCGTCAATTCATTTTAAACGACTGTGTTCGCTATAACTGTGTTTTACTGTACATTGTTCAGATATTTTGTACATGCCTCCATAAATCTGATATTAGTAAATAAGGCTGTTGTTGCTCAGGTGAGTGATGTGGCCCATGGGCACTAAATATTTAAATCCACAATTCCTTAAAACTCTTCATACAACAAGTATGCAATTATGCCTTTACATGCTGACGGCTTGTGTATAGCATCAGACTCGATATTCATTATCATTATATACAAAATTGCTAACAACATAGTTTTGATTAAGTGGATAGAATATTTTTAAAAACAACATCTTTTCAGACAGATAGAACCAAACATTGATGATGTTTTATAATTAAAAAAGTTTAACTAGCCAAATCATAATAAATTTATTTACTTACTGCCAACAATCTTCATACTTTACAACATGTAATAAAACATATATAAAGGCATCCCTGCTGTATTATATGAATTTTCTGCCAATGCTCAATTTTGTTATCCAGTCTGTTTTCTAATGATGTCCCAAATGACAATGGAGACGAAAATTAAACAGTAAGCGAACGCTGAATGATTGCTGAGCGCATGCATACTCTAAAACTCAATACATGTATGAGCGAATACTGAATGCTTCATGAAAGGTGAATTGTAAACGATAAACGCACAACAAATGCAAATGCTCGATGAACGCACAGTGAGCGAAGGCACAAATGCGAAGGTAGAACATTTTCGAGGACTGAAGCATTCTAGTATTCAAAAGATTGCATATTTTGAATAGGAAGCTGTAACGGTTAGAGAACATTTGCATTGCAGAGAGAGAGAGAGAGAGAGAGAGAGAGAGAGATAGAGAGAGAGAGAGAGATAGAGAGAGATATCATTATTTCACACACAATAAGTCACTACATTGTTGATGCAGAGCAATTCACTACACCTTTGTCATATATGTGGACAAATATTTGAAGTTTTCTCAAAAATAATATGTTCACAAAATACATGAGCAATATCTGCATATTATATTGTGTTACAACTAAGAAACAGCATTGCTCTAAGGTGCAAGTCATTATGTCATTATCACAGTACACAACCAGAAGATGTCAATACAAGTCACTACATCGTTGATACACACAGCATTAGGTCCATGTTAGTATAAAACTTATCATCCTCCAATTTCTGAGAGAGAGAAAGACAGAGATAGAGACAGAGGAAGACAGATAGAAAGAAAGAGCAAGAGAACGGAGTACGTACCCTATCCCGCGTTAATATGTTCATGTTATACTGTATGCTATAAAGATCACATATTTTGATTGCAAAGCTCTTTTCAAGTGAGAACAATATGGCTGTACTTACCTACCGATACATATAGATATTGTTGTGTTGATTGAACTACTACAATGTTATATGCATGGGGATCGATTCTTTTTAAAACTCGCTTGTTGTGGAGGACCAGTTTGGCAATGTCCAGTTAAAAAGGTTTGAGACTTTTGCACTGAAAATAGATGCAGAAAAACCTTTAAAAAATGATGATTACTTTATTGATGCAGGTCTCCGATCAAAATGAACAAAATTTTAGTCACCAGTAAAAATATGGTATACATACATGTAACTATCTGCATTACGCATTACAAATGTGGGTGCCCTAGCCTACCTAAAGCTGGTGTCTATCAGAGTGATTAAACAGAATAAAAACACTCACTCTGTATAAAAAATCTAAGCAATAACATTTTTCTGTCGAGGAAATTCGAACTTATTGAAGTAAATAAAGTCAACAGTTATCTGGTGAACAAGGCTTTACACAAACGACACAGTAATTCAAACAATGCATAAATTTACCTGAGTATTCTTTTAGATATGGATCAATTAAATATTAAAGTACAAACTTACTATATAAATGTTAACTGTATTACTGTTGCATTAACACAAGTCTTAAAATCAAGAACCAAAAACGGAATAACTATTTCCGACTTTGTAAAAAGAAATGAAGCGCTAGTGCCGCAGATGTCAGATATGAATCAATAAACAAAAATATCTATAATTAACTGATTAAAATAATGAATTCATAAACCAAAACAGAATTGCAACTAAAGTTAATAATTTAGAATAGAAAAGCAAAGTTTAAACCAAAGAGAACTTGATTAAGAAAATTAATCTTTAACAGAGCCGAAAGCTTAAAAACAAATTAACTTCAACGATGAAAAGAACTGTTATACATTCAAAATAAAGAAATGAAAATGCTATTAAATTAACCTTAAAACTGAAGAGAAAAAAAACCCATAAATTAGATTTTACCTGAAAAAAGAAGCAAGGAAGCCTTCGGTAGTCATGTTGTATATTTTATTTGATAAAATGAAATATATCGGAAAGGGCAATATCGATACACTCTATAAATTGGTAAGAGAAAGAAAGAGAAGGATTGAGAAATTATACGTACGTCTATACATACTACAGTACACACTCAACACAAATGAGCATGTACTTGTATCACTGATCTTAATTATCTTTAAAGTAATATTATTTAATGTGCAATTTTATAGGATTTGCTGGGCCTAGATATCTCATAGAAATTTAATCGCCCTTTATTATTATTAAATGCTCATTTTTGTCTTACCTTGATAAGTACTCAGCAAAATTAAATGCATTATGAATTAAATTCCTGTAAAAAAGTTTCAATTATTTATTCATATCATTTGAATAACAATACGTTTAATTTTAAGATAATGTCAGACTCAAATTCCTATAGAGGTCGATTTGGCTCTGTCTTTTATCTAAAGTACTGATGTACATTAACAATGATTTTGTAAATTTTTCTTACTTTTTACGATCAATTCATTAATATGTTAAAAGAAAGATGTAAACATTGCCCATTATAAATCCCCGTAAGATATGTTAATTTATCTGGGTAAAAAGTGTCAAATTGAATTGATAAATCTTTGATTTTCTCCTTAATATCGATTTAAATTGACGCCAAATTGAGGCGCCAGCGGGGTTTGCTTATTTGTATTTAAATATTTAATCGTACGATGGCTTAAAATTATGTAAATATAAGTAATAAGCAATTGAAATCGATATAAAGGAGAAAATCAAAGATTTATCAATTCAATTTGACACTTTTTACCCAGAGAGATTAACATATCTTACGGAGATTTATAATGGGCAATGTTTACATTTTTTTTCTCTATTCGGAAGTATTCGGGACACCATGCACAATTTCTGAGCGTTATAATCCGGGTACTTTTCATTTATTTAACAAATATTTTATTATGCAAATAAATACATAATAGGATTGGACATCAGGCTATGCCTATTTTAGTCCTCTCCCCAAGGATCAAAGTTACAACTGATATTTCAGTTACATTTGGATTATATAAGAATAATAGTTACAGAATATAGTAAGTTCATAATATAACATGAAACATGTTATTACATTTAAGAAGTTGGAATTCATGTAGGATTAAGAACAAAGAAAAAAAGTAAGAAACAAAAAAACAAAAAAGACTTTTCATGTCTTCTGCAGTGCAAAATTCCCTTACTCTTACTATTTTTGGTTGTGTATCGCAACCTGAAGCGGTAGATGGAGCGTTTCAAAACATTATCTGGACTTTTTTTTCCATTCTAGTGGATAGACGTAGTTTGCGCACCAAGGTATTTATGTTTATCATAAAGCAAAAATGTAAAACGAATGCATCGACTTAACAATATACACTTCTAAGGAATCATTCTTTGAATATTATGAGGTGATAATTTCGGTCGGGCGTGATCAAATCTATCATAAAGCCCTTCGGGCTTTATTGGATTTGATCACGCCCCGACCGAAATTATCA
Organism: Magallana ariakensis; assembly: GCA_020458035.1. Taxonomy (NCBI): domain Eukaryota; kingdom Metazoa; phylum Mollusca; class Bivalvia; order Ostreida; family Ostreidae; genus Magallana; species Magallana ariakensis. The sequence goes on from CM035812.1 coordinate 35,855,586, forward strand.
TCTCATAATACTCAAAGAATGATTCTTTATTATATATATATATATATATATATATATATATATATATATATATATATATATATATATATACTGTCAATTTAAACTCTGTCAACATATTCGTTTTTCATTTCATTAAAAATTGAAGAACTAGTAGTTTCAGTTGATAACATTCAATTTTGATACGAGAAATTCTTAGTACGGATTAAGCGCCGATGGGGATAGGTAGGTGGTAGAGGGTTCCATGATGGTAAATGTATGGTACCAAGGACAGCTTTTCATTGATCGAGAAGACAGAACTAGTAAACGGGGGGATGTGTAGAAATTTTTATTATTTTATGGTTATTCTCAAAAACAAAAACAATTTTGGAGCGGGCCAGTTAAGTGGGTAAACGTATCGGTAATATAAACAGAACTGGGAATCTACATGGAGGATATGGCTTACAATCTCGGAGTATTATTTTCGTGTGTGAAAAATGCTAATTAGATGCAATTTTACTGATACATGTACATACTGTAAAGTGCACTGGGAACAAACGACAAGCTTGTGATGTATGTGCAATGATCATTCAAATGGAACCCCCTGCCTTATAAATAGTGTTCGTTTGCAATAAGACATCGATACATTTAATTTGCAGAATCAACTGCTTTGTTAAAGGAATAAGGAATCCTTCTTTGAGTATTATGAGGTGATAACTTTGGTCGGGGCGTGGTCAAATCCAATAAGGCACGAAGGGCTTTATGATAGATTTGACCACGCTCCGACCGAAATTATCATCTCTTAATATTCAAAGAATGATTCCTTATTATTTATATTTATATTATTTCCAACTTTATTAACTTTAAAACTCTATCGGCACAATGCAAAGAAATTAATAGTAACTACCAGCCAACTAGTAACTACAAGGATCACATGGTATGTAATATACTCGAAAGTAGGAGCTGTCCTATGTATCCGTACATGTAAGGATTTAGGATGCAGACCAGTCTACTGAAAAATTACATGCTTAATATTACAATTTAATATGTCGCCATGATGTCCGTTCTGATCATCATACAAAATCATGCAGAATTTTTGAATACACTGATTAGAACCTTGATGAGCAATAAGGACAATGTAACGATATTTGGTTTGATAAAGGACTGTTGTATTTGTGTTCATATGCATTGTAAGTTGTTGGAAAAAAATGAGGACATCATTAATTCAATACATGTATGTCATGGTGACAACAGACAATTAATTACATTTAGGAAAAAAATAACTAAAATGACACTGGTTTGAATGTGTTGTGCGAGTGAAGGGAACTGCAAGAACATTTTAACATAAATGTAGTTAGTTGCACGTGTGTTAAGAGGGCTCAATGGCCGTGGCCATTTTTAGACCCTATTGATCCCGTATAAGTACTGGGTTTAATTCTTGTTGCGAAATAAAAGTTTGATGTATTCAGTTGCTTGTGTGTTAAATGGTGACGTAAGTTGCTGGTGTGTATACAAATAGAAGAAAAAACAGAATATATTTATTTTTTTCAACTTGTGACAATTTTTTCCGATTCTCTGTAGAAACACTTTAAGAAATAAACTCAAAAGACACTAATTTGAATCCACCTTGCGATTTCATGATACTGTTGGGAATGTTTAATTTAAATGTGTAGTGAGTTGAATGTGTAAAAGTGTGTAGTAAGTTGCCGGTGTGTGTTCATGTACATATGTATGCAATGCCGACCAATTTCATATAATTTGTCATGCTGACCTCCATTGTATTCTGATTCTCATAACAAACAGCTACGTTAAGAAATATCCCAATAGATACTGGTTTGAATCCATTTTGCAATTAAAGGAACTGAAAGATTTTTATTAACATAGATGTAGTTAGTTGCAAGTGCGTTAAATAGTGTTGCAAGTTGGCTGTGTGTTAACATAAAATGTTGACATAATTCATTCTTTTGTCATGGTGACCTTCATTTGATTCTGGTCCTCATCATAACAGACAAAATATTTTAGCAGAAACTTGTGTGAATGCGTTTTGCGAAAGAAGTAAAACCCTGTCATACCGGGGCTGCATCCGCAAGGCGATCCCAATGTTTCCTTAAATAATGTAAAATGCCAAGGTACTTGCAGAATAGTCTCATACAGTGCCGTAACAACGCAACGGCATCTTCTTTTTTCACGATGGGATCGCCCAAAAAAAATTGTAGAACGCCATGCGACGGCGCGCACTTTGAACACGCACAAGGAACGCGCCGTGGCTCTGCGTTCTGATAAACACGCAGTAGTAACGGAGTGAGGTCGCCGTGACAGCACCGTAAGGTATCCAAGAGCGTCACGAGAGCTCCGTTGGCGCGCTAAAGGAACGCACCTAATCGAATATAGACGCAGTAATTGGTCGATAGTGCGTGCACAGAGACCTCTCGGAGTCTTGCGCTCTCTTGACGTTTAATTTCTTCTGCGTTCAATTAAGGAATAAGGAATCATTCTTTGAGTATTATGAGGTGATAATTTCGGTCGGGGCGTGAACAAATCCAATAAAGCCTGAAGGGCTTTAAGATAGATTTGATCACGCCCCAACTAAAATTATCACCTCATAATATTAAAAGAATGATTCCTTATTACTTATATTTACATAATTTTAAGCCATCGTACGATTAAATATTTAAATATAAATTAGCAAACCCCGCTGGCGCATCAATTTGGCGTCATTTGAAGTTATGGGTTATATTGTACAAAATCGATACGTAGTGTTATCACAGGCAATACACTGGAAAATGTAAATATTAGCGTATATTTACATTCAGTGTGTATTTCCCCTCATGTTCAACGTTCAATTTCCTGTGAATACACTTGGCTTATTCATGCACCAAGAGCACAAATATAAACGTCATCACGCGTTTTGAGTATGTTTCTTTAATGTAAGATTAATTGAAACGTTTAAACTTACATAACCAGTTTGATATGTACTAATTGAAAATATTCGTTAAATCATATCATTTCCTCGAAAAAAAAAAATTTTTTTTGACAAAGTTTCTGGCGGAGGCGATCTAAATAGCATGTTAATATGGCTGTTCCATGTATGTTTCATATTCCTGAGTACGATCGCATATAATGGCTTTATAGCGACGATACACAATATTTTATACAAATAGACATCAGCATGAAAATATAGATATAAGCATTGAATGCTAAATAACACACCAAGCGATGCAGACAAAATCTATTATCATAGCGCTCTAACGCGCGGTATTCAATTTGTCTGCACCGCTTGATGTGTTAGGTACCGACGACATCCAAAAATAAGCATTCAATGCTTTTAAATTATACCGCGCTTCCACGGCGTTTCTAGTGCATTGTCAGTCAGGCCACAGAAAGAACAATTGCTGTTGTACAATACTAAGCGATACTGTGGTTTCATTTATATTCGTGGGTATCAATTTTCGTAGAGAAAGTGTAAATCAAAATCTCAAGGATACGTAAATTCGTGGCTAATGACCCCATCATTACAAAATGTTTATAGAAATTGCACTTCAATGAACATTTAATTTTGTGGATCAACTTAACAACGAAATCCACGAAAATTGGATTATTCAACGAATATTGATGAAACAACAGTACATGTATAGTATTCTCAAACTTGATGTGGATGACTAAGTAAAATGTAGCATTTGCAAATATTACAGGGCATATTAAAGCGCGTGGATGGATTTCGTGCCATTTTGTTCTGGTGTTTTCACTTGTTTCTATGATTTATAACAACTAATAACGGTTCTTTAACTAAGTTTTTGTCTTTCACAAAGTATTTAAAAATTAGTTACGTTTCAATTACAAGGTACCTTATGTCATTAAAACAAAAACAATGTTTTTATTATATATTTACTAGATGTAAAGTTGTTTCCCACACAATTGTACACATACTGATTCACCTACCAATAAGTAAAGCACGCTGTGGATGCGAGGTAAATTTTTTTAGCATGTCATGAGCGCTCGGCGGATACTCAGCGAGAGCGCAGTCTATCGCTAAGTAGAACTCTGTGGAAACGCAGTTACACGCCGCGGGAGCTACGTAGAAATTGGATGGCCATACATGGCCATACCGTTAGTTACCTGTGACTAGCGTGTGCAATCAAGCGCGCAGCGAGTACCCCGTTATATCCGATAGCGGGCACTAACGGGCACAAATTTCTACCTCGTAATATACAGAGTCTCGTTATAAACGATCTCGTTGTATCCGGAATTTTTTAAAAGGAAATAATAAAGAAATAATTTGGGACCAAAAAATCATCTCGTTGTAAGCGGTACCTCGTAATATCCGAGCTCGTTATATCCGGAGGCCACTTTATGGTGAAAATGTATTTTCTTGTGTCTGTTTGTGTTATATGTTAAATCTTACATGTAGCTGATATGAACGTAATGTATTTCAAGCTTGACCTCAATCTTTTCAACTGGCAATGGTGTACATATTTTATTTATATTTGTGTATAGTGTTATGTAAGCACGGCTAAATTCTTCCCCCCATAAAATGTGTGCCTGTACACAGAGTTGTGCGGTTCTGACTATGCGGGGCCACTAGGCTTTCTGCCCACTTTGCACCAGCTTTAGTTATGCCTAGGGAGGGAATCGAACCCTCGTACATAGTCAGAGTTCAGAACTACATTATAAAATAGTGTTGATTGAAAAATGTTTGATATCAAGAAGTTGTCAGAAAAAAAGAAATATGTATCTATTTATCTACAATTCATAAATACATGTAATAATATTTAGATGATAAATTATTTCATTTAATACTCCATGTTCTGTTGATGCTTTGCATTCTACAATATAAGGTCAGTTATTACTGCAGGTGAGAAGTATTTTAAACATTCTAAAATTTTGCGATGAGTTACAGAATTGCTCATCCTCACATAGCTCATGAAATGCAGCACTGTGTATTGTATATTCCAAATTAAACGCGAGGAATTAACTTCCGCGTAAAATCGCGAGAAGCATTCCTCGTGGATTTTATAATCTTGCTATCATTTTTCAGACGGTTTCAACTAGAGGAAATAATAACAACAAAATTGTGATCGCGATATCTTATTCTCGCGATTTGATACAAAACAGCGGAATTAAGCACTCGTGTAAAATAAGGAAATTACGGTATACCTAATATTTAATGCGTACGCCATTTAATACATTTATATTGTAGAATTTAAATACATTCAATATCTAAAACATACCTCCTCAACTTGTATAATGTTTACTCCTTATCTTATAGGTTCCTTGATAAGCTGAGAACTTAAATTAGATTCATGGGTAAAGAAACAATACCATGTTTCTCTTTTTCATTAACTAAATTTCATTTTCGTCTTCACGTTCCTCCTCTTCAACAAACTATTTCGTCTCTTCTGGAGTAGGAAAAATTAAGTCCTTTTAATCAAGAACTGTTTTTTTTTTTCATTTCAAACTTAGCTATCGATTTAACAGAAATATAACAGGGGCATTGCAAATGTGCATCATTGGATTAATGGTGTAAAATGAACTGAATTTTAACTTTTTTAAAATGTTAAAAATAAATCCAGAATGAATGTTTATTTTAGAAGTAATAAACCTTCTTTTTCTTTACTTAAAACAAAATCCCGAAAACAACATAAAATTATTGATTGTTTCAGAGAAATACAGAGAAATAAATCATAAAATCAAATTAAAGTCGCCCATAACTGGTCTAAAATACTCTGAAATGAAATCAGTAAATTTAATGATTGTGTAACTTTTATTACTAAAAACGGCACATTTTAAAATTGAAATCAATGGATTTTAAAATAATTAAAATGATAAAAATAAGCTCGTATTGTTTGATCATACCGATAAAAAGTGCTAAGATATTATTAGTTTTTGCAATGCAGATATGAAAAATAGTTACATCCAAAAAGTCACGCCACGTTGTTTACACACACATCAAATCATTACATGTACCTGAATGTTTTAGTTTTAAAATAATGACTAAACAATTATAAAGAATAAAATTAACTCATACCAGATACGATTTCCTTTAGATATTTAACAATTTCGATAAAGTATTTAAATTAAAAAAAATGACATTCTGTAAGCACTCACAATAAGTTACAACACCATACGAAAAACAAAAACAAAACAAACACATGTCATCTTAAAAATTGAATGGCTGCTTTTTTATGTACGTCATTAAGTTAAAAACTTAATTAAGCTCAAGTATAGTGAAATATTCAACCCTGTTTAAGTCATTAAAAATGATGAAAGATGTGTTTAATTATAATATACATTCTGAATAACATTGACTTTAACAAAATATCATGTGTTTACATTGTTTACACACCCATCAAATCACTACATCGTGCTATACAAACTTCCTGGATAATCTTATGTTTGTTTTTGTTTTAAATTAATGATTAAAAAATTATAAAGAATAAAGTTAACTTTTATTAGATACCATACCTTTCAAATATTTATAAAACATGATATTATTTAAAGTTACAAATATGACACTTTGTTTACACTCACAACAAGTCACTACACCATACGAAAAAAACAAACTGGTTCCTATTATTAAAAGAATTTAATTCAAGATTGTTTTCTGTACGTTAACAAGTTTAAAACTAAATTAGGTTTAATTGTAACGAAAATTTTTACATTGTTTAAGTCATGAAATTTAATGAAAGATGTGTTTATTTAGGATTCACTATCGGAATTATAATCATTGACTATAACTGAAAAGCACGTGTTCACGTTTAATTTCATTTAATATTTCTATTCCATCAGATTAAATTGATTGAGTTGCAACTAAAGCTTACCTTGATGTTGCGAATGTATCACAGAAATAATCCAGAGTGAATTTGTTATCTGCATCACTTCATAGACGCCATTTTTACATCGATTGCGCATGCGCAGATTCTGTCAACATGGCAAAGTGTGTAACGAATAAAAATGACCATGGAATTGGAGTGTGAAAAAACGTGTGTATACCGTCAAAAGACACCAAGCGTAATTTTGATTTTTTGGGGTATAATAAGGCAAAATATAGCTATTCCAAAAGAATTGCAACTCACTACAGTGATTTGTGTAGTGAGTTTCCGAAATGAATTGAGTTGGTTGATGTGTAAACAAGGTACTGTAGTGGGTTGAAGGTGTTTACAAACACACACACACACACACACACACACACACACACACACACACACACATATATATATATATATATATATATATATATATATATATATATATATATATATATATATATATATAAACACGACGTCATTGACAACGTTACAAACAACGTTTTTAATTTTGTATAACTGTCTGAAGAGCCGACATGGCTGAAAGCGCCTAACAGTAAACAATTTATTTAATTTGGACTGTCGCATTCTGTTTTCTTTATTTAAGTATTTTTTGCTGTACCAAGGCTTTATCTATCTATCTATCTATCTATCTATCTATCTATCTATCTATCTATCTATCTATCTATATATATATATGAATAGATATTTGCAATTTACCTACTGTGAAGATAATGTGACTCATGACTTAGTATTTAAGTATAGACATACGATTTTTTTAAAAGCAGTAATTCTAAATCAAATTAATTCTCTTAAATTTCAACAAAGACATAAAAGTCAATAAGGCATCTCCTTCTTCGTTAATTCTTTTATGTGTATAAAGAGTACCTTTTTCGAAAAACAAAAAAGCCCTCGCTCATATTACATATACTTATAGATCCATATTTCAAAATCCCTGTCTACGCGATTCTTAGGACGAGTTTTTATTTTTCTTTTCGAATTGAAGGGCTATTTCAACAGAAGTAGCCGTCAAATTACTTAATGTTAAATATTAAATAATATGTTTATAATTGACTGAAATGTACATTCAGTATAAAGATTGTTAAAATAGGATTTTAAAGATGAATAAATTCTTTTAATTATCCATTTTATAATTTGTTTTCATAATTTGATGCTAAAAGATCTTCTTTACTCCACACTAGAACTGAAATTTAAATAATGACTGAATTAAATTCAAAAGCTAGCGACCTTATACTTAGACATCGTAAGCTGGGTAAGAACAACGTTTTTAACGTTTATTAATAAATTCTGAGTTTAAGAAAAAAATGAATTTAAAACTCATTAATATTGTTTATACTTTTAGGCGGTGTTAAATTGATTTGAACAATCATCGCTTTATAACCCGCGAAGTTGGGAAAGGGAAGAAATACTAATGTTCTATTTAGGAACCTCATCCAGTATGGATCACCGCATGAGAAACGGAGCTTGCTGAAAGAATGGACCGTCGTATCGGTTCATGGAATATCAATTGATATTTCATATATAAACACAACTTTTCATCTAAATTTAAAAAAAAACAACTTTGTTCAAAGTGCGTTAAGTGTCATGATGTAAAACAATGTTGGTCATAACTCATAACGCACTTTAAAAAAAATATTTCAAAGTGCGTTGATTTGGACCAAAATTTAACGCACTTTATTTTCAAAGTCTGTTAATTTTTTCCAAAATTTAACGCACTTTGAAAAAAAATTTTCAAAGTGCGTAATTTTTTCAAAGTGCGTTGCCTCACAGCTGGTTTTATTTTTTATCATGCGACAAAAAATATTAAGTTTAAAAAAAATATCAACATAACTATAATTCAGAATTTTTATTCATATAAAAACGACCGGCAATACTTAAAGAAGCGCATTTACTATTTTCAGTCTTTTTAATATCTGTCTGGTTTTTAGCTCACCTGAGCTGAAAACTTAAGTGAGCTTTTCTGATCACATTTTGTCTTTCGTCCGTTTGTCCGTCTGTCTGTCTTCTTCTCAAAAACCGTTGGGCCAGGAAAGCTGAAACTTATGTGGAAGCATCCTTAGGTAGTGTAAATTCAAAGTTGTAAAAATCATGACCTCCGGGGCTAGGGTTGGGCCACAATGGGGGGTCGACTATTTACATAGGAATATATAGAGTAAATCTTTAAAAATCTTCTTCTAAAAAACCGTTAGGCCAGAAAAGCTGAAACTTGTTTGAAAGCATCCTCAGGTAGTGTAGATTCAATGTTGTAAAAATCATGACCTCCGGGGGTAGGGTGGGGACAATAATGGGGGGTCGACTTTTTACCTAGGAATATATAGAGTAAATCTTTAAAAACCTCCTTCTCAAGAACCATTTGGCCAGAAAAGCTGAAACTTATGTGGAATCATCCTCAGGTAGTTTAGATTCAAAGTTGTGAAAATCATGACCGTTGGGGGGGGGGGGGGGGGGGTAGGGTATGGCCACATTGGGGAGGGTCGATTTTTAACTTAAAAATATATAGGATAAATCTTTAAAAATCTTCTTCTCAGGAACCATTTGGCCAGGAAAGCAGAAACTTATGTGGAAGCATCCTCAGGTAGTGTAGATTCAAAGTTGTGAAAATCATGACCCCCGGGAGTAGGGTGGGGCTACAACGGAGGGTCGATTTTTAACATAGGAATATATAGAGTAAATCTTTAAAAATCTTCTCAAGAACCATTTGACCAGGTAAGCTGAAACTTGTGTGGAAGCATCCTAAGGTAGTGAAGAATCAGAGTTGTGAAAATCATGACTCCCGAGGGTAGGGTGGGGCCACAATTGGGGAGGGGGTCAACTTTTTACATAGGAATATATAGAGTAAATCTTTAAAAATCTTCTTCTCAGAAACTAATTAGCCAGGAAAGCTGAACTTGTGGTGAAGCATTCTCAGGTAGTGTATATTTAAAGTTGTGAAAATCATTTCCCCCAGCGGTAAAGTGGGGACACAATTGGTGATCGAATTTCTACATAGGAATATATAGAGTAAATCTTTAAAAATCTTCTTCTCAGAAACTAATTTGCTAGGAAAGCTGAAACTTGTTTGGAAGCATCCTCAGGTAGTGTAGATTCAATGTTGTAAAAATCATGACCCCCGGGAGTAGGGTGGGACTACAACGGAGGGTCGATTTTTAACATACGAATATATGGAGTAAATCTTTAAAAATCTTCTTCTCAGAAACTAATTTGCTAGGAAAGCTGAAACTTGTTTGGAAGCATCCTCAGGTAGTGTAGATTCAAAGTTGTAAAAATCATGATTCCTGGGGGTAGAGTGGGGCCACAATGGGGGTGGGATTTTTTCATAAGAGTAAATCTTTAAAAATCTTCTCAGAAACTAATAAGCCAGGTGATTATTTAATATTGTTTAGATTTTGGCTTCTGGATGATTCCTGAACGATTGGGTCTCACAAGGGGTTGAGAGTTTGATGTAAGTTTATATCCCATTTATAAACAATTGTTCAGGATCTTTTTGAGAGCTGCAATGCTCAACATGTGATATTACTATAAAATCATCCTGTTAGAAAAGGGACTAACGATAATAAACATAAGAATATCCAGTGGAAAAAAATGATTTTTATTTATACAGGATCTACATGTATTATACTGCAATGTCCAGATAGTTTGTATTATGACTCCATTAAGCTGATTTTATCATACCTATTGTTCTTCAGGTGAGCGATGTGACCCATGAACCTCTTGTTTAATCATCCTCCTTCATTTTCTGTTTTGATCACGATTTTCTAAGTTACGTGTATTTTCAGTGTAATAGTCGCTTAAAAAAAGAAAAAAAGAAAGCCAAGGAATATATTGAAAACAAGTTTCTTTAAACTATGTTTTAGAATGTTTTAATGTTATTTGTTGCAATCAAAGTTATAAATTTATTCAGAATTATAGGCGAAAAAATCAATATTTTAATTTACAATATATATATATATATATATATATATATATATATATATATATATATATATATATATATATATATATATATATATATATAAAACAGAGTAAAACATAACAACATTACTCTGACAAAAGTCAGAGTAAAACATAAGCGCTTTCATTTTCATCTTCAGACGTTTTACAACTAACCAAGGTAACGACGTTATAGTGACGTCATAATAACGTTAACAAAGTCTCTGGTGTTGACGTCACAATTTTGGCGTATTTTTTAAGCATTACACATATGAAGTAAATAAATAAAAAACAATGTAATTTAACACAAACATTAAAATGGTGCATGAAACGTCTGAAGATGAAAATGAAAGCGCTTATGTTTTACTCTGACTTTGTGTTTTTATTCATTTAAGTTTTCTATATTTTATCCGACCACTGTGACTTTTTTCTGGATTTACCTATATATATATATAAATAAATATATATATATATATATATATATATATATATATATATATATATATATATATATATATATATATATATATATATATATATATATTTATATATATATGTTCAATACTGTGGTCTTTTTTATAGCTCCCGATTCCCTGTATGAATGGACAAAAGAGAAACTGCCCTGTGGTACAGAGAAATGTCTGTTCTGTCCTCAGTGTCGTCGTTCGTGCTGGGAAATAGATGAACTTATCGAAAAATGTAACATGTCACGGGATGAAACAATATTTTTCAAACAGGTCGCAAGTTTGAATGAACGTACAGCAAAAGTACTGGAACAAGAATGGCGGAAATGAAAAAATAAAAGTAAACGTCTCCCGGTGTTGGATGATGAGCATTTCCCATAGATTGATATTATACATTTATTTTAATCTGCCAATAAATAAAATTCTTTTTGTCTATAATTGTATTTGATTTGCTATTAAAGATAGCTAGAGCCTCCTCTGAAACAATCCCCCTCCAAAAAATAAACACAAAAATAAACACATAAATAAAAAAAAAAAAACAAGAAAAAAAATAATTGCAGAATGTTTTCTTTAAAAAATGTTGAAATGCATTTGTACTAATGACGAACATTGATGAAAAAATTAAAAGGTAACCATCTGCAAATGAATATTGGTGGTAAATATATACTGTAAACGTACTTTATTGAGCGTGTACGATATTTGGCGGAATATGATTTTTCAACAAGTTAGCGTGGATTTAATTTAGCGCGTTTCTGAAAGTACTTATTTATTTACTAATATATTTAACATTTGGCGATGTACTTGATTTAGCGGACGCCGTTTTCTGCCAAAAACGCTAAATAGAATACACAGCCAAATATAAAACGTTTACAGTATTAGGTCAAATATTCAATTATAATTGTAGTAATAGGTTTGTTTACACGTGTGTATTTGTGTATTAGTAGTGTTTCAATTTTCCTAATTATTGCAATCAGAATGTAAAATAGATAAAGCTAGATACTGCTATTAAATATAGATTAAGCCTCCTCTGAAACACCCCCTTCTCCAAAAACCCCCCAAAACCCCATAAATAATAAAAACACGAAGAAAAAAGAATAATTGCACTATGTTTTCTTAAAAAGATTTTGAAATGCATTTGTACTAATGACTTACACTGATAGAAAACTAAAATGTAACCATCTGCAAATTAATATATCTGGTATATATATATATATATATATATATATATATATATATATATATATATATATATATATATATATTTATAATTAGTCAAATATTCAATGATGATTGTAGAAATACGTTTGTTTACACGTGTGTGTTTGTTTAATAGCAGTGTTTCAATTAGCAAATAACATTTTCCTAATTATTGCAATCAGATTGTAAGATGAATAAAACTAGATACATAATCAGTTCGTTATCAGCATAACTCAGGCGTCAGGAAATATAACTACAAGAGAATGTTGTCCATTTGTTTTCGCCTATCCATAATGAATAAATACACGTTGTAAATCAAAGAAATAATTTTAATGTCAAGATTGATTGATTTTGTTATTGATGGAAACATTACATTAATGACATCATGTAATAGTGAGTAATTACAATCATACTTTTGCTAAATTTATTTACTAATACATGTAAGAAGTTGTCATATATATATATATATATATATATATATATATATATATATATATATATATATATGGTCTGGTTAGTCAAAAAATTTATGAAAGTGGTATGAAACTGTACCACCAAAGCAATGCATGTACAAGTATATTTGACATGGTTTACAAATTTATAAGCTTGTTACTAATGCATACATTGCCTACGCAGCACAGTTAAGGCTGTCAATAAATTCCGTTCAGACAAAAAGTACGGGAAATGTGCATTATGACATCACAGAATATTACAAACCTCGAAAGTACTAATTAATTCATTTATTAGCAAAATTAATTTATACTATTCTTTTAATTAAGAACAACGAATGCTATTACTTACAATTTCGACGTCTGTTATATCGTACACACTGAAAAATAAGCGAGATTTCGTTCTCGCTGTACTACAAAATATGACGTCATATGCTTCAAAATGACGCACTAAGTTAAGTCATTGAAGGCTATCATGCGGTTTTTAGCGATGAAAAATAAATTCCATAGGTTAACGGGAAAGTATAAATGAATATTTTGTTTAACATTATTATTAGTAGAATGCTACCTATATAGTCTTATTTTCAATTTGTTATAATTATGCATCCTATTAAGAGGCAACCTCGGTATTGTATAAAATATCGTAATTTTTAAAGCCGGGTGCCTAAATAAATCACTTTATTGCAAGGGCATACACTTATCTGATCATGACAAACTTTTACATGTAAATTTGAAATATGCTATGTAATTTAAAAACTTCTAAGATCCTTGTGAAATCTCACAAATTAATTATTTTTTAATGAAATTAACACTGTGACATTCAAAATTATTCAACATATGCATTATAAATTATGTTTTTTTCTAACAAATAATATTATCTTACAAAGTTCACAGCATTTTTTAATATCTACTATATAACATCAAGTTATTTTATAATTCAGTTGTGAATTTTGACATGATTATGCCCTTGCAATATTCAAATTTTTATATGACCTCAAAACCACAAATACATCTGCTTGTACCATGCGACTGCCATATCACGTGACCACTATGAACATAAAATATTGTACTATTATATATATATTTCAGAAATATATTTCATTTGAGCGACTGTTATTGATTTTAAAAAGGACATGTCCGATGAACTAAAGTATACGTGTTTTCATTACAAAAATTCGCCGATATTTTTATTGGCCGCCTTAACTGTACTGCGTATGTAATATTTTTTTTTTAGCAAAGTTTGCTAATTAAAGTTTAACTTCGTTTAAAGAATGATAATGAGTCAAAATAAATATATGTATTTTTTATCACATGAATGTTTACCGTATTAATTCAGTTTGAAAGTGTAGATTTGTACAAGTGAAGAATTTAAAACTGTTTTTTTTTTCATATGAATTGATGAAAAAGTGTTCGAAAAATAAAGTGATTGTTTGTGAATCTTTAAGGAACTTTTTTCCATGCGTACAGTTAATGACGTTTTGAAGTAAATGTGTTGTGCGGCTCAGAGTTATAAATTATATAGAAAAGATTGAGGTTTCACAAAAGACGTGGTAAAAAATGTGATAAAAAGAATTTCTAGTGATGTTCCATTGTATTTCGCTGCAATTCGCTGTGTGTTTTTACAATTTTTTTTATAAATAAACATATCATATACTATCGCAAATCATGAATATAAAATCGCAAATCTATATTCAAATCATAATATCAATCTTCAACAGCTATAGCGACCAAGCCGAGCTGGTATAGACTAAGTGTACTCGTAATCGGCTTATTCGGGAATTAGAGTATTTAGAACATTCTTTTTAAAAGTTTCTTAAATTAATCTCTCATTACTTCTGTTGAAAACTTAATAAAATTATATGAAGTCCGAATTCCTTTTCGCAGTATGGTTAAAAGCAATCTTACTTCTGTATGGGGAAACACCAGGTTATTTGTAGATTTAAGTCTAACCGCCTGGTCATTGGACATTATAATTACATTGCAAACTGTTTATATACATGATAATGCATATACTAAATTTACAGTATTTACGAAAATACTGGAGCTCCAAGGTAATTTAAATTTTACATAGAAATATATTGAAAAACGTTAAATATCGTCTTCATTGCTTCATTTTGTGATATTATTATACAATCGTCTTCAGATAGTTTATATTTTAAATTGTTAAAAATGTGACCCCCGGACTAATACTGGAGTCCCAAATGGGGTTCAATTTCCAATATAGAAATATATGATAAAAAATTGTTTTGAAAACAATCTTCCACAACGATTCATGAGCATCCTCGGATAGTGTAGATTCTAATAATTCAAACTGTGACCCCCGGACCAAAACTAGGCCCCAAGAGGAGCTCAGCTATGTTAAGGAAGGTATCGGAATTCTAGCACGTGTAATTTAGAAAAAATTTGCATATGCCCCGCCCCTTATTCATGAGATTTTACAAGATATTGTATTTCGGTAATTAACAAACCTCTACCAAAATGAATATGATTATTTATTGGGTTTGATTGTATCAAGAAAGGTGTACTGAAATAAAAACTTCAACTATTCATTATATCTTGGAAATTATGAAATTCCTAAGTCGTCTGATGACGTGTCGATGTTGACTATGTCACATCGGCGCTTGCAGCTGTGATCAGAATAAACATGTGGACTTCAGTGATATATTTGGAATTTAACTTATTTACAACCAGCGTGGACGGAAATCGGTAGAGGATTCAACTGAACAAGGTAAGATTTATCTGTACTTTCCTAGATATTGTTTTGTATTATCTTATACTGTAGAATGAAACAGAAACGAAGGGAAATTCCTCGGCTTCGATTTTGTTTACTTGTTTACATTTGTTTTTTCATGTAATATTGTGTTTAAAAATCAGTTTGGTGACTCGATCAGGCAAAGCAAATGTTCTGCGATTCTCTAATTTTTATCATAAAGAGTATTGAGGCTCATTGTAGCTTTTTACTGGTCTCTTATATCGCAATAATATTAGCTCGCATTTCCTCCGTGCTCAAAGAAAATGTAAACAATGGAAAGTCCAAACACTGTGCTAGCACTACAAAGATTACTGTGAGGATCTGGATTAAATATAGACAAGATTGTATTTTTGTTTATGTAAATCGAAATGTTTTATTTTATTTAGCCTTCTTTTAGGAAGATTATATGTATGAAAGGACAAAATTAAAGTGTCATCTGAATTTTCAATCATATTAAAGAATATATGCATGTTATAATATTAATGAAATAACAACTGCCATTAGTATGCACAATAATAAAATAATTTTCCATTTTCATGTTATCTTAAACTGTAATTAAAATTCAATTACAGGGTTATTAAAGCAGAAAATGCATGGTTCATTGGAGACACTTTTTTGGGGTGTATATAGAAAAGTAGGTACTCTATAAATATTTCTTTTACTCATGTATATGTGGCCTGTGTTTTAAAAATCATATTACTATAATATAACCTATCATGATATTTTTCATTGATAACTATTGAAATTAAATCAGAAATTGATAAATATTGATCATTTCAGGCATTGGTTTTTTTATCAACTGCACTGCCTCCTTACATCAAAAAGACAGAGGAGAAGTACCTGTAGTGTGCAAGAAGAATGGTCAATTTCCATTAATTCCACATCATGACTGAATAATACTAAAAATCAGAAAACACTAATAGACATTAGTCTTGTTGAACAGTTTGTCACAGAAAAGCAATATCTACAGTACATTGTTATTGTCAAATTGAATATATTAATAAATTCTTGATAAATATTGATTTTTCTTGCTTTCTTTAATAATTACAAAAATATTAATTATAATTACAAGTAACCCTGGTCATATATTAAAGGCATTTCTTATTTATTTACCAGCAAAGTAACATAACCAGCAAAGTAACATAAACCATTATGAAACATAAATGTGTAAATTACAAACTTACACTTACCCCCCCCCCCCTTGCCCTTATATCAATAGTTATAGTAGGGACAACATGTACTAATTTTTTCAATTTCAACAATTTGGTAATGATGACTGGTGTGAACAGAAACAACATTCTAACATTATTTTAATGAAATTCACAGCGTTTATTTATCTTATGAATGAAAATTAAAATCATGATCTTAGTCAGTGTTGCGTTTGAATTTCACGCAAATGACGCCGAAAGTGAAATGGGTCAGATAAAATGCAGTAGTGCAAGGGCATACACTTGATCAAATATATTGAAATTTTACATGTGTAACCATTATATTCCCATTATATCAAAAAGTGCTGGGAGCTGTATGAAATCGCTACGCATTTTACATAAATAAGCGTTAAATGTGGGAACTCCCTGCAAATTTCTGATCATAGACTGTTTATGTTGAATTAAATAATTGTTCTCACTTGAATATTTCAAGCTCCCAGCACTTTTCGAAATTTTAGATGTTCATTTTACAAGTTAAAAACGGAAATAAATATATTTGTTTATGCTAAGCCCTTGCACTATGCATTTTTTGGTGTTATTCCTGATTCAGCTATTTTTAGCAGTATCACGTGACAGGGTATTCCTTAGAGACTAAAAAATTGCTTATGCGATAGCAAATTATCTAATTTGTATAATGATAAAATATCACTTTGTGTAACAATTTTTTGGAATAGAATATCAAGATTATTCAAAAGCTAACATTTTATGTGATAAATATCGCTATTATTTTATGGACGCCCTTAACATAGCTGAGAGTCCAAAGTTAAACATAACATAAAATATATAGGAAAACGTTTAAAACTCTTTTTTTCTTAAAGACTTCATTTGTTGTATTACTTTTAATGTACAAGCATCCTCAGATAGGGTAGATTTTAAATTGTAAAAATTTGACCCCCGGACTAATACTGGAGCTTTATCTACCATTACTTTGTACGTATCCTCATATCAAGGTGACAGTGACCTTATCTCACTTTTTATAACTATTTATTTTTAATTTTCCAATTTTGTTATCATTAAGGCAGAGGATAATAGAATTGGTTTGTTGATGCATCTTAGATCTTAAGATAGAATGTCTCCAAAAGTAGGCATCATTTAAAATTTAAATCTTGAAATATATGAGAATTTTTTTAGCATTTTAGAAAAGATTTATATTTATAAATTTTGATAGAAATACAAGATTTGCATGTTGTTCAAGTGAGCGATGTAGCTCATAGGCCTTATGATATAATTTAAGAGCAAATTTGATGCATTAAAATCAACAAATATATCAGAAGATGCTCACTCATCCATGGCACCTGATCCTACCTCTATCTTTTTGGAGGACCGTGTTGCTCTGCTTTGAATTTGTATTACGTTTTATGGTTTTTGAGATGGTTGACGGTTTGTTATTGTCATTTTTTTCATACATGTACAGTGTAAATATTGCGAATCACTTATCAAAATAAAACAGAAAAACACTGAATATTGCAAATAAATATAAATATATCAACAAATTATTCAGTTTTCAAGTATATAAAGTTTTTAATATATAGAAATGAAAATTTAAATTTAGAAACATCAAGACTCCAGCAATACACGCAAAAACAGTTTTCATTATAAAGCATTTCGAGACCGGACACCATAGGCTGGGTTTAATCTACTTTTGAATGTTCAATATTCTGTTAAATATTGTTTTGCTATTTTTGTCATTTATCCCGGATGTGTAATTCCAACTGTTCAAAGCTGTATCATCCAAATTCTAAGAGAGATATGTTAAGGGATTAGACTTCAAAACAGGAGGAATTTGATATTCCAATGTATTGTTCCTCTCCACATCAGCTTAAAATTTGTATGACGTATGGCATTTATTAAACCTACAAATAGACATAAATAATTTATTAACAGCATATATAACACTTAGCGTCCTATTACTCAACCTAACGAAAAAGTTAACTTCTTATTAAAAAAATATTACTAAATAAATAAAAATAGAATATATTGTTTTACTTACAAGCTACTAAGCCATGCTAAAATAATCATAATAAATTTATGAACATTTTCTGACAATATCTTAGACAAGTTGTTGGATCGTCTATCTTGTATATATGATATAAATGCGTAATTTGTTTTATTTAAAAGCAGGCAGTTTCTACCTTAATTTCATTTTCA
Organism: Magallana ariakensis; assembly: GCA_020458035.1. Taxonomy (NCBI): domain Eukaryota; kingdom Metazoa; phylum Mollusca; class Bivalvia; order Ostreida; family Ostreidae; genus Magallana; species Magallana ariakensis. The sequence goes on from CM035812.1 coordinate 35,874,534, forward strand.
ATATTTTTCTTTGTCTCATTATCAAAAGTTTTTAATGTTCTTCGTGTGAGAGTCTGATTTGCTTGGATAAATGCATAAATCATGCTTTATGAGACACTAAACACGCTTATGGTGGCTCACTACACCTTGAAATATTTTTCAAATAAGCAGAAAACTACTTGATAATGATAGATATCATAATGGATAAGAAGTTTAAAAGTCAAATAGGCAAAAAAATGTGCAATTTTGGATGAAAAATTACATTTTCAAAAATCTTATTCAGTAAACATGAACAAAAGTTCCAGGTGGATTCGAACTCATGATCTGCGGTTCAGAAGCCCAATACTTTAGCCACTGAGCTTCGACGATATACAACCCAATCGAACGATATAAACACTTTACAAGAAAATTTAAATCGTCATCTTGTGACGTAGTGTATTAAAAAGTATAAGTCTAGGTGTAGTGAGGTACCTTAAGTTGGCTCACTACATCAATGCTTATACTTTTTACATAAATGTCAACGTCACAAAATGGTGATTAAATGTTTTGTGATATTGTTTGTATCGGTCGATTTGATTGAGTATCATCATAGCTCAGTGGTTATAGTATCGAGCTTGTAAAATGCAGATACTGAGTTCAAATATTGTTCATATTTACTGCATTAACTTTAGAAAAACATATCTCCCCCCCCCCCAAAAAAAAAATTCTTATTTTTCGTCGATTTAACTTACAAATCTCTTATGAATAACGATATCTTTCAACATCAAGAAAAGATTTGAGAAACTATTTAAGAGGTAGTGTACCATCTTTTAAGTAGACAGACGTTTTTAATCGTAATTCTGATTTGTAAGGAAGAACAGAAATGAAATAACAATTTAACATTTTTACCCATCGATTACTAGCAAGCTGTCTAAAGTTGTATGGAGTGTACGTGAGAATTGAAAAAAAAACTGAGATAAGATACATCTATGAATATAGTTTTTCAACCATATTGAGTTCATTTGATGATCTTCGGATTTCCTCCAAACCGGTTATTAAATGCGATTTGCGTGGGTTTATGAATCATTAATGCTTGTTGCACTCAGACGGGTAATATTGTCTACACGTATTTTATTGTACATATATTGTATACCTTATCTTTGTGGTGAGAACTATAAAATACAAATGGATTGTTGTGTTATTTACATTTTATTGTTTTGTTATCTTTTCATAAATCAATGTATCACAAGGTAAGATGGTTTCTATCATATAAATAATTATATTATTCAAAATATTCTTTGAGCAAAAAAATATTTTATAAGAATTATGTATCACTTATAACTTGTTATTAATTATTACAGTAACGGTTGCAAAAGATGGGACAAACCGAATTTGAAATGTAAAGGTAATAGATCATTTTAACGTTAAAGGCAGATAAAAGAAAGTTAAATTATATATATATATATATATATATATATATATATATATAGAGAGAGAGAGAGAGAGAGAGAGAGAGAGAGAGAGAGAGAGAGAGAGATGTAATTAAGTGTATCGAATAGATATATCGATTTGAAATTTAAAATTGTTTACTTGAAGAACATCTCTCATTATTTTTCTCTTTCACTAATCACAGATTGTCCTTCTGGATATCTAGGTCAGAATTGCTCTGAACGCTGTCGGTATCCTAGTTATGGAATGGAGTGTCAAAAAAGTTCTGTGACATTGCCACTGGATGTTTTTTACCAAATGGTAATTTTCTACTGTCTTTCTAATGTGTAGATCTTCTATTCAAATCGACTATAATGATTCAAAGTATTGGCATGATGATAAAAACTATTTAAACAATATATATGTACATATAATGTCATCGTTTACTGATATAGCGTAAATTATCAATTATATTATAATCATTAATAATCAGCATGTACAAGCTTTACAAGGGAAAATGTATTTGTAATTTTCATAATTACATGTAACTTTCCCTCAGAGATTTTTTTCTTCACAGGTAATTTGTAAGAAATGCATACATATAGTAAAGGTGTGCATCTAGAATGATATATCAGTCAGTAAAATATGTCATCATTCCTACCCGTTGTCATGTTATTTACAAACTTTGTTTGCAATTATTCTGACAATTTTCAATTGATATTTAAATATTTCTAATATTAATTAAGCTAATCATATCAAAGATAAAAAAAATATTTGTACTCGTAAATTTGCCAGCAAACATTTTTTTTTCTTAAAGTGCATTATAAAGGACTGCTATTCAGTAAAATAAAAGGTTACTGGGAAATAACTAAAAGATAGCTGAATAAAATAGTTGTAACATTCAGTCAGTCACTATTGCAGATTTTTCAATTAAACTATCAAATTGCTGAGTGACGAACCTCATTCCTTAAAACTGTTTGGAGATACATTTGATTTCGTAGTTTATGGTTTTTCTTTGCATATTCTTTCGAATTCTATTAAGAGCTCCTTTTTTTTTATCCTGTTATCGTATGCCTAGTAACAACATCCTTTTTCTATATATTAATTGAAAATATACTGTTCTAAGTTGGATGCAGAGATGGCTACTTTGGTGACAGATGTGTAAATAAATGCCGATATCCATCTTACGGAAAAGACTGTCAAGATAGCTGTCAATGTTCCGAAACTGTTTGCAATTTTATTACCGGATGTGACGTTCCTAAACGTATGCAGGCAATTTAAATATTTATTTGAATGTTGTTATGTAACAAAAAAGAAAATATTGATGCTCTATTGATTTTAATTTAAACTGTTCATTAAAGACAAAAAAGTAATAAAATTAACTTTTATCAATATCATATATTTTATACATGTATCAAAAAAACTCCTGTACCCGTTATTTAAGTTTTTATTTATAGATGAGCAATTAAACGCTGACAACGAATCTCAGCACATAGCTTCCGGAATTACTTCATTCACGGTTGTAGTTGCAGTTTCTATTTTGTCATCAGTCCTAGTCTCAGCTATCATAACTCTTGTTATCTGGCGTCTTAAAGGACCATATAGGTGGAACAGAAGAGCATCTCAAAATATTTTACGACACCAAGGACAACAGGGACCGAGCCATGCAACAACGCAACAACCACACCACGTTACCTTTAATAGTCCCCAGAGAACAAATGATTACTGCTTTAATGTAAATAACAGGCCAAGCCAATCTTACTTTTCTGCAATGGAAGTTTCTACCATTCTTCCACCGTCAGACATTAATCGTGCAGTGTTGCAGCGAGAAAACAGCTCGGGTACGACAGTATATGATATCGACTCGTGTACTTATGAGCCTGTCATTTTCCCTGTACGGGAAGAAAATTGAGATGGGTGTAACTAAGATCAGAAATATTTTTCTATCCTAAAAAAAACTAAACTATCTAATAATTGCAGATGGTTATGAAGCAGACTTAACGCCGAAAAATGTATTTATGAAAAGCAATGTTTTGCTCTTCAGTCCGTTTTTTTTAGACTCTTTGTTACGAAACATTTAGGTTCATTTTAAAATGATAGAAAGACTTTAAAGCACACATTTTGTGATGAAAATCTCCAAAATATCAGATACATTGTATTTTGAATGAATTTTTTGTACATTCAATTTAAGTATGTGGCTTTGTTTTTGGATAATACTAAAACATATGCTCCGATGGAAGTTCATATAAAACCTACAAGCTTACAAAAATTCAATACCGGGTTGTTTTCATATGTTTTCATGCGTATTTTAATATTATACTTATCTAGACAATATGTTCATACTTGTAGCTTGCAGAGTATTTTAGAATGAGTTTTAGATGTAATCATGTAAAACTGATTTATTTTCCTTTTCGTTGTAACATTGTAAAAAATACTTTACTTTACTTTTTTGTATGTAACATTTTTAACTTTAGTTCATGTTATGTGAACATTGACTACTTTCCCACACACTTTGGGTACTAGTATTTAGGGTGACGGAGGACAGTTTCGCCCGATGAATTCGGTAGTGGTTTTGAAATAAGGGGGAGTCTGATGTATGGATGGTTGTTTTAGGGGGGTGTAGGTTGCTAGAATGTATGTATCATTTCTTTTGTGAGTGTTGGACCCTGTGTCCATTTCATTCATGTGTGACACTTTTGTGCTGGTAGCGCTGGTCGGGTGAGTCGTGGGGGAGCGAAATTGTCGCCAAAATTTAACCCACATCCTTTTACAGAAGGCTTTTAAGCTGATAATGCTCAAATTAGGCATGATGTAATTTATTAAAAGGCAGCTAATCCTCCATAAGTAAACAAAATATTGTTAATGAAAAATAACCTATTATAACGTAGTTCGATGTTTGCGTATTCCGTTTCAAGCGTGCAATATTCGGCCAATATTAGTGTTTACTGGTATTATTCTCTCACTTAAAACAATGCAACATTAAACGCTTATAACAGAAGAATTACATTGAATACGTACTGGAAAGTAATATATATATTTATGAATTTATAAAATAAAATAAAGATAACAAATCAGTTAATTGAACTAATTGTTGTTTTGTTAATTCTACGTTATTACGACCACCATTTTTTCTTCATTGTAAATAACAGACATTTGACAAATGAAGAAATAAAAGAAGTTCTGAGTGGTGTTTTAACCTTTCAGGTTGATGGTCTTTTTATTAACCATTTTTGCTTCCATTTTATTTCGTTTTTGAAACTTTTGAGAATGTGTACATGTAGCAGTTATAGCTTTTAGTGGCTGGGAAACCCCTTTTGTTTTATCTTTATAATTTTTTTTTCTAGTCAACTGTTTGTGGGTCTTCAATTCACTTTGAATGTGGATAATAATGTTCAATATTTTTGCGTCATTTCGAATAAATGTCAATGATTTTACACTTTCGAGGTGTTCTGTTTTCATTACGTCAAAGAGACAGTACGGCAATCCAAGAGCTCCAGCCTCAAGTCGGCCCCAAGACCCCCTGCCTAAACTGACGCCCCCTCTAACTTCAAATTCTGGATCCGCCCCTGCAAGTTGACGTCGACTTAAATTATTTGAGATCGGAGTTGAGCGTCGCATACGGTACTCATAATAGCCGATGATTAGCGGAAACGGGTGCGTAATAACAATCGAAGATTGTCGGAGTGGTGGGTATTAAATCTTATGAACGCGGGTTGACTAATTAACATCAAGACAGAAAGTGTTAGGCGAGTTATCAATCAGGCTGATACTTTGGATCTAGTAACTTTGGTTAAAAGTATGCAAATAAATACGCATACACTAGCGATTTTTAATTTCATTTTTATACCACGACAGATTGGTAGTTAATACTTTTATTAGTTAATACATGTACATATACTTTATTTATAAAAAAATAACGGATTGTGTTCTTCGTCTATAAGAATAAATGATGTACATGTATGCAGAAAACGTGAAAGTTGAATGGGAGAACCCCTCTTTCCCACATAGCCTTTTAAAACAGCCTTTAAATTCTTATTTGGGACAGTGATAAAAAATTATCTAGAAATTTGAACTTGGAAAAAAATTGTACATATCATCCATTTCAGTTTGAATTTTTTTAAACCCTGCCCGCTCCTTTAAATATTCAGCCATGGTTTTGGTTTTTTAATTTAATTTTAAAGAATACTTTAAATAAAATAATTAAGAAAACTTTCGGTCAAAAATGAAAAAAAAACACATTAATGTGTAAACATTCTTTATTTGCTTGCTTGCGCATAATATCTTTTAACTATGCACATATTCAGTGTCAATGGGGGTATTTCACAGTTCATTAGGGTATCATTGGGGTTCTTTGGGGTATCATTGGGGTTCATTGGGGTATCATTGGGGTTCATTGGGGTATCATTGGGGTTCATTGGGGTAAAAAGACGCTCCGGTACGGGCGCATCTTATTAGAAAACTGACTTGAAAAAAAATTCTGATCGGGTTCGGTTTTTTTGTACTACTAATAAAAGCATAAACTTTTAGAAAATTACAAAGGACTATATATGGTTTGAGCCTAAAATGGCCCCCTAAAATGAACATCATCATTTTACTGTAATTCTTTGTTTTCTTTGTACAGATATACATTTGAAGTTTATTCATAATTTTTATTTTGAATAAAGTGCCCACAATTTAAAAATATGACATCATAAAGTTTACTTTTTCCCGCCATTTTCGCATTTTTAGCGTAAAACGGCTGGTTTTCAAGCAGTTTTTCTTTAAGAAAACATTGAGCGATTGCTTGAACAAACAAAATATTTTCCCCAAAGATGTATTTAGTCAGTACTTATAAATGACAAAAATTTTGTTCTTGTTTAAAGCGTCGCTCTATATTTCCCATTCGAAAAAAGATAAGAAAAATGTCAAATAATGACTGATTTTGATTGAATTATAAAAATAGCGTCACTTCTGACGTCATATACTGCCAGTGCGTGCAAATTAATCAAATAAATAGGTGAAAAATATAGTTTATATCAACTCTTCTAAAAAATAACACAACAATGTAATGTACCTGAAACACTTTAAAAAATGGCAAATTATGGGGGCCAAATTTGACTAAAATCATATATAGTTCTTTCTACATGAAATAAATCTAATTATATCAGTAAAATTAATAGTTACGAATAACCCATACATATTTACATCGCAACGTGTTACGGGTTCAACCTTTTATACAATTACGCTTGCGTTTTTACTTTAAGCAAAACACATGCAGGGCTCGCGGAGATTCTCCTGGACATGTTGATGGAAATTTGTCTTTTTCTACTTCTCCCGGGTAATAATTGTTCAAAGTTTTAAAATAACCACAACTATTATTTTGAAAGCATGCATTTTGCGTGTTTATCATACTGTACGAGTTGCTACAACGTTAATTTTTGTAAGTGAGGCCCCTTGAGGGGGCTATTTTACATATTTATGTTTGTTCATTTTAAAATGAACTGAAATTGGTAAACCATTAATAACTTATCGAGAAAGTGATTAAGTGTTCCGTTTAGAAAGTCCCTTTAACCTCGTCGGGCGAAGATCTTGTAGTTTTCAGCACGTGTCAATTGCTGTCAATCAAAATCCACGTGGTACAAATAAACGATATAAGATTATTCCGGTTTGTACGACACTTAAAATTCCGGAATACATTAATTAGGTATGTGAAAGGGATTCTTATGTACTTCAACGTTATTTCTTATTTGGCTAACGATACAATGGGTAAATCTGAAGTTTTTCATACATGTTTTTTTAGCTCTACTGTCTCTTTCTGTAACAAGAAAATTAAAACAAACGTGCTTCAATGTTGCCTTATCTATACTTATAAATTAAGACATTTCACGAATGAACCACGAAACGCCTGCACCAGAGTAAATGTTTATACCTTTAGTATTTCAACTCATGTGATATGATGTCCGTAAGTTATAATTACATTTAAATTTTACCTGATAAATAATTATTGAAAAATAAACTAGAAATTAACCTACTTTTATTTTCGATAAACCATGCAGCCCGAATTAGCAAAAATGAGAGTAGAGTGGTGGACACGCTTTGGCGAATCCAAGTCAGTGGAAGTTTGCATCAAAATAAATGCTTGCAATAAAATAATATTGATTGATTACGTAAAGATTGAATATATTTACTGGAAACTTATTGTGGGTATACATAGAAATAAAAATTTGACAAATAAATTAATCAATTAAATGAGTCAATTCGTTTTTTGAATGCGCGATTTTAGTTTTAGTGGATAGACGATTGCAGAGGGCGACCTCTAGTGAGAAAATTAAATAGAACTTTCCAGAACGGGGTAACCAAGGACGCATGTTGTCTGGACGAGTTCGTCATGTATCAGAGGCTGATAGACTGGATCGGCAATCTATGGTTGATTTAAAAATAACTAAAAAAAATAACTAATTAGATACGATTTTATTTTTGTTGGAAACAACTTTCCAGAGCGGGTGCCGAGGAACGCGGTTAGACTAATTAACGTCATGGTGGAAAGTGAAGGGCAAGTTAAGCACAGATACTTTACATCTGACATATTCGGTTTAAAATATGCAAATGAATATGCATAAACTAGCGTTTTTTAATTTCATACATTTGTAACATGACTGATTGATAGTAAACCTTAAACATTAATTTGTAATCAATGTACATATTGTGTTCTAGGTCTATATTAATAAATAATGTATGCATAAAACGGGGAAGCTGAGTAAGGTGGGGGGCGGGGGGCAAAAGTTTTCTTCAAAACAGTCATTTTTTTTTAAATTCTTATTTGGAACAGTGACACAAATTAAAATGAAATTTGACCTAAAAAACAAAATTTAGTGATACGACGCTCTAAAAATCCACTCACTGGTCTGGAATTAAATAAACAAGTTTGCTTTTTATCAGTCAGCTGCAACAAAAAGAATTAGGCCACGCACATATATATACCATCCACTTCAATTTAAATTTTGCATCCCTGTCCGCTGCTCTAAATATCAAGCCCTGCAGTTTTTTATTTCAATTTCAAAGTCTAAAGTATAAATACAGTATTATTTTTCTTTTGAACCTTGTTATTATCTGACTTTTTTTTCCTGGTTCCATTTTTGTTACTGAAATTTGTTTTAAATTTGGCGGCATACAATGTATACATGCCCCCGGTCCCTGTTTTTTAGGTGTGTGATTTCCTATTCGCTATTTGCATTGTTTGATAATATGCAATATCTGAATAGATTTTTTTACTGTTTATGTTCTCTCTTCATTATTTATTATTAAGTTCAAAATGACTTTTTTTAATTTCCTCCCTACTTAAACTAAAATTTGTTTACGTATCTTGACTCAATGCGAAGGAATGGGAGCATGTACTACGTTGTATCATAATTAACTATGGTTTACACTAAAACGTGTCTACAAACCTCAATGCACCGTTTATTACATGTTAGCCATTTTTGGCATAGCACCATGGGATAAAACATTAGAGAGCATTATTGGACGTAAAGAAAAAAAAAAACAATTCTTGATGAATATGTAGGTTTAGCTCGTTCTTTTTTCCGCGCATTGGTTCTTAGAGCTCACTTACAGCTGCGCTTGCCATTACAAATCTAAAAATATATTTACGTTCAATCTTAAAGCTGACATGAATTCATAAAAAAGCATTTAGTCGCCATATTTGTTTCGATTACACCTCAACTGCCACTGGGGTATATATATACCGGTCGAGAAAATACGGTCGGTTGATTTTCGATCGAAGCATTCGGGTAGCTTGGATATCTAAATGGATAAACTACAAATTATTGTAAAATGTTTGTACAAATGAATAAAGAAAAATACAATTATCAAAACACAAACTTTATTTTCTCTTTGAAAGAATTTGCAACGTATTTCAATTATTTTGCACAGATAAAGCTGCCTTATTTCGCATGCGCATCGAACACGTGTGTCATTCATACAGAGTGCATAAGGTTTGAATCTTTATGAAGGCCCGGTGGTGATACATTCAACACTGTTGATAATGATAGTAATTCTAAGAAAGTAACAACGTAACATTGTTTCCATTGGTTTCTACAAAAACTCTCTGTTCCTAAAATCCGTGCGCGTCATTAATTGACATCGTTCGGTCTGCCATAGTGTGTGGTTTGCGCATGTGCGATGTTATAACATGCACATGAAAACGTTTTACAATGATTGAGGATTCTTGGAATATTTGTGCCTGAATTTCAGTTTTTCTTGTTTCATCATTTATTGGGTATTACTTAATAGTGCTGTGGTTGTCATATTTTTTTTTCTTCAAAACGCGTTATTTACAAGTCGTCGTCAAATGTAACGCGTTTAGGTGAATGAAATACCTGAATGCGATGAAGCATGAATAGTGCTATCGGCCTTATATAGGGGTGTGTAGCGATTAGCAGAACAATAGAAATCGACAACTGATATGGCGGTGGTTGGAGATAAAACGAAAAAAATGCGTATTTATGAATTCATCTCAGTTTTAACTAGACAGAAATAGCCCAATTCCAGTAAAGAAGATGTGGCCGTTTCCCGTATAACAAATGTCCTTCTATATTCAATTAGAAAAAACAAACGACTTGATTGTGTAAACCTTAACTTTATCTTATGAAATGAGAATTCAATAGTCAAAAAACATAGAAGAAATGATAAGGGTATTTACAAAATTTATCCTGTGTATTAGAAGGAAGTTGCGATAAGAAATCCGAGTCTTTAAAATACAACATTTTTGTAGGACCCCCCTTCCCCCATAAGAAAAAAACACCCCCAAAAGACATACTGTATACAGGGTGTTTTTCGCCCCGTTTATTTTTCGCCCTTTTACACTTGCAAACGGTTTCGCACCGTCTTGAAATCGCCCAGATGCAGTTGTGTTAACAGAGATATTATTTGCAATAAAGAATTCGTCCAGTTTTAAAATCGCCCTCTGACAATGAGGGCGAAAAGGGCGAAAATAAAACGGAGGCGAATATTTCCCTGCATACAGTAACACCCTAATAAATATTTAATTGCCTTACTTTATGTTCTTAAGTTATTAAAAACCAAGACAAATGTACTCAGGAATTTGATGTTAAGCATAGCATTGCATCATTGCTTTTCGTCTACCACCTTATTTGCACATTGTTATCATTTTGATACTGGCTTGTTTTATTTGAGTATTAATGTTATTTAATAAACAGGGGAGATAAATGTATTATGGTTTTATAATTATGCATTGTGTAAGAGTGATCTCCCCCTTACTGATTTGTTTACCTTTCATAATTTTCTGTTGTCATTTTTAATAAATGACAATTTCATCCATATATTTGCGTTTGTGTGACTTTTTGGATAAAGGAAGTTATGTAGCAATTATGAAGGCAATTTTTTCAAGCTTGTGTGCAAAAAACTTTAGCGTCAGTGAACTTGTAAATTAATTACACTGAAGAACATAAAATAAAATATATATACCATCAAGGGGGTCAGGATAGACTAGGAAACAACTGACTATTGTGTAAAGTCTTTGGCTGTATATTATGCAATATGCTGACCCCCAATATTTAAACATATCAAAAAATCAAGGCAATGATATGCCAAATATCAAAAAAGGGTGGAAAACAATAAGATACACGCAATAACAAGATACACAATACACCGATACATGGAAATAGAAATAAAGTGAAAAAAAAATTATAAACATGGCGGAAGAAAAAGGTGGATGGAGGGTTTTCTTAAAAAATCTTCAAGTTTAGCGTGAATTTCTCCTCAATAAATAAAACAATAATGGTCATATGGTCTCGAGGAGCCACGCTGATTGGTTTAAACATTATCCTACCCAGATGGATTAAAAATAGAATCTCGACCCAGAGATAACACCAATAAATTACATAATAGTCAGATGCCTAAAATAGAATAGGAGTCATAATGAATGTCAACAAATATCATATGTGATAAAACAAGAAGAAAACACATGTCACATAAAAGGTTTATATATTATCATAAACATGAACACTACTACTACTCTCAGGGAGTATAATTCCTTATTTACAAGAACTCGCAAAATAACCAATTCAAAGCAACTGCATGAAATCTTCGACATTTTAAAGATTTTTTGATGACTGAACAATTTATCAATATGATAGCATGAGGTTGTTTTTAATTAAAAACGGTTACCGATAAGCAATTGATGCTTAAGCATGTAATAAGGTATTTTAAGTGGTCTCATGTTCATGTTATTTTTCGTATTTTAAGCTGTGATTAGGCAAACCTTTTTGACTCTTGGCCTAATTTGTCCCTTTAAATTTGTTACCTAAGAGATGTATTTTCCGCATTAAAAGGAAGTTTATTTCTGTTGAAAACATTTGGCATTTGAAAGACTACGCTATTAACTCGAGAAAAGAATGTAAATTGGGTTTTCCGTCAGGTCTCTCCCACTCGTTATTATTACGTTTTTTTCAGTCGCAAAGTAAATTAAGGTAAGTTTGCTTTTGTGTCCTACATTTCATGATTATTATAATTTTGTATTCAATAAACAATATAAATAAATCAAACCCCACGACATTGGAATTCTTTATCTTTTTTTTTTATTTTATGATAAGTAAATCAAATGTGATTGGTAGATTTGTGTTAACCTTTATTTGTTTCGAATTTGTCTTGAAAGTTGAAGTGGGTTTTTGTGATCGGCTTCGGCCGATCACTGTTGTGTCCATATGAGGCATCCGGCAAATGCTTCCACGTGCGCACACATTCCGCTTGCACAAGTAGTTCTTATAAAAACTTGAAGTTTGATTTAGTATTTATATAACATTTTACTCGGTTTTATTTCAATTCATTTACCTTAAGAAATGCAAACATACATAAAATACATTTCGAACTGTTAATTCAAGAATGCACATTTTGTCTCACGCGTAAGAATTTCGATCGAACGATTCATCCAGTAATGCAGTTGACCTCGATGAACTGACCTCAATCATAAGAAGATGCTCCATGAACTGACCTCGATCTATTGATGTTGCATAATACTAGCTAGGAAGACTGCTTGATTTATAAACAAGGTTACGTTATAATGCGACCTGAATAGCAAGTTATGATGGCATTCAATGTTTTTCAGTCGCATTAAATTATTTTAATACAACTCATTCTTTGTATATGTGTTAATGCTCTTTGAAGAGCCCTACTCAGTATTTCTGAAGAAGAAGATACATTAACATTTAATAATTACGTTAAAAATATAAAATTAGACAAGGAGTTTACGAACGGCTTTTTCCAAATTTATTTCAAAATTAAATTTGTTGACGGTTTATAATAATGAAATTATGGTGTACAGATTCAAAATATTCTATATTTTGTAAAAATACAGTACTTTTTTTATTATTTTACATCAAATTGATCATGTTGATTGCTTCTAGCTATCAATATATCATTATTGCCGATCATTCCTTTAAGAGGAATACTTGTTTATAATTCCTCTAGAATGCTTTAAAGAATTCATCGTTATAAGTCCTATAATTCACATACATGTTAATTGAAAATCTTCTTCGGGCTATTTATGCATCACAAGCATTGTTAGATTTATGATTGTAATAATAGTTTATTCTCGTGAATGCTGTTGTTATATGTATTACTGGATGACAATACAATGTAAATTCGTTGACTATTTACTCCGCTAATTCTGAAATACTGTTAACAAAACTAAATTTTTGAAAGTAAAAAATCGGTATGCGTAATACTGTAGATTTGCAAATAATTACCATGGTTTTAATTTCACTATGTTCGCGATTTATTGCTTTCAGGCGAATTTACACCGTTCGTAAAAATTATGATTAGTTTTTTTTTTAACGAGGCCGAGTACAGTTGGAGTACGCACGCTTTCGCGCAGCATTTCATTTGCATTGTGACATCATCTTTTTGCTTGGTTGGCGCCATGGCATTATGGTTTTAACTGCACATATTCAGCGAACATTGTCGAAAATAGCTCGTTTGAGGCGTGAAATTGATATTATCTTGTAGAATAAACATAAATGTCTTGAATTATAAGCTATATTTGGGTTCGGGTCGAAAAGGTGAAGAACGTTTAGCAAGCCTAGCCCTCTGTCACGTTTTCTTACCCAGCCTAAATATAGGTTAATACATGTATTTCAAGACAGTAACCATGTATTTTATATTAATGACCCTTAATATGTGATGTTATATATTTATTTACTACTTACATATGTCTGAATGTTTTCATAATACTATAAAGATTACCGTGTCAGCCTTTGTCAAATAAAAAATAGCCATTATCTGACAAATCTGGGAAATTGGGCATACAAAAAAACAACTTTGATAAGACCCCTGGAACAAACCAGGAGGTAAAAGGTTATTTTTCATTTGACCATTTGATGCCTTTTAGCAATAACTTTCATATGTAGAACAGTAAAGGAAATTCCTAGGGCAGAAGCTTTAAAAAGATGTAAAAATGTGCAAAATTAATTCATTTCAAGCAAAATCCCATAGGATCCTATGTTAAAAATTAATAAACTTTGAGATGACCCCCCAAACAAACGATGTGGTAAGTGTTTCATTTTTTTATCTTAAAATAATAATTATATCAGTAGAAATTTATGTAAAAAATTTCATTAAAAAATCTAGGGCAGAACAAATTAAATTAGACCCGACCTCGTTAAATTTCAAAATGCTAATCATTTTGATCACTGGGCTTTTTCGTGCAGCATGAAATTAAAATCAACACAATTGATACTTTTTGAGAAACCGTAAAATGCTAACACCGTGAAATTTAATGACTTACAGTTTATAACTTTAAACAAACAACGATACTGTATATATTTTTCCTCTTTACAGTATAAGATTAATACTGCTAACAACCAGTTCTGATTCCTAGATGGAATTCTACGTGCTGAGCATCATTTTGTGTATCAGTATCACTCTAGACGTAAGTATTCTCCTTCGTTTGCTCTATATGTGCATATTCTTGCTTTTGTAAGATTTCTGTCTCACATTTTATTTCTGTATTTATAGACCTCGTTTTCGTTGTTGTGTCCTGAGTCTATACCCACTGTGTCCGTGGTGTCCCGTTGTCCAGCCAACGTCACTGAATGGGCATCTGCGGCAGAAAGGAAAAGCTGTGGAGAATTGAGAAAGATTCAAAACTGTTCAAAGGCTGAGGACTTTATGTATCACTGCATTCTCAATCAAGATGCAACACAGTTATTAGAAGTTTGCGCACCTAGATTTTACTTGATGGGTAAGTGCAAGGAGGATTTGCTGTCGATTACATTTTTTTCTCCTTAATAAGTTTATTTAAATCGGGCTATGTAATTTGTTTTTCCTGCAATTATCGCCACCTTCGAAAACCACATAATTCATTAAAGAAAACATTGTATTGGTTATATTTACATCTTTCTTTTAACAAATAAATAAATTGATTGTAAAAAAAATAATTTGACTAAATTATAATTAATGTTCATGAGTACGTTAGCTTAAAGAAACAGCCAAATCCGTATCCTATAGGAATTTGAGTCAGACATTATAATAATTATTTCGTGCATACCGCGATTTTCTTAGGTCGCTGTAGGTTTTGATCAATCAGCCTTCAGCAACGGCCTTTCTTTATGTCAAAGAAATTAAAGTTGGGTGCCTTTTTGTCATAAAAAATTGAAGTCTGGTGTCTGGCAGCCATAATATTTAAATGTTTTCGTGACACACAAGACTCATACATCAATTTTTAAAGAGTGTAGTCTCGTTTAATATGCTGTAACTGATATTTAGGTCTTTCCACCTTTCAGGTGAAAGACCTTTTGTATTTCTTATGTTTTTTATTATTATTATTATTATTATTATTATTTTTTTTTTTTCTTCTCTTTTTTTCCAGGGACAGCTTTTTTATTATAAGAGATATTGAAACAATTTTTTCTTTATGTTATTGACCATAAAAAGTTATGGTACCAAATGACCCTTTGCATAATAACTCCCAGAACTTACAAAGTTATTGCCCTTGTGTACGAAATGCTTGTTATCGCTACTCCTCTGAAACCATAAGAGATAGAGACTTGGAACTTTTACCAATGTCTTCAGTAAACTTAGAGGGTTCTTCAATTTATTCATAACGAAAGGTTCTGAGGCCCCCTTATAGTAGTTATTGCCCCTGAAAGTATTTCAATTTCTATAAAATCGCTACCAACTTTTTTATTATTTATCGTAAAGACTTCGGACCACTTGGGATGGAAACGTCTACCTTGGCCGAACAAAATGATATAAAGGTCAAAGGTCAAGGTCATTTGGAAATCTGTTAATTAATGAGTTTTTAGATCTCTTTTGTTTAGGGTGGTAGAGAAAATCTTTTTCATGGATATAGTCGGGCTTCTTAAGACATTTCAAAATATAACCCTTCAGCCCCTACATTGAAACAATTATAGAGTTATAGCCCCTATTGTACAAAATGCTTGTTATTGTTACTTCTCATAAACCATAAGACGTAGAAACTTGAAACTTTTACTAATGTATTGAGTACATCCAGGGGCTCCTTCAATCTATTTATACCGAAAGGGCCCGAGCCCCCCTTGTAGCAGTTATCGCCCCTGAAAGTTTCTTAATTTCGTTAAAACACTTACAACTTTTGAACCTTACATCGTAGGGCCATCAGACCACTTGAAATTGAAATGTTGACCTTTACCAGTCAATACGACATAAAGGTCAAAGGTCAAGGTCAAACAAACAAAAATTTGCATATTTGAGTTTTTGACTTTTTTTTTATAAAGTAACGCAGAGAAAATGTTTTATTAATTATATTGAAACAAAACATAAAAAATAATGAGGTGGAAAGACCTCTAATTGTTCGAGAACAATTAGTCTACTAGTTTATCTAAATGTCCTTTTATTTAAGGTTTATGCGCTCGGTTCAGCGAGGTAAACAAAAGAATTATCAATGAACCTGGTTTGGACTGTACAGCGTTTGATCCTCCCTGTCCGGCAAGGTTCCCATCCAATGAATCCTACAAATGTAAGTGACGAAAGATTCTACACAATATTACATAATATTTCTGTTTTAAACTCCTTAAAAATCTATTTTTTTCCTTTTTGTTTGGTATAGATCAAAGTAACCTGTACATAAGTTTGAAAGTATTATTGAATAGTTAATAAGTACATGTAACATAGCCCCACTTAATGAATACACAATTGTTTTGCTTTGTTTTATTTTTAGACCAAATGTGCTACAGGAATGTTGGTGAAAGTCAGCAAGAAAAGGAACCCTTGTTAGTTTTGAGTACTATCAGTTGTATATACATGCAGTTGATATTGAAGAAAAGTTCTGTGATGTTATTAATGTTTAATATTTAAAAGGAAAAAAATAACATTTTTATAACCCATATGCATCACGCTGTGTAGCAATATTGTATTGGTTTTTACTTTTTAGACACGAGTCAACCTTATTTATTCTCTATGCTGCGGTTGGAGTTGCTGGGGTGATAATTCTTACCTCACTGACCATTCTATTGATTGGTTTCAAGTTAAATTGGATAAAATGTACATGTGGAAAGAGCTCCGATAAAGAAAAAGGTAACATGTAAAGTTACACAGAGTTGCGTTTAAACATTTTTATAACCGTTACCATTGACGTTCAAAAAGGAATAAGTTACATTTTGTCGTTATAGGGCAGATGACTGATAACACTGAAGCAGACGTTTTGTTGGGAAAAAATGTCAAAGACAACACAGGTAATTTGAGTTGCATATTTTGTATTTTTTGGTTTCTTGTAGAAACAATGAATGTCCAATAAAGAGTTCTATTGAATTATAGCTATAGGGATTACAGATTTGAATACAATGAACGGCTACAGTAAATGTAGTAGGCATAGCAATGATCAAGTATATTAAATAAAGTTCATGGTAAAAATAAATAGCCATGTTCACATACAAACGTTGCATCACTGTACAAAGTAGGCTGAATTTAATATAGCCAAGATGGATAACATTTATAACAATCACAATTTAAAAAGTAAAATGAGTTACTCCCCTTAATCACAATTTACGAAATATCATTTTTAAGGTATCTCAATACACCAAAATTTTATTTGATGGATTAATACAGAATACAGACCGAAATCGTCTTTCAGTTATTTTATATGTTTTTTTTTGTATTTTATTTTTTAGTGAAACGGGAAAAATTGTTTTGACTGCAAACAGGGTATTCTAGAGCTTTAAATTTGGTCTCAATTTATTGCGTAATAAAATTATCAGTAAGTATATGCCAAAAAGTGTCTGGTCAAGTGTATAATTTTTTTATTAATTTTTTTTCTAAAAATTAAAAGTGTTATTATTTAATATTTTTTTTTAGATCTATGGATAAAATCTAAAGGATAACAAACTGTCACCTAGAGCATTTATCAAACAATGATATTTTAGAAAGAAATTGAAACAAAAATGTAAAATTTTAAGAAAATGGCAGTTTTTAAAATTTGGATTGATCCTGGTTGAAAAAAAACCTGATCCCAATTCGAATTAATTTAAAATAATTTTTTTACAAAAATACTGCAGTTTATTCTGAAAAATTGATATGTAATATAAGATCCGTAAACGAACAAACTATTTAAAAGCTAAAAAATTTGAAATATATGCAAAATTGTGATATATTTCAACTTTATATGATTTTGTAGGGGATCAAATTAAATACAAACGGGATGGGCTCGAATTTAAGATTTTCCAAATTTTCTTCAATTTCATAATTTCGTTTCAATTTCTTGTTAAAATATGATAAAATAGCAATTGGTACATGCGAGTTACAGTTTAGTTGTAGATTTTATCCATAGATTTAAAAAATATATACAATTCTTGATTTTCATTTTCATAAATATTTTTTTATCAAAAATATAGATAATTATAGATAATTGTATTGTTTATTTATTAATAACAAATTTTTAGCTGTAAAATATCCTGTTTGCAGTTAGAACGGTTTTCTGGTTTCTATTAAAAAATACAAAAAATCATATAAGATTAGTAAAAGGCGATATTGGTCTCATTTTTGTATAATTACATTTCAAAAATGATTCTTTATCGATCCATCAAATAATGCACTGGTGTGTCGAGCCACCTAAAGGTCCTGGCGAAAAAATGATTGAACACCCTCTTAACCGAGAGGTGTCTTGTAGCCTCCATTTTACGCGCTGTGCTATGTAGACAAATTAAACATTTTATGAATGTTTTTTCTAGTTTGACTGCTATCACTCAGTAAAATGAGACGCTCTTGAGAAAAAAAAACACTTGGACCCATAATAGGTCTAGACTCCATTATAATACACCAAACAAAAATAAACGAAAACTTCTCCTTTAAAATAATAAAAGCATTTTGAGAATAGAGTTAAGATCTATTTATACCCAAAATTTGCAATTTAGTACTGTTAACAGTAAAAAAAAAAATAAATATTGGAATTAAAACGCAGTGTTAATTTTGTAACCTATACCGGCCGTGTTTACAGAATAAAAAACGTAATTGGGTATAAAAAGTGTATACAAACCAAAATTGAATATGTTAACTACATAATGGGTAATATCTAACGCATTGTACGCCCTTCTCGCCTAACTTGTGAGTGTTTATAATCGAGGTTAAACATAATCCTTCCTAATTTTGACCACTAGTCTCCGACTTTTGGATCCAATTGTTCAAAGCTGCATCATCCCTGTTTAAACAGAATGGGACATTATGAAGTCTAGGGTAACGATCAAGGTGTATTAATGCATGACTCCAATTTTTTATCAAAACATTCAGCCAATTGGCGATTTATGAATCACAAAAATTTCATGAACGATTTAAATTTTCCGAAGTTATATTTTAAACTTAAATTAATCATTTTTTTCTTAACCATCAAAGATTTTAAACAGAAAGAAAATACTCATTCTGACAAAATTTACCAAATCCAAGGTTCAAAAAATATTTTTTTAAAAATGAATTTTTCGACAGCAGTTGACCCGCCATCAATAAAAAAATGAAGCATATAAATGGAAAGAATTTTAATTTATATCAATTTTTTTAACTAAATGAAAACTGTAGCAAATCAAGGTGCATACAATTTTACGGAATTCTATTTACAAACCAACTAAAGTTGCACGTACTATTGATTTATTTAGGAATACTAAATATTATTAAATAAGTTATCACAACTTAAACTTAATAGTTACGGGGTATTTATGGCATGCATTTTGTTTTGTTCATATGAAAATTAAAACCAAAGTTTTTGTTTAATAGACGATATAGAGAAAGTCGTCCCTAAAAAGGAATTATTACACAAATGCAATGGACATACAAAAGGTAATTAGCACATGTATAGCAATTTTACCGTATGACTTTCATCTTTATTGTCTGCCATAGTTTTGATCTGCTAGTAATTTGAAACATCAATTACAATGTAACTTTTGATTTACTTTAGAAAATAGCACAGAAAAGGGGCAGATTGATATTGATCAGAAAAGGTACTCCAAATATATTCAAGACCTGTAAATCACAAAGACCTGAAAATAGTTCGTGCTTTGTTTTATAATGCAACAGTACTATAGATACTTTTTTTTTTAATTTTTCGTAATTTTACTGTACACTTCGATTACTTATCTGAATTGAATTTTATACAAATTGAAAAAAAAAATGTTTTAATACTTGTGCTTAAAAATTGTTAAACTTAAGGATGTGATAATAAACCTTATGATATTTATAGCGATGTTAAAGAGGAAAAGCTGATACAGTTCAGAAGTTTATCAGGATGTACAGAAACTTGGTGTTCTCTTAAGGTATAGTGATTTGACTTATTTGATAAAAGTCATGCGGGGTTCGAATTATCTGTCTGAGTGTTTATTTTCATTACTCTGCATTTTCTATAATATCTTTTTGTCGTTTAGGGTGTCAGCACAATAAGCGATCTACGTAACGCTCTTTCCATAAAGCTTCAAATTCCACGACCTTTTATATTGGCTGTCAATAGAGAAAATGGCATAATTTTTAAAGATGAAACTGTCATAGAAACCCTGAAACACCCACCAACAGAATTAATGATTGGCAATCAAAACAGAAAGAAAGATGATGATGAAGATGATGACGAATCTGTGGAAAATGACGTCATATTGAATAGGCGTATAACGTCCGGAAAATGTCGAATGAGCTGTGGACATTTCACATGTAAATTAAAAATTGGTTTATATATCTATTGTCTAATACAGTACGCCATTGATATATCTCTAATTATAAGAATATCCCGATTGAAACTATAAACTAATTTATGCAGCTGGTTTTATTTTCCATCATGCAACTAAAAATATGAAGTTTTTGAAAAAACATCAAAATGACATAAATTCAGAATCTATCAATGTTAATTAAGAAATAGATTAACAATACTTATTTTTATTCATAAAAAAACGACTGGCGATACTTTACGAAAAGCATTTACTATTTCTAGTCATGTTAATATCTGTCCGGTTTTTTAATCCTTCACCCTCATTTTCTGTTTTGATCATGATTTTCTAAGTAACGTGTATTTTCAGTGTAACAGTCGCTTCAAAAAACAAAAAAAAAAAAAAAAAAAGGAAAAAAGAAAGCTAATGAATTGAAAAATTTTTTTTTAATCTAAGTTTTAGAATGTTTTAAGGTTATTTGTTGCAGTCCAAGTTATAAATTTATTAATAAACTATAGGCGAAGAAATCAATACTTACAATTTACTATGTATATATCTTAAGTATTGTGGGTTTTTTTATAGCTCCTGATTCACTGTATGAATGGACAAAGGAGAAACTGCCTTGTGGTATAGACAAAGGCCTGTTCTGTCCTCAATGTCGTCGTTGGTGCTGGGAAATAGATGAACTTATCGAAAAATGTAATATGTCACGGGATGAAACTATATTTTTCAAACAGGTTGCAAGTTTGAATGAACGTACAGCAAAAGAACTGGAAAAAGCCTGGCGGAAACGTAAAAGTAAAAGTCTCCCTGTGTTGGATGATGAACATTTTGCCAACAGATAGCTCGTTTAGTTTATATACGCATATGATTAGCTATTGGGATTGCTTATGCCTACTCTGAAACAAAAAAAAACCAAACAAACAAACAAACAAAAAAATGAAAGTTTACTAAAACAAGTTGAAATGCATTTGTACATGTACTAATGATTAACACTAATAAAAAATAAAAATATAACCATTGGCAAATAAATATTTATGGTAAATCTATATAAATCAAATATTTAATCATAATTGTATTCATAGATTTGTTAATATGACTTGGTGTAATATTAGTTTTTTTCAATAAGCAAATACACATGTAATATTTTCCTAACTCTTGCAATCAAAATGTAAAATGGATAAAACTAGATACATATTCAGTTCGCTTTCAGCATAACTGAGGCGTCAGAAAATACAACTACAAGAACACATTGCTCATTTGTTTTCGTATATCCATATTTAATAATTACACGTTGTAAATCAAAGAAATGTCAAGATTGAGTGATTTATATAGATGGAAACATTACATTAATGACATCATGGAATAGTAAGTAACTGCAATATTATCATACTTTTGCTGAATTCATTTACTTATAAAAAGTTTCCATATTATAATCTGGTTAGAAAAAAGTTTATGAAAGCCGCAATAACTCTCCCACCCACACAATGCATGTACAATTATATTTGACGTACTTAACAAATTCATAACCTTGTTACCAATGCATAAATTACCTATATTTTATTTCTTTAAGCAAAAGGATGACTGCACTTAAGGACATTTAAAAATTGCGACAAAATCACTTTTAAAAATGGGCATGTTTCTTTTAATTGTAGGTATTGCCAATGTCTTAACTGCAACTTTGTCTAATTACGTTAATCAAAAGTTCATATTTACAAAGAACGAAGTCGTTTTCATAGGCAGGGGTTATGACATTTTTTTGAATCTCCATTGGATAATGAGGACGCCCACTTTTTTACCGACTTAATACATAGTCAGCGCATGTTTGTCTATTGTTCTCCATTTAATGGTAGTTGTATATTTATATATAAAGGCTTATGTTAAAAGGAGATCAATAGACAAACATGCGCTCATGGTTAAAAAGAGAAAAAACTGTTTCTTCTCGTGTTCGCGTTCTCTGTTGTAAACGACCACGTGGTTACTTCATGAATATTGTAATTCACTACGTGATTTCTACCTCCAGGTAACTTTGTGAATACTAATATTCGGTCACTTGACGTGTAAGGTAGCACACATTCTACGGGGCGATATTGAATGTCCATACCTATTTCAATCCATTCCCATCGAGTGGTGGTTTCTTCATTTCTCTAAGATATCTTGAAGAGAAATCTTATATCTATTTCAAAAGCGTCTGATATTCTTTATAATTGAATATTTTAGAATTGAACATATTTTATTGTATATATATAAGATACATATACAAATGGTTCGGACACAAGTTCTGACAACTTACTAGGTCTTTACCATAAACAGAAAAATTATACAAAACTTACAACTGTTATAACATGATATTAAATTGTTATTACAATAAATGAAAATAAGTGATATATATACGAGAATAAGAAACAAGCACATAAACTATATTAAACAAATCTACCAGTTTCGTTGATATACAATTGAACTAAAGAGAATAATTGCTTATTAATTTCAGTAGATAATGACTCATCGCCCCATAATAAAAGATGAGTATTAATTATATGAAAATGGTCTAGTTGTAGCAGATTAAGAAAAAAATTATTTCTAGCGATAGCATAATTTTTGCATTTGAAGAAAAAATGGTAAGCATCTTCGGGTGAACCACACCGACAATTACCGCTTTCAATAATGTTTATTCTGTGTAAATCATAATTGAGTATGCAATGGTGTCTTAGCTTATTTTAGAGTATTTATGTGGTTAGGATCAGGTAGTTTTATATAGGCAGTTATCACAGTGTGGTAAGTAATAGTCAGAAGATATTAGAATAATACATAAATTATTAGGAAATAATGACGAAGTCATATGATTGTATAGTCTGCAACAAGAGAGCAACTGCTCCACATCGCCGACTTTTCAAGGGGGTGAAATATGATGCATATCGGAAAGATATGTCTTTGTTGTTGCGTAGGAATGTCACAAAAAATGATTGTATTTGTGGAAGATGCCATAAAGGTATTTCCAGGGGGAATTTACTGAACAAAAATGTAACAGCTGAAACAAATGTTCAACTTGAAGTGTCGACCTTTTATTCCGGAACAAAATCTCGTAGATATTGGGCGATATGTGGCATGAAAAGAAAAATCTTAAAAAGAATTCCACAGGCAGCACGTACATATGTTTTCGTGACACAAAGTGTAATGTTTTATAACAATGCACGTGCATGTCCTTGCCATTTTGTAGATAAATCTACGTTTAAGAATTCGGAATTTCTAAAATACTCATTTAGGTTTAAACGAAGTTCTAAGATCATAACGTCAAATGAACTAAACGACCACCTTACAATATGCAGAGTTGCTTTTAAAAAAACAAAATTCTCGAATTGACTTTGACGATGTAGATTGTTTAAGCGATGAAGACTATGTGTCTCTTACAGGTCTGAGTCGTACCCAATTTAATTCACTAGTCTCAAGCATAAATTTTAATGGTTTTCGACATAGAAAAGTTTCAGGCAGAGCAGCTTTTGCTCTTTTGTTAACCAAACTCAGAACCGGACTATCTACCAGCAATTTAAGAACATTATTTAATGTAAAAAGTGAACCGTATTTAAGTAGAATAGTCAAAAGAACGAGAGAATCTTTGGTGACTGATTTTGTCCCGAAATATCTGGGCTTTGAGAATATTTCAAGAGAAGACATTATTGAAAACCATACAACAGTTTTTGCAAGAGAGCTTCTAGCATCAGGCAGTAATGACACAGCTATCCTGTTGCTAGATAGCACATACATTTACATTCAAAAAAGTTCAAAATATACCTTTCAAAGGTTACAAAGGTCTTCCACTAGTCAAACCACTTATGATCGTCGCTTCAGACGGATACATCATTGATATTCTTGGACCGTATCTGGCAGATGGCAAAAATAACGACGCTGCAATCTTAAACAAACATCTTCTTGGGGATGAAAATGGGCTGAATAACTGGGCAAAAAAAGGTGATATTCTAGTTTTAGATAGGGGCTTTAGGGATTCTCTTGATTCGATAAAATCAGTCGGACTGCAGTCACAATGTCCATATTTCTTGGGAAAGGGTGAAAAACAGCATACGGTCCAAGAAGCCAACTTGTCGCGTCTTGTAAGTAAGATAAGATGGGCAGTTGAGTCTGCAAACGGCAGATTAAAAAGATGGCAGTTTTTGGCAAACATTGTCACCAATACACAAATTCCTTATATTGGTGAGTATGTACGGATAGTCGCATCATTGACCAATGCTTTTAGACCACCTTTGGCAAGCGATTCCTCTACTGACGAAACAATAGCTAAACGCATGCTTGAACGTTCTAAAATTACGGTCAATCCCTTAAAAGAACGTTTTATTAAAGAAACAGGTAGAAAAGTCGCTGTCAAGATGACAAGAATTGATGCTGATAATGCCCTTTTAGATTTTACGTTAACTTTTGGTATATATACCAGCTTAAGCAGGCATCATCTTATTCATTAGAACATATCGACAAAGATGGTAGTTATGACATTTTTGTGGGCAAAAATATGCCCGATATTATCCAAGCTAAAATTCAGTCACGCCACGTGTCATCAAAATCATATTATTTATGGATTCAGTTTGATGTTTTGGACAAGGAGGAAGACCCAGTTAAAGTTTGGTATTGCCAATGCAGATCAGGGGCACGTTTAGTAGGTACATTTAGTAGGTGCCCATGTTGCCTCTGTTCTTTGGTACATTGGCATACAAAGACATAACGATTGTGCAGATAATTGTACTCAAATTATGCCAGATAATGTTCTGGACTGTGCGGACATGGTCGATACATTTTCTATTAAACAACTTCATATTTAGAATATTATCAGTTGATGATAATTACCCAGTTTGTTTCTAAATATATTTTTTTCGCGTATTCCATTTTTATAGCTCTTTACTTATTCAGAAAGAGCTATGTGTTTCTCTCTCTCTCTCTCTCTCTCTCTCTCTCTCTCTCTCTCTCTCTCGCACACACACGAAGTCATGAGCAAAGAGTTTAACATCAACATGTGTATTGTTTATCCATGTGGTACATGTGGAAATATTTATGATATGGTAATTAACTTCCACTTTCTAAAGTCAGTCTTTTGTAAATGTTATTTTGTATGTTCTCTGTGTATTCTACGAGAAAATAGATCTAAATATTATATTTTTGAACCATTGTTTAAATGATCTACGTTCAAAGACGTCCAAAGACAGGATCCAGTAAACCAAAAATAAACTTTACTACTCTCACCACGCTAATTTATTGAAGAAAAAATTAAACCCCTACCACAAAAAAGTAAATAAAACCCATTAAAATAACCCACTAAATAAATTGACAAGCTAACCAAATAAATCGTGTTCATAAAAAACTTTTTAAAAATAATATAAAAATAAGACTCAATATTACGGGGAAAAAAATCAGCAATGATATCGTCGTTTAGGGGTCTCGATCCCGGACTTTAGTATCATAGCATTAACGGTTCTATGCGGTTCTATGCGTAACCGACTGAGCTACTTGTCTGTTTTGTTCGAATACGTTTTTTTTTTTTTTTACATTAATCCACTAAATGCTACCGGCCGATCTATGTTGTTTTAAAAACTTATAGAAATGGTGACGTTCAGGCAGAATAGAGAGAGAGAGAGAGAGAGAGAGAGAGAGAGAGAGAGAGAGAGAGATTTGCTCAACTAACCATAGAAACTACTATTCTAATTTTAGACCACTCATTACAATATTAGCTCCACCCTCTATGCATATTTATGAATTTTATCTTCAATCAAGGGCAGATAAGTCTAAATTCCAGATATTTGCCGAGCAGTAAGGGTAAAAAAAACAGTGAATTATTCTATTGCAACGCAGTGTGAAACCATTGTGACCTTAAATTTCTATTGAATATTGATCAAACTCTGTAACAAATGACTTGAAGTAAAATTGAGCGAGGAATAAACGTAATAATAGTGATCGAAATAGGGCCCAAAACACGGCGTTAAGTGCAGTCATCCTTTGCTAATCAAAGCATAATTTTGTTTAAACAATGATGGTAAGTCAAAATTAAAATATATGTTTTCAAATCACAATAATAAACTTCTACAGCTTAGCGACCAAGCCGAACTGTTAGACAAATTACCTGCAATCGGCTTGACCGGAAATTAGAGTATTTAGAACATTCTTCTTAGAAGTTTCCTAAATTACGGTAGTCTGTCATTACTTCTGTTGATCACTTAACTAAATTGTCTGAAGTTCAAATTCCTTATCACAATATGGTTGAAATCAATCTTTCTTATTACAGTTATCTACGGAGAAACACCAGGTGATTTGTAGTTATAAGAGTCTTACTGCACTGTCATTGAACATTATATTTACATTTGATTTATGTGCAAACTGTGTATATACGAGGGTTGTCCAAAAAGTTCGTGGACACAAGTAATTTTATTCAAAATAACGGCGCCATTATCAGGAAAGTATTATAATATTTTAATATAGGGTAAAATAATGTATATGTATAAAAATCAGAGCAATGTACAATTTTGTATTTGAGTTATCATTATATATACATTGCCTATACAGGCCGCACGGCCCAGTCTGACGTCGAGTTATAACGACGTTTCTATAACGTCGTAGGCCTGAGTTTACCTGATAGTAATATGCCGCATTCACCGTTTGGGCAAAGGGTACAATCGCATACTCCATCAAATTATCGCTTCTGCCACTTGTGGATAAGTAAACTCGAACTATTTCGATGTTTTTCCTGTTTCCTCCATCGTTTGTTTTGTTTCTATCGGTGTTTTAGCTCAGTCGACACAATTTTATGATGGCGCGCTGTTCCGCGCGGTCAGCTAACGTCGCTTTTTCAAGCGTTTTTAAAGACATGCTCTTGTCGTAATATCTTTTAAAGGTCCTCTGCTAGTTTGAAAATAACTTCAAATGACGTATAAAAATGACGTACACCATACAGACTACATCATAATAGAAGAATATGAAGTTTTGAAATGTTTTATAAAAACTGTAAATATTCATATCTAAAACCTCAATTACAAAGTTTGGACATTTTTTACGCTGGGCCGTGCGTACTTTCCGCGACCCTTTGATACATTAAAATTTTAGTTTTTCTCTATGGAAATCACTCAAAACCACTTTAGTTTGATTTGAAATTTTATGACAAAGATTTAGATATACAATATGTATATATATACCTATTTAAAATGACAAAAACGCCATTGTCCACGAACTTTTTGGACAACCCTCGTACATGCCAATACCTCTACTGAAGAAATAATATACATGTAGATGTGCTTATGCATTATTTATATATCAATTTAGATGCTATCTGTATTTGATAAATTAAATAAAAATTATCCTGGGTTGAAGTTTTGCTTTCTAAATAACTGTACGAACCTCGTACAATAAAATGAGTTAAAATAAATCTCAGAATGACTAAAAACATAATAATTTTTTTTTTCCTGAAAGGAAATTTGCAGGACACTGCCATTAAAACCGTTTGTAAAACCATAACGAAATATCCCAATTTTTAAATTCACATTTAAACGACAAAAAGATGCTAATCTAAAAGTTGTAAGCATTTAAGGAAAATTCTTCTAATTCAATTTGATGTATATCACTATGTGCACTTAATGGCAAATAACTGTTCAACATATTTTCCTGAAATTAGATTCTTACAAAATATACTGGCCAAAATTTCTAACGCCCACTTTTATATTTTTATTAATTACCAAACTGTAACATCAATTTTTAAGTCGTTTAAAATGCTCAACTGTTCATGTCCAAAAACTTGTAATCGAGTAAGGAATTACTCGACCATGACTGTTTTTATTGAAAAGCGGGGAACGCGTGTTCGACATGTTTCTCGGATGTGTTTTTCAAAAGGACTCAATTCGATCGATTCCTTATCTTTAACTGATTGTAAAAAACATAAAAACAATTTAGAACATAACCCAGTTATTCAGCCAATCAAATGTCCCCAATTCTCGCTAAGAATGCAGTCTTCGTGGTGAAGAATTTTTTTTCCTCGAATACTGAAGAGTTTTTGATTGGTGGAAACTTTGAAAAGGGGCGTTTCGGAAATTCTTCATTGCGTGACTTTATGTATACCCCCCCCCCCTCCCACACACACACACACACACACACACACACACACACACACACACACACACACACACACACACATCAAGGAAAAGCTGCCCATGAAAGATACTATTTTAAATCACAATGAATTCGTGCAAGATTCTTATATTTAATTCTTTTTCTTGTTAAATTGCAAAAAAAATTTGTCACCTTCATATGTTCCGTCACATTTTAAATTTCCTCCATTTTTCTCGCAAACACAGATACCAGCGATGTTTTTAAGACTGTTTGGGCATAGTTTTCGACCAATGATATTTATTGAAGAGAGAATACGGCTTTTACATGTATTTGGTTACCTTGTACAGATTTAAGGTATATTTTTAATCATCTGTATTATAATAGATTTAACACCTTAACACAATCTCAATATCCCATTTAATCAAAACCAATATCCTTTAAATCATATTCATTCTAACATGACTTGGTTGGAAGTCCACGTTAAAAATACGCGTGTTTGATTTTCACGTAAATAAATACACCGGGCTCCTTACATGTCAATTAAGGCACGGCAATATTTGGACACAATAGAGGGCAGTGTATTTTCCTCAAATCATTGATTTCATTGGCTTGGGTTCTGTTCTAAGACAGTAAGATCATATGAAGAGAAATCTTCGTCATGAAGAATGGGCTACGCTTCGCTTCGCTCCGATCCGCCCATTCTTCATGACGAAGATTTCTCTTCATATGATCTTACTATTACGAAGAAAAACGCGGCGCATGTCTGCCCAAGAACCTTCAAGATCAGTTGGCGTGGTCCAAGAAGAGCTCGGTTCACAATTGGTTTGTTTCCTTTGACAATATTGGCTGTATTTACTTTTAACGTTAAAAAAAGCAGTCCTACACAACAAAACAGCTTTTCCTGATTCATAATTTGCATCACAGAGTGCTAGATCTTTTTACAGACACCACTAAATCATTCTAAGGCTCGACCGGAAGTTCAATGCAACCGGAAGTGTTGAAGACTCACCATGAAGGCCAAAACGCCATGTAACGACACGTCAACATGATCGCTACATTAGGGTAACTTATCTTTCTGATAGATACCGTACAGTAAGCGCATCTGCAAAGCACATTTTATACCACATCAAAGGCCTTTATGGACGGGACGATGTAAATCCAAGACTTAGAAAGTTCCTCAGCATCCGAATTTCGCAGAACTAGACCACTTTAACAAATGGAATAACCTTCTACAGAGGTTTTTTTATTCAATCATGGGATCTCTATGAGATGCTGTTATTGGTGCAAATGTGGAACGTATGAGGTATTAATGTTGTGATTTTTATATCTTTGGGTACCTGTACCTTTTTGATTTTTTGATAAAGCACTTATATAAATTTTGATTATGTTTTTAATAAAATGCTTTGTTATTCTTTATTTCTCATATTTCATCTTTGTCATGGTCAAAATGATTGGAATTACGAACAGTATAAAACAAACAGTTGCCTGGGGCGTTAAAAATTTTGACTAGTACAGACCCTGAAACGTACTACTACACCAAAAAAGCGTGCGAGTTTTGTGCTAGAATTGTTTCGTGTAAACTGTTTAGCGTTTCGTGTAAACCGTTTAGCGTTTCGTGTGAACCGTGAAGCGTTTCGTGTAAACCGCTAAGCGTTTCGGGCAAAGCGTGCAGCGTTTCGGGCAAAGCGTGTAAAGCGTTTCGAGCAAAGCGTGCGAGGATCGTGTGAAACGTTTCATCAGATTTCATCCGGAACTTTTCTCAGTTATTAATTCTTTCAAAATGGCGCCCGAGTTTAGGACTTCCCGGAATAGTTTGTGATCAACAGAACACTTATGTACGTATACTAATGACTTTTTTGTAAAAAATAAATCAACTCTGTGATACTGTCAAGTCGTAATAAAAATGTATTATTTGAGGTTTCTTTTACATCGATAACTGAAACTTTTCGACAGTGTACAAATAGCACTCGGACATCGGGTAACTCGTACCTGCAGCTGACTAAACCTGTCAATCAAACTGTTTATTTTTTTCATTGGATGGTCACGCGTCTCTTTTTTGTCAACAGCCAATAAAAAAAAATTAATGACTTTAAAGCAGTCGGAATCAGTATTTGATAAAGAACATCATTTTAATGATAAAACGTTCATCAACTCAATAACAAAATTGAAGAAGAATAGAGGGGAAAATACACTGTTATGTATGGTACTAGTTTTAAACAGTTTGTGGTAAAAGCAACATTATGCGTACATGTATATTGAGTCTGAAAATTAATTCATTGATTTTGTTCCTTCCGATATAATTTAATGAATTTATTTAGAAAAAAGAAATCCTAAATAGTGTTACAAACTTTATTTTTGTTATGTCAATCGTCTCATTTTCTTTGATGAGTCTCATTTTCTTTGAATCGTCTCATTTTGATACGATATAAGAAAAAAAAATCGTTTGATTGCATAACCTTCTTTTAAATTCGGTGACTAATTTACTTCTAAATAATTATCAATTATCAATGTATATTAAATACATGTATTACGTTTTTATTCTCACAAATCATTTCAAAACAAGTCCTAGTGTTGAAATATAAAACCGCCGAATAACGAAAAATCGATTTACGTTTGTAATGATACGGATTTCCATTTTAATGTTTTAAATTTAGTAAACCATTTACATTTTCTGTATTTTTTATCATTATTTTTACGGAACAATTTCATTTTTCCTACGACATTAAAACGAGTGATTTGAGCGAGGAATACATGTACGTGCATGTTCTGTAGCATTTTTTTTTTATTTCTGTGAATGAATTATTTTTCATTATAGGTCAATATTGTTGATTTTAAAAAGAGATCTATTTGTCAAATGTCAGTATCTCTATTATATCGTGCCATTTTTAAACAAATCTTACCATCAGACATCAGAGGAAAAACCCGAGAGGACCCGATTGAAACGAAAATCGAAGCGTGTCCAAAGCGTGTGAAAAGCGAGCAAACCGTTTCGTGCGAGAAACGTTTCATGTAAACCGTTCAGCGTTTCGTGCAAACCGTTTAGCGTTTCGGGGAAAGCGTGTAGCGTTTCATATAAACCGTTCAGCGTTTCGTGTAAACCATTTAGCGAGCGTGTAGCGAGCGTGCAGCGAGCGTGTGGTGTAGTAGTACGTTTCAGGGTCTGTATATATGCTCTACGCGTAGTTTAGATAAGCTTATGAATCTCATGCTCTAGTAGTGGTTTATTACGTATGTAAATGTGATTGCATTGAATTAATTGTTTCCCGTATAACGTCATTGGTAAAATTAGAATAGCTTATTGCGTTTGAAACTGAGAAGAGCAGATTTATTTCATGATATTCAAAACATTGCTTTTTTTGCTCACCTGAACGAAAGTTCAAGTGAGCTTTTCTGATCACATGTTGGCCGTCGTCCGTCCGTCTGTTTGTAAACTTTTCACATCTTTGACTTCTTCTATAGGACCAATAGACTAAATTGAACTAAACTGCTTACAAGACATTCTTATGGGAAGGAAATTCAAAAAAAATTTAAAAATAATTTCAAAAGAGAGATTATCACAAAACAGTGAAAATAGGGTGTGTGTCTTAAAAAATCATCTTCTCAAGGTTACATTTCAAGCATCTTTAACTAGTGTAGATTCTTTAATGTTTAAACTGTGACTCCTGGACCAATACTGGAGTCCAAAGAAGGGTGCAAAGTTTAACATAAAAATATATGGGAAAAACGTTTGAAATTCTATTTTTTTTTTAAAGACGCCATTGTTACATTTCGTGATATTACTATACAAGCATCCGCAGATAGTGTAGATTTTAAATTGTTAAAACTTTGACCCCCGGACTAATACTGCAGCTTTAAAGTGTGTTCAAAATTCAACATGGAAACATATACACTGTATGTAGGAATTTTTTAAAATCTTCTCCTGAAAAATAAAATTCTACGTTTAGTGAAATTACTATGTAATTATCCTCACAATGACCTTATCTCACTTTTTTTTATAATTATGTTAATTTGTAATATTCAGAGTTTTTCTGTTTTGTTTTGATAAGTGAAATCTTTTTTTAAACATTATATGCGCGGTATATAATTATTGGTTTTAATGTATTAAGGATGACGTTTACTCAGAATATAAAAAAAAAATCAACTGATGATAATGAAAAACTATTTATTGTATGTTATAGACCTTTGATTGTAGTGTTATTTTTCAATTTCAAAAAAGTAGGTCAATGACCTACTTTTTGAATTAATGGCCATTGAATATTTTTTTAAAAAACAAGAAAAATCCCTTAGCATTTTACACTACGATTGAGATTTTCTTAATTGTAAAAATATTACAAATAATAAAACACTATGAAAAATGATATACAGTTTGTGAATGGTAGTGGCACTAAATAGATACAAAGCACAAAGATTTTAGCAACAATTTTAAAAAAATATATCAGTCCGAATTTCCTCTATCAGTTTACAAATCCCTACCCATCTTTGATCCAATTTTACAAAAAATTGAATGAAGATAATACAAAAACATTTATAGAATTGAACTTATTATATTGACCTTATTCTGTTGGCAAAAAATTTATATGAGGTCAATGATCAAAATTTTGAGATATGGTGTCTTTTATCGTTTTTAAGCATTTTTCAATATAATGAATAAGTGAGGTAAAACCAACAGAAAATATGCAAAATTATATAGACTAAAATATAAAATCTTAACTTTTAATATGGGCCACATCACTCACCTGTACAACACGCAGTTCTTGCATCTCTATCGATATTTATGAATATTAATCTCTTCTAAAAAAAACTAAAAAAGAATCTCATTTATTTCAAGAGTTAAATATAAAAAGATGCCTACTTTTTCGGACATCTTATCTAAAGATTTAAGATGGATCAACAAACCAATCTAATTATCCTCGGCCTCAACGTATCAATTTGAATAATTTGGAAAATTTGGAAAAAATTGGAAAATTAAGAATAAAAATATATATCAACAAATTATTTATTTTCAAGGTTTCAAGTATACTTAGTTTTTAATATATATATAAATGAAAGTTTTAATTTAGAAACATCCAAACTCCAGCATGTCACGCCAAAACAGTTTTAATTATATAACACTTGGAGACCGGACACCCTAGGCTGGGTTTAATCTACTTCTGAATGTTCAACATCCTCTTAAATATATTTTTCCTACTTTAATTTTTTATCCCGGACGTATAAATCCCACTGTTCAAAGCTGTATCATCTCATTGTTAAGAGAGATATGTTGGGGATTATTTGATATTCCAATGTATTCTTCCTCTCGACACCAGCTTAGAATATACATGACTTATGGCATTTTTTAAACCTATACATATAGATAAAAAATTATTAACAGCTAACAGCACATATATAACACATAGCGTCTTATTACTGAACATAACGAAAACGTTAACTTCTTAAAAAACAATTCATTACTAAATAAATTAAATAAAATCTATTTTTTTTTCATCTAAATGCTCTTAAGCCGTGCTGAAAAATTCATTCAACTTTTTATGAGCATTTTCTAACAATATCTAAGAGATAAACATAATCATGAAAAATGTATTATTTAGAACATATCTAGACTACACAAACATTGATTTGAGCGCTGTATTATTAAAAACATAAAAAAAAAAATTAAAAGTTGAAACTGTGAAACTGTGAATAATTCTTTTATTTTATTTTCGTTACCACACACAAGCTGAAGTTGTTGGATCTTCTATTATATATATAATATCAACGTGTTAATTGTTTTTATTAAAAGGAAAACAGTTTCAACCTTTGTCTCAGTATCAACATTTTTAATTTGTTTCGCGTGAGAGTCAGGTTTGCTGAGATAAATGCATATTAAATCATGCTTAATGAGACACCAAACACGTTTTCGGTGCTTCACTACATAAATCTTTTACTTAAATGTCACAAAATGGCGATTTAATTGTTTTGCGATATTGTTTGCATTGGTCAATTTCATTGAATATGATCATTGCGCAGTGGTTAAAGTGTCGGGCTTGTAAACCGCAGATCCTGAGTTCAAATCTGCCTCTGTCAATCTTTTGTTCATATTTATTGTATTATTTTAGAAAATCATATTTTATCCCCGCCGATTTGACTTACAAACCACTTATAAATAATGATCTCTTTCAACATCAATTAATGTCCTGTTGATTTGAGAAACCATTTGAGAGCATAGTGAACCACCTTAAAAGTAGACACACGTTTTAATGCTAATTCTGATTTGTTAGGAAGTACAAAAATAAATAAACAATTTAACATTTTACCGATCAATTACTAGCAAGCCGTCTAAAATTGTATGGGAAGTACATGAAAATTAAAACAAAAATAAACTTATCCAAAATACATATATAAATATTGTTATTTAACTGTATTAAGTTCACAGGATGATAATCAGATTTCCTCCAAACCGGTTATTTATTGCGATTAGCGTGCGTTTATGAATTATTTTTTTGTTGCATCGCAGGCGGGCAATATTGTTTACACGTATTTATTGTATATATATTGTATATTTTATCTTTATGGTAAAACTTTAACATATGCATGGATAGTCGTGTTATATACATTTTATTGTTGTGTTATCTTTTCATAAACCGTTGTATTACAAGGTAAGATACCTTCTATCCTAAGAATATATTATTCAAAATATTGCTCTGGTTAAGGAAAAATTATAAGAATAATGTATCGCTTATAATTTGTTATTCAATATTTCAATTGTCATTCATTTACAGTAACGGTTGCAAAACATGGGAGAAACAAAAGCTGAAATGTAAAGGTAAAAGATCATTTAAAAAAATACAAGTAGACGTAATGATTTGAAATTTTAAATTAATCACTTGTTGAGCATCTCTCATTATTTCTTCTCTTTTATTTAACACAGATTGTCCTCCTGGATATCTAGGTCAGAATTGCTCTGAACGCTGTCGGTATCCTAGTCATGGAATGGAGTGTCAGAAAAGTTGTGATTGCGAGGAAAAGTTCTGTGACATTGCCACTGGTTG
This sequence comes from Magallana ariakensis, assembly GCA_020458035.1. Classification (NCBI taxonomy): domain Eukaryota; kingdom Metazoa; phylum Mollusca; class Bivalvia; order Ostreida; family Ostreidae; genus Magallana; species Magallana ariakensis. Next base: position 35,910,181 of record CM035812.1, read on the forward strand.
CTTTTTACCAAATGGTACTTTTCTACGGGTTTTTTTTATGCGTTTATCTTACATTCAAATCGTCTATTATGATTCTAAGTATTAACATGAAAAAAAAAAATCGTTTTAACAGTATACATGTAATGTCATGTTTGTTTGAGATGAAGTAAATTTTAAATAACATTATAATCCTTTAATAATCAGCATGCACATGTACAAGTGATTTTCATAATTTCCTTTTCGTCTGATATGTTTTTTTTTTTCGCGCGGAATTTGTAAGAAATGGATGCATGCAGTACACATGTGCATCTAGAATGATATATCAGTCAGTGAAAAATGCTATCATTCCTATCCAGCATCCGTAATCACGTAATTTGCAAACTTAGGATGCAAGTATTCTAACTTTTTCAATTTATATTTAAATATTTCTAATATGAATAAAGCTAATCTTGTCAAAGATAAAAAAAATATTAGGACTCGAAAATTTTCCAGCAAACTTTTTTTCTGAAAGTGCAGGATAAAGCCATGCTATTCAGTAAAATAAAAGGTTACTTACAAGGAAATAACTAAAAGATGGCTGAATGATACAGCTCTGACATTCAGTCAGTTACCTTTTCAGAGTTGTATATTACCATTCAAATTGCTGAGTGGCGGAACTTCATCCCTTAAAATAGTATTGGGAAACATTTGACTTCGTAGTATTTTCCTAATGTTTTAGAGATAAAGGATGAAAAATGGAAAATCTATAAAACAAACACAAAAACAATTATTATTAGTTATTATTATTCAAATTCATTGGTACATGGGCAAAATTAAATAGTATATGCATATATTGTGGTTAATTTGCTTTGCAGTATAATTTTTATAATAAAAGAAAATGCTGCTCATTTCATGTACATGGTTGCAGAAAACGTCTTCATGAAAATATTTCAGATGTACAAAAAAATGTGATTTACAAATTTCTAAAACGTTTAAGCATTTCTTATTCTAACTATATATAGAGGCAATTTGATAATACTTGTAAAACAGATTATTTACAATATGATATATAGCTATATTTACATTCCAGTGTTTCTCTTGTAAACACTCCTCTAAAAATCCTTTTAAAATTTTGAGGTACAGACGTAATTGTACGATATGTGTGGCTTGTTGAATAACTGTCTTTTATATTTAGTGAAAGGAAACAGTATACATGATATTCAAAACAACCTCCTTCTAGCATTCAATTTGTAGAAAATTATCCCCCTTTTTAAATTTGCACTTCGTATGCATTAAAAACTAGATGCTGTCATTAGACAGTAATACCCGCACCAAGTGTTTGCCCCTAAATAACACTGTTTTGTACCAGTTTTAGTAAAAACGAAGGCCATGTGCACATAATACACCATCAACGGAACCCACGGGTTTTCTATCCATTACACTGCAGTGTAACGGATAGAAGACCTGTGGGTTCCGACGATGATAATACACATGAGCGGCCCTCTATGTACAATTTGTGGTTGAACTGTTTGCATGTGAATTTTTAGTTAATAAATAATCTTTTCATTTCATTTCATAGAAAGTATGGTCTATATAATTATTACAAACAAAATAAAATTATGCCCCCTTCCCTCGGCGGTTGCCGGCTTAATTTAGATTTGCTTCTAGGTGCCAACATCATCGCGTGCACAGATTTAGAGAAGGGATTGGAGTGGGGGGGGGGGGGGTCCAGACCCTCCCACCCTTGAAAAAAATAATTTATATTAATACATGTAGTAAAATTACCAAACAATACACCTCGGACCCCAATCCCCCCATCCCCTGCAAACACAGTTACATACAACTTTGCCACCCCCCCCCCACACACACACATACACACACACACTCCTCATGGCTAAATAAACATCAGAATATTTTGATAACAACGAAAGCCTGTACATGTAGTTAAGTGCATTATAATCAAAATTCTTTCACAGTGACGTTTTATAATTTTAAATTTTTACAATACAGGTATTTAGCAAAAAAAGATCAATTTTTAAAATTATGGAATCTGAAGTAAAAAATAGAAAAGCCCCAGCAGCATTTGAACTCTCTACAGACATGTAGTTAACGCTCTAACCCATTGCACTTCACTATTAGGTAACATTATTTGGGGGGGAAATATTATATTTAAAGTTTATTGTTTATTTCTGCAATAGGGAGTTCATTACAATATGCAGGTGTCCTAGCTGTATATACCACCTTAAGGTACTTCACTACACCTTCAACTAGTTTCTCAAATCAGCACAAAATTACTTAATTATGATAGAGAGAATGATGAATAAGAAGTATATATGTTAAATAGGCGAAAAAATTAGCAATTTTGGATAAAAAATGATATTTTCAAAAATTTCATTCAGTAAACATGAACAAAAGCCCCAGGCGGATTTGAACTCATGATCTGCGGTTCACAAGCCCAATACTTTAACCACCGAGCTACGACGATAGACAACAGAATCGAACGATATAAACATTTTAACAAAACATTTAAATCGCCATCTTGTGACGTAGTGTCTTAAAAAGTATAAGTCTGGGTGTAGTGAGGTACCTTAAAGCTGAAATATATGCTTTACATATTTTTACCTAATAAAACAGTACAAGGGGTTTAAAAGAATAAAGTCATGAAAATACATGCATGTTACAAGAAAATGATCTTTGTCCGAAGTTACGTACACAACACAGGTCTACAGGTCGCATTACCGGGTACTAGTTTTACCCAGCTCTTCGGTTAGATGGGTTTCACGTGGTGTACATAACGGTATGTGTTTTCCATGTGCAGAATAGGATTAATTAACATGCATAAACGTTTCTTTTGTGATGATCAGCTAATTAATGGATTCATATTGTGCTCTAATTGGATTATCATTATGATGTTGACCAATATAGGTAAGCATAATACATGTAGTACTCGCACAATATTATGAGACACCGGTATACATAAGTATTACTTTCACTTTCTAAATAAGTGATCTCCCTTTGCCAGCATACTGTATCATCATCTTTTTTAAAATATCTAAATAAGCTCATAATTGTTACCTATCCTATCGCATTTGTACAGTTTCTGTCATTTTAATTGCAAAAGTTATTTTTTCATTTGTCAGACTTAAATATTAAGTTGACCCCATATTGACCCTGTGACAGTTTGTATTAAATTTGTGTATTACATTAAAATAAGTGTAGAGACTTATCATGTCTATATGAGTTTTATTTAATAGGGAGGAAAGATTGTTTTTCTTAATGTATTATGATGCATCAAATAAAATGTAGGCCATGACCCTATGGGATTGTTCTGACCCAATGAAACATGAAAATACCATTAATCTTGATAACTGTTGAGATATTCCCCACCACTAAACCAACTATATTCTTGTTTCTAAAATCATTATGATGCATCAAATGGTGTAAGTACATGACCCCCAGGAGTTGTCTTTAAACCACCCCCTACCCCTCTGAAATAGGAAATGATGATATACTTTGATAATTTTTAACTTTTGAGATCCCCCATCCCTAAACCATATTTATTCTTGCTCTTTGTGTGCATCAAATTGTATATAGGTTATGCCCCCTTGGAGACACCCTGACTAATTCCAGAACTGGATATAATAAAGTATTTTATCTTATTCATATGTATAGTGTTTGATCCATGTGGGTAATTTCTAGCCTATTGATGACCCTGCTTTGTTTAGGATTACAATTGCCGCGAATACATATAACATTTTGTTTATCTTATCAATAAGAATTAAAAAGCAATTTCCTAAATCTTAATGTGCATCTAGAGGAAAATACCAATCAAGAAATGATTTAAAATTTGCTACTGTACACATGTTAGAATGTATTAAAGAAGACTCTGAATCTGATGGGGGGTGTGGAGGATAAACATTTAATTTTAATCATTTATTGTTATTAATTTTAACTTGAATAATAGGCAGAAAATAAGACTTCTGATGGTGTATTCCCCGAACGGCTACTCACCAAAACAAACACCTAATTATTTTAGGCAATTATGGGGTCCTATAAGCGGGTACAGGTAGAATATACCTGTGACCACCTGGATTCCCCTAATCAGTTAAATTAGCATAAATTCAGAAGAAATAAATGCATGTTTCTATAAATGTAGTAATACACATTTTTTAAACCTAAATCAATGTTGCAGTTTTCAGTCATTTTTTTTTAAAATTCTGTTACTTTTCAACAACATGTATTACATGTATATATACTAGTATGCTATATTTTAGTACCTTTTTATATAGAAAAGACTCAATTTTAAGTCCCAAGGTGAATGATACTGTGATAGTGGGTTGTCCCAAAGATTCACAAGTCCACTTAAGGGTTCTTCATTTATTCAGATATAGAGATTTAAGGATTATATTGGCTATAGTAAACCACCTGATCATGTGCACATGTATTAAAGTGACCATACAGGTGAAATGCCTTAAGGCTATAAAATATCAGAAGCCACTAGAATAGATAATTAAATAATAATTACTTGATAGGTGCATAAAAGACAGGGAGTTATAGGGATAATAGTCTGTTTCTAAATATGTACATGTAAAATATAAATGAAATGGAGGATGAAGATGATGATGTTGATGAAATATGAATAATGCATGAATTTTATTATCATCATAAAATGCACCCTATTACAATACCAATCATTTTATCTTTCTAATTATCCATGTATATTTTATAATTTTTGTTACTTTGATTAACATATCAGAATCAGCACCCATAATCAACCCCACCACCCCAGTCCGAACCATTACATGTTATCTGTTTTAGCTCTCTCTCTCTCTCTCTCTCTCTCTCTCTCTCTCTCTCTCTCTCTCTCTCTCTCTTCTGGTGTTTCCATGCTTTCTCGTGATGAGTCTCTCTCCATGTGTAACATTTAACTAATTCTGATCATATCTCAATAGATCATTTGTCAATTATGCAAGGTGTAATGTGATTTTTTTTAAGAAAAACATTTTTTACCAGTTTATAAAACTTTTAGACCCCAAATTATATTTTAATTTTAATACATCATTCAACAATTAAGAAAAGTGTAAATGAAAGGTTTTTTTTAAAATTTTAAGCAAAAATAAATGCAAGGTTTTTTTATTTTAAGAGAAAAACACCGTCATTTTATTTAAAGTCTAAGTAGGGATACATGTACATACATGTGTGGATCCAGAAAATTTTTCCAGGGGAAGTGGGGGGGGGGGGCGGGCAACAGTTATTTGAGTTTGCCGGGGGGGGGGGGTTGGTGAGGGGGGTCTGAAGCGTTTTTTTTGGCAATATTATAAATTAAATGTAATTTTAAGAAATTTGAATTTTGAAGGGGGGATCTGGACCCCTGACCCCCCTCTAGATCTGCGCATGGAATAAATGTTAATTTCATGCTACTATTTGTCTACCAGGATTAAATTAAATTTTTCAAAATCTTATTGCACATCTATAGGACAGTCCCTATCATATCTGAAGATATGATGTATCTATTCATTAAATAATAAGGGGAGTTCTTGGATCTAGGTTTCTGTAGGAGTGATAAACGTCAATTTTCTGCTATTTTTTGACTCCCTAGATGAAATTTAAATTTTTAAAACCTAACTGCATATCTTAAGGAGAGCCACTATCATATACCAAGATATGATGTGTCTATTCATTAAATTATAAGAGGAGTTCTGGGATGTAGGTTTTGTTTAGGAGTGATAAACGTCAATTTTCTGCTATTATTTGACTCCCTAGATGAAATTTAAATTTTTAAAACCTTACTGCACATCTTTAGGACAGCCTCTATCATATCCCAAGATATGATGTGTCTATTCATTAAATTATAAGAGGAGTTCTGGGATGTAGGTTTTGTTTAGGAGTGATAAACGTCAATTTTCTGCTACTCTTTGACTTTCTGGATGAAATTAAAATTTCTAAAACCTTATTGCACATCTATAGGACAGCCCCAATCATATCCCAAGAGATGACAGAGCTACTCCAAAAGTTGTAAGAGGAGTTACGGGAACCATTATACTTTTTTTGCAAAAAAACGTCATTTTTTGTTGCCCACTGATCCCTGTGATGAAAAAAAAAATTCTGAAACCTGATCACACTTCAAAATGACACCCCCAATGATATTCTAGAAGATCATTTGGCTACTGCAAAAAAAATGACGTTTTTTAAACCAGATTTTTTGTAAAAAAAAAAAACGTCATTTTTCAGCCACCAAATGACCCCCAGGGCAAAATTGAAATTTCCGAAACCTTATTGCGCATCTATAGGATACCCCAAAACATATTCCAAAAGATGATTTGTCTATTGTTGAAAATGTAGGAGGAGTTCGAGGAAGAAGGTTTTTTGTGAAAAAACGTCATTTTTTACCAATTATTTGACCCCCAGGACTACCAGAGAATTTTTTAAACCATTTTACAAAACAACATGACACCCCCAATCAAACTCCAAGAGTTCAGATTGCTAGTTTATACGATGTAAGAGCAGTTTGAGAAAGTAAAACGTGACAGACGGACGGACAGACGGACGGACGGACGGACGGAACAGGACAACAACAATATACCAAAACTTTCTTTAGAAAGTGCGGGTATAACTACATTTTTGTTTAGTTATCGTTTGTCTAGTAACAACTTTGGTTTTTTTTTTATATAATTGTAAATATACTTTTTTAAGATGGATGCAGAGATGGCTACTTTGGTGACAGATGTGTAAATAAATGCCGATATCCATCTTACGGAAAAGACTGTCAAGATAGCTGTCAATGTTCCGAAACTGCTTGCAATTTTATTACCGGATGTGAGGTTTCTAAACGTATGCAGGCAATTATTCCAATATTTATTTAAATGCTGTTAGGTAACAAAAAGAGAGATTTGTTGCTCAAATGATTTTCTAATTTGAATTGTCTCATGAAGACAAATATTATTTTTATTATCTCATATTATATACATGTACCAAATAAAACCATTGTACTTGTTATTTTAAGTCTTTATTTATAGATGAACAATTAAAAGCTGACAACAAATATCAACACATAGCTTCCGGAATTACTTCATTCACGGTTATAGTTGCAGTTTCTATTTTGTCCTCCATCCTAATCTCAGCTGCCATAACTCTTGCTATCTGGCGTCTTAAAGGACCATATATCTGGAACAGGAGATCGTCTCAAAATATTTCACGACAGCAAGGACAACAGGGACCAAGCCATGCAGCAACGCAACAACCACACCATGTTGCCTTTGATAGTCGCCAAAGAACAAATGAATACTGCTTCAATGTTAATAACAGGCCAAGCCAATCTTACTGTTCTTCAATGGAGGTTTCTACCATTCTTCCACCGTCAGACATGAATCGTGCAGTGCTGCAGCGAGAAAACAGCTCGGATACGACAGTATATGATATCGGCTCGTGTACTTATGAGCCTGTCGTTTCCCCTGTATGGGAATAAAATTGAGATGAGTGTAACTAAAATCAGAAAATGAATATATCTTGAAAAAAACGCACAAAATGTTGATAGTTAAAAAACAGAGATGGTGGAGCTACTAAACGCAGAAAAATGTATATATGTATAGCAACATTTTGCTTTAACGTCAGCTTTGTAGACCCTTTGTTACTCAACTTTTTGTTTTGATTTATAATAAAACGGATTTCAAAGCACAAATTTTGTTATGCGAATGTCTAGAAATATCTAAACTGTATTTAGAATGGATTTTGCATTCAGTATACCTACATGTAAATTATTTTGTTTTGCATAATTATGTATTAATACAGTACATGTATGTTTATAAAAAACATAAAACTGACAAAAAATCAACACCGGTGTGTTTCCATCTGTATTTTCAAATTATACCTATCTAGACAATATGTTCTTACTTACATGTAACATGCATAGTATTTTTGGAATGCATTTTTTTATGTAATTATGTAACAATACTTTTCTATTTGTTTTGTATGTAACATTAATATTGTAAGTCAACTTTTTATCTCCTTTTTGTTCGTCTTTATTTGCAGTTTATGATATACATGTACCATATGCTTTAAATAAACTGTTTTCAATAAACTTCCTTAATTAACTTACTAGAGTTAAACAGATTGAGACAGGATTTGGATTTTATGGATGGCGGGGGTGGTTTCGCGCGATGGACTCGGTCGGGGTTTTTAAAATAGCTGGAGAGCCTTATGTCTGTAAAGATATTTTAGGGGTTGAAGGTTGCTATAATGTTTGTTGCATTTCTTCTTGTGTAGTGGAGCTCGAGTTCATGTCATAAAAAAAGCATAATTGATATTGGGAAATTAAATCATTTCAATAGAAAACATTATAATCTTATTTGTTGACCAAAGAAATAATTAAAAACAACCTGGTTCATTTCATGGCCAAAATATCTAGTCTGAATACAAGAGCACAATTTTTGCTTGTTTGCCAATAAAGGTGTTGCTTGCCTCACCAAAAACCTTATTAACGCCAATCTGAGATTAGAGCAAACGAGCAAAAAACAGTTATTTTCTGTTTTACGTTATTATTTTCGTCTGTCCCTTTTGACGATTTTAACCAAAAGTACACATACCTGTCAAAGAAGTATAATTCAATGGAATAAATGAAACCAAAGATTTCCTCAATGTAACGCCATCTCTTTTTACCCAGAAAATTTCAATGAAACGGAAACAAAATCCTTACGGGGATTTATAACTAGAAAAACTGATATCTATAATGATTCAGAAGTCACTCGATACAATTTTTCAACGATATCATCCGGTTACCCTCATGCTGAATGCAGTGAAAAATATCCGTAAACTTTTCTTCTTTTTAGCTGTGCATTGTAACCTTAGAATCTAACTAGAGGGGGGGGGGGCGTTTCAAAGCAGATTTTTTTCATAGCTTTGAATTAATTTTGTTTGAACCTAGAGGCATTAAAATATTGAATATGTATAATTAAGCAAAATGTGTAGGCTGCTGGGACATTTTGGGACAGAGTATGGGATTTTGTATATCAAGGTCTGTCATGACGAAAGTGATGTGTCTTAATGACCATCAATCCGAGTTTAAGACTTTTGTTTTAAATGTATTTACTTAGCAGCTTTTCCCCTGAAATGTTTAAGTCGTATTTGCACTTCTGGTTCAGAGAAATATTATATTGACAATATTTCATTTTTAGCACGATATACAATCATATATCATTCTGAATTAGTTTATGTATACAAGCGTTATTTTTTGAGATTTTCGATAATTTTAAGTATTTTGTAAAGTTAACTTTTACAAATGCTATAAACAATTTCTAATAAAAATTGATTGAGGTCTAAGCTAATCCGTTGGAATATATTTAATCATGCTACAAAGTACTACATTTTGTGATGGTGAATAACAGATATTGGAAGCATGTTTTAATTTTTTTTTTTCATTCACCGATCTATCATTTATTTTTTTACATTTGCTAGTGTTCATTTATTGCAAAGTATCCAATACATGTTGTGACCTTTTTGTCAAACTCTTTCTTCAATAATCAAGCAAAAAACGAAGGCATGTAGTGCAAAAATACCTCAACATTATTTCACAATGTGGGAATACACAAGGTAAACCGTTTGGAGTATTTTTAAAAAAATAAATAGACCCAAACATTTTCAAGTACAATAGCATTTTTAAATCACCAACCAACTGTTTCCATAGCATTTGTTCATTTTTTTTTATTACAACAAATCTAATTTCTGATTTTCAGTGTTTTAGAGTACATTAGAATAAGCATAAATGTAATTTTTGTTACACGTAAATATTTTTTTTTCATATACAGTACAGAAATACTTTTAGAAAACACACTCTATGTACTTTCTATATTTGCAAATTTGAATGCAATTTTAAACACTTTTAATTTAAACCTATTTTGATTGCCATAACAATTTTTTTAAATAAATTCATATAAATTGATCAATCGACTTGACAATGGTCCATAATACTAATGATATCGCTTTCTGAAGCCTTTGTAAACTATTTACATGCATGAAATTGGTAAACTTCTTCGTTTAGACCACGAATGTACTTTCAATGTTAAATGAGTATGTTTGGAATATGATACATTCTATTAGTGCTTAGTGATTGGTACACCAAACTATGCAACTTTTATGAAACCTTTTTTTGGGGGGAGGGTGAGCGGGGGGAGGGGGAGGGTTTTGTCGTTGATTTTTTTTTGGGGGGGGGGGTTGGTCAGTTTTTATTTGGTTTTTTGGTGGGGTTTTTTTTTTTAATTTGGGGGGGGGTGGGGGATTAGTGTTTTGTTTTGTTTTGTTTTTTAACAATTAATAGTGGTAAAAAATCAAAGTACAAACCGATATTTCATTTGTTGGTTTATAATTTTCAAAAGGATGAATTTTTCTTATATAAGAAAAGTATAGCAAGAATATTGTAAATACAAATACATTATACTCCGTATATTAAGCAAGATAAAATATTCATTCAATAAGTTATTGTATTAAAGAATGCATTCATTTAAAAGATGTTTGAAAACAAGACATTTGTTAATTAATAAACAATTTTTTTTACTTTTCATTATATCAGGATTAAACACTCTAATTCCAAATTACCCGACATTTAGCAAGTCACGAACCAAAAAACCCAAATCAATGATAATGAACTAGCATGTCAGATTTTCAAAGAGTGGGTTTTAAACAATATATCCTGCTTAAATATTTTTTGCCATTTGATATCATTGATTCCCTGCTATTCTTGTTATTTTAATTAATCCTCGTTTAGCAGATACATAACAAAATAGATGTTACATGAGTGTGTTGCTTTTATGCTTCCTCTTGATAAACTAAATTTAATTCAGCAATTAGTAGGGAGCTCATTAATTCTATCTACATACAGATATTAACATTATTTTATGATCATGCTAATTCATGACACTCCCATCTATTTTTACAAACGCGTGGGTTTTTAATTTTTTGTTAAGGGTTTGTCTCAAAAGTAGTATAATTTTACTTCATTAATTAAAATGTGTAAAATGCATTCGTCCGCTTCGCCAGTCTTACCTCGGTAATCTCTATTGACCAAATGTATATATGCAAATTTGATAAAACTGGTCCACATATAGATTAATCTTGTATACGTAGAACACTGTGCCGGATAATTATGCCAGTGCCAAGGTGGCATTTTTGCACCCCTCTAAGCTGCATATATCGCAAAATTCAAATATGTCATGTGATAGACCATTGCTTAAAGAGTTTTCAACTACCTTTGTTATCATTGTATCTCACCTGTCAGGTGAGATATTTACCTTTCAAAAATAAATTCCTACAGGAAAATAATTTTTCCCGTAGGAAAAACAATATTCCTATCGGAAATTTGAAATTTCCTATCGGAATACAAGAACTTCCTATAGGAATTTAAATTCCGATAGGATTTGATAAAATCCGATAGGAAATCGTAATTTCCTATAGGACAACTACCTTTCTGAAGTAAATTCCTACAGGAAATGTCATTCTTCTACAGGAAATATAATTCCTATGGGATTTTCTAAAAATCCTATAGGATTGTCAATATTTCCTGCAGGATAATCATTTCTCCTAAGGGAATTATCATTTTCCTATGGGATATTAATTTTTAAAGGTAAATATCTCACCTGTCAGGTGAAACACACTTAAAACAAAAGTGGTTATATACTCTCTAGACAATGGTCTATCATTTGGTATATATGGATTTTTCTGAAACTGCATCTTAAGCGGGTGCAAAAATGCCACCTTGGCACTGGCATAATTATCCGGCACAGTGTTGTAGGTAAATGTATATACAAATATAACAAGATGTGAAACTATAAGCGGTAAAAAAAATACGTAATGTCTATACTTTGGACACATTTTTATCTACATAATTATTTTATAGTTATTTATTTCATTTTATTTTATATTTGTTTATTCCATTTTACAATATCTTGGTATAATATTGGTATTATGCATGTATTACTTTTAAAAAATGTATAAATCTTCTGCATTTTTATATCATTTAATATACATGTACTTTGAAAGAATTAATACAAATGCATTACGTTGTTAAAATAGTTAATCTTTTTTGTGAGCAAATAATTGCATAAAACAGGAAATACTTTAATCAGGTTTTGACTTTAACTTGCTTTACGTTTAAAGAAAAGTCTAAATTTCATTTGTTTATTCTACATGTTCCCAATTTCGGAAGGCTATGCATGAATGTAATTGTTTTATTCTCTTTTGTTTGGAATTACACTCTAGAAAGTCTTGTGTGACCATCCAAGGGACTTATTTAAAGGCACATAAGACAGGAAGTCCCATAATGCAGTCCAAGACTAACCTCACAATCTTTTTATATATCATTTAGCTATTTCTTTAAGGTAATGATCCATACCCCACTACATAAATAAAATACCTACAGAATTTTTTCAAATTTCTCAAACATGTACCTAGGGATATATCCTTATCATATTTTATCCCGTTGGCTTGTCCATCGGTATTATAAAAGCTAGGGCCGTTGCTAAAAATAGAAGCAATTGCGGAAATTGGTGCTTTTTCATACATTAAGAATATTAGCCCTAAGCCTAAAATTTGACTTTCAGAAAATCATTTTTGACTGATATCCTATGTAAAATGAACAAATTTACAGAATTCTCTGAAATAGTGATAATGTTTACTTCTTAAGGCCCTTAATCAATAGAAAATAAAATTACCCAAAGGAGCGGCATTTTTATGATCGCAATGGGCGTACTTTTGGTAAAATTCATTAAAATATATATTTTGGAAAAAGTTCCGTAAAAATAACATTTTGCATAGTTTTATCATTTCATATCTCTAAAAAGTACATTTAGCTTTTTGTTAAATAGAAAACATGATTTGAACAAACCGTTGATCAATCTGTATTATATAAATCGCATAAAATGGGTATTTTGAATATCGGTAAGTATTATGGATCGAGATCGGTATTTCGAAGTTGCAGTCACGTACACGGAAAACGCTAAGTACCTGATATGCTTTCAAGACAAAACCTATATTCAACTATTTTTACTGGTTTTAAAGAATGTTCTAAAAAATGAAATAACTTTTCTTCAACGTATAATTTTAATTCGAAAAACAATTTTTAGGGAAAATATATTTATGTTCGTTGCTAAGCGTATAGAGCAAAGATCGGGCACGGGCAATACGTAATAACGCGTGAATTACGTCATACGTTGTTTTGTGACGTATGGACAATTACCTTAAACATATTATATTGAATAAATTCAATAGAATTGGACAACAGACGCATCCTATGTTTATCCTCTCCTGGTATAATAAGTCACGTTACATAAATTTTATAAGTATATAGTATAGTATACATATCATTTAGCTATCGATAATACTTGGTACCAAATAGCTAAATTATATATATTTTATCTCCAAACTAGTTTTTAATAGACTGAATTTCAAATTGCATCATCTTCAATAAGATTTTTAATTTTGTACAGAATCACTTAGTGCATCAATTAAGGAGGGCATATTAATAAACTTAGCATTTTTTTTGTTTCTAAGAGATGGACTATGACAGTATGTTTTCATTGTTTTGTATTAATAACTGGCAAGTAAGTCATGTAATCTCCATTTCTGCATCAAATCAATCAATAATCATTGTGTTTTCTTTAACTGTGCATATTTTTACAAACGTTTTTGCGTGATCGTGATTTTATGACAAAATTTCGGATCTATTAATCGGACCCCTTATCTTGTGTTAAAAACACACATTCGATGTCGGACTCGTAATCTGCCATGTTTGTTTATTGACTAAGAACCCTCCCAATATCTTCTTTATACACATGTTAATTACACGATTTCTTTATAAACATCGATATGTAGATTCAACTTATACATATAAATGTCCACGTATTGAGTTTGGCCGAGACGTCTGTTTACTAAGTAACAATAAACAGGTTAACAACTGATGTTTAAGAAATTCAAATACTGTCAGGCCGCCATGTTTGTTGATACAGGGTGCGACAATAATCGTCATTAGAGATATAGCGGGAATCTTGAAAAACCTCACGGATGGGGTAAATGATAATAACTGTTATTATAAAGGCGATAGATACTCTAATTAGTTATCAAAACAAAACTCTGCTATACATGTCAGCTTGGGACGCCATTTAAATTTGCTTAATGTCGCTTAAAACAGTCTACACAGCATTTGGGGACTAAAAGACGGTCGCTTGTCACGTAAGGAAGGCGGTCGCTTAATGCAGTGTTTTCATATAGAAAATTAATTTGAGCGGTCTTAATATGGTCGCACAAGACAGAGAGTTGCTTAATACAGACAGTCTGTACTATGGCAGTCTAGACTGTATACTAGCATTACGAGGTACTTGTATCTATATTGTAACTACATCACCATATAACAGTACATGCACAGAAATATACATGACAAAGTCATGCTGGATTTCAGATTGCAGAAGAAGGAAATATGATGACGTCAAGATTATAGGAAACAATTCGTTATCAAAATTGAAATTTCAAACAGTTTGAACCTTCACTCCCTTACTTAATGATTGTTCTGCGTGGGTAAAAGGTACGTATGTTATATTTACAAAATCTTTTCTTTTTTTTTCTTTTGCTCCGGCTGAATACAAATATACCATTTTTATGAACGCTGCAATTGAATTTTAAATTTTATTAAATTTAAAGACTAATGCAAAAGTTTTTAACAGGTAGCCATTAAACAGTCATATTTTGATTGGATAGACAAAATATGTAACAATTTAAACCTTAAAAATGTATTCAATATACTGTTTGGAGAAAATTCTCTAAATGTAGATAATACACCTGTGAACTTCATAATTTTATATACAAAACAATTCATATTTATATGTCTGAAGCACAATAAGATTTCAAATTATGTTGAGCTATTACATCATTTGAGTTTTAAATACAGGATAGTGAAATATGCGTCGGTTAAAAAATTTCAACTTAGAAAATTTAAAAAAGGCGGGTCACAGTGCCAGTGGGAAGATTTTTTTTTGTTTATAATTGTATAACTAAATTATACAGAAGTGGAATTCGCTGGAATATGATTATTGCATTTTCTATTCTTTATGGGTTTTTTTCTATCTATTTTAATGTACAACCTCAAGTTCATTTACTTTTGGTTTTGAATGAGTGCGTGAATGAAAGTGGTATGGAAAAAAGTGATTAAAAATATCTTAAAAGTTGACATTATGATAATAGAAATTTTGTATGTTTGAATTTGAAAAATTTAATAAATATATTTTTAAAAAAAGGTTATTAATTAATGGATATTGCAAGGGTATTATATGGTATACACTAAAAGAATAGAGAAAACACTGGACGATGTTAGAATTATTTATTATAGCTTCTTGAACTAATGTTGATATTGAATAAGCTAAACAATGCATTTCGAAGCAGCTTTTAAAAGTCAAAGGAATGCGTACAATTGTACGTTGGCATCGTTTCACTGGATCGCGTAGATTTCAGCTACATGTATGTTAGTTACGTGTAAGAGCTGTATGAATTAGTCTTTTTTAAGAATAGAGGTAAAATACGCATCATTGATATAAATTAGTTAATGTACTATAGTTGTTTGCAGGTTACTGAAAAATAATATTTTTTTTTAAGAAAAAAGCTAATAAAATGTGCTTTGTGCACTGTCCTTGGTCTTTTCTTCACTACTAGTATTTGTTCACTTTTGTTGCCCCTTTCTTTCAATAAATTTTGATAATAATTTTAAAGCCGATATTCTATATGCAAATCGCAAATTTACCAAAATTTTAATTGCATTCTGTTTGAGACTATTCTATCAACAGTGCAAGCAATGGAGGTCTATATGCTGAGTATCACAATCTTTATCAGTTTTCTCCTCGAGGTAAGTATTATGCTTTTATGATTTCGTATTCATCTTTGCCTTTACAATAACTGAAGGTTGTATTTTTCGTTTGTTTGTTTGTTTGTTTGTTTTTTGTTTTTTCAATTTATAGACATCTTTATCTATGAAGTGTTCCGAGTCTGTCCCAACAATGTCCATTGTGTCCCGATGCCCTTCCAACGCCACGGAATGGGATATAGCGGCAAAAAGAAAAAGTTGTAATGCCTTGGCAAGGATTCAAAATTGCACACATGCAACAAACTTTGTATATCATTGTGTTCTCAATGAAGAAGCAACGATGTTAGTAGAAGTCTGTGCACCTATATATTTTCTGACAGGTGAGCACAATGTCATATCCACAAAATAGCAAAATATGAAATATCTGAATACAGATAGTGATAACTGATGGATGATTATAAATTGTGTGTGTACTATCTTTGTAAGTGTCGGTGTCATTATCATGAGTATAATTAATGCTAGTAATCAAAGTTGAAATTGTTTCAACCAATTTAAACATTATTTATACATTATGTATTTCGTTTCAATTGATATTGTTTAACATCAAAATTATTTCTAATGTTCCGTGCGGTTTATCACACGAGATGTTATTTTTTTTTTCAAATTTATAGTACATTTACATATGTAGTCCTTAAAATACACACAACAATTTACGAATAAGTATAAGTTTTAGAATATTTAACTGAAAGGTCATTTAACTAAACACTTAATTATATTAGATTTGTTGTGTTTCAGAAAATGTTAAACGGTACATTAATTTTAACTGTTCACACGAGGTATACTGTTAACAAATATGTATTTTAATCCATACATTTCCATTTTTGAATTTTCGCATGTTTTTTATTTTTGGTTTTTATTTTTGTTTTTTGCTTTGTTTTTTTTTTTAAATTGAAATAAAACAGCCATTATTTTCAATTAATCTTTTCAGATAAAGCATAGTCGTGCAATGTTTTGAATGTATGAATTGCTTTTTATATTTGTTTTTTTATCTGCATCTTACATAAAATATGGAATCAATCGGCAATTAATCATGCATGCAAGAATGTGGTATTAAAATACAATTTTGTTTAATGTTATTATGATTTACAAGCGTATTGTACACTTGTTTCTCTTTCAGGTTACTGTTCTCGTTACAGCGAAGTAGACGGAAAATTTATCAACAAACCTGATTTAGATTGTACAGTGTTTGATCCTCCCTGTCCAAAAAGATTTCCATCAAATGAATCTTACAAGTGTAAGGATTTGATAGTGTGAAACAAGGTTTCTCCTTAGATTTATGGTGATATGGGTCACCTTCATATTGTGACATACTTCCGAATGAAAAAAAAATGATATCAAGCATAATTTTATCAACTTTTTTCTTTCCCAAAATTGTTAACTAACAGCGCAGTGCAAAGGGTTAGAGCGTTAACTACGAATCTGTAAGTCATGAGTTCGAACCCCGCTTGAATTTTTGAAATGTTTACCTTTCCAAACAATTCTAAAACATATCTTTTGGTCAAATATTGAAAAACTTTAAAACGGTGAAAGTATTTTGATTATAATGTACATTTCTCCACAATACTATCGACAGGTGTCCAATACCACAATTAATAGGTACACGTATTTAACTGTTTGGGTTGTGTACTGTACAACTTGAGCTTAAAGAAAAGAAACAATACAGAAAGCTACAATACAACACACAGATCTTGAATCATACTTTATTGTTTGGATTATTTCTTTTTTAGATCAGAAGTGCTATGAGAAAGTTATAAAACAACCGCAAGAAAAGTAAGAAAATATTATGTCAATGTTACGTTATTTATCATAACAAAACCTAATGATAAACTTTTTGGAGCTATTAATATACATAACTAATTTACATGTTAATGTATATGTATGTTTATAAACGTGTACGTGTTTGTTTGTCTTGTTATAATCCGCTTACTTACACAAACTCTTTTGTAGAAACCGTGAAATTCAATATGTTCCATTGGTGATTGTCCTGGTGATAGCATTAACTTTGCTGATTCTTCTAGCAGTGGGGTTTAAGCTAAGATGGATAAAATGTATATGTGGAAAGAAACATGGACAAAATACTGAAGGTAAACATTAAATTTGGCGATAGTCATTTGAACCATTTAAGTATTGTATTGATATTTAATTGATAGATCGATGAAATCAATGATATTATTTATACAGTCAACAAATATGTAGTCTATTGTTTACACCATTATCTTATCTTTTCTTGTTATGCGCAAGTAACAAAATTAGTGCAAAACCTTTTAAAATAATAAAGCTAGATCATATGATCTCAGTTCATTAAATGATATTGCCAAACAAATGGCTTTACTTGTTTCATTCTATGATATCAAGACATCCTGGGTTTTTTTAATTTAAATTTATTACTGTAACAATTAACCGTTTGCGAATAGTAATTTTTTATGCAATTAACACGGTAGCATTAGGTTATTAAGGTCTTCCGTTTCCAACGGAAGACCTTATTGTTATTGCTTTGTTTCTTTTCCTCTATTATTAAGGTCTTCCGTTTCCAACGGAAGACCTTATTGTTATTGCTTTGTTTCTTTTTTTCTATTATTATTATTATTTTGTTTTTCTGTAACGTTTTCTCAAAAATGCTTCAGCCGATTTTAATGAAACTTTCAGATCTTATTCATGAATAAATTTGTAAGAACTTTACACGAGATTTTTTTGGTCGTCACTTCCGGTCCCGAGCTATTAAAAATTTTATGTTTCTCGTTGTTTACGATTTTTCTCCAAAAGTTTTTAAGATAGAACTTTCAAATTTTCAGGGATGATAGAGAGTTGTCTGCCGCAGTGCCCTTTGCATATCCGAACGTCCGCCGTCACTTCCGGTCGTCACCGGAAGAAAACAAAAATAAGTCATTTTTCAACTTTTTTGTTTTGAAATTTTTTAATGTTTGAATTCGATAGAGACACGTTCAAAACTTCAGAATATGAAATCCGTTTTAAAATCCTTCCACGCATTTTCGAGATTTTAGGCTTCAAAGTCTTGAAGCGAGAGTCCGCGTAGCTCAGTCGTTAGAGTGTTGGACTTGTGCCCAGGCGACCCGGGTTCAGTCCCCGAGTGTCGAACGTTTTTTCTTTCCTTTTTGTGGTTTGATTTACGATTTTATCTTAAAAATGATATCGCCATGTTTTTAGTTTAAATTTTATCAGAAATCAAAATAATATCGTGGTTTTTTATTCACTACAAATAGAGAGCACGGTTAGAAATACCGTTAATTTCCTGCTTTGTGACAGTCTTTTTTTATCAGCAGCTATCTAAATTCAGATGCTCGTAGCAACGCCGGCATCAAAGTCATGCCGTCGAAGCACCCCTGTAATACGACCGCATTAGAGCTCGCCGGGTCGCTTTGCCGGCATCAAAGAAATGCCGCCATCTCAATGACTGTGTGCACAAAACAATTAGCGACTGCGGGTAGGAAATAACCGTTCTCCTAACAATATGCTTATGTTTCACTTATTATACATGACATTAAATTGAGAGTTGTTTAATGTTTCTCCACATACTTGAATACAGCATTTTTTTTTACAGATTATATACATGTTTGAATTGTATATTTACTTCTCTCTCTCTCTCTCTCTCTCTCTCTCTCTCTCTCTCTCTTTTTTTTTCTCTCTCAGTCAAGTCATGAGCAGTGAATGTCTGAACTCCGCCTCTACGATGACATGTGGTGATAACGAACTCTCTCTCTCCTTGCTATACTATTGAAAAAAGTCATTCTAAACATAAGAATAATTTAAAATGTTAGTACATGGATAGATATGAAAAATATTTGTTTTTCGACCCGCGGTTAGCTATTTTATCTATTTGTAATGCACTTGCATCGTTGGAACCTGATTCACTGTTGTTGCGGCGGAATGTCTTTGATGCCGGCGAAGTGACCGAGGATCGAAATACGTTACAATACGGATTTTACAATTGGTTCGACTTTTACATAGCGTTTTAGATATCCGGTATTGGTTTTGCTCTATGATTAAGAGTGTTACGAAATGGTAGAAAAGAACAGCTTTTAAGGTGTATTCAAACGGAAGACCTCTTGTTGCTCGCAATGAGCGTCTAGTTAAGGTCTTCCGTTTCCAACGGAAGACCTTATTGTTATTGCTTTGTTTCTTTTTTTCTATTATTATTATTATTTTTTTTTTCTGTAACGTTTTCTCAAAAATGCTTTAGCCGATTTTAATAAAACTTTCAGATCTTATTCATGGCTAAATTTGTAAGAACTTTACACGAGATTTTTTTGGTCGTCACTTCCGGTCCCGAGCTATTAAAAATCTTATGTTTCTGCTTGTTCACGATTTTTCTCCAAAAGTTTTTAAGATAGAACTTTCAAATTTTCAGGGATAGTAGATAGTTGTCAGCCACAGTGCCCTTCGCATATCCGAACGTCCGCCGTCACTTCCGGTCGTCACAGGAAGGAAACAGAAATAAGTCATTTTTCAAATTTTTTGTTTTGAAGATTTTTAATGTTTGAATTTGATAGAGACACGTTTAAAACTTCAGAATACGAAATCCGTTTTAAAATCCTTCCACGCATTCTCGAGATTTAAGGCTCCAAAATCTTGAAGCGAGAGTCCGCGTAGCTCAGTCGTTAGAGTGGTGGACTTGTGCCCAGGCGACCCGGGTTCAGTCCCCGAGTGTCGAACGTTTTTCCTTTCTTAATTGTGGTTTGTTTTACGATTTTATCTTGAAAATGATGGTTTAAAATGTTTCCCGTTTAAATTTTATCATAAACCAAAATTATATCGGGGGTTTTTTTCAGTACAAATATACATGTAGAGCCTGGTTAGAAATACCGTAAATTTCCTGCTTTGTGACAGTCCTTTTTTTATTAGCAGCTATCTAACATCGCCGGCATCAAAGTCATGCTGCCGAAGCGCCCTGTAATACGACCGCATTAGAGCTCGCCGGGTCGCTTTGCCGGCATCAAAGAAATGCCGCCATCTCAATGACTGTGTGCACAAAACAATTGCGACTGCGGGTAGGAAATAACCGTTCTCCTAACAATATGCTTATGTTTTAATTATTATACATGACTTTAAACTGAGGGTTGTTTAATGTTTATCCACATACTTGGATACAGGCATGCATGTATACATGCGTTTATTGACAAATGTTTTTTTAACAGATTATATCCATGTATGAATTGTACATTTACTTCTCTCTCTCTCTCTCTCTCTCTCTCTCTCTCTCTCTCTCTCTCTCTCTCAGTCAAGTCATGAGCAGTGAATGTCTGAACTCCGCCTCTACAAAACACCATCAGAGTAAACACGGATCTAAACAATTCGTTGAAACTTTTCTGCAGTTGTAGCCTTGCTTGTGCGTAGTTCTCCAACCTATATTGGATTCAAAGTCAACTCAGAAAGATGTCGATGCTAAATATAAAGTTGTATTCCAAAAAGCAAAAATAAATTGCTAAGCCTAGCTAAGAGCTCTCTCTCTCTCTCTCTCTCTCTCTCTCTCTCTCTCTCTCTCTCTCTCTCATACTATTGGATAAAGTCATTCTAAACATAAGAATAATTTTAAATGTAAGTAGATGTATAAATATGAAAAATATTTGTTTTTCGACCCGCGGTTAGCTATTTTATCTATTTGTAATGCACTTGCATCGTTGGAACCTGATTCACTGTTGTTGCGGCGGAATGTCTTTGATGCCGGCGAAGTGACCGAGGATCGAAATACGTCACAATACGGATTTTACAATATTGGTTTGACTTTTACATAGCGATTTAGATATCCGGTATTGGTTTTGCTCTATGTTTAAGAGTGTTAAGAAATGGTAGAAAAGAACAGCTATCTCTATAGTTTTTTAAGGTGTATTCAAACGGAAGACCTCTTGTTGCTCGCAACGAGCGTCTAGTTATTATTATTTTTTTTTTTTCTGTCACGTTTTCTCAAAAACGCTTTAGCCGATTTTGATGAAACTTTAAAATCTTATTCCTGACAAAATTTGTAAGAAAATTACACGAGGCTTTTTTGATCGTCACTTCCGGTCCCGCGATATTAAAAATTTTATGTTTTTGCTTGTTCACGATTTTTCTTCAAAAGAATTTAAGATAGAACTTTTAAATGTTCAGGGATGATAGAGAGTCGTCTGCCGCAGTGCCCTTCGCATATCCGAACGTCCGCCGTCACTTCCGGTCGTCACCGGAAGGAAACAGAAATAAGTCATTTTTCAACTTTTTTGTTTTGAAATTTTTTAATGTCTGAATTCGATAGAGACGCGTTCAAAATTTCAGAATATGAAATCCGTTTTAAAATCGATCCACGCATTCTCGAGATTTTAGGCTCCAAAGTCTTGAAGCGAGAGTCCGCGTAGCTCAGTCGTTAGAGTGGTGGACTTGTGCCCAGGCGACCCGGGTTCAGTCCCCGAGTGTCGAACGTTTTTTCTTTCTTAATTGTGGTTTGTTTAACGATTTTATCTTGATTTATGATAAAATTTAAATGGAAAACATTTTAAACCATCATGGTTTAAAATGTTTTCCATTTAAATTTTATCATAAATCAAAATAATATCGGGGGTTTTTTTTCAGTACAAATATAGAGCCTGGTTAGAAATACCGTTAATTTCCTGCTTTGTGACAGTCTTTTTTTTTGTCAGCAGCTATCTAAATTCAGATGCTCGTTGCATCGCCGGCATCAAAGTCATGCCGCCGAAGCACCCCTGTAATACGACCGCATTAGAGCTCGCCGGATCGCTTTGCCGGCATCAAAGAAATGCCGCCATCTCAATGACTGTGTGCACACAACAATTAGCGACTGCGGGTAGGAAATAACCGTTCTCCTAACAATATGCTTATGTTTTAATTATTATACATGACTTTAAACTGAGGGTTGTTTAATGTTTATCCACATACGTGGATACAGGCATGCATGTATACATGCGTTTATTGACAGATGTTTTTTTTTTTTACAGATTTTATACATGTTTGATGTGTACATATACTTCTCTCTCTCTCTCTCTCTCTCTCTCTCTCTCTCTCTCAGTCAAGTCATGAGCGGTGAATGTCTGAACTCCGCCTCTACGATGACATGTGGTGATAACGGACTGTTTTCAAACTCAAAATTCTAAGAAAAAAAATACAAAACACCATCAGAGTAAACACGGATCTAAACAATTCATTGAAACTTTTCTGCAGTTGTAGCCTTGCTTGTGCGTAGTTCTATAACCTATATTGGATTCAAGGGTCAACCCAGAAAGATGTCGATACTAAATATAAAGTTGTATTCCAATAAGCAAAATGCCTAGCTAAGAGCTCTCTCTCTCTCTCTCTCTCTCTCTCTCTCTCTCTCTCTCTCTCTCTCTTGACATACTATTGAAAAAAGTCATTCTAAACATAAGAATAATTTTAAATGTTAGTACATGTATAAATATTAAAAAATATTTGTTTTTCGACCCGCGGTTAGCTATTTTTAGGTCTTTCCACCTTTCAGGTGAAAGACCTTTTGTATTTCTTATGTTTTTTATTATTATTATTATTATTTTTTTTTTTCTTCTCTTTTTTTCCAGGGACAGCTTTTTTATTATAAGAGATATTGAAACATTTTTTTCTTTATGTTATTGACCATACAAAGTTATGGTACCAAATGACCCTTTGCTTAATAACTCCCAGAACTTACAAAGTTATTGCCCTTGTGTACGAAATGCTTGTTATCACTACTCCTCTGAAACCATAAGAGATAGAGACTTGGAACTTTTACCAATGTCTTCAGTAAACTTAGAGGGTTCTTCAATCAATTCATACCGAAAGGATCTGAGGCCCCCTTATAGTAGTTATTGCCCCTGAAAGTATTTCAATTTCTATAAAATCGCTTCCAACTTTTTTATTATATATCGTAGAGACTTCGGACCACTTGGGATGGAAGCGTCTACCTTGGCCGAACAAAATGATATAAAGGTCAAAGGTCAAGGTCATTTGGAAATCTGTTAATTAATGAGTTCTTATATCTCTTTTGTTTAGGGTGGTAGAGAAAAACTTTTTCATGGATATAGTAGGGCTTCTTAAGACATTTGAAAATATAACTCTTCAGCCCCTACATTGAAACAATTATAGAGTTATTGCCCCTCTAGTAAAAAATGCTTGTTATCGCTTCTTCTCATAAACCATAAGAGGTAGAGACTTGAAACTTTTACTAATGTATTCAGTACATCTAGGGGCTCCTTCAATCTATTCATACCGAAAGGGCCCGAGCCCCCCTTGCAGCAGTTATCGCCCCTGAAAGTTTCTTAATTTCGTTAAAAACACTTACAACTTTTGAACCTTACATCGTAGGACCATCATACCACTTGAAATTGAAATGTTGACCTTTACCAGTCAATATGACATAAAGGTCAAAGGTCAAGGTCAAACAAAAAAAAATTGCATATTTCAGTTTTTGACTTTTTTTTATAAAGTAACGCAGAGAAAATGTTTTATTAATTATATTGAAACAAAACATAAAAAATAATGAGGTGGAAAGACCTCTAATTGTTCGAGAACAATTAGTCTACTAGTATCTATTTGTAATGCACTTGCATCGTTGGAACCTGATTCACTGTTGTTGCGGCGAAATGTCTTTGATGCCGGCGAAGTGACCGAGAATCGAAATATGTCGCCGTACGAATTTTGCAATATTGGTTTGACTTTTACATAGCGTTTTAGATATCCGGTATTGGTTTTGCTTTATGTTAAAGAGTGTTAAGAAATGGTAGAAAAGAACAACTATATCTATAGTCTTTTTTAAGGTGTATTCAAACGGAAGACCTCTTGTTGCTCGCAACGAGCGTCTAGTTTTTAGACTATTTGCCCAAATGTTTTCATTTTCCATGACCCCCCACTACAGACACACATATTAAAAAATATATTTACATTAAATTGTAATCTGGCAAAATCAAAAATCAACATAGAGTTAAAAATGCAATGTTATCATATATCAGAGTATTGTCTATTTTGTTCGAAGTGCTAAACATATTTTTTTCTTTGTTAAGACAAGAAAAAAACCTTGTAAAGGAAGAGTCCCCTGCAATATATTGTGGTGATCTCACAGATATTTTTTATGTATTTAATGTGATCTTGTTTAAGTGTATTCAAGAGATATCGTGAATTGTATGCATAATCATGTTTTTGTTATCTTAATTACTGTTCGATTGAAATTATTGGAATAATGAAAAAGGGAAATCAATAATTGGCAAACGAAACAATCAAGATAGCTGAATAATTGATTCACAATATCGTTGGTTCGGTGGTATGATCATGGCATGTTTATATGCACATGTCATGCAAACGGCTAATAATTTGTTTTAATGCTATTCAGTCAAACTTTTCTTCATATATCTAAATTACTTAAGTACGTTACCATTGAGGATATTGTTGGTGGTCATCTATAATTCTGTTGCTTATATGAATGGTAAGAGTTGCATTTGTTTATTTAGGATGCTTGCCCGGATGTTTTAATTTTGCATGAAGTAAAAACTCATTGCTAATTATGCATTAACAAAATAAATGCAGGGAGGGAAAATTATTAAAAAAAAAATTCTGACATCATAATTCTTACAAACCTATATTTTATGTTCTACTAAAGCTAAGAGAAAACGATATAATACGGATATTGCACGATTTTTAAATGAATCGAATCTGACAATGTTACATTTAGCACAACAGTAGAATAGTTATACTACATGTCAAATGTTAAGCTCGTGACACGATTTTGACATTTCCTTACTACGTTTATATGTTTTAAAAGGCGTGTTATTGTGAGATATAAAAAAACCCACTGTAGGACTTTACGTTTTGTGATAGCTCTCTTTAATACAGCCGGATCAATGTCAGGACTGAAGTGGGAGATTTAAGATGATTTTAACATACCTAATATGTTTTACAGTGTGACCGTTGTGGCGAGCGCAGGAACTACACATCTCTCATCATTGTTTAAGGCCATAACCTAAAACTTTGGCTTTCTCTCGAAAACTTTTACCACCACAAAGAACCCGAAGTTATAAACATTTATTCCAATTGTCCCACCCTAGGCTAATACACATAAACAAACTACCACTGAGCATTAATTAAATGTAAATCAGACTTATTAAAATATTTTGATAAATACAAAGTCGTTCGGGGTTCCAATTTAAATACATGTACATGCAATCATGTATTATCATTCCTTTACTTTTTAATAAAGATTAATAAAATCAGTAAAAAATAAACTGCTTGTCAGTGTTATTTCTCTTTTTGTTCCTTGTTATAATAGAGATTTAATTAATTTCCTCTGTTATATCAATTTGGTTTTTATTTTTTTTTTTATTTTTGTATGCTATATATATGCGTTGTACATAGCCATATGCCTCTTCCTTTTATGCCACATACCTAACGTATGCATATACGATCATTGGATCAATATTGACAGTAAATTAAGCATGGAACTTCCATGTGTATCATCCCCTTTACTAATCAAAAAAATATATCAAAACAAAACTAATTCGTGAGCCAAAGAGTCGCTGTTAACACTGAAATATCGAGTATCTACTACACGTAACACCCAGTACAGATGCTTGATCCATCTCTAAGTTTATCGCGGGAAATATAGCGCAAGATCACTGTGACGTCATACTTAACTTTCATTTGCTCTCGACAGTTCTCGTAAATTGTCGGATAACTTCGGGGAAGGAAATGACGTCATATGTCAGCAAAAGTTCAGATAGGTACAGTTTATTTTACGTCAGCATATTATGTTGCTTACTTGAGAGTTTTAAAGGATTTTTTATTGGTAAATGAAAGAGATCTATGCGATTTTACAGGTGAGAATTGTCCTTAGAAACGCTCCCTGTTACACCATGTTGCTCTGCACCGCAAAGGATTATTGGGATATGTAGAACTTTTTCACGCGGGTCCACAACATTTTCTTTGAACAATGTGCAGATTTCAACTCGAATTTCCTCCGTTCGTACACGTTGTCTATGGAGCTCGCTATAATATAAAATGGCAAAACCAAACTATAAAATAGAATAAACAACTGCAATATTAATATAATTTATCAGTCTAGAGTATAGCATTTAAAGTGTTTCATGAGAATATTTTTTTTACTTGGAAAAACAAAAACAGCTGCTGTGAAGTGAAGGCGTCGCCCAAAGCACATTGTAATAATATCAGAGATATTTCTTATATTTATAATATTGTTAGTCCTGTTGAAGTACAATGCATATCTTGAAAGCACTTTAACAATATATCCCGAATTGCATCCGTTTTGATAATCATGTTTTCCTCTTTTTGTAAAGCAAACATTGTGAAACATTCAGATAGAATTCTTTTGCGTAAGTTTGATTTATTATATGAGGTTTAAAGCAGTAAAGTTTCTCTCAGTTATTATAATACTATAATCATTGTGATAGATGTACGAAAAAAAGAAGGAAAATTAAGGATTGTCATGAGAAACGGTCAATATATGAAAATATATGAGATAACAACTCCAATATCAACATATATCAAATAAAGTCATATAATTTTTTTTCAAAGCGTTTAAAGATATATTTTTCTACTTTGTAAAGAAAATAGCATTGGAATCCAGGTGTTCCCTGAAATAGATTACGGCCTTTTACAAGGTATTTTGAAGTTTTTTATTTTGGCAATTGTATCAAAGTATATTTAAGTGATATCATAAATTGCATGTTAAATGTGGTATAATTTCATCGTTCCATTAAGCAGCTAGGTGAAGATGTTTCCAAAAACATTTATCTACTAGTATTTATTTTATAAGTTTTGGCATCGAAAAAGGTTAAAAACAGTACTTTTTTCTCAATTACTCTTTGATTGAAATCATTGTAACGTACAATGAAATTAAGTTGTCACAAGAAACGCAATAGTTAAGATAATCCAATGTTTATTTAACAACTTTATTGACTTTGTAGGATGACCGGGAAAAGGAATTTATCATGCTATTCATTCATTGTTTGCATGTTGAAAAGATAATATTTTAAGAAGTATGTCTTTAATTATCTTAACTTGTTACGAGCAAACTACAAATGAGTAAAAAAAAATCAGACTAATATAGCTGGATACAATGTGACACATAAAACAAACTGTGGAAACTAAAGTTTTTGATAGATCTCCTCAATATTGATTATTCAATTGCAAGACCCAATTGGAGGATTTAATCTTGCAAAACTAAAGATCAAAATAGAAATAGCATCTCAAATATCAACATATATCAAATTAAGTCATATAATTTTTTTCAAAGCGTTTAAAGATATATTTTTCTACTATGTAAAGAAAACAGCATTGGAATCCAGGTGTCCCCTGAAATAGATTACGGCCTTTTACAAGGTATTTTGAAGTTTTTTATTTTAGGAATCATTTCAAAGTGATATAACAAATTGCATGTTAAAGGCGGTATAATTTCATCGTTCCATTAAGCAGCTAGGTGAAGATGTTTCCAAAAACATTTATCTACTAGTATTTATTTTATAAGTTTTGGCATCGAAACGGTTAAAAACAGTACTTTATTGCTCAATTTATCTTTGATTAAAATCATTGTAACGTACAATAAAATTAGGTTGTCACAAGAAATGCCATATTTAAGATAATCCAGTAATTAATTTACAGTATTACTGGCTTAGTAGGATGACCGGGAAAAGGAATTTATCATGTTTTTCATTCATTGTTTTCATGTTGAAAAGATAATATTTTCAAAATATGTATTTAATTATCTTACAGTCAGTTCACGCATATCTTTTACAACATACACCACTGCATAGCATAGCATTGAAATCTCATACCATAGCATTGTAATCTCATAGCATAGCATTGGAATATCATACCATAGCATACAATCTCATAGATTATCATTCGTCATATCATACCATAGCATAGCATACGACATGATTTTAACTTGGTTTTAAATGATTCCATTTAAAATAATAAATGTTCATATTGCAGATCAGTAGTAAATTTTGGCTTCTTATCATTTACTTCGAAATGTTTGGAACTCTTCTGTGTTTGGAGGCGTTTTTGTTCAAATCTCATAGCATACGATATCATAGTATAGCATACCATATCATTCATTCCTTAATATTATTTTCTCATACCATAGCAGACAAATATCATAGCATTGCATTGAAATCTCGTAGCATATCATTAAAATCGCATACCATAGCATAGCATTAAACTGTAAAAGATATGCATGAAATGACTGTAACTTGTTACGAGCAAACTACAAATGAGTAAAAAAAATCAGACTAATATAGCTGGATACAATGTGACACATAAAACAAACTGTGGAAACTAAAGTTTTTGATAGGTCTACTTAATATTGCTTATTAAATTGCAAGACTCGATTGGAGGATTTAATCTTGCAAAACTAAAAATCAAAATAGATATATAACATCTCTAATATCAACATATATCAAATTAAGTCATATAATTTTTTTCAAAGCGTTGAAAGATATATTTTTCTACTTTGTAAAGAAAACAGCATTGGAATCCAGGTGTCCCCTGAAATAGATTACGGTCTTTTACAAGGTATTTTCAAGTTTTTGATTTTGGCAATTGTATCAAAGTATATTTTAGTGATATTACATTTTGCATGTTAAAGGCGGTATAATTTCATCGTTCAATTAAGCAGCTAGGTGAAGATGTTTCCAAAAACATTTATCAACTAGTATTTATTTTATAGTTTTTATCATCGGAAAGGTTTAAAACAGTACTTTTTTCTCAATTACTCTTTGATTAAAATCATTGTAATGTACAATGAATTTAGGTTGTTACAAGAAATGCCATATTAAAGATAATCTAGTGATTAATTTACAACTTTACTGGAATAGTAGGATGACTGGGAAAAAAAATTATCATGCATTTTATTCATTGTTTTACGGAAGCCCGTTGGTGCCACTAAGAAAAATATTTTATCTGTCGGCCGCCAGATAATTATGTGGCAGTCGCCACATAATTTTCTAGCGGCCGCCACATAATTATCTGGCGACCGCCAGATAAAACCTGGCTTCCTGATGCGCGCGCATGTTTTAATGGGCGCATTTAGGGAGTAGTGGATACACTCTAATCTATTAGTTATATTACCAATGCAAAGCTTAAGTTTTGAAACACTGGTAGATTGGAATGTACATTAGACTTTTTTCAAATCTATAATGATTTAGATGTTACCCTATGCTTGTATTATTTGTTGTAAAACACTGTATTTCAGAGTTAATTATAAACTTTTAATACTGAACTAAACACCCGTTCAGGAAGTCTTAAGAGGGCTCGATGGTCGTGGTCATTTTAAGAGACTGTATTGATCTCCTTTAGAAAAAGAGCTCCAAATAAAAAAAAAATGGAATTCCCATGAAATTTAAAAAGTAAAATATATGGATTTTTCTTTACTTAATAATAGTTAATAGCAAAACAAATCATATCTTAAAATTTTAGGTAAATGTGATGGTTAATTTGTTGACCATTAAGCTTCTTAATAATAAAATACCTTAACTTTAGCTAGAGGACTGTTATGTAAAGATGTATCAGTAAAAGGAACGCACTGCCATCTATATGTTTTAATTTTGGTATAAGAATTTAAAAACACAGATAACAGTCAGGGTTTTTTTTACCACGACAGCTTGCACAGACAATTTCACGAGTGCGGATCCAGCTATGACTTCAGAAAGATAAACTAAGATACCAGTAAATGTGTATTAGCTTTTGTGGCCATAAAAATGAAACTATTTAACTAACTGTATTAAATCTGTGTTGTTAAACTGTTAAACAGCGGCTCTGTCAACATCCATCTTCTCAACCAAATATAAATACAACAACACACACATTTCTGCAAAATAAATTTTATGGCGGCCGCCAGATAAATTATGTGGCGCCCGCCAGATAATTATGTGGCGGCCGCCAGATAATTATGTGGCGGCCGCCAGAAAATTATATGGCGGCCGCCAGAAAACTATCTGGCGGCCGCCAGATAAAATATTTTTTCACCTGGCACCAATGGGCTTTTGTATTGTTTTCATGTTGAAAGATAATATTTTTTTTAAAAATATGTAATTAATTATCATAACTTGTTACGAACAAACTACAAATGAGTAAAAAAAAAATCAGACTTATATAGCTGGATACAATGTGACACATAAAGCAAACTGTGGAAACTGAAGTTTTTGATAGGTCTTTTCTATATTCCTTATTTAATGGCAAGACCCGATTGGAGGATTAAATCTAACAAAACTAAAAATCAAAATATAGGATAACCACACCAATTTTAACATATATCAAATTAAGTCATATAATTTTTTTCAAAGCGTTTAAAGATATATTTTTCTTCTTTGTAAAGAAAACAGCATTGGAATCCAGGTGTCCCCTGAAAAAGATTACGACCTTTTACAAGGTATTTTGAATTTTTTTATTTTGGGAATCATATCAAAGTATAATTTAAGTGATATCATGAATTGCATGTTAAAGGCGGTATAATTTCATCTTTCAATTAAGCAGCTAGTTAAGGATGTTTTCCAAAATCTTTTTCTATTAGTAATTAATTTATAAGATTTGGCATCGAAAAGGTTAAAAACAATACATTTATCCCAATTAAAGAAATACATGTAGTAAAAATAAAATAGAATTTGCAACTGCAGTGATATTATCATTTATGTTTATCAGATTAAGGCTAATTCTAAAGTGAAATATTATTATTACCAAATTATTCATACATGTACAGGTAAGGTGATAGAATGCAAAAACTTGACAGGAAGTACCAAAGTGACATGTTTTCTTCAGGTAATATATGATACTTTAATTTTATAAACATCTAACTATTTAAATAAAAGTCTTCAATTTCTATTTTTTTTTTCTTCTGCACGATTGGTTGAATATTAAAATATTATCAATATGTTATTTTTTCATTTTTTTTTTAGGCTTTCAGTGCAATACTTGACCTACGTAATACTCTCTCCAAAAAGCTCGATATTCCCAATACATTGATACTGGTTGTCGACAAGGAAAATGGCACAATTTTCCAAGATGACATTGAAATTGAAACTTTAAAGCAGTCACCAATTGAATTCATCCTGGGCAATCGAAACAGAACTAGAATTATTGATGACGACGGCTCTCTCGAAAATGATGTTATTTCGAACAAAAACATCACGTATGGAAAATGTAAAATGAGTTGCGGCCATTTTACAGGTAATCTTAAGTACATGTATATGTAAATTATATTGTCTGTTGAAGCATATATTATAAGAAATGTAACGAAATCCGGGTAAAAGTCAATGTACAATCATAGATGGGTATTTCTTTTATCAAAACAGCTAACTGGATACATGTATTTGTTTTCCCAAGTAATTTCAATCTAATGTAATTATGTGCATGGGCTAGAATATTTGAAAAGTTTTCTTTCAGTTCTTTTAATTACTTTCTGATTAGAGGTATTGTAAGTAATGATAGGAAAACCCACAAGTCAAAACAACGGTCAAGATAAAAGATTCATTGTAAAATCGTCCATATACACGTAGAATTGTTTTATGAGTGACTTTAAAAATGTTTCAACGGTCAAGATAGTATTATGTTAGATTACTTTAAAAAAAATTAATACACATGGTTACTGTGATTGACAGGTAGGAATGTAATAAGTCTTTCATTATATTGGTCAATAACAAAATGACGAATGAACAATTGTTTATTGGTCATTTTGTTGTAAACCAATATACGGACACTGACTATATTATGTGGCACGTAATAACAGTTTTATGTTGCCGACCCATTACTTTTGTTAAGGGAAAATAAGTGTAAATTTTGAATAATTTTGTTTAATTTAAGTAAAGTCATTTTTACTATTTTCATTTTTTTTTTCTATAATAATGCATTCAATAGCAGTGCATGTATCCAACTAACACCACATACATGCATCGTTTTGTTTCTTCACAGATCCGGAAACACTGTTTGATTGGACAAAAAATAAATTGCCTGGTGGCTTAGATTCCGGACTTCTGTGCCCTCGGTGCCCTACTATGTTCTGGGAAATAAACGAACTCGTGGAAAAATGTAACATGTCTGCAGATGAAATTATGTTTTTCAAAACAGTTGCAGATTTAAATAAACTTACAGGCGATAAAGTTGGAATTGAACGGCCAAAACCTACAAGAAGCGTTTCAAAAATATACTGAATACAATGAAAACACGATTGCTGTTTTCAGATGGTTTACGATGACAGTGCATTAAGGCTATATGCTATTCATATAATTATTTTCCATGTTTTGCAAATCTATTGATATAAAACATTTGCTTTTATGTTAATAGTAGTTGATAGACATACTCAATCATAATTTAAGTAAAATGAAAGGAAGTACATAACAAGTATTCATATATGTTGGGGTTTGGGTTTTTTCTGGTCGGTTTATTTAGTAAAATCATAGCAATGATTCAGTATGAGGAAATAAACGTAAAGAGAATGTAAATGAATGCAATTCAGTATTTCTTGAATATTTTCATCTTATAATTATCATCGTTTGAAAATAATATTAGCAATTGTAGAATATCACCTACACATTAAAAATATAAAAAGGGAAGTGTGAGTTTTCTTTGATCTTGCAAAATAACCCTCCTAGGTGATTTTAAATATAAAAGTTAGCCGAAGCATTTGCATGATAAGCAATTGTATTTCACATATAGCTAGGAAATCACGTGTGGATTATGACGGCTGATTTACCGTCGCATATATAACGAAAAGATTTTGTACTTAATTTGAGCAATCATTATTTTCTTGAATGAAAATTTGTCTTTACGTTCTGTAACAATCTCATAATGTGATATCAGTTTCGTTTAATGAAAAAAAAGTATCTGCTCTAAAAAAAACAAACCAAGAAACAAAGGGAATTTTATAGTTTTTGAAAGGATAAACAGCAAATAGGTCTCATTCCCTTTCCTTCTATTGTTGATTACAATACTATATATTGATGTACTTTATATTCATGTATGTTTATTGAAAAGGTTGACAATTAAAATTTTGGATCAAGTTTTTGAGATCAATTTTTTCTAAATTGTAAAGTTCTTCAGGAAATCTACATTATGTTTTCCTTTTTTTTTTTTTTATTTTTTTTTTTTTTTTATTTTTTGCTATTGTGTGACCCTTTTCGTCAAGTTGGGGTACATACTGATTAGTGATTAATAACGTATAGCAAGGTACATGTAGTTGACTTAATTGCAAACCTATTGTATATATGTATTTTGGATCAACCTTCAAATTCTAACTTCATTTGAATTTCATTCGATAAATTTATATCTTGACCAATAAACCAGATTGTTACGAGCAATGTTTAATACCAAAAAGTAACAAGTTTATTTCGATAGCCATACATTAAATCAAATTACAATTTAAAAAAAACTAGTAGCTCTCTCGCTTTTCTTTCTAGAAAATAAATGTACAAGTAAAGATTCAGAGTTGTCAATTTTCACTTGATGACCAAGTCATACTTGAGATGATCACTCAAAGGAAAGGGGTTCCGAAGGTCTATCATTCATTCCCAGAAATTGTGAAATGTAAAACCCTATATTGTAAACTTCCTCGTATTTAAATATTTCACAGATTTCTTTAAAATGGCCAAGATTAGTATTTGTGAATCCGACAGACATGCCAATTGTTGTTAACTATATATGTAATATATATCTTCTTAATGAACCTTGTCAGCAAATACAATCGTCCACTGGATCGCATGCTGACTGTCGGTTATCATACTTATTTTAGACCATGATTAATCACCTAATTATCTACGGATTTTTCCGTTTTCCCGATTACGACAAAGAACACACGGTGGGTTTGACCGGTCAGCAGAGAATGTTCACTCCTCCATGGCGCCTAATTCTACCTCTAATGTTTTAAAGGTCCGTGTTTGCTCTGCTCCTGTTTTGTATTTGTCCTTTGGACGTTTAATTTTGAACACTGTTCGTTATCACCATATGTCATGTGTATTGCTACGTGTCTCAGAATAATTGTTAATCAGTAAACTTGTATTTCATATATATTTTAAAGACCTTGTAGTGTTCCATGAAGTGATAGACATTGTATCTAGATCCGATGTTCCGCATCGAATGGAACAGTTCTGGCTTGCACAGATTGCCAAATGGTCAGCGCGATTGACTAACTCTGATAGGAGGGTGGGTTCCGTTGGTCTAGTGCTTAAACCCAGGCTAAGCAAATACAAAGCCAAAAAATGAGAATACTTGCTATAGATTTAAGTATGCATTCTAGCGTAAAATTATGATTAGACAAGTATTCCTTTTAAAGGAATGATCAGCATGTAATATCATTTGTCACTCTTAATATTTCCGCTTCCGACACATATATGTGTTTTCCAGGGGGGTCCGAGTCATCTTTGCGATAATTTTACTATGTAAATTTAATAACTTCTCATTTTCCAGGGGGGGGTCCGGACCCCCCCCCCCCTCTAGATCCGCGCATGACACGAATAAACTTTACTTTTAATAGGCGAATTGTACTTCCCAATATTATTCTTACGCATGAAATGGAAAACGTGATTTGATTCATTATGTATGTAACTGTATTAATGTTTTCCTCTTAGGGAAACCGCATTAGAATAACGTTTTCAGTAATCTACATGTAATTAAAGATTTACACGAAGCTATCATTGCATACGCAGCATAGTTAAGGATGACCTTTACTCAGAATGAAAAAAAATTCCACTGTTGATAATGAAAAACCAACTATTGTGTGTTATAGACCTTACATGGTAGTGTCATTCTTCACTTTCAAAAAAGTAGGTCAATGGCCTACTTTTTGAGTTAATGGCCATTGAATATTTTTTAAAAATTTAAGAAAAATCCATAAAAATTTTACACTTTGATAGAGATTTTCTTAATTGTGAAAATAATACAAATTGCTTAAACTCTTTAACAAATGAAATACAGTTTATAAATGGTAGTGACATTGAATAGATACAAAGCATGCAATTTTGACATGATTATGCCATTGCAATATTGAATTTTTTAAATGACCTCAAAACCACAAATACATCTGCTTGTACCATGCGACTGCCATATCACGTGACCACTATGAACATAAAATATTGTACTGTTATATATATATTTCTGAAATATATTGCATTTGAGCGACTGTTATTGATTTTAAAAAGGACATGCCAGTTGAACTAAAGTATACGTGTTTTCATAACAAAAATTTTTTTTGGCCGCCTTAACTGTACTGCGTAGCAAATAAAATAGTGTAAGGCGCAATGCATGCGCAAATAGTAAACTTAACCGGATGCCTCATATGGATACCACTGTGATCGGCCGAAGCCAATCACGAAAAACCCAGACATAAAAATGCTATAAATATAGGGCGCGTACTTCAAAAAATTAAATCGAATTACAATAGAAACAAAAATGGTTTTAAAGGACATCCAAAAAGAAGGACGTGAAAAAGTTAAAAAGGAAATCATGAATCAACCGTGCTCCAAAACTATAAAGAGACCAGATTTACATTCTTTATTTAACATCAAAAGTTTGTATTACTTCATATCGTGTTATAAATATGAGGAAATT
Organism: Magallana ariakensis; assembly: GCA_020458035.1. Taxonomy (NCBI): domain Eukaryota; kingdom Metazoa; phylum Mollusca; class Bivalvia; order Ostreida; family Ostreidae; genus Magallana; species Magallana ariakensis. The sequence goes on from CM035812.1 coordinate 35,946,566, forward strand.
AAGATTTATAGTTCCTGTTGTATTTTGCCTCTTTTAGTGAACACGTCATATATTTATCCTATCAAAATATTTCGTATTCATTAATATGGGTTACATTCACATTCCGCTGTTTTATCTTCTCTTCGTGAATTACAGCTTCAAGTGGTAAGATTCTGTGCTTTATGTACATTATTATCGAACTATTCAAATGCATCAAATCTTTGGCTGCCCAAAAACATGTTTCGTTCATTTCATTGTTAATAAAATAATTTATTTTTCAAAAAGGGTTGTTTGCTGCCAACTGGGGGACATGAAATGCAAAGGTAAAAGAGGCTTTTGTCTTTATTCATTATTAAAAAATAAACCATTAATTGAAACCGAACCAAATTGAGAAAATGGTGAAATGTATAGAAAGATTGCGTTAAATTAAATCGTTATTACTAGTATCATAGTATCATCATTTTTCATTAATGTTTAATTTTTCATAAATATATATATATATATATATATATATATATATATATATATATATATATATATATATATATATATATATATATATATATATATATAATGTAACACAGTGCATAGAGTTCTTTATTATTAACTACAGATTGTTCCCCGGGGTATGTGGGTAGCAATTGTACGGAGCAATGTCGCTATCCTAATTACGGAACAGACTGCCAGGGACATTGTAATTGCAGTAAAGAGTTCTGTGATATTGCTACTGGTTGCTTTTCACCAAAAGGTAGTTTTTTTTAAGGAGGGGGGGGGGTCATTAATCTGCTAATTTTCGTCTACTTCGGTTTTTTTTAATACGCAAAACAAATTTATAACAATTGGTTTCAGTGCATTTTCAAATGATTTTGGCTTAATATGACTGATTAAAATGAGAAACAATGGAATACTCAATGTACATGTAAAACAATTGAAAGTATATAATGACTGATTAAGGTAATGGTTCATACCCCACTAGATAAATAAAATACGTACAGACTTTTTTTCATATTTTTCGAACATGTATCTGAGGATATGTTCTTATCAAATTTTACACGATTGGCTGGTCCATCGGTATTATAAAAGCTAGGGCAGTTGCTAAAAATAGAACCGATTGCGGAAAATGGCGCTTTTTTCATACATAAAGAATATAAGCCTAAACCTGAAATTCGACTTTCAGGAAATCATTTTTTTAACCTACTTTGTATGTAAAATGAACACATTAATTTTTCAAAACAAATACATTGTAATTTAATGTTACACTTGCTTACTTATATAAAATTAGATAAATCTGCTTACAAATGAGATAAAATGAAACAAATTTTCAAAGAGAATTTAAGCTCCTGTGATTTTATTTACGTACAGAATTCTCTGAAATATTGATATTGTTTACTCCTTAACGCCCTTAATCAACTGGAAATAACATTTCCCAAAGGACCGGCCTTTTCAGGATCATAACGGGCGTATTGCTAGTAAAAATCATAAAATTTATATTGAAAAAAGATCCGTAAAAATGAAATTGTGCATAGGTTTATTATTTCATCACTCTAAAAATATGTTTAGCTTATTGTTAAATAGAAAACATGATTAAAACAAACCGTTAATTAATATGTATTAGTTAAATCGCATAAGATGGTTTCTTAGGATATCGGTAAGTATTATGATCGAGATCGGTATTTAGAAATTGCAGTCACATACATGGATAACGCTTAATTACCTGATATGCTTTCAAGACAAAACCTCTATTCAACTATTTTTACTAGGTTTGAAGACTCTTCTAAAAATGAAATAACTTTTCTTCAGCATATGATTTTAATTCTAAAAACGAATAGAATAAAGATGATATAGCTTAACAAGTAGGTCAAATTATTTCCTTTTGTGTATTTATCTCCCTTATGCACTGGAATAGATCTCGATCAGGAGTTCATTTTGGATGTTTATGGATTTTCAGGGGTTAATGTTCAAAGATTCAGATTAAGTTCAACCTTACAACGCATTGATGTTTATGCAGGTCAAAAGTAAGCGGTCTATATTTTCAAAACGGTTACGCAATCGACACAACCCAGTCATGTTTTCATTCCGCCGATTAATATGCCTAATTGATTGCAGTTGTCATGATATTTAATAGATTTGTTTTGAATCAATTTCTAGGTCAGCTCGATTTTTTTTGTTTTAAAATACACCTTTTAACATAAGGTCTCAATTAGATCGGGCACGGACAAGACGTAATAACGCGTGAATTACGTCAGACGTTGTTTTGTGACGTATGGATAATTACCTTAAATGACATTAATTATCGAACGATGGAAAACACAATGTACATGTAAAACTATTGAAAAGCATACCCCTCCATCTTAAAGAAAAAAAACATGATCAATAGAATTGATGATAGTTTTTAAACTGAAAGTATTACATTGCTTTTATAAATACATGAAATTGTTTTATTTTCTATTTTTCAAAATGCAAATATGAACATATTTTGCAGATGGATGTAGAGCTGGGTATTATGGTGACAGGTGTATAAACAAATGCCGATATCCAAACTATGGGAAAGCATGTCAAAACGTCTGCCCGTGTACCGAATCCTTTTGCAATTTTATCACCGGATGTGACGTCACTGAACGTATGCAACCCTATACTGTATATTCTTTAAAGGTTAGCTTTTTGAAAAGCTAAGAAAGTCAGCCAGCAGAATATTAATATTTAGGTCGAAAGTGAATACATTTAAGAGAGTCCAGGAGATATATGCGGACTCCAGGCCGTGCCTGCAGACGATACCGTGGATAGTAGACTTATACGTATTTATAGAGGCGTTACTGACGATGCGCAGTTTGACCTCGAAACTGACCAGTTTCATAACTTATTCGAATTTCTCAAACGGACTGTTTAATTCCTTCCCAGAATTCCAATTCACGCAAGAGCATTTGAAGTTTCATCCTAACTTAATTAGTCAGCCAGCCCGTCGGCTGACTAATCAAACACCAGAAATTAATACCCTCGCGGATTTTAAATTCTCGCTTTTATTTTTCAGATTGTTTTGAACTTTATGTAATTTTAACATAAAAATAGTGCTCGCGATTTTTTTATATAGTCTTGCGATTTGATACAAGACAGCGGAATCGTGGAAATAAGTACCCGCGTAAAATAAGAAATTAACAGTATACAAAAGTCATATTTTAAAAGTTATGTAAAATGTAATTATACGAAAACCAATTATATTATTATATTGTCAAATTAAAAATGAATATACTCTACTATAGGCAAATGACATCATGCACATAGCATGAAAAATGTACTTTTTTATATCTTAGATGTAAATTTGACCTCGGACACAATGTTACATCCCATGGCGCAACACACCATAGAAAGAACTGCAATGGGGGTTATAGTTTCAGTATCTGTCTTGTCTTCCATCATAATCTCGGCTGTCATCTCTTTAATCATCTGGCGACTGAGGGGTCCATATAGATCCAACAGGAGAGCATCGCAAAATAGTCCACAAAAAGCGCAACAGAAAACAACCAAACCAACGAATCAACAACCTAACCATGTTTCTTCAAAAAACAACAATAGGCCAAACGTTTACAGTTCCTGCGATATTGCCGGGCCCAGTCATTTACAGACTGCCTCAATGGAGGTGTATTGCGACTTCTCACTGCCAGACTGTGATCGTACGATGCAACAGCGGGAGAGTAACACAGACACAATAATATTTGACATCAGCTCATGTGCGTATGAGCCTATGATGAGCACCGTCAGGGAAGACAACTTGACACGGGTTTAACGTATCTCAAAATAACCTCTTATATACAGTACAGTCAAAGCGGATCCCGAATTTTCCGCGCACCCCTGCGGTCAAAGTTGCAACGCGGTGTTTCAAGTAAAACCGCTTCCCTCTACGGTAGGGTTGTCCAGCAAGTCAAAAATCAATTTTAGAGAAAAAAGTATCGGACTCAAACGCGAGTTATCTAGCTCGATGATCAAAATAATTGACAGCTAAACGTAAATATATATCCTATTATTCATGGAACAATCTAATATAACAGATGATTTTTTTTTAAATTTTGAAATACATAGCGTGTGTTTAAATATCATACAGAAATGCTATTTCATTTAGTTACTTTACTGTGTGCTTTAAAAAAAAATAAAACTTACGTAGCCTTTTCAAAAATTGGTAGGCATGCTTGGCAGTCAGATTTTCATTTCTATTTTTTTTTTCTTTAAACTTATTAAATTGTGAAAATGTATTGTGACTTTTCTGTTTTATCTATGCAAACTGCATTCATAATATTCAAATTAATGAAATGATCTTGCCGATCTATGTCAGTGCGATCGAGTTTTAACAAACATTCAGTCAGTTTGCAATCTTATTAGAAAACACAAAGTACACATTTACTTGTATAATATTGATTATATTTGTATTTATTTTTAGTTCTTAACCTACTTGTGTATGGGCAAGGTTTTCTGTACAAGTGATATAATAGGTAGTCTGGGGCCCGTTTCACAAAACTATCTTATGATTATGATCTATCTTTAGAACAAAATTTGTGATAAGATCTCACCAAAGCTGTTTCACAAAATTGTTATATCTTATGATTATCTTAAGATCTGTCATAATCTTAAGACAACCAAAAACATGTCTAAAGTTCAACTTTAACATGGCGAGAATCTATATTCTGGGGGTTTACACGTGGAAACAAGTCATATTCTTAGTGAAATTGACGAAACTAACACTTTTTTCTTTTCTTTATTTTTTATTTATGCAAAAATGTTCCCATAGCCATCGCCGTCAAGTTGAAGGATTCATATCGAATCACAAACTAGTAATAAAGTTATAATGTTAATTTCAATATTTTTATATTATTATTGGGGGGGGGGGGACAGTAACTGGACATATTTTTCTATTATAAAACTACTAAATATTATTGTGTTATGCTTTTGATCAAGTGGAAAACGAGAAAATGCACTTTTTATGACGTCAAAATAACCCTGTCGATTACCCTTACCCTTTCGAATATTATGTGAGGCAATTAACGTAAATCTTTTTAATTTGTTATTCGTGTTGTTTACATATTAATTAATGCTACATTTTTTATTATAAATGATTATTTTAACCTGACAAAATCATCTAATCAAAGACAGTTTTCAACAGTTTCCATATGGTACTTTATAAATAGCATTTTTGTACTGCAGATGAATAAAGTTACAAGTTTGAAATAATTCGATCCTTAAGAGCAAAAAATAATTACGCCTGGTACTGATTGTCTACGGAAACAAATCCACGTCTCGCCTTCCATAAACAGAATTTAACATCTGGCGTATGATATGTCAATGTACATGTCCTCCTTAATTTCCTTAAGTTATAATTTTGGATTTTGTTCAGTCAGCATTGCTAATTAACAGTGTTATAGTGCGGCGAATGTACATTATATAGAGATGAGTATCGGGGAAGTAGTAACCACATGGATGTATACTCCTGTTATGTCACCATGTTTTAATACAGTCACGTTTAATGACTCTGGTGATAATTGACATGAACAGTAAAATGTACATGTACATATATATCCGTGCTATACATATTTTGTAATATAGTCTCGTATAAAGATTATGACTATGATTGGCAGAAAAAAATTACATGTATATGTATCAGTTATAGATCATACGCAAACGCTTTAACAGCGGCTATTAATTCAATTTCTTTATTTTATTTTAACTGTATATAAATCAATAGACGTTGTGTTCTGTTTAAAATACTGTACAATTTTTGTCATAAAAATACGATGAAGAAACTTGTTTTCACTTCTGAATTTTGCTTGTTTTTGTTTTGTTTCGTTTTGTCTTTTTTTTTTTTTTTTTTTTTGTATTAAGGCATTCATGTTTCACACTATGTTTAATGCATTATCACAAATGCAATGAAGTCATTATTAAGATGGACTGGGCAGTTCGGGTGTTTTATTTAAACAATATAATTTTGTCTTTGGTGCTTTATGCAGGTTCATACATGTATATAGCTAGCATTGCAGAAAAATACATAAGTCGCGCTTTATTATTTTTTTTTCTGTACCTTCAGAACCCAAACGAAGTATAAAAAAGCATTTTATTGCTTATATATTTACATCTATATTTGGATTTTTTATTCATTTAAAAGTGGGTTAAAGTACATAAATTATTTTAATTGTCAATAAAAACGTTACACAAAAGAAGCACCAAATATGTTTCATATGTGAAAGTAAGCACGTTACATGTAACTTAGTATTATAGATTCTGAAGTCCGTCCGTGTAAGTCCGTGGAGTTCGTAATCTCAACAGCTGCTCCCTGCAGTTAGGTTTCGACCGATCAAGAAATAATCCACCCTAAATCAACAGCAAAAGTTGAAGTCGTTATGAAGCGTGCATTTGTAAACTAGAGTGTTCTCATTGTGCAGTCCATCTTTTAATTATTGATAGAACAATATAATTACATAATTGAATCATTATAAGAATTGACCGTTTACTTGTAGTATCAAAATATGCTATATTCTAGATATGTCCCAGGATATCCTCGTGGACTTAAATTCACAATTTGCTGAAGAAATAAAGTACGAGTTTTCGTGAATGTTGCAGAATAACCTCCGAGGTTGTTTTGAAATATAAAACCCGAGGCGTTAGCCGAGGCTTTTATATTTCAAACAACATTTCGAGACCGAGGAGGTTATCCTGCAACATTCACGATAACAAGAACTTTATTTCTAATCTACTAACAGCCCAGTATTTCTACAGATCGTTTCTCTTATAGAGAGACGATCTAGGTTATTGTGACGGCTGTTCCGTGTAACCCCAACAGTTTTGTTAGTAATGTTTATATATATATATATATATATATATATAAAACTTGCAATTAATGTTGGACACAGTCACTTATAACGATAAGAATCAAACGGTAATTTTCAAAACTAACCAAATGTTCATGCTTTTGTATAATTTATATAAGGAGACGCATAAGGGAAACATCTTAATTACAAATGTTACGTTTCGGCTCAAAAACTAAAAGACAGATAAGAAAAATAGAATTGTTGTATGAGCTAACTTATTATATTTCTCAAAATAATTTTTACAGTGCAACAAACTCTACTGCAACCAAAGCTCTCTGGCCGACAGAATCACAAACCTTCAACTTCCTGTTCTAATTGTAAACAGATGAATTCATACATCAGGGAGATCACACGGTGTAATACACACTATGTGTATTCACTCGGAAACGAAATTTTCCTTTCAGTTGAAGCATTTAAACTGTAGTAAAAACGAACAAAATATTTTTTCTCCCCGCAGTACACCCGACGACTGCTTCAATTAAAGAATTGAATCTTTAATTTATGATTCTTTTATAGATCTAGTACAGAGTTTGCGACACATTTTGCATGCACATGTGATACCACCGATCTAATACACAGTGAAATCAACAATAAATTGATCTTGTAGTGGTTAATCAAAATACTAACTAGATATTAGATAGCCCAAACGTCTTCTAACGTTTACAAATTAGTTTTGTTGAATTTGTTAGGTAAACCAATTTGAAAATTCTTCGACGCTTCAAATATTATTATAAATGTAGTATACTAAGCAGTCATCCATGTCTCATAGTAAATATTCATTTTTTAATGTCCTGAAACGTATTCAAACGAACTTTAACTAGATCGTTAGTTCTTTCGCGCGGAAGTGATATGTTGTAAAAAATATTAAATATTGTCAACTTACTTTTTAATTTCTACCTCAATCTGACAAAACAGGGAGAATCATCTGACTTCTGAAAAAAGTACACCCATACTTATCACGATAACGTTACTCTGAAAATAAAGTACTTATAAATATAATTTTTTTGAAATAAAAGTACTGATTATATTCGTTTGTTTTATACATATAATCAATATTACATGATTTATTTACTTCTCTTTTTTTTTTAAGATTACCGAATGTATTATCGACAAACTTGTATTCTTCAAATCCCGCGGCTGCACAGACCACCAAGCACCCGGAAGTAAGGCCACTGGAAGATATCCCCGGAGTGTCCGGGAAATCAGCATTACCTTATGTCGGCAGTATCTTCCTTTCAAAATCCCTAGGTATATGTCCATTTCGTTTCTCTACATTACATCGGTAGTATATTTATTCTTGTGTAAATAAATATTACATTTCAATTTCCTGTGATATTTTGAACAAATAACTCTAAAACAGGGCTAAATATGAATGAAACTGTACCTAGTTCTTTCCCGTAGTGTTACGGTTCTACAGATAATATTGACTGAATAATTTTTTTTTTTTGAAAATCATTATTTTAAAATATACTTTTTAAGCATTATACTTAACTTTAAAAAATCAAGTTATTTTCTACTAATTGTAGAGAATATGTCACTGTTACCTTAAATCGTATCTTTGCTTCTTAAAAACTCTGCTTTTCCATTTCCCCGTAATGTATTTTGCATTGATTTATAAACATACATGTACATGTAAAAATTAGCTTATACCCGAAAGAGATTGCACAACATACCCCATACAGAACAGCATTTGCCTGTGATATATAATTATATGGAAATTTGACTAACACGCCTTGGTTATTTCATAACGTTGTAGACATTGGGGCTGATTTCAAACTACAGACGTTTTGTTCCCGTCTCCAGAAGAAATATGGCGATATAGTCAAGACCAGAATCAAAAACAATTGGGCAGTGTTTATTTTTGACCCCGATCTTGCCAAAGAGGTTTTGGAAATACAAGTGAAATACCCTTACCGTCCTCCAGTGGATATCATTAGAGTTTACAACGACGAACAGAAGCTCAGCCAAAACCTGGCAACATTGTTAGTCACTGTTTAGTTTGAAATTTGAAAGATTTTTGGGGGGTTTGTCTCGTATATGTACTATCACTTATAATATTTTTAAAACATCTTACACTTTTATTGATGCGTTTGATTTCTTTTTTATAATAATTACATATAGGTTTTGAAAATAGTTTTACTTATTCGCCTTTACCGTCTATGACACTAGTCAACCCAATATATTTCTGTAGTTAGTCAGTAAAAAACCTTATTAAGTGTTTGTTTTCCCGGGGACTATCAAGTGAGACATTTTTATCACAAGAAGCTATAATCTTCAAAATTCCATGCATTTTTAAAATGTGGTTTACATTTTGTCGAATTTAACACAGTCGATCTCTTCAAAATCTCATTTTTACCTTTCAAATAGTCTTTTAAAACCTTAACTGCATCCTTGTTTTTATATAATACATGTCTTGTGGCTGTTTCATTTTAAAAGTTTGCCCTTTCCTTCACAGAAGTTATAGCAAATCAAATTAAAAGTAATTCAAGGACAACTACTCCAATAATTTAAGAACCGAATGTTAATTTTCACCAGACGGACATTAAGATATATCCGGCAGTCACTTGTCATGTTTAAACCAATGAAAGTGTGACATTTTAGTCTTTGGAAAAACAAATCATTATCATACTATAAGATATTAATGTAGGTATTTGGTGTTCTTTTTTCATTTGGTTCTTACCATTTATAGATTTTTTTAGATAGTATACGGTCATAAGATCAAATGTTTCCAACAAGTGTAATATAGTTGTTTCATAAATTCCAAAACTCTTATTTGCAGAAATGGCGAGGCATGGGCTAGATTACGTAAACCCACACAGCAGCTGATTCAAAGACCATTGGCCGTGTCTGCCTATGTAGACACTCTGTCAAAAGTAGCCGAGGACTTCGTACAGAAATACCAAGATGGCGGAACCATTGAGGATCTCCGTCCAGTAATTGCCAACTATGCAACAGAGAGTTACTTAATATATTAATATTTATACATAATAAGAAATTTTAATGCTATTTTATTTTTTTGGGGACAAAAATAGGTCTACGTTTTTTTGGTTTCAATTCATTTTTATAGTGAAATTAATTGTTTAAATCGTTATAAAAATGTACATGTATTAATTTAACAAATATTTCGTATTTTTTAAAATTGTAAGTGGTTTTTTTTGGTAGGGGATGGGTGTAAGTTTTTTTGTGTCTCAATGACATTCGTTTGTTTATATAAGGTGTAGGAATGCTCTGTTTCAATCGACGTTTCGGATGCCTGGATAAGAAGAGTATCATTGACATAAAACTTTTAGAAGACTTGTTTGACGCTATAGATAAGGATATGAAAAGTATGCTATTCAAGCCATACATTTACGTGTCAACTCCATTGTACCGACGGTTTAAGAAAGCAGCAGACCATTTGTTTAGGTTAGATTTTACTTGTTTGATTGACCGTTGAGATTGGGAAAAATTATAAAGCTACGCTTTATTTTTCTTCGCAAACAATCACAAAAGTAAGTAAAAACATTATGTTACATCCTATCTGTATTTCTCAGTATTTCCCAATCAGAGATCAAGAATGCATTTTCAACTTTGGAAAAAATGAAATCGGAAGGAAAGCTGGATGAGTATCTTGAACAACCGAATCTTCTCTACTCGTTGCTGGGTCATCCCAAAATGACCCCAGCCGATGTGGACAGAACCATTATTGACCTCTTTGTTGCAGGCGTGGAGTCGGTGAGTATATTTCTAAGCCTATAGCGCACGAAGACATACTTTAACATACATGTATGTTGTGACGGATTTTAAAACACAACCAAAAAGTGGTAGAAGATTGACTGGTATTCATTTTTAACTAGTTTAATTAGTTTGTTAGATTTTTCGTTTTTTGTATTTTTTTTTGGGGGGGGGGGGTGTTTTCTATTTCTTTTTGGTTTTTCTTTGTTCTTTTTTTATTTTTGTTGTTTCGTTTTAAATTATGGGAGGACAGGGGAGTTACAATTTAGCAATAAGGAACTTTTGTTGCTTAATATCATTCTTATTTAATGCTGATCTGCTTAAATTCCTGACGGTCTCTTTTAAGACTTCAAGCACATTAACTCTCTTGTGGTTCGAACTGGCGAAAAATCAAGATAAGCAGGAAAAACTTTACAAGGAAATTACGTCAGTTTGTGGCACTGGGGACGTCACAAAAGAAGCCCTGGCCAACATGTCGTATCTTAAGGCATGTGTGAGAGAAACAATGAGGTAGAAAAAAAGTATAAAAGTTTTTTTTTACTAACTTATATTGAAAATACAATAACACAGTTTAAATATTTGTTGCCTTTTAAAATTTCTATAATGTTCGAAGTTGTAGATGTAAAATTTATGTTACATGTCCTATCAATTATATTTATATATATATATATATATATATATATATATATATATATATATATATATATATATATATATATATATCTTTTTAATAATTGAAGGCTCTATTCCCCAACATCCCCTGGGTCTTACCGCCGCTTTGACAAGGACGTGGTTGTGGGTGGATACCATATTCCAGCAGGAGTAAGTCTACTTCTTTCTTCACTCCATATCTCTTAGCAATATACTAAAACATATCCCTCGCTTATCATTTTCATAATGATGACCTTTTTTATGTAGTTACATGTATAAGTTTCATAATTATGTAAATAATAATGCGTTTATTGGTGTAATCTTCTACAAAAGATCAAGTTTCGGTTCAATGTTCAGTTATCTTGAACAACCAACTAAATAATTCATTTTGCTATTAAATTCAACTTCGTCTTGTTTTCTTTTAACCTTAAAAAACTATCTCTTATCTTAAAATATAGTTTGTGAAATATAAAAAAACATGTAATATTTGCATCAATTTTATGCGCATAACAACCCCCACTCCCTAAAAAACAATATTATCATGGAAACGCTTGTGTCCAACACCACATGCAACTTAAATTATTACATATTTTAACCAATATTTCAGACCGAGTTGGTCCTTTGTCTCCAACAAATGTGTGAAGATCCTCGGTTTTTTAAGAGTCCTGAGACGTTTCTGCCCGAGAGGTTCATGCGTGACGACACCACATTGGCGGAAGAATACAAAAACACCAACCCCTTTGCTATACTTCCGTTTGGCTTCGGTCCAAGAAGCTGTGTTGGGCAGCGTTTTGCAGAAATGGAGATGTATGTCGTTACTGCAAAGGTAAATTAAAGGACTGCATTAGTAAAAAGGATCTTGAAAATACATGTTAAAAAATAAAATATTTTGGTTAAACAATACATATGATTAAATGAGCTCATCAATTAATAGCAATACATGCACATCTTACTCAAGTTCAATCGATTCCTTGCGCGGATCTAGAGGGTGCAAGGAGTCTGGACCCCCTCACCCAAGAAAACTAAAATTTCTTAAATGTACAGAGTAAATTACGAAATATATACCTTGGATCCCCCCCTCCCCGACAAACATCGATTATCCCTTCCCCCACGGGATTTTTTTTTCTGGATCCGCGCATAAAATTTAATCTTATTTTGCTTGAATGGCTTCTAACAACTTCCTTTAAAGACTATCTAGTACATTTATGTTATATAGACGTTTTGCAGCTTTTTCGACATGGTAATTTTATCTTTATTCAAGATAGATTTAAGATTCAGTACGGTAATTTTTCATTTTACAGTTTTTTCGTCGGTTCAAAGCCTCGCTTTTGCCGGGCACAAACCAGACAATGGAATGCAAATACCGGACATTTGTTGCTCCTAAAAACACCGTACCATTGACATTTACTCCGAGGATGTAGAAAGGTTGTACCTCTGACTTGAAACTGTATCTCATATTCAAATATCATACATGTGTATCAGTAAGGATTTCTCTCGAATAAATGACTTTGAATATCAATATTATGTTAAGTAAAAAAATATATAACCAAAGAGAAGACATTTTTAGTATCCATGTATGTTAGTATATAATATATTGTGATTTTCTCTTATACGAATTGACTTGTTTATTTATCATTGTATAGTAGCTTTGACCTGATTTAGTTTAATGTTCATTTTATCATACAAATTTTACAATGTATGAAATTTTACAAATATTTTTTTTGTACATACAGTATACTTCAGCATGCATAAATTATGTAATGTAATACCTACCGCATTATTACATTTAAAAAACAATATGAAATTGTTTACTTAAAAAAACAACTGCTTGCGTTGTAAAGTACTAATTCGAGGTAATATATTCAAAAGGAGAGAGAGAGAGAGAGAGAGAGAGAGAGAGAGAGGTGTTCATTATCACAATTTCTTGACAATTTTTTGAATAAGTTGACAATAACCAAATAGACTTTCAGGTAAAGAATTAACACTAACGAATATGATTTACCGTCTTTGGAAACTGGTAGGGGGCAACCAGAGATATCCATTATCTGAGCACCATTCAATTTTTGGACAGAAAGAAGGCCCCTCAATCCTCAACTTTCCTTCCTAAGCATATTACTGTTAGTAACAGTATGTTCAGCAAACCGATATCGTGCCATAAGTATGTGTAAAATACGATAAACAATCCCTGTTATCTTTTGCCTTTTATATCGACAAACTTTTTCCCCCCTTTTTTCGTTTTATAACCTTTTTCGTATTCATAAAAAAGGTTTATATACATATTCCGCTGTTTTAACTTCTTTTCATGAATTATATCTTCAAATGGTGAGATAGTGTGCTTTCTATATATTATTATAGAACTATTTTAATGTAATTTTTTTACTGCCCAAAATCACCTTTCGTTCATATCAGTGTTGATATATTTAATTTTTTTTGGGGGGGGGGGGGATCCCGAAGGGTACGTTGTTGCAGACTTTAAAAAATGAAATGCAAAGGTAAAATTAAAAAAGCGTATACAAACATTTGTCTTTATTCATCATGATAGGGATAAATCGTTAAATATAACCAGATATATGCAAGAAAGTACATTTGATGAAGACGAAAATAAAATCTGAGTTATTGGGTTGATGATAACAAATCTTCGGCCGGCAGTTTATTATATACAGTGAAATATTCGCCCCAGTTTTTTTTATTTTCGCCCATTTCGCCCTCGTTATCAACGGGCGAATTTAAGACTGGGCGAATTCAAATGTTTTAAATTATCTCTCTTCAAACACAACACTGTCTTGGCGATTTCAAGACGGGTCTTGAAAAATGTTTGCAACTGCAGAAGGGCGAAAAATACATCGGAGGAAAATAACTGTATACAGTATCTTTTCAATTATGTCATAAGAAGAAAATTGAGAGAATTTTCTCTTGAATTAATATGGTTTGTACTTTTAGGTTAGTGTATTCAAATATTGATAATAAAATTTGGGAAAGGGGGGGGGGTGTTTTCTACAAGTATATATACCTTTAGGACTTTTCCTTACATATCACATTTTAAAATGTGTTTCTTACTTATATTTAAAATTTTCAAAGCACCCACTCTTTATTTCAGCTTCATTCAGATTTGTCTCTATAGTCATAGCAAAGCCTTGTAAACAAATATCTTACCACAAAATAATGTGGTATTTGATAGTAAAACATTATGTGGAACAACATACCTTTATGACCTGGTACAATGGTCTAGGTATTTTATGCACACAATAACGTGTACAGTATTACATAGAGGAAATTGGTATACGTTATACAGATAGTGTATAATTGTTAAAGGCCATTTCACTATTGGTGCACGAGCAGAAGCGACAGAATATTCGCGCCACCGACAAAATGTAGATTTAGATCGTAAACTGATGCCCAAATAATCGCAGGTGAAAAAGTATTCCTACGAAATACGCACGCTCCAAAGCTAACGTTGTGCGATGCAAATGCATTAAATCTTGCGATATATCTTGTGTCTATATGCGACTGTTGTACAGTGAAAGCGAGTGCTGTAAGATAATGCGATAGGATATCGCGAGTGAATAGGTGATCGGACGACTGAACGGGTGCCAATGCGATAGGGCGTGGGGCGCTCGTGCGATCATGCGTTCCATGGTACGAACGATCGGGAGAGTCAAAGGGGGTACTTGTATGTATACCGCCAGTTCCCAACGCTCTTCAGTAGTCATAGTTGAATGCATGCAGGAGAAGATGAGCAGTATCCATGGTCAATTGTGGTCTGACACAGAGATACTTATACAGGGTATATATACTAGTGACAAATCATGGTAAATTGAAGCTGACAAGTGGTGCAATGAAAGTAAAACGTTTCAAGATAACATGAGACACTTTGAGCAATAGTCTCAAGGTTGCAAAACACACGCGTAGCCAGCTGTGATTCATATTAGGGCCTTTGAAAATCGTGCAAAACGTTGTAAGACGTTCGTACAAATGTTCGTTCGTTGCATTGCAATAATTTGGATCGCATTCAGTCGGGTCTGAATAGTGTTTAAGTCCACTATTTAAAGGAGAATTGATGCGACCACTAAAACGCATGCAACGAATGCGAGACATCGTGCAACGTATGCGAGAGCTCTTGTGAAGCTAAAATATTCCGATCGCGCAGTGTTGTAAAATGCTCGTGTGCCAATTGTGAAAGGGCCTTTGGATGATCATGAGTAAACAAGTCCAGATATGATACTGTCTGCGCCGTGTCATATAAAAAGATCATCAGATCATTCGTATGGACTTATTACCATTGATTTATTAGGTTGGTAAAGCTGCTTCAAGCGTGAAGCCCGTGTGTATAAAATGGAGGTGCGGAAAACACAGCTATCCAGTAGTCAACTACACTGAAGCTGTCTTTCTGTTTCCTCTTTTTAAATAGGTAATATAATATAAGTTACACTTCCGCGCTTAAAATTAATTGACTCAGGGTGTTCAACTAATATATCAATTTTAGACATTTTTGTTATAGATATTCATGTTTGTTCTTTGAAATTGATATTAATACTTATTTAAATGTCATAATGTAAATACATGCAAACAGTGGGCAATTTGAATATGTCCTTCTGCCTCTTCTTTTATACCAATTGGGATACGGGCTACTCTCCGTTTGGAGGAGGATACTTTAAAGTATAACACCTTGGCTAGGTCAACACTAGGTGACGTATACGGATAACAAATGCACATCACCTATAATATATGTAATAAAATAGGGAATAACATAACTCATACTGCCCGTTTTATTTCTGTTGTGTGGGGGTAAGTTCTAGAAATCTTTTCTGATATACCCAAACTTTTACTTGTTTTATTTGGTACAGCAGTGTGGGTTGTTGTTCTTTAACGGCGCCACCTCGCGGTAGATATTTTTCAGTTTCAATAATTAATATTTTCCGCGGTACGGAGATTAGCGGAAAATAATTGTCTTGTTGATTCGAGTAGAAAATTGTATCCAATGAAATTCATAGTTACGAGTCCCGTGGTGACGAGTGTATGATTGGTGTTCGTATAGCACGAGAAATCAGTTCTAGCCCGTCTTATTACAAAGACGCATCAAATTTACACCAATAAAAAATTGTTATTTTTTATTTTTTATTATACTATAATTTAGAAGCTTAAAAATTTTCATATTTTTGTTGTAAAGTCCCTGCACTAACCTTGAGACGGCGCGCATTTGCGACTTTGACATGGTTTGGGACACAGGTTTCCAGAGATTTTTCTATTTAATAGTTTTTTATTTCTGGTTTTTTCTGGCCGGTCACGTCGTCGATGAAAGGTTCAAATATTTGTTAAAAAAGGGTGAGGCAGGGATTGTTTATATTACACTTACAGTATATGTACATGATACAATTGTGTATTGTTCAGCTTAAAATAAACTTCCGGCTCCCCCGTATGCATTCTGGGCTAGTCGGCAAATATATATTTGCTTGTCATTTTTGTAAGAATAGATAAGACGAACAGGATAAGGCGTTTCAGTCAAGCAGCCGTGTGACCTACCTAATAGACTATATACATAAGGTAAGCGAAATTACACAATTTGAAAACAAGGTCTTATGAATGTATATGTAGGTAAAGTAAATCTACCAGGTTCAAGGCACAGAAGGACATTAAGAAATAATAACGCCTCTATTTTTTTATTTATGAAAGCGCAATATGAGATATTGAATCGTGTCTCTCCTGTACAACAATGATAAGATACTCAAACACTTGAAACAATTATTTTTAAATTTTCGATTTCCTCAAAATTATATATTCCATTTAGTATATTTGGATCTGTTTTAAATACAACGTTTTGTCTCTTTAAAATAACTTTACAATGCCTTCTGAAATACCCTAGGGGTATACCGTAATCGTTTCCGTTCACTAATATGTACGTCCACACAAGTGAGACCTTTTCAGCGAAATACTTTAAACTGCTAAGAGGTCTGCGGCTTATATAGGTGTTGTAGGAATAGCGGTAATAAAAGAGAAATATGGCGGACAGTACCTATTTACAAACGGTGTTCAGTTTTAAAGTTTGACCACGTAATCAATGAATACAGTTTACTCACATAGTTAAAGGACAACATATCAATTTTATCAAAATATTTATCTTCTTGAATTATCTTGATTAAATGATATTTACTTTGGCTCGAATCACAAGATAAACGACGCATTAACATGTAGTGGTGGTGTAAAAATAAATTTCAACCCCCATAGAAAATGACAACCCGGCTGTAGGAAAAAAAATTATTATTAAAAAAGAAGATTCAGTTTTCTTTATATTATACCGGAAAATACCGACCTCCGAATGATGACCGACATATTTATAAGCTATTCAAAGGAGTTGTATGCATGTGGGGATCCAGAAAAATTTTCCAAGGGGGGAGGGGTCCGAAGGATAATTGCGTTTGCCAGGGTGGTCTGAGGCATACTTGTAATAATTTTACTATGTAAATTTAATAAATTTTCATTTTCCAGGAGGGGGGGGGGCAGGACCCCTCCGACACCCCCCCCCCCCTCTAGATCCGCGCATGGTACGTGTACAAAATGTAAATCCTCGTGAAAACTCGTGTTGACACTCAGTGAAATCCATTAGATGTTTTACAGGGTATGTCATCACTTCATTACTTACAATAAAGCTTACAATAAAATATCATCATGATCACCAGCATCGTAAATCAAAGACGTGGTTTGTTTACATGCAAATGGCTCTTCGATCTGCATTAACAATTCGAGGTATGTTAGGATTAGCGTGTTCGAGATAAAGTCTGCAACAAGAAAAGTGTAATAAATAGTAAATATTGTCTGATGAATTTTGAGGTACAGTAAATAAATGTTTCAAGTTTGAGCCGCGCGTTAATTGCAAATGTTGTATAAACCTTGTACGTTTGTTTGGTACATGCACACCAGTAACTGCAGTATGCATGCTATTGATTAAAGTTCAATCAATTAACAAACTACAACAAAATAAGATAAGTGCTGCCTGAAATTAAATTGATTCGTCAAAATGGTTGATATTAATTACCGATGAAGCAAGTGAACAATATATAATAAATAGTGCCTGCTTGGGAGGGTACCAGTTGAAATTGACACCCCGAGAAAACCATTGTCAACCGACGCGAAGCTGAGGTTGACAATGGTTTTCGAGGGGTGTCAATTTCAACTTGTACCCTCCCAAGCAGGCACTATTTATTTTATTATACTGAATGTCTTAACTTTATAGCAAATTTTACTGCTTTTATATAGAAAAGACGCGAGTTCTACGGCGAACCGTACGCGCATAATTTTCGCGCATGTAACAATTCGTTCTATCGGCCCGTTGACAAGTGTGTTGCTAACGCTGAGGGTATGAGAACGGATTTTCAACTGCGTCTAAACCAATCAGATTTCAGTATTTAACATGAAAGTATAATAATGACCATTGTGACACGGAGCCGATTGTAAAAAACATTCGGTAGAGAAAGAATTTAATCAAACCACAAGAACATTACTTGAAAAAGATCAAAATCTTTTATTTGAAGCATCAACGCTTCGCGGTTTATAAAGCGTAAACAGCCCCAAACCATTTTTTATCGTATAAAACTAATAAATATTGAATTCATTCCTTAAAAAGATAAGTGTGACATTTTTTTATTGTCTCAAACGTAACTTCGAAGCTTTGAGGCGACGCTAATTATTAGGCGCCATTAAAAAAGTTGACTCATTTATGGCACTATGCTTTTTTATAAGCTATATTTAGGCGGGGTAAGAAAACGTGACAGAGGGCTAGGCTTGCTGAACCCTCTTAACGTTTTCGACCCAAGCCAAGATATAGCTTATACTTCAAGGCATTTATGTTTTTTCTACATTATATCATCAATTTTACGCCTCCAGCGAGCTTTTTTGGACAAATACTGAATATCTCCAGTTGAAACCAAAGCGCCATGGCGTCAGCAAAGCAAAAAGATGACGTAACAATGCAAATGAAACCCAGCGCGAAAGCGTGCGTCCTCGAACTGTTCTCGGCCTCGTTAAGGACCCTCGACACCCTCGATACTTTTTATAACAGTACGCCACAACAGGGCGATTTCAACGCATTGTCAAACAGTTTATATCGCCAGAATGGTGTGTCTATCTCTGTGGCGCAATGTGTTTAGTTTCTAACTACCAAACCGCAGGTCCCAAGTTCGAATACAGCATGGACTTTTATTTTCATGAAGAGCGGTAAAATTTAGAAAATTGATTTTTTACCCTAAAATTGAAATTTTGTTGGTCATTTTCAAGTAGAACACATGCTAAAAATCCATATTTTTAAGTATTTTAGAAGAATAGGCTTGTATATAGAACTTTTTCCAGGTGTGTGAAGGACCCTTAAGACATAAATAGCAAGTTAAAAAGTTCACTGGCATTTGAACTTAGTTAGTCAGTGATCAAATCCTGTGAAGCCCCAAGGGCTTCTCAGACGATTTGTAAATATACAGAATTGAGTTTTCTTTATTCTATAGGTTCATATAAGGAATCATATTTGCAAATGTAAATATATTATTATACATATAAACACGTTGATTATTTATACCATATTGCGTAAACTATCTTCATTTTTTACAGACTGCCAAACAATGTCTATCTCTGGAGTTAGCTATACCATGGACGAAACAAACCCACACTCGTTTCTGGTGGGTCTTGTAATCATTCTAGTGGTTGCCTTTCTAATCATCAAACTAATGACAAGAACAGCTGGGGATATCCTTTTAAAATTACAAAAAAAAGGAAAAGGTAAACACTTCTTGTAGGTTTAAAAAAAATATATTTTACATTTTTCTCACTTAAAAAATAAAACGAACGTCATCAAAATCTATCGTACGATGTATTATGTATCAGTAAACGAATTTTTTTTATCTTTGATGGAAAATAAAACCATTGCACGTTAAAAGATTAAATTCTTTTGTAAGCGATTTTCCATCAAACAAATAATTCTGGTTATGCAGATTATTGATTTAATCAAGTCTTCGCCACTACTAGCTAGTTCTATCATTATATTTGTTAGTCTGTCACGATTCCAAAAGTACCACAATAGAAGGGACACTTCCATAATTAATCACTTCCATAATTTTTATTCATGGGTTTGATATTATTGTCGGGGAACCAGCATACATTTTCTCACGGGATGTCGTGCTACTCAAGCTCTGTCAACGCCGGAAAAGGTAGTCACATGATCAAACACTTTGTATTGTTGGTTTAATTTGCCTGCACAGTCAGTCTGAAGGGATTATATTAACGTGCAATGACTTTGTTGGAAAGTTTAAAAATATCATAGGTCATTAGAAGAAAGCATTGGTGCTGATTTGTATAGAATCAATGATAAATGGTGAGCATGCAACAACTGCTATTTCAACACTTTCAAGCACCTGTTAAACTAGATCATTCGATCAGATTTTAATATTTTAACTCTGCAATATAGTTTTCACACTAACTTTAAAATGAAAATGAATACTAGAGGTCTAAAAAATTTAAATCTTATATTTTTCAAAGATAAAAGAAGTAATTAATTATGTTAACCGATTTTATTACATTTTGCCCATCGTTTCAGTTGTAGTCAGAAATTGGTTTAGAGACGACAGAAATAATTCCTGATATAAAAATATTTTGGTTATATAATTAAAACAATTAAAAATCCATTTTTAAATATTCAATATAAACTAGCTATAACAACAAAATTTAATAAAAATTTTAAAATTGTTGTTATGAATATTTGAAATCATTTGAAGAAAAATACTCCAATTAGTTGTGCAGTCAATAAATTTTATACTCTGAAGAATGTGTCAACAACACACAATGCCCCCAGGACAATCCAAGAAGTATCAAAACAATCTATTGTTTTAAGAAGTGCTAAACACCCCAATCCCCACCTTCTCTAGACTATGTTCCATTAGAATAGAAACAGACATGTACCCTTAAAAGCAAAAACTAATGCACTGTCCTACCAGCTGGAAGCTTGAAAATTACTTCTAACATTATAACCCAATTGTAAATAATTACTCTCTCTCTCTCTCTCTCTCTCTCTCTCTCTCTCTCTCTCTCTCTCTCTCTCTCTCAATATTTGTGTTGAATAAAAAGTTCATTAGTTTGGACTGATAGAAAATACAAGATTCATGTGTTTTTCATATTATGACCTGAACACTTATATCGTTCAGTCCCAGCTCCACCTGCTCCTGTAGAACGTTTATTTAATATAGCTGGGAAGATTTTCAAACCCGACAGGATGCAGTTAAAAATGAACATTTGTTGATTATAAAGTGCAACATCAATCTTGCGTAAGTCATTAAATTTGAACCTGATAGTGAATATGAACCTGTGGATAGGTTAAATCAAGTTTTATATATGAAACATTTGCAAAAACTCTTTATTTAGCTTTTGAATTACTTTTTTTAAATTTATTGACTTTTCACAAAGTAATCGTAATGGTAATGCATTACTTTACTCATGTCATGGTAATGTAATGCATTACTTAAAGAAAATAAGTAATGGTAATTTAATGCCCAAATTCATGAAGTAATGGTAAATGTGATGCATTACTTTACAATGTAATTCGCCCCAATCCTGTTAATAACAGAAGATTCCTTTTCCTTTATTTCTTACTTTATTCACATCCAATACTATTACAGTTAGTAGTATTTTAACAATTTCAGATGGTTCCGGTAACGGTGAATCTTTGTAGATAATTCGTATAACACATGATGTCAAGAATGGTAGAAATATACATGGATTAGAACTGAAAATTGAAAACCTGGAAAAGATCATGTTTCATCCAGATGTCAAAGAATATCCTGTTGTGATAATATCGATTGCTGGATCCTTTAGGAAGGGCAAATCGTTTCTTCTAGGATTTTTTTTGAAATACTTGGAAACACAGACAAAGGTAATGATCATTGATCAATTTATCATGTCTCATTTCTGTGCGTAATGACTTCTTTCTGTTACGTTGTTTTATGTTATAAAATAAAGGGCAATTGGTTGAGGAAAGATGATAAAATAAAAGGATTTGAATGGCGAGGAGGAACCGAAAGAGTCACGTCTGGAATTCACATCTGGAGCAAGCCGTTCATATGTGAAAACAAAAATGGGGAAACGGTTAGTTAGAAAGGTCCTATATTATTTGAAAAGGTACAAGAATTAACAAAGTAACCTCTTCTTCTTCTTCTTCTTCTTCTTCTTCAGGAGATTAATATCACATAAAAATGGGCAGGAACATCCATCCCTCTTAAGGTGGCATGGTCACGGTTTCGGTCATTTATTTTTTTTCTATTTTCACTGTTACGATGCTTTAGTAACGCATTTCATATAATCAATTAGAATATAAGTATCAGTCGTAGTTTTTTAAGTAAGATAGAGAGCTTACAATTCTTTGTTATGTAAACAAGGAACCTGTCATGTTTTTGTTTACACTAATATTGGTTCTGACTTTTATTATACCTGCAAAAGTTCTTTTTCAAGCTTATTTTCTTTTCATCTGCTATAATTCGTTTTGAACATAAATAAATAATTTAATTCTGGTTGTAACGTGGCATTTGATTGGATAGAAAAATTTAGTTAATTTTGTATAACCTGGTTAGCACGTCCGTCACAAGACACGTCACAATGCACCGACGTCAAGAAACGTACTAATCCACTTGACGTTACATTTGAATTTTGAACAGATTAATATCATTTTCAAAAGTAAAAGGAACTCAATTTGTACTGTAAATCACAGAAAATTAAATTATAAGAAATGAACTCAATATCTACCCAAGTTATACTCGTATAACCTGGGTTAGAGCAATTTACGCTTTTTAGCTCACCGAGACGAAGTCGGGGGGAGCTTATGCTATACCCTCGGCGTCGGCGTCGGCGTCCGGACCTGGTTAAAGTTTTTGTTGCAGGTCCTGTATCTAAGTTATTACTTGTCCTATCTTCATCAAACTTGCATGGATGATGCATCTTGACCTACTTACGGATTTGAAAGACTTGGATGCTGAATCAGGGCCATGAGTTTCAGATGCTGAAGGAGGTTAAGGTTTTTGGAGCAGGTTAAAGTTTTTGGTGCAGGTGCCCTTTGATAGCAATTTCTAAGTTACTACTGGTCCTAACTTTACCAAACTTGCATGGATGGTGCATCTTATGATACTGATGCACCAGACATGCTTTAATGCTGAATCTGAGCCATAGGTTTCAGATGCTGGATGAGGTTAAGGTTTTTAGAGCTGGTTAAAGTTTTTGGAGCAGGTGCCCTTTGATGATTATATCTTAGTTATTACTGGTCCTAACTTCACTAAACCTGCATGGACGGTGCGTCTTATGATACTGATGCACATGGCAGGCTTGAATGCTGAATCTGAGCCATAGGTTTCGGATGCTGGATGAGGTTAAGGTTTTTACAGCTGGTTAAAGTTTTTGGAGCAGGTGCCCTTTGATGATAATATCTTAGTTATTACTGGTCCTAACTTCACCAAACTTGCATAGATGGTGTGTCTTATGATACCGATGCACCTGACAGGCTTGAATGCTGAATCTGAGCCATAGGTTTCGGATGCTGGATTAGGTTAAGGTTTTTACAGCTGGTTAAAGTTTTTGGAGCAGGTGCCCTTTGATGATAATATCTTAGTTATTACTGGTCCTAACTTCACTAAACCTGCATGGACGGTGCGTCTTATGATACTGATGCACCTGGCAGGCTTGAATGCTGAATCTGAGCCATAGGTTTCGGATGCTGGATTAGGTTAAGGTTTTTACAGCTGGTTAAAGTTTTTGGAGCAGGTGCCCTTTGATGATTATATCTTAGTTATTACTGGTCCTAACTTCACTAAACCTGCATGGACGGTGCGTCTTATGATACTGATGCACCTGGCAGGCTTGAATGCTGAATCTGAGCCATAGGTTTCGGATGCTGGATGAGGTTAAGGTTTTTACAGCTGGTTAAAGTTTTTGGAGCAGGTGCCCTTTGATGATAATATCTTAGTTATTACTGGTCCTAACTTCACCAAACTTGCATAGATGGTGTGTCTTATGATACCGATGCACCTGACAGGCTTGAATGCTGAATCTGAGCCATAGGTTTCGGATGCTGGATTAGGTTAATTAAATTTTTTGGAACAGGTCACATGTTTAATAAATATTAGTACTATTTCAAACTTGCATAGTTGTTTGAACTATAATATAAATGAATCGCAGAGGTAGCTTCAGATGCATGGCCTGATCTCCATTATCAAGGATGCTAAAAATATATCTTAGTTATTACTGGTCCTAACTTCACCAAACTTGCATGGATGATGCATCTAATGATACTGATGCACCTGGCAGGCTTGAATGCTGAATCTTAGCCGTAGGTTTTAGGATGCTGGATGAGATTTGTATTTTTTGGAACAGGTCACATATTTTATAGATAATAGCTTGCATAGTTGATTTAACTATAATATTAATGAACCGCAGAGGTAGCTTCAGATGCAGATCTCCATTATCAAGGATGCTAAAAAAAAATCTCCTATCTCAAACCTGCTTGATAGATGTGTTCGTTGTTAAATGATATAATATGATTCCTATGATATAGTATTGTATGATATGATACACTATTGTTTGATATGATACAATATTATATCATATATTATATTGTAAGAAGTTATAATATACGATATGATATTGTATCAATTTTTTTGTACATTATGATATGATATTGTATCATGATATTGTTATGTATAGTATTGGTTATTATGATACAAAATTTAATATGATATTGTATAATATATATCTTATCATATGATTATCATATGATACGATATTGTATAATATCATATTGGTTTATATATTATTATATCACATGAATATATTGTATAATGTGATATTGTATCATATAATACAATATAGTATAATATGATATTGTATGATATAATATTGTATACTATATCACATGATATTGTATCAATTGATATGATACAATGTTGTATCTAATTTTATTGTGTCATATGATACAATATCCTATTATGTATCAAATATGATACAATATCATACAATACAATATTATACTATAATATTATACAATATAATATCAATACATATGTTACAATATTGTGATGTATTATGTGATATGATATTGTATCATATATTATTATATTGTATCAATATCATAATATATTATGATATTGTATTATGTGATCAAATACAATAATGTATAACAAGATACAATGTCATATCATATGTTACAATATCATATTACATCATTATGTATTACAGTATTTTATTTTGTTATATGATATATATTGTAGGTATCATAGGATGCAATATCGTATTTTATATTATTGTATCGATAAACATTGTATCATATAATACCCTATGAAATGAACATATGATTATTATACAATTTTTTAACATATGATATAGTTATAATATATTGTGTCAAAACAGTATCCATGTATATCCAAGATCATTATTAACTATGATTTTCAAATAATATGATAAAGATGGTCTCATAAAGATGATTCCTCATAAAGGTGATGCCTCGTCTCGGTGAGCTTGGTAATCTGTGATTACCTATGTTTCATAATCCGCTTCGCGGATTATAAAGCGTAAACTGCCCCAACCCAGGTTATACGAGTATAACTTGGGTAGACATTGAGTTCATTTCTTAAATAATTTAATTTCATTTGTAACAAAGCATTTTGATTGGCTAAGCACACAGAAAAAAAATTAATTTATTTTGTATAACCTGGATAGCTATGTAGCCACGCCCCCTTGACAACCCCATATCCATGCGCGTGATACAGTTTTTATTTAAATTCAAATTTTATGCAAAAATAAATAATTTCTAATCTTTAGTAATTGATTCTATGTTATCTTTGAATTAAATTATAAGGAATGTTTTAAATTTTTGCCCAGATTATCCGATATAACCTGGTTTGAGGCAGTGCTTCGCGGATTATAAAAAAGCGTGCACTGCCTCAAACCAGGTTAATTATATCGGATAATCTAAGCAAAAATTAAAAACATTCCTTAAACAGATCCTAACTTTTGTTACATTTATTTTAAGTCTAAACCTGAATTTTTCTTTTAAACTTTGTTTGCATAAAAAACTTAAAAAATTGTGAGCTCTCTTAAAACTTGACACTAACACTCTAATTCTGGTTGACTTTTAGAATTTTCATACTGAAGCATATCTTACATTAAAAATGAGGGAAAATATTTACCAAAATCGTGACAATTCTCATTTAATGCCTGAAAATAATACTACGCCTGATAAGGAAAGGTTCTTTTGCTAATAAGCCATATCAATGTTATGCGAACTAGATTTTAAATAAAATATTATTCAGACATGCTCAAGAATTTGTTGGCAAATGAGTACTAAAGGTCTGTCTTTGTTTTTATCTTTCACTAGGTTGCTGTGCTACTAATGGACACGCAAGGAGTCTTTGACAATGATTCTACTGTAAAAGATTGTGCTAGCCTTTTTGCTCTTACCAACTTGATAAGCTCTGTTCAGGTTTGTTAAACATTTTATTTTCTTGTTATTGTATTGGATAGTGTGTTTTATTCTACAAGTATTTGCTTCCTCGATAATGAAATGAATAAATAAAATATATTGCAACAAAAAACATGGTTTTTGATATGAGTAATTTTTAAAAACCATTTTAGATCTACAATCTGATGCAACAGCTACAAGAAGATGATTTGCAGCATTTGGAGGTAAAATTTCAGTATTTAACAGTACTCGTATTTCGTTATATTTCATTGACCATTTTAACTGAGTCTTTAAAAATTTATTTCTCAAGAACCACTGCACCAGAAATGCCAATATTTACACCAAAGCTTGTATATACAGTGATGGTTTTTAAATTGTAAAAATTGTGACCCCCCCCCCCCCCGGAATAAAACTGGGGCCCCGGACCAATACAGTGGCCCCAAGAAGACTTAAAAGTTTACCATAGAAATATATAGGGGAAATGTTAAAACATCTTCTCAAGAACTACAATGCTACTATCTGTGAGATTACTATGGACGCATTCTCCTATAACGTAGATTCTAAATTGTTAGAATCGTGACCCCCCTGACCCATACTGGGTACCCAAAAAGGGGTTCAATGTTTAACATAGAAATATAAAATGATGATGATAATGTTTAAAAAATCTTCTTCTCAAGAACTACAGTGCTTCAATTTGTGAGATAATATTCAAGCATCCTCCTTTAACTCATTTTCTTCATCGGTCTACATGATTAATTACTTCTTTCATAATTAATTATTCAAACGGTGACCCCCCCCCCCCCCGACTCATACTGGGGCCACAAGAGGAGTTCAAAGTTTAACATAGAAATATATAGGGAAATGTTTAAACAATCTTCTTAAGAACTTGTGTTATAACTTTGCAACCGTCCTCATATAATGTAAATTTTTAATTGTTAAAATCGTGACCCCAGGGCTAATACTGGGCCCCAAAAGGGTTCAATGTTTAACATAAAAATATATAGGGTAATTGTTTAAAACTCTCCTTCTCAAAAACTACAATGTTACAATTTGTGATATTAATGTGCAAGCATCTTCATATAATGTAGATTTTAAATAGTTGAAATAGTGATCCCGGACTAGAATTTGGGCCCTAAGAGAGTTTTTTTTAAGTTAAACAAACAAACAAATATATATATATATATATATATATATATATATATATATATATATATATATATATATATATATACTATAATATTGTAATGGTTTTTTAAGTTAGATTCAATTATAACAAATGGTGTTTTTCTTCAACCCTGGGAATATTTTCTGAATGCCCATATTTTGTTTATATGAGATCTTATGTTATTTTTTCCATCTATTTAGTTTTTTACTGCATTTGGCAAACTTGTCGCAAAAGAATCAGACGAAACTGATATCAACTCTGCAGTATGTATGCTCGACTTTAACAAGATAATGCATTATATTGTCTATTTATAACACAAATTGACAAAAGGTCCTACTTAGGCATCTTAAAGTGGTTGTTTTCTTTTAAAGAGATTCATATATTTGATACGAGATTGGGGACCTTCCTACGAGTATCCCCTTGGAAAAGATGGTGGAAACCGTTACATTAAAAAACAACTAGAGGTAGATTTTATTTATCATGAAAGTATAAATTATGTGTATATATACACTGTAATAGTTACAATGTATTATTCAGAAGAATCAAAATATAGTTTATAATATTTTTAAAATATTCTTTAAAGATAAACTCAAATCAACACAAGGAATTGAAGGAACTTCGGACAAGGCTTAGTAAATCTTTCCCAAACATCGGAGGATTTCTATTACCTTACCCTGGTAAGGCCGTTGTGACGAAAAAAGCATATGATGGACAAGTGAAAGGTAAAAAACATATCATTATATCATTTTCTACAAATGTAATGCTGTAAAATTTGTAAACATGATTTTATCACGTAGGAATAAAAATGCAATTTAGAGTGAGCATAAACTGACCTAATCATCATAACTCTGCATTTGGTTTTATTATTAATGAAAGCTCTTGAGGATTTAGTGATTATCCATCCCTATGAAAAACATATACAAATGCATGTATAAATTTTCTTTTTTGATATTTCATGGATTACAGGGTAGAAATATTTATTTCACAATTATAATGTAACTGTTTTCACTATATATGCACTTTTGTATGTACGTCTAAAACTTGACAAACAACCGTTACGGTAATTCACATGTTTTTGAGTTTATATATATATTTTTTGCAATGATGTTTGGTCGTATTTTTTTAACGGTACCAACTTTGGTGGAAAAAATAAGAATAAATCGAATCATTTCTGAATTTAAAATTTAATTAGGAAATCTAAATACACTCACTATGTTACACTCTCATGCAATAAGACTGACGTCAAAACATGTTATATCTTAATTTTTTGCAAATTGATGTCAATTTCATAATGAATTCTAGTTAATTTTTAAATATTTTAGTGGGTTTTTTTTATTTTAATAAACATAAAGAGGCAATGTCAAACCAAAATGTCATGTTAAATAAACAATATGCAAATACCAAATAATGTCAATACATTTGTATTTATATAAAGTGGATCTTTAAACGAATTCAAGTGATACATACAATTTTTAGCATAAATCTTTAAAGTTTTGATTTGAAATTATCTATCCCAGTTAATGACATATTTTTATTTGATCTGAAACATTAAAAAAGGCACAAAATCATTAAACAAGACTTGACATGAAAACATGACGCAAACGTCGTCAATGGACAGCGATAAGACTGTTGGTACTGATTGTAGAAACCGTGGACGGCAAACAGACCGGATATACATGTACATACATGTATAATCAGTAAATACTTTTTAAACTGAAACAAAAAAAAACCCATTAATTTTGCTGTGCAGAGTAGGGGGAAGGACACAATATTGGGAAGTAAAGTGCAATATTTGGGGAATATTTGGATACCTGAATGAATTTAGGGATGTTTTGGACAAAAACAGTATTCGTGAATAGAAAATGACATAGGCTACATCATTTTCGTTTTCTGTAAGTTTTTCCTTTGTTTTTGTTTTAAATTTTCGTATATCAAATTTTACTGCAATGTCAGAAAAGACAAACATATATATTGACTATGAATTTCTATATTGTTTTTTTATGTTTCAAAAGATATGGATGATGATTTCGTGGAAAATGTAAAGTCGTTCGTCCTTCATATACTATCCAGGGAAATGTTAACAGCAAAACGGATACACAATAAAACTTTGACCGGAGAGGACATAGTAAAATACATTAAAGTAAGTTAAGATTATAAAGTAACTTATAAGCTCACTTGACAAAATGAATTTGACATTTTCACTGAACAAAATATGACCGGTGTTTGTCAATGTCTTTATAACAACACACTCTTGGAAGAAATTTTAAAGGTGGTGCAAGCTTGTTTAAATGAAAGGTCGCGACCTATTTAATGGAGATGATTCAAAATTATTTAAAATTTGTCTGTATTTTTGGAAGTTGATTTTTATAAACTCGCGCTTATGCAGTCATTCTCTCACCAGAATTCGTGCTACACAAGCTTAGCTTACACCTCTACCATAGCCTGGTGAACAAGATTCTTGTACGTGTACAAACTGAAACGATGGGCAAAATATATTTGATTCGATGTAGTTACTTCTTTTATCTATAATTAAATATAAATTCAAATAAATAATTTTATAAAATTTGAATACCTTTTTACAGTTTTATTTTAAAGTTGCTGTGAGAACTATTTTGCGGAGATAAAAATTAAAATATCTGATTACATGGTCTGTTTTTTTACAGATGTTTGAAAGTTTGAAAAATTAGTTTCTGCACGCTCCCGATTCATCGTTGATTTTATACAAATCAGCAGCAATATAATATCATATGATGTTTTCAAACTTTCCCACAATGTCAATACACGTTAATGTCCTTCCATCAAGCTGATTTACAAAATAAAAATTAAAACAAGTTTAGCTTTTAAAAAAAGGCTCACCGTCTTTAGAACAAACTGTTAAGGAATGAGTCTTTTCTAGTTTTCGACTTGTCAAAAGTAAATATAATTAAATGTTCATTAAATTAAGATGAAAGGAGGTTTTTAAAAAAAATCATATTTTCTTCTATTTTACTATCATACAACTTAGCATAGAAATAGTAATCAAAGTTACATGTAAGAATCTAACAAGGACTATTTTTGGCAGAACATTGGCGTAGGAAAATATCACATGTTTTTTTTTGCAATTCAGAATTGCTGTAGATTCATGAGTCTATTTAGCATTTTTAAAACAATAACATTAATGTTGGATTTTTTCAACTAATGTGAACTAATATTGATAAGATTCCTTGGTTTCAGAATATGTGTTTGAAATATTATTTGAGAGAAGTCTCATATTAGGGTTTAGACTTCAATATGAAGCTTTAAATACAAACACTAGACTCTGACATGTCCAACTAAGAGCTATGGTTGTCATACTCTGGGCCTCTTGTTCTTTTTATTCAAGGCTTATGTAGAATTGCTGGAAAAAGGCGAGTACCCTACCCCACAGACAGCCTTTCAGGTATGTAACTATTCATAAAAAGTTACCAGGTTTACTCATATCTCGCAGTCTTTGTGTTGAGACTTTGCTCTTTCATTATCATATCCAAAGATTGTTTCACATATTTATACCCGCACTTTCTAAAGAAAGTTCGGGTATATTGTTGTTGTCCTGTTCCGTCCGTCCGTCCGTCTGTCACGTTTTACTTTCTCAAACTGCTCTTACATCTTATAAACCAGCAAACTGAACTCTTGGAGTTTGATTTGGGGTATCATGTTGTTTTGTAAAAAGGTTTCAAAAATTCTCTGGTAGTCCTGGGGGTCAAATAATTGGTAAAAAATGACGTTTTTTCACAAAAAACCTTCTTCCTCGAACTCCTCCTACATTTTCAACAATAGACAAATCAACTTTTGGAATATGTTTTGGGGTATCCTATAGATGCGCAATAAGGTTTTGGAAATTTCAATTTTGCCCTGGGGGTCATTTGGTGGCTGAAAAATGACGTTTTTTTACAAAAAATCTGATTTAAAAAACGTCATTTTTTTTTGGCAGTAGTCAAATGATCTTCTAGAATATGATTGGGGGTGTCATTTTGAAGTGTGATCAGGTTTCAGAAATTTTTTTTTCAACACAGTGGGCAACAAAAAACGACGTTTTTTTGCAAAAAAAGTATGGTTCCCATAACTCCTTTTACAACTTTTGGAGTAGCTCTGTCATCTCTTGGGATATGATTGGGGCTGTCCTATAGATGTGCAATAAGGTTTTAGAAATTTTAATTTCATCCAGAAAGTCAAATAGTAGCAGAAAATTGACGTTTATCTCTCCTAAACAAAACCTACATCCCAGAACTCCTCTTATGATTTAATGAATAGACACATCATATCTTGGGATATGATAGAGGCTGTCCTAAAGATGTGCAGTAAGGTTTTAAAAATTTAAATTTCATCTAGGGAGTCAAATAATAGCAGAAAATTGACGTTTATCACTCATAAATAAACCCAGATCCCAGAACTCCTCTTATGATTTAATGAATAGACACATCATATCTTGGGATATGATAGAGGCTGTCCTTAAGATGTGCAGTAAGGTTTTAAAAATTTAAATTTCATCTAGGGAGTCAAATAATAGCAGAAAATTGACGTTTATCACTCCTAAAAAAACCTAGATCCAAGAACTCCTCTTATTATTTAATGAATAGATACATCAAATCTTGAGATATGATAGGGACTGTCCTATAGATGTGCAATAAGATTTTGAAAAATTTAATTTAATCCTGGAAGACAAATAGTAGCATGAAATTGACATTTTTCCCATGTGCAGATCTAGAGGGGGGTCAGGGGTCCAGATCCCCCTTTCATAATTCAAATTTCTTTAAATTACATTTAATTTAAAAAATTGCCGAAAAAATGCTTCGGACCCCCCTCCCCCTCCCCCTATCCCCCCCCCCCCCCGGCAAACTCAAATAACTGTTGCCCCCCCTTCCCCTGGAAAAATTTTCTGGATCCACACATGTATGTATCCCTACTTAGACTTTAAATAAAATGACCGTTTTTTTCTCTTAAAATTAAAAAAAAAACCTTACATTTACACTTCTCTTAATTGTTGAATGATGTATTAAAATAAAAATAAAATTTGGGGTCTAAAAGTTTTATAAACTGGTAAAAAATGTTTTTCTTAAAAAAAATCACATTACAACTTGCATAATTGACAAATGATCTATTGAGATATGATCAGAATTAGTTAAATGTTACACATGGAGAGAGACTCATCACAAGAAAGCATGGAAACACCAGAAGGAAGAGAGAGAGAGAGAGAGAGAGAGAGAGAGAGAGAGAGAGAGAGAGAGAGAGAGGCTAAAACAGATAACATGTAATGGTTCGAACTGGGGTGGTGGGGTTGATTATGGGTGCTGATTCTGATATGTTAATCAAAGTAACAAAAATTATAAAATATACATGGATAATTAGAAAGATAAAATGATTGGTATTGTAATAGGGTGCATTTTATGATAATAATTAAATTCATGCATTATTCATATTTCATCAACATCATCATCTTCATCCTACATTTCATTTATATTTTACATGTACATAATTATTGAGAAACAGACTATTATCCCTATAACTCCCTGTCTTTTATGCACCTATCAAGTAATTATTATTTAATTATCTATTCTAGTGGCTGCTGATATTTTATAGCCTTAAGGCATTTCACCGGTATGGTCACTTTAATACATGTGCACATGATCAGGTGGTTTACTATAGCCAATAGAATTCTTTAATCTCTATATCTGAATAAATGAAGAACCCTTAAGTGGATGTTAATCTTTGGGACAACCCACTATCACAGTATCATTCACCTTGGGACTTAAAATTGAGTCTTTTCGATATAAAAAGGTACTAAACTATAGCATACTAGAAAGTATATATACATGTAATACATGTTGTTGAAAAGTAACAGAATTTTGAAAAAATGACTGAAAACTGCAACATTGATTTAGGTTTAAAAAATGTGTATTACTACATTTATAGAAACATGCATTTATTTCTTTTGAATTTATGCTAATTTAATTGATTAGGGGAATCCAGGTGGACACAGGTACATTCTACCTGTACCTCCTTAGAGGACCCCATAATTGCCTTAAATAATTAGGTGTTTGTTTTGGCGAGTAGCCGTTCTGGGAATAAACCATCAGAATCTTATTTTCTGCCTATTATTCAAGTTAAAATTAATAACAATAAATGATTAAAATTAAATGTTTATCCTCCACACCCCCCATCAGATTCAGTCTTCTTTAAGGTACCTCACTACACCCAGACTTATATACTTTTTAAGACACTATGTACGTCACAAGATGGTGATTTAAATGTTTTGTTAAACTGTTAATATCGTTCGATTCGGTTGTATATCGTTGTAGCTCAGTGGTTAAAGTATTGTGTTTCTGAACCACAGATCATGAGTTTGAATTCGCCTGGAGCTTTTGGTTAAGTTTACTGAATTAAATTTTCTAAAATGTAATTTTTCATCCAAAATTGCACATTTTTTGCATATTTGACTTAAATACTTCTTATCCATTATGATATCTATCATAATCAAGTAATTTTCTGCTGATTTGAGCAAATATTTCAAGGTGTAGTGAGCCACCTTAATACATTCTAACATGTGTACAGTAGCAAATTTTAAATCATTTCTTGACTGGTATTTTTCTCTAGATGCACATAAAGATTTAGGAAATTGCTTTTTAATTCTTATCGATAAGATAAACAAAATGTTATATGTATTTGGGGCAATTGTAATCCTAAACAAAGCAGGGTCATCAATAGGCTAGAAATTACCCACATGGATCAAACACTATACATATGAATAAGAAAAAATACTTTATTATATCCAGTTCTGGAAAGTCAGGGTGTCTCCAAGGGGGCATAACCTATATATACAATTTGATGCGCACAAAGAGCAAGAATAAATATGGTATAGGGATGGGGGATCTCAAAAGTTAAAAATTATCAAAGTATATCATCATTTCCTATTTCAGAGGGGTGGGGGTGGTTTAAAGACAACTCCTGGGGGTCATGTACTTACACCATTTGATGCATCATAATGATTTTAGAAACAAGAATATAGTTGGTTTAGTGGTGGGGATCTCAACAGTTTTCAAGATTAATGGTATTTTCCTGTTTCAATCCCATAGGGTCATGGCCTACGTTTTATTTGATGCATCATAATACATTAAGAAAAAAGACCCTTTCCTCCCTATTAAATAAAACTCATATAGACATGATAAGTCTCTACACTTATTTAAATGTAATACACAAATTTAATACAAACTGTCACAGGGTCAATATGGGGTCAACTTAATATTTAAATCTGACAAATGAAAAAATAACTTTTGCAATTAAAATGACAGAAACTGTACAAATGCGATAGGATATGTAACAATGATGAGCTTATTTAGATATTTTAAAAAAGATGATGATACAGTATGCTGGCAAAGGGAGATCACTTATTTAGAAAGTGAAAGTAATACATATGTATACCGGTGTCTCATAATATCGTGCGAGTACTACATGTATTATGCTTACCTATATTGGTCAACATCATAATGATAATCCAATAAGAGCACAATATGAATCCATTCATTAGCTGATCATCACAAAAGAAATGTTTATGCATGTTAATTAATCCTATTCTGCACATGGAAAACACATACTGTTATGTACACCACGTGAAACCCATCTAACTGAAGAGCTGGGTAAAACTAGTACCCGGTAATGCGACCTGTAGACCTGTGTTGTGTACGTAACTTCGGACAAAGATCATTTTCTTGTAACATGCATGTATTTTCATGACTTTATTCTTTTAAACACCTTGTACTGTTTTATTCGGTAAAAATATGTAAAGCACACATTTCAGCTTTAAGGTGGTACAGGACACCTGCATATTGTAATGAACTCCCTATTGCAGAAATAAACAATAAAGTATATAAATATAATAATTCCCCCCAAAATAATGTTACCTAACAGTGAAGTGCAATGGGTTAGAGCGTTAACTACATGTCTGTAGAGAGTTCAAATGCTGCTGGGGCTTTTCTATTTTTTACTTCAGATTCCAAAATTTTAAAAATTTATCTTTTTTTGCTACATACCTGTATTGTAAAAATTATAAAACGTCACTGTGAAAGAATTTTGATTATAATGCACTTTACTACATGTACAGGCTTTCGTTGTTATCAAAATATTCTGATGTTTCTTTATCCATGAGGAGTGTGTGTGTGTGGGGGGGGGGGGTGGCAAAGTAGTATGTAACTGTGTTTGCAGGGGGTGGGGGGATTGGGGTCCGAGGTGTATTGTTTGGTAATTTTACTACATGTATTAATATAAATTATTTTTTTCAAGGGAGGGAGGGTCTGGACCCCCCCCCCCCCCACTGTGCACGCTATGATGTTGGCACCTAGAAGCAAATCTAAATTAAGCCGGCAACCGCCGAGGGAAGGGGGCATAATTTAATTTTGTTTGTAATAATTATATAGACCATACTTTCTATGAAATGAAATGAAAAGATTATATTGATTAACTGAAAATTGACATGCAAACAGTTCAACCACAACTGTACATAAAGGGCCGCTCATGTGTATTATCATCGTCGGAACCCACAGGTTTTCTATCCGTTATACTGCAGTGTAACGGATAGAAAACCCGTGGGTTCCGATGATGGTGTATTATGTGCACGTGGCCTTCATTTTTACTAAAACTGGTACAAAACAATGTTATTTATGGGCAAACACTTGGTGCGGGTATTACTGTCTAATGACAGCATCTAGTTAATTTTACGATTGTGTTCATGATAGGATATATGAGGAATAAGATTTATATGTATTGTGACTTATGTTCAAATGATATTTGAGCAGAATAACATGTATATACTATCTACATGTATTTACATGCAAATGCCAATACTTCCAAGCTTAAGTTTACTCCACATTCAGACCCGTTCTTCCAAAATTTATCAAAATCCATGTGTTTATTTTTGGCTTTACTATCCCCTCGCGCAACTTGTTGCGAAGGGGAAATAGCATCGCTGTTGTGCGCGTGTGTGTATGTGTGTCTCCTTCAGCTTATGGGCAAGAATCAAAGAAAACCACCGCACGAGTGTTTATCAAAATTTGTACACGTTTTTGTCATGGAAAAAGGACAAACCCTATTGACTTTCAAGTCAAATGGCTATTTATATTAAATATTGTTAAAATAACAACATCTTAAACTTACAATTATTTTATGTTCGACTTGACAATAGAGATTTCCGGTTCACTTCTGCAAAACTAAAGTGAAAGTAAACAGGTCGAATCAAAAACTTGATATATTTTTGGATTTAGATCTTGTAAAGGTAATCAACAAACGTTTTATAGTAATAAAGAGTTAGAAGAAGGTCCAAAGTTAAAAATTGAAGCGGACAGGAGTTTCTATTGAATTCTTCCTATTTTCATCGAATTAAGCTGCCGAATTTCTGGCATTGTTTCCCGATTTACTACTTGTGGAACAACAATTAAATTTAAAAGAGAAAATAATTACATGTATTTCCTTAATAATACATTTTCCTCCACAGTATTTTTTGACACGAGGTTATGCTCCGCTTAGCGGTGCTCTTGTTATAATATTAGCACCCTCTTGCCCCTATATATTTGTATTTTTGAAGTTCTTGATCCAAAAGCATCGAGACACAGGTACATTTAAAGTAAACCGGTATATTCAAATGTGATGGAAAATGAATAAAACGAATCATCCTCGATAGCCAAGGGTTTTCGGTCCACTCCGCTCCCCATAAACCCTTGGCAGATCTCGTTACGAAAGGTCAGTGACAAGCTTCGTTTTATAATTGGCTGCAGATGCGAGTAGCTGATCCAATCACGGCGTTTAAGGCAAGGATCCATAACCCTCTACATAATTAAAATACCTACAGAATTTTTTCAAATTTCTCACGCATGTATCTTTGGATATATAATTATCAAGTTTTACCCAGTTTGCTTGTCCATCAATATTATAAAAGCTAGGACCGTTGCTAAAAAAATAGAACCAATTGCGAAAAATGGTGGTTTTTCATACATTAAGAATATTAGCCTAAGTCTGAAATTTGACTTTCAGAAAATCATTTTTGACTGATATCCTATTTAAAATGAATTTATTTTTCAAAACAAATGATTTAATGTTTCGCATGCCTTTTTATTTAAAAAGAAATAAATTTGTTTACAAATGAGATAAAATGAAACAAATTTTCAAAGAGAATTTAATCTATTATGATTATTTTTACCTACAGAATTCTCTGAAATAGTAATCATTTAATATTTATTAGCTTGATGAGATATTGGCGCTTCTGATTGGTCGAAAAATTTCTTTGATACCTGCATCAATAAAATTTTCGCCGGATCTACTTTTCTCAACTGTTCTGATTTAACACTATATATAGAACTGGAATTTCCAAAATAAACACTGTCAACAAAATGTAAAGTTGTGTCTGTTTAATGGTCAGCAAACAAAATACAACTTTATAAATATAAAAAATTAAAAGTTTAGCCTTGAAAAATAAACCATACACAAAATTAAATTCACTAAATAGAAAATTAAGCGTCTTCTCACGATTTCGTCTGCTTGCGATCAAGGATCAGCATTTACGGCGAGGCTGGCTGTTCCAATTCCAGGAATAGTTATAGCGGACATACAGGCCTACACACTTCACAGTAACACTGCTGCTCAAATTTGGTAACGATGAGTTTTAAATTAATACACGTACATGATCGGTCATCAGAATAAGCGTCGTAAAGCAAAGCTATGGGTAGTGCATCAACTCCTTCGGCGTATTCCAAGCGGCAGATATATCATTTTATTTTATAAGATTAGTACCTCACAGGCTATTTAGTTACCACAACATTTACAAAAGTCGCTCATACATACTATTATTTGTCGACATATCAACTATTTCGTCCACGATCGCGTCTCCTTGCATCCAGTTGCATATTCCAGCGATCTAACTCACATCAAAACCAGTTTTAACGAATCTTGCTGCATAGTGAATAGCATCACAAGCCATCGCATGTAATTTCCGTTTGTTGTCAATTCAGCCGGTTCAGATTTCAACTTTCTATTTGTGTTTAATCCATTAAATTCAGCTCAATAAACCCTTTTAATGTATCTGTCCCGCAGTAATGGCGCATGCGCATAAACGCTTCCGAGTGGATACAGCGTCTGTAGCAACTCGACGGAAATGGTTAAAACTTGTTGTGTTTACAAATGCCGTAACGTCTTCAATGCTGACGCGAGATCGAGGGGGGTCAGTTTCTTTCGCTTTCCGAAAGACAAGAGGAAACGAAGGGTGTGGATCAAAGCCGTCAACAGAGATAAGTGGGAACCAGGCGACCACTCATGGATCTGTTCCGATCACTTTTTACACGGATGGCACGGAGAAGACCCCAGTGATGACAACTACGGCCCTACGTTGTTTCAGTACAAAATAACTAGATCTGAAGAAGATTTAAGAAGAGAAAAGAGACGATTAGATCGTGAATCTACAAAGGTGTGTATACAATATAAATTAAGCCTATACTACATATATATATATATTATAGATAGCATTACATGTAGATCCATATGTATAACGTTACGGCATGCATCTTAATTTCCCTTGCCCATTAAAAATAATCATATAGGACCTATGGCTAATTCTATCATAGAATACATGCATGGTGGTCAAGAGTTCAGTTGTATAAGAATTAAAGTGTATGTATATGAATGATTGATTAGGTATGGAAATTCAGAATCATTTTTATTCTTTACCCCCACCCCAGTTAATTTGAGAAGAGTTGTTGTGGGAGGGAGGTAGCAGAGCCTGGTAATGATTTTAGTTTGTACCATATTACCCATGTACCAGTCTTTACACAATT
Source organism: Magallana ariakensis (assembly GCA_020458035.1). Taxonomy (NCBI): domain Eukaryota; kingdom Metazoa; phylum Mollusca; class Bivalvia; order Ostreida; family Ostreidae; genus Magallana; species Magallana ariakensis. Next base: position 35,986,220 of record CM035812.1, read on the forward strand.
ATAATTATGTATGTTGACAAATACCTACACTGAATTTTTACTAAAGTTGATGTAAAATAAATGTTTAAAGTGGTATTCATTTTTCTTTAATTATAATGAAATGAATAAGGGAGAATTTGAGTATCATAAAATAAACAACCAAGTGTTGCAGGAGTATAATTATACACCAATTAAAACGCCCAACCAATAAATAAGTGCTATTCTGTATAATTATCTAGAAATTCTATAGATAGTTGAAATTTATTAATAAGTACTATATAAAATTATATATTAATGAAATGATTAAAATTAATTTGTGTTATGCATTAAAAATAGTTTGATCAAAGTCATGTAACAAAATGTAAAAATTAATTATCTACTAGGAAAAACATGAAGAGGAGGTGATATTGAAGGAGAGGGAGTCAGCAAGTCTTCAATTCTCACTGCTTGCCCATGGCTCATACTGCAGAGCAGAAGAGGCTACAGATGACAATGATGAAGATCTATCTACCATCACAACAGATGATGTTAACATTCATCTCACATGTGATTCAGGTGAGACTGGCCTAAATAATTAGATACTGCCAATCTATGCAATTGTAACAACAAATCAATATAACCATAAAACTAATAAATGGTCATCATTTGACACTTATTTTTTGTGAGGTGAAAATTTAATATTCATGTAAAATGATATAAGTGAAATAATAACTTAGTTTGAATATTGCTGCAATATCCATAGGTACATGATTACGAATTAATAAAATTATAGGCGTGCAGCGTAAAGATGATCCCCTCCTCCTTGAAAACAGGGAGCTGAGACAGGAGATAAGTCGACTAAGGGAGGAACTTGGCAGGCACAAATGGGGTGTGGAACGCATCAAAGACAATGATGGAATGACAAAGTTCTACACAGGATTATCGTCATTTGCCATCTTTTTGTGGCTGTTCAAGTAAGAATAATTTTAAAAAATCAACATGTGCTTCATCAATGAAACATCAATTAAACTGATTATAATGTAGAATTGTCAAATGCTTATATTAATTGAGTACCCAACTACATGTATCGCTTGGTTATACTGATCAATGACTTAATATTTTTTACTCTGCTATACTCATTAAAAATGTGCTACTATTCAATTTATAATTGTTAAATTAAATTCGATAATTAAAATTGAGAAGGGTTTTCTTTATCTTAATTATCTGTCGGTGAGAAATTTAAACATCTTAATTTATTACAGCTACCTTGCACCTAAATGCTCAAGAATGACCTATTGGAGAGGGCAGGGCCAAACTACCACCAGTGATAGGGTGAGGATGTCTTCCTCATCTCTTAGCCCCATTGACCAATTCTTTGCAGTTCTAATGAGATTGAAAGTAGGACTTTACATCCAGGATATTGCAGAAAGATTTCAAATAAGTTCCGCCTCATTTTCTATGATCTTCACCACTTGGATTAGTTTACTACATGCTGAACTGAAGTTTCTAAATCCCTTCCCAAGCAAAGACATCATAAACAGGACTATGCCCCAGTCATTTAAAGTAAAGTACCCATCAACTAGAGTTATCATTGATTGCACAGAACTGTTTATTCAAACTTCAAGTAGCATTCTAAATCAAAGTTTGACCTTTTCTAATTACAAACACCACACAACTGTCAAATATTTGGTTGGAATTAGCCCTTCTGGTGTCATCACATTTGTTTCTGAGGGATGGCCTGGGAAAACATCAGATCGTCACCTGACAGAGAATTGTGGGCTGATCGGTTTGCTTGAGCCAGGTGACAGTGTAATGGCTGACAAGGGATTTACAATTGCTGATTTGTTGGAAAAAAAGCAGTGTTTTCTAAACATCCCACCATTTAGAGGCATGATGCAATTCTTAAAATAAAACATATATGTATATTTTCTTTTTTTCTAAATTTATCAAAATTTTGGTGGAAAATGTATATACATGTATAAAGTTCAATTACATGATGAGTATCTTAGGGTTTGAAATTCAATCATATGTAATATATTTCAAGGCATGTATGTAAGAAATTTAACCCTTTCATTTCAGGTAATGCAAATCAGTTTTCTACTGACGATGTCTACAGGACTCAAGAAATTGCGCAGCTTCGCATACATGTAGAGAGGAGCATTGGACGGATAAAGAATTTCCACGTTTTGGAAGGAGTGGTCCCCCTTAGCATTGTGCCTCTCATTAATAAAATTTTTCAAGTTTGTTGTTGGTTGACAAATTTGGATTGCCCACTAGTTGATGGAAAAAAGCCAACTTCAGAAGATTTTTGAGTAAGTGTTGAAAAGTTTTATATATTTTACCAATCACATGTATTTACATTATACATACGTTTATTTATTTCAAAATGAAATACATATGTATATACTTTCTACAATTCTCACAATAGTGGATAAATATGCCTCATATAAAATTCCACTAATTTTGGTAGCATATTTGTTACATATTGTTCATTGAAGTAAATTCTCTCAATGAAAATATTGTCTGACTTTGCCGCTGTCCATACCACAAAGTCCACCCAGGGGAGTCCGATGATGGCCATCTCACCTTGAATCTGTGCATAGTACTTATGCGATTTTTTCAATGTAGGGCCCAATTCACCAACTTCGAGACAAAACTGTTTTGAGTTCAATGACATAATATCTGATATTCCCAACATTGTTACATTTTGTCCTGAGATTGAGAAAGGACATTTAATTTCTAGCAGTCCAGTGCTTTCATTATCAACCACTCTCCCATCACTGGAAGCCCCTAGAAAAGAATGTGTTGAACATAAAGTAAGGCCAGACTCTTGTACAACAGTTTCCATTTGAATAGCTCTTCTGATCTGTAGATAGTCTTCCTTAGCATTTATCTCGTGGTCAACTCCCCATTGGACTGCCAGAGGTAGCTTAGAGTACCTAATTAAAATTATAGAAATTAGTTTCTTATATCAACATTCACCAAGTATTTTTGTTCTATTTTTAAAATAGACAATGTCTGATTAAATGTGATGCATTGTGCTACTTAGACAGTGAGGACAATTCAATTACTTGTCTAGATTTGATCCATATAATATTTGTTGGATAAGGGATGTGGGTTTGTCTCCTGATTGAAGAACATCACCAAATAAGGAACTAGTAATCCTTCCGAGATGAAGCTTTTTCCAGAGGTCACTAAGTCTTTGTGCTCTTGTGTGTTTCTCTATATAGTTCACTAACTCCTGGTCTATCATAGGGGGCGGCACTGATAAATTACACAAAAATGTCCTTATCAAGCTATTTTCAAATTCATGATTGCATTAAATGTGCTTTTTGCAATATAGATTGTTATATTGCATTGCTTATAGCTTACCATTTCTTTTAGAGAATACCATTTTTTCCATTTTCAGGTGGAGTGGATGGACAGAAGATTCAACCTCCATTTCATTGTCCACAGCAGTTGGTGCTCCTAAGTCAGGAACATTCCATAGATGTGCCATGCCTAATTATTTAATTCAATATATAAAACAGTTTTTTCATGATAGTTATTGTTTTTGCATTTTTCACCAAGGTCAAAATTTAATCATGTTTTAACTTGTTAAGATCACTTCAAAGTTTTATGTCTCATGTATCATATCTGTTCATACCAATATGCCTATATGTGTACATTATTATGAATTTAATTAATTTGATCAGTAATATAATTGCAACTCATATTGATTTTAATAAACATAAACTTGCAATAGTTAAATAAAAAGGCTAAGAACATTATAAGTATGCTAATTTAAATACAAGAAAAGTTATGTCTCAATACCTGTTTGAGGGGAAATGGCCTTCAATTCTGCAAGCTGTTGCAAGGACCAATCAATGTCATTTTTCCTATCTTCTGAATGACGAGGATCGAAATTAGCCATTGCAGATCCATGTGGTAGAGGGGAGGTTGCAGTAACATTATCTTCCATAGTAGATAACTGAGGCTTTGACAGGTTTAGAGTGCTAAGTGGTGCTGGTTTCTGGTTGACTGACCTTGGCATCTTCCACTTACATAAAGTTGATGTACAGCTCAGATCATTTCCTTGGGATGATGTAAAGACACCATTGCATATTGCAAAAAGCAACCCACCAATATGGCTACATGCTTGAGCTAACCTACAGTAATATGATAAGATGAAAATGATTGTTTAATTATTTCGAAATGCATACAAATTCAACGACTTGAATTGCTATAAGACAAGAGATCAAAGGATTGATGTCAGATATAAAACAAAATTAAAAGGAGGAAGGGGGGGGGGTGAATCAAGTGTCTCAAAAGTTACTGTCCACCATTGATATTAACTATCCAAAACATTTCATGTAATTTGATTTTATTTACTATTTGAAAAAAGAAGTATAATTAAGCTACATATATTAACAGTGTACAACTTGAAGACTAGAATTTGTTGAAAATTTTAATTTTAATCAACATTTAACATACCTTTAAGGTTTTTTTTGGGGTTTTTTTTTTTGGGGGGGGGGGGGGGCTTGTTGAGAATGTTAGATAAAAAATACTGTTTTATCAGACATTGGACTTTTGATCTCTCCACTAAGGTCAACATTTATTTTAAATATTTACCCAATGGGGCACTGACAATATGCAAAGTCCACTTTGTTTGTGATGCCAGTGTTGGTAATGCAAAGGTAAACCTGATACCTTTGTTTTTTCATTGAAGCCAAACAGAAGGCCTTGACATACACTGTTGTGCTATCAATCTAAAATCAAATGTAACAATCTAAATATAATGCCATTGGTTGCAGCAGCATATAATTTATCTGTAATACATGACATTGTATATTTAATATCAAAATTAATAAATAAGGGCAAATTACATCATATAAATTCTGTAAAGCAATTTGTAGAGGAAGCGTCTACTTACGTTTGCAATACTTAATTCTTGGATGTCCCCAGCATCAAAGTGTTTCAGAGATTTATCCAGTCCTTTAAAATTTTGAACACTCTGACCCCCCTGCCTTGTCCTCGAGATCATAAACTCATATAAGGACGAAAAAGAGAGGGTAGGTGGTTTCACATTACTTGATGCACCCAACAGCTGATAAGTAACCTTGTTGAACGGCGGCAAATTTTCTTTGAACTGCGAGAGTGTGGGATCACATGAAGAAAATACCTCAACAATGGGACACAGGGAATCTACGGACGTACTGTTTGCAAGGATATCGCAAATTAGATCATCTTTTTTCTTCTTCTTACTATCGATGCCTAGATCTGTTGCAATTTTTTTCAAAATGCTTATGTTTGTTTTCTTTAAATGCTCCCGCGTCGCCATACTTGTTTGACACGTATGGTAACTAATGTAAACTTGGCAACGAAAAACAGGAAGTAAGTTAAAATATTGAAAATATTATGAAGAAAATATTTTTTTTATTTAAACGATTATATGGTTAGTTTATTTAGCAAAATTCGTACTTAGAATGTTAGATATATTTTATACATTTCCCACGCGGTTCGCTTCACGTTCGTTTCCACTCGGAAGTAGTTCTGCGCATGTCTGCATATATTATTAAAGGGGTCTATAGCCCTGCATCAGCTGAAGGCGCATCCATTTTGAATATTGTTGCTGTTACTGTTCTGTATTCATACGCGCGGCTTCATTTACATTATTTACATTTTTGATCAATGACACTTCACATTTTATGATTTGAAAGTTTTTTATTAAATGATAAGAAATGAATTAAATAATTTTTCTATTGATCGACTATCAAAGAAAAAATTGTCCGGAAAACTTTTTCTTTGATACGTCGATCGATAGAAAAATTATTTAATTCATTTCTTAAATAATGTTTACCCCTTAATCAATAGAACATCAAATTACCAAAATGACCGGCCTTTTTAGGATCACAATGGGCGTATTTTTGGTAAAATTCATAAAATATATATTTTGAAAAAAGGTCCGTAAAAAATAATATTTGTCATAGTTTTATCATTTCATTTCTCGAAAAGTATGTTTAGCTTTTTGTTAAATAAAAACATGATTTAAACAAACCGTTGATCAATCAGTATTATAAGACTGTTCTAAAAAATGAAATAACTTTTCTTCATCGTATAATTTTAATTCTAAAAACAATTTTGGGGGAAAATATACTTATGTTCGTTGCTAAACATATAGAGTAAAGCTCGGGCACGGTCAAGACGTAATAACGCGTGAATTACGTCATATGTTGTTTTGTGACGTATGGACAATTACCATAAAGCCTTGTTGTTAACTTTAAAAGAAACAACACGCAAACCAGTCATTGTCAACGTGCTGGTGCGAAGTGACGACGCTCACAACGTGCTACCGGTACCGTGTTAATAACAATTATAACAATTAACGCTATAGCGCGTTGTTCACAACAAACCCTTGTATTCATTCATTCATTCATTCATTCAATATTGTATTCCTCTTTTCAGAGAGTACATGAAATGTATATTATGGAACAAAATCAAACATGTTTATTATACAACAATCAATATATATATATATATATATATATATATATATATATTTATATAAGCAAGCGTGAAAATGTGCGTATAACAATTGAAAACGTGAAAAGTGTCGTGCTATTTTAATTTGATAGGACGGTTACAAGAAAATATACACAGGACTACTGTGTATTATGAACTGTTCTTTCATAGATTGCAAACACTTTGATGATATATTTTTCACATAAAAGTATGAGTTCTTTTTCGTTTTGTTCAGATAATTGGGTGGTTGGAGTTTTACCTAATAGATGTGTGTAAAATTCTTCCTCGCCAAGGGCACAAAATTCGGCACAAATGCCCAGATCAAAATTAATTATATAACTCCAGAACTGATCCCTGTTTGTGGAAAAGTACGCGCAACTACAAGCAACATGCTTAAATATGTATGTGTATTGAGAGTTGCATAGTTGGCAGGTGCTTATATTTTTTGTTGGGGCAATAGTCCAAAGCTTATGCATGGATATATCACGTCACAACACAACTTTAATCAACAATTTAGTTTAAAGTTGCATTACTGTAAATGGTGTGTTGTGTGCTAGCTTCACAGCGTGTTGTGTAAAGTTGTGTTGTAAATAATGCGCCTGTGCGTTCTTTCGATCACGCCTGTGTGTTGTTATAAACGTGCAAGCGTGTTTTTTCACACTAGCACGTTTGTCACTTCGCACTAGCCCATTAATCGTTTTAAGCTAGCAAGTTCAAGTTCAAGTTCAGTTTATTCGCTCAAACCAAATATTTTGGTACAAGAGGAACATATATGATACACATATAAATACAAATCGTCAGAGGTACATACATACAGGTCAATTTTCATACAGGAAAAATATATGAATAAAAAAAAAAGACAAACTATATATAGAATCACTACTAGCGCGTTGTAACAGTTCCTAACACATTCGGGGCACCATAGTAATCGCTAATTGTCATTGTTTTATGTATATTTAGGCGACAGCAGAAGTTGGAAGAGGCGAAGCAATTAAGAGAGCCTTTAAATTCTATAAAGACAACATGTATAAGGTAAGTTAAACTTTTTTGTTACTTTTGTAAGGTTTCCAGGTAAAGATTTTTAATTGAATAAAAATTGCTTATGACATAGTTTCGAAAACAAGATGAATGTTATAATTTTTTGCTATTTGTTTATAGGTTTGCAAGTTTGATTCTGGAATACTAATATCCATAAAAACGTTTGAAACTTATCACAATCGGAGCAAAGTCGCGGCTAGAGACAAATTAAGAAAAACCGATAAAATGCTAATATTGGAGCATGAATGCGAATGCATGTGGAACCTTGATATGCTAATCAAAGAGGAGTACACACAATTGAGAATCATATTGGACGAACAAATAAAAAACTTTGCAATACAACGGGAGGCAAGTAGAGCTGCTGCAGCCGAGGAAAAAGCAAACAGTTCACTTTCAAAGCTAAAAACAGTAGGCACTGGAATCGGAATCGGAATCGGGACAGCGGCTATAACTTTCCTTCATATCAACAAATATTTAAAAAAGAAAACATGAATTCTAATGGCAACAATGATTGCATAATGATTATTGTTTTTGTGCTAATTCAGTTTCGACAAAGTTTGAGGTTAAAATTTGTATATTTTGAAGCATGGAAATTTATAAATGTGACATATTAACCATAATACGTTATGAGAAAAAAAAACAATTTCAAACTGTAAGGAATGTTGTCTGGCAAAGTTTGTATATCACTTGTTGTATTTGTTGGACGGGGCAAATATAAATCATACTGGACAGTCACGACTTGTTTTACTTGTAAGCAATAGAAATGTAAATATAATATTGTTTCCTGTCCAAATATGAATGAACCTGAGTTAAATTTCTTTTATTATTGTTTTTCCATTAAATAACTCAGTTAAAAAAACATAGTTCTTCAATTCCTTTTCATATAATTTTATCAAATAGTTTTTAATGACGAGAGAATTGAAGCTTTCGAAGCTACATCTTAAGTTAGTTTGCATTAATCAATGAACTGAACATTTGTCTGTAGAATAGTTTTCCTATTATACCCATTCTAAATGTACCTATTTCACCAATATCTGTAATACAAATTTAAAGATGAGGTTATTTTTTTATCAAAATAACATATTAGAATTTCCATTAAAACACCATTAGATTAGTTATAAACAACCACCGTTTTCGGAGGACAGCCCAATATCGAAATGACAACCAGATATTTACCATATGTGTTTATGGAAACTGCACTGCACTGCATTGTAGATGAACATATTTTTTTAAGAATGAAACGGGTACATGTTTAACAGTTAAATGTAACAAATTAAAACAAAAAGGAAACCTTAAAGCTTTCTCTAAGACAGGAAGAGTTGACAAAAACAGTAAAAGTGTTGTATGAGTGGCAGGGGATTATGGAATTATACACTGTTTTTATGAAGTCAGATTGTTTTTACGGTCTCTATGATTTGAGTGTATTTCATAACTTTTTCTTATTTTTTTTCCTTTCCGTGTCCGCCCAATTGTATATTACAGGTAATACTTAAAAGGTTTGGACGTTGCATGATTGGAAACAGTGAATACCAAAGGAGCTAGCGTTAGCAATATTTTCACAAAAAAATGGGACGCAATACATTTTTAAGGTGCAAAAAGTTTTTTTAAAAGCAAAGAGTTGCTGACCATCACGTGTAATGGTATCATATAGGGTCACCCAATATACCTTTAGCGTTAACTACCTACGAGTTGTTGCTATGCTCACTGAACTGGTGTCCCTGGATAACAACCCAGAAAAATTTGATAAAGCAAATAGTCCAGCCGTGGTAACAATTACTGTGGAATCATTAGATTTCGTGGTGGCTCAATTTTTTGTGGAATTCGTGGATACCTCTCATCTACGAATTAACATCCTCCACGAATTAATAAATTAGAGTTAATAAAGACATTTTTTCCTTTGGAAGGTATAATAAAATATACGAAATATCGTCCCCACGAACCTACGAAAATGGCCCCAACGAATTTAAATGATTCCACAGTAAGCAAAAAAAGTGAAATACAACGATCCAGGTGATTAAGGAAAAAGAAGAATATGAGAAAATTCACGTTCCTCTGTCGCTTGGCGGGAAGAACAAGTCAAACTCTGATTCTAGAATTGGCATACCAGTTCAACGAAATTGCATATCTGATGGTACATGTATAAATTGCTTCTCAAGACCGACACAAATCTGAAGATATCAGTGGACTTATTGACAACCCTGAGCTAGTTAGACTAGTGTCCACCTTAATTTCCTTCAGTCATATTTTTGGATTTTTAAAAGTCAGCATTGCTAATTAACGGTGTTATTAATATTGCATCGAATCTATATGGAGCCGAGTATGGAGAAAGTAGTGACTACATGAATATATCCGTGCTGCATATTTCTAAAATAGTCACGTATAAAGATTCTAAAGATGATTAACAGTAAAATGTACATGTATCAGTTAGATCATACGCAAATGCATTAGGCCTAACGGCGTTATGTTTCATATGTGAAAGTAACAACCATGGTAACTATGTATACAGCTTTTTAAATTCTAAAGTCAGTCTGTGCAAGATCGTAAAGGTTGTGCTCTCAATGTATTTCGTTTAGTTTTGATCGATCAAGAAATGGTCCACGCAAATAAAAAAAATCAGCAGCAAAAGTTGAAGTCATTATGAATCGTACGTTTCTAACTTGAGTGTGCTAGCTATGCAGTCCATCTTTTCACTATTGATAAAACAATGTACATGTAATTACATTATTGAATCATGATAAGAATTGACCGTTTACTTGTAGCATTAAAAAATTCTATACTCTACATCTGTCCCAGGATATCTTTGTCGACTGAAATTCACAATTTGCTTGTTAGTAATATATCTCTATTTTTATAAATACATCAGGGTTTAAACGATGTTTATTCAAAAGTATGAGAAAATCCAAAGATTACTTTTTTTTTTTAAAATGCCCCATCTATAATAGCTTTTCAGATTTCAATACACAGTGACACACCTAAAATTCTTCAGTGATTTTGTATTGCAACGGACATGAAGATACATGATACGTTTAAAAAAATTGTTGGAGGGGTCCCGAGTAACCCCGATTGGTTAAATATATATTCAGTTTCTCACATTATAATTCTCTTTTTTTTTAAATATGTTTTCGTTTCTGTAATTTTTTCCGAGTGAAAAATGTCGTGTCAATCTTGGATTCTTTCCGTTTCTTCAATTTAGTTCAACTGCACATCTTTTGCAGGTATGAATATTTGTAATTATTAAATTTCGTCCAAATGTGATGGAAACAATAACTTGGTACATAGTTTAAATTATTTAACTATAATTAAATATCACTGTCAACACATGTTTAAAAAATGAATTATTATTACTTAACACTTTTGTAAATGCATACTGATAAAATTCGGATCGATGCAATTCAATCAGTTGTTGTTTTTATGACCAAAATGCACTGCCGTAGTTTTTTATGTTATTTTTTAAGGATGTATATCAATGAAGGCGTATAATGTTGTCGACAACAAAGTGCTTAGCGTGGAGATTATGGTTTCCTATTAGGTATGGTACCTTATTTTCCCACATTCCGATTTACAAATTCATAAATAACCTTCATGCATTTCCTCAAATATTATGAAATACTTTTTTTATACAGTAAACGTGTGTACCTATTGTCACTGCTCTTAGCCTCTGTTCATGTCTTCTTAATTTATAACAGCATGTATTGCAATACTGTAGTGATAATTAAGACATTAACACATTAAATCATGCAATTAATTTGACACAGTCGTCTATAACTAGTCCATTAGAGAATCAAAAGGTACTCCCCCCCGAAAAAAAAAATTTTCTCCGTATATAACATTAATATACGAATACGGAGACTCAGTAGGGTTAAATCTTAAATAACGTTTCGACTCAGCGAAAAAAAATATATAAGAAAAATGGAATATGTTCGTTATACGATGTTATTATTTTTTGTTCATGGTATTTTACCTTGTAACATGCCGCGGTATTTGGCTGACAAAATCATAAAACTTCATTTATTTTTATTCCAACTGTTAACAAGATAAATATATAAATCATGGATACATTGTGATATACACGGTACGTGTATTCACTCAGAAACGAAATCTTCCTTTGAATTGAAACATAATTTGATCATATTAGTAATTGCGAACAAAATTCTTTCTTCCTAGGTACGTTCTAAAAGTTCACCTTTGCGTGCTATATATAGTGATAGTCAACAACAGTATACCCAACAACTGTTTCAATAAAAGAACTTTAAACTTAAATTTATGATTCTTCTATTTAATTATCTAGTGGAGGTGCAGAATATACGACACAATTTGCATGTAGCATGAGCGATGTAATATACAACAAAATAAAAAATAAAATTCCTCTTGTAGTGATTAACTGCATTCTAAAGGAATGTTTGTAATTTCTTTTTTTTTTTTTTTTTTTTTTTTTTTGATAAGGTTAAAAAGTATTACGGCACAGTTGATAAAAAAATACTAACTAGATATTGGATAGATATTGAATTAGCTTCTAATGTTTACAAATTAATTTTGTTAGGTAGCTCTTCTTCTGTAATTCCGTGTATCACGATTACCTTACTCTGAATATAAAGTACTTGTATAAATACAGTAACTATGTCTTCTGATTAAGAATATATTTGATTTTTTTTTTTTTTTTTGGGGGGGGGGGTCTTATACATGTAATTGATTAAAATTGCATGATTTATCGATTTCGTATTTCCTAGATTACCGAATGTATTTTCGACCAGCTTGTACTCTTCAACTACCGCGGCTGTACAGACAAGCAAACACTCGGATGTAAGGCCACTGGAAGCTATCCCCGGAGTGTCCGGGAAATCAGCCTTACCTTATGTCGGCAGTATCTTCCTTTCAAAATCCCTAGGTAATCTGTCCATTTTGTTTCCTTTCTTTGCATCGGTAGTATCTTTTTAACACAATCCCTAAGTATGTATCCACCTTATTTCTGTCAACTGCATGCCGATTTCGTGAACAAAATTGGCGTTTAAACTATTCTATAATTAACAATACTTTGTTTTTTTTTCTATAAAGTGTTTAATTCGTAATTATTTTGCAATTGGCGATGATTTTTTTTTCATTGTATTTACAGAACATTCTGTAAGTCATATACAAGTTATCAATGAATATTTGGGTTTTTTCGCCCATTCATACATGTATACACACTCACATTTAAGAATGAAATATTACATCGAAAAAAGCAATACACAATTCAAAATAATTATTGTCAATTTTTGAAAGCCAATGGTTGCTTTGGAAGGATATTTTTGAACAAAACTAGTGGTGTAATATTTGGCTCCTACTTTAAAATCAAGAGCAATGAAATTCATGTGTATCTAATTAAGACGTTTTACATGACACATGTAATTGTTTCTTCTATAACATTGTAGATTGTCTAGCTGATTTCCAGGTACAGACGTTCTGCTCTCGTCTCCAGAAGAAATGGGGCGATATAGTTAGGACCCGAATCAAAAACAATTGGGCAGTGTTTATTTTCCACCCCGATCTTGCTAAAGAGGTTTTGGAAATACAAGTGAAATACCCTTTCCGTCCACCAGTAGATATCCTCAGAGTTTACAACGACAAACATAAGCTCAGCCAAAGCCTGGCAACATTGTTGGTCACTGCTCGCTCTCTCTCTCTCTCTCTCTCTCTCTCTCTCTCTCTCTCTCTCTCTCTCTAAAAGTAGAAAAAAAACTTGACAGAATACTTCTTCTCTGTCCAAACAAAATCAACCATTTTTGAGCATTGCATTTTGAAAAAAAAATTTGTGGCTTGTTTCTTATAAGTACTAAAAATGGTTATCATCTTAAGAAGTATTACAATTTTCTTGATGTGTTTGATTCATTTTTTTTTAATTAATAGAATTCAGTAATTTAGATATCTGTGTACGTTATTTATTTTTTGTCGCTGGTACCAGAGAGAGTACAGTCGTAAGATTGAGTTTCTAAAAAAACCTAATTTACCTGCTTAATAACTTTTATAGCTTTTACTTGCAGAAATGGCGAGACATGGGCTAGATTACGTAAACCAGCGCAGCAGTTGATGCTAAGACCATTGGCCGTATCTGCCTATGTAGATATTCTGTCAAAAGTAGCCGAGGACTTCGTACAGAAATACAAAGATGGTGGAACCATTGAGGATCTCCGTCCAGTTCTTGTGAACTACGCAACTGAAAGTAATGATAATATGTATTTTAAGTAGTACAAAAAACCTTTGGGAATACAGTACATGAAATATTTCTGAAATACACAATATAATGGCGTATTATTTTTTTTTTTTTTATTTTTTTTTTTTGGTTAAAGTAAATTTAAATTCATTATCTTAAGGAAAAAAAATATAAATCATAACCTCTATTTACTCAAGACCAAAAAATAATCGAGTTTCAGCTTATTTTTGTAATTTCGAAACCTATATTTGAATAGCGTTCGTTTGATCTTTGTGTAATTTGGCCTTAGATCAATTAAGATTCCATTTCATAATAAATGTTCAGACTTTATTCTCTTCTCTGTCAAAAAAAAAACTTTAAACTTTAATTTATCTAAATTTTATCGTCATTTTTATAATTATTTTGATATATGTCAATAAAGGCGTTATGAAGTCATGTTATTTTCTTTCAATTCAAATGATACAATTTCTTTTGAGAGATCTGTAAGGGTTGCAAAGTCAAAAAAGATCATTAACAAGAGCTATTTTTACATAACATTATTTTCATCAGATTTTACTTAACGATATCAGTTTTAATATATTTCATTGTATTTAAGAAACTTCAAGGTCTCCAGTGTATTATAGCACTCACATTTGTTCCATCGTAAAGAAACATACAAAGCAAATTCAAGCAATGGCTATTCCATTTAACCCTCATATGAAAGGAATGTGGGCAAAAATTGTGATATTAGATTTCTTTCAAACTTTTGATATTTACAGGTTACATTCAATTTCAATTTTAAAATTTTTAAAAATAAAAAAAAAAAAACTACGTCTACGTTAATATTGCTTTGATTTCATTTTTATTTCGTCACGAAGATTTACACCCCGATTCACTAAAAAAAAATTCGAAATTTGGTGTTGAAATTTTAAAAAAAAATGTTAGTGGTTTTTTTATTGTCTCAATGACATTTATATTTTTGTGTCAGGTGTAGGAATGCTTTGTTTCAATCGGCGTTTTGGGTGCCTGGATAATAAAAGCATCATTGACATCAAATTTATAGAAGACATATTTGACGCAGTTGATGTGGACGGTAAAAGTCTTGGATTTAAGCCATATCTCTACGTGTCAACTCCATTGTACAGAAAATTCAAAAGGGCAATAGACCATGTCTATAGGTTCGATATTACTGGTTTGATTCATTGTTTAAACAAATCAAAAACATTTATCCAAATATTCTTTTCATACATGTTCATGTGTCAATTAAAGCAAAGTTATTATTCCTTTTAAGCTCACTTGCTGAAATCTTATTTTCATCATTTCCAAAACCATTTTTTTGTTGTGTTACCCGTTGCCAAGTGAGTTGCTAACGCTGAGGGTAATAGAACGGATTATCAACTGCGTCTAAACCATTCAGATTTCAGTATTTATCATGAAACTATAATAATATAGTTTGTATTTTTCTGTAAAATTATTATGTTCTATTTCGTGGGGGTCAAAGTTTGCAGACATTGACACATGGGTAAAGATTTATTTTGAGTGTTACAATTTCATAACTATTTATGCAGTGTGTGCGTGTTTAACTGTGATTGTCGACTCCGCCAAACTAACCAGAGTAACATAATACATCATTGATATTCTCTTTCAGTATATTCCAGATAGAAATCAAGAATGCATTGTCAACTTTGGAAAAAGTGAAAGCAGAAGGAAAGCTGGATGAGTATCTTGAGCAGCCGAATCTACTGTACTCGTTGTTGAGTCATCCCAAAATGACCCCAGCCGATGTGGACAGAACCCTTCTTGACCTCTTTATTGCAGGGGTGGAGTCGGTGAGTTTGTTTATTTAAACACTTACATGAAGCACAAAATTACATATTCAAATATATTAAATCTACATCTGTAGGCACAGATTTGAAAACAAAAAAGAAAAACAAAAAAACAAAAAACCCTGAAAACTAACCGAAAAACCCCAAAAAACAAAACAGAAGGAGACTGCATTGATATTTTGTGGGTTTTTTTTAAAGTATCCCACTCCTCAATGTTCTTGTATCAAGAATTTCTTGAGAAGTTCATCATTGAAATCTGTAGACAAAATATACTTAAAAAATACAAAGAAAATGGGGGTCGGTGTTCATCCCTCTGAGTTAAGGCCAATTTAATTTGACCTTTTTGCACCTAAAATGCAATTTCAGCCTGATTAGGATTTTTTGTCAGTATTTTTGATTAAGCAAACTTTTTTCTTCAAATGTTTTTTATAATTATGCACAATGGTCACACTGAATAGTGGGATTACGAAAAAAATTTGTTACAAATCTGCATTAATTTTTTATGTGACCTTTTTTCACTTAAAATAGACAATTTCTATATATTAGTAACAATTTTATTTGAAATAAAAACTTTTTGAATATCAAGAATTCTATAAGATTAATCCAGTTGACAAGATAATGTATTTAGTATCATTTTGACATAATAAAACATGGGGGTCAGTGATATCTAATTTTAGATATAATATGGCTTTAAAGGTAAAATTCTCGCAAAATTTGGCTTAAAAAAACTAAGACATGTTCTATATATTTGCATGATTTTATGCTTAAATTCCATCACTCTCTCAAGATTTAATTTTGTACATGTCACACAAAACCTGTAGAATGTTACAAACCTATGAAATGTTTAAAATCTGAATAATGAATAAAGTGTAATAAAAAGAAAAGTATATCGAAAATTCATAACATTGCTTGTTTCTGTCATTTTCGTCTAAATAAACCTTCCGCACGAAAAAATATTTCCCCCGAAAACTTGTTTGTTTCTTGAATTCAGATGTATTTTCTTTATGAATGTTGTGTAATTATGAGATAATAATCTTTCTGTTATAATTAAATAAATAAAATCATATTTATCTAAAATATAATGATCATCTGCGCAATGAAATCAAAACGTGAGGAGTGAGATACCTTAATTGCTGTGTTTGTTGGTGGGTTTTTTTCTCTCTTTTTTCGTTTTGTTATGTAACTATATTTCGTGTTTTACTTAAATATAGAAGTAGTCTGACGTTTATTTTAGACTTCAAACACCTTAAGTCTTTTGTGGTTTGAACTGGCGAAGAACCAAGATAAGCAGGAAAAACTTTACAATGAAATTTCGTCTGTATGTGGCAATGGTGACGTCACAAAAGAAGCTCTGGCCAACATGTCATATCTAAAGGCATGTGTAAGAGAAACAATGAGGTTAGAAATTTTATGAAATGCTCTAAATTGTACGATTTTACAGTCAGTACAAGCAGAAATTTCACAACATAGACTACATTATAGCATAGAATTGAAATTTCACACTATAACATTCTAATCCCCACACCATAGCATTGAAATATTATACTATAGCATAAAATCTCATGGCATATCAGTAGATTTTTATTCACCATTGCATACCGTACCATAGCTTAGAATACAACATAATGTTAACTCGATTTTGATGGGTTTTTTTAATGAGCAAATATTTACATTGCAGATTAGTGTTAAATTTGGTTTTTAAATATTTTACTTCTAAATATTTGGAACTTTTTTGTTGAGAAGAAGGTCTTGTTCAAATCTCATAACAAAGGATACTATTTCGATTTCTCATAGCATTGCATACAAATTTCAAGCATAGCATAACAATCTCAAAACATATCTGTTTTATTGAATCGCATACCATAGCATAGCATAAAATTGTAAAAGATATGCATGAAATGGCTGTACTATCAGCTTACATAAATTATATTTTCCTTTCAATTGTTATTTCTATACCGTTGGAAATATCAGATTCAAATTAAAATTACATGCTGCCTGTTTAATATACCTGTATTGTATGATGGTGTGTTTGCTATAATTCAATTAAGCATATTCTATGCTGGACGTGTAATGGAGTTACTTGTAATAATGGGTTTTCCATTTTTTTAAGGTCATTGCCATCTGATGCAATCTTTACCATGTAAACTGTTTTTGATATATCATTTTTGTGGACCAAACTGTTGACAAATTTTCGGACATTTTTTTATCATTAAAGGATATATTCCCCAACATCCCCTGGGTCTTACCGCCGCTTTGACAAAGACGTGGTTGTGGGTGGATACCATATTCCAGCAGGGGTAAGTTTACTTCTTTCTTCAATCCATATCTCTAAGCAGTGTGTTAGAAAATATCCTTCGCTTATAATTTTTATAATGATGACAGTTTTTATCAAGTAATAAGTTTCATAATTATAGAAGTATGCATTTTAATGTAATCTTCTAGAAAAGATCAAATTTCAGTTCAATATTCAGTTATCTTGAACAAAAAATTCATTTTGCTTTTAAATCTAACTTCGTCTTGTTTCGTTTTACCTTTAGGAACTATTTTTTTATCTTCATTTAATCTATACATGTATTTACATATGTACAAAAATGATATAAAATTAAAATATTTCCAGTTATGCAAACACACCCCTCCAGAAAAAAAAACAAAAACACATATTATCATAGTTAAGTTTGTGCTAAATGCCACAATCATGTAACTTTAATTTATACATATTTTAACAATATTTCAGACCGAGTTGATCCTCTGTTTTCAACAAATGTGTGAAGATCCTCGGTTTTTTAAGAGTCCAGAGACGTTTCTGCCCGAGAGGTTCATGCGTGACGACACCACATTGGCGGAAGAATACAAAAACACCAACCCCTTTGCTATACTTCCGTTTGGATTCGGTCCAAGAAGCTGTGTCGGGCAGCGGTTTGCAGAAACGGAGATGCATGTCATCACTGCAAAGGTAATATTAAGGATTGATTAATATAAAGGATTTATAATCTCGTAAACAGTAATATACATTGAATGAGAAATGAAACATTTTTAATAACCAATGCATGAAGTTAAAAGCACATCAATTAATAATAATATATGCATGTTTTAGATAAGTTAGAGTTTTCATGTGCGGATCTAAAGGGGGTCTCCTCTTGACCCCCTCTCCCCTTGAAAATAAAAAAAAAAAACGCCACGTGACCCACCCAAGCCCCTGACAAGCAGATATTCTTTTCAACCTCCCCCCGGAAAAATTTCTGAATCCGCCCATGACTTAATAGGATGTTATTTTGCATTAATGGCTTTAATAACTTCCTCTAAGGATTAGCAATATAATAAAAATGTTTGTTGCTGCTTAACTCGAAATTGTAATTTATCTTCATTCAAAATAAATTTAAGACTTTGGTCGGGTTTTTAATTACAGTTTTTTCGTCGGTTCAAAGCCTCACTAGTGCCGGGTACAAACCAGACAATGGAATACAAATACCGGACATTTGCTGTTCCTAAAAACCCCGTACCACTGACAATTACTCCCAGGATGTAGAAAGGTTGTGCCTTTGACTTGAAACTATGTCCTAGTTTCATATACGCATATGATTAGGTTAATGACTTTTGAATATTATGTTGATTAAAAAAATACATTTTATAACTAAAGAAAAACATTTTGAGTAATACAATGTATATTATATTATAATAATTTGTCTTTTTTATACGAATTGACCTGATTTTCTTTCTTTTTTTTTTTTTCTTTTTTTTATTTGTTTTTGTTTTTCTTTTAAATGTTCGGTGTTTTTTTGTCATAAAAGATTGTAATGTAGCGATGACCTGAAAATGCTAATGTTAATTATAGCGTACACATTTTACAATGTATAAATTTGTACAATTTTTTCTTGTACAGCCATGTAGTATTATATGATACATCAGTATAATTATTTACATATGTATGCAAATTTATGGAATGCTTACTACATTCTTACATTTTAAATTTAATGAAGTTGTTTAAAAAATGTTTTTGTTGTAATATACGTATTCGAGTTCGAGGTAAGAGAGAGAGAGAAAGAGAGAGAGAGTGAGAGAGAGAGAGAGAGATTATCACAAATGTTGGACTGTGTTTTTTAATAAATTGACCGAATGGTAATTTGTGAGTAAACATTCATGAACATTGGGAACTGTACATCATGTAAATGAATACAGAAAAAAATCCTTAATCGCCATCTTTCTTTCACAGACATAATTATACTCAACAAACTGGAGTAAAGGTAAAATAAAAAACTGAAAAGGATAAGCTTTGCTGCCAATAAAGTAGAGTGGAAAATCAGGTCGATCAAACCATTATTCCTTGCATTGTATGATTGAATCAATCAATAACTTACATTGTTCTGCAGAAGGTTACCTTTTTTCGCTTCAGTTTGGCGATAAAGTGGTCTAAAGTCATTCGAACTCAATTCAGCTTTAGTAACGATTGATTAAGAAATAATCCACGGAAATTAACAGTGCGGTGTATCCTATTTATTTGGCATAATATAAAAATAGTTCATTCTGATAACTGATATCACAAGCCAATCATTCCTTTAAAAAGAATTTTTTAAAAATTCATATAGTGCAGACTAGATATTACATAAGCGGCGCAACCAATATCATCAGGTTTTGCGGTGTGATACGCCCATTATGTGCCCCACTCATCATTGACGTTGTACGGTGAAATACATTTGCAGCTTCTCGGGCCTTTCCGGCAGAGCTCGGAAAAACACGTGTTTTTCCGAACCAGCGGGAAAGGCCCGAAAAGTTGCGATTGGATGAAATAATATTTCATTGCACAACGTCAATGATGAGTGGGGCACATATTATATTTTATTACAAATTTTGAGTAAAGACGCACTTTTGAGGGCGAAGGCAAAAGGTGATGTGAAATACGTGTACCCCCCCCCCCCCCCCCAGTAAATTGACAAAAAATAAATTAATTATTTTGGAATATTTGTTTCATTTCGCATGTACATGTACTTAATCTTTGATGAATTAACCCTTATTTAATCTCATTTTTTTATATGAGATAAAACAATCACATGAATGATATAATACATAATTGTTTATGGCATTGCCGTAACTATGTGGGTTTTTTTTATTCTATGAGGCAAAAGGTTTATTCACCGAACTATGAAAACTATAAACTTAAACTTTTCATGCCTATTTTATTCACTTCAAGGACACGATCAGAAACAGTAACACTGTTAGTGGCTCTACAAAATCAGTGGCGATGCGTCAATTATCAAATTATACAGTCATGTAAAGCGATCAAAACTAACTATTGATTACAAAGTATGAATCATTATCATGGTACATGTATTTACCATATCCTGTCAACATTTATGGTAAATATTATAATGATAATAATTCATACTTTTTAATCAATAATTAATAATTGTTTTCCAATTGAATACAACGATTTATTAAGATACTTGTAATATCTTCTATTCTATTGAACTCGAACATTTTCACTAATCGAAGGGGGGGGGAACTGACAATTCCGTTTTAAAGTTTAAAAAATGGAAGAACAGATGACCGATAAGCGACTCAGATCAAGTCCTATTTTGACAAAACATGATCTCAATGTGTAAACTGTTTATTAAAAAACTAGTTAACCGAGACACTGCGTATTAGGTTACCTAAATATCCTTAGGTTCTCTATTTATATATATATATATCCCATTGATCTAAACAAGGTTAAGATAATTATTTATCACATTTAAAAGTCTCTAGTAGGCCTATATATATATATATATATATCAATCAAACCCTACACAATTTTTTTTTCAAAGTAAAAAAGCGTATATTTTTAATGTTCGTTATGCAAAATGCCGGGATAATTAACAGGACTGGCCATTTGGCTTGTATTTTTAATTTTCTATGTCAAATATCACAAAATATTTTTTTTTAATAAAAGTGGAGTGGCTAGCCCTCTCTGCTCCTCCGATCTCCACCGACCCATCAGACATCGAGTAGAATACATTTTATATTTATGTCCACCACCACCCCCCCCCCCCCCCCACGGCCTCCGTTTAAAATACATTAAACAGAGAGTAGATTCAGAACACATGTTATTTTGATGTGTTGTTTTTGTTTACGCACAAACGTATTTGCAATATACCCCCATGCCTTGCATCACATAGAATTTCAATATCTGATTTAAAAATCGGACTAACAACAAATAAATGAGATTGCCAATTGAAAGCCATTGTAATAGAATACACTGTCTACAAGTGCGACAGGTCTTTAAAGAAGGTCAATATATGGGCCTCAATTGGCTTGTAATAAATGCCGCCGTTTATGTTGTCATGTCTATGACCGACTAAAAGTGGTTGTATGAACACTAAGATTTAAATGTGTATGAGAACATTTTCAAAACTTTTCGAATAAATTGTATAAATATTTTCATATTACAAATTTCTAAGTTTCTTAATAGGGTTACGAAGGAAATTAGACTGTTTCGAACACATGATTAAAAATGTGACCGCGTACGTGTAGATTTGTACGGTTCTAGGAAAATTCGTCTGGAACTGCATCCGTCGTGTGCAGTACGAACGGGGTGAGGGAATGTTGGCGTAAATGGTACAAGGTAAAAGGTTGAGGCGCGCTGTGGGCCGTAAGGTAAAATCGAAGGGTATAGGTGTGCCGTATTCCCGAAGGTCCACCAACATACAGTTCCAGAGAAATAAGGGCAATTGATGCAGGATTCCGATTTTATTAGATGGCAACAAGTTCATGAAATAACAATTAAACAGACATGTTTCTAACGAGACGGGTATGGCCGGTGTTGGTCTCCGAACTCAGACTCTGGGTGAGTCGGACGACTGGCCGAGGCTGGCCGCCGTATTTCGGACAGCCGATTGACAATTGTACGTAACTATACATAATAATCTGAACAATGAATAAAAATAGACAGGTTTTGACAAAAAGTAAGCTGAGTGAAAGGTTCACAGTTATAAAATAATTAAATAAACTCAATGAGTCTTTGATGTCCAATACACAAAAAACTGATCTCGATCATTGCACAATGTTGTTTTAACAGATTAGCAGTCCTTGAGACATGACACTCTGTCTCTTTGAAATCACAAACATAGAGTCACTAATTAAATAAATAACTTTGTACCAAATAAACCGTCAGAAAATATTCCAAAACAGATGTTGAATTTAAAAAGTAAGGTCCAAAATAAAGTTATAAATAAACAGTGAATTTTGCACGGTGATGAAAAAAATCAAAATTAATAGTGGGCAGTTCAACCTGATTCTTATGTTGATGAAAAACAGGATTATAAGAGAAATCAAATATAAAGTTATTGTTTATGATTATTTTTATTTCGGTACAAAGATATTGTAAATGTTCAAATTTCAAAACTGAAATATTAGAATTTTTTCTTCACTAAGTAATAGTTAATGGTCAAAATTATCAAATCTTAAAACTGACGGCAAATCTGATGGGTAATTTGATACCCCCCCCCCCCCCAGCCTCCTCAGTCCCAGTTGCATATAAATTTGTTGTAAACAAATCAAATAATACGTCATAACTTTCAAATCCTCCGCATGGTTTTAATCTGTGTAGCTTTAAGGTAAAACGCCTTCTTTGAATTTAGGTGTTGGTATTGGGGGGGGGGGGGGGGGGGGGGGCAGATAGACTGGAGATTTACTTTTAGCTTTTTACCTTGTCATGAAATGAGGACTCGCGATCAGCTATTTTTATTTTAAATCTGAACCACTCGACTATTATTAAATCTGTACACGTTTTTACATTGTGTAAGGATAAAAATATATAGGTTAACAAGAATCCCACTTATGTTTAAAAATTTCCTTACACCAGACCCTTTTGCGCACGGAACGTTGCAATAGAGAATTTTTAGAACAAGATACACAATACTTTTTTTTTCAAAGGAAAACTAGAATAATTCACGCTGAATGAACTTTCTGAACACAAATATCTCCCTACACGTGACAGTATAATGCATGCAGTGAAAGAGTACCCGGAACACGTGCCGATAAAAGAATTACCCCCTACCCCCCTCCAAAAAAAAATCCACCCCAACAATATTAAAAAAAACCCACACAAAGAAAGGTAAAGATAAAAGGGTGCTTAAAGAAGAAGAAGAAGAAGAAACTAAATTCTTCATTTATTCAGTTCTGAATTTTAAAAGACGCCTGATTCGGAATAATGTCACGGGTCAGATCCGAAATGTAGTGCTACTGAACTCATTGAAAGAAAGGATTTTCGCGAATGGTTTTTCTGGTGATAAAGGTAGGTGGATTTATCAAATTATGGCAATACGATTGGAACACATTTTTTTTTAAATATATAATACATGTACATGTATCAATTAGGTTATTTTTTATTAATAGTTTCTGAGATAATATACAACAAACGTCTTCCATTCATTTCATCACATGTGACCCCCTTTTTAACCCTGTTTCGTTATAGGATTTAAAAATGGAATTTAATTTCTCTTAGTCTCAGAATGATAAGAATTTTCTATTCGAGCGAAATTTATATATTTTTACAAGGAACAACGAAAGTAGAATAAAGAAAATGCAAATTAAAAGAGAATTAGGAGATGTGCACGGATCTTATTTACTCAATTCTAATAATTAAAGTTTACTTTACTTTTGTTATTTTATTTTCCTTCCATTTTTTTTTCTTTATCTGTTCTTAATCCTACATGAATTGCAACTCATTTAATGATGCAATAATATGTTTCATATTATATTATGAACTTATATTTTATATACCTATTACTAGTATACTATGATACTTATATATATAATTCTGATGTAATTTAAATATCATTTGTAACTTTGATCCTTCGGGAGAGGACTAACATAGGCACAGCCTGATGTCCAATCCTATTATGTTCCTATTTACATAATAACATTTTTGTTAAATTAAATTTAAATCTGAATGCAACCCATAAAGCGTCAATTTAAAAAGTGGATAAAAAATAAAATCAAGATTTTTTTAGTGCTACATTTATGTGACAGTACAAAAGGCTTCATGTGTGAGAAACTCACATGACAACAATGAATTGAATAAAAAGGGCTCGTAGTATTGTAATGACATCTGATTCACTTCAAAGAGAAGCAAAGTCTGGCGAAAAAATAAATTCATATACCTGTACTCTAGAAAGGAGGGTGGTAAAAATTTTAAAAAGTTGAATGTACAAAAATGCATATTTTGCTTGAGTCCTTACATTTTTACACTATTGGCAATCAAAATACTTCTTATTAGTAAAAGAAATAAATCTAATTTGTGGTGTAATAACTACTTAGTACATGAAAATCAATATTCACAATGTTTAGCATTGCATGAAGGGGGCGGTGGAAAACGTCATGAATTTAGTTATTTTGTCAGACATTGAAATCTCCCATAATGTTAAATCATCACTTTTTATAAAAAAAAGTTTTTTCTATTTTCAAAAACAACCCCTCTATCTAGACGGAGGAGAAAATGTTTAAATAGTAGTCAACTAAGTTAGAGCTCTCTCTCTCTCTCTCTCTCTCTCTCTCTCTCTCTCTCTCTCTCTCTCTCTCTCTCAGGTGTGTTATTATTTTTAATTACACATAGAGATGCATTTCTAACATGTACTCAATAATAATGACTTCACGTTGAATGCGCGTCATTATGCCTATCGCCTGTTTATTCAATACAGTTGGTTTAGGATATTCCGAATCATTGTTTACATATTTATGTAATTACCAAGTTTATAATTGTTTATTAAGAATTAACCAAAAAAAAGATAACTTGGATGTCAGGGAACAGATATGTGTCACAATTTTTATTTTGTCTTTGATACAGGGAGGTTCTTATGACACCACCACTTTTCATTAGTGTATTGCGTGTCACGTCAGCGGTATTTTGAATCAGTAGTTAACCCCCTACCCCCACCCCCACCCCCCACCCCCCCCCCCCAAAATCAAAAAATTAAAAAGCCAGTCCGATAGAATTAGTTCATATTAATTCCCCACAGTTTATTAAAGCAAATAATATTTATTTGCTTCAATGGTTTTTTAATTTCTTTTAAATATTAATGGCATCCCCTATGCATCGCCTGTACACGTTATCTGCAGAAAAAAAATAGTGCAGACACCAGTGTTAATTTAAATCATCATACAAAGCTCGAATTTAATAGCATTGTTAAATCATTGCTTTGCACAAACTAAAAAAAACCCACTTTTGTGGAAAGCGCATATTTTATCTAGCTGCGATCATTTTGTACACACGAGATTCGATATACCCCAATCTCAAAGGGGTTGAAAAGGCAGCAATTGGGTCTGCATTTAATAGGTTTTAAAAAAACACCTTACCCGTTTTTGAAAGCAAAAAACATCACGATTTATCAATAAACGTTTGTCAATTTTCGCCGATTATAAGGCATACATGAGAAAAATAATTAATTAAACAGCGTTAGCGTTTGCGCCGTGCAACTTCAATGATATGTCCCACTATCACAATTCGCAGTGCGATTAAGATCGCGATGATCTTAATCGTAGATTTACCGTTGTAATCGCATCAAATCTCACCAGATCTTAAGGTCGGCCTTGACAATCGTGCTAATCGTAGAAAAAAAGTTTGACGATTAATTTTGAATCGTTATTATTCGTTATCATCGAATTGGATCGCTTTGCATCGTTACTAAGCGCAGCATGTTGTAAATTGTACCCCCTCAATCGCGATGGTCTGGATCAATCTTGAAAGAGACAAATAAACACCACGCTGCACAGAGTTCAGTTGCGATGTGTCAATATGTTCAGTCATAGATACCGGTACATCATCAAGATCAAATCGTAGCTCAAATCACCATCATCTTTCTAAATCGTGAAAAGAACCGCCATCATTATCATGCTCCATCGCCACAAATAAAATCGATTCGTGATGAACGTATTGCAACGTATACGAACGTATCTGCATGTACACAAGCGTACCAAATCGGAGATTGATGTCGTGATGTTCGGATAAGATCGAGATCCAATTCGGAATTTTACCAGAACATTTTTATCAGTACGCGATACTTCGAAGTTCTAAAAACATGAAACGCGGAGTGATTTGGAATACCCCAAATGACTGTAATAAAGCAATTTTGATTCTTTTTATTCTCAATATTACTTTTGTTTTAGATAAACGAAATCGTTTTATTAAATTCATGAAATATGGGGATATACATGTCGTCTTTGAAATAACGTTAAAGCTGCATGGTCCACTATTTTTTGGTTTCTACAGTATCAAATAATTACCTTTGAAAGATGTAGACTTTGTCTTTCTAGCAGAATCAGTCTCCTTTTAAAATTAGAAATATTCAAAGTAAATAAAAATAATTTCTTTATCGGCAAACAAACAAAAATTTCCTAAACCAAATGCATCATGGGAATGTTAAGAAAAGGGAACCGTTTGGTTTCATCCCCCGAATGATTGGGTTTATTAAACCCGCATATTATGCATCGATTGTAAACAAACCAAACTTCAGAAATATTAGTGAACAAACAGTACACATCTTTAAATTTAATTTGCCAAAACATTATAACCTTTATCAAAAGCGATGTCAAAGTCGTAATACAATCATATCCTCCTCGACGTCGGTGGCGAATTTTAATGTGATCGAGTTGAAATAACGCGGTACTCTTTCATGTCGTTTGTTTTGTAAACAAATTTTGATCTATCTCATTATTTTTATATAATAATCTTATCTAATATTAAATAAAATGATGTTCACGTTGTTTTGGGGTTTTTTTTTACCATCGTCATCGTCAGAAATAGCAACATGTACATATACATGTAAATCTGGTTTTATTTTTATTTTTTTTCTTGGGGGTAGTGTAAGTGGACGAGCGGGATATCCGATGTGATGTTATAAAAGTGGTTTCATTTCAAATGGCATGGTCGTGACAACACACAACGCCCCCAGCCCCTTTCCTCACATTCATTATGACGTCATCTTACACAATCACGGATGCATCTCTCATTTACTCCTACGCCCTATTAATTAATTATAACACCAAGTTTGATATTTTGCATTGAAAAAGAAAATCCACTTAAAAGAGCAATGAGAACTTTCCTTCCGACACTTATATAAAGTACAACTTTTTTTTTTAAAGATGGCGTGTTTCCGGATGATTCGATTTGTCTGACACATTGTTCATCAGAAGGCGGGCTATAAAACACCAGAGAAAAAAAGATTACTGGTTATCTGTTCATCTGCTGCGATGACAAGCAGGTAATCCACACGTGAATTTCCATCCTTAATTCATTCATAGAAATAAATGTATAGTATTGTTTATGCCCAATGTGTATTATTATATTATTATAAGCCGATTTTTTTTTTCACGAAAAACAACGTATTGAAAAAAAATCGATTTCGTATTTTTTTTCATTATTAAGGTTGTCACGGCTGTTAGCTGTAAGATTTTATTCTCATTCTGTGGTCCATGATGCGCCGCTTGTTCGACCATTTGATGAGGTCCCTGGACCGAGAGGAAAATTCGCCTTACCGTATATTGGAACAATGCTGTTTACCAACTCTATAGGTGTGTGTGCTTAAAAGTATGCGATTGCATGGCTTTAACATAATGGTCACAGGTCTATTTTTTCACTAAGAATGTACTACATGTAGTATTTAAGATAAAAAAATAGTTTTATTCTAATTTTATTTTATAGTTTCTATAGTACAATAAACATACCGTATATATTAACCACTCACACAAAAGTTATGTGATAAAAATGTTGATTTGTTTTTCAAATTTATTTCTGAAACAGGTGAACTGAAAAATTTTGAGTTTCATCGATTTGCCGCCCATGTGCAGCAGTTGTACGGGGATTTCGTAAAACTACGAATCAAAGATAAGTGGAATATATTTGTGTTTCACCCCGACATAGCGAAGGAGATTTTTAAGATTAACATCAAGAACCCGTACCGGCCCGGCGTGGATGTTTTCAGGGAATACAGCAAGAACAGAAAGCAATACCCTAGCTTGGCCAACCTGTAAGTTGCATCTCTGTTTATGTAATACTGTAAACAGGGAAATATTCGCCCCCGTTTTAATTTTACCTATTTCGCCCTCGCTGCCAGCGGCGAATTTAAGACTGGGCGAACTCCAATGTCTCATATTATCTCTCTTTAAACACAACTTTGGCAGGGCGAATTCAAGACGAGGCGAAACTTTTTGCAAGTGAAGAAGGTCGAGAATAACCCTGTATACAGTATAAAATTATACATTTCGTTGCCGTTGTTATTATTTTAGAAAATATTAAGCTGTTGTCACTTTTATCATGTTTTTTTTTCATTGTTGTTGTTGTCATGGCGTTATCATTGTAACTTGTTATTTTTTCGGCTGCCCGTTATTGTAGTTGTCTGTTTTATTAATCTACTAGCATTGTTGATACACTAGTATTTGATTGAGATGAATACGTATGTATATATAATGTTAATTTTGTTAATATTGATGTTGTATTGTTGGTATTGTCTTTGGTTTAACTATCGATGTGTTTTCATAATGCATACAGTCTTTTATATTGGCTTTCTTTGTCGTTTTGTTCAAGTGATGTTTATTCTATTGTCGATTAAATGCAAAATTTCTATATAGGCCAACTTTACTTTTAATCATTTAATCTGTTTTCCGATTTTATTTTTTGTGATCAAATTTCATCGAAAAAGCCAATTAACTCTGTGTATGCCCTTTGTTAGAAAAAGTACATGTGCACTATTTTTATTCTGTTCGTGTAAAATTGATATGTTTTTAAAGACAAAATTATCTTTAACAGACATGGTGAGGAATGGGCCAGGCTCCGAAGGCCGACCCAGGAGTTAATGTTACGCCCGGTCGCTGTTTCAGCATACGTCAGCATCCTTGCAAGAGTAGCAGACGACTTCGTAGAGTTGTACAAACATGGAGGATTCGTGGACGACTTACGACAGCAACTTTTGAATTACGTGACAGAGAGTGAGTAATATAAAACTTATAATACATTGTACCATATCGTTAATTTTTCCTTTACAAGTTTTGATATTTTTGAATAACTAGCCGGACGTACAATACTGTACATTGCGAAAATAAGGATGAATTTTGAGTAGACAGTACTATAGCCTTATTTCGGCGATGTCGAAAACTATACTTCGATTTCATAACATCATATATACTTCAAACTGTCTAAACTAAACAAAATGTAATGAAATTTCAACCGATTGCTTTTTATATTTTGGACGATTGATGGTGGTTAAATGGCACCACAAACATTCCAACCTGCAGTGAGTCTACTGTTAGTTCATCGTTTTTTTCTTGTTTTTTTTCTGTAGGTACGGGAATGTTGTGTTTTAACAAGAGGTTTGGATGTATAGAGGGGGGCTCCATTCTTAACATTAAATACCTGGAGGACATTTTCGATGCCACGGACAAAGACGTCCGGAGTTTCGGCCTACAATTGTACAGATTTTTCCCCACTCCTCTCTACAGGAAATTTGAAAGAGCAGCTGATCACCTTTTTGGGTAATGATCATCAATTTTCAATTTTTTTTCTTCCATCTTTTAATTTATATTTTAAATACGGTAGTTAGAAATTTTAAAGTTAAAATTTAAGTATACGAGTTAAGAAAATTGAGTTATTTAAATGTGTCTTTTTTTGTAACAAGTTATTATCTTCCAAATACTGGTATCTTGGTTTTTTTTGGCATATTAATAAGCGGTTCCTTTCTTACAAAATTTATTACTTACCCTACCTAGTTTGTGGAAATCATTTTTGTCAAGTGCAAAAATGCATTAAATTAACTAAATACAGTCTTCTGAATTTGATTTCTATCAGCTAACAATAATTGAAAAATACATATTTAAGGTAGTTTAGATAAATCGAATTTGTGTAATATTTGCCGTCTGCAAAACAGATTCAGTTTCCTTTGCTTAAAAAAAAACACGGAACATGGTAACTTGGTAAATGATTTGATTACCAATATCGCATACTAGTAGTTCATCTATGATTTTACTATTATGGTGCGCATTTTATATTTCTTAAACATTTCACGTTAAAACTAACACCGAAAAAATTGAATTGTATTGAACTATTGTTAACAAAGAATTGCCGACGTGGCGATTGCAGACGCTATAAAGACACTGGAGACAGCGAAAGCAGAGGGGCGGCTAGAGGACTACCTGCAGGGTCCACATTTGCTGTATGCGCTACTGTCGCACCCAAAAATGACCAAAGAAATGGTCGAGAGAGTTTTGATGGATTTGTTTGTAGCAGGAGTCGAGTCGGTACGTCTATTTGGTTAGTACATGGTCTGATGATACAATGCTTTAGATGAAAAATTATAACGAAAAACTCGTATCACAAAATCTTACGTTTCACACCTCGAACTAATGCTTAAATATTTGTATGGAATCAAAAATGCTATCTTGACAAGCTTTGATTTTGAGGCGAAAATGCATGATACCGCGTAAGGTCCTTAGCCATTTTTTTAAATTTTTTTTTTTTGGTGTGTGGTTTTTTTTCTGGGTTTGGTCGGCTTTTTTTATTATTAATAATTTTATTGTATATCATTGCTTGATTATTTGAATAAAGGTAATGTTTTCTTACAAAAACAAACAATTTCTTTTTGTAAACCAATGACAATATGACAATGAACTTAAACTGTACAAAGGACATTCATTTCGAATAGGTGCAGCTACGTTAGCTAAATCAAAGGGAATCTCAGATGAACAAATTCAATTGCTTGGACGTTGGAAGTCAAACGCATACAGGAAATATATTCGCATTCCCTTGTTAAATATTTAGTTTATCTCATGGGTAGAAATTATTGTAACAAACTGAAGAACTTGGGGACAGGGGCCTCTGTTTTGACAATATAAAGGTTGAGCATTAAACTATTATCATTCTGATTACTCGTATCGTTATTTACAGCAGTTCTTGGGGACATATGAATATGACTGTTGTAACAATATTGTCTTGTATATATGTTTACTTAGAAGCATGGAGTCAGGGGCTTCTGTTTCTTTAGCATGCGTTATTTACCACAGATGTACTATGTAGTTTCTAAACAAAAATTTTGTTTGCTATAACATTATATTACTTATGGTTTTAAAAGAGAAAACATGGGGTCAGGGGCCTCTGTTTTCAATTTTGTTAATAGCACTTTATTTTGCAGTTCTAAGTAAATGCTTTAACATGGTTTGTGTTTAAGTATCTTGCCTTAAGTTTAACATCACAGAAACATGGGGTCAGGGGCCTCCGTTTCAATTTACAAAAGGCATAATGTAATCTTTTGCACAATTATTCATAATGCTTGGTTTTTACACTTGGTCGTTGCATGTAGAGGTACAACCTCTTTTTCATACCAGTATGTTAACCTCTGCTTATCTGAGTACTCTGAATGATTTCTGGGTGGGGGGTATTACTTGTAAAGTAATACTTTGACAAAAGTTGATCCCTCACCTTTGATTTTAAAGGAAAAATTTTAACTATGTTCAAGTATTAAGCATTGTTTTTTATATTATTTTACATGTTGTATATAATTTGTATATATGATAAAGTTTATCGTCATTTTGGTATTAAATGACCAATTTCGATTCAGCTATGTGTTTTAGTCCATCATTTAAAATCAAACGAAGCAGAAACATTCAGAGTGAAGAGTTGACAAAAAAAAAAAAAAATATATATATATATATACAAACACACAAATTACATTGTGAAGAAGGATTAGTACATTAACCAAGATAATAGAATAGATTACTAACCATCTGTTTGACCTATAACTTTTTGATTGTTGATTTATTTATTTTTTCATTTATTTTGCAGACCTCGAGCGTCTTGACTTTCCTGTGGTACGAACTAGCCAGGAATCCGGAAAAACAAAAGGCATTACAGCAGGAGATAACGTCTGTGTGTGGCAATGCTGATATAACGAAGGAATCACTCAGTGAAATGCCTTACCTTAAGGCTTGTATCAAAGAAATTCTCAGGTAAGTCTGTGCGTATGATCCATTTCTTAATTTCAAAGGGAAAAAAATGTTTTCAAGTTCTATTAGGAATTACTTATAATTGAAAAGATAAAGCTGTGAAATTTTAAAATGTTTGGTTAATACATAAAGGTAACAAGATTTGATTTGTGTTACATCAAGAATGTATATAAATGTTATTTAGATTAGATTGTTATTTAAATAGATATGTTTAAAATATTCTTTGATTTAAGGTTTTTTACAATAACACGATAACAATATAAAAAAAAATTTGTTTACACTGATATTCATTGACAAGCAAACATTAATTATTTGCAATATTCAAGTCAAAAACTTTATTTCAACTGTTGCCCTCCCAAACAGGCACTATTTATTTTATTATACCTAATGTCTTAATTTTAAAGAAAACTTTACTGCTTTTAATTTTTTTTTATGACGTGACTTCCTCGTCGAACCGTAAGCGCATACTTTTCGCGCATGTAACAATTCGTTGTGTGTTACCCGTTGTGTTGCTAACACGGAGGATAATAGAATGAATTATAAACTGTGTCTAAACCAATCAGATTTCAGTATTTAATTACATGAAAGTATAATAAATATATTTGTTACAGGTTGTACCCTCCTACAGCCCCAGGGTCATTTGTTCGTCTTGAAAATGATGCAGTACTATATGGCTATGAAATTCCAGCAGGGGTAAGAATAAGAATTAATCACTATTTTACGCTATATATATGTTTCGACTTTAAAGGCCGGGGTCCACATAGAATTTCTGCCACCTGGTAGACAATTAAGCCTATAAGGGCAAAAAGGCGGAGCTACCTCCATCACTGTCGGTGATGCTGATAAGAGTAAACATATACACTGGGGAAAACCCAATCTAGTAAGAGGGGCTGTATAAATTTTTATATAGAGGGATTTTGATAATGAAGTGTTTTAATTCCTGAAACAATAATGATTTCAAGCATGAAACTTGATCCAAGTGACATTTAGCAGTTCCCCCACCAAAATGATAAAGCATACAAAGAATAATCAGAGGTTCTCTAGGGATATTTTTAATTCAACTGATTAAAACCCCAGTAGATCGGCATTAGGGTGTGAGAAGAAAATATGAACACTAATTAACAGCTGGTTGTTGAGAACTCAAATACAACGTTCATTTGCTTTTACAAGCAAACATATATTCATATACCCCTTATTTACCTCGTATTAATCATCCGGTGGTGGGAACTTGGATGGAGGGAAATGGCAGAACATCACAATAAGCTGGGAGAAATGTATATTTTAGCTTTGGAAGTAACTAAACGTTGTTGAGAAACATTTTGTTAGCTTAATTTTGACACCGAGTTGGGATTTTAATGAAGTTCCTGTTGAGAACAACAAGAACGGGTTTATTACAAAGTTCTTAGGACAGTGACCCACATTTTGATGACTGTGATAAGTCAGGTTCGGGAGACTGAAGATTGAAGAATGTCAGCATTGCTTGTGTTGTTCGTGCATCACATACAAAACTATGGTGGCTAGTGGAATGTGCAAAGTAAAGTATATATCACACCAATGGAAGGACAATGACGGTTAGCTTGATTTAAATTTTGACACAGGAATTTTTGGGAGAGATCAAACATAACCCAGATGTATTAATAAAATAGGAAGTATTGCATATGAATTAACTCACATTATTGACAATTTATCTACCACGGATGGGACATTGTGCATCTTTATTGCGGACTTGTGAAGATTTTAATGTGGAACTAAAAGCAATGTGATTATTTTAATTTTAATAAATTTCAATAATTATCACACCTACAGTGTTATTCATGTGAAGGATTAATTTTTAATCAATGCTTAGGTAAAAGATTTTTGCCGATACATTTCTCATGCTGTGATGAGTAATCTACAGAGCACATGGCTACAGCCACTTCCTGTGTAAACAAAACATTGGTTATCTCCGCCTCCAATGTCAATCACTACTTTAGAATTCAAAATTTTGAGCTGCTTCAGAACTTTATAAGATGAATACTCTTTTAATAAATTTTTGTTTGTAAAAATTTTAATGTCAATTGATAACTGCCTTGGTGGCTACTTCCACACCAAACATTAGAATTTTTTATTCATGAATAATGCAATTAATTTGAAAATATACTCTCTGAACTGAAAGCTGCAGAGAAAATTGAATTTCCCATTCATTTTGTGATTGGCTGCTATTTATACCTGGGCCCCGGCCTTTAAAAATGGGAAAAAAATGTTCTGGTTAGAGAAATGTTCTATAATGGGCACAAGACGTAAAGTAATAGATGCAATATAGGTTTCTGGTTTTTTGGTGGGTTTTTTGTTTTTGTTTTTTTTTTTTACAGATTTCTTTCATGTAAAAGAGATGTGTAAAAGATTGAAAAGCGTAGAAAAAATTACAGTTGTAGTTAAGGTCACATCTTTTTACAAAAAGCAATGCATATAATTAAGTCCTCCTTGTTAACAAAAACTTGAATAGAACCTCTGCAAGAAAAAAGGCAAATTTTTTTTTTTCCAGCGATTACGCTCATTTTATCAAAGATAACCTGTAAATATGATTTATATAAATTTGAACTACTTCTTGATATTAATAGCTAAATGCGCCAATGCAATTAAGAGGAAATATCTTGTGAATCGCATATGACTTTTGACATACATGTATTTTGGTATCATATAAAGTTTAACATATGGAGTGAAAGACAACATATAATAATCAAATATTAAGTTATTTAAGATGCAATGGATAAAACTAATTTTTTATGCAATAAAGAAAATTTATTTATTTTCTGTTAGGTTTTTTTTTCTCAGTATTTTGAGGCATAATCTGTTTATCATGTATGTTGCAGTGTGATTTAATTAGTAATAGGTACATGTACATAATGTGTTTCATTGAAAGCAGTAATTCTAGGTTTAAAAAAGGTTTACTTCTAATAATAATTATGAAATCGCATTAATTTTTAATATCCTTTATGATCGCGACGTAAAGTACAATAAAGTGCATAAAGTATAGTACTGTAAAATAACATGTTTTGCTAAAGAAGGACTAAATAACATCTCCATATCAAGATCTAAATAGATAAATTTAAATAGATTGATAAGTTATAACTTTGATCCTTGGGAAAAGGACTTGTGTAGACATCGCCTGATGTCCGATCATCTTGTGTATTCATTTGCATAATAAAATACATGTATTTGTTAAATTAAATATAAAAAGATAAATTATACATGTAACGTGTGTATTTGCAGTAAAGATGTAGGCCATAGAATAATTCTAAAATGATAATACATTTTAATTTGCTATATACAAAATGGCTAGTTACATTGCATGTGGACAATAGAATAAATATTAATAATTTCAAAGTATTTTTTTTTTAATTTATGTAGACGGAAATACTCATATTTACTCAGCACATGTGCGAAAACAAGCAGTTTTTCTCAAACCCGGACACATTTCTACCAGAAAGATTTCTACGAAGTAACAATCCCTTAACTTCAACTATCCGAAATACTCACCCCTCAGCAACCCTTCCTTTCGGATTTGGACCGAGGAGTTGCATTGGACAGCGGTTTGCAGAACTGGAAATTCAAATTATTACTGCAAAGGTTTGTCCATAAAAAGAAAGCTAGGTCTGAAATAGCATACATATATCACTTTTTTTCGCCAGTGGATATGATTTTTGGATTTTAAATACATTTAAGCAATGATAAAAATAACCGCATTTCAACGTAAAAAATATTCCGATTTTTATTCCGTTAAGTTCTTTTAATAGCTAATAAAATGGATTATATAAATATATTTGGTCTGAAGAGAAATTGGGAATATATCTGTTAGAACAATACAATTTAACTCTTTTTTCTCTTTTCTTTTAAATAAAATCCAATTATTTTCAGTTTTTTCAGCAACTAGACGTTTCACTACCCGATGGGTCGTCTGGCAAATTAGAACGCATCTTCCGGATTTTTTCAGCACCAAAAGATAAAGTTTCCGTTGTGATCAAGAGAAAGAGCTAGATAGTGATTGCATTTGAAATTGTGATATAACTATCTTTCTTTATAATTATTATCATGAACGTTGTACTTCCGAGGTAGCTTAATTTGCATTATCTTAATCATTTTTATTGTATAGAGCTATACATTGGCATATACGTAATAACGTGTTGAAATATTTCCATTAATGCTCGCAAACGTGACTATGATGAGCAACACTACATTACATATTACGTATTGATGGACACATTAATTCTTATCATACATTGTATATGTAAATAAATTTTATTTCCTGTTTTTATTTAACAAATTTTTATTAATTAATACTCAAAGATTTTCGACGACTTATTGATGTTTTTACGTTTAGACGTGTATGTCATCTTGAGCAACATTCATGTTTAATATTTGGAAAGGAAATAAACATACTTCATCATTTAGTGAAATTCGTATTTATAATTTCCTTGTCAGTTGTTTAGAAAACAATCTTCTTTAAATTAAAGCAATATCGATACATTCTAACTTCATTCTGGTAAGATCAGGCCTCAGGATCATGAAGCAATTTCTGACTCAAGTCAAAATTTCATTTAGTTTTAAATTAATTGTTTATCTTAATATGACATTTTAAATTTGTAATTAACAACGTTATATCAAGACACTTTTAATAGCATTTTAATTTTGTCATTGTTTTCAATCAGGAGACATTAAGACAGTGTACAAGTTTTGACTTAAGTCTAAGTTTGCTTCATGATCCTGGGGCCAGATATTTTAGTTGTTGTGGATAAGAATGGTGCTTTTATTTCATTGCTCATTCAAAAAGTAATTTTTGTGCAGTAGAACTACATGTAAATGCTGACCGAATACGTAAACGTCTAATCACACAGCCGAGTTAAAACTTTGCAAAAGGTATCCAGTAACACATAAATCGATAGTTTGCGTACTTCAGTGCTCCGATGACTTTATTTAGTTTAAGTTGATAAAATCGTTTTGTTGTGTTAAAATATATGATGTATGATGCCTTTCAAAAATACCTCTTAAAAAAAGGCTATAAGAATAGATTTACATGACGTTTATAGGGAGGGTAACAACATCAGCCCGTCTGAAACTATACAAGCCTAAA
This sequence comes from Magallana ariakensis, assembly GCA_020458035.1. Taxonomy (NCBI): domain Eukaryota; kingdom Metazoa; phylum Mollusca; class Bivalvia; order Ostreida; family Ostreidae; genus Magallana; species Magallana ariakensis. Next base: position 36,023,778 of record CM035812.1, read on the forward strand.
AAGATAATATGATTTTCAAGTATGAATCAGAATCGATTAAATTTAACGATAGATAGGCAAATACATCCAAAGAAAGATTTTCATGGCTTACACAGCGAATTGTGCCCCAGAGCTTACGTGAATTTCATGTGAGGCACAATTGCCTGTGTAATTAATCTTTGATGGCAAAACATTAATTTTAGTTTTGATTGCTACATCATTCTAAAATGAGGCCACTGGTAATGAAGGTCTTCCGTTTCCAACGGAAGACCTTTATATTATTGTGCAGATTGTGCAGATTAAGATTATTAGGGTCTTCCGTTTCCAACGGAAGACCCTCTTGTTATTCTTCGGTTTCTTTTTATTATTATTATACTTTTTCTTTTTTTTCTGACTCCTTTTCGGCTTCATAACTCAAAAAGTTTTCAACCGATTTAAATGAAACTTTCAGAGCTAATGTGCAGCTACTATGCCTCAAAGATTTTAAAGTTTCGATGAGAACGTCACTTCCGTTTTTACGTTACGTCGTTTTTTAAATTTTAAAAAAGTCATTTTGTCCAGGGGATTTCTCAAAAACGCTTTAAGATAGAGTCTTGAAATTTTCTGTGGTTATGAATTTGTCAATTTACCTGTGCAATAAGGCTGGAAATGGAAATCCGTCACTTCCGGTCGAAACCGGAAGTAAATCAAATTTTTCAAAAATTTGAATTTTTTGATCAAATCAAAAACGTATACGTGCTTTGTAGAGTTTATTAAGCTGAATCAAACACTGAAAACCGATTTAAAATCGGACGATGCATTACAGAGATATTTGGGTTTAAAAATGGATTTTTCCGGAAATTTTAATTCCGCATTCTGGGTTAAGAAAATAGTATTCAGTTCAAAGTTAAATTAACTCGTACCTAAAATAATTCGAAAATTGTTAAGTCGTACTTAAACAATTTCGGATTTTTTTTGTTAAGTCGTTCTTGAAATTGTTAAGGTTTTTGTTAATTCGTACTTAAAATCATTCGGATTTTGTTAAGTCGTACTAAGAATTTTCGAATTTTTTTATCTTTTTGTTATTTTAGTGACTTTCGTTATTGGTTTAAGAACTCTGCTTCTTACAGGAACTTCGAACTTTACTTTCGACATTAACGGAAGACCCACTCGTTGCTTTGCAACGAGCTTTGCTCTAGTTCTTATTTTTCTTTTTTTTTTTTTCTTCCTAGACGCGAACTTTGAGGCTTCATATCTTGCTCATTTCTGAACGGTTTTTGCTCAAATTTTCAGGGCTTATAGACTTTACAGAACACTATCTAAACCATTTCATAAATTTTAAAAATCCTCTTCCGTTAACGAGTTATTCCCCTTTTTTAAAAATTTAGGGCCTTTCGTTTCCAGACAAAGGCTCCGAGACTATGATAGCAGGGAATGGGAATCCAACGAATTTGAATAACAGAGACATTGAAGTTTTGCACATCGGTTTTTGTTTTTGGATTACTTTCTTTATTTAGAAAAAGGTAGGGGGTCAAAAAACAGGGTTCCAAAAAGTGAGAAAATTTAGACATATTTTCCTTTGTATCTTTTAAACGAAAAATATTTTGTTAAGACATGTAGAATAAAAGTTGTGCAGAATGTCAAGGACTTTCATTTGACACCAATAAAAAAGGGCTGGCTCCTTAAATTAAGGGCCAAGGGCCCTTGAAAGTTTTTGCTAAATAACTAAAAAACGGCTAGGATTTTGATATAGCTGTCGCTGGAAAAGTTGTTTGTTGGGATCCTATAAATGTCGTTACAATGTTATTTTGTTGGTGAGTTGTGTAGTATGAGTGTAAAAAGCTTTACATGTTAACATGTACCTGTGTTTATTTGGCAAGTTAACGAAAGTCATTGTGCGTACAACTGACATTAAGTTACGACAGACAGTATGCCTGTTTTAAAAGGAGGCTTTAATTCACAAAAAAAAAAAAAAAAAAAAAAAAAAAAAATTTTAGGATACATGCTTTTATGTGAGGAGTTTAAGTCATCTTCGTAAATTCTGCACAATCCTAAAAAACGAGAAACAGAAAATATAAACATTCTTTTTCTTTTCTAGTAAATCACACAAACTACCGGAAAAAAATAAATCTATGTGATACATTTTAGTTATCATGCTGCGTGCATTTAAAATATATCTGGAATCAGAGCTTTGTGTGTGAACCATTACGTAAGCTATCCCTCGCTTGCGGCCGAGAAAGTCGGTCGCCATGGTCGCGGCTGGACTACCTAGCTGTCAGCGGTTATCTAATACACCGGAGTCACGTCTCTCAATTTATGAGTTCATTTAGCCGAAACAAGAATTGTTTTAATTTTGATCACACATAGACGTTTATCCTTCTCAAATTGAATTAAATGATAGAGTGTCAATTAAGAAAACGTTCTGTTAATTAATAAAAGAAATGTCATTCTCAATCGGAAGTAATATCAGGCATAGATCAATTGTGGATTTTAAGTAAAAAAAAAATAACAACTTCTATTTGGTAGATTTTAGTCATTATTATACTGCAAACATTTCAAATCTTCCTTGGTTCTGAGCTGTGTGTGTTGTAACTTTACGTAACCTATTCCTCGCCCGCGGCCGAGGAGATCGCGGGCTCCTCGGCCGCGGGTGCACTACTAAGCGGTCAGCGGTTACCTAATACACCAGATTCGCGTCTTTCATGTACTTGTTTTGAGTTTATATAGCCGCAAATACAGGAACTGTTTTAATTTTAAGTTATTAATGTTTTATTTAAAATGAAAATTAAGAAATTATAAAATCCGATATTATTCCTAATCCAAAACATCGTCAGACATAAATCAATGGTGGGTTTGTATAAGAACTGTACTAATAATGTTTTAGATCAACAACAAAAACCCACAAAGATTACCCCTTTAAATGATGATCATCCCTCGCACGCTCGCACATGGCCGAGAAGATCGCGCGCGAGGGGACATCTACATGTACCTTATCACACGTGTATGTTTATTGATATTTTGTACGAACACAAAACTATTTGTTTATTTTATTTTCATTTATATTGGTTTTAGATGAAAGATGAATTTATCTCCCTTATTCAGTTCATTTAGCGTTGATTTAAACGTCAGGGCGAAAAATCTTATAAAAACCTATCATTAATTGAATAAAAGTAATCTATCAATTTGACTCTAAATATACAAGGCCGATTGTATACTAGTAAATAAAAGATTAAATATAATGAAATTCCGAGATATTTACCGGCATATGTAAAATTGATATGTGTTTAACTTACATGTAAGATTAATATACTGCATCGTCGGAACCCACGGGTTTTCTATCCGTTACACTGATTTCAAGCAATTTAACGGATGGAAAACCCGTGGGGTCCGACGATGAATAGACTGTAGATACTCATGATCATTTTTTTTACTTTTTACAGACTTTAACACTTTTAAGACAATATTCAAACTTTCCTGGCCATCGAGTCATATATGCACATATACTGGTGTAAGAATTAATATTCGACCAACACAAAAATTAAATAGTGTAGAAAGTAAAATAAGTTTTCTTAAGAGTTGTACCAAATTTTAAGAGGGTTGACATAGTAAAAAAAATCATTAATTTTCGAAGCGTTCTAGGAAGTTTAAAAACAGTCATCTCTGTGCTGCTCCGCCCCCCCCCCCCCCCCCAGTGATTGGCGAAATTCAATTTTTGGTGACTCCTTATTTGTTAACGTACTTCCTAATGTGTTTCACTTTGCAATCTGTGTGTTTATTCGGCCAGTCTGCGTGTTAATTCAATCACCCCGTGCGACCGAAAAATAAGCACCGCCTTCAAATTTACCTGGTCAGTGTAACCCTTTTTAATCAACTAAATCGAGGCCCCAGTTTGGATGTTAGAAAATGATTGGCATTTGTTTACTCGTCCTGTGTATACCATGCCCAGCGCTCGCGACGACGGTGCAATAAACTTTTTTCTTTTGATTTGATGCATACCGTGACGATAAATCGCTATCTTATAGCACTTTAAACAAAAGAAATATTAAAAGATATGAATTAAAAATTTACTCGTACTTGGTTATGTACCACACTAAATGCGCTGATCACCTATCATGTGGTGCCGATCATGTATCCATGAAAGACGTCGTTTATCAATAAAGATGTTTGTGAATAATTGAGAATAAATAATTAAATGAAATCAAATATTGCGTTCACGATTTATATCGATAGTTATCACATTTCTTTGAGAAATTTCACGAGCTGAAACCGGAATAGAAACAAGTACAGACAGCTCTGGTGCATGCGCAGCTGGTATAATTATTGTGCACTTTAATTTAGCAGCTGATCGGAAAAGATTTACAAGCATTGGTTGCAAAGTTGCATTAGTATTTGAGTACGGTGGGGTAATTGTATAATTCACAAAACATCAGGATATATTCTCAGTTAATCCCGACAGAAACTTGTTCAATCAAACGAAAGATTTTGCACATGTCGCACGCGGTTTTTCATGCGTTTATATTCATTTCAACGAAGAACAATTTGTTTTATAAGTACATATACATGTAAATACGATATTCTTTTTAAATAAACGGAAAAACTCTTCTGAGAGCACTTTAATACTCCGTGTATATAGACATGTATACACAAGCGAGCGTGTTTCCCTCGGGGTTTCACACCTCTTTCAATATAGGCCCCACCCCCACCTGAACTTACCTAAGGTAAACAGACCTGTTAAAAACCTCGGCCTTTAAGTGCACACAACCCTGGACACAGATAGCCATAGGTAATTTATGGATGCAGATCATCAATTGTTACGTAATTAAAATACACTTGGAAGTGAGCTATCACTGTAGTGGTCAATTGTTGAATATAAGTTTAAAGTTTTAAGTCAAAGATGTTAAATAATAATTATTTGTTCTCACGTTTAGAAGTTATGAAATACGTTATTCAATGCAGTCGGTCGCCATAGAAATCATCAGAGTACTGCAAGTGTTGACAGTTTCTTATTTCTTTAAAAGACTTTAGGACATAATTCACTTGACTTACAGACTAGCGACACAGTTGCCTCCCAAAAATGTATGCACTTCTCAAAGTTACAATTAAATGGTATAGATATGTGTTGTTCAACGGATTTTATTAATTGTTGCATGCGGTCCGCCCCCCCCCCCCGAAAAATGAGAAGTTATTAAATTTACATAGTGAAATTATTGCAAATACGACTCGGACCCCCCCCCCCCCTGGAAAACACATATATGTTTTGAAAAGGCGTCGGAAGCGGAAATATTAAGAGTGATATTGAAAAAAATGCAGTTATAAGCATATTCGCACCCCCCACCTCCCCACGGAATAGGCATATCATGAATCGGATTAGGCATATCATGAATATGGGAGAAAAAAATTTTGACAGGTACAATTTTTTCAAGTTATAGGCATACTACGTTATCCCCCCCCCCCCCCCCCTCCACGGATTAGGAATTTCATGATTTTGGGAAATAAGTTTTTTTTTTTGTTTTTTTTTTAATTTTTGCTTGTCAACATTTCTGATGAATAGTGTACCCCCCCCCCCCCCCCACGTTCAATTCGGATCCCCACCCCCCTGGAAAAATTTTCTGGATCCGCGCATGTGTTGTAAATGTTAAAGTTAGAGAAATCGTATTTTCTGGAGGTTGACATTATGTAGAACTCTTTTGTTTAAAAAACAAAAACAAATTGCTTTGACGTCACACCATCTCTTTTGGTTTGGTTTAAATATACAATGTACACAGTGCTCTGAACAAAACCCTGGTTTATGCCTTTCTGTTACTCAAGTAAAAAACTGAACAAAATTGATTACTTTTAGGTTTACACGTCACATGTTAATACATGTATGCATAAATATATGATTTTTATCAAATAAATGACATTGTATCTTTAAAAAATTCCAAAATATTATAACTAAAACATGTATATGTGACATGATAGAAATAATTGTAAACCAGAGGTCTCTCTTCCTGCCACACAAAAGTGACAAAAAGGATTTTTGATTCAGTTGGAGTTCTGCCCCCACCCCTGCCAACATTTTCTGAAATTTACATTTAGAAAATTAAATTTTGGGGTATTGACACCCCCACCCCCACACACTTTCTAGATGAGCGCTCAAGGCAAAAAAAAAAATATTGGGATATTTAAAACAAAATCCTATTTGAAAAAAAATGAAGTTAGAGATGCCTCACAACCCCTACCACTGCCGCGGATTATGATTTTGAAGATTTGTGAATTTCTTTTACTTGCTTGTGAAGATTTCAGATAAATATACTCATCCTTTAAAAAAACAAAACTGAGGCCTGTATGGCCAAACATTATACGGATAGTTATCCCTACCACTGAGCACCTCAGTCTCGTATACTAATAGCGCACCCTCAGATGGGAGAAGGCATTATTGTTTATTTACAATTGGTGTTCTTTTAACACTGCACGTTACATAAACTATTCCATGTTTTAGCGGTAGAGGTTTAAGTATGAATATAGGGAATCAAAATGTTTATGAAACATAACACTTTTTTCCATGCATCAGCGCAGTGGATTTTGTGTTTTTACACTATGATATAGGCATACCAGTAGTTTGAATCCTGTCATCAGTTGTACATACATGTAAACGTATTTATCGATTTTCTGGTTGGAATAATTAAATCCATGTACATATAAGTGATGTGTTTTAAGTTATCATAAATTGATATAACCGTGATATGAGTTAAAAGGAGAGTTTGTCTGGTAGGAAAATAATACTTTGAAAGTGAGCCTCGTTTTCTGAACTTACTATTATCATATTGACAATCCAGTTCAATGACAGCCCACCCTGTTCTCCTTACACTCAACGGGGTCGGATAGGTATCAATAAGAGGTCACCTTTCTATGACCTTTAAATTTGCATACAATCTAAATATATACCCCTAGCTTATTACAGACATGCCTTTATCTGTTTTATGAGAAGTGTAACTCTTCAATACTATGCAGTCTGGACGTTGCAGTAATATATAGAAAATAGGCATGAATTAATTTTTCTGTCTCCTTTTGAAGAGTTCAAATTGATTTTCTAAAGCCCTGATTGGTCAGAAGTTAAGGTAGTGTGAAGATGACCTCATATTAATAACTGTCAGACCCTGACAAGTGTAGGAAGAAGAGGGGTGGTTTTATTAAGACTGAATGACAATCCTTTCTTGACTTGCAATCTGATTAAAATTTCTATAGTCGCTATACGATGATTTGAAGAAACCCCACTTTAGGTCACCTCCTGGATAACTTTGTTTTGACCAATGAAATCGTCGGTTCCATTCCTCAGTTACATGATTCGGAAGTTATGCCAATACATTCTTTAGATTCCCTAAGGGCATCTAATATCAACTAATGCTCCATCTCTTACTTGCTGATACCGAAAAATTCACGAACATGTGGCATCATTTCGTCGTACAACACCATTTTTGTTTGTAACCCGAAATTAGCGTTTCTAACACTTGCTCTGATTGCTAGAATAACTCATGTATATTTATAAACAAACGTACAACAGGGGGTATCTCAAGAGGGGTTTCTTCAGATCCTCTTGTAGCGAAAATAGAAAAAAGGAGGGGATCAAGGATATGATTTTAATCAGATTGTCTCGACTTGAAGCTGTAACGGAAGACCTTCTCGTTGCTTGCAACGAGCTCGGCTCTAGTTCTTATTTTTCTTTTTTTTTTTTTTCTTCCTAGACGCGAACTTTGAGGCTTCATATCTTGCTCATTTCTGAACGGTTTTTGCTCAAATTTTCAGGGCTTATAGACTTTACAAAACACTATCTAAACCATTTCATAAATTTTAAAAATCCTCTTCCGTTAACGAGTTATTCCCCTTTTTAAAAAATTTAGGGCCTTTCGTTTCCAGACAAAGGCTCCGAGACTATGATAGCAGGGAATGGGAATCTAACGAATTTGAATAACAGAGACATTGAAGTTTTGCACATCGGTTTTTGTTTTTGGATTACTTTCTTTATTTAGAAAAAGGTAGGGGGTCAAAAAACAGGGTTCCAAAAAGTGAGAAAATTTAGACATATTTTCCTTTGTATCTTTTAAACGAAAAATATTTTGTTAAGACATGTAGAATAAAAGTTGTGCAGAATGTCAAGGACTTTCATTTGACACCAATAAAAAAGGGCTGGCCCCTTAAATTAAGGGCCAAGGGCCCTTGAAAGTTTTTGCTAAATAACTAAAAAACGGCTAGGATTTTGATATAGCTGTCGCTGGAAAAGTTGTTTGTTGGGATCCTATAAATGTCGTTACAATGTTATTTTGTTGGTGAGTTGTGTAGTATGAGTGTAAAAAGCTTTACATGTTAACATGTACCTGTGTTTATTTGGCAAGTTAATGAAAGTCATTGTGCGTACAACTGACATTAAGTTACGACAGACAGTATGCCTGTTTAAAAAGGAGGCTTTAATTCACAAAAAAAAAAAAAAAAAAAAAAATAAGGATACATGCTTTTATGTGAGGAGTTTAAGTCATCTTCGTAAATTCTGCACAATCCTAAAAAACGAGAAACAGAAAATATAAACATTCTTTTTCTTTTCTAGTAAATCACACAAACTAACGGAAAAAAAATAAATCTATGTGATACATTTTAGTTATCATGCTGCGTGCAGTTAAAATATATCTGGAATCAGAGCTGTGTGTGTGAACCATTACGTAAGCTATCCCTCGCTTGCGGCCGAGAAAGTCGGTCGCCATGGTCGCGGCTGGACTACCTAGCGGTCAGCGGTTATCTAATACACCGGAGTCACGTCTCTCAATTTATGAGTTCATTTAACCGAAAACAAGAATTGTTTTAATTTTGATCACACATAGACGTTTATTCTTCTCAAATTGAATTAAATGATAGAGTGTCAATTAAGAAAACGTTCTGTTAATTAATAAAAGAAATGTCATTCTCAATCGATTGATCGGAAGTAATATCAGGCATAGATCAATTGTGGATTTTAATTAAAAAAAAATAACTTCTATTTGGTAGATTTTAGTCATTATTATACTGCAAACATTTCAAATCTTCCTGGGTTCTGAGCTGTGTGTGTTGTAACTTTACGTAACCTATTCCTCGCCCGCGGCCGAGGAGATCGCGGGCTCCTCGGCCGCGGGTGCACTACCAAGCGGTCAGCGGTTACCTAATACACCAGATTCGCGTCTTTCATGTACTTGTTTTGAGTTTATGTAGCCGCAAATACAGGAACTGTTTTAATTTTAAGTTATTAATGTTTTATTTAAAATAAAAATTAAGAAGTCATTCTGAAAATTATAAAATCCGATATTATTCCTAATCCAAAACATCCTCAGACATAAATCAATGGTGGGTTTGTATAAGAACTGTACTAATAATGTTTTAGATCAACAACGAAAACCCACAAAGATTACCCCTTTAAATGATGATCATCCCTCGCACGCTCGCACATGGCCGAGAAGATCGCGCGAGAGGGGACATCTACATGTACCTTATCACACGTGTATGTTTATTGATATTTTGTACGAACACAAAACTATTTGTTTATTTTATTTTCATTTATATTGGTTTTAGATGAAAGATGAATTTATCTCCCTTATTCAGTTCATTTAGCGTTGATTTAAACGTCAGGGCGAAAAATCTTATAAAAACCTATCATTAATTGAATAAAAGTAATCTATCAATTCGATTCTAAATATGCAAGGCCGATTGTATAAATAAAAGATTAAATATAATGAAATTCCGAGATATTTACCGGCATATGTAAAATTGATATGTGTTTAACTTACATGTAAGATTAATATACTGCATCGTCGGAACCCACGAGTTTTCTATACGTTACACTGATTTGAAGCAATTTAACGGATGGAAAACCCGTGGGGGTCCGACGATGAATAGACTGTAGTTACTCATGATCATTTCCGTTAATTATTGCTTTTTTTTTTTACTTTTTACAGACTTTAACACTTTTAAGACAATATTCAAACTTTCCTGGCCATCGAGTCATATATGCACATATACTGGTGTAAGAATTAATATTCGACCAACACAAAAATTAAATAGTGTAGAAAGTAAAATAAGTTTTCTTAAGAGTTGTACCAAATTTTAAGAGGGTTGACATAGTAAAAACATCATTAATTTTCGAAGCGTTCTAGTAAGTTTAAAAACAGTCATCTCTGTGCTGCTCCACCCGCCCCCCCCCCCCCCGTGATTGGCGAAAATCAATTTTTGGTGACTCCTTATTTGTTAACGTACTTCCTAATGTGTTTCACTTTGCAATCTGTGTGTTTATTCGGCCAGTCTGCGTGTTAATTCAATCACCCCGTGCGACCGAAAAATAAGCACCGCCTTCAAATTTACCTGGTCAGTGTAACCCTTGTTAATCAACTAAATCGAGGTCCAGGTTTGGATGTTAGAAAATTACTCGTCCTGTGTATACCATGCCCAGCGCTCGCGACGACGGTGCAATAAACTTTTTTCTTTTGATTTGATGCATACCGTGACGATAAATCGCTATCTTTTAGCACTTTAAACAAAAGAAATATTAAAAGATGTGAATTAAAAATTTACTCGTACTTGGTTATGTACCACACTAAATGCGCTGATCACCAATCATGTGGTGCCGATCATGTATCCATAAAAGACGTCGTTTATCAATAAAGATGTTTGTGAATAATTGAGAATAAATAATTAAATGAAATCAAATATTGCGTTCACGATTTATATCGTTAGTTATCACATTTCTTTGAGAAATTTCACGAGCTGAAACCGGAATAGAAACAAGTACAGACAGCTCTGGTGCATGCGCAGCTGGTAGAATTATTGTGCACTTTAATTTAGCAGCTGATCGGAAAAGATTTACAAGCATTGGTTGCAAAGTTGCATTAGTATTTGAGTACGGTGGGGTAATTGTATAATTCACAAAACATCAGGATATATTCTCAGTTAATCCCGACAGAAACTTGTTCAATCAAACAAAAGATTTTGCACATGTCGCACGCGGTTTTTCATGCGTTTATATTCATTTCAACGAAGAACAAATTGTTTTATAAGTACATATACATGTAAATACGATTTTCTTTTTAAATAAACGGAAAAACTCTTTTGAGAGCACTTTAATACTCCGTGTATATAGACATGTATACACATTAAGCGAGCGTGTTTCCCTCGGGGTTTCACACCTCTTTTAATATAGGCTCCACTCCAACCTGAACTTACCTAAGGTAAACAGACCGGTTAAAAACCTCGGCCTTTTAAGTGCACACAACCCTGGACACAGATAGCCATAGGTAATTTATGGATGCAGATCATCAATTGTTATGTAATTAAAATACACTTGGAAGTGAGCTAACACTGTAGTGGTCAATTGTTGAATATAAATTTAAAGTTTTAAGTCAAAGATGTTAAATAATAATTATTTGTTCTCACGTTTAGAAGTTATGAAATACGTTATTCAATGCAGTCGGTCGCCATAGAAATCATCAGAGTACTGCAAGTGATGACAGTTTCTTATTTCTTTAAAAGACCTTAGGACATAATTCACTTGACTTACAGACTAGCGACACAGTTGCCTCCCAAAAATGTATGCACTTCTCAAAGTTACAATTAAATGGTATAGATATGTGTTGTTCACATTTTCAATTTTATTAATTGTTGCATGCGGTCCGCCCCCCCCCCCCCCCCCCCGAAAAATGAGAGTTTATTAAATTTACATAGTGAAATTATCGCAAATACGACTCGGACCCCCCCCCCCCGGAAAACACATATATGTTTTGGAAAGGCGTCGGAAGTGGAAATATTAAGTGTGATATTGAAAAAAATGCAGTTATAAGCATATTCGCACCCCCACCTCCCCACGGAATAGGCATATCATGAATCGGATTAGGCATATCATGAATATGGGAGAAAAAATTTTGGCAGATACAATTTTTTCAAGTTATAGGCATACTACGTTACCTCCACGGATTAGGAATTTCATGATTTTGGGAAATAAGTTTTTTTTGTGTTTTTTATTTTTGCTTGTCAACATTTCTGATGAATAGTGTAGCCCCCCCCCCCCTACGTTCAATTCGGATCCCCCCCTGGAAAAAATTTCTGGATCCGCGCATGTGTTGTAAATGTTAAAGTTAGAGAAATCGTATTTTCTGGAGGTTGACATTATGTAGAACTCTTTTGTTTAAAAAACAAAAACAAATTGCTTTGACGTCACACCATCTCTTTTGGTTTGGTTTAAATATACAATGTACACAGTGCTCTGAACAAAACGCTGGTTTATGCCTTTCTGTTACTCAAGTAAAAAACTGAACAAAATTGATTATTTTTAGGTTCACACGTCACATGTTAATACATGTATGCATAAATATATGATTTTTATCAAATAAATGACATTGTATCTTTAAAAAATTCCAAAATATTATAACTAAAACATGTATATGTGACATGATAGAAATAATTGTAAACCAGAGGTCTCTCTTCCTGTCACACAAAAGTGACAAAAAGGATTTTTGATTCAGTTGGAGTTCTGCCCCCACCCCTGCCAACATTTTCTGAAATTTATATTTAGAAAATTAAATTTTGGGGTATTGACACCCCCACCCCCACACACTTTCTAGATGAGCACTCAAGGCAAAAAAAAAAAAATATTGGGATATTTAAAAAAAAATCCTATTTGAAAAAAATGAAGTTAGAGATGCCTCACAACCCCTACCACTGCCGCGGATTATGATTTTGAAGATTTATGAAATTCTTTTACTTGCTTGTGAAGATTTCAGATAAATATACTCATCCTTTAAAAAACAAAACTGAGACCTGTATGGCCAAACATTATACGGATAGTTATCCCTACCACTGAGCACCTTAGTCTCGTATACTAATAGCGCACCCTCAGATGTGAGAAGGCATTATTGTTTATTTACAATTGGTGTTCTTTAAACACTGCACTTTACATAAACTATTCCATGTTTTAGCGGTAGAGGTTTAAGTATGAATATAGGGAATCAAAATGTTTATGAAACATAACACTTTTTTCCATGCATCAGCGCAGTGGATTTTGTGTTTTTACACTATGATATAGGCATACCAGTAGTTTGAATCCTGTCATCAGTTGTACATACATGTAAACGTATTTATCGATTTTCTGGTTGGAATAATTAAATACATGTACATATAAGTGATGTGTTTTAAGTTATCATAAATTGATATAACCGTGAAATGATTTAAAAGGAGAGTTTGTCTGGTAGGAAAATAATACTTTGATAGTGAGCCTCGTTTTCGGAACTTACTATTATCATATTGACAATCCAGTTTAATGACAGCCCACCCTTTTCTCCTTACACTCAACGGGGTCGGATAGGTATCAATAAGAGGTCACCTTTCTATGACCTTTAAATTTGCATACAATCTAAATATATACCCCTAACTTATTACAGACATGCCTTTATCTGTTTTATGAGAAGTGTAACTCTTCAATACTATGCAGTCTGGAGGTTGCAGTAATATATAGAAAATAGGCATGAATTAATTTTTCTGTCTCCTTTTGAAGAGTTCAAATTGATTTTCTAAAGCCCTGATTGGTCAGAAGTTAAGGTAGTGTGAAGATGACTTCATATCAATAACTGTCAGACCCTGACAAGTGTAAGAAGAAGAGGGGTGGTTTTATTAAGACTGAATGACAATCCTTTCTTGACTTGCAATCTGATCAAAATTTCTATAGTCGCTATACGATGATTTGAAGAAACCCCATTTGAGGTCACCTCCTGGATAACTTTGCTTTGACCAATGGAATCGTCGGTTCCATTCCTCAGTTACATGATTTGGAAGTTATGCCAATACATTCTTTAGATTCCCTAAGGGCGTCTAATATCAACTTATGCTCCATCTCTTACTTGCTGATACCGAAAGATTCACGAACATGTGACATCATTTCGTCGTACAACTCCATTTTTGTTTGTAACCCAAAATTACCGTTCCTAACACTTGCTCTGATTGCTAGAATAACTCATGTATATTTATAAACAAACGTTCAACAGGGGGTGATCTCAAGAGGGGTTTCTTCAGATCCTCTTGTAGCGAAAATAGAAAAACAAGGAAGGGATCAAGGATATGATTTTAATCAGATTGTCTCGACTTGAAGCTGTAACGGAAGACCTTCTCGTTGCTTGCAACGAGCTCGGCTCTAGTTTAATTTCTTATGCGTCTTTTCTGTGACACATCATTTTAATGGGTCTTCTTCAAGCACTGAAGAGTTCCGATGCATAATTAAAATAAAATGCCGTTTGGTTTTAAATGTGAATTGAACATATTTTATTGTATATATATATATATATATATAAGGATACATATTCAAATGGTTCGGACACAAGTTCTGACAACTTACTAGGTCTTTACCATAAATAGAAAAATTATACAAAACTTACAACTGTTATAACATGATATTAAATTGTTATTACAATAAAAATAAGTGATATATACGAGAATAAGAAACAAGCACATAAACTATATTAAACAAATCTACCAGTTTCGTTGATATACAATTGAACTAATGAGAATAATTGCTTGTTAATTTCAATGGATAATGACTCATCGCCCCATAATAAAAGATGAGTATTAATCATATGAAAATGGTCTAGTTGTAGCAGATTAAGAAAAAAATTATTTCTAGCGATAGTATAATTTTTGCATTTGAAGAAAAAATGGTAAGCATCTTCGGGTGAACCACACCGACAATTACCGCTTTCAATAATATTTATTCTGTGCATGTAAATCATAATTGAGTATGCAATGGTGTCTTAGCTTGGTATGTATTATGTTTAGCTTGCGCTTACCATGTGTAAAGAAGGAGGGAGCTTTAGCTTTGTTTTTAGTTTTATATAATGAATTCTTAAATCTTTGTATGGAAGTTTCATTTCTTACTCCTATGCTTAATGTATTCCACGATTGAATAGTGTCAGTTATAAATGATTTCTTAAATAATTCTGTTCTACACCTAGGTAAACTATAATTTTCAATGTTCCTAATTCTATATGCAGAATCGTTACTCCTAGTATTGGGAATAATCTGAGACAAATATTCGGGGACACACTTATTGTGGATCTTGTACATAGTGGTAAGTTTAGACGTCATTCTTCTAGCTGAAAGAGTTTCCCAGCCCGTTTCAAAATATAAGGATGTTTTTGAAACAATAATTGGTAACACTGTAACAATGCGGGCAGCGTATAACTGAACTTTCTCTAATTTGTCAATGTCATGTTGGCTACAGCCATCCCAAACAATTGAGGCATATTCGAGAATTGGCCTTACAAATGTAATGTACATTTTGGAAAGGCTGTTTTTTCCAAGACTAAATTAAAGTTTTTTCAAGAGACCTAATTTTTTTAGCGCTTTGTTAACTATAATATTTATGTGCTCCGACCATTTTAGATCGCTTGCTAGATGTAAACCTAAGTGTTTGTGTGTTGAGATATATTCTAACTTACAATGCTGAAAAAATATTTCGGGTAATTCGTAGCTTGATTTTGTGTTGAAAAAGACAGCCTTAGTTTTGTTTGGATTAAATTTAAGTAACCATCAACTAGACCACTGTTCCAAAATGTACAAATCATGATTGATATTGTGTTCAATGCTAGAAAAATCATGCGATGCATATTGGATACAATTGTCATCTGCGAAAAGTCGACAAAATGATAACATATTGTTTGAGACATCATTAACATATATCAAAAGAAGCAAGGCTCCTAACACTGAACCTTGCGGTACACCAGATTTTATACAAGTATTAGATGATAAAACATCTTTGTACATTACTTTTTGACTTCTATTACATAAATAACTTTTAAACCATTGTAAAACATTGCCGGTTATTCCGTATGTTTCTAATTTAAAAAGGAGACCTTTGTGCCAAACTTTTGATAAGTCACAAAAAACTATACAACATGATTTCCCGTCATCAATACTTTTCACAATATTGTGATATGTTTCAATTAACTGGTACACAGTTGAGTGGCCGGGAAGAAAACCGGCTTGGTATTTATAAAACAAGTTATTGCAATGAAAGAAATTGTACACATGTTTAAAAATTATTCGTTCCAATAATTTACTAACACAGCTTAATAATGACACAGGTCTGTAATTAGAGGCTACAGAAGGATCATCTTTCTTAAACAACGAAATAACATGCGCAAGTTTCCAATTGTTTGGAAACGTGTTTTCAGCTAATGACCCATTAAATAAAAGACACAATGGCTTGGAAATAGTAAATTTTGTAAGTTTTAGCATTTTGTGACCAATATTGTCAGGCCCAATAGCTTTGTTAGCAGGCAAAATTGAAATGATATCTATGATTTCTTCTTCGGAAATAACAATATTTGATAATTTATTATTACAGAGTGAATACATTGACGGCAAAACATGGCCTGTGTCATAGACATTGCAAACAGATGAGAAAAAATTATTAAGCAGCTCCACTTTATCTAAATCTGAAAAAACTACAAATTGTTCTCCTTTGTCGGAGACATGATGTATAGGTGGAATATCTAAACTTGGTTTGGTTTTAAATGTGTCTTTCATGAGTTTCCAATATAGCTTATCATTGTCTTTGAATGCTTCATCTAAATGTAATTCAATGTTGTCATAATAGTTGGAAAGTGCATGTTTTTTCATATTGTTAACCTGGTTTCTAGTCTTTCTGAATTTGATCCAGTCCGTTTCGCGTTTATATTTTAGAGCCAAATTACGTAAACGATCACGCTTTCTAATTGTTCTCCTTAACAACGAATCGAACCATGGCTTATCTTTCGGCCTAATTGTTACTGTCTTCTCTGGAATACATTCGCGGATAAGTGTCAATAATTTTGAGGAAAAATGTAAAGTTGCGGTATCAATATCTTCAGCGTCGCATATTACACTACCCCAATCAGTATTCATAATGAGTAAGTTTAATTTATCGGAATCTGCATGTTTGTAATGCCAAATTTTACGGGTATATGAGCGGTTTAAATTATATTTAAGAGAAATTGAAATAAAAGTAGCCCTGTGGTCGCTGACGTAAGTATCGACATTGAGAGTGCTTGCTTCAATAACTTCAATGCTGTTTGTTGTTAGAATTGGGTCAATAAGTGTTCGCTTGGTATTCGTGATTCTCGTACGTTCAGAAATTCTATTGGTGAGATTGTTAATAGACAAAATGTCGCGTATTTCGTGTGTGTTTGGGATTAAATGTATAAAATCCTTTACTTATGTATTTCGAATGAATGACCAGAAATTTAATGTTAAAAGTCAGGTTACAATCGAGATTCAAAGGTAACAAATCATTGTTATGTAAACAAAGCTCGAGTTTTACATTTGTTTACAAAAACTGTAATACAAAGAAAGTACCATTTCTTTGACAAAAATTTCGTGGCAAACAAGATAAACTGATTCAACATGTATATTATTATATTATCAACAAAAGAAAGCAACATTTGATTGACAATTATACCAATATATTACAACACATAAGTAAACTATAACAAGACTCGAGCGTTGTTTACAAAACAAAGAAATTTAAACTCTGTATCATGCTTGTAACTTAATATTTGACTTTCACATTTTGACAAATCAGTAAAGATACCCATATTAAATATTCTAAACATTAAAAATGCAAAAATATAATTGAGCTTAGATCGTGTCTAAGTCACTTTAATTATCTAATTAAAAAGATATAGGAATTTATAGTAATTCAACCATTTTGTATTTAAAGACATTTGAAAACACACATGAAAAAAAGAAGTTTAGGGATGCGGCAATGGGGTAATTTGAGTGTATTTAATTACAAATTTTTATGTAATTGTAAGTAATGTGTAATTGGTTAAAATTTCAATTACATGAACATGTAATTGTAAATTATTTATAATTTTTCAATAAAAGATATGTAATTTAGGTAACTTTTCAGTTACCATGTGTATCCATCAAATAATACACAAATTTAACTACATGGATTAAACATAAAATTTTTTACAAATAATAGACTGTGTTGACATGTGTTAAATTGAACTTTTTACACTACAAAATTGGTATATGTTTTTACGACAATTAATGGTTGACTAAACATGCTCTGATAGATCACTGTTGTTATTACCTAAGCCGACTTATATCACACCTGTATTATCTTTGCTGCTAACACACATTTATCTAAAATAAATTTGTAAATTATTTTCATACGCATGCACTGCTTACCGAAATCATATCTATATTTAACAGGCAGAGACTTATTCACTTATATCTTTAATGAATAATGATTTCAAACATTTTAATTTTACCATTATACTCATAAAAGTAATTAAAAATTAATCATGAGTACAGGCCTTTTTTATTTAGAATAATCAATTAAGTTACAATTACTTGTAATCAGGAAAATAGATGATTAATGATTACTCACCATTACTTAGCAACCTGTAATCGACTACAGGTGATTATGATTACTGATCACAATTACCCCATCCCTGAATGAAAATGATAATTAAAATGAAAGTTTTAAGCAAGTGATTGTAATTCAATTAGTTAATTTTCAATGTAATTGACACCAACCCTGTTTTGGGTTGAAAAATATTTTACTTGTACATCAGAGATTATTTAATATACATTTTTATTAACAGTAATGAAAACTAAGAATGACAACCATGCACCCACCAGGAAAATTATAATTAAATTATTTTAATACGCTGTAGTTACATTTATATTAAGGGAGATTACTTATCTTTAACCAATAAAATCAAACACTTATTTAGACAATATTGCTGGTGCATTAATTTGTTTTCACCACAGTATGAAATAAAATGTCAAAGTAAAATTTTTACTTCGCGTAAATTGTCTATTTTTAAACACTTTTTTAACAATGACATAATGTTAAGAAGCCCCCAGAGATAAAAAATGGTAATCATCAGTCATTTCATCATTTCGGTTTCTAAATGCTCCTTGAAATTAACTTAATCATGGTCAACTATTATAGTGTAATTGATAAAGTAACAAAAGTAATATATTTGGTTTCTTTTTTGTTGGTTGTTTTTTTTTTGTTTTTTTTTTTTGGGGGGGGGGGGTCTTTTTTTAAAATTTATTGCTGGTTAGTTTTGATTTTTTATTTGTTAAATGACAAATATGTTGAATCGAGAAAATAGAAATTAAGAAATGGAAAGTTTTTACAAATTTAAATGCATTAGCACAAAGACATCCTTATTGTATATATTTTATTAAACTGTTAAATAAAAGTAAAAGAAATTATGTTAATTTAATTTCATTGTTATTTTACATGCACTAGATTTAAATATCGCTTTTCGGCAAACCATGCCAAACCTTGTCAATTCAAACATAAAGTATATGTTAATGTGGTAGGTTGTTTTTTTTTTTGTGTGTGTGCAACTTATCTTTTACAACCAAAAAGTAATGGAAACTGATATATTTTATTTCGTATAAAGTCAATGCAAATTTTTGTACCTTCATGATTATGCGGGTATGAAGGTTGAAGGTATACTCTGTCCCGAGTTTTTGCTTCCACCACTTTTTGCTTGATATTTCGATAATCATAAATACCTTTGTGCTCAAACAATGTTCATCCACTAATATGAAAAATGTCCAGATTATCTGTTATGAAACGCCCCCTCTACCGCTTCAGGGTTCAATACACATCCCAAAATAGAAAGTCTACGGAGATTATGCATTGCATCAGCCATTATTAAGCCCGGATGATAACGTTGAAAAATTGTGCGAGGTGTCCCGAGAACTTCCGAATGGAGAAAAGATGTAAACATTTCCCATTATAAATAAATAAGAAATTCGTTTTCGTTCCTGTGAACTTTTATGAGTGAAAAATGATAATTTGTCAATGAAGATATCTTGGATATTTTCCCTTTTATCGATTTCAATAGCATTTCTTTCACATGTATGTGTATTTTTATTGAAAATCATCAAAAAGTGGTGGAAGCAATAACTAGGGACAGACTATAGATAATAACATAACCTTCGTAGCTAGAATAAAACACCAACGAAAGAACGCATTTATTATTTTGATTTTATATATAACTTTGAATCATATGATCAATTATACATAACAGTGAGTAAAAGAGCGAACATTATTATTACTATTACGTTCGTTAAAACGGTACACAGAAGCCGTAAAATGAAGGTTACCAGGGCAACTACTGTCTACTTGGAAGTTTGAGGGCAGTCCGTGCAAGTCCGTGAAGTTCATCCTCTCAATGTAGCTTTGGTTTCGATCAAGAAATAATCCACGCAAATAAGCAGCAAAAGGATAATGAAGACGTCAATGAACAATGTTTAAATTATTGATTATAGCTACTTGAATTAAAGTTGACATTTTGGATCACGTAGATTTCTATTTAGCAATGCATGTATGAATTACAATCCATTTCAGTAAGAAATAGAGAAAATACTTAATATGAATAATTTGAATGTTAATATGCTGAAATGAATTAAACGTTGAGTAGTAAGAGAAAGACACAACCTATATTACTTGTAATTGGTTCAACTGTGCAAATAAATTGGATTCAATCAAATCATTTAATAATATAAAATGCCCAGATTTTTAAGTATGACAGTTCATTTTGAAAAGCATGTATAATAACATTCACAATGTGATATAATTGCGAGATCCTTAATATACAAATGTACATTTTTCATTTTATTTAAAGTTTAATTCCACCCTACGCATAGCAATATATTAGTTTAAATTGGATAATAATATGAACCCCTGTTACCACTTTTGTTTAATGGTAGTAAAGTAAAACCTTACCGCAACATAAAAAAATTAATGTACTTCAACTTTTGGTGAAATCCACAGCTTGCAAGTATTTTTTCTGATTTCCATAGGCATATATCATTAGCTGTGTTCTTGAGGCTCTAAGAAAGGATCGCTGAGATCGTAGTTTCTCCGTGACTTTTGTTTTGGACCCCTTCACCAGATTGAAGATGCTGTATCCAAGCACACCAAAATCAAGAATAGCCGAAAATGGAGGCAATAACGTATCTGCTAAAGAAGCCGCTCGGAGGATAATACGCGCTATTACAATGGGAACACCCCCAATCATAGTTAATGCCCCAACAGCAGTTTGAAGTGTTGCTATATCAATTTCGTCTGTATCTTCAAGTTTAATTTTTTCCATTTCATATTCAAGATCAACCAACGAGCGCTCCATGATTCTACAGTTTTCACTTAAATTCATAAAATACCTTTCAAATTTTACATTCGCGTCCTTATTCAATACAGTTTCGGTAATGTTTGCCCCTACAACAGTTGCACTACTTAGCGAACCAATTACAGCTCCAGTGACTGTTAAACCAAGGGATACACCCGCTGTAAAAGGAGATGCAATAACTCCTGCTAAAGCAAGTGCTGATCCAAACATTCCTATTGAAGACCCCACGATATTTGAAATGTTTACATTTCGTCTTCGTCCTTCTAATTCGTCAATTATATCGGTGCATAGTATTTCTAAAGCCATGTTGCATCTCATCCAGTTGTCTAATGCAAGTTTTGCGATATTTAGCTTTGTTTTGAAGTGGTGTGTTTCGTAAAAATGTCTAAAGTCTGAAAAAAAATTGATTGAATTAGCTGCCTTTAATATTCAAACAACAGACCCACATACGTTGGTAGTCACCTGAATACCATTGCCTTTAGATGGACCTATCAGGGAGTCTCAATTGAATCTTAAGTTTCAATTTGGAGTTTCATAAATAAATTTATAATACACTCAACATACATACAGTTCACTGCTACAAGTATACAATGCACAGGAAATTAAAGTAGAGTTCCTAAAATAGAATACATTTAATTTAATATTGCCAAGTGACAATTAACCTAAGGCTTGCAGTTTTCAAGATGAAGTTAAAAATTTAAAATTGTCACCATCCCCCATTACCCCACCCACACCCCTCCTAAAAATAGCCCCAACCCCTGCCCGATGGGCAGCAGATTTTACAATTAGAGACAAAGACATTATGGACATAATAATAATGCATTACGTCTATCTCCCCCTGGTGTGGATGTAAAGAAGAGGTCTTTCTTAGATTATATACATTTCCAAGATATGGCTATATTGGCCCTGCGCAAGGGCCTGAACACATGACCAACTAGAACTGTCCTAATGGGACTAATACCCCCGCAAGGCTAATTTCAAATGGGACAAATAATTGAATTGTATAATAAAGGTTTGCGACACATAAATAAAAAAAGATTCTAGAATTGTAAAAAACTAAATTAGTTAACAAAGAAAAATTAAAATCAAAGTTTTCAAAACTTCACTGTAAATACATATGTATAACAGTAATACATTTACAAATTTATGTATCTGGTGATATTTTTTTTTATTTCATTGTTTTAAAGAAAAAAACCACCAAAGTGACAATAACCCCTCCCTTTGCAGTAAATGAAAATAGCCAAGCAATGCTCTTCTGTTGATAACACTTTGAATATCTTTCTAATCAGAGTCTTGACAGATGCAATAAGTTGTTTCAAATTTTCCTCACTTTCTCCTATGGTACAATGCAACTCCATATCAGAAAATTGATCCCATAGGACTACAATTTTCTTTGATGAGCTTGTTAAATTGGATAAATCCCAAAACATTATCATAATTAGCATACTATGTAAAAATATGAAAAAAAGAAAATTAAATATTACAAACAATTTTAAAATTGCCAAAACACTACAATCATATCAGTAATTTTGAATTTCATTTAAATTAATGCCCTATAGGGTCACTTCATCAATTTACTTGACTAATAAATTTAAACAGTTTCTAAAAATAGCTAACTTCATTATAAATAATGATATTATTTATTTCATTATAATGATAGAAACTTTTGGTTTACATGAAGCAGTATTAAAATAACCCCAAAACCACCCCCCATTTTACAGATTATCAATTTTCCCTAAACCCATGCTCCATCTAAACCATGGCTCAGATAATGGCCCCCTTGGGACAACTGAATTCAGCCACACTTGTCTTTGATGTTCTTATTAGCTCCTTAGAACTTATCAATGAAAAACAAAAATTTTGCATTGTCAGTTGATAGAATACTTATAAAAAAATAAATTAAGTTAATAAATAAAGACAAAAAACCTCCATCTGGATGTATTAATATAAATATATTTTAGAGTGTTTACTATTAATTAATGAATAAAGTCTGTAAGGATTACCTCCCTTACTTTTCAACATCAGTGTATAATATATAGCATAAGGAAAATGAAAACTGTCATAAAATCATTAAATTTTGTCTGATCTTAAACAAAATTGCAGGTGCACATCTTCAGATGGTGTTCAACATATGTACAAATTTTCAGACTGTTCCATGCAGTAGTAAAAAATTCTATAGGGGGGACAAAGTTGCGTCTACAGACAGACGGACAGACGGACAGACAGACAGACGGACGGACAGACAGACGGACAGGGTGAAACCAATATACCCCCCTAAACTTCGTTTGCGGGGGTATAATGAGCCATGAATTTCATAATTTAGAAAATGGGCTTAATGGACATCATAACTATCAATTCAGGCTATGTCTCCCTGCAGTGGATGTATAGAAGATGTTCTAAGATTTAATACATTTTTACTATATTGTCATATGGCCCTTCCTTAGGGTCTGAACCCCTGACCCAGCGACTATGAATTTAACGGTTTTGGTAGAGGGCTTCATTGACATCATAACCATGCATTGAGGTGGGTTTTTTTACCACATTTGTAGGAGTAGAGAATATTTTTGAAAAGGACAGGGGCGTACAAGGCGTTATATATCCCCCATTGAGAGCAATAAAAAAGAACTTCTTAAAATGTTGCTAAAAATGTTTTGGGCTCCTATACACTGTTTATGCTATAAATTTCACACGCTTTCGTTCTGTAAACAAAAGAGATATTGATTTCAAATTAAGTCACACGACGTTTTATGCATAAATCTTGACCATATAGTGTGCTAAATTCGGATTTTTGGTATGAATGGGTCTAGACTCCATCCTAAATGTACTTTTATAAAAATGATAAGTTTTCATTTTTTTTATTATTGATTTATTAAAGTGAAGTATAGACCTATTAAGGGTCAAAATTCGTGGTTTTCACAAAAACCTCAAACTTTATTTATAATTTTCAAACTATAAACGTTATTCACAGTGATTGATAATAATCAACGTAGCTCAGTGTGATAGGCGGAAGATTGTAGACAGTACCTCTCGGCTGAGAGGGTGGTCGAATCATAGTGGGCGTTTTCTTTTTAATTTCTGCGCTGTTGCTTTCTTTTAGGTAAACATTTTTTTTTCAAACCTTCATATAATAGAATTATTTTAGAAAATATTTAAAACCCTTCAGATAACGACAAAATATAAATAATGTTCTTGCCCAATCCAAATAATGTCAAATAAACTAAAGCTCTCGCACAGTCAGAGATTGTTTGAGATCACGTTGTAATGTTAAGAAAATAAACATAGAAATGAAACTAAGAAGAAAAGTATAAAGTATAAATTTGTTTGTTAATGGTCAGGTAATGCAGTTCTATACTATACATGTACCGATGCACACCTTTAAATGTAAGATTTCTTTATATGAGATGTATATAAGTCGTTTTTAAATATCCTATCTTCTCCTTTGGCCTAGTGTGCATATTTTCCCCGCTAATGAGGCTCCGAGTGTAGTAAGGTAATACATTTCACAATTTTAATTTCTCTTATCCTAAAGATGCTTCAAACCAAAAATGGCAACAATTGGCCTTGTACCTTTTAAAAATGTAAAATCTAACCGGACGACACACGACGACGGAAGAAGATCATTAGCAAATAAATAACACACTAAAGCTAGTAGGACAATTTTTGCTTCTAATTACATTAAGAAGCAAAATCAAATGTTAGACAATAAATTTTATCAAAGCTGTACGGTCATGGCAATCAGAACATTTTTTAACTGAAACTGTTTTGGCAAAGAAGTCATAACTAATATTTGTATGTGTATCTGATTGGTTAATGTCAAACGACCAACGCACGCACGATTGACTTTAGAGATTTATTTGCACTGGCACATACCTTGGTCGTCATCGTGTGTATGTGTCACTGGATGGAAGACCTCTGGCGGTTCCATAAGACAGTTGCACACTTTTCTAACTGGTGTAATTCGGTGAAACTGCCCTGAAAAGGTTCTAAAAAGAGTAACATGGAATTTAGAAACATTATCTTCATCAAGTAGGCATTTGTAAACAGCATTTTCACCGGCAAAATATTGTCGTCTTCGCAAGAAATCATCAGGCTGTTTTCGTCTTCTTATTTGGGTAAATAGTTTCCATTCTGTTTCCATTCTGTCTTCATGAATGCTGGCACTAAGTACATAAATTGGTACTTGAAAACACGTTGCCGCTGCAATGAGCTCTAAATCTTCTAAAGACATTCCATCTTCGATTCTCTCAGTGAAAAAAATTGCACAATTTTTTAGAATTTTGCTTTGCGGTCTAAAGAAATCCGTAAACCGATGATCTCGAAATT
Source organism: Magallana ariakensis (assembly GCA_020458035.1). Lineage (NCBI taxonomy): Eukaryota > Metazoa > Mollusca > Bivalvia > Ostreida > Ostreidae > Magallana > Magallana ariakensis. Next base: position 36,049,241 of record CM035812.1, read on the forward strand.
TGAAATTTTCAAAAACCGCATCGTCAACTTGTTCTTTTTCTGCCTTCAGAAATTGGCCGTATTCGTTTGAATTTTCCACAATCTCTGCTATAATTTCCTTCATTATTGTTTCGTACTGCTTTTCATCACCAAATATGTCTTTGCTGATACATCGATACAAAGAATGTGTGTAATCAGACACTATATCAATTAACCGATCCTCCATATCGCTTCTTTCCATGACAAGCCGAAGCTCAGAATGTATCGGAATGATGGTCTCTTCTCTACGCACATCGTCAGTAAACCAGTCTTCCGGTGGTTTCGTCGGGAAAAACGTTATAAGTGGTCTGTGTCGCTTTCCTTTGCTTATCCGCTCATCTCCAACTGTAACTGAGATAAAATAAAATGTCATTTAATTGAAAAATTTTCAAATACTAACTGCATAATTTCGTGAAATGGTTGTTTCCTGACCTGTTTTAAAGAAAATATGGCCCACGTTGTAGCCAGGTAAATCGCTAATGTAACTATAAATACTTTGGAAGTAAACGAAAAACTGAACAACATTATAGAAGTAGCTAACGAAACGCAAGATAGTAACATAGAGAGTGAATATTTTTCAAATCTATCTAATTTAATGGTCGGAAAAGAAAATTATCTTGTTATTTCTTGTTCGTGTATTAAAGAAAAGAGGGGCATAAAGCATTTGGGAACATTATGGAATTCTTCTTCAAACTTTTACATGCCTTAATTGTAAATAAAAAATAAATTTAAAAAACAATTTTTTTTAACCTGATGAATTTTTTTTATAGCGCTGATTTTTGTTGAATATCGAAGAAAATATCCTTATCAGGAATCATTGTGTAGATGTAAATACCATATTCGGTTAATTGAATGTTTACAAAAAAGATTTAATGCTATCCTTTCATGGTGTCTTCCAATTTAGCCCACATTTTAAAGAACCACAGGTCAGATACAAGTAGATCTGTGTTGTTGGCTAAGTAAAAATGGGGTGCAGGTAAAGAACAAATGAATTTTATTACAGGTAAGCTGTAGAGTTCATTAGTAAGCTATAGTCTAAAGTGCGAGGAATAAGGTATGTGTTACCGTAAAATAAATATAAATTTAGCTTCTGTTCTTGTACTCAAATGTGTTTATCAAAGTAAGTAAGATAAAATATAGTACCTTTTACGCATTTTACATTGGGTGGCGTAAGCATACAATTGCATCCATTGTTAGATGATATTCTATCAACATATTTCTTTCCATTTTTCTCAGTAAGGGCAAGGGTTATGTAATATCGACATCGTTTATTGTTGACAAGGATCGCTGGCTTTTCTATCGTCCATTTGTAATGTTCGTAATGTTCTAGAGCATATCGAAATATGTACACTACTACTCCCGTCCATTCAGCAACTTTTTCGAGAGCTTGTTCAATGTTTCTGGGAAGACTGCAAAGAGCAGGAAACATACAACAGTTAAACAGTTTTACTGAAACAATGAATCCGCTGTTTAAATGATTATTACGAAATCATCTGACAGTTTTTAATCGATTTTCAAAAAAATTACCTGATTTCTAATTCAGTATCCTCGTTTCCATAAATCTCTTTACTCAAACATTGTGATAGTGTCCCTTTACCACCATTTACCATGTCTAATTGCCTTCCTTCCTCTGACAGTAATTCATTTATGCGCATGTAAATATCTTCTAGTGTTCCAGGCCAATGTGAATCATCCCTCTCAATAATAAAATTTTTGTTTCCCAAAATATTCTGGTAATGTTGATGGCGTCCGTGTCTTTTTACAGGCGGACAACAAGGCTTCAAATCTTTAAACAATGAATTAAAGATGTCAAAATTTAAATTATTATTTTTCGAATTGTTCGTTACATTATTCGAACGTATTTGGTACATTTTATTTGAATTTTATTTTAATACCAAAAAAAATTTTCTAGTGATATAATTACAAGTTCACTTTGTGGTATTAACAAGTAACGTCTTCGCTACTTTTTTTTGTCATAAATATAAGTTCTCTAGCGGACAAAATGGGCTAACAATCTTAATATTTTCTTTTACATACATACGTCTATTTTTCCTTTTACATCAAAGCGAATAAGTTAGTGCTTACATGTATATCGTTGCATGTTAATTGGTTCAATTTCACATCTATTTCTTGTGGTTTTATTATTTCTTTTCTTTTAACGGCTGACTTTACTACACTGTTAGAAGAACAGATGTGCAAAATAAAACCAGTTTTAATGGAAAACCTTATTGCTTGTTTTCCTTCTGTTTTTCATTGCTTTAATAAAAGTTTTGTCTTTATATGCGTGTATATAGTAATGAAGACAACTGCATGAAGTTTTATCGTATGCATCCGCTGTTTACATTAAACGCAGTAGTTTCTGTTTGTTTCGTTCTACAATTATATATCTACAAAGCAATATTTAAAATAAGCAATTTTACACAATGCATTCTAGATCTGTGTATATGTAATAGAACATGTAATGATTCTGAATAAGTAAAATTGTAATAAAATTTAAATGTCTTAATATTTAGTCAAACTTATTCAAGTTATTAAGATATTCCCTGCTTAAAGCTGAAATATGTTTTCTAATTCATAAGACTTGGTTCTTGCTGTACAATACTGACAGTCTTCCTTAAGGAACAAACAAGAAAATATTGTAAAAATACTTTAGGTTATATTAATCTTTAAGTTATATTCCTTCGAATGATAAGCCGCCTGTTTTTAAAATAGGCCATATCCGTTTTGCCATTTACGAATTTGCACATAAACATGAAAGTATTTTTTGGTGTTATTTATATTTTCTTGCACGGTTGTACCGTGATGAAATTGGCTTTCGTTCATTTAAAAATGTCTCGCAGCTACAATGTTCAAACACATACTTTCTTATACAAAATACCTTCTGTACTAGCATTTTATCGGGGTTTTTTTCACTTTGATTTAAAGAATTGTATTTTCTATCTTCTTAACATGACTTTAGTGGCCTGATGCTTCCCTCAATTGCCACTCTGAGAAATCATGGGGTTTTTAAAATCAAATATTGACAATAAAACACTTTATTTTGGAACAAACAAATTTACCAATTTATTCTGTTTTTTAAAAACAATAAAGAACAAAAATTGATACTGCTAATTTTTTGATTTAATAATAAGATGCAATTTGAAATTAAAATAATAATTATAATACGCTAAGCCCGTTTTTTTATTTTACAAAAAAAACCCTTAATCTGCAGCATTTTATTTTCAATACATAGGGCATTCAAAAATGAAAACTTACCAAGCTTCTGAATTCTGTCGAGGTCAATTTTGTTGTTATACACAGGAAATTGTCCAGTTATTTCTGGAGTTTTCTGGAAGCAGAGGCATTCTATACGTTCAAAGAAGATGTCAAAAAATTCTCTGTTTGGCGTGCTTTGAAAAATGAAGGAAGATTTGAATGTATACAGATAACTTCCACATATTGGAAGATACAAACTTGGAGTTTTATTCTCACTGGGGGGGACAACAAAAACCTTTACATTGAAAACGCTTGCAAGAGCGAAGAAATCCACAATCTCTACTGATTTCCAGCTATTCAAATGTTTTTTAAATGCTTCTTCCATCCGTTTTTGTAATTCACGTTCTTGTTTTTTTTTATCTCCAGTTACAACTTCCTTTTCATATTCGACTTGTTTCATATAAGTATGACGGAAATCTTGAAGTTCCATATGACTTTTTAATAAATCTTTAATATTTTTTTCATTTCCTTCTGATCCATAGATCATCATTCCAAAGAGACGAAATAAATTTGTTGTTTCATCTGAAGAAGTGTTCAGGGCTTCTGTCGAAAAGTTTGAAGTACAAGGTAGCTCGTCTGTTTTCAATAGAAAATTTTGTAAATCGTCGAAATTGTTGCGAAACCTTTTGTCAAGACACCTAGTATGTCCTGCGTTTGTAATTTTAAGACCATCTGATTTTAAATGGTCGATGCTTTCATCACTTTTTACGACATGGATACATTCTTCCTCGAATGTCAATAACAAAATCAATGGCACGCTGCTCTCATCTTCCGTCCCTCTAATCATAGGTTCGATTTGTATACCCAATTTTCCTTCCTCAAATTCATGCATAATAATAACATTTCTGGAAATTATCTCGCTGATTGCATAGAATTCTCGTAATGATGGTGCAATTCCGCGTTTCCCTATGTTTTTAATGTCCTGCTTTGCATTTTGAATCCAACTTTGTCCATTTTTCTCAAATGAAGGCTTGAACAGTGAAAAATAAGAAAAATGTTTTTCTTCATAGTCTGACACATACCGACGACATTTCTTTGCCGTCATGTCATCTTTTATAAGTGGACCTAATATGCTATACAGCTCATCATTATCAAGGCAATTGGATATTTTACGTCTTTTGAAATCATCAAGTAATACCGTTTCTTGATCCATTGCGGAAAAATCTATTTTAAATATTCAAGATAAATATGTCTCTATTAATCATCAGTTAAAGCTCAGTTGTATTTAACAAAACATTGGCGTTTAATTAAAACCACAAAACCAACATTCCGTGGCCACACATGGTCGCCGATATTTTTAATATTTCATAATTTGATACGCTTTGCTTAATAATGATGCAATATAACCTTACACAGTTGCTATGGGGACCGGTTGCCATGGTAACAGAAGCAATTTAAAGCTACTTTGAAGACAAAATACTATTGATTGCAGCAGTTTAAGATACACAAAATAAAATAACAATACAAGAAATATTGTAAACATTTAAAATATAGAAAAATTTTATTGGGGAAATGAGGTTACAAAATGTTACTATGGTAACTAAAAGGCACTTCAACAAATAACTTTTTTAAAAATTTATTTGAACATTAATAGTTTTAATGGGAAAACTTCAATCTTTTGTCGTTACTTTTCAACAAAGAAAATATATCTAAATTTTGAAATATGTTGTTATGGTGACAAGGCTAAGAATAACGGAGAAAAGGCAATGAATAAATCAAAAAGTTTTATTCATAGCCGTATTATGATACTTAAACATGTATTTAATTGGAATGACCAAACATCTCCCCATCATATAAATTAAACTGTATTCAAGCAAAAAGAATGCACTTTGATATGATGTTCACAAAAAGTACAAGAGGCCCATGGGGCCACATCGCTCACCTGAGCAGCAATGACTTTATATGGGCATTCAAAGAATATTGTGCCATATGGCCCTTCGGTAGAATAACAACAAAAAAAACCAATAAAATATCCAAATTTTACACTTATTTTTGCATACACTTAATCTTTGACATTGTACCTTTATCAAATACCATTTTTACCGAAAATAAGATCCTTTGCAAGATATTTAACTAAATTTTTGGTAGGGGTTCACGGTTAACCTCCAGTTCCCTTTATTTTAGCCCCCCACCACTTTCCTATATGTGAAGGAAGAAAATTGTACTTCAATGCGCTCATATTTGACATGAAAGTTTAGCCTTTTTCCAAAAATAGCACCAAAGAGTAGTTCTAAGTTGTGTTTAGAACAAGCGTTTTGAAATTCGTTCTTTAAAATCACCATGGTTTTGGGGGGTTTTGGGGTTTTTTGGGTTTTTTTTGTTTTCAACCTTGTTACAGTACCCGCAACGTTATTTTTTACAATCCTATCATATCGTATCGTGTATCAATCCTATCGTATCGTGCGTGTATACTGTTCTATCGTGCGTTAATCCTATCGTGCGTGTATACTGTTCTATCGTGCGTTAATCCTATCATAACGTGCGTTAATCCTATCAGGTTTATCGTTCAATTTTAACAGTTTTTCCGTTTATCCTATCGTGTTAATCGTTTCGTGCCTTTTCTTAAGCAAGTAAATTTATTTCAAAGTTGCAAGTCGTTCATTGCGACGTATACGAAAACTTATAGAACAAGAATTGTAAAATCCTATGCAGCATTCTATCATGATACTAATATCTTAATTTATAGATCAAAATTAACCAATATTACATGTAAATCATATCTGTAAGCATTGAAAATGAAAAATTAATGTAAACTATCGAAGTTTTTAGGAACAAGGTAACATATTTACCTGTATATTGAATATATTAAATCGTACGCGGTGTATACCTGCGTAAACATTAACTTTTATGCAATATAATTTGTTTTTTATGCATCATATTATACAGAAACAAAAGTATTTATGATATAATTTATATTTAATTAAAACCAGAGTTGTATTTTAATTGAACCCGTTATTTTCCGTGTGATATTTGATTTCGGGCTGAAATGTTCTCGGCAATCGGCTAGGGTATGTGGTAATGAAAACAATGTTAACAAATCGTACGCGGAATGTGTATCTGCGTACATATTTATTGTATGTAATATAATTCGTTTTTAATGCATCATTTTCTTATATAGAAAGAAATGTATTTATGATAGATTTTATATTTACTTTAACCAAGAGTTGGATTTTTATAATTGAACCCGCTATTTTCCGTGTGATTTGATCTCGGGCTGAAATATTCACGGCGATCGGCTAGGGGGTCCGGTAATGAAAACAATGCTAACAATACAGAACATTTATTGATCATTTAAGCTCCTAATTTTAGTTAAAAAAAACTTGTCATTTTTATACATTCTATAAATGATGCAGCGATGATTAACAACTCGGCAATTGTTACTAAAAAGAAATTCTACGTAAATATTTATTCGTACGTGTTCTTTCTCAAATTCTGCCATTATCAGTTTATTCGTGAAGATCGTTTAAAGCGATAATACGTTTATCATGAACATCGTTTATCCTTTCCTATCGCGTATTAATCCTATCCTATCGTGTGTGTATACTGTTCTATCGTGCGTTAATCCTATCCTATCGTGCGTTTATACTGTTCTATCGTTCGTTAATCCTATCCTATCGTTTATCTTGTAAAAAATAACGTTGCGGGTACTGTACCTTAGCAACAGATGTCAATTTTCTTATCTAGCATGTATCATTTAAAACAGCTATATATTTTTTATGATAACATCTGTGGTATTTAAACAACATGAAAAAGTCACTGAATTAGGCATTAAAACCTGTAGATAATGCCAGAAACCATGAACTTAAAGCATCGATTGTCATATTAATTACCAAGTTTACGTATATGAACACGTTTTAGCTGCACTGGGTTTTCCATTGCAAAAGCTTTAAAGAGAGACAATTTGGACATGTAGATGTTTTGACTGACACGCCACTCGGATATTCTAAGTAGTGTTTTATAGTAAAAATCTTTCTTTTACCATTCAGAAAGATAATCAATTGCGATTGTTTCTTAAAGAAAGAAAGAACCCTATAAACATTTGCCTGTCATTGATAGAAATTGGATTATAATAGAAACAAAAAATAAATTATAATGAATATTGGCGGATTACATTTTCAAGTCCAAACCATCACCAAAATTGACCAGATATTAAAAGCTTAACACGTAAAAGGCTCAAGTGAGTTCTGTGATTAATATCTGTCGCTGCCTTCGTTATCGCCGTCGTCGTTGTCATAAACTATGTACATTATCGCCTTCTTCCCCAGGACATCTTGGCCAATTTCAACCAAATATGTCACAAAGCATTCGTAGAAGAAGGGGGTTTAAACTTGATAAAATGAAGAGCCATGCTTTTTTTCAAAGGAGATAAATTAGATTTTTTTGAAGAAGTTTGATGTCATTTTTAAAATTTATTTCTCTCAAAAACCAATCGACCAGAAAAGCTTACAATTCTTTAAGAGCTTTTTCATGAAGTAAAGATTCATACAAGTGTGTTCAAATCATTATCCACGGAGGTAGGTTGGGGCCAAAATTGGGAGTTTAATTTTTTGATCGGAATAAATAGAACATTTTCATAAAATAGTTTTTTCTCTAAAACCATTTGGCAAGAAAAAGCTGAAACTTGTATGAAAGCGTCTTCAGGTAGTGTAGATTCAAGCCTAAGTTTGTTTAATCATGATTCTTAGAGGTAATCTTTTCTCAAAAACTGAAACAACAAAAGTGGCTCAATGCTTAACATAAATAAATGTATATAAAAATTAATGATCTTTTAAACAAAACCTACTCTACTTAATTGTCAACATATATTGTATTTGATGCAATAAAGTTGAGTTGATCAGAGTTATGACTATTGTGGCCCCTAGGCCTTTTGTTAATTATTATTATGAAGCAGAAACCAAATATGCAAATGTACAGTTTTGAAGTGCAAAAAAAACAACAATGCAAATATAATTGCATAATAAAGGACTATATATGATATGAGTCAAATTTTACCCCCATAATTTGCCGTTTTTAAAGTGTTTCAGGTACATTAAATTGTTATGTCATTTTTTAAAAGAGTTGATATAAGATATATTTTCACCTATTTGTTTGATATACTTACACTTATCGGCAGCATATGACGTCATAAGACACTCTTTTTTTTGATTCAATCAAAATCAGTCAAGAATTAACATTTTCTTACCTTTTTTCGAATGGGAAATATACAGCGACAATTTTAACACGAAAATTTTTCTCACTTATTATTCTTGGATAGATACATCTCTAATGAAAATATTTTGTTTGTTCAAGCATGCGCTCAATGTTTTCTAGAAGAAAAACTCCTTGAAAACAAGCTATTTTATGCTAAAAATGCAAAAATGATGGGAAAATGTTAACTTTATGATGTCATTTTTCTAAATTGTAGGCACTAGAGCCAAACTGAAAATTAAGAAAAAAACTTGTATATCTGTACAAAGAAAACAAAGAACTATAATACAGAAAAATGATGATGTTCATTTTAGGGGGCCAATTTAAGCTCAAATCATATATATAGCCCTTTAGATGTGACAAAGACTGCCCCACAAATATATGAGACGTGTGAAACTGTTGTTTTACTAAATGTTGGTATTAGTGTCAAAAGCTGTTGGAAATAAAGATATACTACTTCAGAATTACACGTACACCAGATAATACAGTGTGATGTTTCAGTGTTATCTACCTTACGGGGTTCTGATCAGCTGATGTTTTTCCCACGACTCCCGCTAGGAGGAAAATAACAGACAAGTAAACAACAAAAATTGCCATCATGCTATTGACCTATTATAATTGTATTCAAACAAGATGAAACGTGCTTAAGTGTGTGATAAATTTATGAAATATCCGTCGTTATTTTATCATAAAATCTTCTTTATTTTCTACTAAAACGTTTCATTGAAGACGTTTTATATAACTGACATTTACTTTTTTTAAGTAGGCTAATTGTACCTTAATTAAAATGAATAAATGATATATGCGTTGTAAAATGTTATTGCTTGAACCTATGATTAACGTCTTTATATTCCAGCGCTACTTGCCTGATATAAATTCCGTCTATTGTGTACACACTTTTAAAACGTGGGGATGTTTTGAATTAATTATATTATTATTTTCAAAAATTGTGAAAATGGTTAAATAGCTATAGGGTTGATATTATATGATATTATATTAAAGATAAATAATGAAAAGTAGATAAAATGCACTCCACTCCTTCTGAATTCATACAAATATAGCCATTTCAAAGGACGACCTTACAGAAAAACGGAAAAAACACATTTCATAGACAAATCATGACGCTTGTCTGTTTTATACGACTACGTTATATCGATGGATATTCATAATGAAATCAAATGTTATGATTGATTGTATTTTATATGATATTCTTTTAAACAAACAAAGTCATTTCAGTTGATTTGCATGTAATTTTTAAACCTTTACACCTTGAATTTCTGGTTTAAGTAACTGAAAAAGATAAAGCATAAAGAAAATCAAACTTGTTTATCAAGGTATACAATAAACATTTATCTATTGTTTTAACGATCATAAAATAATTGAGAAAATATAGAAAAGATAGTAAACATAAAAATAGATACATGTAAGTGATATAGATGCCGATCACAAGTCTATCGGCCGCATTGGCAAAACCTTACCAACATTTATTATCAAAACTGTACAAAATGTAGTTATTATTTTTTTTTATAGTTTCTTTAGTTGTGTTAGTTGTAGTGCTAGATTTTGTTTTCTTTGTTTTTACCTATGTAATTTTTGTTCTTATGTCCTGAAGAAGGGACTGGTTGTCCCGAAAATTTGACAATTGCAATTGTTCGTGTCGTTAGCCATTTTCAGTGCTTTATATATTCATTTTAGTGGCTAAGTATCTATACATTAGATCCGACACTTTAAAGATGCCTAGTTTTGTTGATCTAATTTAGTGCTTAATATATATTAGCCATTTTCAGTGCTTTAAATATATATATATATATATATATATATATATATATATATATTCCAACGATTTAATCCTTAACGCTTTCGCCCTCTCGGATTTTAAATTGCAACAGTAATAACATTCAATGGCGTCGTTATTATGACGTCATAGAATAGACAACGTCACGAAAAGTATACACAATGTCTGGAGATGGCGCCAAATAAATTTTACAAAATAGTTAAACGTTATGAAATATGTACAAATGATATTACTTGAAAATAAAAAATTATTAATATGAAAGGTAATTAAAGTCATTGCAGGGTAAATAATGCAATTATGAAAGCTAAGTAAAGTCGAAGCAGGGTAAATAATGCAATTATTGATTAAGTTAAGGTTTGAATTTATTTATGACATATAGTTTTTATGCACATCGCAGGTGATCACGTTCCTCGCGTACTTTATAAAATGGAAACATTTTAAAACGGCCTCTCCCGCACACATTAAAATGTTCACTACTCGGTGGTACGAACAGATGGATCCCTTATCTGCTGCTTATGTACCCTCACGCGGTCGGCTACTACTATAATATATATATATATATATATATATATATATATATATATATATATATATATATATATATATATATATATATATATATATATATAAACACATGCTCACCCTGGGCATTGGTGCTTTGATGCAAAACAGTGCCATCAATATGCACCAATCACTACAGATATGTGATGACAAGTAGAACATACATGTACTCTTAGGCTGTTTAATTTGATGCATCCGTCACAAAAAAAATTGTGAGCTCTGTATTTTGCTTTAAGCTGGACAATTAATTTCAAACTTTGGTTGAGCATTACAAATATCCTAGGTTAAGAGTTACCGTTTTATCCATAGAAAAAATCCATCGAATTCTCTATTCTGATAGAACGTTACATGACTAGAACTCAAAATAAGATTAAGATAAAAATAATAATTTATTATTAAGAGTAAGGGATAGTGAAATTCCACCATCTGGACAAATTTAAGACCTAAGACGATGCTTTTCCGAGTCCTAGATCGAAATTCTTGGCCGAGAGGTAGATTACACTCTCCATGTTAGTATTTAATGAACGATTGATTAATTGTCGTCCACCCAGCCTCCTTAAGAAGAGAACATGTGACATTGTTTTTAATGAAAATATGATAAAAAAAATGATATCAATTAAGCAAAACAATTAATGCACGGATTACATTTTCTATCATTTCCTCACAGCAGACGATGTTTGGTTATATTTTAAGCTGTGTTGTAATACACACTGTAAGACAGAAAAATATCTCACCTCTCGGTCACAGTGAATAAATCGATCTTATACTGAGCGGAATGCGAGAAAAATCAGATCCATTGTTTGTTGAGAGATAACGAAAAGCTAAATTAGACTATACTATACTACTAATCTGCAATCTGTCGGAGATAGCTTTTCCACCTCCGACCGACGTATCGCTTCTCCAATGCAATATTAGATATAATAAATTATTTGATGCCTCCCACTGAAAATACCAGTGTATATTTGAGCTTACTGTTTAGATACGTAAACCTAGACAAATTAATGTTGCATCGTAATGATCGTTGTAACAATAAGTAAATGATTTTAGGATTTGTTGTTTGTAACATTGATAAATCCACATAACATTTGTTTGCTGATAGTTTACTCATATTAAACAAAACGAGTGTTACTATGTATTTGTTATTACAAGTAATTTATTTGGAGAGAATACCACTCAAAATTTAAGAAAAGAATTGAGTAACACGGTCTTTGGTGGTCAATTTCTTCATCAAGTACGTAAAACGATTCCAAAGGTACCGAAGTCTGTCACTGATTTCATGAATCTTAAATGATAGGTTTTCGTACATTCAGTCTTGGCAAGAATATTCACTCACAAAGTCACATTCATGCTTGGGGTGAATAGTAATAAATCTTTTTAGAAAAAAATAAGAATGTATTTATGCAATCCAACTTGAATTTTTGTGTATATAAACATAAAAACACATTTTTATTTTTTTATCTCGTGTGTAACTTACACTGACATTGGCGTAGCTGCAAAATTTCATGCAAATTCATTATCTTTTTAGGGGCAGTCAACTTATAACGGTAAATTTCCATGAAAAAAAAATATTTTAATTTATTGATATTTAAAAACAAATTGCTAAAAAACTACCATTTTCCCTCTTGCTTAAATTATGCAATTGCTCAATGCATTGTCAATAATGAAAGTTACTACAGACACACAGACAGTTAAACAGTCATCAAAGTATGAATCACATTCTTAATGTTCTAGTCACTCACATTATCAAGAGGCTGCACTGTCTGTTGTCTGTTATCTCAAGGTGTTGAATGGCTCTGGAGTCTGGAATCTGGCACAAGTCAGGATTCAAGAGTCACAACTCATAAGTCCAGTGTTCAGTCTTTATCTGTATAGGCCTCGGCTTTCCACCATAAGAATGTAGACATCAGTCAGCTTCATGTGTGGTTCCCATCTCCTTGGGATCCGAATGCAACGTGGGCGCCAAATGTGATAGTGGGTTGTCCCAAAGATTAACAAGTCCACTTAAGGGTTCTTCATTTATTCAGATATAGGGATTAAAGGATTAAACCCTGTAATACAATTAATAGATGTCAGCATAAAAATGATCAATGTATACAATAAGTTTCAGCATAAAAAATACAATCATAATCAAATATATAATCATGAAATACATTATTGCTCAGAGTTCACAAATTAAACTATTTGTAAAGAAAGATAACTCTGGTTATAATGCATCATCCTTTCAGGGTCAATAAGAGTTACTGTCCTTGAACACAATGTACAAAAATATAGAAATATGCTCTATATCATTATCAATATAATATAAATAAATTTTGACCGAGATCGTGACCATGTCCCTTTAAAGACACAGAATAACATTTTTTATTCTGTTTGGAACCTTTAATACTATTTTATTAAGGTTTGATCCGGATCGTTTTTCTGAAGAAAAAATAAAATCCAGACCAGCATATACGTTTTAGCCATTTGGATTTGCTGGCAATAGAATGTGCCCCGGATACAAATTGGCCAATATTGGAACTATTGCATTGTTAGTGACCCTTCTGAAAAACTTCAGGGTCAACCTGGTTGAAGGTCAAGTAATTACTCCGAATTTTGGTCTAGTTACTCGTCCGAACGACGAAATTTGGATCACTCTTCAGAAAAGATAAGTGAGACTGACTTTCGTGATTTTTGTAACTGTAGAAACGTTTTGTAATCGTTTTATGAAACATTTCATTTTTATGATTAAGTCTAACCAGTTAGCTTATTACGATGGTTGTTCGGAATTGTTAAGACAACCAATATATTTTTCTTAAAATTCTAAGTGACAGATTTTATTATATACAAGTAAATATTAAATTAACAAACCTTGAATAATAATTGAGCAAAGTAATAATTAAAAATATTCAATATTTTGTTTACGACAATATATATATATATATATATATATATATATATATATATATATATATATATATATATATATATATATATATACAATAAGTTTATATATAAGTATATAAGTTTATATTCAATATATATATATATATATATATATATATATATATATATATATATATATATATATATATATATATATATATATATAATAAGCACAAACATTGCAATAACTCTCAAATTGACATATACCTGCCCATTGCGAAGGATATAGATATACACAAAGGACAGGGAAATTCACTATATTGAGCTCCACCTGTATCGTTCCGATCCTCTCAAATTGTCGTTTAACTGTACTCCACTTGTATCTCAAACGAACGTGTAGTGCGCAACCAGCGCGCTAGGTTCCGTTCGTCATCGAAAGCAAGATACATGTATTTGTCTTGCCTAGATGGCCGAGTGGTTAGCGCGGTGGCCGCTCACTGCTAGGAGAGTGGGTTCCAGAGGTCGTGAGTTCAAGCCCCGGCCGGGGCGTACGTGGAGCTCCATTATAGTGAATTTCCCTGTGCTTAGATAATTTAGATGTGGAAGATGTGTGGTTTTGAAAGAAATTGTTATTTTAAATATAATTAAACGGCACTTTCAGAGCGCTTAACCTCCTACTCACGAGTTTGTGTTTATTAAGGTCTTCCGTTTCCAACGGAAGACCTTTATATTATTGTGCAGATTAAGATTATTCTTATTTTTCTTTTTTTTTTTTTCTTCCTAGACGCGAACTTTGAGGCTTCATATCTTGCTCATTTCTGAACGGTTTTTGCTCAAATTTTCAGGGCTTATAGACTTTACAAAACACTATCTGAACCATTTCATAAATTTCAAAAACCCTCTTCCGTTAACGAGTTATTCCCCTTCTGAGACTATGATAGCAGGGAATGTGAATCCAACGAATTTGAATAACAGAGACATTGAAGTTTTGAACATCGGTTTTTGTTTTTGGATTACTTTCTTTATTTAGAAAAAGGTAGGGGGTCAAAAAACAGGGTTCCAAAAAGTGCGAAAATTTAGACATATTTTCCTTTGTATCTTTTAAACAAAAAATATTTTGTTAAGACATGTAGAATAAAAGTTGTGCAGAATGTCAAGGACTTTCATTTGACACCAATAAAAAAGGGCTGGCCCCTTAAATTAAGGGCCAAGGGCCCTTGAAAGTTTTTGCTAAATAACTAAAAAACGGCTAGGATTTTGATATAGCTGTCGCTGGAAAAGTTGTTTGTTGAGATCCTATAAATGTCGTTACAATGTTATTTTGTTTGTGAGCTGTGTAGTATAAGTGTAAAAAGCTTTACATCTTAACATGTACCTGTGTTTATTTGGCAAGTTAACGAAAGTCATTGTGCGTACATCTGACATTAAGTTACGACAGACAGTATGCCTGTTTAAAAAGGAGGCTTTAATTCATAAGAAAAAAATATTTTTTAGGATACATGCTTTTATGTGAGGAGTTTAAGTCATCTTCGTAAATTCTGCACAATCCTAAAAAACGAGAAACAGAAAATATAAACATTCTTTTTCTTTTCTAGTAAATCACACAAACTACTGGAAAAAAATAAATCTATGTGATACATTTTAGTTATCATGCTGCGTGCATTTAAAATATATCTGGAATCAGAGCTGTGTGTGTGAACCATTACGTAAGCTATCCCTCGCTTGCGGCCGAGAAAGTCGGTCGCCATGGTCGCGGCTGGACTACCTAGCGGTCAGCGATTATCTAATACACCGGAGTCACGTCTCTCAATTTATGAGTTCATTTAGCCGAAAACAAGAATTGTTTTAATTTTGATCACACATAGACGTTTATTCTTCTCAAATTGAATTAAATGATAGAGTGTCAATTAAGAAAACGTTCTGTTAAATAATAAAAGAAATGTCATTCTCAATCGGATGTAATATCAGGCATATAGTTCAATTGTGGGTGTTAAGTAAAAAAAAATAATAACTTCTATTTGGTAGATTTTAGTCATTATTATACTGCAAACATTTCAAATCTTCCTGGGTTCTGAGCTGTGCGTGTTGTAACTTTACGTAACCTATTCCTCGCCCGCGGCCGAGGAGATCGGCCGCGGGTGCACTACCAAGCGGTCAGCGGTTATTTAATACACCAGATTCGCGTCTTTCATGTACTTGTTTTGAGTTTATATAGCCGCAAATACAGGAAATGTTTTAATTTTAAGTTATTAATGTTTTATTTAAAATGTAAATTAAGAAGTCATTCTAAAAATCATAAAATCCGATATTATTCCTAATCCAAAACATCGTCAGACATAAATCAATGGTGGGTTTGTAAGTATAAAATGTTCTAAGAACTGTACTAATAATGTTTTAGATCAACAACAAAAAACCACAAAGATTACCCCTTTAAATGATGATCATCCCTCGCACGCTCGCACATGGCCGAGAAGATCGCGCGCGAGGGGACATCTACATGTACCTTATCACACGTGTATGTTTATTGATATTTTGTACGAACACAAAACTATTTGTTTATTTTATTTTCATTAATATTGGTTGTAGATGAAAGATGAATTTATCTCCCTTATTCAGTTGATTTAGCGTTGATTTAAACGTTAGGGCGAAAAATCTTATAAAAACCTCTCATTAATTAAATAAAAGTAATCTATCAATTCGATTCTAAATATGCAAGGCCGATTGTATAAATAAAAGATTAAATATAATAAAACTCCGAGATATTTACCGGCATATGTAAAATTGATATGTGTTTAACTTAAGAATAATATACTGCATCGTCGGAACCCACGGGTTTTCTATCCGTTACACTGATTTCAAGCAATGTAACGGATGGAAAACCCGTGGGGTCCGACGATGAATCGACTGTAGTTACTCATGATCATTTCCGTTAATTATTGCTTAGACTTTTTACAGACTTTAACACTTTTAAGACAATATTCAAACTTTGCCTGGCCAACGAGTCATATATGCACATGGATATAGGTATATATACTGGTGTAAGAATTAATATTCGACCAACACAAAAATTAAAAGTGTAGAAAGTAAAATCAGTTTTCTTAAGAGTTGTACAAAATTTTAGCAGGGTTTACATAGTAAAAAAAATCATTAATTTTCGAAGCGTTCTAGGAAGTTTAAAAACAAAGTCATCTCTGTGCTCTGTGCTGCTCCGACCCCCCCCCCCCCTCAGTGCTCGAGCTGAATTTTAAAAATTGGCGAACAAAAATCGAAAATTCATTGCGTGTTAATTCAATCACCCCGTGCGACCGAAAATCTCGTGTCCCTTTAAGACCGAGAAAATAAGCACCGCCTTCAAATTTACCTGGTCAGTGTAACCCTTGTTAATCAACTAAATCGAGGCCCCAGTTTGGATGTTAGAAAATGATTGGCTTTTGTTTACTCGTCCTGTGTATACCATGCCCAGCGCTCGCGACGACGGTGCAATAAACTTTTTTCTTTTGATTTGATTGCATACCGTGACGATAAATCGCTATCTTTTAGCACTTTAAACAAAAGAAATATTAAAAGATATGAATTAAAAATTTACTCGTACTTGGTTATGTACCACACTAAATGCGCTGATCACCTATAGTCTGTCAAAATCATGTGGTGCCGATCATGTATCCATGAAAGACGTCGTTTATCAATAAAGATGTTTGTGAATAATTGAGAAAAAATAATTAAATGAAATCAAATATTGCGTTCACGATATATATCGTTAGTTATCACATTTCTTTGAGAAATTTCACGAGCTGAAACCGGAAGAGAAACAAGTACAGACAGCTCTGGTCCATGCGCAGCTGGTAGAATTATTGTGCACTTTAATTTAGCAGCTGATCGGAAAAGATTTACAAATATTGGTTGCAAAGTTGCATTAGTATTTGAGTACGGTGGGGTGATTGTATATTTCACAAAACATCAGGATATATTCTCAGTTAATCCCGACAGAAACTTGTTCAATCAAACAAAAGATTTTGCACATGTCGCACGCGGTTTTTCATGCGTTTATATTCATTTCAACGAAGAACAATTTGTTTTATAAGTACATATGAATACGATATTCTTTTTAAATAAACGGAAAAACTCTTTTGAGAGCACTTTAATACTCCGTGTATATAGACATGTATACACAAGCGAGCGTGTTTCCCTCGGGGTTTCACACCTCTTTCAATATAGGTTCCACCCCCACCTGAACTTACCTAAGGTAAACTGATCGGTTAAAAACCTCGGCTAAGTGCACACAACACTGGACACAGATAGCCATAGGTAATTTATGGATGCAGATCATCAATTGTTATGTAAATTAAAATACACTTGGAAGTGAGCTATCACTGTAGTGGTCAATTGTTGAATATAAGTTTAAAGTTTTAAGTCAAAGATGTTAAATAATAAATATTTGTTCTCACGTTTAGAAGTTATGAAATACGTTATTCAATGCAGTCGGTCGCCATAGAAATCATCAGAGTACTGCAAGTGTTGACAGTTTCTTATTTCTTTAAAAGACCTTAGGACATAATTCACTTGACTTACAGACTAGCGACACAATTGCCTCCCAAAAACGTATGCACTTCTCAAAGTTACAATTAAATGGTATAGATATGTGTTGTTCAACGGATTTTATTAATTGTTGTAAATGTTAAAGTCAGAGAAATCGTATTTTCTGGAGGTTGACATTATGTAGAACTCTTTTGTTTAAAAAACAAAAACAAATTGTTTTGACGTCACACCATCTCTTTTGGTTTGGTTTAAATATATAATGATCACAGTGCTCTGAACAAAACGCTGGTTTATGCCTTTCTGTTACTCAAGTAAAAAACTGAACAAAATTGATTACTTTTAGGTTCACACGTCACATGTTAATACATGTATGCATAAATATATGATTTTTATCAAATAAATGACATTGTATCTTAAAAAATTCCAAAATATTATAACTAAAACATGTATATGTGACATGATAGAAATAATTGTAAACCAGAGGTCTCTCTTCCTGTCACACAAAAGTGACAAAAAGGATTTTTGATTCAGTTGGAGTTCTGCCCCCACCCCTGCCAACATTTTCTGAAATTTACATTATGGGGTATTGACACCCCCACCCCCACACACTTTCTAGATGAGCGCTCAAGGCAAAAAAAAAATATTGGGATATTTAAAACAAAATCATATTTGAAAAAAATGAAGTTAGAGATGCATCACAACCCCTACCACTGCCGCGGATTATGATTTTGAAGATTTGTGAATTTCTTTTACTTGCTTGTGAAGATTTCAGATAAATATGCTCATCCTTTCAAAAACAATACTGAGGCCTGTATGGCCAAACATTATACGGATAGTTATCCCTACCACTGAGCACCTCAGTCTCGTATACTAATAGCGCACCCTCAGATGGGAGAAGGCATTATTGTTTATTTACAATTGGTGTTCTTTTCAATCTCTAATTTTAACACTGCACTTTACATAAACTATTCCATGTTTTAGCGGTCGAGGTTTAAGTATGATTATAGGGAATCAAAATGTTTATGAAACATAACACTTTTTTCCATGCATCAGTGGATTTTGTGTTTATTACACTATGATATAGGCATACCAGTAGTTTGAATCCTGTCATCAGTTGTACACACGTGTAAACGTATTTATCGATTTTCTGGTTGGAATAATTAAATACATGTACATATAAGAGATGTGTTTTTTAAGTTATCATAAATTGATATAACCGTGAAATAAGTTAAAAGGAAAGTTTGTCTGGTAGGAAAATAATACTTTGAAAGTGAGCCTCGTTTTCTGAACTTACTATTATCATATTGACAATCCAGTTTAATGACAGCCCACCCTTTTCTCCTTACACTCAACGGGGTCGGATAGGTATCAATAAGAGGTCACCTTTCTATGACCTTTAAATTTGCATACAATCTAAATATATACCCCTAGCTTATTACAGACATGCCTTTATCTGTTTTATGAGAAGTTTAACTCTTCAATACTATGCAGTCTGGAGGTTGCAGTAATATATAGAAATTAGGCATGAATTAATTTTTCTGTCTCCTTTTGAAGAGTTCAAATTGATTTTCTAAAGCCCTGATTGGTCAGAAGTTAAGGTAGTGTGAAGATGACCTATCAATAACTGTCAGACCCTGACAAGTGTAAGAAGAAGAGGGGTGGTTTTATTAAGACTGAATGACAATCCTTTCTTGACTTGCAATCTGATTAGAATTTCTATAGTCGCTATACGATGATTTGAAGAAACCCCACTTGAGGTCACCTCCTGGTGAACTTTGCTTTGACCAATGAAATCGTCGGTTCCATTCCTCAGTTACATGATTTGGAAGTTATGCCAATACATTCTTTATATTCCCTAAGGGCATCTAATATCAACTTATGCTCCATCTCTTACTTGCTGATACCGAAAGATTCACGAACATGTGGCATCATTTCGTCGTACAACTCCATTTTTGTTTGTAACCCGAAATTACCGTTTCTAACACTTGCTCTGATTGCTAGAATAACTCATGTATATTTATAAACAAACGTTCAACAGGGGTGACCTCAAGAGGGGTTTCTCCAGATCCTCTTGTAGCGAAAATAGAAAAACAAGGAGGGGATCAAGGATATGATTTTAATCAGATTGTCTCGACTTGAAGCTGTAACGGAAGACCTTCTCGTTGCTTGCAACGAGCTCGGTTCTAGTTTTATAAATATTTTATGTTCGTTTGAGTGAAACGAATAAGAATATATATATATATATATATATATATATATATATATATATATATATATATATATATATATATATATATATGCGCATATTTTTTAATATCTTTGAATAATGACTCTAACTTTCGAGCAAGTGTGTGTTACAGAGATACTGTAAACAAACTATTATTCGCCTGCGTGAAAATTTTCGCGAGGTTTGCGAGAGCCTCGTCGTCGCGAATATTTTATGCCGCGAACCAGTCTTGTTGAACGGTTGTTATAACAATACGGGTCTGGATAAGGCTTGGTCGCTAACATTAGTAGTCGTCGTTTACAGAAGTTTAATTATACTTACCGAGCCAAAGCAATCTGACTACGACGGCATAATGAATTCAGCGCATTGCATATACATTAAATTAGTGAGAATCTCGGAAGAAGAACTTTTAATGCCCAGCAACTGCTTAAACAAAAACTATGATGGAATGGAGTTAAGTGCATCGGTTTATCAGGGTTTATTTTACTGATTGATTAACT
This sequence comes from Magallana ariakensis, assembly GCA_020458035.1. Lineage (NCBI taxonomy): Eukaryota > Metazoa > Mollusca > Bivalvia > Ostreida > Ostreidae > Magallana > Magallana ariakensis. Next base: position 36,070,182 of record CM035812.1, read on the forward strand.
AGAATTAAAACAAAGGGACTTAAAAATAAGTACTTATTAAACACCAACTGATGTCATCGGCTGTAAAATATGTACAGAATCAATGTAATATAAGTTTTACAGCAATTTGACTTTCGGGTAGCAATAAACTTTAAATTTTGTTTACAAACCACCAACAATGGAGAGAATACGTTAACGCTAACCTCCTAAAATGAGATTAAAATTTGAGAAATTAAGAATGATTCATGTTTCTTTTCGATTGTAAGGTGTTTAAAATATATGAAATGCGTTAAATTGACGTTGTGATTAGTTTGAAGTTGCTCCTGGTCACTGGACGATGGCAAGTTTGTTAAGGTATCCGATCCATAATATCACCATTCAATGAATCTGAATGCATAACAGACATGTATGGGCTTAATACTCGGTGCACTTGGACATAATTTTTATGTTTAAGTATCAGTATGTAAGAGCGGAATGTGTCCTAATATATGACCTTTTCCTCTTCTTGCCCCCCTTTGCTTTTAATGTATAAAAATCAATTCTAAAAAAATTCTTTCCGGTATAAAATTTGTTTTCAATAGTTTTATTATTCTTAATGATTAAATACATTTTTTCACCAAAGCATTTATTGATATTCTTAGTATTTACTTTTTCATTTTCACAGATTTGAATTTGCTTGTCGCTTATTAAGACCTTAATGCAATCTTCATTAATTAATTACTGCTTAGTTAACAACATTTTTGAAAATTTCTCTTGGTAAATCCTTTCGTACACCAAAATGCTTCGAATTAATAACAGAGTATTGGATGGATCATGATGGATATTCAAGGTTAGAAAATCAGGTCCTAATATGGATCGGATACCTTAACTTACAAGGTACATGTATGATATAATGATGTTACGAAATAGGACATTTTTATGATAAAATTTAGCCTGGTCTACTTTCTAGTGAATTTTTAAAGGTATATCTATTTTTTCAAGGGAATAAAAATAATTGTTTCAATAATTTCCGAACAGCCCTTATACGTATAAAACATGGTTTATATAAGAAATAAAGTACAAGTTATCGTGAATGTTGCAGAATAACCTCAAAGGTCGAGAAATGTTATTTAGAAATATAAAAGCCGAGGCTTTTATATTTCTAAACAACATTTTGAGACCGAGGAGGTTATTCTGCAACATTCACGATAACAAGAACTTTATTTCGATTCTACTAACAGCTCCGACTATCCGCTGATCGGTTTATCTATAGAGAGAGGAGGAAGCATGTCATATTTTCAAGCGAGATGAATCTGATTAGTTGAGACGGCTGTTCCGCGTAACCCTAAAGGTTTTGTTAGTTATGTTTGTTTACAAGTACATCAATCGCAGACTATCGATCGGAATCGAATGCAGACGATATATATTTTTTGATGAATGAAATACAAACTTAAATTATTTATGATTTTTTTTATTAATTTAGATTAATGAATTCGATAATTAACGTATTAATTTGTTTTTTCGGTATTTTTTTGGACGAACAAGCAGTGAAACTGTGTTGGGGGAGGGTCTTGGAACAGCCGCGATTAGCACTTTGAAATAAACATTGAAGGGAATACACATCGCTCTAAAGGAGACGAACCCGTGTTAGCAATATTTTTTTTTACAAAGAGCAAGTTTTTAAGTTATAAACTCATGATCGACTCGAGTTTGGTATGTGTTTAAGATCTGATAATTTATTGATGACGTTCGTGGTATATTGGAGAATAATGTCCGCGGCATTTCTTTGATCTCGGCAATAATTGTAGTAGAATGTTTTTAAAATAATCTACATTTGATTTTTTTTTGTTCAATCACAACGCATTCAGAGCCCTATTTTATTAAATGAACACCTCATATAATGAATCATCGGCAAATTTATCAAAAAATACTGCAATACCTTAAACACTCTGGAAATTACTGTAAATGTTTTACAATTTGCTATGTATTTTATTCAGAGATTTTAAGCGCGCGTTTCTTTCCGCAGTACATTGTTAATACAGGTATGCATAAAATATGCATATTCATAAATACATTCAGAAATGCGCGAAATCAATCTATATTACCTTGTAAAAAACAGATTTCCGACAAATATTGTACCCGCTAAAAATGATGAACTTACAGTGATTAAATACACCTTAATTTAAGCCACAGGTATAGATAGATCTAATATTGAGCGAGTTCGATCACAAACTACGGTCGCCGTAGTTCGGCTAAAATGAGACCGAATTCACTTTAGTCCGACTAAAATGAAACCGTGGTCCAACCAACGGAGAGACTCTGGTCTGACTCTGGTCAGGTAGTTTAAAGATGGCGGCGGAAAGCAAAACTTCCAAATTTTGCTTTTTTTAATCAGCACAACATGCAATCTGTTAAATTTTAGCGCACATATGATTTGATGTGATAACAAGGTATTGTCCTTCCTTTTTCATGAACAATAAAATTATATGTAGCAATTAACATCTTTCTCATTTTTTTAAACCAGATATCGACCATTGTGCGTTCGAACACAGACACAAGTTTTCCTTGCTACCGTGGTTAAACTCTAGTTAATGATCGAACTAGCCCTTTGTTTTTCCGTGGTAAGTAAATTCCATATGGGACGAGAGCTCCACTGTCGCCCCATATGGAATTTGTAGTTGACCTATCGTATATGGTTTATAAGTCAATCTAATTAAAATTAGATGTTAGATCCGCTCGCTTACTCGCTACACAAACATCTAACAACATCCCATGCAGGGTCACGTCAGTGTGACCTTTCAAATATGAATAAACATTTTTGAATTATCCAATCAGATTCGTGTTTCTAAAATCAACTCGGTTGAAGTTTCAAATTGGCGTCCGAAGAAGTGCTTCAGTTATTCAACGTTAAAAAGCTTTAAAAAGAACAAGAAGAGATATTGGGGTGCATTTTGGACGACATTTCTGAAGCATTTCCTTCAAACGCCCGCGTTACACCCTTCGAGATCCGATCTTTCGGTTTCTTTCCGTATACAATCTATCCTTTCTGTGTTCAGTTTTAGTTTATTTTGATATAACTTGTGAATAATATCAGTCCCATCAGCTGTCTTTTCGTATTGGACAAACGAAAATCCACATATAATGCAGGCATCTCCTAAAACACAAGTTTTCCTCGCTGTCATGGGCTGTGCCATTTTTGTTTTTCTTTCGCTTTGAACACCTCGGTCATCTACGTATGTCGATAAAAAAAGCAGAGGAGTTCTGTGCCCTCAGCCAAAGATTTGGAGTCGTGATTTCATTGGCTAACTGAAAGGTCACACTGACGTGACCCTGCATGGGATGTTGTTAGATGTTTGTGTAGCGAGTAAGCGAGCGGATCTAACATCTAATTTTAATTAGATTGTTTATAAGTGGTCAGTAAATTCCATATGGGGGGGGGGGGGGGGGGAGGGGGAGAGAGAGAGAACTCTGCTCCGCTCTCGCCCCATATGGAATTTACTGACCACGTATAAACCATATTAGGTCAACTACAAACCATGAAACGAATATATCTTACCAACTGCCTTTGTGTTGATGACAAAAAGTAAATAAAACAATAACAAGAAAAAAGCTGTCAATGAAAAAATAACAATAACAAACCGTCAACCATCTCAAAAATCCATAAAACGAATTACAAATTCAAAGCAGAGCAACACGGACCTCCAAGATAGAGGTAGGATCAGGTGCCTAGGAGGAGTAAGCATCCTCTGCTGACCGGTCACACCCGCCGTGCGCCCAATGTCATTTCGGTAAAAATGTCATAATCGGGAAACATGTCGTAATTTCGGGAAAATGTCATAATCGGGAAAGACGGACAAAAATCCGTGGACAATTCGGTATTCAAACAACAGTCAAGAGCAGAGCAATCACGGACCTCTGGAAAATCTCAGAGGCAGGATCAGGTGCCATGGAGGAGTGAGCATCTTCTGCTGACCGGTCACACCCGCCGTGTGCTCTTTGTCGTATTAGGGAAAATAAAAACCGCAAAAGTCCATAGACAATTAGGTAATTAATTATGGTCTAACAATTAGTATGAAAAACGTCAGTCAGCATGCGACTCAGTGAAAGATTGTATTTGCTGACAAGGTCGTCGTATCGACCATAGAACTTACGAAAAGATGACTTTAAACGAGACTGTTGATAGTCCTGTTTTAACAACTTGTTTGTCAGTAGCTTGTCTCGTCTTAGAAATTGTTCATACGAAGAGCATGCCCTTGCGTATCGAATTAACTGAGAGGAGAGACAAAAACACCATATGCAGGTGATGAAGGTATATTGCTACATAAGTAGGGAAAGTTGACTATAGAAAAATTGAAGTCATCGCGTTTATCATAAAGTTGTGTAGTTAGGTTACCATCAATGTCCATTTCCAGTAAAATATCCAAATATGAAACAGATGACGCTGACTCTGTGGTATCTTTTATTTCAAGTTCACTGGGATATATCGAGTCGACGTAAGTATGGAAATAACAATTGTTAATTGATAATACGTCGTCGATATACCTAAATATTGAGTTGAAGGCCACAGCGAGTGATTTATTTTTTTCACGTACAAGTTTTTTAATAAATTCTGCTTCTTAAGAATACAAAAATAGGTCTGCTAACAATGGGGCACAATTGGTACCCATGGGAATTCCAACAGATTGTTGGAAGACTTGATTTCCAAAAACTACATAGATGTTGTCTATCAGAAATTCAAGCATCTTTTTAATGTCAACTTCAGAGTACTTGTGTGTGCAATCAGAATGGTTTTTAACAAAATAGTTTTTTAGATTTCCAATGACAAGGTAAGCATTTTTACGACTTCCAATTTTATTGAAGAAACAACTGTCGATGATATCAAAAAGTCTGGATTTTAATTTGTCGTGGGGAATGGTTGTATAAAGCGTTGAAAAATCGTACGTTTTGATGCTATTGATTTTGGTAAGATTTTGTGACCTCAAAGTTTCTAATAATTCTTTAGAGTTTCAATGTGACAGCAAACTGAGTTTTCTTTTTTGTAAACAGTATACAGTTGTTGACTAGGGTCGAGGGCAACAGTTGATCTGTCGGACCGGCTTGCAAACTGTTGCCCAAGGCCGAATGCCGTGGGGAACGGTTTGCGAGCCGGTCCGACAGATCAACTGTTGCCCGAGACACAGTCAACAACTGTTTTGTTATACCCCTACTAATTTAATAACTCGTTTTCGCGGAATATGACGTCACCGGTCAACAGTCTTTTTTAACAGTTCCAATCCAACAGTCCCAGTCCAACAGTCAAAATGCTGGACTTTTTTCGTATAGAGTTATATAGTAACTGGTTTACAGGGGTATAACAGTATCAATTTGTCAACCCTGAATTGATAAACACTAACTATACAGAGAAATGGGGTACTCTATATGCAATATTTTGCCAAAAGATAAGTTCAACAGCTAACATCTTTTTAAATAAATAATCAAAAATGAAAGTCCAAGTAACATGCACATCTCTGATATATGTACAAATAATTTGCAAAACAACAGCTTCCTATCTTAACAAGAGGCCCATGGGCCACATCGCTCACCTGAGCAACACTAGACATAATAAAATCAGCTAAATATAAACCTACATCAAACTTTGAACCTTATATGTGGCACAAGAATTATCCAGGTCCACAGTCTAAACAACTGAGAATCAACAAATGATTGCATATTAGTAATAGTATATACTAAATATTTTTGAAAATGATCAAATTTATTTCCAATGTAAAAATTTGACCCCCCCCCCCTTTATAGTTTCATCCTTTTTTATTCGATTTTTAAAGATTTTTCTCTATAAATATAACACTACCTGAGAATGCTTTCACTCAAGTAACAGCTTTTCTGCTCAATTGATTTTCAAAACTAAGATATTTCTCTTTACATTCCTATGTAAAAACTTGACCCCCCAATTGTGGCCCCACTGTACACCCGGGGATCAAGATTTGAACAAACTTGAATCTACACTACCTGAGGATGCTTCCATGCAAGTTACAGCTTTTATGGCCAGATGGTTCTTGAGAAGAAAACTTTTAAAGATATTTTTCTATATATTCCTATGAAAAAATTCGACCCCCAATTGTGGCCCCATTGTACCCCCGGGGATCATGATTTGAACCAACTTGAATCTACACTATCTGAGGATGCTAACACGCAAATTACAGCTTTCCTGGCCAATTGGTTCTAGAGAAGAAGATTTTTTAAAGATATTTCTCTATATATTCCTATGCAAAAAATTCGACCCCCAATTGGGGCCCCACCTTACCCCTGGGGATCATGATTTGAACAAACTTGAATCTACACTACCTGAGGATGCTTCCACGCAAGATACAGCTTTTCTGGCCAATTGGTTCTAGAGAAGAAGATTTTTAAATATATTTTTCTATATATTCCTATGAAAAAATTCGACCCCCCATTGTGGCCTGATCGTACCCCCGGGGATCATGATTTGAACAATCTTGAATCTACACTACCTGATGATGCTTCCACGCAAGTTACAGCTTTCTGGCCAATTGGTTCTAGAGAAGAAGATTTTTAAAGATATTTCTCTATACATTCCTTTGTAAAAATTCGACCCCCAATTGTGGCCTCACCATACCCCCGGGGATCATGATTTGAGCCAACTTGAATCTACACTACCTGAGGATGCTTCCACGCAAGTTACAGCTTTTCTGGCCAATTGGTTCTAGAGAAGATTTTTAAAAGATTTTTAAAGGTATTTCTCTTTACATTCCTTTGTAAAAATTCGACCCCCAATTGTGGCCCCACCGTACCCCCGGGGATCATGATTTGAACAAACTTTAATCTACACTACCTGAGGATGCTTCCACGCAAGTTACAGCTTTTCTGGCCAATTGGTTCTAGAGAAGAAGATTTTTAAAAGATATTGTTCTATATATTCCTATGTAAAAATTCGACCCCCAAGTGTGGCCCCACCGTACCCCCGGGGATCATGATTTGAACAAACTTGAATCTACACCACCTAAGGATGCTTCCACGCAAGTTACAGCTTCTCTGGCCAATTGGTTCTGGAGAAGAAGATTTTTAAAATACACCGTTACTTTTTCACTAATTCCTAATTATCTCCCCTTAAAAGAGGGCGTTGCTCTTCATTTGAATAAACCTGAATCCCCTTCACCTAAGGATACTTTATGACAAGTTTGGTTGAAATTGGCCCAGTGGTTCTTGAGAAGAAGATGAAAATGTGAAAAGTTTACAACAACGACGACGACGACGACGACAACGACGCCAACGACAGACAACGGACAAATTGTGATCAGAAAAGCTCACTTGAGCCTTTGGCTCAGGTGATCTAAAAACTGTAGGAGTAGTTATCCGTACAATAGGGGTACCCTATATTCAATGTTATGCGAAAAACTGACTTTTGAAAATGATTTTTTTCACAAATAACCAAAAATCAAAATCTGAGTAACATGCACATCTCTGATATATGTATAATTGATCTGCAAAACAACAACTTCCTATCTTGAAAACTGTAGGAGGAGTTATCCGTACAATAGGGGTACCCTTTTGGCAGCCGCCTGCCCGCTCGCTATTTTCACTATTTCAATAACCAGATTTTTCCTTTGGAAACCCGGTCAAAAATAAAGTGTTTTAAAACATGAGGCGTACCGGCCTTGACGGTCACCTGAGTACCATAGCCCTTTTGGAGTCTAAACCCTAATCCAAGATTCCTCTGACTGTTACCTTCGCCATCCATCCTGACAAAATAGTTTTTAAGGTCTTCCGTTTCCAACGGAAGACCTTACTATTATTGTGCTTGTAAGATTATTAAGGTCTTCCGTTTCCAACGGAAGACCTTACTATTATTGTGCTTGTAAGATTATTAGGGTCTTCCGTTTCCAACGGAAGACCCTTTTGTTATTCTTCGGTTTCTTTTTAGGGTCTTCCGTTTCCAACGGAAGACCCTCTTGTTATTCTACGGTTTCTTTTTCTTTATTATTATTAGGGTCTTCCGTTTCCAACGGAAGACCCTCTTGTTATTCTACTGTTTCTTTCTATTATTATTATTATTCTTAATATTCTTTTTCTGCCTTCTTTAAAGCTTTATTTCTCGAAAACTATTCATCCAATTTGCACCAAATTTTCAGGACTTATACAGCATCGTAGGGGACGAATGTTTTTAGTTACATTTTTTGATGACGTCACTTCCGGTTTAAGATATTGACGATTTAATGAAATTTTAAGGGTCATTTTGTCCACGCAACTCCTCTGAAACTATTCACGATAGAAAGTTGATATTTTCAGAGATTGTAGATGAAAGTCTGTAGATGTACCGCATTGTTTTATAATATGGATAATACGCAAGGCGTTGAAGCTCGCCTGAGGTCGAAAATTGACACCAATTTTTTTTACAACATTTTCTGAAATATTTTTAAACCTGTAAATATTTTGTTAAAACATGTAATGCAAAAGTTGTTTCTATTTCCAAGGGCTTTCATTTGATATCAAGAAAAAGGGGCTGGCCCCTCAAATTAGGGGCCAAGAGGGCTCTAAAGTCTTTTTGCAATAACTCTTTACTGAACAATAATTTGTTATCAATTATAGAAGCAAAAATGTTTATTGTACAGCTGTTTATCTATACAGTACCACACCTTAATCATATGTTACGTAATTAGGGGTTTCAAGGGGCCAGAAGTCCAAAACTTTGATCATTAATATCTAGAAAAGAAGAAATATTTTGAAAAGCATTGTAGAAGAAAAAATGCTTAAAATAATGTTCTCAACAATATGCTACCTAAAAAAATGTGTTGGTGGCCCCAGTAAAGAGTTTAAGGGTCGGCCCCTAAAACACATTAGTTCAGATATCTCTAGAACGGTCAACAATTCCTGAACACTTGTTGAACAAAATATGTTTATATTTGCGAGATCTTTCATTTGATATCAAGAAAAAAGGGCTGGCCCTTTAAATTAGGGGCCAAGAGGGATCTTAAGTCTATTAATAATAACTTTTTACTGAAAAATAATTTGTTATATATTATAGAAGCAAACATATTCTTTGTACAGTTATTTATCTATACAGTACCATACCTAAGTCATATGTTACGTAATTAGGGGTTTCAAGGGGCCAGAAGTCCAAAACTCTGATCAGTAATAGCTAGAAAAGGAGAAATATTTTGAAAAGCATTGTAGAAGAAAAGTTGCTCAAAATAATGTTTTTAATAATATAATACCTAAACCTTTTTTGTTGGTGGCCCCATTAAGGAGTTTAAGGGTCAGCCCCTAAAACACAGTTGTTCAGATATCTCTAGAACGGTTAACAATTCGTGAACAGTTGTTGAACAAAATATGTTTATATTTGCAAGACCTTTCATTTGATATCAAGAAAAAGGGGCTGGCCCCTCAAATTAGGGACCAGGAGGGCTACAAAGTCTTTTAAAAATAACTATTTACTGAAAAATAATTTGTTATATATTATTGAAGCAAAAAAGTTCAACTTATTAAGCTTAATTTAAATCTGAAATCCGTTTTAAAATCGGACGATGCATTACAGAGATATAGGGGTTTAAAAATTGATTTTTCGGAAATTTTGATTCCACATTCTTGGTTAAGAAAATAGTGTTATGTTCAAAGTTAAATTAACTCGTACCTAGAATGATTCGATATTTGTTAAGTCGTTCTTAAACACATTCGGATTTTTTTTGTCAAGTCGTTCTTGAAATCGGTAAGGTTTTTGTTAATTCGTACTTTAAGTCTTTCGGATTTTGTTGAGTCGTACCAAGAATTATTCGATTTTTTATATATTTTTGTTTTAAAACTCCTGGTATTGGTTTTAGAGCTCTGCTTCTTACAGGAACATCTAGCTTTTCTTTCGACATTAACGGAAGACCCACTCGTTGCTTTGCAACGAGCTTTGCTCTAGTTATTATTAGGGTCTTCCGTCTTCAGCGGAAGACCCTTCTATTATTCTATTGTTTCTTTTTCACTTTTCTTATTAAGGTCTTCCGTTTCCAACGGAAGACCTTATTGTTATTCTTCGGTTTCTTTTTCTTCATTATTTTTCTTTTTTTTTCCAACAAATTTTGTGCACGCGATTTCTCAAAAACGACTCGACCGATTTTCATCAAATTTACAGATATGATAGATACTGATTTGAACTTTATACGCAATTTTTTATTTTGATGACGTCATTTCCGGTTTTGAGATATTGACGTTTTAGCGATTTTCAGAGGGTCGGCTTGTCCTGGGATCTTCTCCTTAACGATTGAAGATATCGAGTTCAAACTTTCAGGGATTGTAGACGAAACATTGAAGATGTGTCTTTAGGCATTCATTTTTATCTGACTCAAAAGGCGCCGAAGCTCGCCTGGACCCGAAAATCGAGATTAAAAAAGCGTCATCATTTTTCGAGGTTTTCCTTGTTTTTCTCTTTTCTTGAAAATATTTTGATAAAACATGAAACGCAAAAAAAGTTAAGATTTACAAGACGTTTCATTTGATACCAAGAAATAGGGGCTGGCCCCTCAAATAAGGGACCTAGAGGGCTCTAAAGTCTTTTATCTATAACCCTTTACTGAGGGATATTTTGTAATAAATTATAGAAGCAACTAGAGCAGAGCTCGTGGCAAAGCCACGAGTAGGTCTTCCGTTGTTGCTGCGAGTTGAAACTTTATATGATTTGGTGTCAAATGATTATAATGACTAATGACTAAAATTTCACTTCTGATTTTGTTATAAAAACGTGTTGTGATTGAAAACCTGTATAAAGACAGGAAGAAAATGTTTTAGGAAAACTATTTGTCAAACACAGTTTGTGTAATTGTTTAGTCACACCAAGTTGCGTTCCCAGGGCGTGTTCACGGCGTTGTAAAATTCATGGAATCGCCGTAGGATCGCAACGAAAATTAAGAAAATATATACAATCTTATTAAAAAATTTTACAAGTGAAAATGTCACGGCATCCTGACGGCGACCGAGGCGTTCTAACAGAGCTCCCAACTACGTTTCCACAGAGTTCTACTTGGCAATTGACTGCGTTCTCGCTGGGTATCCGCCGAGCGCTCATGACGTGCTATGAGTTTTTAGCGCGAGTCCACGGCGTGCTCTGCGCGCTGACTGCGTGCACATGCGCTGTTGGAGACTTTACGGCGCTGTCACGGCGACCTTACTCCACTTCTACGGCGTGTTTATCAGAACGCAGAGCCACGGCACGTACTTTGTGCATGTTCAAAGTGCGCACCGTCGCATGGCGTTCTATAATGTTCTAGGATATCCAACCGCAGCGAACGAAGATGCCGTTGCGTTGTTACGGCGCTGTAGCAGACTCTAGTTCGTTTACCATGGCGTTTTACATTATTCAATGACACAGCAGGATCGCCGTGAGGACGCAGCTCCAGTTTGACAGGGGTTTAAACAATGAGTTTAATGGCGAGTTAAATTGTTAAGGGTAGCAAGGATTGTTATATACATGTTATATACATGTACTCATGATTCATGAAAGGAAATTAATTTTTTTTTAAAACGAACCCGCCTTAAAAACATGTAACTTCTGTAATTAAATCTTTATAATTTTTTGAAGACTATGTGCAAGTTTGATATTGTTGCGTGCTGTCAAAATTTGGTAAATAGTCAAAATTGATCTCTGAAAATTTCTTCAGGGCTGATATTATTTAATAATACGAGTAGACTTGAACATTCAAAATAATAATCAACTATCAAAGATCATCGGGAGAATTTATGCATAAGTGAGCGTCTAAATTTTACACCTGATATACAGACACCGCTATGTAACGTAAAATTAAATAACATAATTTAAAGAAATGAATATTACTTCTCTCGACGATGCAATAATATGCAAAGTCCCTATTTTTATGTCAGTTTTTTCTCCTTTATCGGATCAAAAGTAATTATCTCGGAGAAAGTTTACGTATGTATTTTTAAAAAAAAACGGGAGAAACTTCAAACTTCAATAAAAATAAGCGAAAAATTATGGTGTTACGGTTTTTATTTTCAGTTAATTTAATTAAATGTGACAAAGGGGCATATTCGGTCGGATTTTTGGGGTAACATGTACATGAAGTAAATTTGATGCAAGTTCCATGTTTGTTTTTTGTGTGTGTGGTTTTTTTTTTTTTTTTTGTTGGCTAAAGAGCACATGTCCATTTCACTTATGTGTAACTTTGAGAAGCGCATATATTTTTTGGAGGCAGATATGTCGCTATATTATAGTCTGTAAGTCAAGTGAACTAATCTGTCCACACTTGCAATACTTTGATGATTTCTATGACGACCGCCTGCATAGCATAATGTAGTCGTATTTCATAACATCTAATCCCAAGAACAAATTACCTTTGACTTAAAACTTTCAATTATAATATATATTATTCTGTTCATAACTATATATCATAGAAGTTTAGCGTGTTCAACAGGTTAATTTATTATAGCCACGTTCTCAGATTACGATCTCGCACCTTTAATGTGAAAATGAAAGTCTTATTGTTTGATAATTGACCACTTTGAAGAAAACACCCTTCGAACTGTTGATTAATTGCATAACAATTGATGATCTGCAGCCATAAATAACCTGGGGCTATATATGTTCTGAGCTGTGTGCGCTGAACGACTCAAAATTTTCGGTAGCACGTGGCGATTGAATTTACGCAATAAAGAAAGTTGAAATTTACAAAGACTGACCGAATAAAAAACGGGAGGGAAAGAGAAACACGTTCAGTAGAAAATGTTACACATGAGAAGTCCCTATCAAATGATTTTCGACAGATCTGGAATTTAAAAAAAAAGAGCACTTGGCAGCGGGGCGGTGGGAGGGCAACACAGAAATAAGTTCGTTTTCACAATGAAACGAACGACCATGTAGAAACACTACAGAAGTTATTAATATGTGACCGACAGAATCTAAACAAAACTTGTTTCAAAACTCATGTAAATATTCTTTAAAATAATCACCGAATGCCTCAATTCAGGGCATTCTTTTATCGTGCCAGCACCTACCGCAAACATGTAACATGGAACTTTGATCATAATTTGATTTGATTTTTAAATTACCTTGTACGCTGTCCTATAAATCAATGCTAAATCAACTGTACGAGTAAAATAAATTTATCTGTTCACCTTAAACCAATATAATAGTTGAAAACATAATACAAATAGTTGCGTTCGTACAAAATAACAAACATGCACGCGTGATAAGGTACATGTAGAAGATGTCCACTTGCGCGGGATCTCCTCGGCCCTGTGCGAGGGATGATCATTATTCAAAGGTTTTAATATTTGTGTTTTTTGGGGGGTTTTTTTGGTTGATTGAAAACATTATTTGTACAGTTTTTAAAACATTAAAGACTTACAAACCAACCATTTAAATATGTCTGACGAGTATTTCCGATTTGGAGTAATATCGCTTTTATTAATTTTCAGAACGACTTTTTAATTTACTTTAAATAAATACAAAATGAACAAACTTTTATAACATAAAATTAAAACAGTGTACAGTGTATTTACGGCTATATAAACTCAAACACGTTCATATATTCATGTAAGTGTGCGGGGGCGAATCTTGTGTATTAGATAACCGTTTACCGCTAGGTAGTGCAGCCGTGGCTGATTTCCTCGGCCGCGGGCGAAGGATAGATTACGTAAAGGTTTAACGCATACACACGCACAGCTCAGAACCTAGAAAGATTTGAAAAGTGTGCAATTTAATGACTAAAATCTATCAAATAGAAATTCTTTTTTTTTTTTACTTATAACCCACAATTGATCTAAATATCTGATATTGCATTAGATTGAGAATGGTATTGCTTTTATTAATTAACTGAACGATTTCTTAACCATTTTTCAGTTCGCAGCTAAATTAACTCATATATGAGAGACGGAACTCTCGTGTATTAGATAACCGCTGACCAATAGGTCGTCCAGCCGCGACCATGGTGACCGATTTTTCGGCCGCGGGCGAGGGATAGGTTACGTAATGATACGCACACAGCTCTGATTCAAGGTGGATTTTAAATGCATGCAGTATGATAAACAACAATAACTTAAACTTCTTTTTAAAAAAAGCATGTGTTCTAATTTTTTTTGTCATGAATTAAAGCCCCTGTATAAACCATCATACTTTCTGTGGTAACTTTATGCCAGTTTTACGCACAAAGACCTTCGTTAACTTGCCAAATGAAAACATGTACATGTTAACATGTAAAGCCTTTTACACTCATACTACACAAATCACTTACAAAATAACATTGTAACGACCTTTATGAGATCCCAACAAACAACTATTCCAGCGACAGCCATATCGAAATCCTAGCCGTTTTTGAGTTATTAAGCAAAATCTTTTAAGGGCTACTGGCCCTTAATTTAAGGGGCCAGCCCTTTTTTATTGGTGTCAAATGAAAGCCCTTAACATTATGCACAACTTTTGTTCTATACGTATTTAGGAAATATTTCAAACTAAAAAGTTACGAAGCTAAAACATGAGAAAAATTTTGCTATTTTTAAAACATAGTTTTCGATTGATTAATTCGAGTGGAATAATTGGAAAAAACTAAAATACAAAAATCAGAGGACAATATTCAAAGTGTCAATAATAAAGATTTTAAACTATAAATCATTTTCTACGGACCATTTCGGAGCCTTTGGCTGGAAACTAATGCCCCTAAAATTTTAGAAAAAGGGGAATAACTCAAAACCGGAAGTTGTGATTTCAATTTTTTTTTGGTGCTCTAGAAACCTTATTCAATTTCACTATACCGTGAAAATTTGAAAGAAATCGGATGAAAAACAAATAAGTTATTGAGGTTTTAAAAACGTCTAGAAGAAGAATAACAATAATGAAGAATTACCATCAGAATCAGTAAAAGGTCTTCCGTTGGAAACGGAAGACCTTAAATATGTTTATCTTACAGTTATGTAGCCTAACAGTATTATGATTTTTTCATGTGTTACGTAATTAGAGGTTTTTAGGGGTCAAAAGTCCAAAACTTTGATCACCTATAACTCAAAAAGGAAAAATATTTTGGAAAAGCAGTATAGAAGAAGAGATGCTCAAAATGATGTACTTAACAATATGCAACCTTCAAAATTTTGTTCAGCGGCCCCAAAAAGGAGATAAGGGACCGGCCCCTAAAACGTTCTTTCTCAGATATCTCAAGAACGGTAACGAATTTCTTAACACTTGTTGAACAAAATGTCTTAAATATTAAATGACCTTTCATTTGATACCAAGAAAAAGGGGCTGGCCCCTCAAATTAGGGACCTAGAGGGCTTTAAAGTCTTTTATCTATAACCCTTTACTGAGGGATATTTTGTAATAAATTATAGAAGCAAATATGTTTATCTTACAGTTATGTAGCCTAACAGTATTATGATTTTCTCATGTGTTACGTAATTAGGGGTTTTTAGGGGTCAAAAGTCCAAAACTTTGATCACATATGACTCAAAAAGGAAAAATATTTTGAAATGCAGTATAGAAGAAGAGATGCTCTAAATGATGTACTAAACAATATGCAACCTTCAAAATTTTGTTCAGCGGCCCCAATAAGGAGATAAGGGACCGCCCCTAAAACGTTCTTTCTCAGATATCTCAAGAACGGTAACGACTTTCTAAACACTTATTGAACAAAATGTCTTAAATATTAAATGACCTTTCATTTGATACCAAGAAAAAGGGGCTGGCCCCTCAAATTAGGGACCTAGAGGGCTCTAAAGTCTTTTATCTAAAACCCTTTACTAAGGGATAGTTTGTAATAAATTATAGAAGCAAATATGTTTATCTTACAGTTATGTAGCCTAACAGTATTATGATTTTCTCATGTGTTACGTAATTAGGGGTTTTTAGGGGTCAAAAGTCCAAAACTTTGATCACCTATAACTCAAAAAGGAAAAATATTTTGAAATGCAGTATAGAAGAAGAGATGCTCAAAATGATGTACTTAACAATATGCAACCTTCAAAATTTTGTTCAGCGGCCCCAATAAGGAGATAAGGGACCGGCCCCTAAAACGTTCTTTCTCAGATATCTCAAGAACGGTATCGAATTTCTTAACACTTGTTGAGCAAAATGTCTTTAAAAGTAAATGACCTTTCATTTGATATTAAGAAAAAGGGGCTGACCCCTCAAATAAGAGACCAAGAGGGGTTTAAATGTTTTCAACTAAACACCTGAAACGAAATAGTATCTGGCCCTTAGAATGTAGACATTTTTCTTCTATTTTAAATCATGTTTAGCTGTTAAATAGCAAAAGCAAGGTAGTACATGTATCTCAAATTCTAAAATCGGACGGAAGACCTCCTCGTTGCTCGCAACGAGATCATGTCTAGTTATTATTAGGGTCTTCCGTCTTCAGCGGAAGACCCTTCTATTATTCTATTGTTTCTTTTTCACTTTTCTTATTAGGGTCTTCCGTCTTCAGCGGAAGACCCTTCTATTATTCTATTGTTTCTTTTTCACTTTTCTTATTGTTATTATTATTATTCTTTTTTTTTCTTACCGATTTTGTGCAGACGATTTTTCGGAGATGGCTCGATCGATTTTATTCAAATTTTCAAGATTAACACAATTTTATCTGAAGTTGATTGTTTTTTATCCATTTTTGAATATACACTTCCGGTCGGAAGTTATCGTCCGTTTACGATTTTAAAAAGTCAATTTTGTCTGTCAGGTTTCTCAAAAACGAGCAAAGATATAGGGCTGAAATTTTCAGATATGATAGATCTACCGTTTTTCTGGTGCACCTCGGTCAAGAGAATGTCAGCCGTTACTTGCAGTCGTCACCGGATGGAAATTTGAAAACTTGAATTTTTCAACTTTTTTATTTTCTAATATTTTTATTTGAAATTTTTACACTCTATAGTGACCCTTTTACTGATTCAGAATATGTAATTTGTTTTAAAATCGATCAACGCAGTCTCGAGATATTAAGCGTCAAAGTCCTGAAGCGAGAGTCCGAGTAGCTCAGTCGATATGGTCGTGGACACTGCCCAGACGACCCGGGTTCAAGCCCCGAGTGCCGCAAAATTTTTTAACTCATTTTTCGATAAGACCTACGATTTTATCTTTAAAATGATGGATTCTGTTCTTTTCCGTTTTAATTTTGTAAAAGAAGTTACAATAATAGCGTGTTTCCCCGTATTTGTGTATTGACATCCAAAGCTATGTATTCATACTGAAATAAAGTTAAAATATTGAGAAAAATAAATAGTTGCATCTTTAATACAACGCTTATACATTGTTCTAACATGTGTATTTCATTTAGTAATTGTGTAAAATGTAATATTTAGAATTTAATATTCTACGTGTAATATAGAAGTCACCGACCCCCCCCCCCCCCCAATTCATAAAATCACTTAGTTTTTCTGGTCTGCTTTTTCTTGATCTTGGATCTTTGATCTTTACTTTCAACCTAGTACCATTCTAGATTACTGTACTAATGACCAGACCAATTCGTTCATTTTTAACAGAGTTATGAATTTTTGGGCATTTCCGTTTCAACTGGCTTGCTTGACATGTACTGTAGAAAAAAAATCTAATTTCCGAGTTCTTCACTCAATCCTTATGAAAATTCGTGTAAATATACCTCGGATCCAATTCTTATTGTCTACCAAATATGCACCGGATTAAGCAATTTAGAAGAAAATCCTGAGATCAAACGGCGAGTATTGCCTGTACGTGGAGTTAAAATTTACACAGTACACGCACCGCCCCCCCCCCCCCCCCATTCCGATTCACAAAATCATTTAGTTTTTCTGGCCTGATTTTACTTGATCTTTGATATTGGACCTTTACTTTCAGCCTATTACCATTCTAGATTACTGTACTAATGGCCAGACCAGTTCGTTTTATTTTAACAGAGTTATGAATATTTGGGCATTTGAGTTTCGATTAGCGTGCTTCACATGTACTGTAGAAAAAAATTCTAACTCCCGAGCTCTTCACTCAATCCTTATGAAATTTCGTGTAAATGTACCTCGGACCCCATTCTAATTGTCTGCCAAATATGCAGCAAATTGAACAATTTAGAAGAAATTCCTGAGATCAAACGGCAGGCATTGCCTGTACGGGAAATTAAAATTTACATAGTACACGGGATGTAAGCAGCCGTGTAATATTTCTAGTGCATGTATATTTCTTGTTTTCCGTTTAGTCTGTATCTACGATAGCGTGTGAACTACTTATGAATGTAAGATCTGTGAAAATTACCGTTATCGATTTTTTACCGAATAAATTTACATGTAACTGATTTCGTTATTTCTACATTTATCAAGATTTTACCAATCCTGGCGTAATAAAACAGTCAAACATAATAGTAAACGACACGAAAAAAAATTCTCAACGCTGAAATACATGTGTAAAATGCATCAGTCATTGTTTTATCATTCCCCTATTTGTCGTTAACCGAATCCGAGATCCACACCTCAAAATTCTACTTTCGATTTATTTACGACGAAAATCAAGCTCTGGCCTTTTCACCCCCCTCCAGAAACAAACACGCATCAATATTTCAAATGACCTCGCATTGTTACAAAACCTGAATACTCAGACATCTTACACGTTGTTTTTCATCTCATACAAAAAATCAGCTCCTGTCTCGGGCGGAAACGCCCCGAATTCAAAGAGAAATTCGGGAATTATTTTGCGTCAGCCATGTTTTGACGTGAACCTTTGCTGAAATTCTGTTATGACACCTGCATAAGTTGGGTGTTCTAATCTCGCCGGAGCCACAAGATTTGTTCTCTTTCTCTCCTTTTCTTTCTATCCATTTTTTTTTTTTTTTTTTTTTTTTTTGATTTTCAAACAAAAATACTATTTACAAAGGGGTTGTTGGAATGAAGTACACGTTGAAAAACACTATTCCATTTAAATAAAGACAAAAACAGACCTTATTTATTAGGGTCTTCCGTCTTCAGCGGAAGACCCTTCTATTATTCTATTGTTTCTTTTTCACTTTTCTTATTGTTAGGGTCTTCCGTCTTCAGCGGAAGACCCTTCTATTATTCTATTGTTTCTTTTTCACTTTTCTTATTGTTATTATTATTAAGGTCTTCCGTTTCCAACGGAAGACCTTATTGTTATTCTTCGGATTCTTTTTCTTCTTCTTCTTCTTTTTTTTTCTTACCAATTTTGTGCACGCGATATCTCAGAAATGGCTCGACCGATTTGCACGAAATTTTTAGATCTTACTAACTATGTTCTGAACCTTATCGGAAATTTTTTTGGTTGATGACGTCATTTCCGTTTTTGAGATATTGACATTTTAAGGATTTTTAGGGGGTTGATTTGTCCAAGAGTGTTCTCATAAACTACAAACGATATCGATTTCAAAATTTCAGGGATGATAGACAAAAGATTGTTTATCTGTACAGAGGCAATCATATTTGCCTAGCACAAGAAACGCCGGAGCTCCATAGGGCTCGAAAATTGAGATAAAAAAAGCGTTGTAATTTTTCTTGATTTTCTTAGTTTATCTCTTTTCTCGCAAATATTTTGTTAAGACATGTAGAAGAAGAAATTTTTTAATTTACAAGATCTTTTGTTTGACATGAAGAAAAAGGGGCTGGCCCCTCAAATTAGGGAGCTAGAACCCTTAAAAGTTTTCACTTTATAACTCAAAAACGGTTAAGATTTCGATATGGCTGTCGCTGCAAAAGTTGTTCATTATGATCTTATTAATGTCGTAGCAATAATATTTTGTTCGGGTATTGCGTAATATGAGTGTAAAAAGCTAGACTTGTTACCATGTATTTGTGTTTTATTTGGCAAAAAACGGGGTATGTGTGCGTATGACTGACATAAAGTGTACCAGTTTACATACGGAAAGTGTTTAAGCATTTTAATTATTTTTAAGTGAAACACATTATTGATAAAAGAACTGCTTCTATGCAATGCATTTGAGTCGCATTTAAAATCAAGCTGGATTCCGATCTGTATATCCGATCCGAGGAAATAGGTCGCGGCTGGAGATAGCGAGCGGTCTGCCGTTATCTAATACACAAGAGTTGCGCCTTGCTGTAATGCACACATGTGTTTCTTTTTGTAGCTGCAAACACAAAAATTCCTATATAAACGATTTTAATAGTAAACAAAAAAAGATTATAACTTTACCTACTACCATTGACAGTGTACCAGTTTACATGTGGTAAGTGTTTAAACAGTTTAATTCTTTTCTAGTGAAACACATTATGGATAAAAGAACTGCTTCTATGCAATGCATTTGAGTCGCATTTAAAATCTAGCTGGATTCCGAGATGTGTATGTAAACAATTATACGTATCCGATTTCTTGCCTGCGGCCGAGGAAATAGGTCGTGGCTGGACTAGCGAGCGGTCTATCGTTATCCAATTCACAAGATTTGCGCCTTGCTGTAATGCACACATGGGTTTATTTATGTAGGTGCAAACACAAAGAATTCCTATTTTAACGATATTAAAGAGTAAATGAAAAAGATTATACCTTTACCTACGAAGTAATGCTGTTTTAGTCTCGTAATTAAAAAAAAATAGATAGTATGACTGTCATTGAAAAAAGGCGTTCTTTGTGATCATTCCTATGTCATAAAATAGTTTTATTGTTGGAAAATAAAATTCAGTTATCAAACTGCAAACATTTTAAACCCACCACGTTGAGTGTACATTTACATAACACGGGCCGAGGAGATGCTGCGCTAGTGGACAACCGATTCGCTGTAGTCTAAGACACATGCTTCGATCTCGTGTTTATACGTTATCACACATTTGAATGTTCATTGATTCTTTGTTAAATTATTTTCATTTTCAATTATATTGGTTAACGATGCATCAGACCATTGATTTAAATCATAGTGCGTAAAATAAAGAAAAACACTGCCATCAATGAATATAATACAACGTTTTACAGTCCATCTTCGCTAGCCAAGGATTTTCGGTCTACTCTGTTCAGAGTGGACCGAAAACCCTTGGCTAGCGAAGATGTTTACAGTCGTACGAATTGAAATGTAAATACATTCACCTGTGTCTATTTCTGACATTTTGCTGCTGAGAATTTAATGCATTACACTACCCATTTCAACAAAATTGGCGATATTCACACCATGATTATTCCAACACACACACAACTTAAGTATCTGTAATCTGTGATAATTCATTTGGCTAATATATTAGAATTTTTTATGAGTTATGAGAGAGAGAGAGCATGAATTAAGCAGGGTGTAGTAAGTAAAGTGAGTTGAAATATATTTAAAAAGCGTTCGAGATAAGACAGCTTAAGTGGTACAGTGTTACATGCTTGCGGTAGGTGCGGGCACGATAAAACTAACCAATTTTAAACAAGTTGAAGTTTTATTTACATTCAGGCCGTACAACAATAAGGTTTAACCTCTTCTGGATGGTAGTCCGATTCATTAAAAAGCATACTCATTGTTGATTTTATTCTTTTATTTAATTAATTTTTTTTTTGTTATTGATTATGAAAGAATATGTGAGTTTTTAAAAAGTTTATGTACATTCGGTGAGTAAAAGATTTGATTGGATTCGGACAGTTGAAGATCGAGTAGAGAACACATGCTTAAAAATACTATTTAGTAGATTAGGAAAATTTTCAAATCGAAAAGAACTTTTTACACTCAAATTACGCAATACCCGAACAAAATATTATTGCTACGACATTAATAAGATCATAATGAAGGCATGGCAAGCATTTGCTTAATTAAACAACACACCGCAGAGGTTGATGGCTTAATTAAATCATAATTATTTTGTTTCACTTATAATTGAGATAATTTATCCATTCACAGATCCATGTATAAATATGAAACTTCAATCACACTGATGCTCGATGTAATTGTAATTAAATTTCATTAATGCTCATTTCTTATTTCAAGGTGTTCTGATAGATGTATAAAAGATAATGGACATAATGTTTGAATCTTTAAAACATAATGGTATAATAACTCCTTTGATATTTTATATAAATTTATTAAAATATTTATATTCATTGAATCCTCATTTTCAGTAAATACTAATAAATATACATGTACTTTTATTAACGATTTTTGTGCACGCATTTTTTCGGAAATGGCTCAAATTTTGTTAACGGCCCCGATAAAAAGATAAAAGGGTGACCGCTACAATTTCTTTCCCAAATATATCAAGAACGGTCTCAAATTTCAAACACTGGTTGAATAACATATAACTTATTTTGTGCAAATTATATGTGCAAGAAATGACAAGTTTCATGTAACTTAACAAAAATTACACTTTATGAAATCTAAACATTTCTGAATTTATCATAAAAATTTATAATTTTCGACGGCTCATGCAGTTAGTTTTTCTAGCCGAGTCTTTCGTTCAACAGCACATCGATTGTGAACATTTCAGCGTGGTTTACAACAAGACGGTGAAACGACCACGAATTTTGACAGATTTAGCTACAAAGAGTTAAAAAGAGATGGATAACGTTACAAAACACAAGTGCGATTATATCTTGTAGAAGATAAAAAATAATTAATCTACGTTTGCCATAAATACAACATTTTATCATAAGAATATTTTAACATTTAGATCCGTCGAATATTTTTTTCATTTCCCTTCATTGTTTGGTGCCTGATTTGAAATAACATTTCGAGGTATATCAAGCGGAGAAATTTCTTTAATTAAGCTGCATGTTCCGATTTGTCGGCCATTACAGTATCAAATAATTTTTCCATGCAAACCAAATGAATGATCTTACAAAGTTATAGACGTATTTACACGGAATTGATCTCCTTTTAACGTTAAAAATATTCAAAGTAAATAAAAATAAATTTTGGGGCATACAAAAAACCCTAAAAATACAGCATGGGAATGTCTAGAAAAGATAACCGTTTGGTTTCGTCCTCCGAATGATTGGATTTATTCATCCTGCAAGTTTTGCATCGATTATTAACAACGTAAACTTCAAACAAGAGGGTGTACACTGCTTTATTTTTGTTTTTTTAATAGTCATGCTGTATATTTTATTTGTTATAATAGGTCATATAAAAAGAACAGATGTCAAAGTCGTAATACAATCATACTCACTTCGACGTAAGGGGCCAGTTTAAACACGAGGCGAAATAACGCGAAACCCTTTTATGTCGTTTGTTTTGTAAATAAATTTTGTACACTTTACAGTAAAACTTGTCGAATCCGGCGGAGGGTGGTTCTAAAAAAAATGGCCGGATTAGGCAACATCCGGTTTAAAGGACATTGCTGCAAATTAATTTTAGTATTTAATGCAGTAGGTCTTCATCGTGTATTTTTGCAAAATTTTTAATTCTTTTGAAATATATTAATTTTATAATTTAGATTTCATCGATCTTATTTACGGTACTAATTTTCATTTTCATTTTTTTTTTTGGGGGGGGGGGACAATAAATCCACAACGGAATACATACGATGGAAATACTTTTTCAATCAAATCATCGTAATTGATAAATTTTCAAACATCCGATTAACCTGAAAAGTGCATGCTTAACCGGAAATTGTTAAACAAACATTAACAAGTCAACAGGTGGCTGAATGCGTAATGGCGAGAACTGTTTTGATGCAGGGAACAATGGATAAATATTATATAAATGAGAATTTTATAAAAAAAAAATGAGCATTTAGACAGAATAATATGCAACTCTAGATCTGTACGTATGGCCATACAACGGGGATAACAAACGATATCGGCAGTCTTATACTCCCGCATTAGCCTGAATCACGGCCTGAAAAAAAAATAGGGTGAACTATAATCTAATTATCTAATTTTGGCAAAAAATGCGTATTTATTTATAACAGGACTTAACGGTATAAACTGAAATGAGTTGCTAGTTTGGATCTATATTCATAGTTGTTTAAATCAATAGCAACGACAGAAAAATTGGTCGATAATTGAACATCAATTAAGTGGCCAGACTACGGGAGATAACTCTCACTAGTTATAAGCATTCGGGTTTCTTTTCATCGCGGCCGGTTTACATAATAGACAAGATCCGGATTGCACAACATTTTTTACACAAAAATGATAGGAACATGTCAAGGGGCTGAATAATGTCGCCGGTTTGGACAGCATGCCGGAATAAACAACATCCGGATTCAATAAGTTTCAATATGTACATTATTTTTTCATTGAAATATAGCTTAATTGACCCGGAAACTGCTGCAACGTATATTATTACACACATACTTAGCATTAGCGTACACACATTTTATTGAAAATCGGACCAAGCAGCTTTAACATTAAGATTAACATGTGTAAGACACTTTATTTGTCTTGTGCATGATCCTGTGCATGAATTATTTTCATTACCTGTTTATTTCTCCAAAATGATCCCTAATTCCATTCACAACTGTTGTCATTCAAAATCACGTGAGGTAAATAAAATTTCAAATTTTGAGTCGATCTCAACTGTATCCAAGAAATCTAATGATTTTATCATGTGTTACGTAATTAGGGGTTTTTAGGGGTCAAACGTCCAAAATTTTGATCACCCATATATCATTTGATATTTGACCTTTCATTTGATATCTTGCCCCTCAAATTGAGCGACCAGAGGGCTCTAAAGTCTTTTATCTATAGCCCTTTACTGAGAGATATTTTGTGAAATGTCATAAAAGCAGATATGTTATCTTACAGTTATGTATCCAAGCAATGTAATGATTTTATCATGCGTTACGTAATTAGAGGTTTTCAGAGGTCAAATGTCCAACATTTTAATCACCCATATCTCAGAGAGGAAATATCTTTGGAAATGCAGTATAGAAGAAAGATGCTCAAAATGATGTACTAAACAATATTCATCTTCAAAATGTCGTTAAACAGCCCCTATAAGGAGATAAGGGATCGGCCCCTAAAACGTTCTTTCCCATATATCTCAGGAACGGTAATGAATTTCAAAACAATTGTTGAACAAAATGTGTTTAAAATTAAACGACCTTTCATTTGATATCAAGAAAAAGGGGCTGAACCCTCAAATTAGGGGACCAGAGGGCTCTAAAGACTTTTATCTATAGCCCTTTACTGAGAGATATTTTGTGAAATGTCATAAAAGCAGATATGTTATCTTACAGTTATGTATCCAAGCGATGTAATGTTTTATCATGTGTTACGTAATTAGGTCCTTTTAGAGGTCAAATGTCCGAAAAATTAATCACCCATATATCAGAGGAAAAATCTTTTGAAATGCAGTATACAGGAAAAGATGCTCAAAATGATGTACTTAACAATATGCACCCTACAAAATTTCGTTAATCGGCCCCTATAAGGGAATAATGGATCAGCCCCTTAAACATTTTTCCCATATATTTCATGAACAGTAACGATTTTCAAACACTTGTTGAACAAAATATGTTTAAAATTAAAAGACCTTTCATTTGATATCAAGAAAAAGGGACTGACCCCTCAAATTAGGGATCTAGATGGGTCTAAAGATAGGGATCAAGATGGGTCTAAAGTCATTTACTGAGATATGTTTTGTAATATGTTATATAAGCAAAATTAGGTAAAATACGTTTATATATCCTAACCATATAATGATTTTCTCATGCGTTACCTAATTAGGGTTTTTAGAGGCCAGAGGTAAAATCTTTTCTATCTCAATTGGAAGAAATGCAAGTATTTAAAAAAGCAACAAAAGAGAACTTATAAAAAGCTCTGCAGGAAAGCAATAGTACTCAACTCCTATCAAGATCATGTTAATTTGTCGAAAATCAAAGTCGATGATGTCATACCACCTTCTAAAAATCGGACGGAAGACCTCCTCGTTGCTCGCAACGAGATCGTGTCTAGTTAGGGTCTTCCGTCTTCAGCGGAAGACCCTACTATTATTCTATTGTTTCTTTTTCACTTTTCTTATTAGGGTCTTCCGTCTTCAGCGGAAGACCCTTCTATTATTCTATTGTTTCTTTTTCACTTTTCTTATTATTATTATTATTATTATTATTCTTTTTTTGTCTTACAAATTTTGTGCAGGCGATTTCTCGGAGATGGCTCTTTCGATTTCTTTCAAATTTACAGGGATAATGCCCCGTCATGTGAAGTTTATACCGCCGCGACAGTTTTTCAAAATTCACTTCCTGTCGGAAGTTATCGTCAGTTTACGATTTTTTAAAAGTCCATTTTGTCTGCGACGTTTCTCAAAAACGAGTGAAGATATTGGAATTAAATTTCTAGAGATGATAGATCTACCGTTTTTCTGGTGCACCTCGGTCAAGAGAATGGCCGCCGTCGCTTCCGTTTGTCACCGGAAGCAAATTTAAAAAATTAAATTTTTCAACTTTTTTATGTTAAAATATTTTTCTGTAGGGTTGATAGTGACCCTTTTTCTGATTCAGAATATGTAATTTGTTTTAAAATCGATCAACGCATTCTCCAAATATTAAGGGTCAAAGTCCTGAAGCGAGAGTCCGAGTAGCTCAGTCGTTAGAGTCGTGGACATATGCCCAGGCGACCCGGGTTCAAGCCTCAAGTGCCGCAAAATTTTTCAACTCATTTTTCGCTTAGACCTACGATTTTATCTTTAAAATAATGAATTCTGTTCTTTTCCGTTTTAATTTTGTAAAAGAAGTTACAATAATAGCGCTTTCCCCCGTATTTGTGTATTGAGATCTAGTTAAAATGTTCAGAAAAATGAATTGTTACATCTTTAATAACACGCTTATACATTGTTCTAACACATGTATATCATTTAGTAATTGTGTTATATGTAATATTTACAATTTAATATTTTAAGTTTAATACAGAAGTCACCGACACTCCCCCCCCCCCCCCAAATCATTTTTAACAGAGATATGAATTTTGGGACATTTGAGTTTCGATTAGCGTGCTTGACGTGTACTGTAGAAAAAAATTCTAACTCCCGAACCCTTCACTTAATCCTAACGAAATTTCGTGTAAATGTACCTCGGACCCCATTGTTACCGTCTTCCAAATATGCAGCGGATTGAACAATTTTGAAGGAATTTCTTAGATCAAACAGCGCGTATTGTCTATACGGGGAATTCAAATTTACACAGTACACGCACCGATCCCCCCCCCCCCCAACCCGATTCACAAAATCATTTAGTTTTTCTGGCCTGATTTTACTTGATCTTTGACCTGTACTTTCAACCTAATACTATTCTAGATTACTCTACTAATGACCAGGCCAATTCGTTCATTTTGAACAGAGTTATGAATTTTGGGGCATTTGAGTTTCAATTAGCGTGCTTGACATGTACTGTAGAAAAAAATTCTAACTCCCGAACCCTTCACTTGATCCTAATGAAATTTCGTGTAAATGTACCTCGGACCCTATTCTTATTGTCTGCCAAATATGCAGCGGATTGAACAATTTAGAAGAAATTCCTGAGATCAAACGGCGAGTATTGCATGTACGGGGAATTAAAATTAACACAGTACACGGGATGTAAGCAGCCGTGTAATATATCTGGTGCATGTATATTTCTTGTTTTCCGTTTAGTCTGTATCTACGATAGCGTGTGAACTACTTATGAATGTTAGAAATGTCAAAATTACTGTCATCGAATTTTTACCGAATAAATTTACATGTTATTGATTTCGTTATTTCTACATTTATAAAGATTTTATCAATCCTGTTGAAAAACAGTCATACATAATAGTAAACGACACGAAAAAAAATCTCATCGCTTGAAATACATGTGTGAAATGCATCAGTCATTGTTTTAGGACTTACCCTAATTGTCGTTAACCGAATCCGAGATCCACACCTCAAAATTCTACTTTCGATTTATTTACGACGAAAATCAAGTTCGGGCTATATAATTCTATGTAAGAAAAAAATTCGTAAAAAATCGAAATAATTTTCTCGTGAGAAAAATGATAGATAGCAGTGTTCTATGATACATTACGCATTATCTAACATCAAAAAATGCGCATGCGATACGGCATTTTCTCAAGTTTTCTAGCTGCGAACATGCCTACCCCCCAAACCACGTGTTTTCAAGCTGTTTGTAAACAGACTGCGCGCACCCCATGAAGTCGGCCTATATGCCCTTTAAGAAATAGTTCCCGATAAAAGTAGAATCAAATTTACAAACTACAGAAATTTCCCTAATCAGAGATATCATTTTTATTCAAATCAAATATGGGAAAATGCAAAATGCGGGCAAGAGAAAAAAATATTCCCTATAAATGTATGGAACTACAATTGACTAAGTTCATTTTCATTGGTGGATTACCGGTGTGATAACTCTAATCTCGCCGGAGCCAAGATTTGCTCTTTCTCTCCTTTTCTTTCTCTCCATTTTTTTTTTTTTTTTTTTTTTTTTGATTTTCTAACAAAAATACTCTTCACAAAGGGGTTGCTGGAATGTAGTACAAGTTGAAAAACACTGTTCCATTTAAATTAAGACAAAAACAGACCTTATTTATTAGGGTCTTCCGTCTTCAGCGGAAGACCCTTCTATTATTCTATTGTTTCTTTTTTACTTTTCTTATTATTATTAGGGTCTTCCGTCTTCAGCGGAAGACCCTTCTATTATTCTATTGTTTCTTTTTCACTTTTCTTATTATTATTAGGGTCTTCCGTCTTCAGCGGAAGACCCTTCTATTATTCTAGTGTTTCTTTTTCACTTTTCTTATTAGGGTCTTCCGTCTTCAGCGGAAGACCCTTCTATTATTCTATTGTTTCTTTTTCACTTTTCTTATTATTCTTTTTTTTTTTTCTTACAAATTTTGTGCAGGCGATTTCTCGGAGATGGGTCGATCGATTTCATTCAAATTTTCAGGGCTAATGCCTCGTCATCTGAAGTTTATACCGCCGTAACAATTTTGCAGGATTCACTTCCGGTCGGAGGTTATAGTCGTTTTACGATTTTTAAAAGTCAATTTTGTCTGCGACGTTTCTCAAAATCGAGTTAAGATAGAGGATTGAAATTTTCAGAGATGATAGATTTCCCACTTTTCTGGTGCACCTCGGTCATATGAATGTCCGCCGTCACTTCCGGTCGTCACCGGAAGCAACTTTTAAAAAATGAATTTTTCAACTTTTTTGTTTTAAAATGTTTTTCCGTGGGATTGATAGTGACCATTTTACTGATTCAGAATATGTAATTTGTTTTAAAATCGATCAACGCGTTCTCGTGATATTAAGCATCAAAGTCCTGAAGCGAGAGTCCGAGTAGCTCAGTCGTTAGAGTCGTGGACATGTGCCCAGGCGACCCGGGTTCAAGCCCCGAGTGCCGATTGTTGTTTCCTCTGTATAGTGCTTGGATTCACATATATATCTTTGAAATGATTGATTATACAAATTTCCCTTTTTGTTTTTAATTCTTCTTTATGGTATAATTTTTGGGATTCAAATTCAATTTTTTATTTTGAAAAAATTATTAAATTTTAATTTAAACTCAAAATACCTGGAACTGATTTAAAAAAAACCATATTTAACCTGCGCTTCCAATATTACGTCTAATGACATGTATTTTGAATTCATTGAATGAAATTGAAATTTTTCAAAATTTTCAAACTCATTGAAATTGTGTTTAAATGACCTCAAACTAATTTTAGAACATGATAACTAAGTTTCGCTTGCAATTCTGCGTCTGATTACATCTTTCTCGAATTGATTGGATGAAATTTAAATTTTTCAAAATTTTTAATCTCATTTAAATCGTGTTAAAATGACCTCAAACTAATTTTAAAACATGATATATTAGTTGCGCTTGCAATTCTGCGTCTGATGACATCTTTTTCGGATTGATTGGATGAAATTTAATTTTTAAAAATTTTTTAAACTCATTTAAATTGTGTTTAAATGACCTCAGAGTAATTTTTAAACATGATATCTAAGTTGCGCTTGCAATTCTGCGTCTGATGACATTCATCACGAATTGATTGGATGAAATTTAAATTTTTGAAAAATTTTAAACTCATTTAAATCGTATTTAAATGACCTCAGACTAATTGTAAAACATGATTTATACGTTGCGCTTGCAATTCTGCGTCTAATGACATCTTTCTCAAATTGATTGCATGAAATTTAAATTTTTAAAATTTTTTAAACTCATTTCAGTTGTGTTAAAATGACCTCAGACTAATTTTTAAACATGATATCTAAGTTGCGCTTGCAATTCTGCGTCTGATGACATCTTTCGCGAATTGATTGGATGAAATTTAATTTTTTCTAAAATTTTAAACTCATTTTAATCGTGTTCAAATGACCTCAGACTAATTTTCAAACATGATATCTAAGTTGCGCTTGCAATTCTGCGTCTGATGACATCTTTCTCGAATTGATTGCACGAAATTTAATTTTTTCTTAAATTTAAAACTCATTTAAATTGGGTTAAAATGACCTCAGACTAATTTTTAAACATGATATCTAAGTTGCGCTTGCAATTCTTCGTCTGATGACATTCATCCCGAATTGATTGGATGAAATTTAAATTTTCCAAAAATTTTAAACTCATTTAAATCGTGTTTAAATGACCTCAGACTAATTTTTAAACATGATATCTAAGTTGCGCTTGCAATTCTGCGTCTAATGACATCTTTCCTGAATTTATTGGATGAGATTTAAATTTTTCAAAAAATTTAAACTCATTTAAATCGTGTTTAAATGAACTCAGACTTATTTTCAATCATGATATCTAAGTTGCGCTTGCAATTCTGCGCCTGGTGACATCTTTGTTGAATTGATTGGATGAAATTTAATTTTTTCTTAAATTTAAAACTCATTTAAATTGTGTTAAAATGACCTCAGACTAATTTTTAAACATGATATCTAAGTTGCGCTTGCAATTCTGCGTCTGATGACATTCATCCCGAATTGATTGGATGAAATTTAAATTTTCCAAAAATTTTAAACTCATTTAAATCGTGTTTAAATGACCTCAGACTAATTTTTAAACATGATATCTAAGTTGCGCTTGCAATTCTGCGTCTGATGACATCTTTCCTGAATTTATTGGATGAGATTTAAATTTTTCAAAAAATTTAAACTCATTTAAATCGTGTTTAAATGACCTCAGACTAATTTTCAATCATGATATCTAAGTTGCGCTTGCAATTCTGCGCCTGGTGACATCTTTGTTGAATTGATTGGATGAAATTTAAATTTTCCAAAAATTTTAAACTCATTTAAATCGTGTTTAAATGACCTCAAACTAATTTTTAAACATGATATCTAAGTTGCGCTTGGAATTCTGCGTCTGATGACATCTTTCCTGAATTTATTGGATGAGATTTAAATTTTTCAAAAAATTTAAACTCATTTAAATCGTGTTTAAATGACGTCAGACTAATTTTCAATCATGATATCTAAGTTGCGCTTGCAATTCTGCGCCTGGTGACATCTTTGTTGAATTGATTGGATGAAATTTAAATTTTTCAAAAATTTTAAACTCATTTAAATCGTGTTTAAATGACCTCAGATTAATTTTTAAACATGATATCTAAGTTGCGCTTGCAATTCTGCGTCTGATGACATCTTTCTCGAATTGATTGCACGAAATTTAATTTTTTCTTAAATTTAAAACTCATTTAAATTGTGTTAAAATGACCTCAGACTAATTTTTTAACATGATATCTAAGTTGCGCTTGCAATTCTGCGTCTGATGACATTCATCCCGAATTGATTGGATGAAATTTAAATTTTCCAAAAAATTTAAACTAATTTAAATCGTGTTTAAATGACCTCAGACTAATTTTTAAACATGATATCTAAGTTGCGCTTGCAATTCTGCGTCTGATGACATCTTTCCTGAATTTATTGGATGAGATTTAAATTTTTCAAAAAATTAAACTCATTTAAATCGTGTTTAAATGATGTCAGACTAATTTCCAATCATGATATCTAAGTTGCGCTTGCAATTCTGCGCCTGGTGACATCTTTGTTGAATTGATTGGATGAAATTTAAATTTTTTAAAAATTTTTAACTCATTTAAATCGTGTTTAAATGACCTCAGACTAATTTTTAAACATGATATCTAAGTTGCGCTTGCAATTCTGCGTCTGATGACATCTTTCCTGAATTTATTGGATGAGATTAAAATTTTTCAAAAAATTTAAACTCATTTAGATCGTGTTAAAATGACCTCAGACTAATTTTCAAACATGATATCTAAGTTGCGCTTGCAATTCTGCGCCTGGTGACATCTTTGTTGAATTGATCGGATGAAATTTAAATTTTTCAAAAATTTTAAACTCATTTAAATCTTGTTAAAATGACCTTAGACTAATTTTAAAACATAATATATTAGTTGCGCTTGCAATTCTACGCCTGGTGACATCTTTGTTGAATTGATTGGATGAAATTTAAATTTTTCAAAAATTTTAAACTCATTTAAATCGTGTTAAAATGACCTCAGACTAATTTTCAAACATGATATATTAGTTGCGCCTGCAATTCTACGCCTGGTGACATCTTTGTTGAATTGATTGGATGAAATTTAAATTTTTCAAAAAATTTAAACTCATTTAAATCGTGTTAAAATGACCTCAGACTAATTTTAAAACATGATATCTAAGTTGCGCTTGCAATTCTGCGTCTGATGACATCTTTCTCGAATTGATTGGATGAAATTTAATTTTTTTGAAAATTTTAAATTTATTTTAATCGTGTTAAAATGACCTCAAACTAATTTTAAAACATGATTTTTATAATGCTCCTGCATTTTTTGCGTCTGATAACATCTTTTTCAAAATTATTGGATGAATTATAGGATTTTAGGTTTTCGAAATTTTCAAACTCATTTAAATCGAGTTAACATGACACCAGACAGATTTAAATTTCGGTCAAAATCTCATCGCATCTTATGAGAAATCGGACGGAAGACCCACTCGTTGCTCGCAACGAGATCGCATCTAGTTGTTATTATTAGGGTCTTCCGTCTTCAGCGGAAGACCCTTCTATTATTCTATTGTTTCTTTTTCACTTTTCTTATTATTATTATTATTATTATTATTATTATTATTCTTTTTTTGTCTTACAAATTTTGTGCAGGCGATTTCTCGGAGATGGCTCTTTCGATTTCTTTCAAATTTACAGGGATAATGCCCCGTCATGTGAAGTTTATACCGCCGCGACAGTTTTTCAAAATTCACTTCCTGTCGGAAGTTATCGTCAGTTTACGATTTTTAAAAGTCCATTTTGTCTGCGACGTTTCTCAAAAACGAGTGAAGATATTGGAATTAAATTTCTAGAGATGATAGATCTACCGTTTTTCTGGTGCACCTCGGTCAAGAGAATGGCCGCCGTCGCTTCCGTTTGTCACCGGAAGCAAATTTAAAAAATTAAATTTTTCAACTTTTTTATGTTAAAATATTTTTCTGTAGGGTTGATAGTGACCCTTTTTCTGATTCAGAATATGTAATTTGTTTTAAAATCGATCAACGCATTCTCCAAATATTAAGGGTCAAAGTCCTGAAGCGAGAGTCCGAGTAGCTCAGTCGTTAGAGTCGTGGACATATGCCCAGGCGACCCGGGTTCAAGCCTCAAGTGCCGCAAAATTTTTCAACTCATTTTTCGCTTAGACCTACGATTTTATCTTTAAAATAATGAATTCTGTTCTTTTCCGTTTTAATTTTGTAAAAGAATTTTAACAGTACACGCACCGACCCCCCCCCCCCCACCCGATTCATAAAATCATTTAGTTTTTCTGGCCTGATTTTACTTGATCTTTGAACTGTACTTTCAACCTAATACTATTCTAGATTACTCTACTAATGACCAGGCCAATTCGTTCATTTTGAACAGAGTTATGAATTTTGGGGCATTTGAGTTTCAATTAGCGTGCTTGACATGTACTGTAGAAAAAAATTCTAACTCCCGAACCCTTCACTTGATCCTAATGAAATTTCGTGTAAATGTACCTCGGACCCTATTCTTATTGTCTGCCAAATATGCAGCGGATTGAACAATTTAGAAGAAATTCCTGAGATCAAACGGCGAGTATTGCATGTACGGGGAATTAAAATTCACGCAGTACACGGGATGTAAGCAGCCGTGTAATATATCTGGTGCATGTATATTTCTTGTTTTCCGTTTAGTCTGTATCTACGATAGCGTGTGAACTACTTATGAATGTTAGAAATGTCAAAATTACTGTCATCGAATTTTTACCGAATAAATTTACATGTTATTGATTTCGTTATTTCTACATTTATAAAGATTTTATCAATCCTGTTGAAATAAAACAGTCATACATAATAGTAAACGACACGAAAAAAAATCTCATCGCTTGAAATACATGTGTGAAATGCATCAGTCATTGTTTTAGGACTTACCCTAATTGTCGTTAACCGAATCCGAGATCCACACCTCAAAATTCTACTTTCGATTTATTTACGACGAAAATCAAGTTCGGGCTATATAATTCTATGTAAGAAAAAAATTCGTAAAAAATCGAAATAATTTTCTCGTGAGAAAAATGATAGATAGCAGTGTTCTATGATACATTACGCATTATCTAACATCAAAAAATGCGCATGCGATACGGCATTTTCTCAAGTTTTCTAGCTGCGAACATGCCTACCCCCCAAACCACGTGTTTTCAAGCTGTTTGTAAACAGACTGCGCGCACCCCATGAAGTCGGCCTATATGCCCTATAAGAAATAGTTCCCCATAAAAGTAGAATCAAATTTACAAACTACAGAAATTTCCCTAATCAGAGATATCATTTTTATTCAAATCAAATATGGGAAAATGCAAAATGCGGGCAAGAGAAAAAAATATTCCCTATAAATGTATGGAACTACAATTGACTAAGTTCATTTTCATTGGTGGATTACCGGTGTGATAACTCTAATCTCGCCGGAGCCAAGATTTGCTCTTTCTCTCCTTTTCTTTCTCTCCATTTTTTTTTTTTTTTTTTTTTTTTTTTGATTTTCTAACAAAAATACTCTTCACAAAGGGGTTGCTGGAATGTAGTACAAGTTGAAAAACACTGTTCCATTTAAATTAAGACAAAAACAGACCTTATTTATTAGGGTCTTCCGTCTTCAGCGGAAGACCCTTCTATTATTCTATTGTTTCTTTTTCACTTTTCTTATTATTATTATTATTATTATTAGGGTCTTCCGTCTTCAGCGGAAGACCCTACTATTATTCTATTGTTTCTTTTTCAATTTTCTTATTATTATTATTATTATTATTCTTTTTTTCCTTACACATTTTGTGCAGGCGATTTCTCGGAGATGGCTCGTGCGATTTTCATCAAATTTTCAGGGATGATGCCTATCTATCTGAAGTTTATACCGCCGTGACAATTTTTGAAAAGTCACTTCCGGTCGGAAGTTATCGTCGTTAAACGATTTTTTATAGTCAATTTTGTCTGTCAGGTTTCTCAAAAACGAGTAAAGATTTAGAGCTGAAATTTTCAAAACTGATAGATCTATCTTTTTTCTAGTGTACCTCGGTCAAGAGAATGTCCTCCGTCACTTCCGGTCGTCACCGGAAGGAAATTTCAAAAATCGAATTTTTCAAGTTTATTGTTTTAAAATAATTTTCTATAATGTTGATAGTGACCCTTTTACTGATTCAGAATATGTGATTTGTTTTAAAATCGATCAACGCATTCTCGAGATATTAAGCGTCAAAGTCCTGAAGCGAGAGCCCGAGTAGCTCAGTCGTTATGGTCGTGGACAGTGCCCAGGCGACCCGGGTTCAAGCCCCGAGTGCCGAAAAAAAATTTTTCGTTTTTTTTGCGTAAACTCACAATTTTATCTTTAAAACGATGAGTTTTATCTTATTTATTCAAAAATCGGACGGAAGACCCACTCGTTGCTCGCAACGAGAACGATCTAGTTATTATTATTATTCTTTTTTTGTCTTACAAATTTTGTGCAGGCGATTTCTCGGAGATGGGTTGTTCGTTTTCGTTCAAATTTTCAGGGATAATTCCGTGCCAACTGAAGTTTATACCGCTACGACAGTTTTTCAAAATTCACTTCCGGTCGGAAGTTATTGTCGTTAAACGATTTTTAAAAGTCAATTTTGTCTGCGACGGTTCTCAAAAACGAGTAAAAATTTATAGCTGAATTTTTTAGAGATGATAGATCTATCTTTTTTCTAGTGTACCTCGGTCAAGAGAATGTCCACCGTCACTTCCGGTCGTCACCGGAAGCAAATTTTAAAAATCGAATTTTTCAACTTTTTTGTTTTAAAATAATTTTCTCTAGGATTGATAGTGACCCTTTTTCTGATTCAGAATATGTAATTTGTTTTAAAATCGATCAACGCATTCTCGAGATATTAAGCGTCAAAGTCCTGAAGCGAGAGCCCGAGTAGCTCAGTCGTTAGAGTCGTGGACATGTGCCCAGGCGACCCGGGTTCAAGCCCCGAGTGCCGATTGTTGTTTCCTCTGTATAGTGCTTGGATTCACATATATATCTTTGAAATGATGGATTATACAAATTTCCCTTTTTGTTTTTAATTCTTCTTTATGGTATAATTTTTGGGATTCAAATTCAATTTTTTATTTTGAAAAAATTATAAAATTTTAATTTAAACTCAAAAAAACTGGAACTGATTTTAAAAAACCATATTTAACCTGCACTTCCAATATTACGTCTAATGACATGTATTTTGAATTCATTGAATGAAATTGAAATTTTTCAAAATTTTCAAACTCATTGAAATTGTGTTTAAATGACCTCAAACTATTTTTAGAACATGATATCTAAGTTTCGCTTGCAATTCTGCGTCTGATGACATCTTTCTCGA
Organism: Magallana ariakensis; assembly: GCA_020458035.1. Lineage (NCBI taxonomy): Eukaryota > Metazoa > Mollusca > Bivalvia > Ostreida > Ostreidae > Magallana > Magallana ariakensis. The sequence goes on from CM035812.1 coordinate 36,106,810, forward strand.
ATTGATTGGATGAAATTTAAATTTTTCAAAATTTTTAAACTCATTTAAATCGTGTTAAAATGACCTCAAACTAATTTTAAAACATGATATATTAGTTGCGCTTGCAATTCTGCGTCTGATGACATCTTTTTCGGATTGATTGGATGAAATTTAATTTTTTAAAAATCTTTAAACTCATTTAAATTGTGTTTAAATGACCTCAGACTAATTTTTAAACATGATATCTAAGTTGCGCTTGCAATTCTGCGTCTGATGACATTCATCACGAATTGATTGGATAAAATTTAAATTTTTCAAAAATTTTAAACTCATTTAAATCGTATTTAAATGACCTCAGACTAATTGTAAAACATAATATATACGTTGCGCTTGCAATTCTGCGTCTGATGACATCTTTCTCAAATTGATTGCATGAAATTTAAATTTTTAAAATTTTTTAAACTCACTTCAGTTGTGTTAAAATGACCTCAGACTAATTTTTAAACATGATATCTAAGTTGCGCTTGCAATTCTGCGTCTGAAGACATTTTTCCCGAATTGATTGGATGAAATTTAAATTTTTTAAAAATTTTAAACTCATTTTAATCGTGTTTAAATGACCTCAGACTAATTTTCAAACATGATTTCTAAGTTGCGCTTGCAATTCTGGGTCTGATGACATTCATCCCGAATTGATTGGATGAAATTTAAATTTTTCAAAAATTTTAAACTCATTTTAATCGTGTTAAAATGACCTCAGACTAATTTTAGTACATGATATCTAAGTTGCGCTTGCAATTCTGGATCTGATGACATTCATCCCGAATTGATTGGATAAAATTTAAATTTTTCAAAAATTTTAAACTCATTTAAATCGTGTTTAAATGACCTCAGACTAATTTTAGAACATGATATCTAAGTTGCGCTTGCAATTCTGGGTCTGATGACATTCATCCCGAATTGATTGGATGAAATTTAAATTTTTCAAAAATTTTAAACTCATTTAAATTGTGTTAAAATGACCACAGACTAATTTTTAAACATGATATCTAAGTTGCGCTTGCAATTCTGCGTCTGATGACATCTTTCGCGAATTGATTGGATGAGATTTAATTTTTTCAAAAATTTTAAACTCATTTTAATCGTGTTCAAATGACCTCAGACTAATTTTCAAACATGATATCTAAGTTGCGCTTGCAATTCTGCGTCTGATGACATCTTCCTCGAATTGATTGCACGAAATTTAATTTTTTTTTTAATTTAAAACTCATTTAAATTGTGTTAAAATGACCTCAGACTAATTTTTTAACATGATATCTAAGTTGCGCTTGCAATTCTGCGTCTGATGGCATTCGTCCCGAATTGATTGGATGAAATTTAAATTTTCCAAAAATTTTAAACTCATTTAAATCGTGTTTAAATGACCTCAGACTAATTTTTAAACATGATATCTAAGTTGCGCTTGCAATTCTGCGCCTGGTGACATCTTTGTTGAATTGATTGGATGAAATTTAAATTTTTCAAAAATTTTAAACTCATTTAAATCGTGTTAAAATGACCTCAGACTAATTTTTAAACATGATATCTAAGTTGAGCTTGCAATTCTGCATCTGATGACACTAATCCCGAATTGATTGGATGAAATTTAAATTTTCCAAAAATTTTAAACTCATTTAAATCGTGTTTAAATGACCTCAAACTAATTTTTAAGCATGATATCTAAGTTGCGCTTGCAATTCTGCGTCTGATGACATCTTTCTTGAATTTATTGGATGAGATTTAAATTTTTCAAAAAATTTAAACTCATTTAAATCGTGTTAAAATGACCTCAGACTAATTTTCAAACATGATATCTAAGTTGCGCTTGCAATTCTGCGCCTGGTGACATTCATCACGAATTGATTGGATGAAATTTAAATTTTTCAAAAATTTTAAACTCATTTAAATCATGTTAAAATGACCTCAGACTAATTTTAAAACATAATATATTAGTTGCGCTTGCAATTCTACGCCTGGTGACATCTTTGTTGAATTGATTGGATGAAATTTAAATTTTTCAAAAATTTTAAACTCATTTAAATCGTGTTAAAATGACCTCAGACTAATTTTCAAACATGATTTATTAGTTGCGCTTGCAATTCTACGCCTGGTGACATCTTTGTTGAATTGATTGGATGAAATTTAAATTTTTCAAAAAATTTAAACTCATTTAAATCGTGTTAAAATGACCTCAGACTAATTTTAAAACATGATATATTAGTTGCGCTTGCAATTCTGCGTCTGATGACATCTTTCTCGAATTGATTGGATGAAATTTAATTTTTTTGAAAATTTTAAATTTATTTTAATCGTGTTAAAATGACCTCAAACTAATTTTTAAACATGATTTTTGTAATGCTCCTGCATTTTTTGCGTCTGATAACATCTTTTTCAAAATTATTGGATGAATTATAGGATTTTAGGTTTTCGAAATTTTCAAACTCATTTAAATCGAGTTAACATGACACCAGACAGATTTAAATTTCGGTCAAAATCTCATCGCATCTTATGAGAAATCGGACGGAAGACCCACTCGTTGCTCGCAACGAGATCGCATCTAGTTATTATTATTATTATTATTCTTTTTTTTTCTTACCGATTTTGTGCAGACGATTTCTCGGAGATGGCTCGATCGATTTCATTCAAATTTTCAAGATTAACGCAGTTTTATCTGAAGTTGATCGCGTTTTAAACATTTTTGAAAATACACTTCCGGTCGGAAGTTATCGTCCGTTTACAATTTTAAAAAGGCAATTTTGTCTGTCAGGTTTCTCAAAAACGAGTAAAGATAAGGGGCTGAAATTTTCAGAGATGATAGATCTACCTATTTTCTGGTGCACCTCGGTCAAGAGAATGCCAGCCGTCACTTCCGGTCGTCGCTGGAAGCAAATTTGAAAAATTTTAATTTTTTGACTTTTTTATTTTTTAATATTTTTCTTTAAATTTTTTATAGTTGATAGTGACCCTTTTTCTGATTCAGAATATGTAATTTGTTTTAAAATCGATTAACGCATTCTCGAGATATAAAGCGTCAAAGTCCTGAAGCGAGAGCCCGAGTAGCTCAGTCGTTATGGTCGTGGACAGTGCCCAGGCGACCCGGGTTCAAGCCCCGAGTGCCGCAAAATTTTTTTTTCGTTTTTTTTGCGTAGACTTACGATTTTATCTTTAAAATGATGAAATTTATCTCATTTAATTAAAAATCGGACGGAAGACCCACTCGTTGCTCGCAACGAGAACGATCTAGTTATTATTAGGGTCTTCCGTCTTCAGCGGAAGACCCTTCTATTATTCTATTGTTTCTTTTTCACTTTTCTTATTATTATTATTCTTTTTTTTTCTTACCGATTTTGTGCAGACGATTTCTCGGAGATGGCTCGATCGATTTCATTCAAATTTTCAGGATCAACGCAGTTTTATCTGAAGTTGATTGTTTTTTAACCATTTTTGAAAATACACTTCCGGTCGGAAGTTATCGTCCGTTTACGATTTTAAAAAGTCAATTTTGTCTGTCAGGTTTCTCAAAAACGAGTAAAGATAAACGGCTGAAATTTTCAGAGATGATAGATCTACCTATTTTCTGGTGCACCTCGGTCAAGAGAATGTCAGCCGTCACTTCCGGTCGTCACCGGAAGCAAATTTGAAAAATTTTAATTTTTCAACTTTTTTATCTTTTAATATTTTTCTTTAAATTTTTTATAGTTGATAGTGACCCTTTTTCTGATTCAGAATATGTAATTTGTTTTAAAATCGATCAACGCATTCTCGAGATATTAAGCGTCAAAGTCCTGAAGCGAGAGCCCGAGTAGCTCAGTCGTTATGGTCGTGGACAGTGCCCAGGCGACCCGGGTTCAAGCCCCGAGTGCCGAAAATTTTTTTTTTCGTTTTTTTTGCGTAGACTCACAATTTTATCTTTGAAACGATGAGTTTTATCTCATTTATTCAAAAATCGGACGGAAGACCCACTCGTTGCTCGCAACGAGAAGTTATTATTCTTTTTTTTTTCTTACCGATTTTGTGCAGACGATTTCTCTGATATGGCTCGCTCGATTTCGTTCAAATTTTCAAGATTTACATGTTTTTATCTAAAGCTGATAGGTTTTTTTCAATTTTTGAATATACACTTTCGGTCGGAAGTTATCGTCCATTTACGATTTTTAAAAGTCAATTTTGTCTGTCAGGTTTCTCAAAAACGAGTAAAGATAAGGGGCTGAAATTTTCAGAGATGATAGATCTACCTATTTTCTGGTGCACCTCGGTCAAGAGAATGCCAGCCGTCACTTCCGGTTGTCACCGGAAGCAAATTTGAAAAATTTTAATTTTTCGACTTTTTTATTTTTTAATATTTTTCTAAAAAGTTTTTATAGTTGATAGTGACCCTTTTTCTGATTCAGAATATGTAATTTGTTTTAAAATCGATCAACGCATTCTCGAGATATTAAGCGTCAAAGTCCTGAAGCGAGAGCCCGAGTAGCTCAGTCGTTATGGTCGTGGACAGTGCCCAGGCGACCCGGGTTCAAGCCCCAAGTGCCGCAAAATTTTTTTTCGTTTTTTTTGCGTAGACTTACGATTTTAGCTTTAAAATGAAGAGTTTTATCTCTTTTATTCTAAAATCGGACGGAAGACCCACTCGTTGCTCGCAACGAGATCGCATCTAGTTGTTATTATTAGGGTCTTCCGTCTTCAGCGGAAGACCCTACTATTATTCTATTGTTTCTTTTTCAATTTTCTTATTATTAGGGTCTTCCGTCTTCAGCGGAAGACCCTTCTATTATTCTATTGTTTCTTTTTCACTTTTCTTATTATTCTTATTCTTTTTTTTTTTTCTTACCGATTTTGTGCAGGCGATTTCTCAGAGATGGCTCGACCGATTTTAGTCAAATTTTCAGGGATGATGCCCCGTCATATGAAGTTTGTACCGCCGTAACAGTTTTTCAAAATTCACTTCCGGTCGGAAGTGATCGTCGTTAAACGATTTTTTAAAAGTCAATTTTGTCTGTCAGGTTTCTCAAAAACGAGTAAAGATGTAGGACTGAAATTTTCAGAGATGATAGATCTATCTTTTTTCTGGTGCACCTGGGTCAAGAGAATGTCCCCCGTCACTTCCGGTCGTCACCGGAAGGAAATTTAAAAAAATTAATTTTTCGACTTTTTTATTTTTTGTTATTTTTCTTTGAACTTTTTACAGTTGATAGTGACCCTTTTACTGATTTAGAATATGTAATTTGTTTTAAAATCGATCAACGCAATCTCGAGATATAAAGCGTCAAAGTCCTGAAGCGAGAGCCCGAGTAGCTCAGTCGTTATGGTCGTGGACATTGCCCAGGCGACCCGGGTTCAAGCCCCGAGTGCCGCAAAATTTTTTTTTTGTATTTTTTGCGGAGACTTACGATTTCATGTTTAAAATGATGGGTTTTATCTCATTTATTCAAAAATCGGACGGAAGACCCACTCGTTGCTCGCAACGAGAACGATCTAGTTATTATTCTTTTTTTTTCTTACCGATTTTGTGCAGACGATTTCTCGGAGATGGCTCGATCGATTTCCTTCAAATTTCCAAGATTAACGCGATCTTATCTGAAGTTGATTGTTTTTTATGCATTTTTGAAAATACACTTCCGGTCGAAAGTTATCGTCCGTTTACGATTTTAAAAAGTCAATTTTGTCTGTCAGGTTTCTCAAAAACGAGCTAAGATATAGGGCTGACATTTTCAGATATGATAGATCTACCATTTTTCTGGTGCACCTCGGTCAAGAGAATGTCAGCCGTTACTTGCGGTCGTCACCGGAAGGAAATTTGAAAAATTGAATTTTTCAACTTTTTTATTTTTTCAGATTTTTATTTGAAATTTTTACACTCTATAGTGACCCTTTTACTGATCCAGAATATGTAATTTGTTTTAAAATCGATCAACGCAGTCTCGAGATATTAAGCGTCAAAGTCCTGAAGCGAGAGTCCGAGTAGCTCAGTCGATATGGTCGTGGACAGTGCCCAGGCGACCCGGGTTCAAGCCCCGAGTGCCGCAAGTTTTTTTTAACTCATTTTTCAATAAGACCTACGATTTTATCTTTAAAATGATGGATTCTGTTCTTTTCCGATTTAATTTTGTAAAAGAAGTTACAATAATAGCGTTTTTCCCCGTATTTGTGTATTGAGATCCAACGCTATGTATTCATACTGAAATAACGTTAAAATGTTGAGAAAAATAAATAGCTGCATCTTTAATACAACGCTTTTACATTGTTCTCACATGTGTATTTCATTTAGTAGTTGTGTAATATGTAATATTTAGAATTTAATATTCTACGTTTAATATAGAAGTCACCGACTTCTCTCCCCCGACCCCCCCCCCCCCCCCGCCCAATTCATAAAATCACTTAGTTTTTTCTGGTCTGCTTTTTCTTGATCTTTGATCTTTGACCTTTACTTTCAACCTAGTACCATTCTAGATTACTGTACTATAACCAGACCAATTCGTTCATTTTTAACAGAGTTATGAATTTTTGGGCATTTCCGTTTCAACTGGCGTGCTTGACATGTACTGTAGAAAAAAATTCTAACTCCCGAGCCCTTCACTCAATCCTTATGAAAATTCGTGTAAATATACCTCGGACCCAATTCTTATTGTCTGCCAAATATGCACCGGATTAAGCAATTTAGAAGAAATTCCTGAGATCAAACGGCGAGTATTGCCTGTACGTGGAATTAAAATTTACACAGTACACGAACCGACCCCCCCCCCCCTCTTCCGATTCACAAAATCATTTAGTTTTTCAGGCCTGATTTTACTTGATCTTTGATATTGGACCTTTACTTTCAGCCTATTACCATTCTAGATTACTGTACTAATGGCCAGACCAGTTCGTTTTATTTTAACAGAGTTATGAATTTTTAGGCATTTGAGTTTCGATTAGCGTGCTTCACATGTACTGTAGAAAAAAATTCTAACTCCCGAGCCCTTCACTCAATCCTAATGAAATTTCGTGTAAATGTACCTCGGACCCCATTCTTATTGTCTGCCAAATATGCAGCGGATTGAACAATTTAGAAGAAATTTCTGAGATCAAACGGCAGGCATTGCCTGTACGGGGAATTAAAATTTACACAGTACACGGGATGTAAGCAGCCGTGTAATATTTCTGGTGCATGTATATTTCTTGTTTTCCGTTTAGTCTGTATCTACGATAGCGTGTGAACTACTTATGAATGTTAGAACTGTGAAAATTACCGTTATCGATTTTTTACCGAATAAATCTACATGTTACTGATTTCGTTATTTCTACATTTATCAAGATTTTACCAATCCTGGCGTAATAAAACAGTCAAACATAATAGTAAACGACACGAAAAAAATTCTCAACGCTGAAATACATGTGTAAAATGCATCAGTCATTGTTTTATCATTCCCCTATTTGTCGTTAACCGAATCCGAGATCCACACCTCAAAATTCTACTTTCGATTTATTTACGACGAAAATCAAGCTATGGCCTTTTCACCCCCCTCTAGAAACAAACACGCATCAATATTTCAAATGACCTCGCATTGTTACAAAACCTGAATACTCAGACATCTTACACGTTGTTTTTCATCTCATACAAAAAATCAGCTCCTGTCCCGGGCGGAAACGCCCCAAATTCAAAGAGAAATTCGGGAATTATTTTGCGTCAGCCATGTTTTGACGTGAACCTTCGATGAAATTCTCTCATGACACCTGCATAAGTTGGGTGTTCTAATCTCACCGGAGCCACAAGATTTGTTCTTTCTCTCCTTTTCTTTCTATCCATTTTTTTTTTTTTTTTTTTTTTTTTTTTGATTTTCTAACAAAAATATTATTCACAAAAGGGGTTGTTGGAATGAAGTACACGTTGAAAAACACTATTCCGTTTAGATTAAGACAAAAACAGACCTTATTTATTAGGGTCTTCCGTCTTCAGCGGAAGACCCTTCTATTATTCTATTGTTTCTTTTTCACTTTTCTTATTGTTATTATTAAGGTCTTCCGTTTCCAACGGAAGACCTTATTGTTATTGCTTTGTTTCTTTTTCCCTTTTATTATTTTTTTTTTTCTTACGCTTTTTTGTACAAGCGTTTTCTTGAAAACGACTCAACCGATTTTCGTGAAATTTTCAGATTTTGTACATATTGATCAAAGCTTGATATATATTTTTTTATTTTAATGACGTCATTTCCGTTCGTGAGATATTGACGTTTTAGCGATTTTCAGAGGGTCTGATTGTCCTGTTATCTCCTCCTAAACGAACAAAGATATTGAATTCAAATTTTCAGGGATGGTAGACCAAAGATTGTAGATGTGTCTAAAGGCATTTATAGTTGTCTGGTTTAAAAGGCGCCGAAGCTCGCCTGGACCCGAAAATTGAGATTAAAAAAACGTCGTAATTTTTTCTGGTTTTCTTTGTTTATCTCTTTTCTGAAAAATATTTTGTTAAAACATGTAATGTAAAACAAGTTTTTATTTACAAGACCTTTCATTTGATATCAAGAAAAAGGGACTGGCCCCTTAAATTAGGGGACCAAAGGGCTCTAAAGTCTTTAATCTGTATTTCTTTACTGAGAGATATTTTGTGAAAGGTTATAGAAGCAAATATGTTTATCTCACAGTTATGAATCCAAGCAATGTAATGATTTTATCATGTGTTACGTAATTAAGGGTTTTTAGGGGCCGAAAGTCCAAAATTTCGATCACCCATATCTCAGAAAGCAAAAATATTTTGAAATGCAGTATAGAAGAAAAGTTGTTCAAAATGATGTTCTTAACAATATGCAACCTTCAAAATTTCGTTAAACGGCCCCTAAAAGGAGATAAGGGATCGGCCCCTAAAACCTTCTTTCTCAAATATCTCCAGAACGGTAACAAATTTCTAAACACTTGTTGAACAAAATGTGTTTAGAATCAAGTGACCTTTTATTTGATATCAAGAAAAAGGGGCTGGCCCCTTAAATTAGGGAACCAAAGGGCTCTAAATTCTTTTATCTATAGCGCTTTACTGAGGGATATTTTGTGAAATGTTATAGAAGCAAATATGTTTATCTCTCAGTTATGTATCCAAGCAATGTAATAATTTTATCATGTGTTATGTAATTAGGGGTTTTTAGGGGCCAAAAGTCCAAAATTTGGATCACCCATATCTCTGAAAGCAAAAATATTTTGAAATGCAGTACAGAAGAAAAGTTGTTCAAAATGATGTTCTTAACAATATGCAACCATCAAAATTTCGTTTAACGGCCCCTATAAGGAGATTAGGGATCGGCCCCTAAAACCTTCTTTCCCATATATCTCAAAAACGGTAACGAATTTCTAAACATTTGTTGACAAAATGTTTTCAGAATTAAATGTCCTTTCATTTGATATCAAGAAAAAGGGGCTGGCCCCTTAAATTAGGGGATCAAAGTGCTCTAAAGTCTTTTATCTGAAGCCGTTTACTGAGAGATATTTTGTGAAATGTTATAGAAGCAAATATGTTTATCTCACAGTTATGTATCCAAGCAATGTAATAATTTTATCATGTGTTATATAATTAGGGGTTTTTAGGGGCCAAAAGTCCAAAATTTGGATCACCCATATCTCAGAAAGGAAACATATTTTGAAATGCAGTACAGAAGAAAAGTTGTTCAAAATGATGTTCTTAACAATATGCAACCATCAAAATTTCGTTTAACGGCCCCTATAAGGAGATTAGGGATCGGCCCCTAAAACCTTCTTTCCCATATATCTCAAAAACGGTAACGAATTTCTAAACATTTGTTGACAGAATGTTTTCAGAATTAAATGTCCTTTCATTTGATATCAAGAAAAAGGGGCTGGCCCCTTAAATTAGGGGATCAAAGGGCTCTAAAGTATTTTATCTATAGCGTTTTACTAATAACTATTTTGTGAAAGGTTATTTAAGCTGAATTAGGTATAATACGTGTATATATCCTTACAATATAATGATTTTCTCTTGCATTACCTAATTAGGGTTTTTAGGAGCCAGAGGTAAACAAGTTTAATCTTTTCTATCTTAATTGGAAGAAATGCAAGTATTTGAAAAAGCAATATAAGAGAACTTATAAAATGCGATACAAAAAAGCATTAGTTCTCAACTCTTTTTTCAAAGTTTTTTTTGTCGAAAATCAAAGTCGATGATGTCATATTTTCTTCTAAAAATCGGACGGAAGACCTCCTCGTTGCTCGCAACGAGATCGTGTCTAGTTATTCTTAATATTCTTTTTCTGCCTTCTTTAAAGCTTTATTTCTCGAAAACTATTCATCCGATTTGCACCAAATTTTCAGGACTTATGCAGCATCGTAGGGGACGAATGTTTTTAGTTACATTTTTTGATGACGTCACTTCCGGTTTAAGATATTGCCGATTTAATGAAATTTTAAGGGTCATTTTGTCCACGCAACTCCTCTGAAACTATTCACGATAGAAAGTTGAAATTTTCAGGGATTGTAGATGAAAGTCTGTAGATGTACCGCATTGTTTTATAATATGGATAATACGCAAGGCGTAGAAGCTCGCCTGAGGTCGAAAATTGACACCAATTTTTTTAATAAAAATTTTGCACATTTTCTGAAATGTTTTTAAACCTGTAAATATTTTGTTAAAACATGTAATGCAAAAGTTGTTTCTATTTCCACGGGCTTTTATTTGATATCAAGAAAAAGGGGCTGGCCCCTCAAATTAGGGGCCAAGAGGGCTCTAAAGTCTTTTTGCAATAACTCTTTACTGAACAATAATTTGTTATCAAGTATAGAAGCAAAAATGTTTATTGTACATCTTTTTATCTAAACAGTACCATACCTAAGTCATATGTTACGTAATTAGGGGTTTCAAGGGGCCAGAAGTCCAAAACTCTGATCATTAATATCTATATAAGGAGAAATATTTTGAAAAGCATTGTAGAAGGAAAGTTGCTCAAAATAATGTTTTTAACAATATGATACCTGAAAAATTGTTGTTGCTGGTCCCATTAAGGAGTTTAAGGGTCGGCCCCTAAAACACAGTTGTTCAGATATCTCTAGAACGGTTAACATTTCGTGAACAGTTGTTGAACAAAATATGTTTATATTTGCGAGACCTTTCATTTGATATCAAGAAAAAGGGGCTGGCCCCTCAAATTAGGGGCCAGGAGGGCTACAAAGTCTTTTTATAATAACTATTTACTGAAAAATAATTTGTTATATATTTTTGAAGCAAAAATGTTCAACTTATGAAGCTTAATTTAAATCTGAAATCCGTTTTAAAATCGGATGATGCATTACAGAGATATAGGAGTTTAAAAATTGATTTTTCCGGAAATTTTGATTCCACATTCTTGGTTAAGAAAATAGTGTTATGTTCAAAGTTAAATTAACTCATACCTAGAATGATTCGATATTTGTTAAGACGTTCTTAAACACATTCGGATTTTTTTTGTCAAGTCGTTCTTGAAATCGTTAAGTTTTTGTTAATTTGTACTTAAAGACATTCGGATTTTGTTAAGTCGTACCAAGAATTATTCGAATTTTTATATCTTTTTGTTTTAATTACTCCTGGTATTGGCTTTAGAGCTCTGCTTCTTACAGGAACATCTAGCTTTTCTTTCGACATTAACGGAAGACCCACTCGTTGCTTTGCAACGAGCTTTGCTCTAGTTATTCTTATTCTTTTTTTTTTTTCTTACCGATTTTGTGCAGGCGATTTCTCAGATATGGCTCGCCCGATTTTAGTCAAATTTTCAGGGATGATGCCCCGTCATATGAAGTTTGTACCACCATAACAGTTTTTTAAAATTCACTTCCGGTCGGAAGTGATCGTCGTTAAACGATTTTTTAAAAGTCAATTTTGTCTGTCAGGTTTCTCAAAAACGAGTAAAGATGTAGGACTGAAATTTTCAGAGATGATAGATCTATCTTTTTTCTGGTGCACCTCGGTGAAGAGAATGTCCGCCGTCACTTCCGGTCGTCACCGGAAGGAAACTAAAAAAAATTAATTTTTCGACTTTTTTATTTGTTGTTATTTTTCTTTACATTTTTTATCGTTGATAGAGACCCCTTTACTGATTTAGAATATGTAATTTGTTTTAAAATCGATCAACGCATTCTCGAGATATTAAGCGTTAAAGTCCTGAAGCGAGAGCCCGAGTAGCTCAGTCGTTATGGTCGTGGACAGTGCCCAGGCGACCCGGGTTCAAGCCCCGAGTGCCGAAAATTTTTTTTTCGTTTTTTTTTCGTAGACTCAAAATTTTATCTTTAAAACGATGAGTTTTATCTCATTTATTCAAAAATCGGACGGAAGACCCACTCGTTGCTCGCAACGAGAACGATCTAGTTATTATTCTTTTTTTTTTCTTACAAATTTTGTGCAGGCGATTTCTCAGAGATGGCTTGCCCGATTCTCTTCAAATTTTCAGGAATAATGCCTCATTATCTGAAGTTTATACCGCCGCTACAGTTTTTGAAAATACACTTCCAGTCGGAAGTTATCGTCGTTAAACGATTTTTAAAAGTGAATTTTGTCTGCGACGTTTCTCGAAAACGAGTAAAGATAAAGGCTTGAAATTTATAGAGATGATAGATCTACCGTTTTCCTGATGTACCTCGGTCAAGAGAATGTCCGCCGTCACTTCCGGTCGGCACCGGAAGTAAATTTCAAAAATCGAATTTTTAAACTTTTTTATTTTAAATTAATTTTCTATATGTTTGATAGTGACCCTTTTACTGACTCCAAATATGTAATTTGTTTTAAAATCGGTTAACGCATTCTCGAGATATTAAGCGTCAAAGTCCTGAAGCGAGAGCCCGAGTAGCTCAGTCGTTATGGTCGTGGACAGTGCCCAGGCGACCCGGGTTCAAGCCCCGAGTGCCGATTTTTTTTTTCGTTTTTTTTTTGCGTAGACTCACAATTCTATCTTTAAAACGATGAGTTTTATCTCATTTACTCAAAAATCGGACGGAAGACCCACTCGTTGCTCGTTATTAGGGTCTTCCGTTTCCAACGGAAGACCCTCTTGTTATTCTACGGTTTCTTTTTCTTTATTATTAAGGTCTTCCGTTTCCAACGGAAGACCTTATTGTTATTCTTCGGTTTCTTTTTCTTCATTATTTTTCTTTTTTTTCCAACAAATTTTGTGCACGCGATTTCTCAAAAACGACTCGACCGATTTTCATCAAATTTACAGATATGATAGATACTGATTTGAACTTTATACGCAATATTTTATTTTGATGACGTCATTTCCGTTTTTGAGATATTGACGTTTTAGCGATTTTCAGAGGGTCGGCTTGTCCTGGGATCTTCTCCTTAACGATTGAAGATATCGAGTTCAAACTTTCAGGGATTGTAGACGAAACATTGAAGATGTGTCTTTAGGCATTCATTTTTATCTGACTCAAAAGGCGCCGAAGCTCGCCTGGACCCGAAAATTGAGATTAAAAAAGCGTCATCATTTTTCGAGGTTTTCCTTGTTTATCTCTTTTCTTGAAAATATTTTGATAAAACATGAAACGCAAAAAAAGTTAAGATTTACAAGACGTTTCATTTGATACCAAGAAAAAGGGGCTGGCCCCTCAAATTAGGGACCTAGAGGGCTTTAAAGTCTTTTATCTATAACCCTTTACTGAGGGATATTTTGTAATAAATTATAGAAGCAAATATGTTTATCTTACAGTTATGTAGCCTAACAGTATTATGATTTTCTCATGTGTTATGTAATTAGGGGTTTTTAGGGGTCAAAAGTCCAAAACTTTGATCACCTATGACTCAAAAAGTAAAAATATTTTGAAATGCAGTATAGAAGAAGAGATGCTCTAAATGATGTACTAAACAATATGCAACCTTCAAAATTTTGTTCAGCGGCCCCAATAAGGAGATAAGGGACCGGCCCCTAAAACGTTCTTTCTCAGATATCTCAAGAACGGTAACGACTTTCTAAACTCTTGTTGAACAAAATGTCTTAAATATTAAATGACCTTTCAATTGATACCAAGAAAAAGGGGCTGGCCCCTCAAATTAGGGACCTAGAGGGCTCTAAAGTCTTTTATCTAAAACCCTTTACTAAGGGATAGTTTGTAATAAATTATAGAAGCAAATATGTTTATCTTACAGTTATGTAGCCTAACAGTATTATGATTTTCTCATGTGTTACGTAATTAGGGGTTTTTAGGGGTCAAAAGTCCAAAACTTTGATCACCTATAACTCAAAAAGGAAAAATATTTTGAAATGCAGTATAGAAGAAGAGATGCTCAAAATGATGTACTTAACAATATGCAAGCTTCAAAATTTTGTTCAGCGGCCCCAATAAGGAGATAAGGGACCGGCCCCTAAAACGTTCTTTCTCAGATATCTCAAGAACGGTATCGAATTTCTTAACACTTGTTGAGAAAAATGTCTTTAAAAGTAAATGACCTTTCATTTGATATTAAGAAAAAGGGGCTGACCCCTCAAATAAGAGACCAAGAGGGGTTTAAATGTTTTCAACTAAACACCTGAAACGAAATAGTATCTGGCCCTTAGAATGTAGACATTTTTCTTCTATTTTAAATCATGTTTAGCTGTTAAATAGCAAAATCAAGGTAGAACATGTATCTCAAATTCTAAAATCAGACGGAAGACCTCCTCGTTGCTCGCAACGAGATCGTGTCTAGTTAGGGTCTTCCGTTTCCAACGGAAGACCCTCTTGTTATTCTACGGTTTCTTTTTATTATTATTTTATATTATTTTTCCTCTGACATTTTTCGAGAGCTATAACTCAAAAACTATTAAGTCGATTTTCACCAAATTTACAGGACTGATAGAACATAACACGTGCTTGCGATTATAAAATTTTGACCTGATGACGTCACTTCCGGTTTGAGATTTTGAAGATTTTGTGAATTTTTAGGGACCATTTTGTCCACGTAACTCCTCCGAAACTAAGGGGTATAGAAAGGTGAAACTTTCAGGAATATGTAGATTGATGTCTGTAGATGATCCTCTGTATTTGACATTGTGGAAAATGCGCACGGCGCCGAAGCTCGCCCGAGGTCGAAAATTAGCACCAAAATTTTTGGCAAAATTTTAACACGTTTTGCAAAATATCTTTTAACCTGTAGATAATTTGTTAAAACATGTAATGCAAAAGTTGTTAAGATTTACACGAGCTTTTGTTTTGTTTTAATAAAAAGGGGCTGGCCCCTTTAATTAGGGGCCAGGAGGGCTCTAAAGTCTTTTAATTTTAACTCTTTACTGAGCAATAATTTGTCATTAATTATAGAAGCAAAAATGTTCATTGTACAGTTGTTTATCTACACAGTACCTTATTTTAAACATTTGTTACGTAATTAGGGGTTTAAAGGGGCCAGAAGATCAAAACTTTGATCATTAATATCTTGAAAAGGAGAAATATTTTGAAAGGCAATGTTGAATAAAAGTTGCTTAAAATAATGTTCTTAAGAACATGGTACCTGCAAATTAATGGTTTATGGCCCCAGTAAGGAGTTTAAGGGTCGGCCCCTAAAACACTGTTGTTCAGATATCTCCAAATCCGTCAACAATTTCTGAACACTTATTAAACAAAATATGTTTATATTAATGAGATCTTTTATTTAATATCAAGAAAAAGGGGCTGGCCCCTCAAATTAGGGGCCAAGAGCGCTCTAAAGTCTTTTTATTATAACTCTTTACTGAAAAATAATTTGTTATTAATTATAGAAGCAAAAATGTTCATTGTACGGCTGTCCATCTATACAGAACCATACCAAAGTCATATATTACGTAATAAGGGGTTTCAAGGGGCCAGAAGTCCAAAACTTTGATCATTATTATCTTGAAAAGAAGAAATATTTTGAAAAGCAATGTAGAACAAAAGTTGCTCAAAATTATGTTCTTAACAATGTGATACCTAAAAATTTTTCGTTGGTGGCCCAAGTAAGGAGTTGAAGGGTCGGCCCCTAAAACACAGGTGTTCTAATATCTCTATAACGGTTAACAATTCGTGAACACTTGTTGAACAAAATATGTTTATATTCGCGAGACCTTTCATTTGATATCAAGTAAAAGGGGCTGGCCCCTCAAATTAGGGGCCGGGAGGGCTACAAAGTCTTTTTATAGTAACCTTTTTCAGAGCGATAATTTGTTATTAATCATAAAAGCAAAAATAAGAGCTTATTAAGCTTAATTTAAAACTGAAATCCGTTTTAAAATCGGCCGATGCATTACAGAGATATAGGTGTTTAAAAATTGACTTTTCCGGAAATGTTGATTCCACATTCTTGGTAAAGAAAATAGTGTTATGTTCAAAGGTAAATTTACTCGTACCTAAAATAATTCGATAATTGTTAAATCGTACTTAAACACATTCGGATTTGTATTTGCTAGGTCGTTCTTGAAATTGATAATGTTTTTGTCAATTCGTACTTAGAATCATTCGGATTTTGTGAACTCGTATCAAAAATAATTCGATTTTTCTCTTTTTGTTTTATTTAGTTATGTTTATTGGTTTAAGAACTCTGCTTCTTAGAGAAACATTTAGCTTTACTTTCGACATAAACGGAAGACCCACTCGTTGCTTCGCAACGAGCTTTGCTCTAGTTATTATTCTTTTTTTTCTTTTTCTGACTTTTTTGGAGCGTTATTTCTCAAAAACTGTTCAACCGATTTGCACGAAATTTTCAGGACTGATTAAGCATCATCGGCGCTACATATTGTTAAATTTTCAAATGATGACGTCACTTCCGGTTTCAGATATTGACGATTTTGTAAATTTTTAAGGGTCATTTTGTCCACGCATCTCCTCCGAAACTAATCAAGATAGAAGCTTGAAATTTTTCCAGGATTGTAGATTAAAGTCTGAAGTTGTACCCCCCTGCTTCCAATTATTAAAATTGCGCAAGGCCTTGAAGCTCGCCTGAACCTGAAAATTAGCACCAAATTTTTTCACGAAATTTTTGAACATTTTCTGTAATATCTTTTGATGAATAAATATTTTGTTAAAACATGTAAAGCAAAATTTGTTTCAATTTCCACGGGCTTTCATTTGATATCAAGAAAAAAGGGCTGGCCCCTCAAATTAGGGGCCAAGAGGGCTCTAAAGTCTTTTTGCAATAACTCTTTACTGAACAATAATTTGTTATCAATTATAGAAGCAACTAGATGCGATCTCGTTGCGAGCAACGAGTGGGTCTTCCGTCCAATTTTTCAGCAGATGCAATGAAATGAGATTTTTGACTGAGATTTAAATCTGTTTGATTTCATGTTAACTCGATTTAAATGCGTTTGAAATTTCGAAAATCCTATAATTCATCCAAGGATTTTGAACAAGATGTCATCCAATCAAACGCAGAATTGCAAGCGCAACTTAGATATCATGTTTAAAATTAGTCTGAGGTCATTTTAACACGATTTAAATGAGTTTCAAATTTCGAAAAAATTAAATTTCATCACATCAATTCGAGAAAGATTTCATCAGACGCAGAAGCGCAAGCACAACTTAGATATCATGTTTTAAAATTAGTCTGAAGTCATTGTAACACAATTTAAATGAGTTAAAGTTTTTGAAAAATAAAATTTCCATCCTAGAAATTCGAAAAAGATGTCATTAGACGAAGAATTATAAGCGCAACTTAGATATCATGTTTTCAAATTAGTTTGATTTCTTTTTTAACACGATTTAAAAGAGTTTAAAAATTTTGAAAAATCTAAATTTCATCCGATCAATTCGAGAAAGATGTCATTAGACGCAGAATCGCAAGCGCAACTTAGATATCCTGTTTTAAAATTAGTTTGAGGTCATTTTAACACGATTTAAATGAGTTTAAAAATTTTGAAAAATTAAATTTCATCCAATCAATTCGAGAAAGATGTCATCAGACGTAGAATCGCAAGCGCAACTTAGATATTATGTTTTAAAATTAGTTTGAGGTCATTTTAAGACGATTTAAATGAGTTTAAACTTTTTGAAAAATTTAAATTTCATCCAATTAATTCGAGAAAGATGTCATCAGACGCAGAATCGCAAGCGCAACTTAGATATCATGTTTTAAAATTAGTTTAAGGTCATTTTAACACGATGTAAATGAGTTTAAAAAATTTGAAAAATTAAATTTCATCCAATCAATTTGAGAAAGATGTCATCAGACGCAGAATCGCAAGCGCAACTTAGATATCATGTTTTCAAATTAGTTAAAGGTCATTTTAACACGATTTAAATGAGTTAAAAAAATTTGAAAAATTTAAATTTCATCCAATCAATTCCAGAAAGATGTCATCAGACGCAGAATCGCAAGCGCAACTTAGATATCATGTTTTAAAATTAGTTTGAGGTCATTTTAACACGATTTAAATGAGTTTAAAATTTTTGAAAAAATTTAAATTTCATCCAATCAATTCAACAAAGATGTCACCAGGCGCAGAATTGCAAGCGCAACTTAGATATCATGATTGAAAATTAGTCTGAGGTCATTTAAACACGATTTAAATGAGTTTAAATTTTTTGAAAAATTTAAATCTCATCCAATAAATTCAGGAAAGATGTCATCAGACGCAGAATTGCAAGCGCAACTTAGATATCATGTTTAAAAATTAGTCTGAGGTCATTTAAACACGATTTAAATGAGTTTAAAATTTTTGGAAAATTTAAATTTCATCCAATCAATTCGGGATGAATGTCATCAGACGCAGAATTGCAAGCGCAACTTAGATATCATGTTTAAAAATTAGTCTGAGGTCATTTTAACACAATTTAAATGAGTTTTAAATTTAAAAAAAAATTAAATTTCGTGCAATCAATTCGAGAAAGATGTCATCAGACGCAGAATTGCAAGCGCAACTTAGATATCATGTTTGAAAATTAGTCTGAGGTCATTTGAACACGATTAAAATGAGTTTAAAATTTTTGAAAAAATTAAATTTCATCCAATCAATTCGCGAAAGATGTCATCAGACGCAGAATTGCAAGCGCAACTTAGATATCATGTTTAAAAATTAGTCTGTGGTCATTTTAACACAATTTAAATGAGTTTAAAATTTTTGAAAAATTTAAATTTCATCCAATCAATTCGGGATGAATGTCATCAGACCCAGAATTGCAAGCGCAACTTAGATATCATGTTCTAAAATTAGTCTGAGGTCATTTAAATACGATTTAAATGAGTTTAAAATTTTTGAAAAATTTAAATTTCATCCAATCAATTCGGGATGAATGTCATCAGAGGCAGAATTGCAAGCGCAACTTAGATATCATGTTCTAAAATTAGTGTGAGGTCATTTAAACACGATTTAAATGAGTTTAAAATTTTTGAAAAATTTAAATTTCATCCAATCAATTCGGGATGAATGTCATCAGACCCAGAATTGCAAGCGCAACTTAGAAATCATGTTTGAAAATTAGTCTGAGGTCATTTAAACACGATTAAAATGAGTTTAAAATTTTTGAAAAATTTAAATTTCATCCAATCAATTCGGGAAAAATGTCTTCAGACGCAGAATTGCAAGCGCAACTTATGTTTAAAAATTAGTCTGAGGTCATTTTAACACGATTTAAATGAGTTTAAAAATTTTGAAAAATTTAAATTTCATCCAATCAATTCGAGAAAGATGTCATCAGACGCAGAATTGCAAGCGAAACTTAGATATCATGTTCTAAAATTAGTTTGAGGTCATTTAAACACAATTTCAATGAGTTTGAAAATTTTGAAAAATTTCAATTTCATTCAATGAATTCAAAATACATGTCATTAGACGTAATATTGGAAGCGCAGGTTAAATATGGTTTTTTAAAATCAGTTCCAGGTATTTTGAGTTTAAATTAAAATTTTATAATTTTTTCAAAATAAAAAATTGAATTTGAATCCCAAAAATGATACCATAAAGAAGAATTAAAAACAATAAGGGAAATTTGTATAATCCATCATTTCAAAGATATATATGTGAATCCAAGCACTATACAGAGGAAACAACAATCGGCACTCGGGACTTGAACCCGGGTCGCCTGGGCACATGTCCACGACTCTAACGACTGAGCTACTCGGACTCTCGCTTCAGGACTTTGATGCTTAATATCACGAGAACGCGTTGATCGATTTTAAAACAAATTACATATTCTGAATCAGTAAAATGGTCACTATCAATCCCACAGAAAAACATTTTAAAACAAAAAAGTTGAAAAATTCATTTTTTTAAAGTTGCTTCCGGTGACGACCGGAAGTGACGGCGGACATTCATTTGACCGAGGTGCACCAGAAAAGTGGGAAATCTATCATCTCTGAAAATTTCAATCCTCTATCTTAACTCGATTTTGAGAAACGTCGCAGACAAAATTGACTTTTAAAAATCGTAAAACGACTATAACTTCCGACCGGAAGTGAATCTTGCAAAATTGTTACGGCGGTATAAACTTCAGATGACGAGGCATTAGCCCTGAAAATTTGAATGAAATCGATCGAGCCATCTCCGAGAAATCGCCTGCACAAAATTTGTAAGAAAAAAAAAAAAGAATAACTAGAGCAAAGCTCGTTGCAAAGCAACGAGTGGGTCTTCCGTTAATGTCGAAAGAAAAGCTAGATGCTCCTGTAAGAAGCAGAGCTCTAAAACCAATACCAGGATTTTTAAAACAAAAAGATATAAAAAAATCGAATAATTCTTGGTACGACTTAACAAAATCCGAATGACTTTAAGTACGAATTAACAAAAATCTTACCGATTTCAAGAACGACTTGACAAAAAAAATCCGAATGTGTTTAAGAACGACTTAACAAATATCGAATAATTCTAGGTACGAGTTAATTTAACTTTGAACATAACCTTATTTTCTTAACCAAGAATGTGGAATCAAAATTTCCGGAAAAATCAATATTTAAACCCATATATCTCTGTAATGCATCGTCCGATTTTAAAACGGATTTCAGATTTAAATTAAGCCTAATAAGTTGAACATTTTTGCTTCAATAATATATAACAAATTATTTTTCAGTAAATAGTTATTATTAAAAGACTTTGTAGCCCTCCTGGCCCCTAATTTGAGGGGCCAGCCCCTTGTTCTTGATATCAAATGAAAGGTCTTGCAAATATAAACATATTTTGTTCAACAACTGTTCACGAATTGTTAACCGTTCTACAGATATCTGAACAACTGTGTTTTAGGGGCCGACCCTTAAACTCCTTAATGGGGCCACCAACAAAAAAGGTTTAGGTATTATATTATTAAAAACATTATTTAGAGCAACTTTTCTTCTACAATGCTTTTCAAAATATTTCTCCTTTTCTAGATATTAATGATCAGAGTTTTGGACTTCTGGCCCCTTGAAACCCCTAATTACGTAACATATGACTTAGGTATGGTACTGTATAGATAAATAACTGTACAAAGAATATTTTTGCTTCTATAATATATAACAAATTATTTTTCAGTAAAACGTTATTATTAATAGATTTAAGAGCCCATTTGGCCCCTAATTTAAGGGGCCAGCCCTTTTTTCTTGATATCAAATGAAAGATCTCGCAAATATAAACATATTTTGTTCAACAAGTGTTCAGGAATTGTTGACCGTTCTAGAGATATCTGAACTAATGTGTTTTAGGGGCGACCCTTTAACTCCTTACTGGGGCCACCAACAAATTTTTATTAGGTAGCATATTGTTGAGAACATTATTTTAAGCATTTTTTGTTCTACAATGCTTTTCAAAATATTTCTCCTTTTCTAGATATTAATGATCAAAGTTTTGGACTTCTTGCCCCTTAAAACCCCTAATTACGTAACATATGATTAAGGTGTGGTACTGTATAGATAAACAGCTGTACAATAAACATTTTTGCTTCTATAATTGATAACTAATTATTGTTCAGTAAAGAGTTATTGCAAAAAGACTTTAGAGCCCTCTTAGCCCCTTATTTGAGGGGCCAGCCCTTTTTTCTTGATATCAAATGAAAGCCCGTGGAAATTGAAACAACTTTTGCATTACATGTTTTAACAAAATATTTATACATCAAAAGATATTACAGAAAATGTTCGAAAATTTTGTGAAAAAATTTGGTCCTAATTTTCAGGTTCAGGCGAGTTTCGAGGCCTTGCGCAATTTTAATAACTGGAAGCAGGGGGGTACAACTTCAAACATTTATCTACAATCCTGTAAAAATTTAAAGCTTCTATCTTGATTGGTTTCGGAGGAGATGTGTGGACAAAATGACCCTTAAAATTTTACAAAATCGTCAATATCTGAGACCGGAAGTGACGTCATCATTCGGAAATTTAATAATTTGTAGCGCCGATGATCCTCTATCAGTCCTGAAAATTTCTTGTAAATCGGTTGGATAGTTTTTGAGGAATAACGCTCCAAAAAAGTCAGAAAAAGAAAAAAAAGAATAACTAGAGCAAAGCTCGTTGCAAAGCAACGAGTGGGTCTTCCGTTAATGTCGAAAGAAAAGCTAAAAGTTCCTGTAAGAAGCAGAGCTCTAAAACCAATACCAGGAAAAATTTAAACAAAAAGATATAAAAAATTGAATAATTCTTGGTACGACTTAACAAAATCCGAATGACTTTAAGTACGAATTAACAAAAACCTTAACGATTTCAAGAACGACTTAACAAAAAAATCCGAATGTGTTTAAGAACGACTTAACAAATATCGAATCATTCTAGGTACGAGTTAATTTAACTTTGAACAGAAAACTATTTTCTTAAACACGAATGTGGAATCAAAATTTCCGGTAAAATCAATTTTTAAACCCCTATATCTCTGTAATGCATCGTCCGATTTTTAAAAGGATTTCAGATTTAAATTAAGCTTAATAAGTTGAACATTTTTGCTTCAATAATACATAACAAATTATTTTTCAGTAAATAGTTATTATTAAAAGACTTTGTAGCCCTCCTGGCCCCTAATTTGAGGGGTCAGCCCCTTTTTCTTGATATCAAATGAAAGGTCTCGCAAAAATAAACATATTTTGTTCAACAACTGTTCACAAATTGTTTACCGTTCTAGAGATATCTGAACAAATGTGTTTTAGGGGCCGACCCTTGAACTCCTTAATGGGGCCAAAGACCAAAAATTTAAAGGCAGCATAAGGTTCACAACATTATTTTGAGCAACTTTTCTTCTACAATGCTTTACAAAATATTTCTCTTTTTTCAGATATAAATGATCAAAGTTTTGGACTTCTGGCCCCTTAAAACCCCTAATTACGTAACATATGATTTCTGTATGGTACTATGTAGATAAACAGCTGCACAATAAACATTTTTGCTTCTATAATTGATAACAAATTATTTTTCAGTAAAGAGTTATTAATAAAATTCTTTAGAGCCCTCTTGGCCCCTTATGTAAGGGGCCAGCCCCTTTTTTATGATATCAAATGAAAGAGCGTGTAAATCTAAACAACTTTTGCATTACATGTCTTAACAAAATATTTACACATTCAGAAATAATTTAGAAAATGTGCAAAAATTTCGTGAAAAAATTTGCTGCCAATTTTCGAGCTCGGGCGAGCTTCGGAGCCTTGCGCATTTTCCTCAATATCAAACCCAGAGAGTCATCTACAGACATTCATCTACTATCCCTGAAAGTTTCATGTTTTTATCTTTATTAGTTTTGGAGGAGTTAGGTGGACAAAATGGTCCTTAAAAATTCACTTAACCCTAAAAATCTCAAACCGGAAGTGACGTCCTAAGCCCAAAATTTAACAACCTCAAGTACTTTTGATGTTCTATCTGTCCTGCAAATTTTATTCAAATCGGTCCAGTAGTTCAGGAGTAATAGCGTCCGAAAAAAGTCAGAAAAAAAATAATAATAATAAAAATAATCAATAGAATAACAAGAGGGTCTTCCGTTGGAAACGGAAGACCCTAATAAAGAAAAAGAAACCGTAGAATAACAATAGGGTCTTCCGTTGGAAACGGAAGACCCTAAAATGTTTATTGTACAGCTGTTTATCTATACAGTACCACATCTTAATCATATGTTACGTAATTAGGGGTTTCAAGGGGCCAAAAGTCCAAAACTTTGATCATTAATATCTAGAAAAGGAGAAATATTTTGAAAAGCATTGTAGAAGAAAAAGTGCTTGAAATAATGTTCTCAACAATATGCTAACTAAAAAAAATTTGTTGGTGGCCCCAGTAAGGAGTTTAAGGGTCGGCCCCTAAAACACATTAGTTCAGATATCTCTAGAACGGTCAACAATTCCTGAACACTTGTTGAATAAAATATGTTTATATTTGCAAGATCTTTCATTTGATATCAAGAAAAAGGGGCTGGCCCCTTAAATTAGGGGCCAAGAGGGCTCTTAAGTCTATTAATAATAACTTTTTACTGAAAAATAATTTGTTATATATTATAGAAGAAAAAATATTCTTTGTACAGTTATTTATCTATACCGTACCATACCTAAGTCATATGTTACGTAATTAGGGGTTTCAAGGGGCCAGAAGTCCAAAACTCTGATCAGTAATAGCTAGAAAAGGAGAAATATTTTGAAAAGCATTGTAGAAGAAAAGTTGCTCAAAATAATGTTTTTAATAATATAATACCTAAACTTTTTTTGTTGGTGGCCCCATTAAGGAGTTTAAGGGTCGGCCCCTAAAACACAGTTGTTCAGATATCTCTAGAACGGTTAACAATTCGTGAACAGTTGTTGAACAAAATATGTTTATTTTTGCAAGACCTTTCATTTGATATCAAGAAAAAGGGGCTGGCCCCTCAAATTAGGGACCTAGAGGGCTCTAAAGTCTTTTATCTAAAACCCTTTACTAAGGGATAGTTTGTAATAAATTATAGAAGCAAATATGTTTATCTTACAGTTATGTAGCCTAACAGTATTATGATTTTGTCATGTGTTACGTAATTAGGGGTTTTTAGGGGTCAAAAGTCCAAAACTTTGATCACCTATAACTCAAAAAGGAAAAATATTTTGAAATGCAGTATAGAAGAAGAGATGCTCAAAATGATGTACTTAACAATATGCAAGCTTCAAAATTTTGTTCAGCGGCCCCAATAAGGAGATAAGGGACCGGCCCCTAAAACGTTCTTTCTCAGATATCTCAAGAACGGTATCGAATTTCTTAACACTTGTTGAGAAAAATGTCTTTAAAAGTAAATGACCTTTCATTTGATATTAAGAAAAAGGGGCTGACCCCTCAAATAAGAGACCAAGAAGGGTTTAAATGTTTTCAACTAAACACCTGAAACGAAATAGTATCTGGCCCTTAGAATGTAGACATTTTTCTTCTATTTTAAATCATGTTTAGCTGTTAAATAGCAAAATCAAGGTAGAACATGTATCTCAAATTCTAAAATCAGACGGAAGACCTCCTCGTTGCTCGCAACGAGATCGTGTCTAGTTATTAGGGTCTTCCGTTTCCAACGGAAGACCCAATTGTTATTCTACGGTTTCTTTTTCTTTATTATTAGGGTATTATTATTATACTTTTTCTTTTTTTTCTGACTCCTTTTCGGCTTCATAACTCAAAAAGTCTTCAATCAATTTCATTGAAACTTTCAGCGATTGTTGCAAGTCTACGTCCCTCAAAGATGTTAAAGCTTCAATGACAACGTCACTTCCGTTTTGACGTTACGTCATTTTTAAAATTAAAAAAAAATCATTTTGTCCGGGGCATTTCTCAAAAACGCTATAAGATAGAAGCTTGAAATTTTTCGTGGTTATGAATTTGTCAATTTACTTGTGCAATAAGGCTGGAAATGGAAATCCGTAACTTCCGGTCGAAACCGGACGTGAATCAAATTTTTCGAAAATTTGAATTTTATAATTTAATTAAAAATGTAAACGTGTTTTGTAGAGCTTATCAAGCTGAATCTAACACAAAAAGCCGTTTTAAAATCAGACAATGCATAACAGAGATATTGGGGTTTAAAAATAGGTTTTTCCGGAAATTTTGATTCCGCATTCTGGGTTAAGAAAATAGTATTAAGTTCAAAGTGAAATTAACTCGTACCTAAAATAATTCGAAATTTATTAAGTCGTACTTCAACTCATTCGAATTTTTTTTGTCAAGTCGTTCTTGAAATCGTTAAGGTTTTTGTTAAGTCGTACTTAGAATCATTCGGATTTTGTTAAGTCGTACCAAGAATTATTCGATTTTTTATATTTTTTTAAAGTGACTTTGTTTATTAGTTTAAGAACTCTGCTTCTTACAGGAACTTAGAGCTTTACTTTTTTTGACATTAACGGAAGACCCACTCGTTGCTTAGCAACGAGCTTTGCTCTAGTTATTATTCTTTTTTTTCTTTTTCTGACTTTTTTGAAGCGTTGTTTCTCAAAAACTATTCAACCGATTTGCACGAAATTTTTAGGACTGATAGAGCATCATCGGCGCTACATAATGTCAATTTTTTAAATGATGACGTCACTTCCGGTTTCAGATATTGATGATTTTGTAAATTTTTAAGGGTCATTTTGTCCACGCATCTCCTCCGAAACTAATCAAGATAGAAGCTTGAAATTTTTCCAGGATTGTAGATTAAAGTCTGAAGTTGTACCCCCTTGCTTCCAATTATTAAAATTGCGCAAGGCCTCGAAGCTCGCCTGAACCTGAAAATTAGCACCAAATTTTTTCACGAAATTTTCGAACATTTTCTCTAATATCTTTTGATGTATAAATATTTTGTTAAAACATGTAATGCAAAAGTTGTTTCAATTTCCACGGGCTTTCATTTGATATCAAGAAAAAAGGGCTGGCCCCTCAAATTAGGGGCCAAGAGGGCTCTAAAGTATTTTTGCAATAACTCTTTACTGAACAATAATTTGTTATCAATTATAGAAGCAAAAATGTTTATTGTACAGCTTTTTATCTATACAGTACCACACCTTAATCATATGTTATGTAATTAGGGGTTTCAAAGGGCCAGAAGTCCAAAACTTTGATCATTAATATCTAGAAAAGGAGAAATATTTTGAAAAGCATTGTAGAACAAAAAATGCTTAAAATAATGTTCTCAACATTATGCTACCTAAAAAAAAATTGTTGGTGGCCCCAGTAAGGAGTTTAAGGGTCGGCCCCTAAAACACATTAGTTCAGATATCTCTAGAACGGTCAACAATTCCTGAACACTTGTTGAACAAAATATGTTTATATTTGCGAGATCTTTCATTTGATATCAAGAAAAAAGGGCTTGCCCCTTAAATTAGGGGCCAAGAGGGCTCTTAAGTCTATTAATAATAACTTTTTACTGAAAAATAATTTGTTATATATTATTGAATAAAAAATGTTCAACTTATTAAGCTTAATTTAAATCTGAAATCCGTTTTAAAATCGGACGATGCATTACAGAGATATAGGGGTTTAAAAATTAATTTTTCCGGAAATTTTGATTCCACATTCTTGGTTAAGAAAATAGTGTTATGTTCAAAGTTAAATTAACTCGTACCTAGAATGATTCGATATTTGTTAAGTCGTTCTTAAACACATTCGGATTTTTTTTGTCAAGTCGTTCTTGAAATCGTTAAGGTTCTTGTTAATTCGTACTTAAAGTCATTCGGATTTTGTTAAGTCGTACCAAGAATTATTCGATTTTTTATATCTTTTTGTTTTAAAACTCCTGGTATTGGTTTTAGAGCTCTGCTTCTTATAGGAACATCTAGCTTTTCTTTCGACATTAACGGAAGACCCACTCGTTGCTTTGCAACGAGCTTTGCTCTAGTTATTCTTTTTTTTCTTTTTCTGACTTTTTTGGAGCGTTATTTCTCAAAAACTGTTCAACCGATTTGCACGAAATTTTCAGGACTGATTAAGCATCATCGGCGCTACATATTGTTAAATTTTCAAATGATGACGTCACTTCCGGTTTCAGATATTGACGATTTTGTAAATTTTTAAGGGTCATTTTGTCCACGCATCTCCTCCGAAACTAATCAAGATAGAAGCTTGAAATTTTTCCAGGATTGTAGATTAAAGTCTGAAGTTGTACCCCCCTGCTTCCAATTATTAAAATTGCGCAAGGCCTTGAAGCTCGCCTGAACCTGAAAATTAGCACCAAATTTTTTCACGAAATTTTTGAACATTTTCTGTAATATCTTTTGATGTATAAATATTTTGTTAAAACATGTAAAGCAAAATTTGTTTCAATTTCCACGGGCTTTCATTTGATATCAAGAAAAAAGGGCTGGCCCCTCAAATTAGGGGCCAAGAGGGCTCTAAAGTCTTTTTGCAATAACTCTTTACTGAACAATAATTTGTTATCAATTATAGAAGCAAAAATGTTTATTGTACAGCTGTTTATCTATACAGTACCACATCTTAATCATATGTTACGTAATTAGGGGTTTCAAGGGGCCAAAAGTCCAAAACTTTGATCATTAATATCTAGAAAAGGAGAAATATTTTGAAAAGCATTGTAGAAGAAAAAGTGCTTGAAATAATGTTCTCAACAATATGCTAACTAAAAAAAATTTGTTGGTGGCCCCAGTAAGGAGTTTAAGGGTCGGCCCCTAAAACACATTAGTTCAGATATCTCTAGAACGGTCAACAATTCCTGAACACTTGTTGAACAAAATATGTTTATATTTGCAAGATCTTTCATTTGATATCAAGAAAAAGGGGCTGGCCCCTTAAATTAGGGGCCAAGAGGGCTCTTAAGTCTATTAATAATAACTTTTTACTGAAAAATAATTTGTTATATATTATAGAAGAAAAAATATTCTTTGTACAGTTATTTATCTATACAGTACCATACCTAAGTCATATGTTACGTAATTAGGGGTTTCAAGGGGCCAGAAGTCCAAAACTCTGATCAGTAATAGCTAGAAAAGGAGAAATATTTTGAAAAGCATTGTAGAAGAAAAGTTGCTCAAAATAATGTTTTTAATAATATAATACCTAAACTTTTTTTGTTGGTGGCCCCATTAAGGAGTTTAAGGGTCGGCCCCTAAAACACAGTTGTTCAGATATCTCTAGAACGGTTAACAATTCGTGAACAGTTGTTGAACAAAATATGTTTATTTTTGCAAGACCTTTCATTTGATATCAAGAAAAAGGGGCTGGCCCCTCAAATTAGGGACCAGGAGGGGTACAAAGTCTTTTAATAATAACTATTTACTGAAAAATAATTTGTTATATATTATTGAAGCAAAAATGTTCAACTTATTTAGCTTAATTTAAATCTGAAATCCGTTTTAAAATCGGACGATGCATTACAGAGATATAGGGGTTTAAAAATTGATTTTTCCGGAAATTTTGATTCCACATTCTTGGTAAAGAAAATAGTGTTATGTTCAAAGTTAAATTAACTCGTACCTAGAATGATTCGATATTTGTTAAGTCGTTCTTAAACACATTCGGATTTTTTTTTTGTCAAGTCGTTGTTGAAATCGCTAAGGTTTTTGTTAATTCGTACTTAAACTCATTCGGATTTTGTTAAGTCGTACCAAGAATTATTCGATTTTTTTATATCTTTTTGTTTTAAAACTCCTGGTATTGGTTTTAGAGCTCTGCATCTATCTTTTCTTTCGACATTAACGGAAGACCCACTCGTTGCTTTGCAACGAGCTTTGCTCTAGTTCTTTTTTTTCTTTTTCTGACTTTTTTGGAGCGTTATTTCTCAAAAACTATTCGACCGATTTGCACGAAATTTTCAGGACTGATTAGGCATCATCAGCGCTACATATTGTCAAATTTTCAAATGATGACGTCACTTCCGGTTTCAGATATTGACGATTGTGTAAATTTTTAAGGGTCATTTTGTCCACGCATCTCCTCCGAAACTAATCAAGATAGAAGCTTGAAATTTTTCCAGGATTGTAGATTAAAGTCTGAAGTTGTACCCCCTGCTTCCAATTATTAAAATTGCGCAAGGCCTCGAAGCTCGCCTGAACCTGAAAATTAGGACCAAATTTTTTCACAAAATTTTCGAACATTTTCTCAAATATCTTTTGATGTATAAATATTTTGTTAAAACATGTAATGCAAAAGTTGTTTCAATTTCCACGGGCTTTCATTTGATATCAAGAAAAAAGGGCTGGCCCCTCAAATTAGGGGCCAAGAGGGCTCTAAAGTCTTTTTGCAATAACTCTTTACTGAACAATAACTTGTTATCAATTATAGAAGCAAAAATGTTAATTGTACAGCTGTTTATCTATACAGTACCACACCTTAATCATATGTTACGTAATTAGGGGTTTCAAGGGGCCAGAAGTCCAAAACTTTGATCATTAATATCTAGAAAATGAGAAATATTTTGAAAAGCATTGTAGAAGAAAAAATGCCTAAAATAATGTTCTTAACAATATGCTACCTAAAAAAAATTTGTTGGTGGCCCCAGTAAGGAGTTTAAGGGTTGGCCCCTAAAACACATTAGTTCAGATATCTCTAGAACGGTCAACAATTCCTGAACACTTGTTGAACAAAATATGTTTATATTTGCTAGATCTTTCATTTGATATCAAGAAAAAAGGGCTGGCCCCTTAGATTAGGGGCCAAGAGGGCTCTTAAGTCTATTAATAATACTTTTTACTGAAAATTAATTTGTTATATATTATAGAAGAAAAAATATTCTTGTACAGTTATTTATCTATACAGTACCATACCTAAGTCATATATTACGTAATTAGGGGTTTCAAGGGGCCAGAAGTCCAAAACTCTGATCAGTAATAGCTAGAAAAGGAGAAATATTTTGAAACGCATTGTAGAAGAAAAGTTGCTCAAAATAATGTTTTTAATAATATAATACCTAAACCTTTTTTGTTGGTGGCCCCATTAAGGAGTTTAAGGGTCGGCCCCTAAAACACAATTGTTCAGATATCTCTAGAACGGTTAACAATTCGTGAACAGTTGTTGAACAAAATATGTTTATATTTGCAAGACCTTTCAATTGATATCAAGAAAAAGGGGCTGGCCCCTCAAATTAGGGGCCAGAAGGGCTACAACGTCTTTTAATAATAACTATTTACTGAAAAATAATTTGTTATATACTATTGAAGCAAAAATGTTCAACTTATTAAGCTTAATTTAAATCTGAAATCCGTTTTAAAATCGGACGATGCATTACAGAGATATAGGGGTTTAAAAATTGATTTTTCCGGAAATTTTGATTCCACATTCTTGGTTAAGAAAGTAGTGTTATGTTCAAAGTTAAATTAACTCGTACCTAGAATGATTCGATATTTGTTAAGTCGTTCTTAAACACATTCGGATTTTTTTTGGTCAAGTCGTTCTTGAAATCGGTAAGAGTTTTGTTAACTCGTACTTAAAGTCATTCGGATTTTGTTAAGTCGTACCAAGAATTATTCGATTTTTTATATCTTTTTGTTTTAAAACTCCTGGTATTGGTTTTAGAGCTCTGCTTCTTACAGGAACATCTAGCTTTTCTTTCGACATTAACGGAAGACCCACTCGTTGCTTTGCAACGAGCTTTGCTCTAGTTATTATTATTATACTTTTGCTTTTTTTTCTGACTCCTTTTCGGCTTCATAACTCAAAAAGTCTTCAATCAATTTCAATGAAACTTTCAGCGATTGTTGCAAGTCAGCGTCCCTCAAAGATGTTAAAGCTTCAATGACAACGTCACTTCTGTTTTGACGTTACGTCATTTTTAAAATTTTAAAAAAGTCATTTTGTCCGGGGCATTTCTCAAAAACGCTTTAAGATAGAAGCTTGAAATTTTCCGTGGTTATGAATTTGTCAATTTACCTGTGCAATAAGGCTGGAAATGGAAATCCGTAACTTCCGGTCGAAACCGGAAGTGATTCAAATTTTTCAAAAATTTGAATTTTTTAATCAAATTAAAAATGTAAACGTGTTTTGTAGAGCTTATAAAGCTGCATCTAACACAAAAAGCCGTTTTAAAATCAGACAATGCATTACAGAGATATTTGGGTTTAAAAATTGGGTTTTCCGGAAATTTTGATTCCGCATTCTGGGTTAAGGAAATAGTATGAAGTTCAAATTTAAATTAACTCGTACCTAAAATAATTCGAAATTTGTTAAGTCTTACTTCAACACATTCGGATTTTTTTTGGTCAAGTCGTTCTTGAAATCGTTTAAGTTTTTGTTAAGTCGTACTTACAATGATTCGGATTTTGTTAAGTCGTACCAAGAATGATTCGATTTTTTAATTTTTTTTGAAGTCACTTTTGTTATTAGTTTAAGAACTCTGCTTCTTACAGGAACTTCGAGCTTTACTTTCGACATTAACGGAAGACCCACTCGTTGCTTTGCAACGAGCTTTGCTCTAGTTCTTATTTTTCTTTTTTTTTTTTTTCTTCCTAGACGCGAACTTTGAGGCTTCATATCTTGCTCATTTCTGAACGGTTTTTGCTCAAAATTTCAGGGCTTATAGACATTACAAAACACTATCTAAAACATTTCATAAACTTTAAAATTCCTCTTCCGTTAACGAGTTATTCCCCTTTTAAAATTTTTTAGGGCCTTTGGTTTCCAGACAAAGGCTCCGAGACTATGATAGCAGGGAATGGGAATCCAGCGAATTTGAATAACAGAGACATTGAAGTTGTGCACATCGATTTTTGTTTTTCGATTACGTTTGTTATTTAGAAAAAGGTAGGGGGTCAAAAAATAGGATTCCAAAAAGTGCGTAAATTTAGACATATTTTGCTTTGTATCTTTTAAACGAAAAATATTTTGTTAAGACATGTAGAATAAAAGTTGTGCAGAATGTTAAGGGCTTTCATTTGACACCAATAAAAAAGGGCTGGCCCCTAAAAGTAAGGACCAATAGCGCTTGAAGGTTTTGCTTAATAAGTAAAAAACGGTTAGGATTTCGATATGGCTGTCGCTGGAAAAGTTGTTTGTTGGGATCTCATAAAGGTCGTTACAATGTTATTTTGTTGGTGATTTGTGTTGTATGAGTGTAAAAAGCTGTACATGTTAACATGTACCTCGTTTAATTTGGCAAGTTAACGAAAGTCTATGTGCGTGCAACTGGCATAAAGTTACCACAGAAAGTATGCTGGTTTATACAGGAAATTTTTTTTTAGAATAGATTTTTTTTTGGAGGTTATGTCAGTTTTGTTAAGTTCTTATAGCGCATTATCCCTAAAACGAGAATCGGAAAACAAAACATTCTTCTTCCTTTGTAGTAAAACACAAACTACGGATTTAAAATAAATCTATGTATTACATTTGAGTTTTCATACTGAATGCATTTAAAATCTACCTTGAATAAGAGCTGTGTGTGTACCGTTACGTAAGCTATCCCTCACCCGCGGCCTAGAAAATCGGTCACCATGGTCGCGACGGGGCTACATGTAACTAGCGGTCAGCGGTTATCTAATACACGAGAGTTGCGTCTTTCATATATGAGTTTATTTAGCCGCGCACTCTAGAATTGTTTTAGTTTATATACCCGTAAATAAAATACAAGATCCGTTTTAATTTCTTCATGTTATAAGAGTTTGTCCATCTTGTTTTTATTTAATTAAACATTAGAGTGTAAGAAGACGTTCTGAAAATTTATAAAGGCGATATTACTACAAATCGGAAACTTCGTCAGTCTTAAATTAATGGTTGGTTTGTAGGTTTAAAATGTTTATAAATCTGTACAAATATTGTTTTAAATCAACAAACAACCCACAAATATTAAAACTTTTAAATGATGATCATCCCTCGTATATGGCCGAGGAGATCCCGCGCGAGTGCATGTTCCAGACTTTTGTACGAACACAACTATTTTCTTTTATTATGATTTCAACTATGATATTGGTTTAAGATGAAAAGATAAATTTATTTTACATGTACAGTTGATTTAGCAATGATTAATACGATTGCGCACAAGGTAGTTTATTATAATCAAAGTTCCATGTTTCATGTTTGCGGTAGGTGCTGGCACGATAAAAGGATGTCCTGAATTGAGGCATTCGGAATTTTTTTAATTGGCAAAAAGATAATCAGATTTGACGAAAATCATTTTTTGGCGACTTCTTCTTATGTGTAACATTTTCACTTTTCCACCCGTTTGTTTATTCGGTCAGTCTGTGTTAATTCAATCGCAGCGTGCGACCGAAAAAGCGCACACAGCTGAGAACATCTATAGCCCCAGTCGGGTTATGTTCATATGGCTGCAGATCATCAATTGTTATGTAATTGAGTAACAATGTATCGAAGGTTATCGAATATTATTGAGTATCGAAGTGTGCTTTCACTACAGTGGTCAATTGTTAAACAATAAGGCTATTATTCGAAGTCAATCATCTTCACATTATACATGTAGGTGCGAAATCGTAATCGGATAATGTTGCTAATAAATCAACCTGTTGAACACTCTAAACTTCTACAGATATGAACGGAATAATATATTATACTTAAAAGTTTTAAGTCAAAGGAAAATTGTTCTCGGATTAAGAAGTTATGAAATACGACTACATTATGCAACGCAGTCGGTCGCCATAGAAATCATCAAAGTACTGCAAGTGTCGACAGATTTCTTGTTTCTTTGAAATACATGTACCATGATAGCTCACTACCAGAGTAAAGCTAGCCAGCACTAACTCCAACGCACTAACAAAAAACAAGTATTCCTTTTAAAGGAATGATCGGCAATAATGATATATTGATAGCTAGAAGCAATCAACATGATCAGTTTGATGTAAAATAATAAAATAAGTACTGTATTTTTACAAAATATAGAATATTTGGAATCTGTACACCATAATTTCATTATTATAAACCGTCAACAAATTTAATTTTTAAATAAATTTGGGAAAAGCCGTTCGTAAACTCCTTGTCTAATTTTATATTTTTAACGTAATTATTAAATGTTAATGTATCTTCTTCTTCTTCAGAATACTGAGTAGGGCTCTTCAAAGAGCATTAACACGTATACAAAGAAAGAGTTGTATAAAAATAATTTAATGCGACTGAAAAACATTGAATGCCATCATAACTTGCTATTAAGGTCGCATTATAACGTAACCTTGTTTATAAATCAAGCCGTCTTCCTATCTACTATTATGCAACATCAATAGATCGAGGTCAGTTCATGGAGCATCTTCTTATGATTGAGGTCAGTTCATCGAGGTCAACTGCATTACTGAATGAATCTTTCGATCGAAATTCTTACACGTGAGACAAAATGTGCATTCTTGAATTAACAGATCGAACTGTATTTTATGTATGTTTGCATCTCTTAAGGTAAATGAATTGAAATAAAACAGAGTACAATGTTATATAAATACTAAACCAAACTTCAAGTTTTTATAAGAACTACTTATGCAAGCGGAATGTATGCGCACGTGGAAGCATTTGCCGGATGCCTCATATGGACACAACAGTGATCGGCCGAAGCCAATCACAATAAGTTAAAATTATCGACTATTTTTCAAGCGTTTTCCGATCCCGATGTTAAACAACTGAAATTATTAGGCCGCCTTGCACCCACACTAGGACTTGTGCTCATAAGGTGAGCCCGGATTCCTCGAGAACGGCTGTACCCTCGAGGATTCCGGCGCCAAATTAGGCACTAGTGACAACGATTTCCGGCGCCAGGCCGCGGAGTAGACCTTAAGAAAACAAATTATTTCTGTAATGTAGCGTTCTAAACAAGGCGCCCTGTCCCCAAACAAGGACTTCTGCTCATTAGGTGAGCTCGGATTCCTCGGGGGACGGGTAATCCCTTGAGGATTCCGGCGCCAAATTAGGCACTAGTGACACCGATTTCCGGCGCCAGGGCGCGGAGTAGACCTTAAGTGAACAAATTATTTCTGTAATTTAGCGTTCTAAGCATGGCGCCCTGCGCCAAAACTTAGACTTGTGCTCATTAGATGAACTCGGATTTCTCGGGGGACGGGTAGTCCCTTGAGGATTCCGGCGCCAAATTAGGCACTAGTGACACCGATTTCCGGCGCCATGGCGCGGAGTAGACCTTAAGTGAACAAATTATTTCTGAAATGTAGCGTTCTAAACAAGGCGTCCTCCAAACATTGAAAGTTCTTCCTTCACACAATGATTTTGTTTCAAGGTTATTTTGTGAAGTTCAAGGTCATTGGAGGAAATTTCATAAGTTGTGTCTGTAGATAAATACTTTAGTTATGATTTTGTTTTTCCTAGTGGGGAGGGGGGAATTATTTGTGAAGTTGCTCACAGAACCGCCAGTTAGTCCACTGAGAGCACTCTCCCCCTTTCTCGCAACCAAAATTCACCTTAAATTAACTTAAAGGAAATTGAATTTTGAAGCATTGTTCCCCCTCCCCCAACCCACATTTTAGTAGAAGGCAATATAAATTTTTATGGCAAATTGAAAACAAATTATGTTAAACAAAATAAGTTATAGCTGCCTCACAACCCCCCCCCCCCCCTCCCCTACCACTACCACCGATTAGATTTTGAAGATTAATTATTTCTTTTATTGGCTTGTTAAATTTTTTTTTTGTTATAATTATTTCGGATAATTTTGTTTCCCGAAGCAAAAACGATGCTGAGTGTATGCATAGCCAAACTTTATACGGAGAGTTGTCCCTCCCACTGAGCACCTCTCGTACAGCGCACCCTCAGGTTGGAGAAGCCGTCATCGTTTATTTTTGATTTTCTGAACTTACTTTTATCATATTGACAATCCTGTCTGATTAAAATCACCACCCTTCTGCTTACACTCATCAGGGTCTGATAGGTATCGATAACAGTTCATCTTCACATGACCTCTATATTTGCAGTGCAACCTAAATATATATCTCATTTACCAAATACATGACTTTATCTGTTAATGAGAGGTGCAACTCTTCAATACTCAGTCTGGGGGTTACATAGAAAATTTGCCTGTCTCCATTTAAAAAATTCCAATACATTTTCTAAAGCCCTGACTGGTCAGAATTTTAGTTCGGGTGAAGATGACCCCCTATCAATACCTGTCAAACCCTGTAAGGAGAAGAGGGTGCTTTTAATCAGACTGATTGACAATCCTTTACCGACAGGAAGCTGCAACGGAAGACCTCTTCGTTGCTTTGCAACGAGCTCGTCTCTAGTTTAGAAATATTTTTATTAAAAATTCTCTATTTCTATGGAAAAATTCAGACACCCCCACCCAACCCCCATTGTGCAAGCTCTAACCCTAGGGATCATGCTTTGAACAAACTTGTATTTACTCTACGTCAGGATGCTTCCATACAAGTTTCAGCTTTCCTGGTCAAATTATTTTTAATGTAAGAATTTTAAAATATTTTTTTCTCTATTTATTCCTATTTAACAAATCACACACAAACACACACACACACACACACCTTACCCTACCCCCAGGGATCATGATTTGAACAAACTTGAATCTACACTACCCGAGAATGTTTCCACACAAGTTTTAGTCTTTCTGGGAAAATACCTTTTAGAAGATTTTTAAACAAAAGGGAGAGAGAATTTTGCTAGATTTAAAAGCCTTCACTGTATGGCCATATTTGCCCGGCCTAAGTCCTAAATCCCTAATGCAGGGGACATGAATTTCATAATTTTGGTAGATGGCTTCATGAACATCATAATCATACATTCAGTTTATCTCCCATTACTGTGGAAGAACCATGCATTCAGTTTTTTCCAACATGTGTGAGAGTGGGAGTAGAGAAAAATTTTGAAAATTTGACCTTTTTGGCATCGCCCATGAGGCCCCGGGTGGGGGAAGGGTTAAGGTCATAAATTTTACAATTTAGATTTCTCTTATCCTAGAGATGCTTCAAGCAAAAAATTGTAACAATTGGCCTTGTAGTTTTTAAGTTAAAATTGTTAACGGACGACGCACCATGACAAAAGACAAATGGCAAAGGGGTCATCACCTTATAAAGGCCAAAAATGTTTTGATAATTCTACATATTTCCCCTTAAAAAAGGTCCTTTATTTTAATTAACATGATGGTGTTTGTTTAGTAACAATTCGCCCAGTTGTTCTGGAGAAGAAATAAAAAATGTGAAAAGTTTACAGTAAGACGCCAGACAAAATGTGATCAGAATAGTTCACTTGAACTTTTAGCTCA
The DNA here is from genome assembly GCA_020458035.1 of Magallana ariakensis. Lineage (NCBI taxonomy): Eukaryota > Metazoa > Mollusca > Bivalvia > Ostreida > Ostreidae > Magallana > Magallana ariakensis. The sequence continues at coordinate 36,144,699 of CM035812.1, forward strand.
GGTGAGCTAAAAAAAAATATAGTGTAAAATTTTGACCTTTAAATTTGGTCAACTATTGTACAATAGAAGAATAATCACGAATTTCAATACAAATAAGGATAAATTTATTCATAACACAGATTCTTTTTAAGACATTATCTCAAAACTATTTCGAGGAAAATTAATGCACAATTATCAGTATTTCAATAATAAATGAAATTAATCAAATTTTAATGGAATATCGTTAAGGAAAATCATTCGCAAATGTAATTATCTATGATTATCAGCTGGTTTTTTAATTTTATTTCTTTTTTTGTTTTTCGTATTTTCATAACATAAATCATAGTCACATAATAACCTGATTGTCTATATGAGACAGAGAGAGAGAGAGAGAGAGAGAGAGAGAGAGAGAGATTGCTCTAAATATTGAATAAATTCTTACAGTACTCCCAGATCTCATTAAATAGTACTTGTCTATTATTTTTACAAGCAATAAATCTATTTGTATCATACATATTCTTGAGAGAGGATATCAACCCATTCAGAAAAGATTTCCAAGTACAGCAACTCATACTATATATAAAATGCTTACATGAATTTTGTTAGGTAATAACATATTTAACTTGATATAAATTTGCAAGAGATCCAAATATGAATTCTTTTTCTACAAAAACCACATTAGTAACTATGCATATTTCTTAAACAAAAAGTAGAAAAATCATTCAATTCACATTCCCAGAAAATGTGCTCAATAGTTACAATTTCTTTTCACAAAACATGCAAAAGGAACATTTATATGAGTCTACCTTTTTAATTTTATGTAAAAAAGAGTTTGTTGTTAATATTCTATGTTTATTCAAAATTGAAACCATTGAAAATTTGTATTTAGGGTGATTCGGAAGGGGAGGGGAAAATGGTCTTCCATTCTAAATCACTTAAATTGAGAAGGTTCCATTTAGTTTTGCATAATCGTTCAATACTATCATTTTTAAAATTTTTTTATAGATCTCTAAATTAGGCCATCCCTAAAAAAATGTTTGTTGGAATTGCCGCCTGCAGTTTTCTAGACCCAGGACGGAGGGAGGGATTAAGTTTTCATGTCCTGTTCTAGTTTCCTATATAAGTTTCATACATGCAGGTTTTAGACTTGCAATCTTGATTATATGACACAAAATTATGTAAACCAAAACCAACAATAGAACGAGAAAAGCTGCAAACAATAACACTGTGTCTCTGTGAACATGGAGTGATGACATCGTGTTTACTTTGAATTTCATGCGCACTATTTCCTTACGCTGTAGATGAGGATCACAAATCTGAAAGTATACAAAAACCATTCTGAGAAAATACCACTTAACATCCATGTCCCTAATCAGCAACTCAAGTTTGCTTCAGTCGTGCTGTTATATGTGCCAATTTAGTTTTGAAAAATTCAAATATGTTTGTAAATTTTCTGTTAACCAGGAATCATCACTGAAGAAAAACAGCTTATATTATTTAAAATGTGCATCAAATGAATACAACATTTTTGACTCGCAGCTACAACAGAGGACCTACTCGTTGTTTTAAAATAAGCTTTGCTCTAGTTTGCTATTATTTCTGATAGATACATTGATGTTATAATAAACGTTTCAAAGAAACAGTATTTGGAAAATGAAAGTTGTAATGACTAATAACGACATATTATATATTAGATTATATTACATAATATCACACTATATCTTTTCAATTTATATAAAGTAAAATTGTAATGTTTGACCCTGATCTGCCTTTTCATTATAACACTGTGTGTTGCTTGAACTTTTAGACAGTGGCCTTGAATTACTAAATAAAACCTTTAACTTGAAATATACTAGAATTTGATTTATAAAATATAAATATATAAAGAAAAAATACATACAGATGTAATGAAATTTAATATCTTTTCTTCTGCATCTTTATTCCACCATCCGAGTTGTATTTCAGATCTCTTGTAATTTATACACTCAAGAATACGGTCCATACTTATAACGCAGGTGTTACAAATTTCTCTTTTCAGTTCCTCTTTCTCCTCAGTTGCTAAATCACATTCATCTATTTTCGTCAATACAACAAAGATTGGTATTTCTAGAAAAAAAATTATTGTATCTAGGATTCTTAAAAAGAACGACACCTTAAAAGTTACAGAAATATATACATTAAACAAATTCTATGATTTATAAATGTCAGCCATAATAATAAGTTGTTTGGCAGGGCAAATCCCTTCTTTGCAAGTCAACAGTTTCTGATCTGCTACGCTCTACTTAAGCCTTTGAACAAACTGGCAATACATATGCGGGTTTACTATTGCTAAATCTAGCAAGATAATACAATATTGAACTTTGGTGACCTCTTGTTTTGACCAATCAGAAAAAGTATATTAAAAAGAAATCCATGTAGTTAGCAACATGACTGCGCCCATGCACTAGTCGTTTAAAGAATTAAAATTTAAAAAAAAAAAAAAAAAAAAGGATGAGATTATTGGGACTAAAAAAGTAGTGCTAAGTCAATAACTTACAACTGTCCAAATTTTATGACAATGGTCAGCAATGTTAATCATTGCATCATGAACATCAATCAGGAAACAACGTTTCTAATTTGATCATGCAAACTTTAATGACACCAACCAGACAGCCAGGTTTCTAGCCCCGTAAAACTATGCCAGTTCAGTCAAGGGTTCATGCAGACCAGAAACCCTTGACTTGGGAATACTGGCAAATCTTTCTTTCCAATATCAAAATGATATACGTGAAGTTTCTGCCATTGTAAAGTTTCTTCTTAAAAAATTTACCAAACACATCTTGAACATTGATGGTCAAAGGCTTACTTGTATATACAGTATTCATTCAACAGATTATTGTAAATGTACTACATTTGGCTGTGTATTCTATTTAGCGCTTTTGGCGGAATGCGGCTTCTGCTAAATCAAGTACATCACTAAATGCCATGCATATATGTATAAGAATAGTCACATTCAGGAATATGCTAATTCATATCCACGCCAACTTGTTCAAAAACTAATTTTATGCCAAATATCGTACACGCCAAATATAATATGTTTACAGTAACCATTACTCCTAGCATTAGATGTGTGCACCTGTCTCAAGTTGGACTTCACAGGTTATTCGAGTGCAGGAAGATTAGCAATAATTATGATTTGATTTAACTTATTCACTTTGTATCAGAAAATGAAAACTGTCATAAGATCATTCAATCTTGTCTGATCTTAAGAAAACCTTTGCACATCTTCTGATGGTGTTCAATTTTTTCAGTACAAATTTTCAGACTATTCCATGCAGTGGTTAAAAATTCTTACTATAGGGTGACAAATTGTTTCTACAGACAGACGGGCATACGAACAATTACATGGTGATTCCAACATACCCCCCATAACTTCGTTTGTAGGAGTATAATAAAATTCATATACACACTTAAATATTCAAATTCATACCTTTTGCAGACTTTCTAAGAACATCTTTCACAGTTTTAATTACATCAGTGGGGTCTTTGCCAATCTTTGGAGCCCAAAGAAACAAGATTGCATCTACAATTGGGCCCTCCCTTGTGTTTGTTTCCATCAATGTGTGACCAGCCTTAATGTTGTTGCAAAAGTCTGTAAGATCTGTGAAAGGCTTGAGTCTTCCATCCAAAATGTATTCCAAGATAATACCAAATTGGGACAAATTAGCCTTGTCCATGCCGACCATATCCAAAAAGGTGGGATACCATAACTTCATATCCTCTTCTTCTAGGAAATAATCTTCAGGGCTTTTCCTTCAAAATAAAATTAATTAAACATGTGAACCTAGAATTATCAGTATGGTTATACAGTCTATTTTAAAAAGTATTTGTATTTCAATCATGTTTACAGTTGCAGTAAAGTAAAACAATTAACCTCTATAAATAAATAAAGTAAAACAACCTCTATAAATAAATAACAAAGTCATTAGTCTTTATTCATATTCAGGGTTTGCAGGAAAATACTGATGCTGGGAATTACCACTGAATTCCCAATGCTAAATACTGGCATTTCCTATCCCGGAAAATACTACTGATATTCTCTTAACTAGGAAATACAAATTTAATTAATTTGTTAGATATACTTAATGTAAAATATGTGTGTTTAGTAAATAAAACTTAGGAAATAAGCATAACCAGAGGCCCAAAGGCTTTAACATCACCGAGTGCGATAGCCTATACATTGACCCATCAGGGAATCTCATACATGCATTTAATTAGGCTTCATTCTGGAGTCTAAATCTTACCCCCAGGGGCCAAAAAAAACTAAAATATGGTAATGACCCCCCCCCCCCCCACCCATTGCTGCTTAAAACCTTTCAACAACTAATCTTAGACCAAATTCTTGTACTAAGAATCTGAAATCTATAATTTTGGTGATGAAAAACTTTAAGATAATGAGAGTGAATGACCATTGAAAAGGTGGTACAAGCTAGATTGACTCTAATGATAGGAAATATTTTTCCCACAATATGTTCACTCTCTGCTTTTATTATCAGAACAGCTTTGGTGTGTTTTTTCCAATTGCGTCGCGTTCAAGTCTTTCAGCTACATCATGCATAAACAATACCCGCTCCTTAACCACAAACTTTCTTTTTGGTGGATTCAGCTTACCGCTGATTGGCTGCTGCTGCAAAATTATATATGCAAGGACAAAACGACACTGAACTTATAAGAGAATGAAAAATTCATCGGGTTAGTTTTGACTGTCGGAATTGGGGTATTTTTTTAAAGTGAATACTTGTGTGTCTAAACATACATCGATACATACAGCTGTAGCTCTACGAAGAAAATTTGGGTAAGACTTTATATAGCTATAGTGCATGTATACGATACTTACAAAAAACTTGCAATTTACGATGCACGAGATATAGTTTTGAAAAGATTAACATATTTTTTATATATTTTATTTAATATTTATTTAATATATTTTTTAAAATTTTTTTGCTAACAGGCTCCATTGCCCTGTAAACGGGATCGACCTAATTTCTGAGAAATACGGTACTCTATGACCCCTTCCCCCCACCCCCCCCGAGCCAAAGCCCTTGCCTGAGGTGTCATGAAATTCACAATTTATGAAGACACTTTTAAGGTCTTTCTAATATGCAGTCAGTTTTATTCTGTATCAGCAGAAGTAATGAATAAAATTTTTAAACATTTATATAAACATTAACGCTATATAATACACTACGGTCAACGCGGTTTGCGTATTTACCGCGAGTCCTCGTGGTGTGAAATTGATCGCGGTTTAGCACAGGTAACTCAGGTAAAACCGCGCATCCTCGCGGTACAGCTTCTCACCTTGTCCACACCGTCGCGGTACTGTGAAACCTGTCTCAGGTGAAAACTGTTCTTGGTTTTAACGCGAGTTACCTCCCCCAATTTCTTCTCATATGGGAAATATGATAGAGGCAATTGATTAATATCAATTCATATTCCTTTATATTATAAATGGAGTTGATTGTTACAATTTATTATTATTGAAAAAAAAAGTGGGGGAAATAAAAATAACGTGTAATTATGCTAATACAGAATTTTGTATACTTTACATATTTAATCTTGGCATATTCATCGCTGACAATTATCGGTTATCAATTAATTTAATTAATTAATAAACATTTAACCAAAATATCTTATTTAGCCTCGGGAAAGGGGATACTAATTGGCGTTTCATTTACAATCTTTCATATTTAATTCTTACCTTCAAAACATACCTTACACTTGGTCATTTCTCTTAATACGTATAAAGAATTCGTTTAATGAATAACAAAGTACATGTAGATATAAAATGTTTTAAAATTCACTCGCTTATCACCGCTGCGACCCGAGTTCGATCCCCGTGATCGACAGTGGTTGTATGTGAATGGGTATGGTGGTCGCCCGCTTGGACACGTGGGTTTTCTCCGGGCACTCCGGCTTCCTCCCACATCAATGACCCCCTCGCGCTAACATCCGTGCCAATGAAAGATATTAATATAAGTTGTAGAACTTGTTTATCAATCGTTGTAAAATATATAAGGTTCAGTCAGTTTAAGAAAATGTTAATGGTAAAATCGTGTGTATTTAAAAAATGACTCTCCTATCCGATTTGGCAAAAGTATGATGTTCAGTGGGTCGCCCAGTATGATGGTCGTTCAAAACCCGGGATTTAAAAATATGAATGATCATATATTCTGGGGAATCCATCACATGTTAAAATTTCGCAGTGTCGGTTGACCAACAGAGGAAGGGGAATTGCGTAACATTACGTATACAGTATGTGTATACAGAATTTGGGTGGTTGCCGTCAGGGTGGGTGACCTGCAGCAATTAGTATGACTTAAGGTCCACTAAATAGAAGTATATAGTCTGTTCTTACAAACAGCGAAATTTTCTTAATAGAATAATTCAATTTCAAACAAATGAAAATTTGTTTTTCAATTTAAATTTAAAGAAATTTCTTCTGCGTATTTATAATACAATGTTTACAAAATACATCTATGAAATTACCTCTTAATGATATACTTTACACTCGATTAAAATACAATTAACAAACAGACTATAACCAGGGTTAATCAGGAATGGAGCTAGTATTTGTACTTTTTAAAATGGTAAAAATGTGATCGTTTGAATGAATGTAAATTTTGAATCATTATAGGTATCATATGAACATACGATTTGTGTGTTTGTGTGCATAAGTAAAAAACTTCTTTACACGATATGTGATTCATTATTTATTCCTCTAGCCATGTTAAAATTAAGAAAGTTTTAATTTTCAAATTTCTTAGATTTTTATATATTTTGATTTTGGAGAGAGAGAGAGAGAGAGAGAGAGAGAGAGGTGTCTCAACAATCGATAAGATTTCTCACAGCACGTGGTCAGAGTACGGGTGCTGTCACAGACAGGAAGTGTTATGTAATAGTTATACACACCCGTAAACACAGGGATAGCTTTTCTATAAATTGTGCTGTACTTGTGATTTTCTATATACCTGTCTGAATCATGCATTATTTTATCTTCATGCGGTAACAATAGAAAGCGCGTATGATCAGGGACTTAATATATAATTATATATAGTAACGTCCCTGGTATAATATATATTTCTGAAAACGCCCGTTACGACAACTTGTGCGCTTATGTAGAGATCTGCATTTCAATCAGAATGCCGTTACGGCTGCATGTACTACTTTACCAGTTCACATAAAATATTAGTTATTTGAAATGAAAGAGAGAGAGAGAGAGAGAGAGAGAGAGAGAGAGAGAGAGTCTCAACATTCGATAAGATTTCTCATGGCACGTGGTCAGAGCACGGGTGCTGTCACAGAGAGGAAGTGTTATGTAATAGTTATACACACCCGAAAACATAGGGATGATTGTTTCAATGTACCTGTCTGAATTATGCATTATTTTGTGTTCGAATATAGACGGTCTACCTAAAGCGCGTACGATATTTATTGTCGCCTTCATATAATTGTTGCATATATCAAACTCCTTTAATATTTTACTTTTTTCTGAAACGGCTACATGTATTAATACTTTACAGGTAACTTTTGATGGCTCGAACTTTGATCGCTCGAAGTGAGTCTCCGGTCTCGAAGTTTTTCCCTATATTAATAAGCAAATTTACTCTCTTAATCTCGAAACCCTTGATCCCTCGAAGTCAAACTGCAGTCCCGTTATTCATAATCTATTGTTTTTTAACTCTCGATACCTCGAAGTGGCTGTGTATATGCAATCGTTACCTAATTTTAACACCTACTTGGTCATTTAAATGCCTTAAGGCGTTCGCAGGACCCGTGTAACGGGAAATTTTATTCAGGTGACACTTGTCCTGCAAGGTGATAATTGTTCCATGATTGACCATACCGTTGCCTAAACTTTAATTAACACCGACCGTATTAAGATACATGTAATTTACATAAATGTACATAAAATCTTATTTATTTAAAACGACACAGAGAGAGAGAGAGAGAGAGAGAGAGAGAGAGAGAGAGAGAGAGGGGGCAGAAAGTAGTTAATGAGTTAAATAAGAGTCAGATTGAGGGTAAAACATACAACTTGAGTTGATGCCTACGGTAGCGACCTCATAATAGTACATCGCGTAATATTTGTCTTCTTAAAATCTGTGGCATATTTTCAACCCATCATATGCAAAAAATATAATACTTTAAAATATTACTAATTTTCAAGTACACGTATATGCATGATTTGCGTAATACATTGCTATGTTTGGGGCTCTTGTACAATATTAACAAAATACATGTAGCAATAGTTTTCTAGAAGTTTTTGTTAAAAACAATTCAAAGAAAATAATGAATTTTCTTCTAATAATATCTATATCTAAATTTTAACAATAATTAAAACAGTGCTTTTTTTCTTCTTCTCGGTTTAATCCCTGATACCGAACACACACCTGTTACGTTGTCTTACACCATCGCGGTAAAATCGTGGCCCCGCGATCACCGCGATGACAATACCGCGACGGTGTATCGCGGAAAGGATTAAAACACCATCACAGTGTCGCGGGAAAATACGGGATCCGCGTTGGCCGTAGTGTACCTTTTTGGCCCCCCCTCCCCTAGAGTCCAAACCCTTACACCAAGGGGACATGAAAATTATAATTTTGGTAGAGGGCCTTATGGTCTTTCTAAAGATGCAGTCACTTTCTATTCAGTATCAGCAGAAGTAACAAACAAGAACATTATATACATTAACACCATATGAAGGTTATCATTTTGGCCTTGCCCTAGAGTCAAAACCCGTACCCCGGGGAACATGATTTTTACAATTTTGGTAGAGAGTTTCCTGGTCTACATAACTGTAAATTCAGTTTTTTGGGTCGACAAATTAACGATGAAATGAGTTTTTCTTTCAGATGTGCAGAAGTAGAGAAGAAGATTTTTGAAAAATGGTAATTTTTTTACAATTTTGGATCCGCCCCTAGGACCCACGTGGGGCAAGACTCATGAAATTTACAAACTTATGTCCTCTTACCCCAAAGATATACCATATCACTTTATAAAGAATTGGCAATGTAGTTTTTAAGAAGAAGTCAAAAATGTTTAATTGTTAATGCACACTGCACAATGACAGACGACGAACGATGAAAACCAATTGCAATAGATCACATGAGTGACTCAGGTGACCTTAAAAACACAATTCATCTAGTAGCTGCAGTTCTGTAGCTCCCGGTCTGAAAAAATTCGGATGGACGACCTGGGAGCTACAGGGCCACCCATTGAAAAAATCATATATTTATTGCGCAGAAAAACGTGCGCTAGTTTTCGACTAATTAACCTTATTTATACGCAAATTTTGTGAAAACAATTAGTACCATTAAATTCTTCATGCAATTTACTACTGATATCGTCTCTTCACTTGCCTCGGACAGTCTTTTCAACACCATCACCAGTCCCGTAAATTCATGTGGTCCACTTTGTTTACATGTAAAAATGGCGACTCTCGATCTCGATGAAAATTCAACATACTTGATTTTTCGAGGTCGGTAGTATGTCTCGGAGAAAGTCTGAGGCAAGTGAAGAGACGATATCAGTAGTAAAATGCATGAAGAATATAATGGTACTAATTGTTTTCACAGAATTTGCGTATAACTAAGGTTAATTAGTCGAAAACTAGTGCACGTTTTTCTGCGCAATAAATATCCAATTTTTTCAATGGGTGGCCCTGTAGCTCCCAGGTCGTCCATCCGAATTTTTTCAAACCGGGAGCTACAGACCTGCAGCTATTCATCTAGACAATATAAGCAACAACAAAAAATCCATCTCAAAAAATGAAAAGTTTTTTTTTTCATTTATATTTGTGTACATACTATTTTCTTTGACATTACCGTATGTACATGTTATACATTTATATATCAGGCCGATTTAAATGAGTCACATGCAATTGTCATCATTAAATTATTAAAGTTAAAGATTATTTTAAGTCACAAACTGTTCCTCGATATGTGTTGTGTTTGATAGTCACAGTGCGACAGATATGAACAGCTTTTATGTAATGATAGTTTTACAAAATTTACGTACATTGCTAGTATACTGCACATGTTATAAAGACATTCGTATCAATGCAACTAGATGATATCCCGCGCAAGCGTGGGGATTCACAATAATTCACATATTATATTATATTTACATATTATATTATAATACAATGCTTAATATGTTGAACCAGGTTTTTTTTTGTTCATTTTTCTATGTATTGTGTTCGAAATTTTTCTTAATTGCTTTTCCTAAAATATTCTATAAAATTGAAATAAAAAAGCAACTGCGTGGCTGAAAATTTAGAGGAGAGGACAGTGATGAAATCTAAGCTGAAATGGAGTATGTACATGGCCTTAATTCTTTTTGTTGCAGCTGACTGGAAAAAAAATAGACTATTATCTTATTTCAAACCAGAGTGTGGGTGTATAGTGCGTGGTATCTCTTTTTAGAACTTTGTTCTTTATGTCAAATTTCACTTATTATTGCCCAAAATAAGAAATTTAGATAAAACACTGTCAACAAATTAATTTATAAGGTTTACTACCAATCTGTCGTGGTATAAAAAATGTATATGTTATTTAAAAACGTGTACGCACTTTTCGCCATAGTGTTAATTATTCAACACCATTTTTGGCATCCCGTTCAGTAAAGTTCTTTCCATCAAAAATAAAATCGCGTCTATTGGCCCACTTTATTTTTTAACTTTTTTGTATTAACCATATGTCCGATCTGCCCACAAAGCATGGTGACTCATCCTACATTCTCCAACATGACGTTAATTAGTCAAACCGCGTTCTTGGTTACCCCGTTCTGGAAAGTTCTATTCATCAAAACAAAAATCGCACATTCAAGAAACGAATTGGCTCATTTTTTTTATTCAACATTTGTCAAATCTCAATTCTCATGTATACCCGAAATAGGTTCCCAGGATATATATTCACTCTTTACATAATCATTCAATAGTATTTCATTGTAAGTATATTTTTTTATGCAAACTCCCACTGACTTGGATCCGCCAAAGCGTGTCCACCACCTTACTCACATATTTGCTATTTCGGGCTGGTTTATCGAAAATAAAGGTAGGTTTTTAATTTATCTTATAATAATTACTTATCAGGTAAAATTCAATTATAGCTTACGGACATCAACTCACACATTTTGAAATGCCAAAGGTGTGAGCAGTTACTCGGGTGCAGGCATTTCGAAGTTTATTGGCAAAATGCCTTAATTTATAAGTATAGATATATTACCTAAATTGCACTTACACATGTAAAAAGTTGGTCTTGCTTGAGCTGGCCTGGGCTACCTCACAGTGTTCAGAATATCTACCTGTTATGGCAGTTAAAACTGAATTTATGAAGGAAGATTTTCCTACTCCATATTCTCCCACTATTAAAATAACTTTAGATTTTTTCATTTGTTTTGTATTTTCTGATAATTTGAGGATCGATCTTCTTATACTCTTTTTTCTTCTACAAAATAAAAACAATACAATATATTGCCCCAGATTTACAATATTTACTATCCAAAAATCACAGGCACCTGACGTTATATATTTAAAAATATCTAATAATACACAAGGTACCCATCCCCGCCATCTTGGATTTATTTCAAACTGTCACATCAGCTGGAAGTTTTGCTTGAAACTCATCGGTAAAATTATTTTGCGATCCTCTCCGTCTCCCGATCGGTCATTCAACATCTAAGCTTACAACCAATTCAACCAAAACGGTGCATTACAACTGTCATTAATAAAAATCACCCCTCGATCTGCATCTACTGCCTAAAATATGCGACAAAAGGCTAAAGGGTGAACGGAAGTTGACATAAAGTGCATCATACTTTGGGTAATCCCTTCCAAATATAGCACTGATACGAATATTCAAAAGGCGTCTATTTTGAATTCGATCAACATAAAAGTTAAAACTAAGAAAAGGGATACTATAAACAGTCAATTATAACTTTTGTTACACAAAGTTTATATAAACATGTTTATAAATGCATATCTTTTGAAATATTGAAACAAACACACGGTGCAGGGAAATCTCATTTACATATAGGTGACAACTTCCGTCCACCCTTTAGCCTTTTGTCGCATATTTTAGGCAGTAGATGCAGATAGAGGGGTGATTTTTATTAATGACTGTTGTAATGCACCGTTTTGGTTGAATTGGTTGTAAGCTTAGATGTTGAATGACCGATCGGGAGACGGAGAGGATCGCAAAATAATTTTACCGATGAGTTTCAAGCAAAACTTCCAGCTGATGAGACAGTTTGAAATAAATCCAAGATGGCGGGGATGGGTACTTGTGTATTATTAGATATAGGGTATTTATTTTTATTATGAGAAAAATATATAACGTCAGGTGCCTGTGCCAAAAATCTGTGATTAAATATCATATACTTATTTGCTCGCTTTGAGGAAAAAAGCAAATTTTTTGTCCCCAGAGACAGCAAGTTTTTTTCCGAAGAATAGCTGCTGTCTAGAGGGGACAATAAACTTGTCTGAATAGTAATTAACAAGTGTATTTAAGGTGGTATGGGAGACCTGTCAATATCAATGTGAATACAAGTACATTATAATAAAAAAACCTTCACTGATTTAGAATTTTCAAATTTTACAATACTTGACCAAAATATATGTTTTAAAAATTTTAGGAAAGGTAAAAATTATTAAAGCCCCAGCGGGATTCGAACTCATGAATTACAGATTCGTAGTTAACTCTCTGACCCATTGCGCTACGCTGTTAGGTACAAGTAACAATTTTCGGGAAGAAAAAAAGTTATGAAATTTTACTTGGATTTTATTGTTTATTTTGATAGGGAGTACATCGCAATACAGAGGTGTCCCATACCACCTTAACAAGATATCTGTGAGCCAATGCTCACTAGTGATACCCCTGCTCTGTCATGTGAATATACAAAATAAGCAAAGTCGACATTTAACAGGAAGTTGACGTCCGATTGGTACAGAAAGAGATCCCTACGTATGGCATACATAAACAAATACATGTAGTGTGTTAAAATTTCAAGCATCTGCGATTAATAGTTGTTGAGAAAAATCCTACTGCTCCAGCATCCAAAACCTACAGCTCAGTTTTAGCATTTAAGCCTGTCAAGCAAGAATTGTACATTACCTGTTAATATTACATGAATCATAATGTATCATCCATCCAAGATTGGCAAAGATTAGACAAGCAAAATTTTGAACATAGCTATCAAAGGGCACTTGCTCTGAAAACTTTAACCTGGTCCAAAATCTGTAAAGACTTTAAGTCTACCAGCATTCATTATATAGCTTCAAAGTATATTTGCAATTTTATCCATCTTTAGCTTTGGTTGCCACAACAACAGCTACCCCCAGCAACCAACTGCAACTTTTTAGTGTATTGTTACTTTTTACACTTAGCTGAATCTGTGTATGAAATATAATTAAAGAAAACAGTTGATTTGTGCCCACACACATTTATAAAATTTTGATTCTTACATAGAATATATTAAGTATCCTCAGATGCACCATTCAAGCAAGTATGCTTAATTTAGGACCTGAAATAATTTAGATATGGGTCCTTCTTCAAACATTTCAACAGGACTGTGGAGACAAATGATACCTGAATCATGTGTATCTAGCATAAGTTCTACTTGACTTAGTCTGCGAGAGCTAAAAAAGTCTGGAAACCTGTGAAAGACAGAATAATGAGGCAAAAATATGACTTTATTTTACCTTTTTGGGTGAGTTGGAGCCTGTAAATCTTCTTCCAAGGGCCTTTTTCTAGCTTTTTTAAAAATAAGCCAAACAAAAATCAACAAAAATAAAAAAATGAATGGCAGCATTTTGATAACAAATCATTCTTTGTTATATAGGACATTTGATCAATAGCCAAACAAAAATCAATATTTTTTTTTATCATGTGTATGATAATTATGTACTTACATGTATTAATTCTAAATTCGTTACATACTGTAGGGTTTTTTTTTTTCAATTGAATTCACCACAAAAATTCAATTAATTGTTAATTATTATACTACACTTCAGGGTTTTAAACTAACTTGAATTTTTTGCTAGCCATGTGGGCTACTATCAGCTTCATCATTACAGGGGCCCACATCAAAATTTAGTTGCCCACACTTTTACTTTAAACAAGAGGCCCATGGGCCACATCGCTCACCTGAGGAACAATAGGTATGATGAAATCAGCATAAAGGAGTCATAATACAAACTATCTGGACAATGTAGTATAATACATGTAGATCCTGTATAAATGAAAATCCATTTTCCACCTGGATATTCTTATTTTCATTATCATTAGTCCCTTTTCTAACAGGATGATTTTATAGCCATAACACATGTTGAACATTGCAGTTCTCAAAAAGATCCTAAACAATTGTTTATGTATGGGATATAAACCTACATCAAACTCTGAACCCCTTGTGAGGCCCAAGAATCATCAAGGGGCCAAAGTCTAAACAATTTTAAAGAATCACCTGGCTGATTAGTTTCTGAGAAGAAGATTTTTAAAGATTTACTCTATATATTCCTATGTAGAAATTCAATCCCCAATTGTGGCCCCACCCTACCCCGGGGGTCATGATTTTCACAACTTTGAATCTACACTACCAGAGGATGCTTCCACACAAGTTTCAGCTTTCCATGCTGATTAGTTTCTGAGAAGATTTTTAAAGATTTACTCTATATATTCCTATGTAAAAATTTGACCCCCAATTGTGGCCCCATCCTACTCACGGGGGTCATGATTTTCACAACTTTGAATCTACACTACCTGAAGATGCTTCCACACAAGTTTCAGCTTTCCTGGGTGATTAGTTTCTGAGAAGAAGATTTTTAAAGACTTACTCTATATATTCCTATGTAAAAATTTGACCCCAAATTGTGGCCCCAACCTAACCCCCAGGGTCATAATTTTCACAACTTTGAATCTACACTACCTGAGTATGCTTCCAGACAGGTTTCAGCTTTCCATGCTGATTAGTTTCTGAGAAGAAGATTTTTAAAGATATACTCTATATATTCCTATGTAAAAATTCGACCCCCCCCCCCATTGTGGCCCCACCCTACCCTCCGGGGTCATGATTTTCAAAACTTTGAATCTACAATACCTGAGGATGCTTCCAGACAGGTTTCAGCTTTCCATGCTGATTAGTTTCTGAGAAGAAGATTTTTAAAGATATACTCTATATATTCCTATGTAAAAATTCAACCCCCCATTGTGGCCCCACCCTACCCCCGGTGGTCATGATTTTCACAACTTTGAATCTACACTACATGAGAATGCTCCACACAAGTTTCAGCTTTCCTGGCTAATTAGTTTCTGAGAAGAAGATTTTTAAAGATTTACTCTATATATTCATACGTAAAAATTCAACCCCCCATTGTGGCCCCACCCTACCCCCGGTGGTCATGATTTTCAAAACTTTGAATCTACACTACCTGAGGATGCTTCCACACAAGTTTCAGCTTTCCTGGCTAATTAGTTTCTGAGAAGAAGATTTTTAAAGATTTACTCTATATATTCATACGTAAAAATTCAACCCCCCCATTGTGGCCCCACCCTACCCCCGGGGGTCATGATTTTCACAACTTTGAATCTACACTACCTGAGGATGCTTCCACACAAGTTTCAGCTTTCCTAGCTAATTAGTTTCTGAGGAGAAGATTTT
This sequence comes from Magallana ariakensis, assembly GCA_020458035.1. Lineage (NCBI taxonomy): Eukaryota > Metazoa > Mollusca > Bivalvia > Ostreida > Ostreidae > Magallana > Magallana ariakensis. Next base: position 36,160,371 of record CM035812.1, read on the forward strand.
TAAAGATTTACTCTATATATTCATACGTAAAAATTCAACCCCCCATTGTGGCCCCACCCTACCCCCGGTGGTCATGATTTTCAAAACTTTGAATCTACACTACCTGAGGATGCTTCCACACAAGTTTCAGCTTTCCTGGCTGATTAGTTTCTGAGAAGAAGATTTTTAAAGATTTACTCTATATATTCATACGTAAAAATTCAACCCCCCCCCATTGTAGCCCCACCCTACCCCCGGGGGTCATGATTTTCACAACTTTGAATCTACACTACCTGAGGATGCTTCCACACAAGTTTCAGCTTTCCTAGCTAATTAGTTTCTGAGGAGAAGATTTTTAAAGATTTACTCTATATATTCATACGTAAAAATTCAACCCCCCATTGTGGCCCCACCCTACCCCGGGGTCATGATTTTCACAACTTTGAATCTACACTACCTGAGGATGCTTCAACACAAGTTTCAGCTTTCCTGGCTAATTAGTTTCTGAGAAGAAGATTTTTAAAGATTTACTCTATATATTCATACGTAAAAATTCAACCCCCCATTATGGCCCCACCCTACCCCCGGGGGTCATGATTTTCACAAATTAGAATCTACACTACCTGATGATGCTTCCACACAAGTTTCAGCTTTCCTGGTCTTATGGTTCATGAGAAGAAGATTTTTGAAAATTTCTCGAAAATTTTCATAAATTCCTAATTATCTCCCTTTGCAAAAGGGCGTGATCCTTAATTTTCACAAATTTAAATCCCCTTAGGCTAAGGATGCTTTGTGCCAAGTTTGGTTGAAATTGGCCCAGTGGTTCTTGAGAAGATGTTGAAAATGTGAAAAGTTTACAGACAGACGGACGGACGGACGGACAGACGGACAGACAGACAGACGGACGACAGACAAAATGTGATCAGAATAGCTCACTTGAGCTTTCAGCTCAGGTGAGCTAAAAAGTTAAAAAAGAGTTTATTTTTAATTACATACCATTGTCCATATTTAAATTCATATTGAATTTTGATTTTTATTAAAATTTTCAAACACTTCATTTTCTAAAATTCATAACTCAAGTCTTCTGAATCAACCACATGTCTTGTTGTTCCTTTACATCTGTATTGGTTAATCCATCTCCGATTACAAATAAAAATCTTTTCCTTTTGGTTGGCTAATACAACTATTACCATAAATCGAAATATTATAACAATTGTCAAAATCAGTTAGATGCTTAAAAAGTAATGTTTCTTGATACACTATGAAACACTTGACTGGTAATGACCTTCAGTAGTATTGATCATCGTTTAGGCTTTACAGTGAAGATAGATAAAGAAAAGCATCTGGGTGATCAACCTAATCGAAAATACGAAACATTCGGACAAATTGGGAAAAAAATGTGTTGGCATCAGGAATTGTTTTATCACCATGTCAATCTAATTAAAATTAGATGTTAGATCCGCTCGCTTACTCGCTACACAAACATCTAACAACATCCCATGCAGGGTCACGTCAGTGTGACCTTTCAGTTAGCCAATGAAATCACGACTCCAAATCTTTGGCTGAGGGCACAGAACTCCTCTGCTTTTTTTTTTATCGACATACGTAGATGACCGAGGTGTTCAAAGCGAAAGAAAAACAAAAATGGCACAGCCCATGAAAACGAGGAAAACTTGTGTTTTAGGAGATGATTGTATTATATGTGGATTTTCGTTTGTCCAATACGAAAAGACAGCTGATGGGACTGATATTATTCACAAGTTCTATCAAAATAAACTAAAACTAAAACACAGAAAGGATATATTGTATACGGAAAGTAACCGAAAGATCGGATCTCGATCTCGAAGGGTGTAACGCGGGCATTTGAAGGAAATGCTTTAGAAATGTCGTCCAAAATGCACCCCAATATCTCTTCTTGTTCTTTTTTAAGCTTTTTAACGTTGAATAACTGAAGCACTTCTTCGGACGCCAATTTGAAACTTCAACCGAGTTGATTTTAGAAACACGAATCTGATTGGATAATTCAGAAATGTTTATTCATATTTGAAAGGTCACACTGACGTGACCCTGCATGGGATGTTGTTAGATGTTTGTGTAGCGAGTAAGCGAGCGGATCTAACATCTAATTTTAATTAGATTGTCACCATGTGGGCCCCTGGAATTGCATATTCAAATCGCCCACACAAACTAGTAGCAAATGGTGAGTGGGCGACTGTTAATTTTAAACCCTGCACTTTCTTTCATAGACAATAGTGATTTTTTTTAAAAGATCATGTAGAAATCATATTAAAACAATTCATTCAAATCAAAACATGTATAATTTTACTTGCCCTGAATCAATCAGTAGTAAAACGTTTTCCAAGCCAACCAAGATATAAGAAAACAGGAGGCCCAGGGGCCACATCGCTCACCTAAGTAACATTGGCCATAACTCTGATCAGCTAACGGCAGCATTTGGAATCAAGGACAGGCTATCCAGTCTAATACAAACAAGCTACTAGCTGTTCGCTTCAGAAGAATTTCTTGTCTTTTATACATGGTCTTATTAATCTAGCTACAGAACTGTAGCTCCACGGGAAATTCGGGTTGACGGACCGTGGAGCTGCAGTTCCATCCATAAAAACAAGAGGCCCAGGGGCCACATCGCTCACCTGAGCAACAACGATAGCCATAACTCTGATTAAATGAGCATAATAGTATCAAATTCAAAATATCTGGACAATTAAGGGTCCTCAACACACCTGGGAAAAGCTCTGCATAAAACCTGAACTTCTAAATTACTTAAAGATATGGATTTCTAGCATGTGTTCGACTTGAAAATGGCAGAAAAAAATTCAATTTTGGGGGCAAAAAATTAATCTTTTTTAATTGTACTACTATTCATGAAAATAAAAGTCCCTGTGGTATTCGAACTCGGGACCTGCAGATTGGTAGATTGAAGCTACAGCCATTGCGCCACAGAGATAGACAACAAATTTTGGCGATATAAACTGTTTCACAATGCGTTCAAATCGCAATGTTGTGAAGTACTGTCATAAAAAGTATAAGTCACGGGGTGTCGAGGATCCTTAAGTACAGTAGATCCTACACGAAAAGTTTTTAAACAAGAGGCCCATGGGCCACAATGCTCACCTGAGGAACAAAAGGTATGATAAAATCAGCTTAATGGAGTCATAATACAAACTATCTGGACAATGTACAATAATACATGTAGATCCTGTATAAATAAAATCCATTTTCCCCCTTGGATATTCTTATGTTTATAATCATTAGTCCCTTTTCTAACAGGATGATTTTATAGTCATATCACATGTTGAGTATTGTAGTTCTCAAAAAGATTCTTAACAATTGTTTATGTATGGGATATAAACCTACATCAAACGCTGAACTCTTGTAAGGCTGAAGAATTGTCCTAGGGCCAAAGTCTTAACAATTATAAATTATCATCTGGCTGATTAGTTTCTAAGAAGAAGAATTTTAAAGATTTACTCTATATATTCTATATATATAGGTGATTTGTGCCAAGTTCGGTTGAAATTGGCCCAGTAGTTCTTGAGAAGATGTTAAAAATGTGAAACGTTTACGGACAGACAGACAGACGGACGACAGACAAAATGTGATCAGAATAGCTCACTTGAGCTTTCAGCTCAGGTGAGCTAAAAATCTGTCAATTTTTATCCACATATCACCAAGCCCCTTTCGTTGTTCTAAATTTTTCTCTATTCCTATTTGAAAATACCCCCTCCCCCCAAGGGTTGGAAATTACAGCCCGCCCGACCGCCCGAGACGGTCTGTTTCTCAGGAGGGCAAGGCGAAACCTCAGAAGACAGCCCGGTGGTCGGGCTAATTTTAATAGCCAGTTCCTATTTTTAAACCGACAATTTCTATTTTTAAGTCATTTACCTCATTCACAAAAAAGTACAGACGCTATCATGTTGTTAGGTATCGTTGTGAATTTAGGTAAGATGTAGAAATTGTTATCTATTCGCTCATTGGTCTATGAATGTTATAGCCAACCAGCGTTCGCAATACAAATTATGTTCGGCTATATTACAAATAAAACAACGTGCTAGATGATGCACAAGTTTTTGTGGTTGTCAACTCCCTAATAGCATCCCTTGATTGACGCTAAGGAAATAAACAAAACAAAAGACGCCTAAAGATAGTTATGGGATGGAAAGTAGAATTTAAATGGCTGATAAGTGACAAAACACATGGGAGGCTGTATTGTAAACAATGTCAGGGGTGTATGGACCATTAGCAGTTAAAAAGAGCACATCCGACAGAATAAATGAATAAATAACTTTTTTTTTATCACATTTAATCATACTGATGTTTTTGTATTCCCTTTCAATATCAGATCCCATTATTGTCACTTTCCAATCTTTAAAATTGATGTGAAAGTTCAGAATAATTACATGATATATGACATCGTTGGGAGGCTACCAAAAGAAGATTTTTAATTATATAGATGAATAGTTTAATTTTTTAAGAGTATAAAACGTAAATAATATGCATTCTTAGGGTTATGCTTAAATATGGCTTCAAATACTGTGTAAAAGGTGAGGATTTCAAGGGGCCTGTGTTACAAATGTAAATAAGCTTTATTTATAGTGCATTCATAATAATGAACATTTTTATCAGGACTGGTAGATTTTGAGCAGGGCTGGTAACTTTTAAAAGTAGCCAGCCCTGTGGCTGGCTGCTATTTTCAGTGAATTTCCAACCCTGCCCCCCCCCCCTCCTTGTGGCCCCACTTTTCTCCAGGGAATCATGATCAAATTTCAATTTGCACAATCTGTGCTGTCACACAAGTTTTAGATTTGTTTTGGCTGAATGCTTTTCCAGAAGATTTTTAAAAATTTTTTCTATATCTTCCCATGTAAAAGTTTAACACCCCCCCCCCCATTTTGGCCCCACCCTACCCCTGGGGACCATGATTTGAATAAACTTGAATCTACACTACCTGAGGATGCTTTCACACAAATTTGAGCTTTTCTGGCCTAATAGTTTTTGAGAAGAAGATTTTTAAAGATTTTCTCTCCTTCCTATGTAAAACTTGATCCCCTCCCCCCCCCCCCCCCCCATTGTGGCCCTACCCTACCCCCGGGGACCATGATTTGAACAAACTTGAATTTACACTACCTAAAACTGCTTCCACACAAATTTGAGCTTTTCTGGCCTAATAGCTTTTGAGAAGAAGATTCTTAAAAGATTTTCTCTATATATATATCTATGTAGAACTTGATCCCCCATTGTGGCCCCACCCTACCCCCGGGGACCATGATTTGAACAAACTTGAATCTACACTACCTGAGAATGCTTTCACACAATTTGAGTTTTTCTGGCTAAATTGTTTTAGAGAAGAAAATTTTTGAAAAATACCAAACATTTTTCAATAATTTTAAATTATCTCCCCTATAGAGAGGGTGTGGCCCTTCATTTGAACAAACTTGAATCCCCTTCACCCAGTGATGCTTTGTGCCAAGTTTCATTGAAATCTGGAGGAGAAGATGAAAATGTGAAAAGTTTACAACAATGATGACAATGGACAAATTTTGATCAGAAAGGCTCACGTGAGCTTTCAGCTCAGGTGGGCTAAAAACTGTATTCTTATCATGTTTATTGCACACAAAAAGTTGCGCTCGGTTTTGGACTTATTAAACTAGTTTAGGTATATATTCTGTGAAAATTTTGATACGAAATAATTCCCGAGACATATTTTACTTTAGATGTCATTACTTTACTTGCCTCTGAATATCTTTTAAACACCCTCACCAGCCCCGTAAAACAGGTGAAACGGTGTGGTTTGTTTAAAGGTAAAAATGGCTACTCTTGATCACGACATGTAATTAACATACTTCACTTTCCGAAGTCGATTAGGGTGTTTAGGAAAATGTTTGAGGCAAGTAAAGTGGTTAATCAGTAGTAAAATCTCTCAGGAATGATTTGGTATGAAAATATTTACAAAATATACATGATATATTCCCAATTAGTTTAATAGTAGGTTCAAAACTGTGCACAACTTGTCGTGCATATATAATACACAGTTTTTATAAGGATGGAAATCCCCATCCATCAACCCCAATTGCAAATCGTTTAGCGTTTCGTGTGAACTGTGAAGCGTTTTGTGTAAACCGGTTAGCGTTTCGGGCAAAGCGTGCAGCGTTTAGGGCAAAGCGTGTGAGAGAATCGTGTGAAACGTTTCATCGGATTTCATTCGTAACTTTTCTCCTTTATCAATTGTTTCAAAATGACGCCCGAGTTTTACACTTCCAGGAATAGTTTTTGATTAACAAAACACTTAGAGTATGTATACTAATGTTTTTTTATTCAACTCTTAGTGATACTGTCATGTCGTAATATGCATGTAGGTTTTGGGGTTTTTTTTATTACACCGATAACTGAAACTTTTCGACAGTGTACAATTAGCACACATTACCTCGGACATCAGGGTAACACCTGAAACTGGCTAAACCTGTCAATCAAACTCTGTGTATTTTTTTCATTGGTTGGTCACGCGTGACTTTTTTTTGTCAACAGCCAATAAAAAGTTTGTGATTTTAAAGCAGTCAGAATCAGTATTTGATAAAGGACACAATTTTAACGATATTCCGTTAAACAATTATATGAGCAAAATTAAAGAAGAATGGAGTAAAACATATACTTTTTCACATTTTATGAGTCTGAATATGCATGCTACTGAATTTAAAGAGTTTGTTGCAAATATACAGCTATGCATTTATTGAGTCTGATATTTGATTCATTTATTTTGTTCTTTTAAATAAAATGTTTTGAAATAATTTTTTAAAAGAAGTCCTAAATAGTGATACAGACTTCATTTTTTATTTCTCTCATTTATGTACAGAACATATTTTTCTATGTGGTTGATACGATATGAGAAAAAAATATATACATTTGATTGCAAAGCCCTTTATAAATTTTGTGAACAATTTACTTCTAAATAATTGTCGTTAATAATATCAATGTTAAAAAAAATGTTTATCAAATATTCAAAACAATATCTAATGTTGAAAAAAAAAAATGCCGAAAAAATAGACTTTCGTTTGTAATGATACAGATAAGCCATTTCACAATTATGCATTATTTTCTATTTACGGAACAATTTCAATTTTCTTACGACATTGATACGTATGATGAATATTTCTTTTGAGCGATAAAAACTTGTAAGTGTATGTTCTGTAGCAATTACTTCAGTGAATAAATTGTTGAAATATATATGTCATTATTGATTTATCGATTCAAATAAAGATCTATTTATCAAATATTAGTATTTCTATTATATCGTAAATTTTTAAAACAATCCTTACCATCAGAAATCAAATCCGAGAGTACCAGATTGAAACGGAAATCGAAGCGTGTCTAAAGCGTGTTAATAGCGAGCAAACCATTTCGTGCGAGAAACTTTTCGTGTAAACCGTTTAGCGTTTCGGGCAAAGCCTGCAGTGTTTTGTGTAAATCGTTCAGTCGATGTGTGAACCATTTAGCGAGCGTGTAGCGAGCGTGTGGTGTAGTATTACGTTTCAGGGTCTGTATATATATTTATCAGGGTTTTTTGGGGGGGGCCTGATTTAGGGCCGAAATTCGGCCCCAGTCCCAATCGGAAATTTCCTAATATTTTCCCAATTTCGGACCCAAAATTCCCAATTGTAATTTTAAATCAAAGGCCTGAAGGGCCACAATGGCGTCGAGTTGACATTAATTTGAAGAGTAAAAACCTGAATATTATTTTTAAATTCAAAATAAACCCCTCACCTAACAAAAATGCATATATTTTTTTTTATTTGTGTTGTTTATGGTTCTCCTTCATTGATCACACATACATTTAGGTACTATAGATTAAAAAAAAATCCATTAAACAAAGTATGATCTTATATGATTGTACTCGAGATCAACTTTTCTTATTGTTTTGCTGGAGATTAATGTTTATAAAAATTGAGTCGGATGGTCAATTTTAATAAAACAGATATTTTATATGGATTTTATGCAATCAACTTAATACGGAAAACTCAAAATGAAGTATGATTTTTTTTTTCAGATATCATTCTAATTTTGTTATTGACCCTTCATTTAGAAAATTGGTATCAATTATACTTACTATTTAAAACAAATATAAAGACAAATACATTAGTTGACTACTTTCAAATAAATAAAAATTATGTTTTTTATCACATATTTCATTAAATTACAATTCATTACAATTTGACTCACCTAATTCTTAAAAAAATTTGAATGCTAGTTAAAAATATCTTAGAAGTTAAAATTTTTTCAGATATTTTTTCTCTATTCAAATAGAATATATTTGTATATCAAAAGTATGATTGTATTTAATTCTTTATATTGTATACTGCTGATAAACACTCTGTTTCTTATTATCAATTTGATTTAAAATTCACATGGGTCCAAATGACGCGGGCCGAAAAGAACAGGGGTAGAAATAAGAAAGCACCCATTACTGTTGTTTACGAAGTGAAAGTAGAAGGTTTAGAATTACTTTTGGTGTAGATATATCACCATTGTAGGAAGTTTTGTTTCTAAAAGATCAACATCTGTGCATTGTTAACATTCGATTTGGAAACAAAATAATCTGTTTTGCAGGCAGGTATGTTTCAAAAACAAATTGAGTATGTAGGCCTAACCATGCTAACTATCGCATGTTCTTCGGTAAAAGTGTATTCATCCGCCGAAACACAGATATATTGTTTACAATAAAATATTAACATTATCAAAGACCTCAACAATTTTTGTATCTGCCAACTTGGTTTGTTGACGTACAGTTCTGCTCAAAATGGAAGTATGTCATCTTTTTTTCTTCGAACACATAAGAAAACTTTGCACTCATTTGAGTTGTTTGGCTCCTTAGAATTGGCAACTTCCGGCCGTACGATCCCTAGATGGCTTTCGAGCTTTGCTCGACGCCATAAAAAAATCTGTAGAAAAAGAAGCATTGTGCTTTAATTAGTATTTGAATAAATGATAGAAATCATTAAATTTCATTATAATAAAAACAAATTTTCCCAATGTTCCTGTTTTGTCGCTATTTTTCCCAATTGAAAGGGCCCCAGCGCCCAGTCCCAAATTGGTGAAAAAAACACTGTATATATAATGCAATACCCCCCCCTCCAAACACCTCATTCTGACCCACAGGGGTAAAAGCAATACTTAAATCATAGATTTCTTCTAATCTATTTTCACAAATTATACTTTAATACTTCTTTTATGAACTTTGAACGCCTGTTAGGGCCCCTTTTTGACATCCGGAGTCATGATTTGTACAAATTTAAGCAGAAAGCTGAATTTAAAGTTAGGATATTACAGGCTATTTGGTTCTTGAGAAGATTTTTAAATCTCCCCACCCTATTATTACTCTTTCCTAATTATCTCCCCTTTGAAGGGGCCCTGGCCCTTCATTTGAACAAATCTAAAAGCTCTTACCCAAGGAATGCTGTGTGCCAAGTTTGGTTGAAATTAATAGCCCAGTGGTTTTGGAGAAGAAGATTTTTAAAACACCCAACCCTATTTTCACACTTTCCTAGTTATCTCCCATTTGAAAGGGAACTGGCCCTTCATTTGAATAAACTTAATAAAAGCCCTTTCCCTCAAGGATACTTTTTGCCAAGTTTGGTTGAAATTGGCTAAGTGATTCTGGAGAAGAGAGATGAAAATGTGAAAAGTTTACGACAGCAACAGACAACAAATAAATTTTGATCAGAAAAGCTCACTTGAGCCTTTGGCTCAGGAGAGCTAATAAAAAGTACGTACTACATCTTTCTAAGATTGTCACTCTCTTGTGCAGTTCCTCAATTCGATCGATATCATCGCTAAAAATAATTTGCAGTTGCGACACATATTCTTCTTCTTTATACTGAGGTAAATTCCGTTCTTTCATTCGTAAACAGATGTCAATAAATTCCTTTTTGATTTCTTCCATTGCTTCAATGGTAATGTCTTCATTTTCAGTTTTTATTTGATGAACGTACTTGTTCCTAGAGATCCTCAATCTGTTAAAGTCATCCGCAACAGTAATCTGATGAGCATATGGCATTTCATTGGTGTGCAAAAAGTTAAAGCAACCCTTAAATATGCTGTCACCATAGTTACGAAACAATTTGTTCAATAACGGTATATCAAATCTACTGAAATCCTCACTTATTAAAATCTTCTTTTCATCATCATTAAAATACTTATAACCACATTTTTTTATATGACTTATAAGATCAGAAGGAACAATGCGATTTCCTAAATAATGCTGGAAAGTTTTCGTCATCACATCCCTGATAGCAATGTCAATTCTGATTCGGCGCTCCTGATTTCTTGTTATCATTTTTGTCTTTTGAGCGTCCTCCCTCTGTAGCTATAATGTAAAATAAATGATAATTATTTGTTATTTATTTAAATTGGGAAATTTAGATTGATCCATGGACAACAATATATTGAATAGAAAGAAAATACATGTACGAATCTAAATACCATGCAGATTTAAACCCAACACAATGCTTTGTAAGAAATACTTAATATCAATTCTATGTAAAAATCAAATTTTTATATAGGGGTCTGGCCACACAAAGTCGCCAATTTTCTTTATATTTCATTGATGGTAAAAGAGCAGATTTTTTTTAAATTTGGGGATAAGGCAGTTAAGTCAAAAATACTAAAGAATGAAAAAAAATATGATTAATGGGTATTTGTTCGGTGGAACATGTGGAAGGTTAGAACATACTCAGAATTGCTCCTTCTTTTGATTTAATCCCCAAATATGCAACTACATCGGGACAAGGTATCATATATATAAGAGCCAAGAGGCAAATTTTAACCTGTCAAGTCCAAGTTACACGTTATTGGGTAAAAATGTTCATGGGTCGAGGTGTTGTTGCGCCAAAGTGTCTGAGCAATTTACGATGTCATACAAAATGGCTCACATCTAATGATCTATCGCTTTTGAAATGTGCAGATTGTGAAATCTAAATTTCAAAGCCCAAATTATGTGCTAGACTGTTTTCAAAACTTTTAAAAATTTCAATTATCCGATATTATCTGATGTATATACATGTATCAAAGCGTATTTTTACAATTCGAAATCATGATAGAAACCATTAAAGAAGTAAATAATCACATAAAATGTATTTTATTCAATAATACAGTAATCATGATAATATTAGTTTATTCAAGTTTCCCAATATGACAAAAAGTGTCAAAGATTTCACTAATTGAGAGGGACCGATCCTTGTACCAAAAAGTGCTGTGACAGCCCTAATGGAATAATACGGGAGATTGGATTGTGTACTATTTATTTCTGCCTGTGGCTGTGAGTTTTGAACATATAAACAGTGGTAAAGCTGTGTCAAATCACAATGTTCACATTATATGGATCTCATGTATTCATTATTGTATAGGTCTCTTCCATAAATTGGGTTTTTAAAACATTGAATTTCAGAAAAATGAAGGACAATCAGCAAAAAAGGAACTAAATCACACCAAAGAAAACTTTTCAGCAACTTTGACATGTTCAGTCAGGGGTGGGGCTGAAATCCATCATATTGAAAAATAACTGATAAAATTTTGTCATTTTTACTGACTACAAAATGTACACATCTTTTAAATTTTGTAAATGTGACTTGTTTTCATCATATTTCCATTCCCAAATTAACTCTTCCAACTCATTTGCTTCATAGTACACTATTCTGCCATGGTCCCATGTGTAGAGAAACATCTTGACCCACAGTTGAAACCGAAATAAATTAGTGCGCCCCGTAAAACAAATGAGATAATTAAGTGCGCCCAGACTTACCAATTTATTTTTATGATGATTTCTAGTCACAAAACTGAATTTTATTAATAACTGAAACCCATCATTTTTAGAATATTGATTAAAATGAATATGACTGTATTTCATCATTTTTATCAAATTAGTATGTCTGTAAGTTAGTAGAAATGACAATATAATCAGTTATTTTTCAATATGATGGATTTCAGTCACACCCCTGACGAGTCTTGGTAAAATGGGTAGGCAAACCCGGGCCGGGGCAAAATAAAAGCCGGGGCAGATCGAGTTTTTTTTAAATTTTCTTCGTTACTATTCTGCCAATATCATTGAAATTTTCAGGATATGTTACGGACCGGTATATTTGTATTCGCTGTAAATATTGCTACACAACAATGCGTATTAATGATTTTATTGACGATTCTTGATTTTCGAGTTGGTAAAATGGGTAGGCAAACCCGGGTCGATATTTTACAGGTTTGTGGACTTATTTAAGAAGAAACTTAATAATTCATGTTATATTCCGTAAAAACATATGATATACTTTTCAAAAATAAAGATTTCTTTAATGGAATTTGAATATTTCTGCGATTAATAACCAGTTTTAATAAAAACCGGGTCATTAAAACAGGATTAATATGGAATATTAAGTTTCTTCTTAAATAAGTCTAGAAACCCGTAAAATGTCGACCCGGGTTTGCCTACCCATTTTACCAACTAGGAAATTAACAATCGTCAATAAATTCCAAAATACGCATTGTTGTACAGCAATATTTGCAGCGAATACAGATATACTGGTCCGTAACATATCCTGAAAATTTCAATAAAACCCTTTAGCATGCTAATTCATTTGTATTATCACTCTTTCAAATCATTAGTTTTATATAAAACTTCAAAAACTATAATGAATAAAAACAGTACTTTAAATATATTCATTTCATTTAATAATTTGAAAAAGTAAAAATTAATGTGTAGCACCCAAAATGATTATTATAATCACTTTTCTCAAATGTATCAATTAAGGGGAGACAGGACGTTGCAGTGTAAAATTATTTGTCAATAAAATTTTTTGCTTTTCTTAGCACGTTTATATTTAGATATCCACTACAACATGCATCATTTTCATGACTATTTTCTTACCTTGCAAGGGAGATATTTTGATAGGAATTATCCCCCTTGTCTGTCATTATGATTTTTTTTAACAATTTCAATTTTCTGCAATAAATATTTTATTTGATGGAATTTATTTGCAAATTATATTCAAAAAATTTAAGAATGGAAACAAATTTCAAAATCAATTACAACATTGGCCTTTTTACATAGCAATATCATAATTTTATCAAAATATTGCTCAAATCAGCGCTTCAAATTTTGATTAAATTTGAACAAAATGTGATGGCACAAAAAAACCTGTCAATTAATTTTTGAACAAAATTTCATACATCAACCTTAGCATGCGCTTTATTACTTATAAAATTTTCATGGCCACTTTCTTGCCATTCAAGAGAGATACTACAATAGAAATCACCCATACCCCTTATTCTGGAATTATGACCTTTTGTGACAATTTCTGTTTTAAACTATCAAAAAAGTAATGCATTATTTAGATTTATCAATTAACATGAACGGATCATTATCAGCATGATCAGAATATATACCTGATTATATTAACCGCTTATGATTTTATACATTTACATTTCTAAAGTTAAAATTTTAAATTTCCCCCATCTCATGTTGTGAAAATGACTACTTTAGAGCCGTTGAGTACGGGAAAAAAGATCTATCAAATCCTAGCTGTATGACGTCATAATGGATAAATGACATCATAGCATCATACAATCAAATCAATTATGACGTCATAATAGAGTTAGCACATCGAAGTATCATTGCAATGAAAGTCACGTGATACGTGTCCTGTCTCCCCTTAAGGCTCTAATGAGGATACCTCCTTGCGAATTGGCAATGTCACAACAGTGTGATAGCTAACATCCTCATTTCGGAATTTTTGAGTTTGTCCCGGGTGATCGGATCCGGTTTAAATTACCCGGTTTTTCTTAAAACCTGTTATTAATCGCGATATTATTACTTTCCGTTTAATAAATGTCAATTTCCAACTAGTATTTCATATGTTTTAACGGAATTTAATATGGAATATTAAGTTTCTTCTTAAATAAGTCTACAAACCCGTAAAATGTCGACCCGGGTTTGCCTACCCATTTTACCAACTAGGAAATTAACAATCGTCAATAAATTCCAAAATACGCATTGTTGTACAGCAATATTTGCAGCGAATACAGATATACCGGTCCGTAACATATCCTGAAAATTTCAATGACATTAGTTAATTATTTCTGATATAAATTGGAAAATCTCGATCTGCCCCGGCTTTTATTTTGCCCCGGCCCGGGTTTGCCTACCCATTTTACCAAGACTCACCCCTGACTGATGTTTGAATATTTTTCTTTAAAAAACATGCAAGTGTCTGTTTCAGGGACGTATATACTAACGGGATTGGCAACTTCTACATTCGCCATGTTTACTTCCCAAACTATCACGCGCGTCATAACAAGTTTTTAAATTTCTGTTCAATCCCTGTAAATTATGTCGTTTTTTATTAGATTATTTATTTCCTTTTGTTAAAAGGGATAGGTTTTTCATACATTTTAAATCATATACTGTAAATTAATTTAGATATAAAGAAAATAAACATCGATTTTTACGTAATCTCGGAAATGGGGCGAAAAACGGGTCTCGGGGTTTTAAGAACTCCGTCGTAATTATGATCAGATCAGGGTTATAAAGTACAAATAACAATTCTAAAATAATTTTTAGATAGCTTTATAAAGGTTTTATTACGATATACCTGGTAACATCATAGATATATGAAGTTAAAAATGACCTACGAAATCACGTACCGCGCGTGATTTCAGCGAGACTTGCAAGAGTTGCCTATCCCGTTAGTATATACGTCCCTGGTCTGTTTATAGAAACATTACAGTCGTGCTAAATCAACGAGAGCAGGGGGAAACCTTGTGACAGAGTTCTGAGTTCGCACACTCACCTGCTGGCCCATCTATAGTAAAAAAAAATTGTTTTCCAACAAAAAAATCTGTGTCACACACATACGAGCAAATTGTGCAAAGATTTATCGGGATTTAATGTAAGATAATGTGAAGTTATCATCAACGGTGTTAGGAATGCAGATAATCAAAAACACCTGAAATCAATTATACTAGATATATAACTATAAACAACTCACACTTTGGATAACAAGGGCCTCAAACTTTTAAGAACTTTTTTAAACGTTCCGGGAGATGGCGGCAATGATCCATTCGAAACTCCTCGGTCAGTAGATGTAATGTTATGGGAATCGCCGAGGTTTGCCGAATGTACTAACATCCGAAACACCTCGGACCTTTCTCACACGCCTCTAAACTACTTGGTAATGGCCGAGTAGTTACGATTGCTTCCATTAGACTGGTCCTCTGTCTCTATCGTATTCTATTCGCTCTTGTCAAATGGGTAACGGGATGTTTCGCACCTACGCATGTTTCGCCCTGAGATGGTTCGCTTCTATTTGGTTTCGCCCTGAGATGATTCGCGCTTGCGGGATAACTTTTCCCATGATTTAATATAAAACGTAAAGAGATTGTTTCATTTTCTACATATATAATTCCAGGGATCAGGACGTTGCAGTGTAAAATTATTTGTTCATGATTTTTTTTAAACACATCAACATTAAAATGTCCTCTACAATATTATTTTTGCAGCCACTTGCAAGGAAGATGTTTTGATACGAATAACCCACCTTTTCTGGCATTATATATTTTTTTTAATAATATGTGACGTTTAAACAAAATGTTCAATAAGAACACTATACGTAACGATGAACATAACCAAACAGGAACGGTCTTTGATGGCACAATCCAGATGTGGAATCCTTCCTCTCAGAGTCGAAACTGGTCGTTATCGAAATTAACCTCTCCAAGAACGTACGTTGTTGTATATTTGTGTAAGACAAGATTAATTGAAGATGTAAAACATTTTATTTTTAATTGCAAATACTATGAAAACAATAGAAACTCTATCTTTCATAGTGTAAATTTAGATAAAAATTTAGATGAGACTGACAACTTAAATATTATAATGAAAAAAAAATCCAACACAAACTGCCAAATACATGTATCTCAATTTAATTTATTCAGTAACACAAAATTATCTTTACAAATCAAAGTAAACCCATGCGCTCAATCTACTGTATATACTATATTAATTTGTATATTCTAAGATTTCAAAATGACATATAGGTTCAATGGGGCGTGTGTAATTCGATTCAGTGTGTATAATATTGTACCTATTGCACTCGTTTGACACACACATGTCACAATAATAAAATATTTACTTACAAGAAATTATTCCAATTTTCCGAAATAATTAGTTTATTTGATGGAATTTATTCAATAATTTTAAGAACAGAAATATATTAGGTTCACTTGTACATGTATATAACAAAAGAATTGACCTATAGGACCGGTGTAACGACGAAAAGTGACCCACGTAGAATATTGACCCAGGGGTCAAAACTGACCCAGGGTCAGTATTCTATGACAAGTAGGGTCTTTTTTCTACAGTAGAAAACCATTCCAGACATGTATGTAGATCTACTACCACCCCACACGTTGAAAACTGACCCCCATAGAATTTTGACCTCACTTATAAACTACATAGAAATTATAGAAATAAATGCGATACATTAGCATTCATGGTTGGTGAGTGTCCAGGGGGGGGGGTACTTAATTGTCAGCTTGCCTTGTGGAATCCCTTTGCTAAACCTTTTAAGTGTTGTGGGTCCCCCCCCCCCCCCGAGGTATATGCTTTATAATGTTTGCTAAATAGGCCCCACTATTATAGCAGATGTTTTTTAAAATAGACAAACCTAAATTTAATGACTACGTATTGCATTTTTTTAGAAGGTACATATAACGTTACACTAAATATGTCTCATAACTTTAACTTATCTGCATCGCCGCCATTATATGCTCAATAAAGTTGTGTAAGTACAGACACGCAGCATGGGTTTTCAAAGGAAATAGGACAAGCCAATCCGAAATCAGGACAAGCGAAAAAAAGAAAAAAGGGAAAACAATTTTCGCCAGTTTTCAAAATCTTAATGCGTTGTGTGTGTGTGGGGGGGGGGGGGTTTTCTATAATTCTTTTATCTGCTTCCAAATCAAAAGACAGGGGGGGTCCTTATAAATTCAATTTTTTTACTCGTAAACTTAAAAATATTACCATGTGAGGAGAGGTTTGGAATTCGACTGTGTTGTTTTAACCATAAACACAGTGGCCAGATCTTGTAATTAAAAGCTGGAAAACAAATAAACAAAAAGAAATACTTTTTTGAATGAGGACTTTTGGTCTCAAATTTGGCTTGGCCCCAAATTTTGGCCTGGCCTCAAATTTGGCATGTAGAAAAATGTTTGGCCTCTATTATATTTTCATATTTTATTCACATATTTAATGATGTTATTGAATTTTACTGATTTAAGTGCAGTACACATGAATCAATACACTGGATGGCTTTTAGTGTCTTATAGTGATTATTCTATTGAAACATATTTATGACTACAGGTACATGTATGAGTAATTGATTCTAATAGATTTTGATCAAGTCTACTTTTAAATTCCAAAGTAATTTAAGAATGTAATACTGCCATTGTATTAACATGGCATGGGGTTTTTTCAATGTACATTGTAATTTAACTCAGACGGCCAATACTTATATCAAATACTTGCTTGAGAAAAAAATAATTGCAGAGACCAATTTGTGTTTATTCCAACAAAAAGTAAAGGTCACAAAACGTTTTGCGTTGTTCAATGTTTTTAAATTGTTTCCTAAATATACACATGTATGAAACTCTACTCTAATCAAAAGTAATGATTAACGGCATCGCCGAATCAAGTCATTGGAGGATGCAATGTTGCAGTCATTCACAAATGACATTATATTAGACCGAATGCTGTTTACCTGACAGATGC
Organism: Magallana ariakensis; assembly: GCA_020458035.1. Lineage (NCBI taxonomy): Eukaryota > Metazoa > Mollusca > Bivalvia > Ostreida > Ostreidae > Magallana > Magallana ariakensis. The sequence continues at coordinate 36,178,171 of CM035812.1, forward strand.
ATTTTGTTTAAAATAAACTGTTTAACTAATCAGATCCATAACGAACCGTCAACTTCACTGCAATACTTTAAGAGACCCCCCTCCCGAGTTCCTGTATGCAATATGCAACACGTTGATGATGACTTCGTTTTTTACTCTTTTTTTTTTTTTAGAATTTTCCACTTTCACAAAATATGCTTGTACATAGTGATATATCTCGTACATTAGTTCATACAATCATATTGGAAATCTTTTGACTATTTAAATAGTTTATACTGTTCAGTCCTTGTGTAGTTAAAGTAAATTTTGAGAGAGAGAGAGAGAGACAGAGAGAGAGAGAGAGAGAGAGAGAGAGAGAGAGGGGGGGGTAGGGGTAGGGGCATTGTTTCTATATGTATATAATATATAAACCATATTCACGTGATAGGACCCTGTTCTACATAGATACTTGAAAGAAATAAAAAAAAATCATTGCAGTTCTAAACAAAATAGACAAAAAAACCCACAATTTAACAATTTATACTACCGTACTATAGCTTATCACATATTTTTGCGATAGCTTTCATACTCCTTTTCAAGTTTTCATTAGCATATATTTGTCGGTCAAAAGCCTTTTTTAATTCATGTATATTTGGATTTGCGTTACTTTAATATTTACAAGAAAAAATATATTGCTTCACAATAAGAACTACCAAGTTAAAAAAATTATATAAATTTCTCTATTTTCATATTTTCTAAAAAGAACTGATTGTATATCAAATGTTATTAACAAATCAAACTGTCTCAAAGTCTATTCTTTAACATCAGTCCATAATTCTTATACTACAGTACATTCATAAAATAAATGTTAAATACTCTCTTCGTCTCTTTTACAGCAAGTGCACACAGGTGACCCTGCTTTTTTGTTTTGAAAAGATATTTATTTAATTGTCGGAAAAATTCTATGAAGAATTTGAAACTGTAATTAATGTAATTTTGATTCATGTGTAGATTTAAAATGGAGTTCAAAAATTTTGTTCCATGTTTCTTGTGCATAGTTATGACCCATTTCTCTCCATTTTGATTTATATGTACATGTTTCTCTCTTTTTATCTAATAATAAGTTGTACATAAGTTTGCAACCTTTACAATTATTAGTAAACAGTAGGATATGATTAGGGATAACAGATCATATTATTTTATGATATGTAAGATTGGTATGTATAAATCTTTGTGTATGCAATCTGATCCTTACAGCAGTTCTTATATACCTCGTTTTTTACTTATCAACAAATATATCTCAATAGATGTTATACTTAATTGACACTCAGTTAAGAGATCACTTTTTCGAGAATGGTAACAAAAAGCAGCTGTTGTTTCTAATTTTAGAAACTGCTAAAAATGAGTATTATTGCCTGTGACACTTATATGGGAAATCTAAGTAAAGTTTAAAGTTATGTAAGAATATGCCCGTATTATTTACTAGATTCAAATGTCGTTTTTAAATACCAGAGTTTTATTCAAATGGAGTCAAAGTCAATGCCAAAGTCCGTTTTAGTGTCATTGTTTCTAAATGCAATTTGCTCTAACTGTTATATACCGAAGTTTGCAAGTACATTCTTAATGTCAATTTGATTACAACAGATATCGATTTTAAATTCATGCAGAATCATTTGTAAAGTATTCTGTTTATTGTGTTCATTTCTAAATTGGAAGTTTTGGGATTGGTGATGTTTATAATACCCGCAACATTATTTTTACAATCCTATCGTATCGTATCGTGTATTAATCCTATCGTATCGTGCGTGTATACTGTTCTATCGTGCGTTAATCCTATCCTATCGTGCGTTAATTCTATCAGGTTTATCGTTAAATTCTAACAGTATTCGATCAGTTTATCCTATCATGTTACTCGTTTCGTGCCTTTTTATAAACAAGTAAATTTATTTCAAAGTTGCAAGTCGTTCATTGCGCCGTATAAGAAAATTTATATAACAAAAATTGTAAAATCCTATCCAGCATTCTATCATGATACTAATTTCTTAATTTTTAGATCACAATTAACCAATATTACATGTAAAGCATATCTGTAAGAATTGGGAAAAAAAAATGTAAACTGTAGTAGTTCTTAGGAACAAAGAAACATATTTACCTGTATATCGAATATATTAAATCGTACGCGAAGTGTATACCTGCGTAAACATTAACTTTTATGCGATATAATTCGTTTTTCATGCATCATATTTTACAGAAATAAAAGTTTTATGATATTATTTATATATAATCAAAACCAGAGTTGTATTTTAATTAAACCCGTTATTTTCCGTGCGATATTTGATTTTGGGCTGAAATCGGCTAGGGTGTGTGGTAATGAATACACTGGTAACAAATCGTACGCGGAATGTATATCTGCGTAAATATTATTTTAACTTGTATGTTACATAACTCGTTTTTAATGCATCATTTTCTTATACAGAAAGAAATGTATTTATAATAGATTTTATATTTACTGTAAACAAGAGTTGAATTTTATAATTGAACCCGCTATGTTCCGTGTGATTTGATCTCAGGCTGCAATATTCGCAGTGATCGGCTAGGGTGTTAGGTAATGAAAGCAATGTTAACAATACAGAGAATTTATTGATCATTTAAGCTCATAATCTTTGTTAAAAAAAAATGATCATTTTTATACATTCTATAATTGATGCAGCGATGATTAAGAACTCGGCAATTGTTACTAAAATGATATTCCACGTAAATCTTTATTCGTAGGTGTTCTTTCCCAAATTATGCTATTATCAGGTTATTCATGAAGATCGTTTATAGCGATTATACGTTTATCATGAACATCGTTTATCCTTTCCTATCGTGTATCAATCCTATCATATCGTGGGTGTATACTGTTCTATCGTGCGGTAATCCTATGCTATCGTGCGTGAATCCTATCCTATCGTTTATCTTGTAAAAAATAACGTTGCGGGTACTGTATATGGTTTTAAAATCAAGCATTGTATTTTATTAAATTCATTCTTTTTAATGCGGTATGGGATATCAAAATATCCAAATGGAATGACGCGTGCAATCGATCACGGATCTAAGGGATGGGGAATTCCAACTTACATGTATTAAGTCCACTTATTAAATTTAGGTCTCGACCCCCCCTTCCCATAAATATCCACCCCTCTCCCCCCACGCATGTGATGAGATGATCATGTGCCTTTTCCAGACCAATGGTTAATAGTTAATTTCTCATTGTGATAATGACCATGATGAATAATTTTCTCTTCCCCGGTAAATTTACTGGTATCAGTTCCTGTTTACAATATGTACGAGTTTTTTTTTTCATTTAGATTGATATAGTTCCTATTCAGTCACGGTTGAACAATGTTCTTTAATAAAAGAAATGTATATCTTTTCATTTTTTAATTTGAAAAATTAAAAAACAGACTGAAATAATGATGATAGGCAATGACCAGTGATCAGAAAAGCGAACTCAACTGGTTATTCGTACAATGTTATATGATTAAAATAAATCCAAGTACCAAACAGGCACTGTAATACCCCCCCCCCCCCATCACCATCCCAGTATCCACCCTAAGGAAAAACAAGTAAACATAGAATATGTAATAAAATATAGTCAATATAAAAGTTAATAAAAAGAAATAATAATATAGTAGATTCTGGACAACCATCAATTCATAACTTGATCTTGGAACATATAGTATTCGAAATAAATAATAATTGAAATATTGTGTTTAATTTCAATAAAAGTTTGCTATCTTATGATTATGTGAGTAATTCTGTTCATATCATGTTTGGAATAAAGATGTTGTGTAAATGCCTGGCCTGTTATCATCGGCGGCATACATTCTGTAATTACCTTTTATATACGCAGTTTATACGTGTATGCCCTGATTAAAAAAACCCCATACTTTTTATCATGTGATGTATTTATCATTTGCGCAGTATTTCTCCTTATTCATTGAGACAGAGAAGATGCTTGACGTTGTGATATTGACTGTGATTTTCGTGGCTACCTTGTTCCTTGCTGTGATATATCACTATATGGTAAGGCACAGGAAAATAGAAGTCTGAATATGATTTAAAATATGAATCAAATTGCTTAAGGAGCTTTTCAAGTTTCTCAAGCACAAGTTACATGGGTTGTGCATAATTTCTTTCTTGATAAGATATGTTCGAATCTTGTACATTGTACTCAAATGGTTATTTTTCTTTACAATGAAAAAAATGACAATAACAAACCGTCAACCATCTCAAAAATCCAGAAAACGAAATACAAATTCAAAGCAGAGCAACACGGACCTCCAAAAAGATAGAGGTAGGATCAGGTGCCGTGGAAGAGTGAGCATCCTCTGCTGACCGGTCACACCCGCCGTGTGCTCTTTGTCGTAATCGGGAAAAAACCCGGAAAAGTCCGTAGACATTTAGGTGATTAATTATGGTCTAACAATTAGTATAAAAAATCAATTTTGGACTGATCTGTAATTAACGTTATTTTGTAACTCACTTAGTTTGAAGAAACAGTCATTCATTTTATTATATGTCCCTCAATATTCATCAGAAAATATTTACTACTGATGTTGACACTTTACTTGCCGCTGACTTTCTCTCAAACACTCTAATCGACCTCGGATTGTAAAATTCACGTGCAGATCGAGTCGCCATTTTACAGTTTTCCATGTATTTAAAGGGGCATGGTCACGATTTCGGTCAAATTCTATTTTTATGTTTTTATTATTTACAATGCTTTAGAAATGCATTTCTAATGATCAAATAAAATTTGAGAGTCATTTGTAGAGTTATAAGCAAGATACAGGGCTCACAATTCTTTGTCATGTAAACAAGGCTCGTGCCCTGTTTTTGTTTACAAAGGTTCAATATACTAGTAAAACATCTTATTCTAGGTTATTCGTCTATCTTTTTATTTATTTTAAGCATAATTAAACAGTTCCTAACGTTTAAAACATTCGTTTTAGGTTTAAAACTGGAATTTTTACTTCAACGTTCAAAATGTAAAAAAACGCTTTGTTTACATTGCAAAGAATTTCAAGCTCTGTTACTAGCTTATAACTCAACAAATGACAATCAAATTTTGGTTGCCTATTAAAAATGCCTTTATGATTCATTGTAAATATTAAAATCGGAAAAATAATTTTTGACCAAAATCGTGACCATGCCCCTTTAAAAAAACCACACTTCTTCATTTTACGGAGCTGGTGACGATGTTTCAAAGATTTTCAGTACAGATTTATTGTAAACAAAAAAGTGAAGACATATGCTGTAAAACGTCTAATGGCTTTCACGGCGTGTCAACCCGAATTTTCCCGTGAATCTACCTTTTGGCAACAAGTTTTTTGTGAAGAAAAACTGTTCAACTCATGCGATTTTCCATATATATGGTACATTATGAGCGCTCGCTACGCTCACTGGTTAGTGTTTACATTGTTTTATGGATAAAATTGCCGACTCTGTGGATAAACGAAGTACAATCTGTGACTTTGATAATCTATATGCGCCGATCCCTGCTTTTAGGGAACCTTTCTTTTTCTTTTTTCTTTTCATTAACATTATTTACACATGTACGTAAACATCGCCCCGTTTGTTATCAAATAACTCTGTATGTAATTTTTAACTTGCTAGTACAACTTTATGAGAAGTTTTCTTTCTCCGACATATCTTTCCACGTGTTAGCATCATGTTCTCAACATGCATTTGATAAATGGGCGGGTCTATATAAATGCGCCAATCAGAATCTTTATTGCGAATCGCAATTGAAATACACACCGATAAGAAAGTGTCATCACTCAACGCAATGCTACATCGGTCGTAGCGTGTACTTACATGTAAGATTTGCGATAACATCTTTAATAAGTTATCTTTAAATTGATTTCCTTTACAAAAAATGATTATAATGCAAGACATTATATTAATTTTGTAATCAATTTTGATACTTAAACCCGCGTCGGAAGCTAAATTTTACTTTTTTAAAAGGTATTTTTGCTGATTGCTAAAGTTTTATTAGAACAAACTGTCTATACTGAGAGTTTTCTCATCAAAAATTTACATTTTATAGTGACATTGCTTGTGAGAGAACTACTAGTCAAATTTCGTTTTTTATTTTTAAATAAATTCATCATTGAAACATTGCCTAAAATTGACATGATCAACGGCATCACGTTTTTCTCCGTTTAATAAAGATAGTAAAAAGATATGAATAAATTTAATTGTTAGTTCAAATATTGAAAAATGATCTTTTTAAAATAAGTAGTCAATTATTATTATTATTGGAATTGTTATTTCCAATAAGGAAAAATGATGTTAAAATAAGTAATCAGGATTTTTTTGTGGTTGATCATTACAATAAGTACATTATCAAATTTGTCATAAACCTATTTGTGCTTTATTGGATTTTAACACGTACCTCACTGTAATGATAGCCCCATAAAAGTCACACTATTTTTTTTATTCCTTTAAGGATTTGTTTTACAATTAATGTTTACGGCTGTTAACGATCAAGACAACACAGGTTTGATTAATGAGAACATATATTTTCAGTTTCTGTTTATTTTATTTGCGACTTTGCTATGTTTGATCGCTGTGTTTGTTAATAAAATGATATTCTTGTTATCTTGTTCTGAACGTTTTGTTAATAATTTTGTTTCCTTTATCAGGTTAATTGTGAAGATGTTTCAACGAGATTTTACGTTCATCCTTATTATCGTTATCTATTCCTATCTTGTATCAATCCCATTCTACCGTTCGTATACCCTTTTCTGTTGCACGTTAATCTAATCCTATTGTGTGTGTATTCTACATGTATCCCTTTGTTTATTTTGTAATATTTACATTTTCAACTGTCTTTGTCTGTGATAACATTACGAATCAATTTTGAAACCTAAAACCAAATAACTTCATAAAACATGAGTGACAAAAAATGGGCGTGTCTTATAGCATAATCGAGAAACGGTATTGGCTGTAATACATAGCACGTGCTACGTGAACAAATAGTGGTTTAAAAATAATGTTGTTTTAAAGTGTACGAATTGGAAATAATATAAATATAAGTAAAAAGGTATCATTCTTTGAATATTATGAGGTGATAATTTCGGTGGGAGCGTGGTCAAATCTATCATAAAGCCCTTCGGGCTTTATTGGATTTGACCACGCCCCGACCGAAATTATCACCTCATAATACTCAAAGAATTATTCCTTATTCCTTAAGGACGTTGGATCCTGCGATCATATGTCTTTAAGTTTTTTTCTAAAGTACTTTTTAAAAATCTACGTACAAAGCTAAACCCAAAATTCAAAACAAAATTTTGGGGTCTATATGCTCCTTTCGGTGCTACAGTGTATTTAATATGACATTTCTGCACTGAAAGTGCAAATTGCACATAAATCGCTTTTCCCTCAATAACTTTTAATCGGAATAAACCATGGCATCAAATACATATTTATATTATTTAAAATTAATAAAACTGAAATAATCATTAAGAAAAAGTTTGTAATTTCTTCACCTAATTGATATTTTGACCTTTTTGCACTGATAAAATGCTGTTTGTATCTATTAGCGATTCAACATGCAATAAAATTATTTAAAAGTCTCAAACTTTTTCTCAAATTTTAATAGACTTGTCATAAATATCTTACAAATTCAGAAAATAAAACCAAAAGTATGGGTCTATGATGTAAATTTTGAGATATAGCATGAAATAAGCTAATTTTAGGCAAAAATTGGAGTTCATTTTTTCGTGACTTTTATGAAATATTAGTTAAATGTGCCAATATACGTCGATAAAAATATTGAAATATTGTTAAAATATGTTTTTTGAAACAACACGAAGATAACACAATGCATAAACTAGCTGGAAATTTGGTCTGCACTGCAAACAAGGAAGCTAAAATTACAGTACTCTAAAACAACTGAGGTATGAACAATCTTCATTTTCTTCTTAAAAACCTTCCGCAACAAAATATAGTCCCTTACTTAACTCTGTAAATATGTAATTTTCCCTTAACTATTTTATTCAAAATAGTTTATTTGGCATTGTAAAATAGGAATATACAAGTAGAATTAATATATGACACTGAATTTCCAGACTAGAGGTGACCCAAAATGGCTACCCACAATCAGAGGAACGAACCTCTTTAAAAAATAACGTTGCGGGTACTGTATATTTCTTTTGTATTCACATTATAATTATTATCCTATTTTGTTCACTTTTTTATTAGAGAAACAAACGAGCCACATGCATTCCTGGGCCTGGTCCTACAACGCAGAAGTAAGTTTGGAAACTAGGGAGTTTAGTCATTAACGTCCTAATGACAATGAATAGATCCCAAAAATATTTAACAAAGAACTGTGAAATCAGCCGCCATAAATACATGTGTAAATCTTCCGTTCAGATATTGTATGCGATACATATGAGTTAAAAGTAAATTGCGTGGGTTTTTTTTTCATTTATTTTTTTTTAAATTTCAACATTTATCAACGCTTTGATAGTCAATGGCAAGATTCTAAGTGGTAAATACGCAAATATAATATCTAAAGTCTAATTAATGTCCATCTCAAAGTTTTTGCATCTCTGACGACTGTAAATAGTATCTGTTGGGTGCTGAGATTTGTTCATGTCATTTTTTTTTCTTTTGTTAAGAGATGGAAATGTGGCAGATATTGCGAAAGCTGGAAGTCTGCACGAATACCTTGTAGATCTCCATAAGAAGTACGGTGACATTGCTGCTTTTCGGATGGGAAAGGACATGGTTGTAAGCATATGTTCACCAGAACTGTTCAAGGAGCATTCGAATGTGTTTGACCGACCTGGTAAGTGATATTGCATCAGATTCCTTTTTATTATTGACCTAGACATCAGTACGTCAGACATAAATTTAAATCTAAACTTGCGTGATTCTAGAGCGGGCAATGAAAGCTACTTATAATTATATTTTTTTTTTAAAAGAATGCATTATACTTGATTGATGAGAAAAAATGTATATCATCAAAAATAAAAAAACAACAACATGAAAATCAAGAAAAAAAGGGTTTTGAACATGGAAATATATACTGAAATCGAATCGACGTCATATGAATAAAATAGAAATGATTTTTGTTGAATTGCTGTAAAAAATGAAACCATCCACTTAATTTCATCATGACATATATATTCATGCAAGATGTGTAACATACGTTTTATGATTTGGGACATGCATATCAAAGACATCGAAACTAATTCAGTTGAAATGTGCAAAACATTTGCGTATCCATGATCTAGTTCACTTGGTACATGTACTTCTAACTTGAAACAATCGGTATAGATACATTTCCTTATATACGAAAGTAAACAGTTTTGAAAAAAATAATTTATATCAATTTTCGTAGAATAAGCATTGGGGCGAGTGCATCCGACATAAAAAGAACTGAATTTTTTTTTTCCGAAATGGAAGATGATAAATGATCAGTCTCGACTACAGAAAGTTTCAACCAGTTTATTCATTTTGTGTTGTTTATTAAATAGAGCAGGTAAAAAGCTACATAAGTAAAAAAAAAATCACATTTAAACGGTTGTCTTACAAATTCACACATGTACTGTTATGACAAAAATGGAGTTCGATGCATTAAAAAAAATGGAAAAAACTTGAACCAGGAAAACTGATAAATCCTATACTAACTTTTACGTATCTGTATAATTCTTAGCATTCTGACAATTCAATATGGTGACAATAGTGGAACAAAAATTAAAACTGGGCGAAGAAAGACTTTATCCAAAATAATATGATGACATCATTGCTGGCCGTAATCTCTTGAATTGATAAGTAAATTTTACAAAGAAAACTAGTATGCAAGGTTTTCATAAGCTTAACAGAGATGCGCATATTAATAATAATCACATACATTGTAGTGGTCGACAGGCTTCCAAATCGAATATTTCTCGTCCAGTGTGATGCCACGTGTTGTTTATCAAATTAGGAAGACAATTCTAGCTATATTTTGAAGATCATTTGCTAAGTGGACAATTGTGTGGACGATGTCAAAGCTAGTGTTGTAGACCAATTAAAATACTCCAGTGTTTAAAGTTTACTGTATTTATTTCTGCCTTCTCTCAATAAGAATAAATATTCAAAGAACACGTTTTTTGAGCATTTTTTGTTCTTATTGTTTCAATTTGCTATTATAAATTTAGTTTTATGGTATTTTTCCCCTGTAATCAAATGCTAGAAAAATTAAAAGATCAGAAGGTACTACACTGCTACCTGTGTACAATTGAAAAAAATCTTTTGTCAGGCAGGCAATTTTGGTAAATTTATACTTGTTCTAATAGAGCTTTCAAATCTACATTATACTATACAAAGTTTTGATAAATCATGTTATGAATTGCCACATCTAACTAATATATAAGTACTTTACTAAAAAATATATATATAAAATTTTGATCGCATTTTCTTTTACTTACAGCTTCTTTGTTTAAGTCTTTTGAGCCTTTAATTGGGGAGAAATCCATACAGTTCGCAAACAAAGCCGAAGGAAAGAACAGGCGTAAAAGCTACATTCAAGCTTTAGGTCCAAGCCGTTTAAACTATTATTACCCAGGAATTCAGGCTGTGCGTATACATGTATCACGAACGAGTCATTTTGTTTCATTTTCTGGATTAATAGATTACTTGTATACCTGATCACACAAACATTTTTGCAGTAAATGTTGTTTTTAAAAATCTTTTTTCAGCTTTCTGATAATTTGGTTCATAGTTGGTCTAGCTTGGGTGTTGAAGAACACATTCCTTTAAATGAAACGATGTTAACTTTTGCCTTGAAGTTAGCAATTGTGAGTCTTTTTGGTAGCAATGTAGTTACAGATGAGGACATCAAGGAAATCAGGCCCAGTTATCTTATTGTAAGTACTTTTTAAGTAAGATATACTTTAAACATTTTTATTTCATCAGAACGACATTTATATGTATCAGGAGAAATTTGGTAAATTTTAATTAAGATAGACTTTGAAATTGGGCTTCACAAGTCAAAGTAAATATAATGATATAGGGTATAAATTCGCTTTCAATGTCGGTAGGTGAAAAGAGGCTGGTGTATTTCGACGACTTTCCTTCAAAGTAATTAAGGACTATAGAACTAAAAGTAATTAAGGGCTATAGAACTAATAAAATTATGATCAAAATACCAAACAATTTTTTCTTCAGTTATAAATTGTTTGAAAGATTAACTTTTTATTCTTTACAAAAGACCGTTGTAAGCAGTCCTAGTGTCGTCTATGAAAGAAACCCTTTTTTTATTCAAATATCTCTGAAATGTAATAAAAAATAATTTTCAGTTAACTGACTTTTTGCAGGCATGGAATGAATTAGAGCGACGTTTGGTTGGAATATCGAATGACGAAGGTCAAAGATTTGAAGATGGTAAACAAAATTATCAGTAATTGTTTGAAATGCATGCATGGTTATGTAATATTTGTAACAAATAGGAAAGCATGATTAAACCTATGACATTTACCTTAAACAAAACTAAGCCACCATTAACGTGAACATTGTTCTTTAAAGTTTTTTTCATTATTTATGCACTTTTCGTGTTATCTAATTGAATACACTGTGGTGCGAATTAGTGAATAAAGTATTAATTTTAATCTAAAAAACTACGAATCTATAATTTCAAAGTTAAATGAAAATGGATAAAAGAATATGGTTGCTTCAACAAACTGTTCAATTTTTTAAACACCAAGCCTTCCTTAATATTTTTAGTAGCAAAAAAAGATGTCAATTTCAATACAAATTCTGATCGTTAAAGATATTGTAAATTGTTAGAGACACCAGTGTGTTCATAACGCATAGCAATTTTACCGAAAATTCACTTTTTTAAATCATCTTTTTAGCTAAAAAGTATGATATTTAAACATTGGCAAATAATTGTTTTCTAAACTGTACTTTAAGGAGGTTGGCACTTGAAATACTAGTAATGTCAATCATCCCAAAACCACTTGGATATAAAGATGGGGACCTAAAATGTTCATTTGTTTTATATTGGGGCCCATGTCACATGCCATTTTTTGGAAATATGGGGACCCAAACAGAAATGAAAATTTTCTCTAAACTTTTGCTAAAATTTGGCATGGAAACTGATTACTTGAAGAAACCAAACAAATATTTATAGTTTGAACTATTATCTAATTATCATTTTAATACAGTATGAAGTTGAACACATGTAGTGACTATAAAAGTAATATCTAAGTCAAAGTTTAAAAAATGTTGCTTTACTGGTGGCTATAAATTGGAGTTATTAAATTATAACGGAAATAAAAAAAATATTTGTAATGTCATCTTTCCAAAACATACACATAGACATACATTTAATATTTCATATAAAAGTAAAAAAAAAAAAGTAGGGATCACATCTCAAAAATTTGAGATATAGCATGAAAGAAGCTAATTTAAGGCCAAAATTCGAGTTAATTTTTTTCTTGACTTCTATGAAATATATATATAATCAATCAATAGAAATATCAAAATATTGTTCAAATATGTTTTGAATATCATGAATGTATCGTAATACACAAACTATCTAGAAGATTGGTCTGCGCTGTAAATTAGGAAGCTAGTAACAGTACTTTAAAACTACGCAGTACAGTTAAGGCGGCCAATAAAAATATCGGCGAATTTTTGTAATGAAAACACGTATACTTTAGTTCATCGGACATGTCCTTTTTAAAATCAATAACAGTTGCTCAAATGCAATATATTTCTGAAATATATATATAATAGTACAATATTTTATGTTCATAGTGGTCACGTGATATGGCAGTCGCATGGTACAAGCAGATGTATTTGTGGTTTTGAGGTCATTTAAAAATGTGAATATTGCAAGGGCATAATCATGTCAAAATTCACAACTGAATTGTAAAATAACTTGATATTATATAGTAGATTTTAAAAAATGCTGTGAACTTTGTAAGATAATATTATTTGTTAGAAAAAAACATAATTTATAATGCATATGTTGAATAATTTTGAAGGTCACAGTGTTAATTTCATTAAAAAATAATTAATTTGTGAGATTTCACAAGGATCTTAGAAGTTTTTAAATTACGTAACATATTTCAAATTTACATGTAAAAGTTTGTCATGATCAGATAAGTGTATGCCCTTGCAATAAAGTGATTTATTTAGGCACCCAGCTTTAAAATATACGATATTTTATACAAAACCGAGGTTGCCTCTTAATACGATGCATAATTATAACAAATTGAAAATAAGACTATATAGGTAGCATTCTACTAATAATAATGTTAAACAAAATATTCATTTATAATTTTCCGTTAATCTATGGAATTTATTTTTCATCGCTAAGAAACCGCATGATAGCCTTCCATGACTTAACTTAATGCGTCATTTTGAAGCATATGACGTCATATTTTGTAGTACAGCGAGAACGACCTCTCGCTTATTTTTCAGTGTGTACGATATAACGGACATCGAAATTGTAAGTAATAGCATTCGTTGTTCTTAATTAAAAGAAAAGTATAAATTAATTTTGCTAATAAATGAATTAATTAGTACTTTCGAGGTTTGTAATATTCTGTGATGTCATAATGCACATTTCCCGTACTTTTTGTCTGAACGGAATTTATTGACAGCCTTAACTGTGCTGCGTATTGAGTTATGCAAATTGTTCATTTTCTTCTTGAAAACCTTCCGCCACAAATTATAGTCACTTACTAAACTCTGTAAAAATGTAATTATTTTAAAAAAATTATTCAATAAAATTTATTTGGCATTGTAAAATATAAATATACTACTAGAATCAATATGAGATGCAGAATTTTCAAACTAAAGGTGACCCTAAATGGCTACCCAAAATCTGAGGAGCGAACCTCTTTAAGTTTGTGCAGTGCAGTTACTCTTGTTCGTGACACTAAACGTTCTTTCCCAAATTTGATAGATTGTGTCAAAGAATAAAGCTAAACACAGGTGTTATGTAGATAGGAACAATGACTTTTTCAGAGTTATCAATGTAGGTACTGTGATAATATGAAACATGTTTCCACATGAACAAAGCAAATAGGATCTGAATTTTACGTTCTTTGAATTAGCTATTGTTAATAGAATTTATACGAACTTATGAATGTGAATAGGAATGGTTAAGAAATCATTATCTTTCCTCACAGCTATTCCATGAATGAACGATATTAAAATGCTAGAGATCTGAATGTGGACCTGTGCAAGATTAAGCAAGAATGAAAAAAATAAAGGCCAATATGTCTCTATCTTTTGGGTCAAAAACAATTTACTTTGAGTAGATAACCCGTAGTCACAGAATTTTTATTTCTTTTTTTTTTTCAGCTCGAAACAAATTTCATGATATTGTGAACAAGTTCGTGACCAAGCGCAGAGAACTTCGAAAGAACACTGACGCCACTCTTCTGGTTGACGTGCTTATTGACAGTACAGATGATGAGAAAAAAATACTTCACGATGCCGTTACATTTACTGTCGCAGGATCTCACACAACAGGAAATTGTAATATCTTCTATGGAACGCCTGGACTGTCTTATCATGGCAAAACTGAATTAGTTATGTGCTTATATTATTATGTGGCGTACTTAAATCGTTATGTGATGTCCTTGTATCATTATGTGGTGTGCTTTTATCATTATGTGGTGTACTCCTTCAATTATGTTATGTGCATTCATTATTATGGCATGTGCATTTGGTATTATATGATGTGCATTTGGCATCATGTGATGTACATTTGGCATTTTGTGATGTGTATGCATCATTATGTGATGTGCAGTTATCATTATGACATGTGCATTCATCATTATGACATGTGCTTTTCTAATTATGTGATGTGATTCCGTCTTTACATTATTTGTTTTACATCATTACGCGATGTGGTTGCCATGATAATGAATGTACATCTCATAATTAAAGGAGTACCTCACATAATGATAAAAGCACACCCCATAATGATACAAGCACGCTACAAAATAATATAAGCACATAAAGAATTTATTTTTGCCATGAAAAGACAGTCCAGGCGTTCCATAATCTTCCATTCAATTAATGACTATCCTATCTAAGTTCTTCAAAGTGACAAGCGTTTTATTATTTTATGAATAATTAGCTTTTTCTATTTCCTATAATTCTTCCTAACTTTCCATCAATATCACTTTGCATTTAAATATATTTTTGGTTTTTTTTATATAGTGTTAACATGGGCGTTGTACTTTCTTTCCACAAATCCCAAAGTCCAGGAAAAAGTTTACACAGAATTGAACACAGTTCTCGGTAGCAAGGATGTTGACGCCAATTCAGCAAAGGATCTAAAGTGAGTTTATTGTAAAAAAAAAACCAAAAACCGTTGAAATGAAATATTATGAGCGTGATGTATATTTTTTAAATATCAATTAAATACATGTACCTAAAAACTTTGAAGCAGAAGTTTTATCCTGTCAGGCTTCATCTTGATATTCTACTACGTGTGAACACAATGAAATAAGTCAACGGAGAATCCTGTTATGACAAAAATATTTGATTTTGAATTCAAAATGAAATGGCTTGTTTAATTAAGTCACGTATATGGTGTGAGTGTGCAAATAATATTTTCTTGTTTTCAGATATTTACATCAAGTGATAAACGAGACTTTTAGAAGTTCTGCAATAGCACCATGGGCGGGCAGGTATCAGGATGTTGACTCAGAACTCGGTGGATATAAGATTCCTAAAAACGTAAGATATATGCAGATAATATCAGAAAAATGAAATTTTCAGTCGAAATTGACACATTTAAGGGGAGACAGGGCGTTGATCACGTGTCTTTTGTTGATCACATAACAGTACTTATTTTAAAATATAGTATAAGGTAATAAACATTGGGGAAGTCAAGTTGTTTGGATCGCTTATATAATCTATAGATATGATAAAGAAGACATCTCCATTTTGATTTGCGCCTCCCAAAAATTCACCTTTTCAGTTCTTATTTAGTAAGCTGACATTCATGTAAAACTTCCTAAATAAAAGTACATAAGTTGGGGGAATTTTTAACATTATTAATTTTAGCAATGTAAATTTACAAAATCATAAAAAATTATACAAAATTATAAAATTAAAAAAATAAGAAATGTCATTGGAGCATCTGTTATTTGCTACTACATTCTGTTTAAATTTAGAAACAAAAACTCAAAAATTTGAATTGTTGATTTTATCAATATTTTCGTAAAGTTATTATATTTCTTTGTAAAAAGACTACTGTTGTTTTAAATTTATTTCTGTTTTTAATATTATTGAATAGAATTTTCAAAATAATTTTATCAAATTAATAAAAAACATTTCAGAAAATTGCAATTGTCAAAAAACAAACATAATAGCAATTTATATAAAAATATCTTCCTTCCAAGGTGAGAAATTGGCCACAAAAATAATAATATGTTGTAGAACACATTTGAATGTTGATGTGTTTATACAAATGCAAAAATTACATTAACAAATTATTTAACACTGCAACGTCCTGTTCTCCCTGAAATTGCTTGCATGACAGCATGTTATTTGAGACTTTTGCATTTTTATCATAAATTATATATCTATGTAGTCTCAATATGAAAATACAGGCATTTTATAGCTTTTCCCTACCTCCAATCAAAATAAAGTCGAATTAGAATTAACAAATTAATAAAAAAAATATCTAAATATAGATGAATAATTTTACATGCCAAGACGACAATTACAATTAATAAATCCTATTTTGTAAGTTTTGTTTGATGCACGGATAATGTATACACTATTAAGTTTTTTGTTTGTATGTTGGTGTTTTAGACACCTGTGATTCATGCCCTCGGAGTTAGTCTCCAAAATGAAAAGTATTTTCCAAATCCAAAACGGTAAGTTATGAATCTTTTTAAAGATATTTTTTTTCTTGTTGATACTACAGTAAATAAATTGTCTTCTTTGTTTAAAAACTCAAATAATGTTACGAATGCTAATGTTAAAGTAAGATAAATTTTATCATTATTTGTTAAATTTATAATTCTTTACTGTTTCTTTTTAAATTAGCATTTAAAGGGACATGGTCATGATTTTGGTCAAAAAATATTATTCCGATGTTCAAGTTTACAATTCTTCAGTGAGGCATTTTTAATAGCAACCAAAATTTGAGTGTCATTCGTGATTTATAAGCGAGTTACAGAGCTTACAATTTTATTTGCTATGTAAACAAAGCTTTTGTTTACATTTTAAAAGTTGAAGTGAAAATTCCAATTCTAGGCCTAAAATGAATGTGTTAAACGTTAGGAACTGTTATTTAAGCTTAAAATGAATTAGAGGATAGACAAATCAGCTTGAAAAAATAGTTTTTATATTGGTATATACAGCCTTTGTAAACAAAAACAGGGCACGAGCCTTGTTTTCACGAATAAGAATTGTTAGCTCTGCATCTTGATTAAAATTTATCGACTGACTCTCAAATTTAATTTAGTTATTAGAAATGCATTCCTAAAGCATTGTAAATAATAAAAACAGAAAAATAGAGTTTGACTAATATCGTGACCATGCTCCTTTAACAAAACTTATTTAAGTCAAAGTAAAATTTCCACAAAAAACTTTTTTTAACAATTAAAATGCAAATAAAATCACTTTTAAAGGGACATAGTCACGATTTTGGTTGTTGTATACATTTGGAATGTTAAAGAGAAAATTTCAGTTTAGACCTAAAACGAATGTGTTAAACGCAAGGAACTATTATTTGGTGTTCAAAACGAAAAAGCAGATAGAAAAATCAGTCTGAAAAAGAACGTTTATCGGTAAATTGAACCAATGTAAACTAACAAATGCATACGGCATGAACCTTGTTTACATAACAATAATAACTTTTATTAATTATAGCATAACAATAATAACTTTTTATCTTACTTATAATTCTGCAACTTAACTCAATCTTTGGTTGATCATTAAATTAGAATTGCATTACTAAAGCATTGTAAACAAAACGAATTTAACATAAATTTGGACCAACATCGGGACCATGTCCCTTTAAAGATACCAATAACAGTCTGTATTATATCTGGAACCTTTAAATACTATTTTATTAAGGTTTGACCCGGATCGTTTTTCTGAAGAAAATATAAAACTCAGACCAGCTTATACGTTTCAACCATTTGGATTCGCTGGCAATAGAATGTGCCCCGGATACAAACTGGGCAGTATTGGAGCTGTTGTATTGTTAGTGACCATCCTGAAAAAGTTCAGGGTCAACCTGGTTGAAGGTCAAGTGGTGACTCCGAATTTTGGTCTAGTTACTCGTCCGAACGACGAGATTTGGATCACTCTTCAGAAAAGATAAGGGACACTGACTTTGTGATTTTTGTGACTGTGTGAACACTTTGTGTAATCGGTTTATGAAAAATCAGCAAGCATCAAGCATTCCATGGAAACTGGGTTTTTTTTTTTGAAGAGCTGTTTGTATCTTATTGATTTTAATCTACTTAACACAAAAACCCTGATGAACGATGAATTTTTCATACTAAAGGACTGGTATCCAAGGAAATTTATTTCCTTAGTTACAGGACCTGATGCATAACTCCTTGAAAATAAAACAATGATTTTAGCTAAATGTCTAGGTAAATTATTCGTTTACATGATATTATATGGTATTTTGCTTTTTAGCTCACCTGAGCTGAAAGCTATAATTCAAATATTTCAGGTATTGTATCTGATCTGTCTGTTGTGAATATTTTAATTTTTTCTGTAGACATGGTAGAATTTAGAGTCCATCCTTGTTTAGGTTGATTGGTTTGGCTTGCATATGACACAATTTTTGTTCACAACCCATTAAGCTATATGTTATAAAAAAGAACTTGTTACAACTAGTACACCCTTCAATCCCCTTTTTAAACTGTCTTGAAAACAGCCCTTGAAAACTCATACAGCAAAGTATTTTACTCTTATAATAATTCATTAAATATAGGCGAAAAATCCTGACTTTTTTCAGGCAATACTGTACAAGTAGTCGGTTTTATGGTAATTCAACAATAATTATCAACATTGAGAATAATAGGAAGACTGGCCAATTATTCACACATAATACGTTTATGCATGTATTTGACAATGTATACTACATGTACCAAAAAAGCAATCATAGTTTATAAATGTATGTTGATAGTTATGCTTATCCGAATTTTCCAGGCAATCTACAGCTCTGCATGGAAACATCTGTTATCTCTCCCGTTGAAAAGAATGTTTACAAGTAGACTATAAGAAACTAGTAAATGTTGTCACTTAGCATGATAATGAACTAAATTAACACTTCCATAACCCTAGAACTAATTAATATCTATATTCGTCTCTCTTCAGCTTCGTGAAAATTGGATGTAAATAATGTAAACAAAATACCGCTTTTACCTCCTTTCGTAAGAGAGTCATATCAAAAAGAGGTAATTAGAGTAAACTTGTACGTTGCCTGGTGTATAATATCAGTATTTATTTATAAACGCGTGACTTGCTTACAGATTTTTTAATTGATTCTTCCAAAACAAATGTCGTATGTTGTATTAGTTAACCTTGAATTTTATAAAAGTGCATTGAATTGACTGGCATTTGTATGTAAAATAAGCAACATAAAACAGGTATAAATATCAAAGGATGAAGTAAATGTAAATTCTTAATGATGTTTAATTTATATCAGTGTGTTTTTAAGTATAAAAAGTTATTGATAGAGTTTTAAGACGATTTAAAATAATACTGTAATTGTATATACAAAATATGATTTCGACTCTTTAAGTTTTTTGATGAAGTCTAACCAATTAGGTAATTACGAAGTTTTATTAGTGTTCGAGTCAAATTACAGAGATAGTTTAAGCATATTTACCAAGCCATAAAAATCTGACTACGACAGTATAATGAATTCAGTGCACTGAATATACATCAATTTGGGATAATCTGGGAAAAAAACCTTTTAATGTCCAGCAACTGGACTAAGGTAAGTTTGTTAACTTTCCAGGTATGATCTATTGATGTTAGAAAAAGAACAATTTTATATTGATAAAATTTATCTTGGTTTACTTTCAACTGAATTTCCAAAGGATTTTCTATTTCACTAAGGTGATAATAGTAAATTGTCTGAAGAATTTCCGAACAACCTTTGTATTTATAAATATATTTTTTTTACTGTTTTATACTTTACATTTCATAATCTTCACATATTTTCCTATGTATTCTATTGAGTGTCTTTTAGCAATTTTCAATCGAAGTACATCGCTAAAAATATGTTTTGAGATAGATACTGTGGAATCATTTGAATTCGTGGGAGCAAACTTTCGTGGATTGGGGGGGTGGGGGGTGGGGGTACTTATTCGTGGGAATGTAATTTCTCGGATGCGTCGGTTTTCAGTTTTAGTAAGAAAGATAACTTCGTGTTAATTCGTGGGGGAGGGCTACCCACAAATACCAAAAACATTGTGCCACAATGAATTCTAATGATTCCATTCAGAAATTGTAGTAAATTTCTATTGTATAATTATATATCTTAGCAAGAATTTATAAATCCACACGACTCGGTTATATAACTTTGCTCTACATTTTTTTTTTGGGGGGGGTAAGAGGGGTTAAATTTGATTGAATGCGTAATTTTTTTGTACCTTATGCATATTATGTACATTTTATTATGTACATATTAGGTAAATATTGACATAGTTCATAGCTGACAAAATGTTGCTTCTTTTTATAGTTCAGCTGCCTAACTTAAATGGCAGCTGCAATGCAGTCAGGTTTTTAACATATATACATGTATGTTGCAGATCTAAAAATGTTAAAACAATCATGAACAATTAAAGTTTTTTGGGCCTTAACGACCACCTAAGTTTAATGCAGCCCTTTCGTGAATCCATAATAATTTATGCACTGACCTAAAATTCTAAGTGTTTATCAATATATAATGTTTTTACTATATGAAATTAATACATTTGTTGGTCTTGACATTGGGGTGACTGATTTCCGTCTAACTTTTAAATTTTTAAGAACTATGTAGCGATCTTGACTTTCGGTTGCGACCCAAAACCGGTTGAATTCCACCCAAAGCTTTAGGAATTTTTTAGGTTGCATATGAAAATGACGATACACTTATTGAAACGAAAATATAATGTTAAAATAACGGTTTATTCGAATTGCTTTTAATATTTAAAACAATGTCGAGGACGAAATATACGACAGATCTAAAGTAAGCACAACCTTTCATAAGAACAATCCAAAACGCCTACATTCTAACGGCTCTTTCCTCAATGGTCGTTCCGCCCATTTTAAGTGTTTTAGTTTTAAAGCTTTTACCAAAGAGTAATATCAATCGCAAAAAACTTCATTTTATGTTAAGCTCGCGGAGAAAAATAACAATTTATTGTTTTAAGGTTTTCTAACTGGTAATTGATTTCAATCGGCATTGTCTTCTTTTAACTGTGCTACTAAAGATCGAGAAGACATCGGTTATAATTATAAAGTGCTGACAATTTCACCTTAATCTAATACATAATTTTCATGTATACTTTTGTCAGGGTAGAAGTTTTATTAAGTGTATATATTGTAGTACTGTCCAGTGCATTGACCACTACAATGTATCAATATTAAGCATGCATATTTTTATATATCATTTCATTGTATCATATTAACTAAAACTTCTACATAACTTAAATAATTTGTGCAGAGGTTTATGTTTAAAAGTATGACCTCCTCTCCTTAGACACACAGTTTGGATATTTTACCACTTTAACAAGCATTTGTTTTGTTTCCGTCTTGCCCTCTCATTTTGTTTGCTTGGCTTGTGATCTTCACAGGAATACGGCGGATCTGTCATCAGCAGTGTCATTGACTTGGAAACCAAGAATAAAAAATATGAACTGAAATATTATTTTAGTCCCGCTGTGACTGACTAAAACGTACGTTACAGTTATATCTTCATTGAATTTTTATATGGCCAAGAATTAAGTTATCATAGGAATAACTAAACTAGAGGCCTAGGGGCCACATCGCTCACCTGAGCAACAATAGCCTTAACTCTGATCAAATCAGCATTACAGTATCAAAATCAAAATACCTTGACAACTAAGTACAATGGATTTTGCTTAAAAAAAAATCTACCGATTTTTATCTACATATTTTTATGGTAAACTTTGTTGCCCCCCCCCCCTCCTCTTCTCTAGGGAATCATGGTTTAATCAAACTTTAATCTGAACATGTGCTTTCACACACTGCCTTTTTGGACTGAATGCTTTTCCAGAAGATTTTTAAAGAATTTTATCTATATCTTCCTATTTAATTTGACCCACTCCCCCCTCCCGATGTGGCCCCATTATACCCCCGGGATCATTATTTGAACAAACTTGAATCTATACTACCTGAGGATGCTTCCACACATGTTTATCCTAAAAATCCGCTTTTTACAAGTGCAGCTGCTTCGATGAAATTTATAGAATGAATTAATAAATACGTAAAATATTAAGCGAATGTCATATAAATTTCAACCGGAGCTCATTTCTTTCATATTTATTCTAATAAAAGATGAACTCTATACAAAGCAGCAGCACTTTTGAGAAACTAATATATAAGTGGAATTTAACTATCATTTAAATTTTTAAATCAAATAAGGGTATGCCCTTGTAATATTGAAATTTGTTTATGACCTCCATTCGGGAGAATCATCAACACATATCACGTGACTGTCCATTCAGGGGACCACACTAAGTGTAATACAAAGGGGCATTTACTATGCTGTTTCATTTAATATCAAATTTATATAATGATAAAATAACTTTACATAAATATTTTGTAAAAATAGATGCATCGTTTTATGAACGTTTAAATCCGTTGTTATTTTCATAGCAAGCTTTAACAGTGCTGCGCACCCAGTGATGCTTTGTGCTAAGTTTGGTTCAAATCGGCCCGGTGGTTCTGGAGGAGAAGATGAAAATGTAAAATGTTTACAACAACACCAACGGCAATGCCAACAACAACGCCAACGACGACAGACAACGGACAAATTTTGATCATAAAAGCTGACTTGAGCTTTCAGCTCAGGTGAGCTTAAAAAGTCTTTCAAAATCTTAAATCTCAAAAGTTTTAACAGCAAAGATGGCTCGATGTTTAACATGAATAATTGGGGATACAAAATTAAAGATCTTTTATAAACAAAAACCTTCTTTACTAAATTGTGAAGATATTTTGTATTTTATACAATAAAGCTGAGCTGACCAGAGTAATGACTATTGTTGTTCACGCGAGCCCTCGTGTATCTTGTTACTAATTATTATGACGCAAAACTAAACCAAAAAAGCAAAATAAAAGTTTTTGAAGTGCATATATAATCTCATAAGAAATCTAGATGTGACAAGGACTGTCCCACAAATATTTTGAGACGTAAGAAACTGTCGTTTATATTAGAGTCAAATACTTTTGAAAATAAAGATAAACTACTCCAGCATTACACGTACACCAGATAATACACAGTTTGGTGTTTCAGTGTCATCTACCTTACGGGGTTATGATAAAATAGCAGACAAGTAAACAACAAAGATTGCCATCATGCTATTGACCTACTGACCTATTGACCTTATTGTATTAAAACAAGATAATTAAGATGACAAGATGACCCATTGACCTTAATGTGTTCAAACAAGATGAAACGTGCTTAGTGCGCGATAAAGGACTATATATGATTTGAGCCTTCAGGAAGGAGTCTTTTCTGTTTTTTGACTTGTCAAAAGTAAATTAGATTAAATGGTTATTAAATCAAGATGAAAGGAAATTAAAATATCATATTTTTCTTTCCTTTTTACAATCATACAACTTGGCATAGAAATAGTAATCAAAGTTTAGAATCTAGCAAGGACTATATTTTCGGCGGAACATTGGCTTAGAAAAATATCACGTTTTCGTCATTCAGATAGAATTGCTGTAGATTCATGAGTCTTTTTAACATTTTTTAAACAATAACATTAATGTTGGATTTTTTCAACTAATGTGAACTAATAATAAGGTAATTGGATTTCAGAATATGTTTTTAAAATATGATTTTCCTATCAAATAACAATTTGATTAGCTTTTATAAGCGCCAGTTCTATAAAAAGATTTGTATGAAAAAAATCTTTTAAATCGGATTTTCTCTCTTAAAAAAATGGTCAATATATTAGATTTTTTGTCAATTTATATCTTTATGTAAGGTCTTTATAGTACTGTGGAATCATTAGATTTCGTGGTGGCTCAATTTTCTTGGAATTCATGGGTACCTTCATCCACGAATTAACATCCTCCACGACAGAATGAATTAAGGTAATTAAGTCATATTTCCTTTTGTAAGTATGAGAGATAACACGAAATTACGTCCCAACGAACCTGTAACATTTAAGCAATCCACGAAAATTGGCCCCCACGAAATTAAATGATTGCACAGTATGTAAAAATCAAAAATATTTTAATATTGAAAGCATTAGAAATAATCAAAATATCTTCAAAATTTATGAAAATTAGAGGAAAGTCGGGCTAAGCAATATCAATTTTAATTTAAATATTAATTCCAATTTAGTTATATAAGCTGATAGACATTTTGATATTCTATCATTTCATTGAAGAATAGAAACTTCATATCTTAAACAAATTTTTACATAATTGCAGATAGCTACATTTATTTTTATCATCCTAAAGGTTGAGGAAAAAGGTAAGGACCTTGACCTGACTTTGATGCGAAAACAAGAAAACAAATTTGATAAAACTGATTGAATCATTTGGTTATATGATCTGTTTGACTGTGTCAGAATGTTATGAATTTCTTAATATAAGAAGGATGTCTGCTGACGAGAAGACTCCTTCCTTAAACGGCCCCTTGAGATGAACATCATGATTTTAATGTCATTCTTTGTTTTCTTTGTACACATATAGAGATATACATGTAGATTTTTTATATAATTTTCATTTTGATTCAAGTGCCTTCAATTTAAAAATATGACACCATAAAGTTAATCTTATCACGCCATTTTCGCATTTTTAGCATAAAACGGCTTCTTTTTAAGCATTTTTTTCTTTCCGAATCATTCTTGAAGAAACAGAAAATTTTCATTAGAGATATTTCTATCCAAGACTAATAAGTGACAAAAAAAATTGTGCTTGTTCAAAGTGTCGCTCTATAATTCTCATTCGAAAAAATAGGGAAAATGTCAATTTTGACTGATTTTGATTGAATTATAAAAAAAAGTAACTTTTAATGCAGTACGTGCAAATAATTCAAATAAATAAGGAATATATATCTTATATCAACTCTTTCTTTAAAAAAATGAAATACCTGCATTATAATTTTATTGCTTGAATATATGATAAATTTCCTTATTTGCCAGCGCTACATGTCTAACATAAATTCTATGTGTTTTGAACTCCCTCTTGAACAAGTAAAAAGTTAGATGTTTTTATTTATAATTTGTTGGCATAAACTTGTGAAGATGGTTAAATATAAGTTTCATTTATAATATTAAACATTTCTTCTGCAGTGTTATATATATAGGTGTTTATTGTTTGTGCAGTATTTCTCCGTTTACAAAGAGACAAAAAAGATGGTAGAGGCTGTATTATTAACTCTAATTTTCGTAGCAGCGTTGTTCCTTGGTGTGATATATCACTACATGGTAAGGAACTGAAATAAAAGACTGTGAATTTAAAATATACATCAATGAGCTCCCTCATGCGCGGTACGTAGCATAGATATGTTTTAAAAATGGCATACAGTCGTTTACATTTATTTAAAACAGAATCATTGCTAGATATCTTTTTGTGTACATATAATAAAGCTCTTTTGGACATTTTTTCATTAGGGAAACAAACGAACCACTACCATACCTGGGCCTAATTCTACATCAGAGAGGTAAGTGAAGGAAAGAGAGTTTAACATCACAATGATGAGTTTAACTTAAAATGTTGGCATCACAGACGAATCCTAGAACTCATTTACATAAAAAAACTGTATTAATAGCCGCCAATGAGAAACATTTTTTGTCTAGATATTCTTACAAAACTTGTATGAGCAATAATTAAAGTAATTTGAATCTGGTTTTTAGTTTTGGTTTTTTTTTTTTGCATTTGTGATTTTTAATTTTTTTTCGGGGGAGGGGATTGATCAATCCTTTGTTAGTTAATAAATTACTATTAAAATATTTTTTATAAATACGTAAAAATACAAATCTGACCCGAATGAAGGTTTTTCTGTAAGTTTTTGCAATTCTGACGACTAAGAAAATAATCTGTTTGATGTTGAGATTTATTTATGTCTTTTCTTTTGCTCAGAGATGGAAATTTGGAAGATATTGCGAGGGAAGTCAACACGAATATCTCAAAGATCTGCGTTTTGGACAGGAAAGGAGATGGTTGTAAGCATATGCTCACCAGAACTGTTCAAGGAGCATTCGAGTGTGTTTGATCGGCCTGGTAGGTGTCCGTCGGTGCTGACTTCACTATGCCATACATGCATTATTAAATTACAGCTACAACTTTAGTTATAACAATGTGTTATAAAAAGATAGCATCAAACTTGTTTTATAAGAAAAATAATTATCATAACAATGATGATAAAGCATTCAAGATAAAAAAAAATACTTGCTCCGAGAAGCATATCTAATCATAAATTTTAAAAAGTTTTATATTTATTACGGTGCGTTTAAAAAAATAAATTGTTACATATTAATTAGAAAAACAAATCAAGTTTAAATCTGAAGAGTTCCGTTGGTATCATGCGAAAAGTCCGATCACAATCGAACTTATCCGCGAACTTTTCAAAAACCCTCGTATATGCGTAGTATTTAAGGATAATTAGATACAGCAAAAGATGGTTTCCTCAAAAAAACATATAAACATAGAATTCATAGCCAAATGTAATACATTAACAGTATTTTAGCATGTTCTTTCATAAAAGATTCATTAAAATGAATTTTAATTCTTTGAAGCTTCGCTGTATAAAATATTTGAGCCCTTCCTGGGACAGAAATCAATACCATTCGCAAATAAAGCTGAAGGGAAGAACAGGCGTAAGAATTACAACCTCGCTTTGTGTTCGAGCCAGTTACACAGTCACTTCCCAGTAATACAGGCAGCGGGTATTATACCACGAAAGCATTCGTTTTGTTTTATTTTCAGTATTTAATATTAACTGGTCTTCTTAATTGAAAAAAAAAGAATGCATGATTATTAAGAATTTTTCACTATTTTTACAGTTGTCTGATAATTTGGTACACGACTGGTCCAGTTTAGCTCAAGAGGAACAAATTCCGCTGAATGATTCGATGATTACTTTTGGATTGAAATTAACTATTGTCACTATGTTTGGCAACGATCTATGTTCCGATGAAGTACTCAAAGAAATCAGGCACAATTTTCTTCTTGTGAGCAATTACTTCAGTGAAGTCATCTTCATTTGTATGAGTTTGCAAATGAGACAATTTTATACTAATACACAAAAAAACATTAACTTAAATAACTTATACCGAAATGAGCAAATTAGATTTTGAAGTAGTTCTTAATCAAAATTATTTTTTAAAATTATTTTGTTTTTCAAAATGAATTTCGTAAACATCAATAAAAGAAATTTGACCTCACATTTTTACCAACATCACTCCAAGCTTATTATTTCAATGGCCTTTTAGTAAAGGTGAAAACGTAACTTTTTAATTTATTTCAAATGTGCATACTGCTTTTTTTTTAAGATAACCATATTGTTACTTTAATATTCTGAAATATTTGAAATAATAAGTTACATTATGTACAGAACACTCTGTTGTAAAATTATGTAAACACGTAGAGGTGTTTCTGGAAGGAAATTCATTATCTTAAATTTGAGTAGAATATAAACATATGATTGTTATTGTCATAAAGATGTATCTTAATAACAAATTTCAGATTTATTCAGTTTGGAACATAATGAACCTAAGTAGATATTGATATGAAAACTCGTAGATGTTCCAACCATAGTCGACATTTTAATACAATATTGATATTCTATGAAATGACTATGTCCAAATTTCAAGTTTTTTTTTCTTTCATAGGAACAAAAATGCACATTCTTTAATTATAGCTTTCAAAGTGTCAAAATATTTTAAGTACTTTTTTCTGCCATAAGTAAATTATATTTCTATAATATGAGGGGAAAAATTAATTTCCGAATTGAATTGGAAATCAAAACTATTGTAAGATTCAGAACGTTTTAAGCAGCACTTGTATCGCCTATCCCATCATCTATGCCCGTAAACTTTGTATCTCAATAAAATGTCTGAAAATTAAGAATTTTTTTTTCAATCAATGGACTTTTTGCAGGCATCGAATGAATTAGAGAGAAACTTGATTGGTATATCAGATGAGGAAAGTGAAAGAGTAAAGACATTTGAAGATGGTAAACAAAACTATAACAACGGCTTTGGTTAAAGTATTAACACAAGATCATGTACTATTTTTTACATTTAGTGAATACAAATATTTTAATCTTATTGACTTGTAGACACTCTGTTTTGGGATCAAATGCGTTCTTTTTAAAACCTAACACGATTTAAGAATTCCGAGTAAATGTGAAGATCTTATCAACACTCTTTACTTTCTTTATGTTTATCGACCCAAAGAAATATATTTCAGACAGTTGAACATGAAGTCCATTTTTAACTTTCATACTCTGCAATGTGATTTTCATATATATGTGCCTGTAATTCAAAGGATTAGGATTATAAATTAGTAACGTATTTTATTTGATATTACGATACCAACCTTACCAAACATTTATGATTTTACTCGTTATGTTCTTTAAAAGAAATAAGGTAATTTAATTTCATTTATGAATGTCCATTTATAAGAAAGATTGCTTTTAAGGAGGCTGGGTGGTCCAATTCAGATCTTCCTTAAATTTTTAGATATGATGTTTTAAGCTACAAACTTTTATTTAGTAAAGAAAAAGTCAACATAATTTACCTTTTTTTAGTTTGGACATTTTCTTTCATGCATATATAGAGCCCTCCTTTAAAAGGAGACTAATACAATCTAAAAAATGGTCACGACCATTGAGCCCTCTTAATTGTCTTTTCAAGCTATTTCCTAAATCGAAATTCGAATCTATTTAGGTTGAAAATGTAAATGCAATTTTTAGAAAGAATAAAAGAAAACTGTATATCTGAGTTTGCCTCTTCTCAATAGATATAATTTTTTGATTGCCAATGACCACATTTATATAATTGTATATTTAAGCTCGAAATAGATTTCATGATCTTGTGAACAAGTTTGGTAACCAAGCGCAGAACACTTCGAAAGAACAAAGACGTCACTCTTCTTGCTGACGTGCTTATTGACAGTTCAGATGATGAGAAAAAATTACTTCACGATGCCGTTACATTTACTGCCACAGGCTCCCACACAACAGGAAGCTGTAATATCTTCAATTCACTTCTTCTAGGTCTAACTTATTACAGCGTTTAAGGTGGCATGGGACACCCCATTATTATTATGTACTATCTATCGAAATAAGCAAAAAAAAAATTAAATGTAATTTTGTAAAATGTTCCTTTCCCAAAATTGTCACCAACGTAGCGCAGTGGGTTAGATGGGTTCACTAGGAATCTGTATGTCATGAGTTATAATACCACTGGTATTTTAAAATTTTTCCCTTTCCAAAAAAAATGTGAAAATTCTAAACCTACGAAAGTACATTGAATTTATATATAAATCTATCTGAATATTGACAGATGTCCTATACCACCTTAATCTACATAAACAATGTACAATATAATAAATAAATTGCATTTTTAATTTCAAAGTATTCTTCTGGGGGGTTTTATTGTGTTTTTTTTTAAGTTTATTCTTTTATATAGTGTTAACATGGGCGTTATACTTTCTCTCCACTAATCCCGATGTCCAGGAAAATGCTTAGACAGAAATTACTACAGTGATCGGCATCAATGATGTAGACTCCGAATCAGCTAAGGAACTTATGTAAGTCTATTGGTAAAAGAAAATAATACGAATCTTGTTTAGATTGAATTATCATAAATAGTAAATTCTATGAAATACCGGTATCACTTTAAAAACTTAAAGACTCTGATGCAGCACTGTACCCAAAATATTTGGTTTAGACAATAAATTCCAATTGAAGTGTCTTTTTTAAAATTAAATTTCATGTACGTATGTGGTCTAAATGTATCTATTTTTCAGATATTTACATATAGTGATAAACGAGACAATTAGGTGTGCTGTAATAATACCATGGACGGCCAGGTACAGGGATGATGACTCAGAACTCGGAGGATATAAAATACCTGCAAAAGTAAGATATAATGTATGCCAAAAAATATATCAAAACAATGAAATTTCCGGTCGAGATTTTCACCTTCAAATGCCCTGCATTTTAGTATGCCATTGACGACATTGCAAATGTTATTATAAATCAACTCTTTTCATAGTCTTAATATAACAATTGACAATTTTTATCTACTTCAAAAAAGTATTTTATTAAAAATTAAATATATATGATGTTTTATTAAAAACACAATCTCAATGCAAGTGAAGACCAAGGTACGTAATGAAGTATGTTTAGTAAATTTGGTTGATTGTATAGATAGTTTACATTCAATTAATTTTTATTATTTATTTTTAGACATCTGTAATTCATGCCCTTGGTGTAAGTCTCCAAAGTGAAAAGTATTTTTCAAATCCAAAAAGGTTAGTAATACGGTTTATTACTAATTCCATTTTTTATTTTTATTTTTGCTAAATGTTTAGTGAAGTCCATTGTATTAACATCTTCTTAAAAAGGAAAAAAAATATTATTAGATATGTTATTGTTGGATACAATAAAATCATTATAGATTTGAATTTGATATTGTTTTTATAGTTAACAAAGTATTTAAGAAAGATATTTGAGTTATTGTAAAGTTTTATAAATGTGATTGATACTAGTATCAAATTAAAGCACAATAAATCTACACAAAAATGTATAGCCGTAATAATGTATATACATTTTTTATTTTGATATTGGTAGTACGGATTTGTCGTAAAGCCGTTTTTCAGAGACTATAAAGATGTCTAAATTAGTTTGGAAGATGGGAATAACAGTTTTTATTCTATTTGCATTTGAGTATTTTTTAAAGATATGACCCGGATCGATTTTCTGAAGAAAATATAAAATCCAGACCAGCATATGCGTTTCAGCCTTATGGATTCGCTGGCAAAAGAATGTGTCCCGGGTACAAGCTGGCTAATATTGGAGCAATCGTTTTGCTTGTCAATATCCTGAAAAAATTCCGGTTGAAATTGGTTGACGGTCAAGTGGTAACTCTGAAATTTGGTATAGTTACTTATCCGAGCGACGAAATCTAGATCACTCTGCAAAAAAGATGAGGCAGATTGACTGTATAATTTGTGTAATGCTATGAGAGGCGTTAGATATTTCATTGAAATTGTGCTGGGGGGATCCGTGATAAAGTAAAACTCAGTTACATAAAAAAATGTTGTGTTTTATTGTTATCGTTAAAACATTTCAATATTTTTTACATTTAGTTCGATCAAAAGCGCAAAAGATAATTGTATAAAAATTAATATAATTAATCATTACCAAATTTATCACATGACACTGTTTTACTTGTGCATTTGACGCTATAAAAATAAATATATATACATAAATATACATTGTCTGCGTAATTTTTGAACAGTCATCGTAATAATTCCGATCTCTGTATAATCTTCAAGAATACAAGTATGACTGGAAGATGGACAAAATGCAATCAAGAATATATACATTATGTCGGAATTTGGAGACAATATGAACTTTGGAGAAAAAATTGACTTGTTTTATTCTAATCTTCTAGAATATTTTAACATAACACAGTAATATAGCTTTTATTTAATGTTGACATGCAGTGTGGCAATAGTTGATTTAAACAATTAACGACATTGATTTGTAAGTACTATCGGGGAAAGTCACTAAAAATTTAATAGAAACATTTTTAAAAATATGTATGATGTAAATTTCAATCAACACAATTCACAAACATACCTAAGTTTTTAACAAATTGGGCGTTGTTTATAAAAACACAACAAATTTAAAGAGAGTGCTCCAAATGACATTTTTTTTATCAATGCCGACGTCAAGTCCATTAGATAAAATCCTTCACAACTGCCAAAATGTTCTCACAATCTCAAGTATACGTTGCTTGTTGTCACATTCCCCCATAGTATTCTTATTATTATTTGTACAACTATATATCTGGAATCAGTGTTTGATAAATTAAATATAGTTTTAAAACAGAAGATGTCTGCTCTCTTGTCCCATTTATTTTAACTGAAATTCAATTCAACGCCAGAAATATGATGCAACTTTGTTAGTTCATAATTTAGATGAAAACACGTTAAATGAAAAAAAAGTTTCACCTCCCATCAGTTGGGTTTTGCAAATATTTGATTTTGTTCCCATACGCCATTATGCTTAACTGGGTTCTTGATGCTCTCAGAACGGATCGAAAGGATCGCAGTTTCTCTGTGACACTTGTCTTTGATCCCTTTACTAGATTGTAAACACTATAAACTAGAAAACCTACATCGAGAACAGCTGTTAAAGGAGGCAGTACAATGTCGGCAAAAGAAACAGCGCGCAGGACTACGCGTGCAACTGCTATAGGTATACCCCTGATCATAGACAATGTTCCAGCTGCAACTTTTAGTGCTGTTGCATCAGCCCGGTTGGCATCGTCTGTATGCATTGTCCGTTTCTGTACTACCTGAATTAAATTTTGAAGTTTTTTCAAGGAATCTTCCAATACTCTAGATTGCTCGCGAAAATTCATGTTATAGCGCTCAAACTTTGCATTTGCTTCCCTATTCAACACTACTTCAGTTACTGTTGCTCCCACAACAGTTGCACCACTTAAAGAACCAATGACAGCTCCACCAACTGTCAAACCAAGGGACACTCCCGCTGTAAAAGGAGCTGCAATAACTCCTGCAATTACCAGGGCTGATCCGGCAATGCCTACTGAAGACCCCACAATAGTTGAAATATTTACATTTCGTCTTCGTCCCTCTAATTCATCAATGATCTCGCTACACAGAATTTCTAAAGCCATGTTGCATCTCATCCACATATCCAGTGCTAGTTTTGCGGTAGTTAGTGTAGATTTAGCACGGTTTGTGTCGTAGAATATCCTAAAGTCTTCAAATAAAAGTTTTATCAATACTCCAGTTAGTTAAGAGTATTAAAAATAGAATTGCAAAGATATATTTTAACATTCATCTAGCAAGACAATAGGTCCTTACCTGACTGATTTTCATTTTTATGTTTTTGCGTTACAAAAGCCATTGGTGGGTCCATTAAACAGTTACAGACTCTGTATCTGGCTGCAATTCTGTGATACTGTCCTGAAAAAGTCCTGAAGAGAGTAATGTGAAACTTTGAAACATTTTCGGCATCAAACAGACATTTGTAAACGTCATCTATATGAGCTAAATATTGTTGTCTTATCAGAAAATCTTTAGGCTGTTTTTGTCTTCTAATTTGACTGTAGAGCTTCCATTTGGTTTCAATGCTATCTTCATGTGTGCTAGCACTAAGTACGTATATTGGTACTTGGAAACACGTTGCTGCTGCAATTAGTTCTAAATCCTGCAATGCCATCCCGTCTTCAATTCTCTCAGAGAAGAAAGTTGCACACTCTTTAAGTATTGTATCACGAAATTTGAAAGCATCTAAAACTTTATGCTCTCGGTATTTGAAATTTTTTAAAGACTCTCCATCAGCACTTTCTTTCTCTGCAATTAGCAGATGGCCGTATAGGTTTGGATTTTCTTTAATTTCTGCTATTACTTCCTTCATAATAGTTTGATATTGTTCTTCATTACCAAAAATGTCTTTGCTAATGCATCGATAAAGAGAATGTGTGTAATCAGAAATAGTATCTATCATACGATCGTTCATGTCGCTTCTTTCCATGACAAGACGAAGCTCAGAATGTATCGGAATTATGTTCATTTCTCTACGTACATCATCACTAAACCATTCTGTAAGTGGTTTTGTCGGGAAAAACGTAATAAGTGGTCTGTGACGCTTTTCTTTGCCAATATCTTGATTTTCTGAAACTGCAGTAAAATTAAAAACTGAGATTTAACTAAGAAAAAGACTGTTTTTACTCTATAACCAACTGTCTATCAGCACCACACACACACACACACACACATACACACACACACACACGTCTCTCAGCACCACACACTCACACTGATATGCAAAATTAATTAATTTACACAATTATAAAAATGCACACAATGGTAAATAAAATAATTGCAAAAGCTATACAGTAAATTACCTATTAACCATGAAAATGTCTTACGATACATCGCCTTATTATACTATTAGACCGTGTTAAGACTTTTGATATTTTATTATGTGAGATCACAGGTATTGTTTATTTTCTCTTGCTGCTTATATTTTTATTAAGCATTTTACTTTTGTTCTGTTTTTTGTTTCGCTTTTGTTTTTTTTTGTTTTTTTTTTTTTTTTCTGGGGGGGGGGGGGGGTTTGGTTTGTTTTTTTGTTTTTTGGTTTTTTTTGGGGTTTTTTTTTGACAAAACAATGATTTATTTATATTAACATCAGTATCACAGCATAAAGGGCAAACCAAGACCAAAGATAATATTGCTACCTATCTTGCTATTGTCTTGCTATTGATCCGTTTGTCTGTCTTTTTGTCGATTTCATCTATCGATCTCATTTATCTATTCATCTATGATACATTTTATTATAATTCCTGCATATACATCTTACTTTACCATCAACGTTTTTGGTGCATATATATCTAACTTTACCATCAACGTTTTTGGCAACATATGGAGGAGCCAGCATACAATTACATCCAGTCTTTGAAATGATTCTATCAACATATTCTATGTCATTTTTCTTCTGAAGGAAAAACGTAATGAAATATCGGCAATTTTTGGCTTTGACAGAGGTTGTTGGAGTTTTTATTTCCCAACTGTAATTTCCCTTGCAGTGTTTAAATATGTATGTTGGAAATCCCGTCCAGTCAGCTATTATTTGAAATGATCGTTCGACATCGTTTTCCGGAAAACTGGAACGAATTTGAGATTTAAATTTAATTGTCATTATCTTTTATTGCTATCTTTGATTAAATGATAAAGTGTATAAAATTGTAAAATTCAGTATAATTAATACACACCTAATTGGCAATTTTACATCCTCATCTCCAAAAACCTCTTTACTTATACATTGTGATATTGTTCCTTTTCCGCCAAGCAAAAGTTCTAATTGCCTCCCCTCTTCTGCTAAAATATCATTGATATGTTGGTCGTCGTCAGGTAGACCTCCAGGCCATGGTGTATCATCTCTCTGAATGGGAAACTTGTTATTTTTCCATATGTGTTTGTAATGTTCATGAAGCCCATGACGACTTTTGGGACGACAACAAGGTACTAAATCTTAAACAAAAAATATATATATAATTTGAAAATATTTCATCGTCTTTAACAAAGAACTGCGAACGGTAGCATTGTCTAGCCACCTTGCTAAAAGTCATATTTTGATAATTGTCTGATTAAATTTTATCCTTTTAAAATAATGTAAACATTTATGTATATTATCATTTAATATAAATGTTTTGTTCAAACAAAGAGAGATAACTTCGTACTTTGGGTTAAAACAGCTCGTTACATAATAAAATTCACGAGAAAAGGAATTGTATTTTTAAAACATCCCCCCCCCCCGTGAAACAAAAATTCCTCTTGAGGGATTTTATATATTGTTATTTAGCGAATGGTTTGTTGTTTCGGGGGAGGGGGGCATATGTCTTCGGACCAAAATACAGTCCAAAAAAAGCATTTTTCTTTGTTACGTTTCAAAATAAAATTAACAAATATGAATCCAAATGAAAATTTACTTTACTTAATTTATCGATTTTATTTAAGAAGTTTTTAGACACCCCCCCCCCCCCCCCCCGTATGCAAAAAATTTGTTTCGTTTAAAAATTAATTATTTGACTACAAATCTTATTTTGATATAAATCAATTAGAAATTGATTATATTTTGCAGAAGATAACTTTGTTTTTTAATATCTGACAGAAATTCCGAAATATTTAGATGTAAAATGTAGGCGGGAAAAGGGCGTTAGCGTTCGCAGTTCTTTGTTTGCTATTTCTTATTAAATAAATAACCGTTATAATATTACATGTTGACAAAGACATACTGGTTAAACATTTTTAAAATCAATAAATTTAAGGTATAATAATTGATGTTCTGTGTACTCTCATACTGTATTGTGATTTTTTGTTTAAATTATTTTTGAATTACATTTGTGTCTAGATCTAATTTATGTTTATTAAGTGAATATGATTCACATTTAATAATGTAACATGGTATAAGACATTCTTGATTATGAAAATATATAATTACTTCTTAGTCAATAAATTTCATATGTAACAAAATATTGAGACTATTTTCCTTTTAAAAAGAACGCATGTATAACATAATAGCTTCAACATGTGCTCAGCGTTTTCATTTATTTATTTTAATTATAATAATACCAACTTCAACTTACCAAGCGATCGAATTCTATCAAGATCTATTGTGTTGTTGGCAATTGGGAACTGTCCAATTATTTCTGGAGTTTTTCGGCAGCATTGGCATTCTTCTTCGAAGTTTATTTCAAACGATGAACTTCCTTTTTTCATTTTGAAAACCAAAGGAGATTCAAATGTGTACAAGTAACTACCGCAAATTGGAAGATATAAATTCGACTCCTCCCTCCCTGTAACATCTTGAGGAGAAACAACATAAATCTCAGCATTATACACGCTTGCAAGTGCAAATAAATGTACTGTATCTGCTGATTTCCAATTAGTCAATCGTTTTCTGAACGATTCTTTGCTTAACTGTTCCCCAAGCTTCTCTGTTTTTTTCTCGCTCTTCTGAACGTTCTCAGAAACATTTTCTTGAACATTTAAGAGTTGCATGTAAACCTGTATATAATCATCAGCTTCCACGTGTGCTTTTATCAAGTCTTTAACATGCTTCTCATTTGTTTGAGTTCCATAAATTATCTGAGCAAAAAGATCAAACATATTGGTCATTTCTACTGGAAAATCATCTGGATAGCTAGAGCTTGAAAAAGAAAAAAATTCTTTTTCAAGTAGAAAATCTCCTAATGTGTCAAAGTTGTTGCGGAACCTTTTGTCTAGGCATTTTACATGTTTTTTATTTGTAATTTTTAGACCGCATTCTATAAAACGGTCAATGTTTTCATCACACCGTATGAAGCGGACATTTTCACCGTCAAATCTTAAGAACAATATCAGTGGTGTGTCGTTTGCATCGTCCTTCTCACGGATCATAGGCTCAATTTCTATTCCCCTGAATCCTTCCTCATCACATTCATACATTAATACGACGCTTCTTGAGATAACCTCGCTCACTGCATAGCATTCACGCAAAGATGGTGCAACTGCATTTTTCCTTATGCTTCTTATATCTTTCTTTGCATTTTCAATCCAACTTTCTTTCGGATTTTCTATTTGCGGTTTAAATAATGAGAAGTAGAATAGATGCTTCTCTTCAAAAGCTGATATATGATGACGACATTTAGATGTCGTCATATCTTTTTGTATGAGTGATCCAACAATAGAGTAAAGCTCATTGCTGTCACTATTTGCTTGCAATGCTGATACACGTCTTTTCAAATCTTTCAAAATAGACTCCATGTCATCCATTGTTGTGTAAGTTTTGGAAACAGAGTGAATGGAAAATCTGAGAAAGATACATACATATATCGAAGATAAATCTAAAAATAGAGGTCTAGATCTTTATTTTTGATACAAAATTAAGAAAAGCTTTATTGTTTTACATGTCCTTTTGATAATTATGGAATACTTTTATGGTGACTGGCAAGTTGAATTTCTTTTGCCTTGGTCAAGAATACACTGTATTAGATATCAAACGCCAAATGGTAGTTAACTATATTTCATGAGACGAAATGAGGACCAGCTGGAACATCGTTATTTTAGTGCGACCACTATTGAATTGACAATTTTACTTACATAGAGCATTTACACCCGTCAAAACAAAACATTCATAATTCTTTTGCGCAACTTCCTTTGTTATTGTTTCAGAGATACACATTTAAGCAACGCTGTTAGTGAAGTGAAGTTACTGAAGACTAAAGGGCAAGATTTTAGGAAAATCTTAACACTTAGGATCATTAAATATTCATACTTAATAATATTAAAGTATTACGAGATATCAATATTTTTCGAGTACTGTAGATTGATAAATTCACACAATGGGTTAATTACCACTATGTTTGATATTTTAAAGGGGCATGTTCACGATTTTGGTCAAAAATTATTTTTTCGATTTTAATGTTTACAATGCTTCAGTAAGGTTTAATAGGCAACCAAAATTTAAGTGTTATTCGTTGAGTTATAAGCGAGTTACAGAGGTTACAATTCTTTGCTATGTAAACAAAGCTTTTGTTTACATTTTGAATGTTAAAGTGAAAATTCCAGTTTTAGACTTAAAATGAATGTGTTAAAAGTTAGAAACTGTTTATTTATGCTTAAAATAAATAAGAAGATAGACAAATCAACTTGAAAACGATTTTTTACAGGATTATTGAACCTATGTAAACAAATACAGGGCACGAGCCTTGTTTACATGACAAAGAATTGTGAGTACTGTATCTTGCTTATAAGTCAACGACTGACTCTCAAATTTCATTTTATCATTAGAAATGCATTCCTAAAACATTGTAAATAATAAAAACAGAAAAATATATTTGACCAAAATCGTGACCATGCCCCTTTAAATTATCCTATAATTGGGTGTAATGTATGATCTAATAATGACTGAAATTATGACGTTCATGTGCATAGAAAGAGCCTAATTGAGTTGAGAAAACTATTTTCATATCAGCCATTTTCAAGACGGATAGTGAGCACTGCTTGGACGGTAGAATCAGTTATTAAGAAAACAACAACAATTTTAGCCTCATACTTAAAGCTTTTTATAAAGAGGACAAACTCTTAAAGGTTATCAAAATATTACAAACTAAACAGTTTGAGAACGGCAAGTTTTGACATAAATACTTCTGAAAAAATCATAAAATGTCTTTTCTTCCGACGATCTTTCCTGAAAACTGATTATGCATGGTATTTACAGTGTATACCCTTGTGGTATCACATGATATTAACATGATTTAAAACAAAAACCCTTAGTTCAATCCTAAGATATTTGGAATTATTTCAAAAACAATAAATGTTCCTCATTGCTCTCACAGGATGTTCGTTAGTTGTTGGGAAAATCCATTTGAAGTTTATCTAATATGCGTTGTTCAAGTTTTCCTGCTGGACCTATCATCATATCAATCATCTAAACCGTACGTGTGGCCTTTAGTTTACTTCACTCGCTTTCGTGAATTACTGTAAGGTTAATTACATAGATTGTATAGTCTTCTTGAGTGCAGTTATAAATGATTATCTCTCAAAGCCGTCACGGCAACTGCAAATCACGATTTGTGCACATTATATTTGTTAAATAGAAATTGGGCCTATGCCAACAACTTTTAATGTAGATATTAGCGTAAATTTATGGCTATTTAACTAATACGTTACTGATCCAATACTAAAGAGCTATTTGGTTTAACTATTACCAAGCAGCACCTTTTATATTCAACAAGGATCTGTTAAAACGGTTATGTTAGGAACTTATTTACGGAAAGTCTTTGGGTCACATAGCAATTTTAGAACACAAGGGCGTTGAAGTAAGTTGTTAATTCTTAAGAGAATGAGTGTGTTTTGTCTGTCTCATCCTTTTAAAATAAAGTCGCGATTTACCTTGACCCTGTTTTTATATGTGCAAGCTCTTATGTTTTTGTAAAAAATGTTAAAACACAATATAATAAACCACTATTACAAGGTCTGCTTTTAGCGTGAATATTTATCGTGTTAAATACACAGGAATCACAACTGTGCAGACGTTTACCTGATTCTTGGTTTCTTATTTACAAAAATATTTTGCACTTAAATTATTGATTTTCGATAGCGCCTCTAAATCACATTGATGAACTTTTTAAACTTTTTGCGATAACAATTTCGTTTATTTCAAAATTTATAACTGATTCAGCTTTATGACACCTGGTAAATGTCTATTTCTAAATATCTTTTTATTTTAAGAACATTGTTTTCAGTGCCTTAAAAGTTAGGTTGGTTTTTGTTTCGGGTTTTGATACAAAATTCATATACAAAACAGTGAAATATATCTACCAAATCACTGTCAAGTTTGTTATCTAAAATGTGCAATTTTATGTCCAGATTTTGTCCAGCATACAATTTCTGTCTTTATATGCATTATAGATAATGAGTTTGTACACAATGTCAATGATCTGTAATTTTTTATCAAGTACCATGATATTACATTATTGATTACTAATTAATGCTCTTAAACCTTATATTATTCTTACTTTCGATTGTGCATACGTTAATTCCTCGGCACTGACTAGTCCGAAATATCTGACGTTTTCCTGGCCTTTTTAACGATTTTGATATTTTACATGCCAGGAAAACGTCAGAACCGCCGCCATTACGAAAACTGGAAAATCGCCGCCTCCAACTGAAGGCGGCATTCCCGGCTCGATTTTAAATATTTACAAGTTCGAATCAAATGTTTCACTCACAACTAATTAATAAAACGATGATTTTACTGCTCACTATCTCTTTTATGGGTCCTTACACTCCGACATAAACAGGTTGT
This sequence comes from Magallana ariakensis, assembly GCA_020458035.1. NCBI lineage: Eukaryota > Metazoa > Mollusca > Bivalvia > Ostreida > Ostreidae > Magallana > Magallana ariakensis. Next base: position 36,218,936 of record CM035812.1, read on the forward strand.
TGAACAGATTCTATCGAACTGTTGAGATTTGTTTTGATTTCGCGCATTTTTGAAATCTCGTGAGAAAATAGGTCAACAACACTATTGTTTATCAGTGTGATATTAAAATGTGCAGTAAAAATATACTTTAAGCTTTATTATTGAGTTTAAATATCTATCTACTTAATATCAAGCCTAGAATGCAGCTTCCAGATGGAGGCGATGAATTACTAGTTTTCGTAATGGCGGCGGTTCTGACGTTTTCCTGGCATGTAAAATATCAAAAGATATTTCGGACTAGGCACATACCTGTTCAAAAACACCGATGAAAATAAAATACGAGTTACACTGTACTTAATGTATGGCGATTACTCACCTACTTGCATCAAGGCTCCGTGTTCACAGGTAAAATTGGACTTGTTTCCGCGAAAAAAAATTCTAGATAAACAGCATAAAATATTGATTGAATGAGACACATATCGATCATTCTAAACAAATATCTTTATGTCGTATTTAAAGCTTTATCTAACGCAAAATCTATTTTTAAACCATCAACGATTGCAACAGGTGTGCGAGAACTTTGAAAATAATAGTAATGTGTGTTTTAACTTGCAGTGAATATTACATTGTTTTTTTAAGAACCAGTTCTTAATCAAAGTCAGCATGTCTTTCAAAAAGATGATTTCAAATCATACAAATCATTCAGCTAATGGTTTGATTGAAAATGTAAAAACCTTGATAAAATTAGAATCGGGCTTGACATTTAACAAATATTTACAATGAAGACATTCGTTATGCTGTAACATATAACAATATTATCAGCATTAACATCCTTAAAGAGGTTCGCTCCTTAGGTTTTAGGTAGCCATTTTGGGTCACATCTAGTCTGAAAATTCTGCATCACATATTAATTCTTGTGGTATATTTATATTTTACAATGCCAAATAAACTATATTGAATACCATTGTTTTTAAAAAATTACATTTTTACAGAGTTTAGTAAGGGACTATATTTTGTGGCGGAAGGTTTTCAAGAAGGAATTGAACAATTTTCATAACTCACTAGTTTTAGAGTACTGTTACTTTCGCTTCCTAATTTTCAGCGCAGATCAAACATCTAGATAGTTTGTGTATTACGATATATTCATGATGTTCTTATAAACATATTTAAACAATATTTTGATATTTCTATCGATATATTTCGGCATATTTAGCTTATATTTCTTAGAAGTTAAGAAAAATTTAACTCCAATTTTGGCCTAAAATTAGCTTATTTCATGCTTTATCTCAAACTTTTGAGATGTGACCCCTACTTGTTTTACTTTTAAATGAGACATTAAATGTATGTCTATTTGTGTGCAAAGTTTTGGAAAGATGACATTACTATAATTTTTTTTATTTGCGTTATAATTTGATTTCTCCAAAGATTTTTCCATCTGTTGTTGTGTTCATTATGTACTGGCCTTTGAAGCCACCAGTAAAGCAAGATTTTTTAAGCTTTGACCTAGATTTTACTTTTATAGTCACTACATGTGTTCAACTTCATACGGTATTAAAATCATAACTAAATAATTGTTCAAACTACAAATGTTTGTTTGATTTCTTCAAATTATCAATTTCTATGTCAAATTTTAGCAAAAATTTCAGGAAAATTATCATTTCTGTTTGGGGCCCTATATTTCCAAAAAATGGCTTGTGACATGGGTCACAAATGAAATAAATTAACATTTTAGGTTCCCATCTTTATATCCAAGTGTTTTTCTGATGATTGGCATTACTATTATTTCAGGTGCCGACCTCCTTAAACTCGGATTATTTTATTTATTTTTTATCTGGTAAATGCTGAAACATTTGTAAAATAGTTTTTTTTTAATTTTTCTTGTTTTCAGAGCTGTGTCATTTCTTATTTCGTTTAAAGCATGACGATATTGCTTTGTGCAATGACCATGTGGTTATGAAGGTATATGAAAACTAAATTCAATCCTAATATGCAACATGAGAAGCAACTTTTATACCGAGCAAAATACTCTCCTTGATGAGAAAAGTAATGCTAATTAAGAAAATGATCTTTAATAGTTTATTTATACCTAACAAGTTGTCAATATTTAAAGCGATCGGTATATACTAAACATCGTTATAAATTGAACATACACAAGGAAATTACCCTTTGCATAATGACCCTTATATATATTTAAAGTTTCTTCCTTATAGACTTATGAGGTTTGAAACTAACTTTTGGCAAATTCATACGTTCGATTTTATTTAAACTAATAAAAAATATCAGAACGCCCATACAGTAGGTTGATATACACGGAAGCGTAATGCGGGCAATCTCATTTTTTGCAAATTCGGACAAAAGAAATGATTATTTGAAAAAACACGATTCTAAGTGGTGCAAACTACATAAACTGGATTGGTTTTACAACATGATTAGTCGAATAAACATGAAACGTATCAAAGGTATTGTGATACTAAGTCCACCGATCGATATAATTAGACATTTGAACAAACTATTTAAACTTACCAAGTTGCAAGAACAAAAAAATGAAAATGTGCCGTAATAAAGAGATATTATATCCGCTCATTAATTAAATGATGCATATTTTCAATATTTTATTTGAAATTCCTCTCAAATCAGGAAACATTTAATATAGTTTTCCAACATTTGTTTCGCTATTCATATGCCTTTGGTATTTTTTTTTACATGTTAAAATGATTAAACTTGTTAATTGAATGAATGTCGTCGTTATTATCAGGGACGTATATACATGTTTCAAGGATACTTATTATAATTATACATCCCTGTTATTATACTTAACGATGAGTACTAATTAATTACTAATTAAACATTAATTAATCGATACTTAAAACTACAATACATGTAATTGATTTCAAAGGCCCTATTCGTCTAACGTCATAGATTTATTCAATTAATTGTCCTGAACTATTATATATCATACAAAATAGTCATTTTTAATTTGGAGTAGTTTCCTTTTCATTATTAGGTCATAAAGTGAGGTGATAACTATTTAATAGCATACTTTGCTTCCAGTTTTATTTCAATATGAAACGTGAATTTTTATTTTATAACAAAACCGAAAGTCGCCATATTCGGTTCCTCCTACGTAAAGCTAGCTTCAGATTTTGCAGATTTTGTCATGCCTTTTGAAGAAGGGTAGCTTGGAATTGGTGGGATGACAGTCTCTGAACCGTATCCAAACCTGGACATCGTTGTCGTTTATTCAGGGGGAACGACGTTTCCAGTAGGGCTGAGCCGTCTACAGTCATTGATTGTCTGACAAGGCTTTTCCAGGTGATTAAAGTTATGAACCCACGGCGAACCCACGGCAAACTGAAATTTTTTTTTCTTAGAAATTGTTTCTAGATGAAAATTCCGAATTCTTCTGCAACGAGAGGAATTTGACATCAGACAAAGGACAGTCAACAATTAAATGAAAACAAAAATCCTGAGAAGAACTTATTTAAAAAGAATTCAAACTTCCCCGACATAACCTTCCAGACGAATTTTACTTAAATGAGTCTGGAACGATCCTCTCCCTGTTGTCAATAATAAGCAAGAAAACCAATAGTCGCTGCTGGGAGTAGATAATAAACGGCCCTTTTTCAAAGCCATTTAACTATTCGAAAAGATGCCTTTTACATCATACATAGAAACGTGTTGGCTTACTTATCAATTTCACCGAAAGTTTCTATAAATAATAAAATACGTCACACCTTTGGCGGGCATTTTGTGGCGGCGGACATACGTAATGTGACGATTTTGTCGAAAAAAGCAGACTATTTGTAACGACAGATATAATATGACGGTGGAAAAAACGTGACTGAACACATATCAAGTAGAAAAGTAGAAAAGAAAACAAATAGTACTCATAAGATACATGTTTCTAAAAACGAAATACTAACATTTAACCTTAATAATGATTATATGTAACATTGTTTCGTTGCACCAATTAAGTATGCATTACATATGACTAATTATGTCGTATGATCGGCTTTCAATCCTTTATATTTACATCCAATTTATATTTTCCTTATGTTTGCATTGGAAATCTGTGGCGTTCAATTTCCTGTAAAGACACTTAGCTTTGTCACGGCGCATTAGCACTAGTAGAAACGTCATCACGCTTTTTGAATATATTTATTATTGCAATATTAAACGAAACGTTCAAAATTACATAACCAATTTGATCTGTATTTATGAAAAATAATCGTTAAATCATATCTATTCGTTAATAAAAAAAATTTTCTCGACGAAGTTTTATATTTTTAGTCGTGGAAGCAAACGAAATTATATGGTTATTAGGTTGTTCTATGTATATTATATATCCTTGGCTGAGGGCGTATATAATGGCTTTAAAGCAATAATACAAAAATATTTCATACCAATAAACATCAATATGAATATAATTATCGGCATTAAATGCTTATTTTTGGATGACATCGGTCCTTTAACACACCAGGCCGTGCAGACAATTTATCATACCGAGATAATGCGTGGTATTCAATTTGTCTGCATGGCGTGGCGTATTATAGGATCGACGACATTCAAAAATAAACATTCAATGCTTAAATGTACGCCGTTGTATTTCTTATTTACTATTTCTCATCTAGTAATCAAAATGAATACCAATCCATATGTTGTCTGTGTTAATTTTGTTAGAAAAATCAAACTATTTGAAGAGTAATTTTGAAATAAAAACTAAAGATTATTTTTTTTTTATTTATTGTAAACAAAGGTTGAGTATGAAAATTATTTTTATAATATAATAGCTCTCTCATTTCTCATACACTTTTTCATCCCATATTGTAATACTCATATTAGTAAAGAGTAGGGTAGTTACTTGTGATAATTTTGAAACAGAATGCCTAAGCAGTAAAACTACAATCCATGAAAAAAAACCATAAGAAATGCTAAAGTGATATATTATTGTACACATGTCACATCTAAAACTGCCAAATGATTAATAAAATCATTCCATAGAGACCATGCTTTTTCAAATTCTTCAATTTCTGATTTATGAATATAAATATACTCTTCAATCTTGTATCTTTGATTTAAATAGTGTAAAAGCCCTAAAAATATTGTAGTCTTATTTTGTTTTGAACATGAAAATATATATTGCTTTGTATATAAGATTACAAAGTTTAGAATTTTGCTCTCCCAATCAAGGGGATAAACACCAAATAATATATTACAAACATCAAAACTAACATTTTTGTAGCATTTCTCATATATAAGTATATTAAGTGCATTCAATAGAGGTTGTATTTCCTTGCATGTTGCAAAAACATGCTGTATAGTTTCAGACATATCATTACCAAAAGTACAGCAATCAGAGATAGAAATTCTGATTTTCTTAAGATTAAATTTAACAGGAAGAATTCTATGGAAAATTCCATATTGTAACCAGTTAACAGTTGAATCGTTGGTAGTTCTAAAACATATTTTAAAAACATCCTGTACACAGAGATCATTTGGCAAAGTATCGCATAGCTCAGCATTCCATTTGTTGGTAGCTGTAGATACACAATCATATGTATATAATTTTATGCTTTTTTACCTTTTTCTTTCAAAAAAAATAGACCCATGGTAAAATGGCATAAATGCAGTGCAGTCTCTCTTCAAATAAACTTATCAATAGACAAATATGTCAAGTATTTTGATATTGCACATATTATATTATTTTTTAACATTGGAGGTATATATGAAAATTGGAATCTTTCAGTAAAATCTATTCTTGATAATATGTTTCCATTTTCATTAAAAAAATCTCCAATAATTTTAACCCCTTTCATATACCAATCTTTGATAAATACATATTTACATGCAATTTTTATATTAGAGTTGTACCACACAGGAATATTGAAATATTCCTGGTATTTAATGAGCTTTTGATCAGTTTCTTAGCATAGCAGAGCCAAGAATTAAAAACATCTTACCAAAAAATATTATTTCTTCGGACAACCATGCCTAATAGGAAATCATCACAAAAATCAATAAGTTTTTTTGCAAAGTCACTACCATTTATTGATTAAAAAAAAAGTCCATCCATGGTTTGTAGCCTTGAGTTAATTTCTTAATCCATGAACATTTGAAAGATGCCATAAAGTCAGTAATGTTAACCATTTTAAAACCCTCCTTTATATAATCGAGAGTAACAATTTTTCTCTTAACTTTGTCACACTTTGATTTCCAAATAAATCCAAGCAGGCTCTTAATAAGAGATGAAATGACATCTTGTGAAGTGAAATGAATAAGTGGTTAAGTTTCGGAATAATCAAACTTTTTACAACTGTGATGCCACCAATGGGAATTAAAATTCTCCTCCTCCATTGTTGAATTAGAGAAAATACTTTTGGCTATTGTTTGTTGTAATTTATTGATGTCATTTTATCTAAATCAACAGAAAATTTTATTCCAAGTAAATTAAAAGAAGTGGAGCCCCAATCAAGTTCCCAACGTGAATGATGAAAAACTTCGTAAGAAATTTTTTTGGAACCTATCCATACAATTTTTGTTTTTGAGCTGTTTATCTTCAAACCTGAAATGTGTGAAAAAAAGGCTAAAGTATCAAGAGCTGCGAAAAGTGATATTGGTGAACCATATAAGATGATTGAAGTATTATCTGCATACTGAGAAATCTTATGTTCATTGCCGATGGCAATTATACCTCTAATATCAAAGTTTTGTTTTATGAGAATAGCTAAAATTTCTGCACATATCAAAAATAAGTAAGAAGCTACTGGGTCCCCCTGTCTACATCCTCTTTGGATTTTGAACTGTTCTGACAGGAAGCCACATTGTAAAACAGAAGCCTTAAAAATTTGTTGAGAATTTTTATCTAATTTATAATATTATTTCTAAATCCAAAGTATTCTAAAGTTTTGTATATAAAGGACCATGAAACAGAATCGAAGGCTTTCTCAAAGTAAATGAGAACTAAAAGACCTGGTATGTTTTCATTTTCAATAAACGACATTAAATCATAAATAATTCTAGTATTTTCTCCAATATATCTTCCTTTGAAAAAGCATGTTTGTGTATCAGATATAATATTATCTAGTGTAGACTTAATTCGATAACTAATACAACCTGATATAAGCTTATAGAGAACGTTCAGAAGAGTCATGGGAATTAAGGTCATATGGCGGCACAGCATCTCTGGTAACTCGAGTCTCAGCAGCATTTTTACAGAAGAATGTTGGATACACATACATTGAAGAGGTACTTGTTTATTTAAAAATATGGCAGCTATGTAGTTTCTCTCTTCTTGGTCAAAACTGGCTCAAACCTCGGTATTTTTTAGGTGAAGGCATGCAGGAAATTTGAACACTGAACCCATTTCGAGGCCAATTGTCTATTAGGCCAAAATATATTAATGATTAACAACCGCATCAGTTAAATGTCGCTGCATCACCATATTTTATTGTTGTTTTTCTTAATTTTTCATATACTATCATAAAAAGAACAATAAAATAATATTTAAAATTTGCCAGTGTATCAGTATGATGAACATCTGCTGATGATTACGCAAATGAATAACTGTCTTTAAAAAAGACCTGCCTGCCTAATCAACCTTTCAAAATTTTGACCAGAGAAACTTATGATTAATTATTTTTCTCCTCGTGTGCAAATTTTTTCGCCACATTGTCTAATCGAATTCGTCCACATTTTCTAATCGAATCTAGTTCAACAAGTTCAACAAAAGAATGTTCTTGGGTAAAATATGTGCAGTTTGTGACCTGAGCTTTTTTTTCTAAAATCAAAAATTACGGTCGAAGCTCAGCCTTTATAGGTCTTTGACCGTTTTCGATCTGATGTCCTTCACAAAAAGTTGAGTACCATATCAACGATTTTGAGTTGCATATCTGTGTCTAGTTCGTACTGTAACTATTTTTTGTTCCAGGTAAACAGAGATATCCTTTTGTCTCCTGGAGAAGTTTCCAAGAAGCATGGAATTAGCATGGATAAGAAGAAGTTGTGGCATAAAAAAGCATATATCTATTTCCTTCAAAAGGAGACGCCTGTTATTGAAAGTATTGTTTTATACATTATACTTTTATAACAAAACGTTGTGTTAACCATTCGTTTCAACTGCAGAGCTAAATATTTTGCATAACTAATCACAAAATTAATCAATTTCAATGGAAAAACTGCACTAGTTGGTCAAGATCAGTATGTTTTTGTGCAGTAGATATGCTGAACCTTAGACTTTATACTTTGTTAGCTTGCACATATCAGAATCTATATGATTTTTTTATATATTTAGTATAATTTCCTATATTGAGACTACAAATGAGTTTCAATAGGCAGCACATTCTGTATTTGTATTGCTAAATTTTATATATTTTTAATTAACCTTGAACGAAAAGACAGCACTGGAGGGAATCAGCAAATTATGTGAAAGAGGGCAAAACTTCCAAACCAGACATCTCAACAGCAGGCGTAAACCCTTCTGATATAGAAGCTTTACCTGGAAAGTGAGACTTCACTGGTGGTGAAAACATAGTAATCTTTGACTTGGAAACAACAGGACTGTCCCGCAACAGTGAAATAATCCAATTAGCAGCTTTTGATGGGAATGAAGAGTTGAATATTTACATTTCCCCATCCCAGGAAATACCAAAGAAAACAAGTGAAATTACAGGACTGAAATATGATTTTGAATCTGGATTCATGTTTTTTGGGGGATAGGAAGTAGAATGCATTGATCTTAGACTTGCTCTCCTTCAACTTATAGATTGTTAGCAAGCGAGAAAAGCCAATTCTTGTACGCCACAATGTATTGTCCTTTGACATTTCAATTCTAAGCAAGAAACTTCAAAAGCACGGTCTTCTTCAAAAAATTTGCGGCATGTCAGTGATTGTTTGGACACACTCAAGCTAGCATGTAAGTTATTCAATAAGGAGACTCTAGGCAACTACAAATAGCAGACACTGGTACAAGTTCTTCTAGGAAAATCATACCAAACACATGATGCTCATGCAGATGTTAAAAATCTTTATGAATTTTTTGTATCCAAGTTTACATACAAAGAAACAGATACTTTTCCTTTTAATTTCTATGTCCTTCAGAAGTCATTTGTACCACTAGTTGAAGGAAGCTCATTTTGAGTGTGAATTCAAGAAAACTTGCAAATTCTGGTCTAGTACGTGGACCACAGGCACGTGACGTTATATATTTTTCTCATTTTTTAGACCGTGCTTTAAGCTTACAACCACTTCAACCAAAACGGTGCATTACAACTGTCATTAATAAAAATCGCCCCTCCATCTGCATCTACTGCCTTAGATATACGATAAATGTTTTAATGGTGGACGGAAGTTGTCACCTAAAGTAAATGAGATTTCCCTGCACCGTGTGTTTGATTCAATATTTTAAAATATATGCATTTATAAACATGTTTATATAGACTTTGTGTAATAAAAGTTATAATTGACTGTTTATAGTATCCCTTTTCTTAATTTTAACTTGTATGTTAATTAAATTCAAAATTAACGCCTTTTGAATATTCGTATCAGTGTTATATTTGAGGGGTGATTTTTTATCAATGACATTTGTAATGCACCGTTTTGGTTGAACTGGTTGTAAGCTTAGATGTTGAATGACCGATCGGGAGACGGAGAGGTTCGCAAAATAATTTTACCGATGAGTTTCCAGCAAAATTTCCAACTGATGTGACAGTTGGAAATAAATCCAAGATGGCGGCGATTGGTACCTTGTGCATTATTAGATATAGGGTACATGTATTTATTTTTATTATGAGAAAAATATATAACGTCAGGTGCCTATGGACTTGGACACCTTAGTCTAGCATTCCAACGGGGTTAATTTTATTTTGTCAGAACATGTTTTCAATGCAAAAACATCACAAGGCATCAATTTGTAATTTGAGAAACAGGAAGAATAAGCATTGGTAAAAGTCTTATAAAAGTGCATTTCTTGTCTATCTTTCAAGCATGTATATAATTGCAATGTTTTGTAAACATCCATATTGTATTATTGTATATTTTGAAACTGATGAAATATACAACAGGTGATAGTATCTATAGCTATACTATTACAAGTAATGTTGCAGTTCTTTATTTACATTGAGTTTCTAAAGGAATATTCAATGAATTGGTACATTTTATGATGTGCACATTGTCTAACATGTCTAAACTCAGGGACATGAATGCAATTATAATTTTGACAGTGTTGCTTTACCTTGCTTTATTTTCTCACCTTGTTGGGTGTCTTCATGTCAAAAAATACTCAATGTCTCAGGTTGGGACATAATTGTACCTTTTGTAGTTATGTAATATATATATATATATATATATATATATATATATATATATATATATATATATATGTCTAAGGTCAGGGACATATATGTTATAATTTAATACTGTTAAAATGTGCTTTGATTTTTAAATTATTTATTTACCTGATCAAAGTGTATTCATGTCAAATTTGTTTGATCGACATACATGTTATTCTTCATGTTATTCTTCTAGGTAAATGTCTGAATATTGTTGTTTCATTTTATTATCAGTCATTTTTGATTGATTTGAAGGAGTGACATTTTCTTACAACATACATTGCACTTATTTAAACTTAGACTTAAAATTGATAATAATTAAGTAATAACTGCTAATGCTTTGCAAAATTTGCAATTCAATTTGTGTTTAATCAAAAAATTCATACCGGTAATAGTTTTTCAAAATATAATGCAATTAAGAGAAGAATAATTTCCATCCGGTGCCTTTATTTGGTCTCAATGTGCCCATGAATTACTATGTGAGGAAATGTATTGGTCAAATAATTCTCACTATAATATAAAAGTAAAAACTATATTGAGCAGATAATTTTTACAACCAAATTTGTGTCGATTTGTGTGTGTCAAGTTTGTCAATTTTTTTAATTTTAAAAGGGGGGGATTGTTAGTGAGCATCTGCTTTCCTTATTATTATTATTTTTTTTTTTCAATGTGGCCATGAATTCTTATAAGTGAGAAATAGTATTGGTCAAATTATTCTCATTATAATAAAAAAAATTCTATTGAGCAGATAATTTTTACAACAAAATTAGTGTCAATTTGTGTGTGTCAAGTTTTTAAATTTTTTTTTAATTTTAAAGAGGGGGGTTTATGACCATCTGCTGCCTTTATTTGCTCTCAATGTGGCCATGAATTTTTTTTTAATGAGAAAGAGTATTGGTCAAATAATTCTCATTATAATAAAAAATAAAAATTCTATTGAGCAGATCATTTTTTACAACCAAATAAGTGTGAATTTGCGTGTGTCAAGTTTGTCAATTTTTTTGGAATTTTAAGGCGCATTTGTGCTTTTTTTTCAAATCTAATTATGCTAAAGTAATTAACTGTTAATATAAGTTTAAGCGAAGAACTTTGATGACATATCACATTAGATATTGAATGCATGTTGCAAAATAAATTTTTATTGCTCATTTTATATATTTCTTTATGATTTATAGAGTGCAAAGAAAGGTGGTAACTCATCACATCACAGCTCAGTAACGAACCATCACTGCCATACTCATATTTTTAAATATTGCTGAGTACACATTACTGTGTGAAATATGTAAATTTAAAAAAATATCAATTGGATAGTTTTTTGGGGGTCAAGTGTTCTTGGCTACTTTAAAAGAAGAGATTCCTTTAACAATGTTTTTTTTAAATTGTTTAATCAACAAATGTGTTAGTCTGTCTTTGTAGTTCAGTAAATATGTAGCTGTAGTCTAATAACACACACATTCCGAGTTCGAAAACAGCGTAAAAAAATTTTCCTGTAGCAATAAAGTTTTAAAAATTAAGGTTTTAAAACAAAATTTAACATGTCGAACTCATGCTAGAATATTATATTTTGAATGACAATAAAAGTATATATGTTTTGGTTAGCAAAACTGTTCCCAGTGTAAGAAAAAAAGTTTTATTTTTAGTTTTAACTGGAATCACGAAGTTTCGTTTTAAATAACGATTACAGTGGTCAGTTTCCGTCCATAATTTAGTCATTTTTAGAAGTGTTTAAGTTATTAAAAATAAAATTTAAGTAATTCTTACCTTTTTATTAATTTTGTGATGAAAACTGATTTGACATGTTATTTTCAAATTCATATAATATTCTCCGTGTTGACCTAAAATTAATAAGAGGTTTTGCGTGGACTGATTTGACCCGAAATTTGGCGAATATCAGTCAAACAGAAAACCAAACGGCAACTGGTGTTCATCACTCCTTTCCCAACACAACTGTTTACAAATTGTAGTTTTTTGTCAGCCCTGTTTTAACAGAATGTGGACAAAAACACATAACTTTGTTATCTTGAACTAGATGGGACTGTTTAAAAACGTCGAGATATCCGAGTGTTCGAGATATCAAGGGTAAAATACTTAAAAAATAAGTGGTTGGGACTTACAAATTGCTTCGACATATCCATTGTATTCGAGATATCAGTGTTCCAGATATCGAAGTTTAACTGTACTTTATATCCATATTACTACATGTAACAGTTTGGAATTTCCGCAGACCGTTTTGAGGGAAGGGGTAACTTTTCAAATCAGTTGTCTTCATCATTTTAGTAATAATTTACGTGAAAATCAATTACAGACTATCGATCGACTATCCATATAGGCTATCTTTGTTTCATGTTACTTGTAATGTCGAGTGTAAGAACATGCAATTTTTGCTCTTTTGACAAAGAAACAGACAAGGCAAATCTGTTATGTTATAGAAACAGCCGAAAGGAGATCTAAGAGACAAACATTTGAGGCTGTGCGCATCGATAATTCTTGTACGTGGTTTTACTATGGTATAAACTGTATTACGTTTTAGTATTTTACTCATATGAAGTAAAAAGTGTTTTTAATTTCATCGTTTGATGACGTTTGTGGTAAAATGTACAATAATTGGCTCAACAGTTGTTTGATATCGGTAATAAATACGGTAGATTTTGAATATTTTGGGATTATATATCACTGTTCGAAAACTGTCATTTTAAAAATGTCAGTTCTGACTTGATTTAAAAGGGTTTGTTTTGTTTTTATAAAGTAGACTTGCAAAATAGATTTAAAAGATAAGGACATGTTGACAATATTCCCTTTCATCAACCAAGTATACCGGGTTATACCGTGATTGTAGACGTTTATTTTAATTATTAAACTAAATAACGGGTTATAGAATATATAGCAAAGTCTTTGGTTTACAATAAATACAAACTATTTCCTGCTAGAAGGATTTTAAAGCAAACCCAATGAATAATAAATCGAAAAACTTTTACATATTGTCATTTTTACACACTTTTTTTCTACAAAATTTACTACCAACTCTAATGTTAACATTACCGCATATGGACAATGCATTTAGTGGAGCCAAGAAATGTAATAGATCGGAATTATTAGCCAGCAAACACCAGGAAAACAGCAATGTTTTTTCTCATTTTTTTCATGCCTATATCCCACCAAATCAGAACATAACTCCAATAATTCGTCAATTAAATAATATCCTCATCAACAACCAATCCACGAAAGAAATTTACAGAGATGTTAACTTTAGCCTAAAAATCTGAAATTAATATTGTGCACTTCCCATTTTGAAAATAAACACACAGTTACTAAGTGTAATAATAACCCGCGATGCGGGACCTGTCACCATATAATACAGAGGGATCTAAGTACAACGTCAACGAAAAAGAATTCATCGTAAAGACGGACATGTCGTGTGACACCAATGTAGTGAAAACGCATTATGTTATTGTATGAGTAAAATTGGACGAGATGTTAGGCAACTTGTACATGGATTTGTGCAGATCATCGCTTTTTGTAAATAGATGTGTCACTTGAAAGTCCTCGGGAAATCAAAACACGTATTAGGTTTGTTACTGACTGACTACAGAAATATACTCGGTAATAATAGAATAGCAAAAATGTTCAATTCTATGTTAACTTTTTCATGACGTCACAATGATCATAACACGCTCGTTTCTCTTGTCGGTTAGATTATTGTAAACATAAAATCTCCGTCATTTTAACAATTCTAAACGGTTTCCCTTTTTTGAAATGTAAATATAAGTACACTGTAATAAACAATTTGTTTACGTTTTATATATATTTCACCGACCACTAAGGTTTTTCTTGGAGCAATATATATATATAGCTATAATAATATAGTTATTGCAATGTTTGTGCTTATTATATATGTATATATCTATGCAATGTGTATCGTTCCGATCCTCTCAAATTGTCGTTTAACTGTATTCCACCTGTATCTCAAACGACTGTGTAGTGCGCGGCCAGCGCTTTAGGGTCCGTTCGTCATCGAAAGCAAGATTTTTTGTCTTGCCTAGATGGCCGAGTGGTTAGAGCGGTGGCCACTCACTGTTAGGAGGAGAGTGGGTTCCATAGGTCGTGAGTTCAAGCCCCGGTCGGGGCGGAGGTGGAGCTCCAATAAAGTGAATTTCCCTGTGATATATATATATATATATATATATATATATATATATATATATATATATATATATATATATATATATCCTCGCCAAGGCTCGGGGATATAAAACACACAACTCTTTGGATAAAAATCATATACTATCGCAAATCATGAGATATTCTTTCTATCACATGTTTTACTACATATTATGTTAATAACAATTTTCTCATAAAATCATAATTGTTAGCAGCATAACACATTAACTACAAGACTTCAACAATTTTACGCATGGAATTATTATTTTTAACAAATTTTAATAAAGTCATGAAAAAATAATAAAACAGCATTTAATGCTTCACATTTACAACTGAACACTTTTCAACTGAATTATTTTTTTTACTTTTTCATTCAGACTTCTTCACGATAACTGGGGTACTGCTCTCTTGCAGGGCAAATTGATATACTTTGTCGAAGTTTTAGTAGATAGATTATTAAATGACGTAAATAAAACAATCAACGTTACGTCAGTATTCACCAAACTACTAGTATGTCATTTTGCCCTGCAAAAGAGCAGTACCGCCATTACCGTTAAGGGGTCTTAGACGTCACGTGGTGTAAGAACACACAGAGTAATATAAAAAATTATCCCATTAGTGATATTCACCGCAAATTTTATAAACATGTGATAAGTATATATATATATATATATATATATATATATATATATATATATATATATATATATATATATATATATATATATATATATATATATAACACAATTTATCACATTTTTGTCGTAAACACAAAAATATTAAAAACTAGACTCTTGTTGCTATAGCAACAAAATGGTCTTCCGTTCTTTATGTATTAATCTTGAAAAAAATCATCTGGTAAAACGAAAATGGATACAACATATACTGTAATGGAATTTCCCACTTATCATTTCTATGTAAAACAAAACAAAAAGACAAAAAGACAAAAAGTCAATCTTTGAGTACTTTCTGTGACGACCGGAAGTTACGCCGGATCAGACAGAACATAGTAGACATATCCTCATACATTGTTCTGTCTTCCCTTAAAGTTTTGATGTTAAAGTTTTTGTTACTTATGAGATCTCGCTGAGAAAAGGTTTCTGTTTCAGGACCGGAAACGGACAAAAGGAAGTGGTTAAGGAAATTAAAAGTATATATTTAGTGTACATTTACCTACGGTACGTTACTGTTCATCACACTGTGTAAATTGTTTTTAAAACAAACTTCATTTTGCTTGAACGCTTCGAGTGAGAACCGGAAGTGACGGACGACCAAATGAAACCCGTTAAATACATGTTCAATCAAATGTCTGTCATCTATATAAGTTTTGTATCTTGGTCTCTTACAGTTTCTGAGATCTCCGGGTACAAAATTTTTATAAAAGAAAGCTACCTGAGATATTTGAGATGTCTCACCGGAAGTAGAATTTTTTCGTTTATTTATCCATGTGTAGATGAACTTTTGTATTTCTGTTGCTAAAATGTTACTTCCATGCTAAATAACCAAAATATTTTTAAATAATCAAATTTTGGTGTACTTCCTGTGACGACCGGAAGTTACGCCGGATAAAACAAAATATAGTAAATACATGTTCATACATAGGTCTATCATCCCACAAAGTTTGGTTGTTCAAGTCGTTACCGTTTTTGAAATCTCATCGAAATAAGTTTTTTCGTCTCGGGACAGGAAACGGACAAACGGAAGTGCTCAATGAAAAATTAATTTATCATTTGTTGTGTACTTGCCCATCGCACATTATTGTTCATCGAACTAACTAATACTATCAAAGGAAAACAGTTAAACTGATAAATAGCTTGATTTGTTTGAACTCTTCCGGTGTGGACCGGAAGTGACGGTCGACAAAATAAAACCAGTTAAACACATCTTCAATCAAATGTCTATCATCCATTAAAGTTTCGTGTCTTCATCACTTATAGTTTTTGAGATCTCTCGGGAACAAAATTTGTTATGAAAAAGTTACTTGAGATAATTGAGATATCTCACCGGAAGTAGAATGTTTTTGTTTATATATCATCGCTTAGATGACACATGTAAGGATTTATACTATCAGATTCATTTTATGTAAAATAAGGTTAATACATAAATAAAATAATTTTTGAAGTACTTCCGGTGACGACCGGAAGTTACGACGAACAAAACAAAATAGTTTAAACACATCTACAGATATAGGTCTATCATCCCACAAAGTCTGGATGTTCAAGTGTTTGACGATTCTGAGATCTTGAGGGAACAAGGTTTTTTGACGCGGGACAGGAAACGGACGAACGGAAATGAATTTTGAAAAAATAAAAAAAAGCCTCGAGATATTATCATTTTCTATCATCCTTAAAAATTTCAGGGAAATCCATACAGCCATCTCTGAGAAATTCTGCCGACAAAAAAAGGGGGAAAAAAAATAATAATAAGAAAGAAAGAAAAAACACTACAATCACTATAAGGTCTTCCGTTGGAAACGGAAGACCTTAATGAATCAAATAGTAAATCAAAAAGTTAATTAGTAAATAATGCTGCTATTAATTATTCGTTATACATTATCTTAAAATTTTACAATTAGCTTTGTAATGCGTTCACTCTTGCATTTAATGTTGATTTTGTAAACTCTCAAACAAACTCTCTCTCTCTCTCTCTCTCTCTCTCTCTCTCTCTCTCTCTCTCTCTCTCTCTCTCTCTCTCTCTCAATGTATTTATTTATTTAATACACATACTATTAAAAAGGGGAATTTTATAAGATTTCTTATATGAAAACGACTACTTACCACTGAATTTCTTATGATCCCTGTTTATAGGTAAGGAGCACAAACCCGGTGCCATCCAATATAAACACGGCTGCCTCATTACAATTTCTTGTGTTTGAATGAATCCATTTTTTCTATAGTCCAATAACAAAGCGTATTATTATACTTTCATGTTAAATACTGAAATCTGATTGGTTTAGACGCAGTTGACAATCCGTTCTAATACCCTCAGCGTTAGCAACACACTTGGCAACGGGCCGATAGAACGAATTGTTACATGCGCGTAGATTATGCGCGTACGGTTCGCCGTAGAACTTACGTCTTTTCTATATAAAAACATTCAAATTTGCTTTAAAATTAAGACATTCAGTATAATAAAATAAATAGTGCCTGTTTGGGAGGGTACCAGTTGAAATTGACACCCCTCGAAAACCATTGTCAATCTCCGCTTCGCGTCGGTTGACAATGGTTTTCTCGGGGTGTCAATTTCCCAATCAGGCACTATTTATATAATATTACATGATTCAATTATTTGCATTCAAAAGCTTCTCCAGAATCAGAAAGCAGCACTTCCGCATCATACATTCCACTAAAATATGGCGGGTGGGATCGCATTACACCATTTTTATGGCACAATCTCTTAAGACACAGATTACAATGTAACCAATGTTTTAATTTTTTTTTTACTTTTTTGCTTGAATGAATTATGTGCGTTTTAAGTTTTTCACAAAAAGAAGTAAGGAATACCACTTACCTGCTCTAAATCTTTACTAATAAACGAGCGATTTTAAAAGAAAGAGATGTGAAACTATAATTAGCATTTCTTAATTATAGTTAACAAATGTATATTATACTTTACAGAAGTGAATCTATATTTATCAGCACAAATCATTGTTAACGTTTATATAGAGACAGAACAATTTAAACTAGCATTGTTTAACTATAGTTTACAACCGTTAAATATGGTTTTACAGATAAAAACAAACCGTTAACTATTGTTTACTTAAATAAAAAACAATAAATGTATTTTTTTTTCTGCAATATCGCTACCTTCATAACCCGCATGAATCATCAAAGAAATCATTTTATTGTTTATATTTATATTTTTCTTTTAACAAATGATTAAATCAATTGTAAAAAGTAAGTAAAATTCACTAAATTACTGTTAATATATATCAGTACGTTAGCTAAAGGAAACAGCCAAATCGTCTCTTAGACTCCTATGGGAATTTGAGTCTGACATCATCATGATTATTTTGTGCAGTCCGTGATTTTTCTTAGGTCGATGTAGGTTTCTAAAAATTGATAAACGGGGCGTGTAGATTTCAGTCCTGTTAGTTTCAGTCGCTATGGGTTTCGAGCAATCGATAAATGGGGCGTATAGTCTCGCTGTTTCTATAGAGCTATGAATTAACTATAAGATTCCGTAAGAAATAGACGGATTTAATCATACCCCGTAGATGTAAATATAGTTTGTTAACTATAGTTAACAGTTTGTTAACTATAGTTAACATTCCATAAACCTAAATTATCAACTTTGAAACTATGGTTAGCTCATTTTTGCGAATTCGGCGTGGCATACGTTCTTGGTTACCTATTTCTGGAATTTTCTTGCCATCAAAACTAAAAATCGCACTTGAGAAACGAATTAGTTTCTTTTTTTTATCAAACATTTGTCAAATCTTAATATATGTGTATATTCTAAATAAGTTTCTGGTTTAAATATTCACTCTTTACGTAATTGTTCAATATTATTTCAATACAAGTGTATGTTTTGATGCAGGCATTTCGTTGTTACCGGAAAAATGTCTTAATTTTAGGTATAGATATTGTAACCCGATCGTAAATAAGAGTATTTGTTCTTTTCAGGAGTGAGGGCCGACACTATATAGTCCCAATACCTGAAAATACGAACTCTGGGAATAGGGATGTCTTTGAGCTTACAATTCTTTGTTATCTAAACAAAGCCCGTGCTATATTTTTATTTACGTTTAGAGTGCTAAATAAATGATATATTTTATGAAACAAACTAAGAAGCAAAAATGTTAAATTCATTATAAACGAAGCTTTTACCAGTATTCACAACTTTTAATAACAAATTATATTTCATCATCATAGAGAATACAGTATACCTTACTTAAGCATTATAAACATTAACAAAAGGCCCAGGGGCCACATCGCTCAACATTGCCATAAAGTGTATCAATTTGGCTTTATTGTATCAATTACAAAAGGACAATTTAGTAGTAAGAGTGGATATTGTTTACAAGATTTTCCTTTTTTTCTTCACCTATTCTTTAACTAAACATTAGGTCTGACGTGTTTTGTTGCTTTTTAAGATTGATCTTTCTTTATTTATAAGTAGACCCCCCCCCCGTCCCTTGATGCTCCACCATATCCTCGGTTATCATGGTTTGAACAAACCTCAGTTGAAGTTTCAGCCTTTCTGGCCAAATGGATTTTTTTTTCAAATTTATTTCTCTATTAATTTCCCTGTAAAAATTCATCTCCCACCATTTGTGAACTCACCTTATCCCCGGGGGTCACAATTTGAAAATAAGAGGCTCATAGGCCACATCCCTCACCAGAACAACAGTTTCTTGTATCATTCTATTTCAAATATTTTAAATAAGAAATTCTAAAAAGATTTGACAATACATTAAAGGGACATTGTCACGATTATAGTCATAAATTTCACAATTTAGGAAGATAGCTTCATGAACATCATAACCATACATTCAGTGTATTTTTCTCTGCTTTGGAAGTAGAAACGAAGATTTCCTAAGATTAAATACATTTTTACCATATGACCATATTAGCCCCGCCAAAAAGCCTGAACCCCTAACCCAGGGGTAATAGATTTCACAGTTTTAGTACAGCAACATCGTAATCGTGTATTCAGATTATCTCCCACAACAGTGGAAATATAGAACAATTTTTTAAATATTTGATCAATTTTTACTGTAAGGCCATGTAGGCTGCGCCCTAGGGTCTGAACCCCTGGTGGGGGGAGGGGGAGGGGCGGGAATTTCACAATTACGGTAGAGGGCTTTAACATGGACATCAAAATCATGCATTCGGTTGTTTTTCCCACTTATGTGGGTGAAGAGAAGATGAATTTGGCCCCGCCCATAAGGTCCGAAGGTGGTAAGGTCATTAATTCCCTAATTATCATTATCTTATCCTAGAGATGCTTCAGACAAAATATGGTAACAATTGGTCTTATAGATTTCAAAAAGAATATACAAATTAAGAATTGTAACGAACAAATCCCTCCCCCACCCCAAATAAAAAGCCTCAACCCCTGCCCAATTGGCTGTGACTTTCACTATTCAAAATGGGCAGTGACTTATACTATCCAAAAAAAGGATATTATGGACATAATAACAATGCATTTTGTTTATCTCCAAGTGAAATTATTTGAATAATTTTCGATATGTTGTCCTACTCAAAGAGCCTGAACCCCTAACCAAGGGGTCCTGAATATTACAATTTAGGTAGAGGGCTTCATAGCCATAGATTTAGTTTTACACAAAATATTTATGGGAGAAGAATAATAGGTATATTTTGATATAATACATTTTCATAATATGGCCATATTGGCCTCGCTCTAGGGCCTGAATCTCTGTCCCAGGATCTATGAATATCACAATTTCCGTAGAGGGCTTCAAGGACATCATGCAGTGCTAACAACGTTATTGTTGACAAGCCAATCGTGTTAAATAGTTCGTGTATCGTGGGTGATCGTTCGTGTAACGTGCAGGATCGTGCATGTATCAGAAAAATTGGTTTGCGTTTTTTACCGTGCGTGATTGTGCGTGATCGTTCGGTTTTTTTTTTCGTTTTGCAAATTTTTACGGAATGCCAGTTTTTATTCTAAAACAAGGACGAGTCTATTTTAAAACAAGTTTTCTTTCAAATAAAAATACGATGCGCATTCCTCTCCGTTACATTGTATAAACTTTCATTGGAATTTGAATTTATGTAGACGCTTTAAAATTTAGAATAAAAAGAATTTAATCAGTTATTTACGGTTTATTATGGAAATATGCGATGTGTAAAATCGAAATTCTTGGGAACAAGGTAACAAATTTACTTGTATTTCGCACAATTAAATCGTACGTAGTAAATTGGATTACATAAACATCAACTCATATGTAGATAGATTCGTGCAGATTATGCATTATCTTTATTTCTTTTCCACTTAATTTTTCTTTAATTTATGATAGAACTTAACATTCCTTGTGGAGACAAAACAATTTATTCGGTGTGTGGATTTAATCCTACGTTTATCTCGTAAAAATAAAACAGTGCATGGCTACTGTACATGCCGCTTTTCAATAAAACACAAGCATTGTAGTACTGATTGAAGCAATACGTTTTCTTAATTCTAATCTTAAAAATTATTTTTGATGTTGCGTGTGAAATGGTGTAGAATCGTTTGTTTGCGTTTTTTATGGTTTTTTTCGTGTATCATGAAAATTCAGTAACTAAGTGATCGTCCTTGTATCCTGCGTAATTGTTCGTGTATCGTGCGTGATCGTTCGTGTATCAGAACTGTGCGTATCGTTTGTCAACAATGACGTAGCTACCACTGTAACCATGTCATACATGTATTTAGGTTTTTTTTTTCCTACGGCCATGTTTAGGAGTAGAGAAAAAGATTTTTGAAAATTTGTCTTTTTTTCATATTTGGCCCCGCCTATGAGGCATTGCGGATGGTAAAGGAGTTAAATTTCGATTTTTTTTATCCTAAAGATGCTTCAAACCAAAAATGGTAACAATTGGCCATGTAGTTTTGAAGAAGTTAAAATCTAAAATTGATAACGGACGACGCACGACTGACGACGTACGTCGATTGACGACGACCAAGGGCTATAAGTGACTCAGGCGATCTAAAAATTCTCTATTTCTATGCTAAAATCAGAACCCTTCCCTTTCTCCCCGAATTGTGGTCCAACTTTAGAGATCGTATTTTGAACAAATTTGAACTCACTTCCTTAGAGGATGTTTTAGCTTTCCTTGTTTAAAAGGTTTATTCTCTGTTTTTATTATGTAAAACATTACCCAATGCCTACCCTACTCCTGGGGATTACGATTTTAACAGAAATGAATTCATACTGCATGTCTCCATGAAACATTCAGCTGGAGCAAGAGCGCAGTACAAACCAAAAAACATTACCCTAAACTGATATTACCCTTTGCGCGTAATTAAGACATCTTTCTACTTGTCTGTTTTTCCATGTCGGTCTGCATGTATCCTCTCTAGGCATCTAAAGTAGAAAATATTCCTCTATTTTTGGTAAAATAATGCATCTTTCACTTTAACATCGTTAGATGACAATTGTCAACAGAGAACGGCATTGTTGTTTTTTCCTCTCCATGAAAAATTCGGGTTTTCATTAAAGCAATATTGAGTTACCGTTTATTCTCCTTTAACGTGGGATTTAGCGAAGCCGAGTACAGTTCGAGTACGCACGCTTTCGCGCAGCGTTTCATTTGCATTGTGACGTCATCTTTTTGCTTGGTTGACGCCATGGCGTTATGGTTTCAACTCCAGATATTCAGCGAAATTTGTCGAAAATAGCTCGTTCGAGGCGTAAAGTTGATATTATTTTGTAGAATAAACATAAATGTCTTGAAGTGTAAGCTATATTTGGGCTCGGGTCGAAAACGTGAAGAGGGTTCAGCAAGCCTAGCCCTCTATCACGTTTTCCTACCCCCGCCTAAATATAGCTAAATACATATATTTCAAGACAGTAACTATGTATTTTATATTTATGACCCTTAGTTGTGATGTTATATAAATTTGTACTGCTTAAATATGACTAAATGTTTTAATAATACTATAAAGATCACCATTTCTGCCTTTTTCAAATAAAAAATAGCCATTATCCGACAAAAAGGAGAAATTGGGCATCCAACAAAACTTTGATAAGACCCCTGGGACAAACCAGGAGGTAAAGAGTTTTTTATTTGATCATTTGATGCCTTTTAGCAATAACGTTCATATGTAGAAAAAAAAATCCCTAGGGCAGAAGTTTAAAAAAAATGGAAAAAAAATGTGCTAAATTGATACATTTCAAGCAAAATCTCATAGGGATCTATGTTAAAAATTAACAAACTTTGAGATGACCTCCTTAACAAATGATGTGGTAAATGTCTGATTTTTTTGTTTTAAACTAATAATTATATCAGTAGAAATTCGTGTAAAAAAGTTCATTAAAAAATCTAGGGCAGAAAAAATTAGACCCGGCCTCGTTAAGTCATAGTGTCTTATATATTCTTTTAAAAGGGTTGCACTAATATCAGCCAGAAGCTTTTTAAGTCCGCTTACTTCGTCAGCAATGAAAATGCCCGCTTGCCCCAGCAATTTCTTTAAAAAAAAATTGGCATCGACTTTCAACGCACATTTCCTTCTTAAGCCTGAAACACCGCATCGACTATCATTGTCGCTTTCCCTTTACTCCTCAATTTGGGACATTTTCTACGAATGTGTCATTAGCTATTGTAACACTTAGCTTTTCCGCCTCTCTCTGTAATGGCTACAAGTACCATGTGCCTTCAGGACCACATTAGCTTTAACGTTTTTCTTCAGTGTGCTTGACTGATGACTGTCGTATCCTGATGTGTTCTCATCTACTCATAGAAATCTTTGAACGACTGTATATTCTTAGTTTTGAGAAATTTACACTGTGCAGGTGATTTATTTTTTCAATCATACAATATGCACCCAACCCAACTCCTCTGCGATGCCATTGTTTAGATTGTAAGATCCACTTGGATAACAGTTAAGATTTTATATGTTAAGTAATATTTACTATCTTCATTTGGTTATATAATTCATTCTGTGCATATCTAGTGTAAAGCAAACATGTTGTTTTATTCGACTGTAATCATCAACCCTATCTCACAACTAATCCTTATATTTCAAGAAAAGACGCTTTTTAGCATCTTATATGTTTATTGTTTGTGCTGTATTTCTTCGTTTACATAGAGACAAAGAAGATGCTAGACGTTGTGATATTAACTGTGATTTACGTAGCTGCATCGTTTCTTGGTGTGATATATCACTACATGGTAAAAACTGAAATAAAGAACTTTGAATATCATTTAAAATATACGTCAATGAGCTCCCTCATGCGCGGTACGTAGCATAGATATGTTTTAAAATGGCAAACAGTAGTTTACATTTATTTAAAACAGAATCATTGCTAGGAAGATATCTTTTTGTGTACATATACTAAAGCTCTTTTGGACATTTTTTCATAAGGGAAACAAACGAACCACTACCATACCTGGACCTAATCCTACATCAGAGAGGTAAGTGAAGGAAAGAGAGAGTTTAACATCACAATGATGAGTTAACTTAAAATGTTGGCATCACAGATGAATCCTAGAACTCATAAAAAAAACAATTGTATTAATAGCCGCTAATGAGAAACATTTTTCGTCTAGATATTCTTACAAAACTTGTATGAGCAATAATTGAAGTAATTTGAATCTGGATTTCTTTTATTTTTTTTTTTTTTTTTTTTTTTTTGACATGTGATTTTTAATTTTTTTCGGGGGAGGGGTTTGATCAATCCTTTGTTAGTTAATGAATTACTAGTAATATATTTTTTTTAAAATACGTAAATTAATATACAAATATGACCCGAATGAATCCTGAATCTGTAAGTTTTTGCAATTCTGACGACTAAGAATATACTTTGATGTTGAGATTTATTTATGTCTTTTCTTTTGCTCAGAGATGGAAATTTGGAAGATATTGCGAGGGCTGGAAGTCAACACGAATATCTCAAAGATCTCCATCAGAAGTACGGAAACATAACTGCGTTTTGGATAGGAAAGGAGATGGTTGTAAGCATATGCTCACCAGAACTGTTAAAGAAGCATGCGGGTGTGTTTGATCGGCCTGGTAGGTGTCCGTCGGTGCTGACTTAACTATGCCATACATGCATTACTAAATTATAGCTACAACTGTAGTTATAACAATGTGTTATAAAAAGATAACATCAAACTTGTTTTATAAGAAAAATAACTATCATCCAAATGATAATAAAGCATTCAAGATAATTAAGAATTGAAGTTAATAACCATTGTTATCTATACAAGAAATACACTGTGCGTGTTGGTAGCAGACTGTTAAAAATATGAAACCATAGCTTTATTTGATAAGTTATTATATTCAAGGTGAGATATATAAGTTTTAAGGTTTGTTATAGTAAAGGCCTTAAAATCGATTTAAAAATTGGTATATTAATAACCTGGTTAATTTTGTAATCAATCAAATAATTGATATAAGTACTTATCTTTCTTAACAAAAACGAAAAAAATAACTAAAATAATTTAACCTTATTGGGCGTTGCTGCGAGTACAGAAATTACAAAACATGGAAAATTTCATTTTTAGAACAAAAGATGAAAAATGATCATTTTGCTTTCAACATTATTTTGAAAATGATAAAGCATTATTATTTTGCGTCATATCAATTGAGACTTGAATAAAATAAAACTGCAATATTCCCCAATACCTGTAATGAAATTAAATGCAATACTTTGTAAAGGTTTTAAATTTGGTGTGTGCGTTATTTGGCGATTATTGATTTCAAAGAAGTTTGCATGAATTAAAATTAGCGTATTTCTGGATTGTTTTATACATACGAGGGTTGTTAGAAAGATTCGCGGACACAATGATTTACGACAAAAAGTTCTGTGTACTTTGAAGGATGACGTATGTTTTATTTAATGACTATCCAGTGGATTTTTTCTTTGCATGATTTAAATTTACGGAGCACCATTTCATGTTTCCATGACATCAGGTTACGTCAAACAACTGAAAGGCAAACCTGTAACTCTTTTTTAAAGTAAACACCTTTCAGTTCTTCGCTTTTCATGCCTTTTAACGCATTTATAAAATGTATCTTGATACCAAGGTTTGACAAGTTTTTGTATTATGTCTTTTGTGGTATATTGTAGATCATTTAGGTCCAAAAATATCTATCCACGCAGTGTCGACTTAGATAAAGAAATTAAGCGAAATCCATAGGTGCAAGATCCATGATGTGTGTGGGGGGGGGGGGGGTTCGTTCGTCATCAAAAATATCAGTCCTTACATTTTAAACCTCTGATGTCATTTGTAAACCATTGTCCTCGACCCATGTATGCCATCTCCAGCAGATTCTAAGAACCTTCTGGTATCTATGGGAGATTTTCCTGCGTGCACACAAAATTTAAAGACGACCCAGTGCTCCAAGACGTAGATTGACGTTAACATTTTTGACACAATTTCCAAGCGTTGATCGTCCATATTCGGCGATAAAACAGTCAGAAATGCTTCAATTGAATTAAAACGTTCACAAAATGACGTTTATACGTTATTGTAATGTGATATGGAATACCGTGAATTTTATGCACTTAAACGGTACATTAACTTAAGAAGGAAAAATGCGTACAAAATTTTTAAAAAAATATAAAAAAAAATACTTGCTCCGTAAAGCATATCTAATCATAATTTTTAAAAAGTTGTATATTTTTTATGGTGCGTTTAAAAAAATAAATTGTTACATATTAATTAAAAAAACAAATCAAGTTTAAATCTGAAGAGTTCCGCTGGTATCATGCGAAAATTCCGATCACAATCGAACTTATCCGCGAACTTTTCAAAAACCCTCGTATATGCGTAGTATTTAAGGATAATTAGATATAGCGAAAGATGGTTTCCTAAAAAAATATAAACATAGAATTCATAGCCAAATGTAATACATTTACAGTATTTTAGAATTTTCTTTCATAAAAGATTTATTAAAATGAATTTTAATTCTTTGAAGCTTCGCTGTATAAACTATTTGAGCCCTTCCTGGGGCAGAAATCAATACCATTCGCAAATAAAGCTGAAGGGAAGAACAGGCGTAAGAATTACAACCTCGCTTTGGGTTCGAGCCAGTTACACTGTCACTTCCCAGTAATACAGGCAGTGGGTATTATACCACGAAAGGATTCGTTTTGTTTTATTTTCAGTATTAAATATTAACTGGTGTTCTTAATTGAAAAACAAAATGAATGCATGATTATTAAGAATTTTTCACTATTTTTACAGTTGTCTGATAATTTGGTGCACGAATGGTCCAGTTTAGCTCAAGAGGAACTAATTCCGCTGAATGATTCGATGATTACTTTCGGATTGAAATTAGCTATTGTCACTATGTTTGGCAACGATCTATGTTCCGACGAAGTAATCAAGGAAATCAGGCACAATTTTCTTCTTGTGAGCAATTACTTCAGTGAAGTCATCTTCCTTTGTCTGAGTTTGCAAATGAGACAATTTTATACTAATACACAAAAAAGACATTAACTTAAATAACATATACCGAAATGAGCAAATTAGATTTTGAAGTAGTTCTTAATCAAAATTATATTTTAAAATTATTTTGTTTTTCAAAATGAATTTCGTAAACATCAATAAAAGAAATTTGACCTCACATTTTTACCAACATCACTCCAAGCCTATTATTTCAATGGCCTTTTAGTAAAGGTGAAAACGTAACTTTTTAATTTATTTCAAATGTGCATACTGCTTTTTTTTTTAAAGATAACCATATTGTTACTTTAATATTCTGAAATATTTGAAATGATAAGTTACATTATGTACAGAACACTCTGATGTAAAATTATGTAAACACGTAGAGGTGTCTCTGGAAGGAAATTCATTATCTTAAATTTGAGTAGAATATAAACATATGATTGTTATTGTCATAAAGATGTATCTAAATAACAAATTTCAGATTTATTCAGTTTGGAACATAATGAACCTAAGTAGATATTGATATGAAAACTCGTAGATGTTCCAACCATAGTCGACATTTTAATACAATATTGATATTCTATGAAACGACTATGTCCAAATTTCAAGTTTTTTTTTCTTTCATAGGAACAAAAATGCACATTCTTTAATTATAGCTTTCAAAATGTTCAAAATATTTTAAGTACTTTTTTCTGCCATAAGTAAATTATATTTCTATAATATAAGGGGAAAAAAATAATTTCAGAAATGAATTGTAAATCAAAACTATTGTAAGATTCAGAACGTTTTAAGCAGAACTTGTACCGTCTCTCCCATCATCTATGCCCGTAAACTTTGTATCTCAGTTAAATGTCTGAAAATTAAGATTTTTTTTTCGATCAATGGACTTTTTGCAGGCATCGAATGAATTGAAGAGAAACTTGATTGGTATATCAGATGAGGAAAGTGAAAGAGTAAAGACATTTGAAGATGGTAAACAAAACTATAACAACGGCTTTGGTTAAAGTATAAACACAAG
Source organism: Magallana ariakensis (assembly GCA_020458035.1). Taxonomy (NCBI): domain Eukaryota; kingdom Metazoa; phylum Mollusca; class Bivalvia; order Ostreida; family Ostreidae; genus Magallana; species Magallana ariakensis. Next base: position 36,247,477 of record CM035812.1, read on the forward strand.
ATCATGTACTATTTTTTACATTTAGTGAATACAAATATTTTAATCTTCTCGACTTGTAGACACTCTGGTTCGGGATCAAATGCGTTCTTTTCAAAACATAACACGATTTAAGAATTCCGAGTAAATGTGAAGATCTTATCAACACTCTTTACTTTATTTATGTTTAACGACCCAAAGAAATATATTTCAGACAGTTGAACATGAAATCCATTTTTAACTTTCATACTCTGCAATGTAATTTTCATATTTATGTGCATGTATTTCAAAGGATATAATTATTTAGATCAAATTCTAAAAATATAAATTAGTAACGTATTTTATTTGATATTACGATACCAACCTTACCAAACATTTATGATTTTACTCGTTATATTCTTTAAAAGAAATAAAGTAATTTCATTTCATTTCATTTATCAATGTCCATTTATAAGAAAGATTGCTTTTAAGGAGGCTGGGTGGTCAAAATCAGAACTTCTTAACTTTTTAGATATGATGTTTTAAGCTACAAACTTTTATTTAATAAAGAAAAAGTCAACATATTTTACCATTACAATCTCAAAAATGGTCACGACCATTGAGCCCTCTTAATTGTCTTTTTCAAGCTATTTCCTAAATCGAAATTCGAATCTATTTAGGTTGAAAATGTAAATGCAATTTTTAGAAAGAATGAAAGAAAACTGTATATCTGATTTTGCCTCTTCTCAATAGGTATAACTTGTTGATTGCCAATGACCACATTTATATAATTGTATATTTAAGCTCGAAATAGATTTCATGATCTTGTGAACAAGTTGGTGACCAAGCGCAGAAAACTTCGGAAGAACACAGACGTCACTCTTCTTGCTGATGTGCCTATTGACAGTTCAGATGATGAGGAAAAATTACTTCACGATGCCGTTACATTTACTGCCGCAGGCTCCCACACAACAGAAAGCTGTAATATCTTCAATTCACTTCTTCTATGACTAACTTATCACAGCGTTTAAGATGGCATGGGACACCCCATTATTATTATGTACTACATGTATCTATCGAAATAAGCAAAAATAAATTAAATGTAATTTTGTAAAAAGTTCCTTTCCCAAAATTGTCACCAACGTAGCGCAGTGGGTTAAATGGGTTCACTAGGAATCTGTATGTCATGAGTTATAATACCATTGGTATTCTAAAATTTTTCCCTTTCCAAAAAAATGTGAAAATTCTAAACCTACGAAAGTTCATTGAATTTATATATAAATTCATCTGAATATTGACAGATGTCCTATATCACCTTGATCGACATAAACAATCTACAATATAATAAAATAATTGCATTTTTAATTTCATAGTATTCTTCTGGGGGGGGGGGGGTTATTCTTTTTTTTATAAGTTTCTTCTTTTATATAGTGTTAACTTGGGCGTTGTACTTTCTCTCCACTAATCCCGATGTCCAGGAAAATGCTTACACAGAAATTACTACAGTGATCGGCATCAATGATGTAGACTCCGAATCAGCTAAGGAACTTATGTAAGTCTATTGGTAAAAGAAAATAATACGAATCTTGTTTAGATTGAATTTTCATAACTAGTAAATTCTATGAAATACCGGTATCACTTAAAAAACTTAAAGACTCTGATGTAGCACTGTACCCAAAATATTTGGTTTAGACAATAAATTCAAATTGAAGTGTCTTTTCTAATTAAATGTCATGTACGTTTGTGGTCTAAATTTATCTATTTTTCAGATATTTACATAAAGTGATAAACGAGACAATTAGATGTGCTGTAATAATACCATGGACCGCCAGGTACAAGGATGATGACTCAGAACTCGGAGGATATAAAATACCTGCAAAAGTAAGATATAATGTATGCCAAAAAATATATCAAAACAATGGAATTTCCGGTCGAGATTTTCACCTTCAAATGCCCTGCATTGTAGTATGCCATTACGACATTGCAAATGTTATTATAAATCAACTCTTTTCATAGTCTTAGTATACCAATGGACAATTTTTATTTACTTCAAATAAAAAAGTATTTTATTAAAATTAACTGTATATGATGTTTTATTAAAAACACAATCTCAATGCAAGTGAAGACCAAGGTACGTAATGAAGTATATTTAGTAAATTTGGTTGATTGTATAGATAGTTTACATTCAATTAATTTTTATTATTTATTTTTAGACATTTGTAATTCATGCCCTTGGTGTAAGTCTCCAAAGTGAAAAGTATTTTTCAAATCCAAAAAGGTTAGTTACTGTAAACGTGGAAATTTTGACGATGTGTTAATTTTGACTATGTTGGCGATTTTTATTATCGTCAAAATTTCCACTCGCCAAACTTCACATCATATATATAGCGTATTAATACCAGAATTTTTTATCGGCATTATCCCGTTAGGACTAGATCAAAGTTAATGATTCATTTATGTAAATAGCTATAGAAACACGTAATTAGCATTGAAAAAAAACCAATAAAATATAAACAAGCATGTTTTAAATGTAATTATCACTCAATCGTCACAACATTCTATAATAACTTTGCGTGCGTAATTATCATGCCGTGTTTGACCTACTTTGTTACCTCAGGCAATATCGTATAGTGAATAAAAACGAAATACAAAGACCAATTTTATTCCATCAAATCTGTACATACTTTTTTTCAATCAAAGTTAAATTTTATTAATACCAACGCTTGTAAAAGAGTTCGCAAGAAAGTCGCAATCCTTGCTGATAACATCATGAACTTTCTGCACCCATTTTGCATGAAGCGGTTTAATTGTAGACGTTCTCATATCTGTGTCAACTAAGCCGATGTTTTCCCCCGGCTTTTGATTTTCTATTTTCTAGCGAACTTTCTCAGAGTACCAGTTTTGAAATTCGGTTTTGAGAAGTTCTTTGTATTTCTTAATAACTGTTTGGTCTAGCGGCTGTAATTCGTCAGTACAACCCGCCGGTACGAACAAATATCGAATATTAGCTTTTTTCAATGCTGATAAGACTTTTTCGCTTCTATGTTCTGCAAACACATCGAAAATAGCTAATGCCGGTTGATTTATTTGTGCCACGGGTAGGTTTTCGCGAACAGCCTCAACATACGGGACAATAACCCCCTCAATGTACTCTAACATCGTTTCCTCGGTAAAGCAAAACGCCACGGCCAATACACCGAACGATGTTGGTATTGATAATCCCTCCTGAAATGCGCAAATCTTTAATATAATCCTGAACATCTTGATCCAGGTTTCCGAGTAGTGGTGGCCTCCCGCGTTTCTGGGGTGTAAGAGCGGTTATGGGCGAGCCATCATTTCTTTTGGATTCTAACAGATATGCCGTTTTAAAACGTCGAACTGTGTTTTTATTTAGCGTCGTTGAATAATATCTCGCAGCTTTTGATGCTCCGTGGTTAATGGCATAGCGCGCTATTTTAGCTTTAGTTTCAGGTGAAAATCGTTCGTAATTACCACGTTTACGTTTTCTGCTACCACTTGGGCTAGATGGACTAAAGGTTAACATCTCCTTTTCCACACTTTCATTCACATTTTCAATTAATTTTTTTTTCTCGGGCGTGTTTGCTTTTTGTGGATCAGGCAAGCCTGGTTTTACCGCAGCCGTTTTCAACCAACGCAACATCGTGAATGAGATTACTTTGTTCAATTTAGCAAAACATAATTTGATATGTGTTCGACTTTTAACATTAAAAATATAGCCAAAGGCATGCAGTGGTCGCTAATTATTGCAATTTAAGAGAGATGAATCTAGCCTTAGAATACAATTTAACAAGGTTAGCTTTTTAAAAAGCTAAACATGTCAGCCAGCGGGATTTTAATTTTTAGGTCAAAAGTGAATACACAATTTATTTAACACAAGATAAATAGTTTCCAGAACAATAAAAATATGCGGGTACTCATTTAGTTTGCACCCTTATTTTTATGACTGTACATGTAGGTGAGGAGATAAACGTGTAGCGGTGTACATCCAATGTATGACTGCACACCTACTTAATACTTAAAGTTCTAACTTTGCAAACATAGCTCTCTGAATTTCATGGTCTCGTCGCAAACCACTACCAATATATTTACTTTCCAATCTCACTAAGAGAGTCGGAAAGATATACGCGGACTCCGGACTGTGTCTACAGGCGATTCCCATTGACTGTCATCGATGCGCAGTTTGACCTAGAAACTGACCAGTTTCATAACTTATTCAAATTTCTCTAACACGAACTGTCTAATTTCTTCCCAAAATTCCAATTTACGCAAGCGCAATTGAAGTTTCATCCTAACTTAATTAGTCAGCCCGCGGGCTGACTAATCAAAGAAAGATAACTCTAACCCTGGCATTATAAGAAATCAAAGATACTCTTACTCTTATTCAAAAATTCGTCAAAATTAAAACTCGCCAATTGTCTCTTACTAAAAAATCGTCAAATTTTGAACTCGTCAATATAACCACGTTTACAGTATACGCTTTATTACTAATTCCAATTTTTTTTTTTATTTTTGCTGATTGTTCAGTGAACTCCATTGTATTAACATCTTCTTTAAAAGGGAAAAAATATTATTAGATATGTTATTGTTGGATACAATAAAATTGAATTTGATATTGTTTTTACAGTTAACTTAAAGTATTTAAGAAAGATATTTGAGTTTAAGTAAAGTTTAACAAATGTTTTATAAATAATACTAGTATCAAATTAAAGCACAAATGAATCTACATAAAAATGTATAGCCGTAATAATGTATATACATTTTTTTTTTGAATTTTGATATTGGTAGTACGGATTTGTCGTAAAGCTGTTTTTCAGAGACTATAAAGATGTCTAAATTAGTTTGGAAGATGGGAATAACAGTTTTTATTCTATTTGCATTTCACTATTTTTTAAAGGTTTGACCCGGATCGATTTTCTGAAGAAAATATAAAATCCAGACCAGCATATGCGTTTCAGCCTTATGGATTCGCTGGCAAAAGAATGTGTCCCGGATACAAGCTGGCTAATATTGGAGCAATCGTTTTGCTTAGCAATATCCTGAAAAAATTCCGGTTGAAATTGGTTGCCGGTCAAGTGGTGACTCCGAAATTTGGTATAGTTACTTATCCGAGCGACGAAATCTGGATCACTCTGCAGAAAAGATGAGGCAGATTGACTGTATAATTTGTGTGATGCTTTGAGAGGCATTAGATATTTCATTGAAATTGTGCTGGGGGGATCCGTGATAAAGTAAAACTCAGTTACATAAAAAAATGTTGTGGTTTTTTTTTATTATCGTTAAAACATTTCAAAATTTTACATTTAGTTCGATCAAAAGCGCAAAAGATAATTGTATAAAAATTAATATAATTAATCATTAACAAATTTATCACATGACGCTGTTTTACTTGTGCACGCACGCTATAAAAATAAATATATATACATAAATATACAATGTCTGCGTAATTTTTGAACAGTCATCGTAATAATTCCGATCGCTGTATAATCTTTAAGAATACTAGTATGACTGGAAGATCGACAAAATGCAAGCAAGAAAATATACATTATGTCAGAATTTGGAGACAAGATGAACTTTGGAAAAAAAATTGACTTGTTTTATTCTAATCTTCTAGAATTTTTAACATAATACAGTAATATATTTTTATCGTATCAGCTTTTATTTAATGTTGCCATGCAGTGTGGCAATAGTTGATTTAAACAATTAACGACATTGATTTGTAAGTACTATCGGGGAAAGTCACTGAAAATTGAATAGAAAATTAATTCTTATTATTTTTTTTGCCATTTTGGAAAGTTTCACAAGAACATCAAATAAAGAAAAATAAAATAATTTACACCATGAACATTCTTTATGAACGAAGCATATAAATTTACATTTTCAAATGTTTTTGTCAGTTATAAAATGAATTTTTATTATTCAATAAATTCTTTATTTACACATTGCCAATTATTGGCGTGTTCCACAGCATTATGTACAGTGTCCCAGAATATCTGTTACCACTCACTTTTTTAATAACTTTTAATTAGATTTTTTATAAAATGCATTTTTAAAAATATATATGATGTAAGTTTCACTCAACACATTTCACCAACATACATAAGTTTTTAAAAAAATTGGGCGTTGTTTTTAAAAACACGACAAATTTAAAGAGAGTGCTCCAAATGACATCCTTTTTTATCAATTCCGTCAAATCCATGAATAAAATTCTTCACAACTGCCAAAATGTTCTCACAATCTCGAGTGTACGTTTCTTGTTGTCACATTTCCCCAGAGTATTCTTCTTATTATTATTTGTACAACTATACATTTGGAGTCAGTGTTTGATTATACAGTTTTAAAACAGAAGATGTCTGCTCTCTTGTCCGATTTATTTTGACTGAAATTCAATTCAACCACAGATATATGATGCAACTTTGTGACATCATAATTTAGATGAAAGCACGTTAAATGAAAAAAAGGTTTCATTTCCAATAAGTTGGGTTTTGCAAATATTTGATTTTGTTTCCATACGCCATTATGCTTAGCTGGGTTCTTGATGCTCTCAGAACGGATCGAAAAGATCGCAGTTTCTCTGTGACATTTGTCTTTGATCCCTTTACTAGATTGTAAACACTATAAACTAAGAAACCTGCATCAAGAACAACTGTTAAAGGAGGCAGTACAATGTCGGCAAAAGAAGCAGCGCGTAGGACTACACGTGCAACTGCTATAGGTATACCCCTGATCATAGACAATGTTCCAGCTGCGACTTGTAGTGCTGCTGCATCAACTCCGTTTGCATCGTCTGTATGCATTGTCCGTTCCTGAATTACTTGAATTAAGTTTTGAAGTGTTTTCAAGGAATCTTCCAAGACTCTAGATTGTTCGCGAAAATTCATGTAATAGCGGTCAAACTTTGCATTTGCTTCCCTATTCAACACTACTTCAGTTACTGTTGCTCCCACAACAGTTACACCACTTAAAGAACCAATAACAGCTCCGCCAACTGTCAAACCAAGGGACACTCCCGCTGTAAATGGAGCCGCAATAACTCCTGCAATGGCAAGGGCTGATCCTGCGATGCCTACTGAAGACCCCACAATAGTTGAAATATTAACATTTCGTCTTCGTCCCTCTAATTCATCAATGATCTCGCTACACAGAATTTCTAAAGCCATGTTGTATCTCATCCATATATCCAGTGCGAGTTTTGCGGTAGTTAGTGTAGATTTGGCAAGATTTGTGTCGTAGAATATCCTAAAGTCTTAAAATAAAAGTTTTATAAAAATCGTGTTAGTTATTCATATAAGAGTATAAAATAATGCAATAACAAAGACTATTAAAACATACATATAGCGAGACAACTCTCCTTTATGGGTCCTTACCTGATTGATTATCATTCTTATGTTGTTGCGGCACAAAAGCCACTGGTGGGTCCATCAAACAGTTGCAGACTCTGTACCTGGCTGCAATTCTGTGAAACTGTCCTGAAAAGGTCCTGAAGAGAGTAATGTGAAACTTTGAAACATTTTCGGCATCAAATAGGCATTTGTAAACGGCATTTATATGAGATAAATATTGTCGTCTTCTCAGAAAATCATTTGGCTGTTTTCGTCTTCTAATTTGACCGTAGAGCTTCCATTCTGTTTCAATTCTGTCTTCATGTATGCTAGCACTAAGAACATATATTGGTACTTGAAAACACGTTGCTGCTGCGATGAGTTCTAGATCCTGCAATGTCATCCCGTCTTCAATTCTCTCAGTGAAGAAAGTTGCAGACTCTCTAAGTATTGTGTCTCGAGATCTGAAAGCATCTAAAACTTTATGGTCTCGGTATTTGAAATTTCTTAAAGACTCTCCGCCAGCACTTTCTTTCTCTGTAATTAGAAAATGGCCATAAAGGTTTGAATTTTCTTTAATTTCTGCTATTACTTCCTTCATGATAGTTTGATATTGTTCTTCACTGCCAAAAATGTCTTTGCTAATGCATCGATACAGTGAATGTGTGTAATCAGAAATAGTATCTATCATACGATCTTCCATGTCAATTCTTTCCATGACAAGAAGAAGCTCAGAATGTATCGGAATTATGTTCATTTCTCTACGTACATCATCACTAAACCAGTTTTCAGGAGGGTCCATTGGAAAAAACGTTATAAGCGGCCGGTGTTGTTTTTCTTTGCTTATATCTTGATTTTCTGAAACTGCATAAAAATTGAAAAAACTGAGATTTTACTAAAGAAAAGACTGTTTTTAATCTATAATCAATTATTTTTCAGCACCACACACACACACACACACACACACACACACACACACACACACACACACATACACTTATATACAAATATTAATTAGTTTATACAATTATAAAAATGTAGAGCATGGTTATTATAAAAAATACAAAAGCTATACAATAAATTACCTAATACCCATGAAAAATCTCTTATTTTATATCACCTTATAATATTTCCAGACTATGTTAAGGTTTTACACATTTCATTATATGACAGCTCAGGTTTTGTTTATTTTTCTGATGCTTAATAGTAGGAGTTATAAGAATTTTACTATCAAATTATGTTATCGATCCGTCTATTTGTCTGTCTGTCTGTCTGTCTGTCTGTCAATCGAATCTACCGACTTCGTCTATTTATTTACCTATGAGACATTTTATTATAATTTCTGCATATACATCTAACATTACCGTCGACTTTTTTGGCAACATATGGAGGAGCCAGCATACAATTACATCCAGTTTTTGAAATGATTCTATCAACATATTCTCTTCCATTTTCCTTCTGGAGGAATAATGTAATGAAATATCGACAATTTTTGGCTTTGACACCAGTCGTTGGAGTTTTCATCTCCCAACTGCAATTTCCCTCGCAGTTTTGAAATATGTATATTGGAAATCCCGTCCAGTCAGCTGCTATTTGGAGAGACCGTTCGAAATCGTTTTCTGGAAAGCTGGAAATAAATTCAATTTCAGGACTGACGAAATAAGTTCTTTTCTAATACTGAATTGCTACAGTTGATTAAATTGATATATTGCATTACATTTTGAAACGCAATATAAACAATACGCACCTAATTGGTAATTCTTCATCCTCATCTCCAAAAACGTCTTTGCTTATACATTGGAAAAGAGTTCCTTTCCCGCCAAGCAAATGGTCTAATTGCCTCCCTTCTTCGGCTAATATATCATTGATATGTTTGACGTCGTCATGTAGACCTCCAGGCCATTGTGTATTGTCTTTTTTATCAATAGACTTGTTATTTTCCAGTATGTGTTTGTAATGTTGATGAATTCCATGACGTTTATTGGGCTTGCAACAAGACTCTAAACCTAAAAACGAAAAAAAAATATTTTATAATTTTTTATTGACTTTTACAAATAAAACTGCTGTAATTCATTGTTAAAATAATTTGAGTTTACATTTGGCGATGGTGTTTGAAATGCTGTTTCTAGATCTGATAAATATTTATGAAGTGAACTTGTTTCACATTTAATAATTTCATTTAGCATGGTGATGATAAAAATACATTTATATGTGTTTCTTTAGGTCAATAATAAATTACATGTTTAATAAAAATATTTTGACACATGTACATACATGTTAATTAAATTATCATTTCAAGATATTTTTCGCTTGTATGAAATAACACCTTTAACATGTACTCAGAAGGTTTTTTCCTAAATTTTAATTAAAATAATTCAAACTCCAATTTACCCAGAGATCGAATTCTTTCAAGATCTATTGTGTTGTTGGCAATTGGGAACTGTCCAATTATTTCTGGAGTTTTCTGGCAGCATTGACATTCTTCTTTAATGTCTATATCAAACGATAGACTATTCTTTTTGCTTTGAAACACCAAAGGAGATTCAAATGTATACAAATAACTACCGCAAATTGGAAGATACAAATTTGACTCCTCTCTACCTGAAACATCTTTTGGAGAAACAACATAAATCTCAGCATTAAAAACGCTTGCCAGTGCAAATAAATGTACTGTATCTGCTGATTTCCAATCAGTCAATCGTTTCCTGAACGATTCTTTCGATAACTGATTCCCAATCTTCTCTGCTTTCTTCTCGTTCTTCCGAACGTTCTCAGAAATATTTTCTTCAACATTTACAAGTTGCATGTAAACCTGTATAAGGTCATCAGTTTCTACATGTGCTATTATTAAATCTTTAACATCCTTCTCATTTGTTTGAGTTCCATAAATTATCTTAGCAAAAAGATCAAACATATTGGTCATTTCTACTGAAGAAACACCTGGATAGCTAGAGTTTGAAAAAGATAGGAATTCTTTTTCAAGAAGAAAATGTCTTAAATTGTCAAACTTGTTGCGAAACCTTTTGTCTAGACATTTTGAATGTTTTTTATTTGTAATTGTTAAACCACAGTCTATAAAACGATTGATGTTTTCATCACATCGTATGAAGTGGACATTTTCCCCGTTAAATCTTAAGAACAATATCAGTGGTGTGTCGTTTTCATCGTCCTTCTCACGGATCACAGGCTCAATTTCTATTCCCATGAATCCTTCTTCTTCACATTCATACATTAATACGACGCTACGGGCGATAACCTCGCTAACTGCATAACATTCACGCAATGATGGCGCGACTGTATTTTTCCTTATATTTCTTATATCTCTTTTAGCATTTTCAATCCAACTTTCTTTCGGATTTTTTTCTATTTGCGGTTTAAACAATGCAAAGTAGAACAGATGTTTCTCTTCATAAGCTGATATATGCTTACGACATTTAGATGTCGTCATATCTTTATGTATGAGTGATCCAACAATAGAGTAAAGCTCATTATTGTCACTACTTGCTTGCAATGTTGATACTCGTCTTCTCAAATCATTCAAAATGGACTCTCTGTCATTCATTGTTGTATAAGTTTTTGAAACAAAGTGAATAAAAAATCTGAAAAAAAGAAAAACATTTGCGAGAAATATAAGAATAAAAGTCTAGATCTTTATTTTTCATACAAAATGAACAAAAGCTGTATTGTTTAAAATGTACTGTCATTTAAAAAAAAATGTGTCCTTTTGATATTTATAGAATACTTTTATGATGAATTGCAAGTTAAATTTCTTTTGCTTTAGTCGAAAATAGACTGTATTATAAATAACACGTCATGTGTCTATATTTAAAAAGACAAAAAAAATACCAACTGGAACATTGTTATTTTATTTTATTCCCCTATTCCCCTGTTTCACACACACACACACACACACACACACACACACACACACACACACACACACATATATATATATATATATATATATATATATATATATATATATTTTTTTTTTTTTTTTTTTTTTTTTTTTTTTTACACACAACGAGCATTGATACCCGTCAAAACAAACCACTCAAAATTTTCTCGCGCAACTTCTGTACTTGTAGCTTGATAGATACACATTCAAGCAACGCTCTTAGTGATCAAAGGCTGATGGGCAAAATTTTAAGAAAAACCTTAAAACCTTAACAATTATTAAATGATCATGCTTAATAAACTTAAAACCTTATTCATTTCGAGATTTTTTAATTATTGTAGATTAATAGATTCACATAGTGGCTTAAATTCCACTATGTTTGGTATTTCTAATTTAAAACACCAAAACAATTCTCGGATCGGTATAATGTATGTTTTCATATTAACTGCAATTTTGAAGTTTGTAAACAGATAGCCATGCTATGACATTGAATTGTTACAAATTGGTCACTATAATACTTATGTATACCTAGATGCTGCGCAATGAATTGTGGTAAAGATAACTAACAGAATAAACTCTGTGACTCTTGTAGCTCTGCGTAGTATTCCTAAATAATGTTGTGCAACCAGGTGCAGAATGCGGGCACAATAATATCCAAATTAGGAGTTTATAAATAAGTTGTCATATTTGGCAATTCTGTGTCTGTATCGATAGCTCTGGTACTCTATACTGAGTCATGTATTGCATATTCTTCATGTATACTTTTATATATGACATTTTAATATTGTACGCAAGCGATGCGTCATACTAAGGCGAGAGACCCAAAGCCTGCCTCCCAATAATCTTAGTCCTAAATGACGTAATTAATCAGATACGGAATTCGGACACAGTAAAATCCAAACTGAAAATTTATAAACAAGTTATCAACAAATTGTCATATTTGGCGATCCCTTGTCTGCAATGAAGGTCCTGATACTGCAAGCTAGTCATGTAATGCTTGTTCCATCTATTTAACCTTTGTAACCTTAAAGCCATATATGAATGTATTATACGTAAGCGATGCATCACACCCAGGTGGGGGACTCAGAGACTACTCGGGACCCGGGGGACTCAAAACCTGCATCCGTACTCTTTGATAGACAGTTCTGACTCACAGTTTTGTTACTTTATTTAAATTTAGAAATAGAATATAACCCTGGAATTTGAACACTAAATGTTCACTCATGATCATCGTAGATGGGCCGAACTAGTCGCAACTGTCAATCATTACTAAAATGTATAATATATCCATATAAAATGATATTAAGCAGATCTTTGATTTGGGCTACTATTATTTGATGTTGTAACTTTGACTATACGATCACGCTTGTTAATAAACTGCTTGATAACCAACATTTGGACTTGGTGGTTCCTAAGCTTGAGTTGCCTCTCAAGGAGATCAAGAAGGCGGAAGGCTTACAAGTGCATTTGCATAGAACGAGCTTAATTCAATGGAGAAAACTATTTTCATATCTGCCATATATAATACGGGAAATGACCAATGATTGAACGACAGTTTAATCAGTCATTAAGAAGACAATACAATTCTCATAATTTACGTTTTTATTAAAAGGACAAATTTAAAAGCGACCAATCTAAATCGTTTGAATAGAGCAGATCAAGTACTGACTAAAATACTTCTAGACAAAAACTCATAAATGTCCTTATCTTCTGGCGATCTTCTCTGTATGCCGACGAAAGCTAATTATCTATACTTATAAATTAAGACATTTCGCAAATAAACTACGAAACGCCTGCACCAGAGTAACTGCTTATACCTTTGGTTCTTCAACACGTGTAATATGATGTCCGTAAGCTATAATAAATTTTAACCTGATAAGTAATTATTGAGAATTAAATTTTCGATAAACCAGCTCGAAATAGCAAAAATGAGAGTAAGGCGGTGGACACGCTTTGGCGGATCCAAGTCAGTGGGAGTTAGCATTAAAATATATCATTGCAATGAAATAATATCAAATGATTACGTAAACAGTGAATATATTTATTAGGGACTTACTTGGATTATACATAGAAGTTAAGATTTGACAAATGCTGAATAAATAAAATAAGGTAATTCGTTTCTTGAATGCGCGATTTTAGTTTTGATATGGAATAGAATTTTCCAGAACGGGGTAACCAAGAACGCGGTTTGACTAATTAACGTCATGGCGAAAAGTGAAGGAAGGGTTCATCACGTATCGCGGGAAGATATTGATACCTTGGATGGAACATCTGTGTTTAATACAAAAAAGTTAATAAATAAAATGGAACAATTTGATGCAATTTAGTTTTGATCGGAAGAATTTATTTTCAAAAAGGGGGTGCCCAGGAAAGCTGTTCGACTAATTTACACCATGGAGGAAAGTGTAGGGCGAATTAGCCATCGGGCAAATCCTTGGATATGACAACTTTGGTTTAAAAAATGCAAATTAATATGCATACACAAGCGTTTTTTGAATTTCATACTTTTTTATACCTCGACAGATTGGTAGTAAACCTTAGACATTATTTCTAAGTTTATATGAATAAATAATGTATACGTATGAAGTTAAATTGTGGGTTTTTTTTTCAGATCAGTCTTTTATCTGAAATTCTCATTAAGACAGTGATAAAAAAAGTAGTGAAATTTGACCTAAAGATATGAAGAATAGGATAAGAAAACAATTTAGAAAAAAATTGGACACAGTATATACGAAAATGAAAAAAAAAATATATGGTTCAACATTTTAGCATTGTGTCATTAATGTGTACAGTGCTAATTCCCGCGCTTGCGCGGGATATCATCTAGTTCATTATATTTTTACCCTTGTGGTATCACATGATGAAAACATAATAAAAATAAAAACTCGCAGTTTAATCTTAAGATTTGCGGAATTAATACAAAGAGAAGAAATGTTCCTCATTGCTCTTATGTAATATTCGTTAGCCCTTGGGAAGATGTATTTAAAATTTTGATTTATATACGGTTTTCGTGTTTACCTTCTGGACCGTTTATCATTTCAACATGAACCGTAGGTGTGCCCTTTGGTTTCATGTATAACTGCAATGTTAGTTACATAGAATGTTAAGTCTTGTAGTAGTAAATCATTTTCTATCGAAAATGTCAATTGCAAATCATTATGTGTGTACTTTATTAAAATTTAAATGTGGTCTCTGTCAAAAACAAACTTCTTATGTCTATATAAGCGTAACTTTATGGGTATTTAACTATTACAATACTGAACCAATACTTTAATATTTCATTTAAAAGGGTCTTTTGCTTAACTATCACTATAAGCTACGCCTTTTATATTTAACAAGGATCTGTTAAAACGGTACTGTTTAGAACTTGTTTAGGAAATGTCTTTTGGAACATGAGGACGTTTAAATATGTTGTTAATGTTTAAAAGAATTAACATGCTTTTGTCTGTCTTTTCCGTTTGGAAAAAAAATCGCGTTTCACCTTGACCCTGTTTTATATGTGCAAGCTGTAATGTTTCTCTGTAAAACATTTAAACAAAATGATATCAGTCAATATTACGAGGTCTGCTTTGGCGTGGATTGAAGTTTATCATGATAAAATACACGGGAATTGATATGCATTAAAACTGCGCAAATGTTACCATAAAACTTTAGTCTAGTTAGCAAAAATATTTTCAACATAACATATTGATCTGTGATATCGCTTCAAATCAGATTGAAGCGCTATCAAGTGTTAGATAATTGGAACACCTTGGAAAAGCAACGTCTTACCATAGTGGCTTGATTTTTGGTTTTGGGATTTTTTGATCGGTTTTTTTTTTTACGATAAAATTTTCGTCATTTTCAATATTCATAAATGATTCAGCTCCATGATACTTGAGATATGTTAATTTCTAAAAAAAAAATATTGTTTATAGCCATATTTAAAAACATTGTTTTCATTGCCTTCAAAATAATGCTGGTTTTCGTTTCGAGTATTGATACAAAATTCCTTTTCGAAACAATTAAAATTTATTTACCAAAGCATTATCTATTTTGGTAGCTTAAATATGTATTTTTATGTCGAAATTTTGTCCTGCATACAGTTTCTATCTTTTTAAGGACAATAGATATCGAATTTGTACTCAATGACAGTTGTCTGTATTTTTTAGGATACCATGCTTTTGCATAAATGATTTCTAATAACAGCTCTTTAATTGATATATTATTCTTAATTTCAGGTGTACAGACGGCAATTCCTCGGCACTAACCTGATCAAAAACACCTATTTGACAGAAAATAAACTAAGAGTTACATTGTATTGTGTGTATGGCGACTTCTTACCTACTTGCGTGAAAGGCTCCTTGTCCACAAATAAAATTTGTCTAGGACGTACTCTGGATAAACAAAAGGAAATATTGATTTTAGCTGACACCTATCAATCATTTTAACAGCAAGTTGCACGTCGTATTTAAAGTTTTATCGAACAGAAAATCTATTTTTAAAACTTCATACATTGCCACAGGTGTGCAATATCTTCGAAAACAATAGTAATGTGGCTGTATAATATGCAGTGAATATAACGTTTTCATTTTTAAAACAAAGAAGTCATGTTTTTACAAAAAATTAGCATTTCATTCAAAAATATCATTTCAAATCATATTAATCGTTCAGCTAATGTTAAAAATGTAAAAACACTAATCAAATTAGTATCGGGCTTGACGTTTATCAAATATTTATAAAAGACAACAGCTGAACACTAACTGGCGTTTTTTGGTCATGGCTTATTTATTGAAATTGAACATGCATTTTAACAACCGACCTGCCACCAAATTGGTGGCCAGGTATATGGCTGCACAATAAATCAATCAATTAATCAATCAATCATCAAATCAACAATCAATAGTTCAATCAATAAATAAAAATCAATCACATCAGCAATAGGATTGTTCAATCAATCAATCCATAAACAATCCATCAATCAAATTGTTTGATCAATCAATATAGATCAATTGCAATAGCAATAGGATTATTGAATCAATTAGTCCATAATCAATCAATCAATATCAATCATAATTGTCCAATGATGAATTTAGTCAATAAATAATGAATGGATCAAATAGTAGATAAATAGCGCTTTGCTTAAAGCGGGTTAATGGCTAAGGTAGACCCTGGGCACAGTTGACCACCTATTCCCAAGCTTTGAGCAGGCCCTGGGAACAGTTGCCTACATCAAAGACCTGAGAAACCTTGCCATGTTGCAAATTCCGCCATACAAACAGCTTAGCTAAGGTGTTTGTCCGCCAGACGATTTGCAACCCAAAACCCTTTGAAGGGGCGAGCACAGGGATACAGGGATGAGGGGAAGTTTAAGGGTAAGCCATGACCAGAAATTAGAAGGGGGGGTATAGGGGCAACTGGGAGCATGGGCCAGAAATAGGTTTTCATTAAATCAGAAAAAACAATGAACGTTAGATCAACCTGCATTTACCTGTTGGGATATTAAGTTATTGTAAACTAAACATGTTTAAAATGGATAATAGATAATAATAGATAATTGTAAAATTTTGTAAAACTTTTAAATCCATGAAGCCATAAAGGTTAAATGGATGTAATATTAACAAGACATTGTATAGCAAGTCAGCTAGAAGACTGTTGAATGTAAATGATTGGGTTATATGCACAAGTTGGTCCAATCTCATACCAATTGTTATTCAGTGTATTCGAGCTCAAAGGCAGATAGAACCTTTGTATTGTATTCATCACATCTATACAATAAGGGTGGATTATAGATTATATGATTATATGAATCCAGACTTGCAAGTGTGTATGTGATTGAAATGGAGCTAGGAATGGTTAGTACAACCATAATCTGAAATAAAGGTTGATTAATTGCTTTAAGGTAGCTCACTACACCTTGAAATAGTTTATGATTAGCATAAAATGAAGTGATTATGATAGATATTATGATGGAAGGAGTATATAAGCCAGACAGGTTAAGTAAATTGAATTTGAAAATAAAAATTTGTTTTCAAAAAATGATTGCGTAAAAATTAACAAAATAACAAAAATCCCGAACGGATTCAAACTCGTAATATGGAGTTGACAAGCCATATACTTAAACAACTACACAAGCAATTGAATTGATTGTTTAACGAACATTTAAATCAACATCTTGTGACCATGAGCCTTGAAAAGTATAAATCTAGGTGAGTGATGTACCTTAACATGTTGTTCCCAAACAAGTAGACTAAATTTGTAATTGAAATGATGTAACTTAAAAGTATATGTGAGGGGTGAAGTATGAATAAACTGCGTGCAAGTATTATGTGGTAGTTATTAGATAAGCGACTGGCCTTCGCAGGTGGCCATGCTTGAAATAATCTGTTAAAACATGTGTCAAATAGCAGAATGCACCTAGCTGGGTGAAGAAGTAGTTGCTAACCAACTTGATTATTTGTTGGAATCAGGAGTGATTGTACTGTGGTACATGAGCAAAGCTTAAATTGGTTACAATGAAATGCATAATGTAATGTGGTGAATTGAGATGAACAATGCAGCTTGTAAATAAGGGAGTGCTTAAATTATTGATGTTGAAAGTATGTGGGAGACACAAGGAAAAACATATTATGGGTAATAAGTGATGATTGAGAATGAATGGTATATGGTTACCAGGATTTGATATGATTATAAAATATGTTCGAAGCTGACATGGGACACATTTTTTTAGATGAATTCCACAAAGTGTAGGTTAAACTAGCGCTTAATGATATTTCCTGACAACTGCGATGAAATATTTGAACTTGTAAAATGCGTATGAGTACTTATGATCATTGCGATGGTAGACTACATTGAACCCTGCCTGCAGGAGGCCCTAGATGTTGATTGATGCTAAGTATGCATATGAGCTAAAGAAAAATTTGTGCCATCTACAAGCAGAATTTGGTCTAGCACACAAATGTGCCTGTGTTTCTATGACACGCTACATTTAATCATGGTCATTGCCTTCGACTGAATTCATGAAACAGACTTAAGTTAATGGTAATGGGAGATGTTGGTGTAATGGGTATATCCCTTGTTTGGATCATATGTAAGCCCGTTCCTTAGGAATTAAACACAGGTACTTTTAATCAACATGTATAAAGAATTTGACGTATGTGCATAAAGACCATGACTTACAAGAGAAGTGATATGCAGATTAAATGAATGCAACAAATGAGAAATATGGGTGGTCGTGACAATAAAGCTGACCGCTTGGCATTTAACCAAAGGTGTAAAGATATATGCAAGGTATAAATGATTTGACAATGTGACTGGTAAATGATTACTGGTGCAATTGTAATGCAAGTGAAGATATGATGTTGTTACTGATAAATGACTATAGATATTAGAAATACTGATGGGACACTGAATGTATCCCTATCCCTAGTAAGTTATTAAACATGTTATCAGCGGCAGTGAACACATCCAAATCTGTAGAACTTAAACCAAAGACCGACTTAGGATGGACTACTAACTAATAATTTTTAAGGTGAAGATAAGATTAGAATTGTGTAAAACCTCAGAGGATTTATCCAAGGGTTAGAGTAATGACTGATGTGAAACTGTGGTTTAAAGTAAAGGTGTTATGTATGTTATAGTGTCCTGCACTCTCGGAAGGTATTAATTAGGAAGTATGAATAATAAGACAATATGCAATGCATAAGGGCTAAACAATATTTATGTATGCTAACCTGCAATGAGCAAGCCAAACCTGTCAGAAGTTTGTTTTGGGCGCCAAGCGCCTGAGATTGTGTTAATAAGACCTTATATTAATCAATGAGGGCTTGGTCAATATGGCCAGATATGTGAATGCTAGCAAATAGAGGATTAAATGTGCATTTCATACCTAGACATACAGGAGTTTTCAAAGATAACTGAACATGGTAACTAGAAGAATGAACTGAAAGAGCTATGCTTGACTGCCAAAGGTTAATTAATTTTTATTTTTTTTAAAGAATAGGATCTATTTAAGCACATTGATTGAGGTTGTTTAGTTGTGCCTGCATAAGGGGGACGCTGTTAGAAGATCTCTGCTGTTAATATCTATCTGGAAATGAGGATATGAACATTGGTAAAGGTCTGAACAAATCCCTCATGCATCGGGGAGCGGGGGTCAGCAGGCTAGGAAGCTGTTTCAAGTCTTCTAATGATTAACGTCGGCATGTATGCTGCAAGCATTTACTTGTGGCAATACTAGTAGTTGATCATATACTTAACACAGACGTCAAGGCGTTGCAAAAAACACATGTGCTACAATATCTTAAGAGTGGCATAGCTCTAAAATGGTAAATGACGAATTTTATTAAAAGATTTGTCACATATTATAGATTCAAGAACATTAACTCTTAATAATTGTTATAATACTGAATAGAGTTGTCTTTCTTAGTCATGATGATGCTGCACGTGTTCCAAAATAAACCAGTTCTCATCGCCATCTTTATTGTGATTGTGCTAGGAGTGTAACGTAATAACATAGGTAATTGTAGCATAAGTATGTAATTTACGGAAGCCCATTGGTGCCAGATATGAAAAATATTTTTTCTGGCGGCCACCAGATAGTTTTCTGGCGGCCGCCACATAATTATCTGGCGGCCGCCACTTATTATCTGGCGGCCGCCACATATTTATCTGGCGGCCGCCAAATAAAACCTGGCTTCCTGATGTGCGCGCATGTTTTAATGGGAGCGTTTAGGGAGTAGTGGATATACTCTAATCTATTAGTAATATTAACAATGCAAAGCTTAAGTTTTGAAACACTGGTAGAGTGGAATGTACATTAAAATTTATTCAAATCTAAAATGATTTAGATATTACTTTGTGCCATGTATTATTTGTTGTAAAGTACTGTATTTCAGAGTTAATTATAAACTTTTAATACTGAACTAAACACCCGTTCAGGAAATCTTAAGAGGGCTCGATGGTCGTGGCCATTTTAAGAGACTGATTTGATCTCCTTTAGAAAAAGAGCTCCAAATTAAAAAAAAATGGAAATTACAATGAAATTTAAAGAGTAAAATATATGGATTTTTCTTTACTTAATAATAGTTAATAGTAAAACAAATCATATCTTAAAATTTTAGGTAAATGTGATGGTTAATTTGTTGACCATTAAGCTCCTTAATAATAAAAAACCTTAACTTTAGCTAGAGGACTGTTATGTAAAGATGTATAAGTAAAAGAAACACACGGCCTTCTATATGTTTTAATTTTAATATAAGAATTTAAAAACACAGATTACAGTCAGGGTTTTTTTTTTACCACGACAGCTTGCACAGACAATTTCACGAATGCGGATCCAGCTATGACTTCATAAAGATAAACTAAGATACTAGTAAATGTGTACTAACTTTTGTGGCCATATAAATAAAACCATTTAACTGACTGTATTAAATCTGTGTTGTTAAACTGTTAAACAGCGGCTCTGCTCTGTCAACATCCATCTTCTCAAACAAATATAAATACAACAACACATAAATTTCTGCAAAATA
Source organism: Magallana ariakensis (assembly GCA_020458035.1). NCBI lineage: Eukaryota > Metazoa > Mollusca > Bivalvia > Ostreida > Ostreidae > Magallana > Magallana ariakensis. The sequence goes on from CM035812.1 coordinate 36,268,179, forward strand.
AATTTTATGGCGGCCGCCAGATAAATTATATGGCGGCCGCCAGATATTATATGGCGGCCGCCAAATAAATTATGTGTTGGCCGCCAAATAAATTATATGGCGGCCGCCAGATAAATTATGTGGCGCCCGCCAGATATTATATGGCGGCCGCCAGATAATTATCTGGCGGCCGCCACAAAACTATCTGGCGGCCGCCAGATAAAATATTTTTTTCACATGGCACCAATGGGCTTCCGTAGTAATTGAAGTATACATGCATTAAATATTTGTGTAATAGCATGGGGGAATTATGATAACTGATTTTTATTCTTAAATATTGAAGAATATAATTTGTGGATTTTAAAAGCACGTGTTGAAATAACGTGATAGCTAAGTTTTAGCTTATTATGGACAAAATACGACAGTTGGGAATAAATTGAGTTAAAAGGTTATACTTACAGTAGCTAAACGTATACTTAACCAATGTATTTCCGATCGATGGTTACTCTACTTGTCAGATAGTATGGATTTACAACCTGAAATTTTATCTGATAATCTGGCATCATTGAAGAATTTGATGAAAAAGGATGCCGAACCCGATATGATTGCGAACACCCGACCCGATGGTTTAGCTCAAGCTAACCAAATCCTTATTAGGATGATGATTAAGGATAAGGTGGCTGTTGCTTGTATAAATGAATTTATCCTTAGGGATAAATTCCATTACCAATGAAGATACTCGTTATTTTATAACATATAAAAATCTTATCAGCATTAAGGTCCTTAAACTCGGGGCATTTTATTTAATTTTTTATCTGCTAAAAGCTGAAACATTTGTAAAATGATTCTTTCTATTGTTCTTGCTTTGAGAGCTGTATCATTTCTTATTTCCTTTATATTGCTTTGTGCAATGACCAAATAATTTAAGAAGGTACATGAAACCTAAAATCAATTCTAATATGTAATATGAGAAGCAACTTTAAACCGAGCAAATTTGGCTTTCTCTTGAGAAAGTAAATGCTTAAGATCTGGACGATTTTGCTATTTAATAGCATTGTGATACTTAAGAAGTTGCTTATACTTTTAACGACGGTATATAATACACACTCAAGATTTAAGCTAAAATCGAACATAAAACAGGAAATGATTCTTTGCATAAGGATCCATATATTTGAAAGATTCTTCCTTGTAGACATATAAGTAGGGAGAATTAACTTTGGGAAAATTGGTTAGTTCGATATTTAACTAATAAAATATATCAACGCCCATACAGTAGGGTGATAAGTGCGGAAGCGTATTGCTGACAACTGAAATCAGTTATGCTATATCAGACGTAGGAAATAATAAATCATAAATCAATAAATCAAAACGACACTTGTATTTCTTATCAATGGTCTGTTTGGCATTATTTGTACGTAATATTTTTTGAAAGTTACTTTTTAATCAATGCATAAAATATAACATTTGAATAATTATTTACAAACTGGTATTTTAATTTTATAGAACATTTAGTGGTAAATAAAAAGAAGCACTAAGATCTGCAGTGCGCGAAGATAATCTTCCTAACGAAAGAATGGCGGTTTCAAGAATTTTAAAATGAAGTTGTTGAATAAAAGCAGTAACAGCAGAGGGGTGCATCATGTGTCAGGCTGAAGTATGGCGCAGAGGAAAATCAACGAAAAGAAAGAGCGACAGAACTTGGAAAACAGTGGACCTGAATGAAAAGGAACGTACCGGACGGGAATTAACATGCACAGAACAATGATTGAAGATCAAATTATATAGCATTCCTACTTAGAAATATGTATGTCACATCCTCATCTTCTACAAACTTGCGACAGAAGGAACTAAGCGAATACTCAAATTGTTAGTTGTATGTAAAGAGAAGAACATTTTCAATCAGGATACGAAGTAGCCTTGACTCAGGGGAAAATAGATGGCGACATGATGAATTCATTCGGGAGGTGACGGATATGATGGGGGTGGATAGAAGAAGGAATCGGCCATCCGATGAGAAGCAACAACAGATACCGTTGTGGGATAGGATGATACAAAGAGCAGAAAGGCGGACATAAATGCTTTATAGATTGCATAACTACGAATTCACAGTGGGAATGAATGAGAAGTTATTTTCCTTGACATCATAAAAACTGATTTACGACCAGACGAAATGTAAATGTATCAGCAGTCAGAAACTGGTCGCAGTGCCAAACAATAATACTGTTTCGAAGTACATAAAAGGTAAAGCCTTAAATACGCAGACCTGATGGCAGACTGAAGTCACACATGGCTGATTACCGATGAGGTCAGTGGCATAGGGTTTCCAACGCAAATTGGTAGAAAAAAAGAGTAAAATAATTGTTGTTTAATGTCGTTATACTACAATGAACTTAATCTTTTAATACGTTTCAATATCTTTATTTTGATGGGAAATTTTACAACAACAAAAAGCAAACAGCTTATCATAGATTTAACAAGTTTGTTAACGGTGTTTGGAAGAAGGGTTTTCCATTTTAATCGCCCTACCAAAAATACCTTTTTATAAACCGTTTTGTTTAGTTGCTAGCTAGAGTTTTTTTTTAAGTGACTGTTACGTAACCTTTATATATGTATCCAACTGAATTAAATGCATTGCGATAAAATATTCAAAGTATGTGTTACAAAATGCAATTATTTATTGATAATTTTCTGCGATTAGCTCTACAATCGAGTCATGGAATTGTTTCGTAATCTTTTCCTATCGATTTGAAATATTTACACTACCAATTCGCTTAAATTGTTTCATGTTTGAAAACGACGAGGATTTAATTTCTTTAAAGGAAAATATATATTTAAAATACAAAAAATGTTACTCATATTCATTTTACTCTTTTCAGGAACATCAGGTAGTAGACATCTAATTATTTTCAAGTTATCTCTATTTCAACTTTTGAATGTTTATATGGTAATGTACAAAAATGAAATATGCTCAATATTTTATGAACATTTTTTAAATACGGTTGAATTTTTTTTCAGGAAAATGTTCATCCAAAGGAGATATTGTCATTCTCTTAGATAAGTCTGGTTCAATTGGAAAAGAAAATTTTGAAATAGTGAAGAATTTTATTCTTGACTTCCTTGTGCATTTTGCGATAGGTCCTAGCACCAACCAAATCAGCGTTGTCTCGTACGATGATGATTCAAAGGAAGAGTTCATTCTAAAACAGTTCTCATCATTATATGAAATACGACCTGCTATCTCGGCTATCGAATACTCCAAGAAAGGAGCAAATATTGGAAATGTGCTAAATGTTACGCGCCAAAACTCATTTCCATCATCTCGGGGTGCGCGTAATGATGCTGCTAAAATCGTTATATTGATTACCGATGAAATAAGTTCTATTGCTAATGAAGCTAAATTGCTGAAGGACCAAAACGTCACAATTTTCTGTGTTGGTGTAACAGGTGCAGTCGACGAACAAGTCTTGCGGAACGTGTCTTCTCACAATAGTTATACGTACATAACAGATAATTTTAGAGATCTTTCACTCATAACAAAACTTCTAGCAGACAAATCATGCGCAGACCGTATGTGTATTTTTTCAATTTTCAAACTTTAAATCAATAAGCTAAAAGTTTGACAATTTTCCCCATCAGCTGATATGTTTAATAATACAAATACTTAATCAAAATTTTAGACATTCCAACGGTTTTATAACGGATGTTTTTTGTATGGCCCTTATTGGTGTTAGATTTGTGATATTTTAATTCCAAAGAAAGGGCACTGTTCAAAATATTCTACAATTGTTCAAACGTATTGTCGGTTATTTTTAGTTCTTAACATAATATTATTAATTTACTGACTTAGAATCTATCATTATTTTGTTATGCATGAATTGATTTTCTTGAGAAACTGAAATACATCAACTCAAATTGTACAGTTAAATGCTTTTTAATTTTATCAAGAAAAGAATATTGAGATATTGCATGTATTTGGTAAAGATAAACTATATAATGTAATATGTATGTAGGCCTATAAAATATAATCAGACCGATGTGATAAAATCGTGAAAAATCGGCGTTAAGTTACAAAATTTCATGCTTTGAGATATCTGCCTAATTCAGTAATTCAGTTCAGATCTAGAAATTTTGATGCAGTTCATAACTATATTTCTAAATATAATATAGTTTAGGAACATGAGGTAAGAATAGTTGCCGTACGATAGCGACGCCATTTCTGGATCATTGGCGTTTTATGAGAACTTCATAATTGAGTCCTTTATGGGGAAAATGACTATGATAGTTCATTCACATATTTTATCATTTAATTCATTAAGGAAATACTTACTCTTTTTGTGATCGATGGAGTAGTGTATCGAATTATTTAATGTGCGATCAGTTTTATCAATCGCTTTTCAAAAACGTAGCTTTATAATATAGCTGATGACATAAGAACCTAGCTTTAATTATCCTTCAGAGCGTATGTTCTCTGACTATCTCATTTATTTATTAAAATGACATATTATCTAATAGTAACATTGGAACCAAGTTAAGAATACCATATTTACTCACTCTAACTTTTAGGTTGATATATCAATTCCAGTACATTTCCTAGTGATCTGTTTCTATCAAAGCAAAAAATGCATAGTATCATTATTCGCATGTCCAGCACTTTCATTCCTTTATCTAGGCAAAAGGCACCTGGTAGTTATCTGAAATGAACGGTAACGTTCCCTAATTTTTTTAAAATAGAAAACGTCCGTAATATCTGTTTCAAAATATAGTGTTGTTTGGAGCTTTATCAAATTTTGAAGCATGTGTAATTTTTTCTGAAATAAAAAACTTTTTTTACAAAAATGTAAATTCATGACGCGGCGATGTCACGCCTATATCATGTTTTAAAAATTGATATCTGTTTAATTATTTAACTAAATTTAATCACATTTTTAATTCGAACTAAAATCAGTTTTGATTGGGCAAATTTTGATTTATTATGTCATACACCGTGAGAAGCGTAGTGCATTGTGTGACATTACTTTTGAATCAATCTTTGTATATATTGTTACTGTTTTATAATCAAATTAATGACTATTTGGTATCATACTGACTTTTAAAAACTCTCTTTATATATAACACACGGTTTGGGTTTTGTTTATTAAGATATTGACGACTGTTTAAGCAACCCTTGTCACAATGGCGGTACTTGCGAAGATCAGATGGGTAAATACGTTTGTCACTGTAATGGAAACACCACAAGCAAAGAATGTTTCATCCCAGGTATGTCATTGTGTCACTTTTCTACACATAAACTTAAATCATCTATCAATATAAACGATCACCACGGTTAAGATATACAATTATTCGATGTAAAGCAAAGTACAAGACAAAACTGCAATATATTTGTTGACCATTAAGCTCCTTAATAATAAAAAACCTTAACTTTAGCTAGAAGACTGTTATGTAAAGATGTATAAGTAAAAGGAACACACTGCCTTCTATATGTTTTAATTTTGGTATAAGAATTTAAAAACACAGATTACAGTCAGGGTTTTTTTTTACCTTATTACTAGTATTTATCTCTATGCTGTGGCTGGTAAAGTTATCAAATAGCAAATGAATGTATCTCGTAATGCATTTATTAATTTCATTGAAGATTCTTCTCAATCATTCATCAGTAACAGTTTAACGGTTATAGCTTCTTTAAATTCCTTTTATTCAAATCTTCTTTGTGTGTCGTTTTGTCTAGTGTCTGTACGAACGTTCATCAGTCTGTGTGTAAACGGTTTACATTTTTAACTTCCTCATTAAAACCCTGGTACAATTTCAACCAAAAGAGTGCATTTAAGCTATAGATAATGGACCCTTTTTCAGTGCCGTTTTTATGTAGAAAAAATCAACAAATTGCTTTTCCGTAATAATTAAGCACTGTTGAATACCTCTGATTTAAATACACGCTTAACTTTACCAAAATAAGCATAAATTTTAAACAATTGTGGATTTTTAAATGCCTATAGATAATCTTAATCCGATTACCATAGTGATCAAACAAACATTTCTGACCATACAAAGTCGATAGAAAACTATTTAAAACGTGACAGTGTTTTACAGTGAGCACATTTGCCAAACGTCTGCCTGGATAGAACCCACGTGACTATTTCAAATAATTTGTTCCATTATTACGTGGTTTCAACATGGGTCATGCAGGTAATAGCTCTCGCTTGCTATTGGAAAAAATCTTGAAATTTGCATACATTTTTCATTTCTTATGTACCAGCCTAATGTTGTACAAACTTCTTATTTTCACAGGAGTTTTCTAAATGTATAATGTGTATTTTGTCTTTTCCACAAGTTTGTACAAGGTTACACTGACAGTTAATAAAGGCTTTGAACTGAATGCCCGTCCTTGATTTACTATCACGAATGTCGGCTGACTCTACTTTGATGTAAAGCTATGTGCTTTTTATATACACTAAATTCAGCGCTAAAACTTGTTGATTCTTATGGATTAAATATCAATAGATAATGTGAGATAAATATTTATGCTTAATTTGAATCTTCATAGTTTCACTTTTAGCGGAACAATCAGTGCACTCATCCTTTGGCACAAAGCATCCTTGGATAAAGGGAATTTACTTTGTTTAAAATGAAGGATCACATTATCTTTTAAAGCGAAGATAATGTAGTATTATTGAAAATTTATAGCCTTTTTTTAATTTTTTTTCTCTCAAAAAACATTTAGAATGAAAAATCGAAACTTGTGTGGAACCATTCTCACGTAGTGTAAATTCAAGTTTGTTTAATTTATGATCCCTGGAGGTAAGGAGGGTTTAGTTTTTATATAGGAATAAAAAGGGGGAAATCTTTAAAAATGTTCCTTAAAAACCATTTGGCCAGAAAAGCTGAAACTTCAGTGGAGATTCAAAATAATTAAAAAAAAGATCAATGAAACAAGAAAAGGGGCTCAATGTTTAATATATGAATATGTGGCGGATTTTTTGAAATTTTATAAAACAAGATATACTCTACTAAATTGTATAAAAATATTGTTCTGTTTCCTAAAGATACTTTTATCAGAGTTATGGCTAATTTTGTCAGGTACATGTAACCGATGTGACCCCTTGGCTCCTTGTTTAAATGTCTGACATATAATTTATATTCAGAATGTATAGTCAGTCTAAAAATGATATTGAATGTAATTATGATATCTTCTTGGAAATGGTGTACATGTCAAATTGAATGTTACCAAGATTACCTTTTCCATTAGTTCAAATAGAATGTGAAGAAAATGGTTCATTTTCACATAGATCCTTTAGTATCAGAATCTAGTAAGGAAAACATTCAAGTTTATGAAATTTGATACTTTATGATAATAGCTTGGTTGGATAGCTTTTTCCGAACAAATTGTTTTTAACGAAACACAATAGATCAACATACAGTAATTGATTTCAGGAAATTTTATAGAAAGTGAAACATTATAAAATGAACAGTTTAAATTAAGATATTTCTGTGTTTACGAAAATATTACGCTCTAATATATACACCATTTTAACCAGGCTATTGTTATGAAACATCATTGAAAGAATTTATATCTCAGTTGTCTAAACATGTTAACTCCTTTAATCTACTGGATCTTAGTCTTAACTACAGAGAATAAACTTTTGTTTTCATGACTGCCTTTATATTATTTTAGACATGATGTTAAGATTTATACCACGTAATAAGTGACTTCAGAAATTCGTTTTGCGCTATTAAGTACTTTGCCTAGAAAAAAGTAACAGAATATATGTATATTATCATTTTCCACAAAACATTGTCAATGGCTTACGCTTTTTAAAAAAACTTTACAGAAACACCAGATGGCAAAAATATAATATTAAATAAAATCGTTGGATTCGAGAAGTAATAATTTTTGTTTTTAATGGAGTAGTCCAAAAATTAATTTGTGTCGCATTTTATCCTTATCTAAAATTACTTTATAAAAATAAGTGGAAACCAATGATAAGATAAACCTTAACGGTAAGATCATTATTTTAACATTTTTTTTAGGATAAATAACTCTTAAACTTCCCACATATGCAATGAAATACCGTATATTGATGAAATTGTTTCCATCTTAATAACAGTTTACCACATGAACTTGTTTCTTTTATAATTTAGAATCTGGATGGACAAATAATGGGAGTTTCATGATTAGACAGGCTTGACTGCCATTAATAATATAATAAGTAACTTTTGTATATTTTCTAAAGATGTCGTTAAGGTTCTCCGATCCTTAGCCTCAAAGTATTTTTTCGATCATAAAAATGTTATTTATCTTTCAAACTTTATAAATAAAATAAAATAAAAAGATTTTTTCTATAGTATCCATGCATTTTATTGCAATTTTGGCCTCGGTGGATATAATAGAAAAAATATACAATTTAGGATCAAATTTTTAAAAAAAAGGTTTTTCCGGTGCAACGGTGGCTAGAACACCTTTTCCTTTGTTTAGTAGGTCTCCGTGGAGCCACTAGGCCAAACAGTTTGTTTAATTTTTGCAAGTCATATTAACACTACAATACTAATGAAATTTGTCTATTAAAAAGGCCGATGTATGGTACGAATAAAGAAATTCCGGAAAATTAGAGTTATCGAACATTGCTGAGGATTGGAGATCGTTAAGGTCAAAATCTAGTAAATAAAAGGTGCCTACAGGTTTATGAAATTTAAGATATAAATTCTTTCAATGATGCTTCATAACATTAACTTTGTTTGATAGGGTGTACCGGGGCTTAAATATTTGGTAAACACAATGAAAAATCATGTTTTAAACTGTCATTCTCAATGAAATATGAAGGAAATAAGTCATAGATTTTGGAGTTTTGTCAATTTTTAATTATGAAATATATCTAGAATGCCTACAGTCTCTCCAAAAACGGAATTCAATTAGCTCTTGTCCTCCTCTTTAAAATGATGTCGAATTGAATATAGGTATCGGGATTACTTTTCCCACGATTTAGTATAGAATGTCAAGAAATTTCTACATTTTTCACATAATTCCTTTAAAGCCGTAAAGTACGGTAAAAAGAATAAATCAAATCAATTATGAGGTCATAATGGTTCTAGCTCCAAAATGATACTCTGGAATCATTTACTAGATCTTGACCTTAAGCAAGAGTCGTAAACCTTAAGCCATTTTGTTATTTTTTTAGGATTACCAGACGTAAAAACCGGAAGGGGAGAAACCACAATACTTGGAACTGATGCTAATATCAGCTGTTTTCCGATATATTTCACTGGTATATTTTGGGAGTTCCAACACAACGGTGTCACCTCCATCATCGATACCTCCAACTCAAATAAATACAGCGGAGGGACCGTGTCGTTCCCGTCCTTAACAATTCACAACTTTACAATATATTACATCGGTAGTTACAGATGTTCAGCGAGGAACTCCAAAGGCACGGCTCATAGTCCAGTCCTGGCCTTTATAGACGTGCCTAAATGTAAATGTGTTATGTTAAATATTCATTTAATGGGTACAGAAAATTTTACAAGCCGCTCTTTTAACAAAGTAAACCACATGCATCGCTCCCAATTTCATTTTCTCTGAAAATGGAATTTCGGATTGTCAATTTTGATTTTATTTTTTTATGTTTTTTTTTTGGGGGGGGGGGGTACAATGTGGAAAGGTGATTTCAATTGTGTTTAATCATAACTTTTCTAGGTAATATCTCAGTCTCGACTATTTCAACAGTAACAGGTGTAGAAGGACACAACGTCAGATTGATTTGCAATGTCTCTTCTATCTACCCCCTGTAATCTCTGTTACCTGGAAGTTTAATGACACTTCAATAGACACTTTACTAGGAGGAAAATATCAGGGCGGATCTACCGCCGCACCCTCATTATTCGTCACAAACCTGAATGCCTCTGACCAAGGTCAACTACACTTGTTCTGCTACAAATGTGTTTAGTACCAGACAAGCATACATGTACTTATATTTGACGTTGGCAGGTGAGTACCGTTATTGACAATAGTGAAGTGGTGAATATAATAATGCATGAATGCAAAAGTTTAGTATTTAAATTTGGTTCCGTTTTGCGGTTGAAGATTCGTGTGACTGCGCCTGTGGAACATATTACGATTGTACTCCATCTTTGGTTTGAAAACCCGTGCCCATGCACAATAAGCCTATGGAAAGTAGCAATCACCGCAGTGATGCTGATAAGTGCTTTGCTCGGGATTGCTTTACTAACATATAAACTTTACAGATATAAATTTACCAGGTAAAATCGTATGCATTATATAAATAGTGCCTGTTTTGGAGGGAACCAGTTGAAATTGACACCCCGAGAAAACCATTGTCAACCGAAAAGGTTGACAATGGTTTTCGAGGGGTGTCAATTTCAACTGGTACCCTCCCAAACAGGCACTATTTATTTTATTATACTGAATGTCTTAATTTTTATAGCAAATTTTACTGCTTTTATATAGAAAAGACGTGAATTCTACGGCGAACCGTACGCGCATAATTAACGCGCATGTAACAATTCGTTCTATCGGCCAAGCGTGCGAGGGAGAGAGAACGGATTGTCAACTGCGTCTAAACCAATCAGATTGCAGTATTTAACATGAAAGTATAATAATTGCTTTTATCATCCAAGCGATCATAATAAAGTAAAATCTATTTACAAGGTTTATATAAAAAAAAATTAAATAGATATCTTTAATCACATACTGTAAATCTATTCTGTTAAATTGGATAATGTGATGCATTTTCATGATGTAAACCAGTGTATATGAATAGTAATTAATAAGTAATTTGCATATTATTACATTATTACGGAAACTATATATTAAATTTTATTTTTTCAGATCATCTTTGTATTCTTCTCGAGTAGAACCTGAACTTGATCCCTCGCAGCAGAATTAAAAAAACAGATTCTGATATATTAAGTAAAATTGAGGGTACATTACCTTCTCAATTAAAACATCAGTGACTCAATAATTTACAATGGCCATATGAGCATCGATCGACTTTATTCATCAAAATTTAAAATTATCATAGATGACAAAAGAAATTAACTGAAAGAAAAACGGCACGCCGTCTCATAAAAAAACTCAATTCTTCCTGCTGAATTCATTTTTCCCAATGATCTTGTATTTTTATTGACGTTTTGAGATATTAAATCACGCCAAAGTCCAATAGTCCTACCGTGTGTAATGAATTACCAACTGGCATTAAATCTATCTCTGACTTTAGAAAGCTAGCTAAATGAATTTTATTATACGCGTGCTTTTAAATAACTGTGTGCATTAAAAACTGTGAACTTTTGTTACATGTACATATACAATAGTAATCAGACAATATGGACATTTCAAACCTCTGCATGTATATTATATATTGTGTTTATTTTATTTGTATATACAGCGCCATTGATTGCATTTTATTTGTAAATTTGTGCGCTTTATAAGTTTTGATAATATATTAACAGTTACTTGTTTTGCTGACACTTGGAGCGTTCTGCAACATATCAAAAGTAATAGAATGTAGGTCTAAACAAGAAAATGAAACAATATGAAAACAAACTTACAGCATGCCAGATATCAAGACGCATTTCGCAACTATGATTTTTAATTTGGATGAAATGAATTCAATACGAAACGATTTTTGTTGGTTATATTAATCAGTTTGATTTCAACAATTTATATGGACACAAACCTAAATGTTTCTAGGTTTCGACCAGTTGTCCTTAACTTGAGTTGTAATTTATTTTAAACTATTAAACCAGAGCTAGGTTGATCTAATATGAGGATATCGGAATCTACGCATACATGCACAACAAGAATGCGTTGTGTATTTAGATATTCAACCATACAAACAAAAACCGTAAGAATATGCAAAACTGTATACTGTAAAACAATCTTTATTCGCAAGGATTTCATTTCGCGATTAACCGAAGTTTAAATTGTATCTCAGTGACTATTTTTTGCGAGCAAGATGTAGGTAAACTAGAAAACTAATTAACAGGGACGCTTGAAGACTGGGTCGTCGCGAGAAAAATCGCATGCGAAAAACAATGAAAAGAAAGCTCCTGATTATTAATGACCTGAAAATAGGTACTGCTTTTAGAATAGAGTTTTAACAGAAGTATCTCTTTAAAACAAATAGGATATTTACGATGTACAATATTTTGTTGGTAGGGTTATAGACAAATGTTTTTATTATAGGTCTAAAAACAGATAGCTTTGCTGTTGATCTATTGGTTTCTATAGGGGTTTTCTCCCTTTTTATTTTATGCTGATCGTTTGACATAAAAAAAACTATTGCAATTACTATTCAAATCATTCATTTGATTGTTCGGAAATGTCATAAAATATGTGTTGTTTTGGTGTATAAATAATTAATTTCCTTTTGTTTCTATCTGTAGACTTTCCCCCTTTCTATGTGTGTTTTTTAAATGCATGCAAAGTTTTATGAATTAGCATACTAATAAATTGTACCTCAGCACAGTCTTAATTTTTAACTCATTATCACAATATTTAAAGCGTACCGTGCATTTCAGTTTAAGTTTGTTCAATTTCTACAGACAATTACCTGATATTTGAAGCAAAACATTTGGAGATACGCTTAAATATAATTTTATTCTTTAAAACGATATGAAAACATAAGTCAAAAAAATCAAACCAAAACACAAGTGGTTGCAGTATTACAAAAAATAAAAGTGGGAAGTAAATCATATGTTGGCGCTGAAATTAATCAAACATCTAAACATTCTTAATTATTCAATTTCAAAGCATAAGCTATTAACATTTTCTAGATTTGGAGGTTATTTCCTTTTATTATTTTAAATTCACATCCATTATGTTTTTTTTTATTCTATATCTAAAAAATTAATTATATATCTATACAAAAGCTTACAAGACTAAAAATTACTCAATCCAAAAAACGGCCTGCCTGCCTATCAATAAATTAATTCGTTTAAGTCTTGAAATATTTGATATCAACTCTATTTCAAATGGCTTCAATAGGTGATGTTTGCACCGATCGTCGATGTCTTTTTCGTAACTTTGATGTTGACTGAGGTGTTTCCTAATCGATCGAAAACTAAGCTACAAACTCGACGGACTTACAGGCTTAAACAAATTGACCTTAGAAATCCAAGTAGTTGAGATAAATATGAAACATTTGCATACATGGAATAATCTGCTGTTTTATTCTGTTTATCGTGCTGATAGAGTACAAAGATAGATGATCAATCACGCTTCAAACATGGATATATATAAAAACTATAATGCTTTCTTTGTTGTTTCATAGGTGTTATGAAAAAGGAGATAATTAAAGAAAACTTTGCATAACACGCTAACACGGGATATGTATCTTTTCTGCACGTCCTTTATACCCTGATGAATTACCAATAAAGCCATTTTACTTTTAATTCAATTGTTGTAGTTAAATAGTCTGGGTGGTCAATGAATTTACTATCAGATCTTCCTTAAATTTTTACATACGATAATTTTTGTCATAAACTAAAATTTTTTAAAGAAAATAGTTTAGCTTTTAAATTTGAGTATTTTTCTATATCTTAATTCAGAGCTCTTCTTCAAACTTCAAAAGGAGGTAAATATACACTAAAAATGTCCACAACTATCCAGCCCTCTTAAATCTGTCATCGTTAGGTGAGGAATAATTTTCAATCTGAACAATCAAAACTTTAGATCTATAGACGATAATTATAGGTGATATCAAAAATTATTGACTGCGTGTAAAGTTTATCATCTATGTAATGTAGAACTAATAGTTTAATTTTAGTTATTGTCTTTAGCTTTCTACAGGTAAATGTCCTTCCACATAGTAATAAGTCCTATCGATCTTTAATGACATTTTTTATCGAAGATAAACATACCTGCGTAAACTCATTTCACTGACTTGATAAAAATTGTAATGGGTATTGTACGTGCTGAATAAGTAAAGCGCAAACAAGATGTTTAATTCCCACCTTTAAAAGAAATGAGTATTTTCAATACAAATCCTCCACATGCCTCACTTTGAATTGAAAATTCTTACCTCCTTAGACTTACAACGTAAAATAGGGAATCTTTTAAGTAGCTTAGTATATCACAGAATGCGGAGTGTTTTGACAAAAAGTGTTTTGGTTTGCTAACGAAGATTGATTATTAGGAAATTAGAGTTTAATAAATTGAGTTTTGTTCTTAAACTATAACATTTTTAAATATGACAAACCAACCCTGTCTTTTCAAGAGCACCAACATCAAGCATCGCATGGCTTGTGCATCGTTTGCTTAACTAATGATTAAATTAATATATATTTGTTTTGCTGAATAGATGTATATTCAACATACCGTAATAAAATAATAATATTTTCTCGTTACTCCATTTTTTAATATTAATTTAACATGAAAGATAAAAGAACCAAAAAACTATACTTAGATACATTGTAAAAGTAATACTGACAATAATTTGCTTACTCTAAAAATTTAGAGGATCAAAATGGAAACTATTGATTAAAGAATAATGTCTTTTAAAATTTATTGCAAATAGATCTTGTGGTTTATCTTTACGTTGTAGCACACTAGTGTTTATCAGTAAAACACGTCGATCGAAGAATTACTTTAATTATCTTCCTTAAGAACTGTTCATACCTATATTTAAAAGCCTACTCATTTCTCTTTAAAACCTTCTTTTTGAATAGTGAAAAACAGAATATCCAGAAAGCTCGAGAGATTTGGTTAAAACGTGACTGCATTTCACTTTGAAAATATTTTCATCATGTATTTTCTTTTGATTTTATTTTTTGCAGAGGTTTCAGGTATGGAAAGATAAAATCAAAATCAAATTTTGAGAACAAAATTTATTGTATTCAGAGGAATCAAATATTTATAATTCTATCAATTTTATTACATTACAGGAAATTGCTCGTCAAAGGGAGATATTGTCTTTCTCTTGGATGAGTCTGGATCCGTTGGTTTCTCAAACTTTCAGACAATGAAGACCTTTGTTCACGATTTTTTGGGGCATTTTTCAATAGGACCTACTGCAAACCAATTCAGCGTTGTTAAATTCAACGCTTCTTCCACAGAAGTTTTTAGTCTAAACAGATATTCCACTTTGAGTGATATCCAGTCTGCTGTTTCGTTGATAACTTATTCCGCTGGAGGTACGTCTATTGGAAGTGGGCTTAATTTTACTAGTGAATTCTCATTTACATCTAGTCATGGCGCGCGTACTGATGCTGCTAAAATCGTCATTTTGATAACTGATGGACAAAGTTCTATTTCCAATGAGGCGGAGTTACTGAAGGACCAGTATGTCACTATTTACTGTGTGGGTGTAACGAGTGGCATCAACGAACAACTGTTGCGGAGTGTATCCACTCACAATGACTACACGTACATCACTGACAGTTTCACAACCTTTTCTGGATTACAGTCACTTCTTGCAGAAAAATCATGTGCTGATCGTATGTATTCTAAAGATTAATATATATTTTTTTTTTGCAGTTTGATAAGATTTTTGAGAAAATCCTTTTGATTTTTTTTAATAAAAGTTTTCCATCAAAAATATTCGTTTTGACAACATTTAATTCTTTCGTGGTTTTTTACAATCGATTTTGGCAATGAAAATAATAATGGTTTTAAACAAAGTCCTGCACTACGGAGTCTCGTAAGAATGATATTGAATCTTGGTTTCAAAAGACTTTAAAAAAATTATCGATTTTCTTTAAACTGACAAATGATTGTGCGTTATCTAAATCAAATGTGTGAAAACTTGAACATGTTTTCTCTGTGTTGTATAAGAAAAGTCCTTATCTTTAAGGTGGTCAATTTCAAGTAGTTTGGACAATAACATTAGAAAAATTGTTCCAGAAATTTTGACTTGATAGTACATGTATACCATTCATATTAGGGGGCATTTCAATCTTAACAGTCCAGTATCGTACAAGAATTGTTAACAAACGCTAAATATCAAGTTAACTAAATTTATATCTAAAATATTCTACATGCCCAGTGAATTATTGGAACAAAATCAAGATCCGCACTAAACAATAATACACTGTAGTTTAATACTAATGCGTTTTATGACATTTAACATTATAATAAATATGTTTTACTCATAATACTTTAAAATTGTCTAAATTCTTCGATCGTTCGTTTTTTCAATCAATACATTGATTGATTATTTCTTTAAAATTAATTTCTTTACTAAATTCCTACATCTTAATCATCGTTGTTTTCCTATTTAAAGCTATGCTAGGACGATTTAGCGTTTATACAAAGTACTATGAAATTATAATACATTCAAACCACAGAGCAGAGTCAACCATTTAAACGTTATGACTCGTTTTCTTATACGTTCTGAATGCTTGATTAACCAGGAATTGTTAAAACTTTTCCGTAGAAATCGATGACTGTTTAAATAGTCCCTGTCAAAATGGTGGAACGTGCGAGGATCAGTTGGGAAAATACGTATGCCACTGTAATGGGACCACGACAGACAAAGACTGTTATATTCCAGGTAAGTGAGTGTATTTAAATATTGAATCATTATGTTTTGAAAGATATAGTCACAAAACTGCAACGATGTGTTACAATAATTGAGTAAAGCACGTTAGCGCGTTATGAATTTTTTTGCACATATCGTTGCAGTTCTGAGACTCAAACATCTCTAAAAAATAAAATGATAAAAATTTTCAATTTCCCCGCAATGTCTGCAAATGTGATTAATATGTTAAAATCATGCATGTTTAATACTTAGTGTAAGTTCAAATTATTTGACAAACCACTGTTACAACCACAATTCCGTGAATTGTGATGTTGCATTTTAACAGCGTTCATCAATTGTGTCGTCAAAATAAAACTCTTAATTTAACCTTTGGGCACCCTATATGTGTTATTATGTTATAAAAGCTGCAGCTCTTAAAATGTTTTATATACAGAACATATGTGGAATAACAATGTTCTGCGGAGTGATAAAATTCATTTGTGGTCATTCTTACCTAGAAGCGAGCAAAGCGAGCTTTAGGTACCAGTGCGCGAGAAAAAAAACGTGCTAAACCTAAAGATTCGTCGCAAATTAAAAATTTGGCTCGCTCAGAATGTATCGTTCTGGAGGTTTTTGACTTTTTTTTAGTATCGTAAATGCTTTTGTGAGAATCAATAAAGCTATAACATGCTTCAATAACTTCGTATTCTATCGAGAAACATAAACAAAGCAAAATATAGAACATACATTTCGTCACAGTGAACTCGTACTATATTTTTCGCGATAAATGTATAAGTGGATGAAACATCATTCTGCGTGTTAATCCTACATGTAATCAGCACTCGCTATTTTAGTGTAAACCGTCACCTCTCGACCGATTAGTGTTTGCTTTATTCTATATTGGCTTAGATATTAAGAGAATAATACACATGCAGCACATATAAATACTCTGTGTTGTTTTTATTGTTTACAAAATGTGAACAGATTTCATTGATGTGCAGTTTTCTTACGGCACTGAATCCTTAACATTGCAAAAATTGGACATTTTTTATGAACTTTAATATGATAAGTCAAAAACATAACAAAATTTATTAACAAGAGGCCCAAGGGCCACATCGCTCACCTGAGCAACAATAGCCTTAACTCTGATCAAATTAGCATTACAGTATCAAAATCAAAATATCTTGACAACTAAGTACAGTAGATCATGCTCAAAAAATTTAAAACATCTGCCGATTTTTATCCACATATTTTTATGGTAAATACATAGCCCCTTTTGTTGTTGTACCTGTAAGAAGATTTTTCTCTATTCCTATATAACACCCCCCCCCCCCACTTTGTGGCCCCACTTTTCTCTAGGGAATCGTGGTTTGATCAAACTTTAATGTGCACAACCCGTGCTTTTACACAAGTTACTACTTTTTGGACTGAAAACTTTCCCAGAATTTTTTTAAGATTTTCTCTATATATTCCTATGTAAAATTCATCCCCCCATTGTGGCCCACCCTACCCCCGGGGACCATGATGTAAACAAACTTGAATCTACACTATCTGAGGATGCCTTCACAAAAGTTTAATCTTTTCTGGCCTAATAGTTTTTAAGGACAAGATTTTTAAAGATTTTCTCTATATATTCTTATGTAAAAATTCACCCCTCCATAGTGGCCCCACCCTAACCCCCAAGGACCATTATTTAAACAAACTTGAATCTATACTATAGACTGAGGATGCTTCCACTCCAATTTGAGCTTCTCTGGCCTAATAGTTTTTGAGAAGAAGATTTTTAAAGATTTTCTCTATATATACCTATGTAAAAATTCATCCTCCATTGTGGCCCCACCCTACCCCCGGGGACCATGATTGAATCAAACTTGAATCTACACTATCTGAGGATGCTTCCACTCCAATTTGAGCTTTTCTGGTCTAATAGTTTTTGAGAAGAAGATTTTTAAAGATTTTCTCTATATATTCCTATGTAAAAATTCATCCCCCATTGTGGCCCCACCCAACCCCCGGGGACCATGATTTAAACAAAATTGAATCTACCCTATCTGAGGATGCTTCCACTCCAATTTGAGCTTTTCTGGCGTAATAGTTTTTGAGAAGAAGATTTTTAAAGATTTTCTCTATATATTCCTTTGTAAAAATTCATCCCCCATTGTGGCCCCACCCTACCCCCGGGGACCATGATTTAAACAAACTTGAATCTACACTATCTAAGGATGCTTCCACTCCAATTTGAGTTTTTCTGGCCAAAAAGTTCTTGAGAAAAAGATTTTTAAAGATTTTCTCTATATATTCCTTTGTAAAAATTCATCCCCCCATTGTGGCCTCACCCTACCCCCGGGGACCATGATTTAAACAAACTTGAATCTACACTATCTAATGATGCTTCCACTTAAATTTGAGCTTTTCCGGCCTAATAGTTTTTGAGAAGAATATTTTTAAAGTTTTTTTTCTTTATATTCCTATGTAAAAAATCATCCCCCCATGGTGGCCCCACCCTACCCCCGGGGACCATGATTTAAACAAACTTGAATCTACACTATCTAAGGATGTTTCCACTTAAATTTGAGCTTTTCTGGTCTAATAGTTTTTGAGAAGAAGATTTTTAAAGTTTTTTTTCTTTATATTCCTATGTAAAAATTCATCCCCCCATGGTGGCCCCACCCTACCCCTGGGGACCATAATTTAAAAAAACTTGAATCTACACTATCTGAGGATGCTTCCGCTCAAATTGGAGCTTTTCCGGCCTAATAGTTTTTAAGAAGAAGATTTTTAAAGATTTTTTATATATATATTATGTAAAAATTCATCCCCCCATTGTGGCCCCACCCTACCCCCGGGGACCATGATTTATACAAACTTGAATCTACACTATCTGAGGATGCTTCCACTTAAATTTGAGCTTTTCTGGCCTAATAGTTTTTTAGAAGAAGATTTTTTTAAGATTTTCTCTATATATTCCTATGTAAAAATTCATCCCCCCATGGTGGCCCCACCCTAACCCCGGGGACCATGATTTAAACAAACTTGAATCTACACTATCTGAGGATGCTTCCACTCCAATTTGAGCTTCTCTGGCCTAATAGTTTTTGAGAAGAAGAATTTTAAAGATTTTCTCTATATATTCCTTTGTAAAAATTCATCCCCCCATGGTGGCCCCACCCTACCCCCGGGGACCATGATTTGAACAAACTTGAATCTACACTACCTGAGGATGCTTCCATACAAGTTACAAAATTTCTGGCCTAATAGTTTTTAAGAAGAAGATTTTTGAAAAATACCTACAAATTTTAAATAATTCTAAATTATCTCCCCTTTAAAGAGGGTGTGGCCCTTCATTTGAACAAACTTGAATCCCCTTTACCCAGTGATGCTTTGTGCCAAGTTTGGTTGAAATCTGCCCAGTGGTTCTGGAGAAGAAGATGAAAATGTGAAAAGTTTACAACGCCAACGCCGACAACGCCAACGCCGACAGACAACGGACAAATTTTGATCAGAAAAGCTCACTTGAGCTTTCAGCTCAGGTGAGCTAAAAACCAGGAAGAACAACACCCTTTTTAGGTTGAATAAGGAAAGAATGTTGGTTTCTAAGAAGTTTAAGGAAAGATTTATTAAATAATATGTTACTGACATGAACATAATGCCTTCAATTTACATTGCAGGACTACCATCGGTTAGTACGGGCTCTGGAGGGACAGCAAATTTAGGCAGTAGTAAATACATCAGCTGCACCGTCACAGGATCATACGCCATTTCTAGAGTGTTCTGGGAACACCAATACAACGGTGTCACTTCCGTCGTTGATACCTCCGATTCAACTAAATACCGCGGAAGTACCGTGTCATCCCCGTCTTTAACGATTTATAGTTTTGCTCTCAGTGATATCGGTAGTTACAGATGTTCAGCCCAGAACTCTGTTGGCACGGCCCACAGTCCAACCATGGCGTTTATCGACATACCTAAATGTAATATATATTTGCTTTATTCGTAGATAAATGTGTATGATGTAAATATTCTTTGATTTTTTGTATTTTTGATCAAAAGACTTTCTTGCTGATAAAAGTAATTCTAATGATATATGTACGAAGACTTCGAAATAAGCTTTCATTATCTAGATTATTTCAGAAGAAATATTTAAAATTCCTTCCGTTTTGCAACATGACATTTTTTCTGCTTTCCATCATTCTTTTATTGGCGAAAACATTTTTTCCTCATAATCATCAAGTAATTGAAAATATCACTGTCTTACATGTTCAGCTTCAGTAAATATATCAACTGCATCCCCTGTATCTGCTCATCTGGGACATGACGTCACATTAATATGCAACGTCAGCTCTACATATCCACCTGTTGCATCAGTAACCTGGGAATTTAATGGCGCTAGAATCGACACACAGTCAGGAGGGCGATACCAAGGAGGAAATATATCAACACCTTCATTGATTATCATCAACCTTCAGTCCACTGATCTTGGCAACTACACTTGTTTTGTCACAAATCTGTATAGTTCAAACAATGTGACTGTTCAGCTTATTAATATGAGTTCAGGTAAGAATCAATAAATAACATTTATCGGTTTTTGAGAAGATGTGAGCCGTAATAAGATTAGGTTGTGTTTTATGTTCCGTTTAATATCTATAGTCACAGACCCACAAACCCACTAAGCAAAAATATCAAAAGGTTGAAACGATTATCTAAACCTAAAAAAGAATACACTGTTGTAAAGAATTTAACGTTTTGTGAAAACCTTCGTCTTTCATCAGTTGAAGTTGTGAACGAAATTCATACAAAAACTGGTTTTTTGTATGCTTTTGGATAAATTCTATCGTTAATTAAAACAAACATTAAATTTGTGTTCTACTTACGACTCTTAACTCCATCTGGTAGTTTGTTTTATAGTGCTACAAATATACCATTCAGTCAAAATAATCTTTGGTTTTTCAAGGAAGTGTAGGTTTAACGATTTGTTTTTGATTTATCATACAAATTGTTGATTAAATCGTGTAAACAAAGTGTAACATTTTTGCATTAAAATATAGAAGTTTTGTCCATTACAAACCCTAACCTTTTAAGAAAGATATAAAAATCTACATATAACGAAATTTAGTCATATCAAAAATGTCATATGCGTATTTTTATTTTTATTTTTTATTTGATTTTTTATGAGATTAAAATATATAAATGATAATCGCGAACATATACATATACAAGATGTTAAGCAGCTATAGTTTTTCAACATACAACAAAGATTGGTTTCTATTTCTTCTTTATATAAAATCATTTGGATTTTTTTAGCTGTGTTTTTAACAATTACAGGTAAGTCCGACTTTTGAAATGTTTTCTAGATAATTTTGCTATTTGATGTCCTCATTTGAATTTTTCTCTTTTTGGCGAATTTGTAGATAGCTCTAGCGTTTTATTCAGTACGTTTAAAAATCCTTGCGACTCCTGTGGGACCTTTGATGACTGTAATTCATATTCTATTGAGAACCCATGTACGATGAGCACATGGAAAGTGACCCTGACTGCCGTGCTGTCAGCAGGTGCTTTGGGTGCAGGTGCTCTGTCAAGTTACGCGTTTCAGAAATATAAAACTAGAAGGTAAGGTGTTAAAAACTTTTTGCCAGAAATATTCGATTATAAAATTTACTGTACTTAAGCATATGACCTGGGTTTTTTATTTTTGTCATGTCTTAATTTGTTACAACTACCTTCTCGCTGAGGGAGAAAGAGTTACAGAAAGATAGAGAAAAAAAATTGAACTTTTTTCTTTAAAGATGGAACAACTGAAAATGTGGACCGTATTGTAAATGAATTCGTTGCATGTTTCTTCTTCGTGTTAGATTTGTTAGCCTTAAATAATTTTTTGTTTCAGAACTCGATTTGACGGAAAAGGTTCAAATATCGGACCATATATTGATTTTCCTCAACGAGACTTAGGAGTACAGAAATTGACATTCAGAATGTAAACAAACACATCAACAACTTTTCCTATGATTGTGAAAGCTGCATTCTTTCGTTATTTGTAACATAATGTATTTGTTAATTTTATATGACCATTAAAAATAATTCTGATAACATTTATTTGTGTGGATTACCTCTATTTATCAATTAAAATTGTTTTATTAGAAATATCACGGAATCAAAATGTCTAATACAAAATGTGATACATGTATATACGTACATGTATTATTAGTTATTTTATTGATTATATCTTTATTATGAAAACATGAATAATATTTCTTTTACACTGCACGAATACTTTTTAAGACAAATCATTTATCTACAGAAATATAGTATAGTATTTAACCGCAATACAGAAATAAAAAGCCTCTCTAAAAAAACCATACAATTTGGAGTTACACTTGTTAAAGTATTAAATCATAGATCAACATGTTAAAAACTTTGAAGGTTTAAAACTACGAAGGTTAAAACTCTTTATTTTTACAACCACAAGGTAACACTAACATTACTTTTACATAGAGCATGGAACAGAAATGTTAAAATGTCATATATTCTTGATTGTGCAAGACGATTCTTAGGATTGTAGAAATAAAGAGGGTTTTGTTAAGTTTGCCCTTTAAAAGACAGTTACATTTTTCTTACATTTTAAGCTGTTGTTGTTGAAATAATGAATTCTTCTATACAGAAATCCGGTTGACAAAAGAAAATCAATATTTTAATTAATTCAATCTGAACATATTTTATTGAATAATCAAATGGATTGGATAACACGCAAATACTATGTAAACTCTCTCCAAAATACAAAATCAAGTAGTGGTGTTATAAAAATAATCTATAGAATATAGTATTACCAGTTTACAAAGTGATATAATTATTATTGATATTGATATTTTTTGTATACAAGACAAGGGATAATTGGATATTAAATTATAATCTTGACTTTGTCATATATAAATTATAAGTTAATTTGTTGTTTAACATATACATGAACACATTCATACCTACATTTATAAACCCACTACCTTATTCATTCATACCAACAGACAAATATAAGTATATATTTTCCTTTAACCTTCGCTTTTTATTATATTTTACACTGTACAATATCACTTAAAATCTTGTTTAACGTTTTGCAAATTAGTTCAATAATATTCTACTAAACAAACTGAGCTTACAAAAGCTTGAGATGTTTCAAATGCATTCTTCATAATCCATTTTTTAATTAAATAGCAAAGCTCTGTAATCTGTGTTCTGATCATTCATATCATATCCTAAATCTTGAAAAAGAAAAAAAAAGCTCATACAAATCGCACGTTAAACACCACATATGTATTCGTATATTACTAATCTTAATATCAACGTCTTGAGATTTACATTCTTATCAAAAGCGTTGTTTAGCTTTCACCTCCTTTAGGACACTGACATTACAAGTAAAAAGAATTTTGATTTCGTAACTTGTGTTAGGAACTTACCAAACCTTTAGTTTTTAAAGACTTTTTTATTTGAATTTATTTTTTTTTTATTATTGTTCAATTTCGTATAGTTAATTTCACATTTAAAAAAATCACTATCAAATCTTTTTATTTCAAAATTTTAATTTCAAATAATTTACTTTATTGACACCAGCTAATTCACCCAATCATATTGACTTGTCAACTACTGAAATACAATAATCCTTCCATTTCAACTGGTGTAAATGTCACAATCAACGGGTACAGGTAAAGCATGAAACCACTACTAATTTATAGCATGATAGAGTGTTATAATTCACTTAAAATATTCAAATCGTTGAATATTTTTATGTTAAATATGTAAATTCTTCAGTTTTCCCATCAAGATATTTCCTATGCATTTAAATAGTTTCGAATGACACGAGATCCTCAAAACCAACTTTATTAAATTGGAATCTTTCTCCGTTACCATTAAGAAGATTTTGTTTTTAAGAAAATACTGGGTAATATCTTGGTGAAATTTGAAAGCATTATCATACCCGATTATTTTATTCACAGTGCACGCTAACACATTCATCTCTTTAATTTACTAGCGGGCCTACATTGAAGCTCCGCAAAACGCTCCGATACCGAGTTCTGGCGGCAAGTATTAATAATGGATGCGTTGTATTGTCAAACAATTGTTAAGTTCAACATCATTTATGTGTATTAAATTATTAAAACATTGTCGAACTATATTTTGTTTCGTAAAGTTAATAATACAAGCGTATTGTTTTTTTGGTCAACACATCAAACATATATGAATCACTTTTGTAGCTTCTTATAATTTGAAAAAAAAAATCTAATTTAAATCCACTTCGGTCTCCTTTGATTTGACCATCCTGAAATAATATCCCAGTAAACATAAAAATGATACCTAATTTCTATTATCTACCTTATGGATCAGAATGTATAAAACTATAGCCTAATTTTCCAAAAAGATTATTTCACATAATATTATAATTAGCAAATGATCGCTAAGCATTCATTTATATTTTTTTACAGTCATGAAATCTAGATGTATATAAATCTCCACAATTTAATAAAATATTAATACCCAGAGCGGTTAATTTAGTACAGCAAAGAATTTTATTTTGGATTATAACAATAAGATTTCAATTGATTTAGGTTTTTTATCCTGTCTAAAACACACGCTTAAAGGAAGGTTTTTCCTTTTTTCTCGTTGTGAGCAAAGTAAAAATTTTAATTGCTTTGTTTGCGATTAATGACCCTCTATATTATGTTAATTAACTCAAAAAAATCATACTTTCTTTACCCGACTCGTTTTCACATTGAATTAATGAATCCTTAAAATAAATTAATAAATCTAGTATTCATAAAATCGCAAACATGCTACACTAATTTGCTGAAGGTATACAGTTTAAGGCATATTTTACTTTGATAAGAACACTGGTTCAACAAATTTCACTTTCATAATGATTCTTGTACTTGTATACTGGTAAAATATTAGATTCCTTATTGTCTATGAGATTGTTAAACATACAGTCTGATAGGAGCTGTTTGATAGTGACATGAAATTACTGATTATAGCCAGGAACATAATTATTTTGGGGTTTTTTTTTAATCAGGAGAATTCCTCAGTATATAGAACATTGACTGAGGTTATAAACGTATCTTATATCAAGAGTAACTATGTTAAAACAAATTCGTGGTTGCATGGTTTTTAAAATTGGTAAAATTTAATACAAACCTGCAAACATATATAATTGTAAGTTATGTAAACAAGAGTCGACTTCTTTTTCGATCTATTCAAAGTAATTTTTGTTCACTGAGCTACGTATACGAAGACAGGTAACTCTTTCAAGATGTTGCTCTTAATAGTAACTCTACCTTTGTTTTTTTATTCAGAACGAAAGTCATCTAATTTTAATGAATGGTTAAATGGTTAAATAAGAAAAAAAGATTCGGGTTTTTTTTATAAATTTTACAGACATTTGACATCAGGTCATTTTTTTCTATATTTAAATTTCCAATAAATGTAGACGATATTTTTGTCACGTTATATTCGACTGTAAGTGCCGTATACACACACACACACACACACACACACACACACACACACACATATATATATATATATATATATATATATATTTATATATATATATAATGTTTTCTTTCTGCTAGACTGTGAAATGATACTGACTTAAAACAACCATTTGAATCTGAAGATCAACAGAGCCATCAGCAATGGCTTGTGCATGCATGCATCTGCTATTGAATTTCAACTATTTCTGTTCATGCAAAAAACCTATGGCATGAACTAAAAGTATAATCATAGAATACATATATTTGATATAAGATCCTTCAAATTTTTTTTCAAGTGACGCAAACTTTGATTTCACATTGGGGTTTTTTCTTATTCCATTCAATGCCTTTTTATGTGTCAGGGTTGCTACAAATATAAAAAAAAACTACTAGTATTTCTTCAAAAACTTGTTTGTCAAAAATAAAACATAGTTTAAAAATATCTAAAAAAAAGGACCGTGTGTCGTTTACGAGTACAATGATTTTAAAGTTCTTGAAAGAGTTACGTAAAATGATGATACACATCGACTGTTGCATGTGACTTCTTTTGAATACAAAACTATTATTACTAGGCATTAAACCTTGAGTTTGCCAGATATATTTGGCTATCTCAATCCACGTTGGAAATAGTGTCAGAATGTATCTTCTTTTAATTTTGTTTTTTGCTAAGGTGTCAGGTATGATTCTTCAATCTTCTTATCCAAGTAATAAAACATAGTTTTGTTGGGGGGGGGGGGGTTAAATGGAAAAGTAAGTATATTTTTTTTTGTTTCAGGAAATTGTTCATCGGAAGGAGACTTTGTGTTTCTTTTAGACGAATCAGGGTCTGTGAGTTCATCACATTTTCAGACTATGAAGGCTTTTGTCCGCGACTTTACGGCTCATTTTGCAATTGGCCCTACTGCCAACCAATTTAGTGTTGTTGTATTTAATGATAGGGCAAGAGAAGTCTTTAGTCTTAACAGACATTCTTCTCTAAGCGACATCCAGTTTGCGGTAATGAACATCTCCTATTCTTCAGGAGGAACATCTATTGGAAAAGCGCTTGAATATGCTCGTCAATTCTCGTTCACATCAAGCCGTGGAGCGCGTTCTGATGCTGCCAAAGCTCTATTTCTAACGAAGCTAAATTATTGAAGGACATATACGTCACAATTTTCTGTATTGGTGTAACAAATGGAATCAACGAACAACTTTTGCGGAGTGTGTCCACTCACAATGACTATACTTACATCACCGATACTTTTACAACCCTTTCAAGGATACAGGCACATGTTGCAGAAAAATCATGCGCGGATCGTATGTATAATTTTAAATATATTTATTTAAGAAATAAGGAATCATTTTTTGAATATTTTGGTCAAATTAATAAATCACGCACCAAAAGTATGTCATTTTCCCCTATATATTTCATATCACAAGACATGTTTTTAAAAGGTGTACTGGTGTTATTGTTTGTCATATTTTGAAGAAATTAAATTGCTTAAAGTATATTCAATTTGTACTATGTGACTCACATTGGACAAGTTTTTGACAACAAAGGGTTGGAAAAATATTTTGAAATGATGCCAAAAAATGTAAAGAAATTCTAAATTCATTATCCCAGATCTTTTAAAAATTACATTTAAACAATTATTTTTAAAAGTTGGTTTTCAATTAAATATATAGTTAAAAGAAGAAAATGACATACCTTTTGGCAATTGAGAAAGTACGATTAAGTTATATCAATTACTTTTTTGACATTTTATGTTATTTTCAATTTGTTAAATAATGTAATCCCCGCTTGTGAGTACGTCATTTGCGTATTTCATTAAATGTATTAAACTCTTCTTACAATTTTGATTCTTAGTCTTATCACAGAAAAATACGCTTGAAAATGTAAATACTTCCAAATTAACGCTAATGGCGAATCGCTCATTCCAACATAGATAATGAAATCAAATTGAGCATATATCGGAAATTTTCCACTTAAAATGTACGTACTTTTCCATCGAGCCCTCTTAAGCAAATAAACGGCCGTAACGTTTATTCCATAAGCAATACCTAATCTCAAATGTAACTGATATGTCCCACTCATATCTGTTTTACTAGTTTTTCTGTATTTTTTAATCGATCGTATATATATATATATATATATATATATATATATATATATATATATATATATATATATATATATATATATATATATATAATATCATTTCGATTTACATTCTTAATATAAAAACAAGACTAAGCTAAACAAAATCTTCATTTGCAATATATATCATATAAATTCAAATATTAAATCGGGAGATTTTTTTTACCTTCATATATTTTCTGTCTTATTTACTTATTTTTTCTCACGGATCATTTATATATATATTCTTATTTGTAATTTTAACTATTTTGAAAGATAAAACTGATGTACTTGATATTGTTAGTGCAATTTATATGAATGATAAATTCAGGATTATGGCAGCAATGTTAATCGGAGCTTTTCAAGTAAATATGAAATCCATAACTTCAAACTTATCTTCGTCTAACCACGCCTTGTGCGCAAAAAAGGGTTTTAAACTAGACCAAGTCATCTAGTTTAAGCAAAAATTCACAAAACCACATATTAAGAAATTGTTTTCGTTGGTGCATTACACCTTTAATCATCAATTTTATTTTGGTTTAATTGAGAGCGCCAATGTTTACTTTCTACAGTATCCCTGACAATCTTTCTCAGAGTTTCTATCTATATTTAGAACATATGCAACGTGAAACTAAAAGGAAAAAATAGGGAATTTCCAAACGACGCATAATTGTACAATTTCAAAAAAGGAAGAAAATTGTAAAAAAAAAAATAAAATAAAATAAAATCATTGAAGCTAAATATAACGTATCAGTAGTCATTATCCCTATTTATGTTCCTATGTTATTAAAAGCCAAGGCAACTGCAATCAGTTTTTTATGTTAAGCATAGAGTAAACAAAACAGCTATAGAAATGAACAAATGTCATTTATTGAAGTAAATGACGAAAATTAAAATACATACACCATCAAGGGGGTCAGCATAGGCTAGAAAACAACTGTCTTTTGTGTAAATTTTTTGGCGGTATATTATGCAATATTGGTTTTCTATGCAGTATGCAATATGCTGACCCCCAATAGTAAAACATATCAAAAAGTAAAGCAATATGTCAAACATTAACAAATGGTGGAAAAAACAAGATACACGCAATAACAAGATACACAATACACCGATACATGAAAATATAAATTAAGTGAAAAGATATAAATATGGCGGAAGAAAGGGGTGGATGGAGGGTTTTCCAAAAAAATGTTCTTCAAGTTAAGCGTGGCTTTCTCTAGTAAATAAAACAATAATGAATAATGAATCACGTGGTTTCGAGGATCCATATTGATTGGTTTAAATATTATCCTACCCAGATGGAATTAAAAATAGAATTTTGACCCAGAGATAACACAAATTATTACATAATCGTCAGACGCCCAAATAGGAGACATAATGAATGTAAACAAATATCATATGTGATAAAACAAGAAGAGAACACACGTCACATAAAAGGTATTTTCATTAAACATAACAATAACTACTATATATTAATCTTCTTTTTTTAAATATAAACAATATAAACAATTTATATTTTGAAAAAAAAATAAGCATGTACTTGGAATATATATTTTTATATACTTTTTAGTTAAAAATACCGATATTTTAAAACACAATTAATTCATTTATTACATTTTGTCATTGCATTGAGCCAAAGACAATATATATTCACTATTTAGCCCCTGTGTTGTCTGAATGTTCATGGAATATTTTATCTGATATACCTTAATTATAAATGTATGTTTTTGTTAAATATATGATATATATTGCAGCATCAATGCTTTTTTATGCCATTTGTTGTTCAAAAGAAATAATTCATCAGAAAATATGTTTAATGTTTTTGTATGAAATGTCATCATATATGACATAAAGATGAACAAATGAATTT
This sequence comes from Magallana ariakensis, assembly GCA_020458035.1. Classification (NCBI taxonomy): domain Eukaryota; kingdom Metazoa; phylum Mollusca; class Bivalvia; order Ostreida; family Ostreidae; genus Magallana; species Magallana ariakensis. Next base: position 36,298,122 of record CM035812.1, read on the forward strand.
TGAACTTATTCTGTTAATTCGTTTCAGAAATTGATGACTGTTTAAGCCGACCTTGTCAAAACGGTGGAACATGTGAAGATCAGCTGGGAAAATACGTTTGTCATTGTGATGGGACCACGACAGACAAAGACTGTAACATCCCAGGTGGGTGTGTAAGTGTTTGAGAAGGTAAACAAACGGTGGTTTTATATTCTAAGATAAAGGTATACTCAAATGTTTAAGTCAATTCCATGTCAGAGCTGTGTAGCAACCTCTAATGATAGAGTGTTGTATGGCAAAGCTCGGAATATAAGTATAATATTATAATGAATTTGTCTTATCATTATCATCATAATTAATAAATTAAGATTAGCTTTTACGTGTTGAAAATGTTATATTGTTATATTTTTCATAGCAGCGAAAATAGCAGATATTGCGAAACGCTAGTGTAAATTTAAAAACGCAATTAATGCTTGCAATGCTTGCAATTCATGCAGGACCCAATAAATGAAAAGAGCCTTCAGATTTCTGAAATTTGAGGCATGAATTCTTTCAGTGGGTTTTAAAGTGTGATGTGGCCTCATTTTAAGATAAACTTCGGGAAAAGTCCTGCTTAAACTGTCATTTTTATGAAATATGAAAAAACCTGCTACAAATATTGGAAAGAATTCCGTTTTTGATTAATGAAATATCTCCAGAATGCCTACAGTCTCGTTAACATGACTTAAATAATGTTCTTGACTTTTTCTTTAAAATGATATTGAAATTAATTTAACTACCAGCCCTTTTAATAGGATTTCAAATAGAAATATTTTTAAATACATGATAACCTTTTAGTATTAAGGTACGGGGAAAAGATATCAAATCAATTACTGTATATATATAAGGAAATATTCTTCCGTTTTATTTTGGCTCCTGCTGCCCTCATTGTCAGCAGTCGAAATTTCAAATGTCTCTTTTATCACAACTTTGTTTGGGCGACTTCAAGATGGAGCGAAAGTATATGCAAGTATAGACAGGCAAAAAAAAACACGGGTGAAAATAACCTTGCATACAATATGACGTCAGAATATATTTAGCACTAAAAATACACTCTGAAATCATTGACCTTAAACAACGAACAATAAATCTATCTAACATTATAAAAGAAAAGACATTTTTCTTTTTTGCGTTCACATGAAATTCATAATAATCCACATAAACCTGAACTTTTAATTTATTTAACAGGACTTCCAACAGTCTCTACTGGATTTGGAGGGACAACGAATCCAGGAAATATTGCAAACATCAGTTGCAAAGTAATAGGAGCCTATAGTAGTGTATTTTGGGAGCACCAATACAACGGTGTTACTTCCATCGTAAATACTTCTGTTTCCTCTAAATACAGCGGAGGGAGCATTTTAACCCCGTCTCTAACGATTTACAATTTTGCTGTCAGCGACATTGGTAGTTACAGGTGTTCAGCCCAGAACTCTGTAGGCACGGTCCACAGTCCAACCATGGCGTTTATGGACATTCCTAAATGTAATTTTTTTCTATAATGATTATGAAGAACGTATTGGCCAGGTTCTATTTTTTCAAATAATGAGAATCATTTTCATTTGAAGTATTTCTCTTTGGGTTTAATTTAAACATATTGTAGAGGACCAAAGAGATACTGTACTTTCTTTGATTTCTCATGGTGAAATATCAACATTCTTTTCATTTCAAGCTGGATTCAATATTTCAACAGTCTCCCCTGTTCCGGGTCAGGTGGGACATAACGTCACATTGATATGCAACGTCACAGCTACATATCCACCTGTTGCATCCGTTACCTGGGAATTTAATGGCGCCAGGATTGAGACTCAATCAATCGAGAGATTTTATGGAGGGTCCGTCTCTTCGCCCTCCTTATTCATCACTAGCCTCCAAAACACAGACGAAGGCAACTTCACATGTATTGTCTCGAACCTTTACAGTTCAGACAGTGCTGTCGTCTCTCTAGACATAGTCAGTTTTGGTAAGAAATATTAAAATTTTATAGTTTATAGTTTTATGGAGGGAGAGGGTGAAGGTGGGTGCATGTTATAGTAGCGTTTCGTAGGCAAAATATTTCTTAAGGTAACTTTTCTTTGGTAGTTAATGTGTTCAGATTTTTCAACTATCCAAATAATGAAACGAAACTGTGTTGATTCATTCAAGGCCATGCACATTCTTCTCTGATTAAATAATTCTGCTCTGATGAAAATGATGTAGAATTTATATTTAGAACTAAACTTGAGACGCCACCACGAATTTTTGGTCTAAATAAATCGGGTTTTGGGACAGTAGCTTCAAATATCATGTTATTTGTCGGGGAGTTAAATTTCTGAAACATTGTTAAGTGGATTGTTCCTTGTTAGCATTACACACCCAGAATTTAAAGCGCAAAGTCATGCAAAACTCAGGATAAATTCTTTTCAAATAAAACACCATACATACAAAAAAAATCTTATCAAACACTGCTTTGTAAATTTGTTAACGGTGAATTTACAAATTATATAAAATGTTTAAATTTTATTTTGTAAGGGGCCATAAAACTACAATATGTAAATTTAATTAATATCTACAGAAAATGTGACTTTATTACTATCAATTCATATCCACTCAATTAGGTTTCTTTCTTTCCTTTTTTTGTATTGTAACGCAAAGAATTTCGAATAGCTATTTCTTTGAAAGTTCATTTTACTGGCTGTAAGTAAAGAAGACTATAGAATTAGAAATGATAAATTTCCTTGAATTTGATATGATTTTTTGACGATCGATTTTTGATAATTATTTACATCAACAATAATCAGATTTAACCAAATGTTATTAAAATTCGTGCTGTTTTGTTTTGGGGCTCAAATCAATCACGTGTTACTCCCACGTACAATTCTGACAATGACCTGATAATCTATTGTCAGCATAGCATATTTGCGAATATTTGCGTAAAATTGAGTCTCTCCAGCATCGCTGTAAGTGCAACGGTACTTCATAACAAGAGGCCCATGGGCCACATCGCTCACCTGAGGAACAATAGGTATGATAAAATCAGCTTAACGGAGTCATAATAAAAACTATCTGGACAATGTAGTATAATACATGTACCGGTAGATCCTGTATAAATAAAAATCAATTTTTTCCACTGGATATCCTTATGTTTATTATCATTAGTCCCTTTTCTAACAGGATGATTTTATAGTAATATCACATGTTGAGCATTGCAGCTCTCAGAAAGATCCTAAACAATTGTTTATAAATGGGATATAAACCTACATCAAACTCTGAACCCCTTGTGAGACCCAATCGTCCAGGAATCATCCAGAAGCCAAAATTAGTTTCTGGCTGATTAGTTTCTGAGAAGAAGATTTGTAAAGATTTACTCTTCATATTTCTATGTAAAAATTCCACCCCCCATTGTGGCCCTACTCTACCCCCAGGAATCATGATTTTTACAACTTTGAATCTACTCTACCTATGGATGCCTCCAAACAAGTTTCAGCTTTCCTAACTTATTAGTTTCTGAGAAGACGATTTTTAAAAGATTTACTCTATATAATTATTTCTATATAGAAATTCGATCCCCAATTATGGCCCCACTCTACCCCTGGGGGAAATGATTTTCACAACTTTTAATATACACTAGGATGCTTCAACACAAGTTTCAACTCTCCTGGCCAAATGGTTCTTGAGAAGAAGATTTTTAAAGATTTACTCTATATATTCCTATGTTAAAAATCGACCCTCCGTTGTAGCCCCATCCTAACCCCGGGGGTCAGGATTTTCACAACTTTGAATCTACACTACCTGAGGATGCTTGCACATAAGTTTCAGCTTTCCTGGCAAAATGGTTCTTGAGAAGAAGATTTTTAAAGATTTACTCTATATATTCCTATGTTAAAAATCGACCCTCCCCATTGTGGCCCTACCCTACCCCCCAACGGTCATGATTTTCACAACCTTGAATCTACACTACCCGAGAATGCTTCCACATAAGTTTCAGCTTTTCTGGCCAAATGGTTCTTGAGAAGAAGATTTTTAAAGATGTACTCTATATATTCCTATGTAAATGTCAACCCCCCATTATGGTCCCACCCTACCCCCGGAGGTCATGATTTTCACAACTTTGAATCTACATTACCTGAGGATGCTTCCACATAAGTTTCAGCTTTCCTGGCCTAACGGTTTATGAGAAGAAGATTTTTAAAGATGTAATCTATATATTCCTATGTAAAAAGTCAAATGAGCTTTCAGCTCAGGTGAGCTAAAAAGGAATTATGATTCATCTGTGGTCACGGCTCATTTTCCAACTTTGGCATTTATGTGCACTTTTAAATGATTTTAGGAATGCAAAAAAAAAAAACCCATAGTGAAAAGTTTAATGAAAGCAAGCAACAAAAATTTGTCTTCAAAACAAAGTTAAACATTAAATGATAAGTTTTATTTTTTAGATATAGTTGGTGTGACGACTGTTTCGCCAGCGAGTGGGGATTTAGGGGGCAATGTTACGTTGATTTGCAACGTCACTTCTTTATACTCACCTGTCACATCTGTTACCTGGGAATTTGATGGCACTAGAATTGACCCACAGTCAGACGACAGGTTTCGAGGAGGATCTGTCACCGCACCCTCGTTGTTCATTAACAACCTGAAGACTACTGACCAAGGAAACTATTCTTGTTCTGCATCAAATATGTTTGGTTCAGGACAAGCAAATATTTATTTGATAATCAAAAGTAAGTACAATACCTTGAATTTTAGGCATGATTTTGTTTCGTTTGTTGATATTTGGTTTTGGGGGAAATAACGGGTTAAAGGTTAACTGTGGCGTATGGGTTTTATGTATTTGTTGGGGTTTTCTATATATTTTTTTCATCTTTCAGTCGGTTCATCAGAGGATCCTTGCGATTATTGTGGAATTTTTTACGAATGCGTCTCATCCTCTGATGTTTGCTCAATAAGTACATTGGAAGTCTCATTGTTTTTACTGCTGTTTGTATGTGTTTTGCTCGTGGTTGCCATGTTGCTTCGCATGATTCAAAAATACAAACACAGAAGGTGAGGTTTTAACGGGAGTTTCTAATTTGTACTCCCTGCAAAAAAACTGCACCAATGTGAATAATTGGCAGATAAAAAGTGATGTTTAACTACTGTTCTAATATTTCTGTATTTGTTTCAACAGTGATTTGCTTATAGAAAGAAAGATGCAGTTTTTGTTTTTCCAAGATAATTCCATTTAGAGTAAATTAATTTTAACGACTTGATAGAACCTGGTTACATTTCTTTTCAGATTATACGAAGTCGACAAAAAAGATTCTAATGCTAATTCCGAACAGTGGGAACTTGGAGTACAGAACATGGCTATCAGAATGTAAACAACGTTGAGATTTCTACAAACACTGAATATTTTATGATACTTTTTATTTCCCTTCTTCAGTTTAGTATAAGAACGTCTTTTGATCAGAAAGTTTGTCAAATTTAAATTATAATTGTATGTGTTAAACCAGAGACAAAAATAACAGAGAATGGCAACTCCGCCATTAGCGTGTTATGTTGTTGAAAAATGTTACAGGACCAACCTTACTTTGAGAACTACATATTAGTAAATTGATATATTGATCCTAAACCAAAAGTATATTGATTTTATGAAAAATGTGCATAGGATTTAGAGGTTTTTGAAACAATAAATTGAAAAATAAAATTAATATATAAAAAAAATATATAGGCCAGCTATAAACGTTGGCGAAATCTCGGACGTTAGGTAGCCAACTCCTCTTTTAATATTGTTTATAAGACACAAACTCATGAAAATATGATATTTTAAATGTTTTGGTAATAGTATTTAGCTGTTTTTATGTCGATATATTTGTTTATTAGAAAGATATACAAATTTGAACTGGGGATACTTTACAATAGGGACCGCGAGAGTTCGATCAATTGCCAATCTCTGGTATATATGTCTCTGTTAAAACTCATACTTGAAAAATAAACATAATAATGTTAATTGAATATACAATTGCCAACGAAACAATTGATCCGATATTAACATTGAAAAAACATATAAATGCTTTATGTGTAAAATAATTGCCTCTTACCTTAGATATTTCCCAAAACATAAAATTTTTAGATATTTTTTAAAGAATACTACTAGGTGTGTAGAAATCCCATACTCTATACATCTAATAAGCTTGATATCGTTTGACAAAATGCAGATTGTTTTAAACAAATTAACAATTAATTAGTTGTATATTACTTTAACTCTAATAAAGATTATTCAAAAACATTTGTATTTCCATTTTTTTTTATCTTGCGTCTAAACTCTTACCTATTGAATTGTACGCTATATGTCGTCTTTAGGTAGCAAGGGACAGTTTCGGATAAAGTACCCGTACCCGTCAATATTTTTGTAAAATTGAGAGTTGCTGTACTTGAAGGCTTATGAGTGTTGCTAAAATTCATGAAATTATTTATAATGAATGTCATTAGTTAGAGGGATGCATATATATGTCTCTTGTTGAAATTAACATGCAATATGTAGGCCCCATATGTTAGGTACATGAGAATCAGAAGTAAAATGCGAAACCGCGGCTATGACTGTTGTGTTGACTTTATACAGTGAAATTGCAAGTGACAGACGGGAGGTAAAATAACACGAAAAGTAGGTGGATAAGACATTGTAAACCATACACCGGTAAGTTTCTGACATGTGATTGTGCAACATGCACACGGTACGGAAGGTCAACCCTTTGCAGGGAATTAGCTGGGGGAGGTCTAAAAAACTGAAAAATCATGAAAAATTAGCAAAATATGAAAGGGTCAAAATCTCATAAAATCCAGTATGTAGAAAATTTTACAGGTTTTGACTAGTAATTTTCTTCAGAAATAAGTGATTGACCCAAAAACAAGTGAATTATAGGTATTTGTGCTCAATGGGAACTGAGGAAATTCTAGTTACAGAGTTCCGAAGACACGCATCCCCTGGCTGCAATGAATTGTATCCAAAAAACTGTCCCGTGCCACCTTAGGCCAACTTCGGCTTTGTCTTATTTCTGTTAATTTTTCATACAGTGTTTTCTTCAGATACAGAGAATCATTAGAATATGGGGCTTTGACAAGGATTCCGACGACTGCGTTATCCCAAATCATTTTTTTATCAGCATGCTTTACTATACTGCTTCTCAGATTAATTAAAATTACCTTATGTTAAACTACCACAAGATATGTTTAAATATTCCATATACAATTATGAAATAAACGAAAATCTGCCAAGTACCTCATAAGACTTGTATGCAATAACCACTTGACAGGCACACCCCTAAAACTGAAAAATAACACAAGAAATTTAATAAGATAAATAAACACCTCTAGCTCTAATCTAAGCAACACAACATTGTCTCATTGATACAATGCACCTCTGAATCGTAGGTTTCACAAATAGTTTTAATTTGTAAAAGCCTGAATTATGTTTTTTTTTCATCCAATCAGTTGTAATTTCATTTCAAACCTGTTCATTTCTTGGCAAATACAGTTCATGGAATCAAAAACAAATATTGTGTAGCAAATATTGCAATACATTGATATTACAGTCTTTTCACTGTCATCAAACTATGCCACGTAAGGTCTCCCTACCAAGCGATAGAACGTCCAATACAACGGCGCGTGCAAAGTTGTTAACTTTTGCCTGGTTTATTATCCATTCTAAGTTTAACAAACCCAAATATATGAATTGGTTTTCAGCGCATGCGGCAAACACACAATATTTATAAATTTTAACAGCCAGTACAACCATTGCACCTTGCAATCTATCTACGATTCTAAATTTTCAGATGATACGTTTGTTAGTGATATTAAGGGACGTCAATGAATTTTCGACTCTTCGTTGAGTAGACCAATGTTAAAAAAAAATTACAATATCCGAATATCAAAACTTTGATTAAACTCTTGATAGGAATGTAATAGTGCAATATTACAGAATTTGCAAAGAGTTTATTTTTTACTAATTACATATTTTTAAATCGAGGAACCGTTTAATCCGTTAATATTAAAATACAATTTCTAGACAAACTTTTTGCGCAACTTGTAATTATGCCAAATTAAATACCTCTGTCATTTTTTTTTATCTGTGACACATACAATGTATAAATGTAGTGAGGTATAAAAACATTTGTGATAATTTATCTGTCACTTAAAAGTGTTTTCATAAGCAGCATAATTCTTGATCAGAAAACAGGTACGGTTGTCTTGATTTAATTTGTTTTTAAAACATTTTAAGTACAGTACACCAACAATTTTCATTTTTATATTACACCCCCGCAGTGAATGGCTCAAAAATATATGATGATCATTTATAAATACGAGGAGTTAAGTAATGTGATTGATATTTGTTAACAAAATGATATATTATATTCTAATCTATTTTAGACAGCTATAAACGTAGTTTTAATTGAAATCTTATTTACAAGACAATTTCAATTATTCAACTATTGTTTGAATATTGAAAATATTTGGATTTTGACATTCCTGGATATATAGTATAAAGGTATAAAGATATCTACCCAAGCCTTTTGACAATTGTGTTTATTACATGTATCAAATGTCAATGATGATATTTAAAAGTATTTTGATTCCTTGTATCTAAAGGTTTTGTTTTGAACAAAGATTAGTTTTTCAGTGATAAAAATTTACAACTGACTAAAAAGAAGAAACGCTTGTTCAAAAATGCCAGCAACACTTCAAATGCACTATGGATAGATACTACCATTCAAGATGACGCTCATGTAAATTTCGAGACATTATCTGTTTCTTTTTTGGGGTATTAAAAAGAGTCTTTTGTGGTAAAAAGTTTTTATTAATGAATACAACAGTCTTGTTATTCGCGAAAATGAGTATCTTCTCTTTCATTGAATCTGAATTAATAAGAACTTTTGTTATGACAGAGTGATTACGAAACAGTCCATTTGGAATACCTAAAGCAGTTCAACGGAGGAAATGTTGGTCGACTTAAACAAATGTAGAAAATGACAAACAATACAGAATCACATGTGATATTTAAAGGCCTGTTCTTTATGAGTTTGATAACTCTGATTTTAATTGCACTTAGGTAATCTGAACAAATCATAGCATATACAACGACTGGTGAATTTGTAAATATGTTCTTTAAATAGGCAATGTAATGGATTTCTCAACGTATTCCAAAAATAGACATCTTATCTACATTAAGGACCTTCTCTAACCTCCTTGATTAATTATTTGAAAAGGTGATCTAAATTCTCTCCAGGTTGCAGGAATCTCCACTGAATTTATTTTATCTCAAAAAGACTGATAAAACTTATGTTACATTTCAGCCCGATACATGTAAATGTCCTTGAAAAAAGGAGGGGCGTGTTTATATATTATTGACGTTTATAGCATTTACCTCGTTCACCACATAGTAGTGTAGCTAGCCTTTTTTTTTACTTAGTGAATGTTGAATCTTGATACTGATAACATTGTATTTACATACGATAAGGAGCATTTTTAAATGATATCTCTCTCCAAAATGTATTACACTGAAGCCGTTTGAATTTCTTCTTATCTTTCTCAATCGATTAAATTGATTTTTCATACTTAAATGTTTAACGTGAGATATATCTAAAAACGGATGTGATTAACACAGCTTTGAGAGATAATGCAAAAAAATCCAGGAATGATTTTTATTTTCATATTTTTGTTTTCAGGAGTATCAGGTATAAGTTAGTAATTTTTTTCTGAAAATCTATCTTTGATTTAAGAGTTACTACTACTTTCTTTTCATATTTTCAAGCACGTGTGTTTATATCTTTATATTTTCTAGTGATTTTTTTTTCAGCAAAATGTTTATCAAAAGAGGACATTGTTATTCTTGTGGATAAATCGGATTCAGTTGGAGACCACAATTTCGAAATATTGAAGAATTTTATTCGTAACTTCCTTGTTGATTTTGCGATAGGCCCTAGTGCTAGCCGATTCAGTTTAGTTACGTTCGATAATAATCCAAAAGAGGAGTTTAATCTTAACCAATATTCTTCATTGAGAGCAATCCAACAGGCTATCATGAATATCCCTTATGGTAGGAGCCGTGGAGGAACAGACATTGGCCACGCGCTTAATTTTACACGTCAGAACTCATTTACACAAATCCGTGGTGCCCGAACTGATGCTACCAAAATCGTCATATTAATAACCGATGGACAAAGTCCTATTGACAAAGAAGCTGAGTTACTGAAAGACGAATACGTCACCATTTTTTGTGTTGGTGTAACGAATGGAATCAACGAACAACAGTTACGAAGAGTGTCCAGTCACAATGATTACACGTATACAACAGAGAGTTTCACAACACTATCTCGGATACAGACAATTCTGGCAGAAAAAACCTGTGCGGACCGTACGTATATTTTCTATCATCATCTGTTTTATTTCTTTCATAATGTCTTATCCAGTTGTTTGCCTTCGCCTAACAGACGCCTTCCTTGTTCATTAATTTAATTGTGACAGTATTACTTTAAATGACGTATACAAAGCAACACAATGTACAAGATTGATAAACTCAATTACCTCAAACCAAAGCTTGATACATGTCTGATATAATATACGTATACGACCTACCGTAAACTTCATTTGTTTTAATAGTATTGTGTTTCTTATACTATATTTTGTAATTTTGCAAATCAGAATGGTTTCTTAAACAGCGTTTTTCTTATAATGTTTTAACTGAAAAAAATGAGGTGGATTTGATTTATAATTTCTGATACATTAAAGGCGATAAATAATGGAATATTGCCTGATTATGCAATTATTTCAAACAAGTTAATATATCACCTTTTCTTAGTTCTTGTATAGTTTGTAAGTTTCACTTTTTATAGGAATCAATGACTGTTTAAGCAACCCTTGTCACAATGGTGGTACATGTGAAGATCAGCAGGGAAGATATGTGTGCCATTGTAGAGGAACAACGACAGACAAGAACTGCTACGTACCAGGTATGCGTGTAACGTACCTCAAAAACAATAGAATGTATCGAGTGAATCCAGCAAAGTTAATTAACAAAAAAACTACGGATGAATATTTCAATCAAACAGACTACAACACAATGGACTGCATTTTTTCAAAAATATATATAATTTCATAAACTCAAAAGAAATAAAAGTAGAAGATGTAATTATCTTACAATACTAGAATATGCATTTCACTTTATTTCTTTTATTAGGTAGAGGTTCATCTGAGAGAAAAAAATTCAAAAAATCAAATACACGTAGGTTCGTGTTGTATAATAAAGTGATGACCTGAACAAAGTATCTAACATCACTATTTTATCTTTGGTATCAACAAAAACAATACAGTTATGCAATTTCTTTTTTTCTTGGTAGACAATAAAGAACAACTTGATAAATTAAAACAAACTTTCACATTTAATGCTGTTATGAGGTATATAATCCTTTCTTTATGTGATGGAATTTTCGGATAGTGATCTCCCAATGGCATTTATTGAGTGCAACGAAGGCTTCAGATTAGTTTGCTACATCTGTGAACTTAAAGATTAATTTATTATTTTTCGTAACTTTAAAAAAATCATCAACAAAAGAGCATGCGCTGTACTAAAACTAGATTCATCTTCATTTTATGTTCATTCAAGGTTAACATAGTATTTGAAAATTTTTCCTTTTTAACATTTTAGTCTTTAAAATACTTTTACTCATTGGCTGCAAGTCTGGCTCATAATATTTATACTTTCTAAAAAGACATATAGATTTCAAAAGTGTCTGAAACATGGTGGTCGAGTAATTTAGAAGTTAAAAGGGTAAAAATGTAAAATAAGTAGAAAAAATCTTTCTTTAAAACAATTTAAACAAACATCCTATGAATTATAAAGGACAAATGTACAAGTATTTAAAAAATGTGAATGTTGGTTGGCATGTATCCATACACTGTAAGCCACAAGATTCATGACATGATATACGCTTGTCTGTGTTTGTTCTTTAGATTTATATGAATTTCGGAAAAAACTAGAGGTAGATAGGTTTCCAATATATCAATTTATTCATTTTCTTTAATTATATAAACATATGTTCCACATTTTTTCCTTTTCATGGTTTTATGGTAGTTTTTGCTCCTTTTTTAAAAACTTTTACAAACCAATATTTCAAACAGGTTTTTCATTGACTGAATCATTTTGGGGAGTTGATTTTAATCAGCTGTCCTATGCAGTTACTAGTACTCTGGCAAACCGGAAGTGATTGGACCTAAACACAAATCATCACCGCTGACAAGTCATAGTTCTTGAAAATAATCGATGAATTCGATGTAATGTATGTTGAAGCAGTGCTTTTCAAGGAAACGTATTTATAAATACATTGAAAATAGTCAGATTTTTAAATGGCACGAACAATTTAGATATGTTTTGTAGTCGTATGTGTTTCTACGCCAATAGATCAATATATACTCGTTCAACCTGACGCTCGGCTGTCTCCGAATATCTCTGACAAGCAGAGCTAGAGCTTGTTGGATATTTACGGCGACAGCCGAACGTCGGACTAGAAATCAATATTGCTTGCAAATTGCAATACAATTTTTCAAAAATATTTCGATTAATGATACAAATTTTGATGGAATTAATTCTATCTTTAAATATTACACAACATGATTAATTTGTGTTTTTCTTGAAGTTCTTGTCAGAATAGTCCGATTATTTTTATTATTTTAAAATAGATAATAATCGATAAAATCAACTCCCGTCAGTACTTCAGTACTTTGATTATTTTGCTATCATTCCGATTTTTTTAAACCACTTAAGGGGGAACAGGACGTTGCAGTGTAAAATTATTTGTCAATAAAATTTTTTGCTTTTCTTAGCACGTTTAGATTAAGATGTCCACTACAACATGTATTATTTTCATGACTACTTTCTTACCTTGCAAGGGAGATATTTTAATAGGAATTATCCCCCTTGTCTGTCATTATGAATTTTTTTAACAATTTCAATTTTCTGCAATAATTATTTTATTTGATGGAATTTCTTTGCAAATTATATTTATTAATTTTAAGAATGGAAACAAATTTCAAAATCAATTACAACATTGGCCTTTTTATATAGCAATATCATAATTTTATCAAAATATTGCTCAAATCAGCACTTCAAATTTTGAAGTTTTTGATTCTAAATTTGAACAAAATGTGATGGCACAAAAAAACTGTCAATGAATTTTTGAACAAAATTTCATTTATCAACCTTAGCATGCGCTTTATTGCTTATAAAATTTTCATGGCCACTTTCTTGCCATTCAAGAGAGATACTACAATAGGAATCACCCATACCCCTTATTCTGGAATTATGACCTTTTGTGACAATTTCTGTTTTAAACTATCAAAAAAGTAATGCATTATTTAGATTTATCAATTAACATGAACGGATCATTATCAGAATATATACCTGATTATATTAACCGCTTATGATTTTATACATTTACATTTCTAAAACTAAAATTTTAAATTTCCCCCATCTCATGTTGTGAAAATGACTACTTTAGAGCCGTTGAGTACGGGAAAAAGATCTATCAAATCCTGTATGACGTCATAATGGATAAATGACATCATAGCATCATACAATCAAATCAATTATGACGTCATAATAGAGATAGCACATCAAAGTATCATTGCAGTGAAAGTCACGTGATACGTGTCCTGTCTCCCCTTAAATGTATAGTACGACCTAGATCTGATGTTTTGACTTATGTCGTACTGCACGGTTCCGATATGAATCTGTAAATCGTGAACTTGTTCAACTGTTATCTTTGCTGCCATTCTTGATTTATGCTAAACTTACATGTAAGTGATTAATACTAATGACTTATTATATGATTCTTATATGAAGCTGTACATGATTTTACATGAATATGTTTCTACAATATTTTGAAATATGCCAAACGTTTTCCGTTTTCATCTATTCTTTTTTTTTAATTGCATCACGTCCTTTGACGCCAGGAAGATTTAACAACAAGAGAGGAAAACATTCCAACGTCACAATCAATCGTGATCATGTAACATTTTAGCATAATTTTGCAGGATTCACAACGGTGCGAACTGGATGGGGAGGAACCACAACTCTTGGAAACAATGCAACAATCAGCTGTTATGTGTTGGGGGACTGCACTGGTATTATTTGGGAGTTCCAGCATAACGGTGTAACCTCCATCGTAGATACTTCTGATTCTTCTAAATACAGCGGAGGGACAGTTTCTACTCCGTCCTTAACGATTTACAATTTTGCTGTCAGCGATATCGGTAGTTACAGATGCTTAGCCAAGAATTCTATTGGCACAGCTCATAGTCCAGTCATGGCTTTCATGGACATACGGAAATGTAAGTTCAGTTTTATAGAAAGCTTTATCTCATTATAAAAGTTGGACATTATCAATTTTCAAACGACATTTTTAGTCATAGTGTTTTAGTTCACATGGCTTACGTGAGCTATCCTGGTCATCTTCAGTTCATCTGGTGTTTTTTGTTTTCATATTTTCCATTCCTTTTCTATAATCACGTGGTCATTTCAACCAAACATGAAACAAAACATAAATGAGTAAACTGCTTTCTATTTGTTAAAATAAAGAGCTTTCAAGCAAAATAATTTTGAATTGATAATAATTCGTATTTTTTCAATTATAAATTATTGTTATTCTTTTGTGTTCAAATCATGACACTTGCACAGTGCTGAGGCCACAGAAATGGTTTAAAGTTTGATTTAAGAATATTTATTTTAAATTGTCAAAAGTTCTCTCTTTGAGGACTGCAATGCTACAATATAATTTAACAATGTAAACATCTTGATAAAGTGTAGACTCTGAATAGTTAAGATTGTGACCTCCGGACCAATACTGGGGACTAAAGGAGGGGTTAAAAGATTTATATAATATTATTTAGATTTTAAATTGTTTAAATCGTGATCTTCATACAAAAAATTGGTCTCTGGTTCAGATATTAGCATTTGAATGTATGGTAAAATTTGTTTTTAAATATTCTTTTTAAGAACTGCGATGCTATAATTTGTGATATTTTAATCTTAAACTGTTATAACAGCAAACACTGACACAACACTAAAAAAATTAATGTTTAACATAAGAACATTTTAAACAAATTTTACGAAACAAAAATATACTCTACTAAATTTTCCATACATTTTTTGTATTTGACTTCATTAACTGCTTTTATCAAAGCCATTGCAATTGTTGCTTAGTTCGGCAACGTGGCCAATATGTGCCTCCTGTTTTATCCTTATGTTTTAGCAAGGCAGCCCAATAAATTTGCTTGATTTTATTAGCTTTTTTAAACTTCCAACTGCTATTTTGATGTGTGTCTTTTTGTGTGTGTGGTAAGTTTTAGTTTCTTTATTTCTTCTTTTCTTTATTTTATATCCTTCAACATATCTGTTCCAGCTGATATCAAAGTATCGACTCTTTCACAAGTAACGGGTATAATAGGTCAGAGCATCACATTGACATGTGATATCTCTGTTACCTACCCACCTCTAATATCTGTAACATGGGAATTTAATGGCACTAAAATTGTCACAAACTCTTTGGGGAAATATGTTGGAGGATCTGTCACTGCACCTTCTTTGATCATCACCCACCTTCAAACTTCTGACCATGGAAGCTACGCTTGTTATTCCACAAATCTGTTTAGCTCGGGACATTCATATATTTATTTAGATTTAACAGGTGAGAAATAATTCTTATTTTTTTTAGCTGTGAATACAAATGAGAAAGGACTCAATATTAATTTTTGTGATGTTTCGCTAACGCTCCTACTTTTTTGTAATGTGAATGAATCTAAGCAAGTGTCCAATTTTATATGCGTGATATTTCGTACATGCTTCTAGCTTTTTGTGAAGTGAATGAATCTAAGCAATGGGTCGATATTAAGTTTTTGTGATATTTTGCAGATAGTTCCAGTGTTTCGTACACTTTTACAAAAAGTGTTACAAACGATGTTGCAATCAATGTTGCAAACCGTTCTTATAACGGTGAAACAAAGGATCACGTCGGCTCCTGTGGGACCTTTTATGATTATGACCCATCTTCCTCTGTGGAGAACCCGTGTACAATGAGCACCTGGAAAGTGGCTCTTACCGCCGTCTTGTCAACAGGTGCTTTATTCGGGGGTGCTCTGTTAACTTACAGACTATATAGAATGAAAATGCTAAGGTAAGAATCATCTTCGTACATTATAGTACCTATGTTTAACAAGGTCACCTCTTTGAAATAGTTGACAAGTCTGAAATATTTATAAATTGTATTTTAATTCATTTCATTAACATTTGGTTCAGAAAGTGTATCATTACCGTTACCTATCATCGTATTATCTAAAGTCACGAACATCATCAGTCTTAATGTGAGTTGAATGCTACAATACGCCATTCCAAACTTTTATTGAAATCTATTTTTCCCCATTTTACCATTTATTCTATTCTACGCAACGTTATAACGTTGTAAACACATGAAAACATTAGCAAATCTCGTTTTATTTTTGATTTTTACCAAAAAGGAACAGTTGTACCAAAGTACATATGGTACTTTTAGGGAGATGACAACGGTTGAAAACTTATATATAAATAACAAATATTCTGTGAAAGTACAGTATCACAAATGTTGGGGTTACTTAAGTAACTTTAAAGAATTCCATCATGAATAATTCTTTAGTTTAACACTCGTTGTTTAATCAACGGAATGTCTAGAAAACGAAACAATTAAGGAATAAAGAATCATTCGTTGAGTATTATGAGGTGATAATTTCGGTCGGGACGTGATCAAATCCAATAAAGCCCGAAGGGCTTTATGATAGATTTTATCACGCCCCGACCGAAATTATCACCTCATAGTATTCAAAGAATGATTCATTATTACTTATATTTACATATTTTTAAGCCATTGTACGAGTAAATATTTAAATTGAATAAGCAAACCGCGCTGGCGCCTCTATTTGGCGTCATTTGAAGTTATGGGTTATATAGTACAAAATCGATAAGTAGTGTTATCACAGGAAAGACACTGGAAAATGTAAATATCTTGATATAAAAACCAGATGCTGTTACCCCTGCTGCTTTGGTTGCGGAGAAAATATAATTGTTTCACTTCATGAATATACTGTCTGCTTTTCAGATCTTCTCATTTTGGTGAAAATGCATCTCGTGTGAGTCCCTATAAAGATTGCATTAACGAAAATGATGCGCCAACCTTTAACACTGAAAAAAGTAACCTAGAACATTCGGTCGCACCCAGGGGACATGGATTTTTGCCTTTTGGATGACCAAAACAAAAATGAGAATGGTTACATGTAATAATTGACTCTTGTACCTGACTTTATCTGTATATTCTACTATTATAACATCTTAAAAGATTTTAATGTCACATACTTGTAAGGGTTTTTTTCTTAAGGTGGTATGGGAACCCTCCATATTGTTACGAACTTCCTTGCGAAATAATCAATAGAATCAACTATAATTTTATTTTTTTTTTCTTTCCCAAATTTGGTACCTAACATGTAGTGCAATGAGCATTATCTACGAATCTGTAAGTCACAGATTTGCACTCGGCTAGGGCATTTATAATTGTTACCTTTCCAAAGTTTTACTAAACATGTTTTTTGTAACATTGCAAAATTGAAAATTCTAAAATATTGAAAGTGTTTTTATTACAATAATTACTTTTATCTACATTATTGTCGATATGTATCTCATACGACCTTAAGACGGTTCGTTTTAAGACTATTTTAATCTTCTTGTGAATAAGAGTTCTGTTTTAAGATATAGTAAAATGTTCAAATTTCAATATTCTTTTTTTACTTTATAATAGTTTATAGCTTTAAAAATCATATCTAAAAATATATTTAGATAAATTGAAGGTCAGTTTGTCGACCCACCAACCTCCTTAACTGTGATATCGACATCGATATATATATATATATATATATATATATATATATATATATATATATATATATATATATATATATATATATAAGCTCTATCGTTTTACCCTGTATTGTCTTTCAATTTTTTTTTCTTTTTAGAATATATATATTTATTTTATATATATATATATATATATATATATATATATATATATATATATATATATATATATAATTGCCTCATGTACTTGCATGAATTTTTGTGGTAAGCTGATTTGCCTTAAGTTAGTGATCAGTTTTCTTGATTATTTAGGTTATGCAACAAGTGTAAATTTTTTTAAAATGATACTATGAGAAAAATGTATTTGGTAATAATAAATAAACAACACCATGTAATAATGCGCTAAATTTTAAGTGTTTTTTTTTTAAATATCATCCTGATATGAGAAAATTATTGATTTTAACTCTAATCTTGTGAGACAACGGATTGCTTTGAATGCATTTGATACAAAATGTTGTAAATGAATATTTTCTATTTATTTTTGATAATTTTAATTCATCAGTAGTTGATTGATAAATAAAATATCTTTACGTGTTTATTTATTTCAGTTTTTACGAACAATTTTTTTTTATTTTAAATTTATATGTTAATATACCGGTATTTATTATCATTAAATAAACATGCCTAATTGAACATTGTGCAGTAATGCACATTAAATATACATAAGTACAATTAAAATTATTCTAATTACCGAAAGATACTTTTGCAGCTATTGTTTTGAAAGTTTATTTCTATACACGTTTATATAAAAAATATCGTTATAACCGTTAAAGTTTGCAATTATTTGTTAATATATGAGCTGTATTTTTTTAGAATTTATTTTTTGCAAAAACCTGCTAGTATGCTAAGTCTGCATGTAACTTAAACTTTTATGCTAAATAAGATTTAAAAAAAAAATTCATTTTTGTCAGAAGAAAGATTTCTCTTATAAGGAATATATAGCAGTTCAATTTTTGTACAGGACGACATTAATTCAATTTTGCTTCAAATAATGCCTCTTAACGGCTTTTCCCCACAAAAATAAGGCGAACGGAAATTTTAAAAACCATGTTATTTTTGTAATTTTAGTAGAAAATAACATTTTCGTAAAAAAAAAATTCAGCATGAAAATTGCAGCTCATATTGCTGTGGACTCCTTTAGAATTCGCTATATTAGAGATTTCGCTATATCCGTATTCGTAATAAACAAGTTTTTCTGTTCTGCTGTATGTGTATTCTTGTTCAGTAACTTAAAGAAGCGATCTAAATATGTTAGAATATTTCTTGCTACACTTATACTTTCAGGTAAAAAAAATTTAATACATGTATATATGCATGGTTTTGAGGCTTTTTGATAAGCAATTCAGCTGGCTTAAACATTGAAAATGACGTACAACATTTGTCGTTTTTGAAGCGACGATAATAACATTAGTATGTTGGTTCAGCGTAAATGTGACCGGTTCAGGCAGAAAACATGAAATATACAAAGGAAATATCTAAGCATGTATAATATAAAAAAAACCTCACCACAGAGGTAACAAAAAAGTCGCATGACAATTTTAATCTGAATCAAGTCAAGATGAGTGTACATAAAATAATTTTGTTAGAGAAGCCGTCAGTAAATTTATATATCGATGGCCAATGTCCTTTTTCCAATAAGGCCGACTTAATGTGGGACCAGTATGTCCCAATTTTTAAAGTTAATGCAACGAGGAGCATCAAAAATTAACCCTAGTGAAGAATCTCTACCATCAAGGATTACACTAATATTGTTCATAGTTTTATTACACTCTCCGGAATACACACACTTCTTGGGGGAAAACTACGTAGACAGTATTATATTATAAACTTTTAAAACTTTTTTTAAACTGTTGGTTTAAATTCCATCATATGAATAAAAATAAGAAAATCCTTTAAAAGTTTTCCTCTTAAGAACATGGAGAATAGGGATAGTGAAATCAGCAACAAACTAATAGACGATGTTTCAAGTGTGTAAACAAGGACGCTTGACTGACGTTAGAAAAGGGTCACAACTTGGCGATAGGTCCATCATGATTATAGTGGAAAATGGTGATATATAAACAAATTCCAGTGAAACTTTAACTACGTTAAATGTAGAAAATTTATTTTAAAGAAAATACCAAAAAGGTCACTATTGAATTCAAGATAGATTGAAGATTGAAGAAGTGCCAAAAAAATATAATTATAATGAAAATAGGTAGCAAAAAAATCAAAGTTGCGATTATAAGTCGGTGTTGCATTTGTTATAATAAAGAATGTTTACTTATCTACTTTAGAGTTGGCTATTGTTTCTAATGTGAGCGATGAGGCCCATGAGCCACTAGTAATAATTATGTATGAGATTGATAAGGTATATTTCAGAGAACACCGCTTTATTACAGTTGTTAAAATCAAATTTTATACTACATGTAAGAGCTAAATCAATGACCCAGTTATAAAAGAGCTTAGAAATTGGCAAAAAAATGTGTGCGATCATTCACTTCCTAAAAGCGTGGATTCTGTAAAATGCAACAAATGGTTCTGATTATGGAAGTACAAGTAATAATACCCGGTATGCATGTATTTCCATTGATACACAAATTCTAGATGTGGGTAGGAATCCTTTCCTAGTCTCAATAGAATAAGATGAAAAAGAATATTGATTCTTTTAAACTGTCAAATCCTAATGGGGTAGCCTTAGTTAAACATACTAGAATAAATTGCATATTTTGTCAGCTATACCACTGATAGAGACGTGTTGTTTGAATTGCTAGAAACGTCTCAAGAGGTCTGTTTTGCCAGGTGCATTTCAGGTGTCATTTGTATTAGTTTTTATCAATTGATGTAGACTGTCAAATAATATCAATTTTCTTCAAATATTTATATTACGGACATCATCACATATCTGTTGAAATATCAAAGGTGCGAGCATATCTTGGGTGCAGGCATTATTTTTTTATCTTTCATTTCTACATTGGATTTGTTACAAAACCTGCCTTTAAATGGGGTTCATTTGAACTTTGTGCAAATCTTGAAATAATTAATAATGGGGTCATGACACTCCTAGTGTTAATTTTTTTTTCTCAAAAATTCAAATTATTTAATTTTTTGTAGACCTTTTATTGTTGCAAATATTCGCCTTCAAAGGTACATGAAATTCACAAGCTTGGAGTAACTAAAGGTCTATTTAATAAATCGTCCCTTTTTATAAAATCAGTGGATAATTACAAAGACCATTCTTTAATGGGAAAAATTAAATAACAATCCTTGGTTGGGTGGGTCTAATGGTAGCCTCCTTGGGCGTTAAATATGAGAGAGACTTTTGATTAACACAGGTTAATCCTCATGAATTTTAATAAATCAGTTGAGGGCAAACGCTGATAAATGTACCATGCCAGGCGCGAACCTTATAAGTTGATTCTGCAAATGATTCATACCAATTTCACTAATAAAGGTTATCTAGAATGGACAGATATCCAACATATCCAATATATATTTCCATCATTTTCAACTAAAATCTAAGTGTTTATAATTATGCCTATGTCTCCTATTGATCTTGCAAGACTGCTAATGGTTACACCAATAATGGTTACGGCAAACCCTGGACGATGAGGATGTTCTACAACCATCAGCTAGCTGTACATGTACCTTTCAATAATTAGTGTGTTCTGGTAGCACTAATACAATGATGCTGCACAGTGTCGTCCCCTTCCCCAACGATTTACAGTTTGCTGCCAGTGAAATTGGGAATTAGATGTTCCGCACAAAACTTCAAACGCACAGCCCATATTAATGGAACCCTCATCCAAGCATCCTTTAGGATGTGATGGATGAGGGTCATTTTCCGAATTAGCCGTAAGGCTACGAGGGACCAGGAAAAGGTAAAGGCAGCAAAAAAGGTAAAGCTCTATCAAAAAAGGTGAGCAACAAAAGAAAAAATGAAGAAAAAACTGTAAAAAGTAAAAAACAACAAGAAGAGTTTAATCCATCACAACTTTTCTCGGTTTTAAACGAGTTACTCAAAAGAACTGAAAATTATGATGCACGAAACAAAGCAGATAGTAGTACTTCCGGTGAGAACCCAGAACGAATGCAAGATTTTTTTCCGGAATCTGATATTGATCAGAATGAACATAACAATGAGAATGATTTATTTTCAGTTGATAATGACCCTGAAGTGGTTTTTGATGACGAGAACTGTGAAATTTCTATGCCAAAAATATTTGAAGACGATACAAAATTTTCTGAACCAATTTCTGAAAACATGGCAAAATTTATAAAAATGGGATGTACTCAGAAAGCTGATCTATCCAAATTTTTGGAAAATGTAAAAATTCCAGAGAATTGTAAAAACTTGGTGCCACCTTTGATAAATTCTGAGATTTTGAATAATTTATACCCAAACGTTCAACAAAGAGATAGGACTTTACAAGATGCTCAGAGAATTTTGGGGCTTTCCATTGTACCGATGATAAATTTGGCGGAAATGTTTAAAACGAACAAGTTGGAAATGAAAAAAGCTAAAAAATGTGTATCAGACGCAATAACCCTTGCATGCAATGCTATGTATGAATTAAATGTGAGACGCCGTTTTATTTTAAGACCATTTGTTCAGAAAAAATTTCAGCAATTATGTGCTGCTACTACACCAATTGAGGAAAAAACATTATTTCCATCTGACATAACAAAAAGAATGAAAGAAATCACTGATGCTTCAAAAATAAATAGACAATTGACAGGTTATCCAAGAAACATTTCAAAAAACTACAGAGGGAAAATGAACAACTTCAGAGGAAGGAATCAATACAGTCCCTACACTCGTGGAGGCGGCAGAGGCCGGTCTGGAAGCATGTCAAGAGGCTCGGGATTCAGCCGAGGACAAGGCCGAGGCTACAAATACCAACAGAATTTCTAGATGTGAGTAATTTACAATTTATATCAGGTGGTTTAGCAAATAAGGTGAAAGAATGGCAAAAAATAAGTTCAGATCCTTGGATTTTGAGTACAATATTGGGTTACAAAATTGAATTTGATGAAATTCCATTTCAATACAAAATTCCACTTCCAATCAAATTTAATCAAAAGCAAACCGAAATCATAGACCAAGAGGTTTTGGAACTTCTTAATAAGCGGGCAATTAGTAAAAGTAAATTTGAAACTAATCAGTTTATTTCTAATATTTTTATTGTGGAAAAGAAAAATGGTAAATTTAGACCAGTGATAAATTTAATGAAATTGAATGATTTCATATCATCATTTTAAGATGGAAACGTTAGATGTTGTTTTATCCTCAATCAAAAGAAATTCATACTTTGTAAGTATAGATTTAAAAGATGCGTATTTGTCAGTACCTATTGATATGAAAGACAGGAAGTATTTGAAATTTTTATGGAAAGGAGTTCTGTATCAATGTAATGCACTGATCTTTGGTCTGGCTTCGGCTCCCAGAGTTTTTACTAAATTAATGAAACCTATCTTTGCTTTTATTCGACAACAAGGAATTTCATCATTTTATTATATTGATGATTCTTTAATTGAGGCAGACAATTTTGCTCAGTGTGAACAACATGCAAATTTTTTGGTAGATTTATTAGAGAAGTTGGGTTTCTTTGTAAACAGAGAGAAGTCTGTTTTGGTACCGTCTACAACAATCCATTATTTAGGACATATTTTAGACTCTGTTAAATTCAAGGTATATCTCCCAGATGAGAAAATTGATAAAATCGTTACTTATTGCGATACACTTTTGAACAAAAAAGTATGTACTATTAGAGAAGTTGCAAGATTAATCGGGTTATTTACTTCATCCCTTCACGCAATAAATCTAGGTGCTTTATTCTTTAGATATTTGGACAGAGATAAAGTGGAAGCTTTGACAAGGGAAAATAACAATTATGATGCAGAAATGTTATTAAATGAATTTTCTAGAAATGAAATAATTTGGTGGAAGAAAAATGTAAGAATAAAAAATGGCAAATGGATAAGAGATCCAAAAGTTGATGTTTACTTAGAAACAGATGCTTCAAAAGCTGGATGGGGTGCAAATCTTAATGGTAAAACTACTGGTGGCAGATGGTCTGAAACAGAACCAGTTTTACATATAAATGTTTTAGAAATTATGGCCATTAAATTTGCACTACAAAGTTTATGTCAGAATATAGAAAATACTCATATTTGTATCAGATCAGATAACAGTGTAGCAGTTTCATATATTAATAATCAAGGTGGATCAATATTATCATTATCTGAAGAGGCAAAGAGTATTTGGCTTTAGTGTGACATTAGAAATATCATTATTTCTGCTGTTCATATTGCGGGGAAAAATAATGTTACTGCAGATTATATGTCAAGATCTTTTAGCGATTCAACAGAATGGAAATTAAATGAAATGGTGTTTAAAGAGATTTGTAACACATTTTTTTATCCAGATATTGATCTTTTTGCATCGAGGCTGAATAGACAATTGGAAAATTACATTTCATGGTTTCCTGATCCTCATGCATTTACATCAGATGCATTTTCTATAAAGTGGTCAGACTTTATACCTTACATTTTTCCTCCTTTCAGTTTGATTGGGAGAATTCTACAGAAGTTACAGGACGACGAGGTGAGCAAGGGCATTATAGTACTACCGAAATGGGCAACACAGCCATGGTATCCAATGTTATTAAATATGCTAATAGGAATTCCAGTTCGTCTTCCTATAATTCGAAATCTACTTCGGTTAGTTCACAACAATCAACTTCATCCTCTCAACAAGAGAAAAATGTTTCTATTCGCTTGCGTAGTATCAGGAATAAACTCAAAAGTAGAGGCCTTTCAGAAAAGTCTATTAAATTCATTACAAATTCATGGAGACCAAGTACCAATAGAAAATACAACTTTATATGGGCAAAGTGGAATTTTTGGTGTAATCAAAGGGATATCAATCCCATGCAACCAGCTTGTAATCAGTTAGTTAATTATTTATCTGAATTGGCGGAAAAGAATTATTCATACAGTACAATTAATGCATACAAAGCTGCAATAACGCAAACACTCTCTGTTTCTGGAAATTTTTCATTTCATAACAATCAATTGATGGTTAGATTTATGAGAGGTGTATTTTTGAATAATAGGCCTAAACCAAAATATACTTCAACTTGGGATGTTGGTAAGGTGTTGAGTTATTTAAAATCTCTGTACCCTTTGGAAAATTTGGATTTGAAGAATCTTACATTGAAATTGGCATCTCTAATAGCTTTGACCACAGCTCAAAGAGTTCAGACATTGATATCAATGAACATAAATAATATGTCTGATCATGGTGAATACGTGGTGTTCACTATTTCTGATTTACAAAAAACTTCAAGACCAGGTCATGATATACAGAAAATTAAAATCAGTTCATTTTCAGACAAGAGTTGTTGTGTGCTACACACGTTAAGGTCTTATCTACAGAAAACAAAAGAGATAAGAAAAACAAACAAATTATTAGTTTCATATAAAACTTTTAAAGAGGTTTCAACCTCTACAGTTGCTCGATGGTTAAAAGAAATATTGAAAAAAGCTGGTATTGATGAGAAAATATTTTCAGCTCATTCTTACAGAAATGCTTCTACGTCAGCAGCTTTTGCTGGTGGTGTACAACTTAAAGATATTTTGGAAACTGCAAATTGGTCAAACGCTAAAACTTTTTATACATTTTACAGGAGAGACTTAAGCAATAATTACTCTGATACCATTTTGAGCTCATCAAGGTGCTGACTGCTGCATTTTCTTAGAAAAACGGTCCGATATCATCGATGGATTACATGTATTTCCCAGTGTATTTCAGATGTGATGATTAGACTTCCAGATCATTTATGGTGGACAAAGTTTAGTGAAAAGTGATTGATATTATGAACTATGATGTTTTTGAGAAACATGTGATATTATATTTTCTGTATTGTTTGTAACAAGCATAAATATTATATGTTATAATCATTTGAATCTATGTGTACTTATTAATAAATGTATTTGTTTTCACATTTTGTTCAGTTATTTAATTTTAATTTAATACGTTGATCATTTTTTTCTAAATTTGTTGTCTCAATTTCTTTAAAGATTCCATTTAAACCAGAGTTAAGCCTGGAGGCTTAATGAGGGAAAATGGAACCCTCATCCAAGCATCCTTTAGGATGTGATGGATAAGGGTCATTTTCCGAATTAGCCGTAAGGCTACGAGGGTTTAAATACCCTCCCATTTATTTCTTTTAAAATTATTTTATTATCCCACCACTAAGACAACAAATTTAATAAAAATTGTACGGTACTTTATTATTGAACACGCTTTAAATTGATTCTTATTGTGGCCAGGTATCGCATTATATACCCTTGGATGAATAGTACTCAGTAGTGATATAAATAGTTTTTATTTTGATTTCTTTAAACAAGGTACACGTGGACTAGAGTCGCACGATATTCCATTTAAACCAGAGTTAAGCCTGGAGGCTTAATGAGGGAAAATGTATAATATGCTGTAAACGTCTTTATTTCCACGGGTCTAAAATTTCACGGTTTGCCCAGTTGTTACCTTTCGCGGTGGTTTTAATTTCACGGAAAATCGATTTTCCTATGATTCACGATAATTGTCGTCTTTCGGTTAAAAGATGTCAGAAATAATGCAGTACACTGTTTATATCTTTGGGTTTTTTTCTGGGTTTTTTTTTCTACAGAACAAATACTTAAATCAATTTTAAATCATTTACATAGTGCCAATTAAAATGAAGTCAATTGAAGCAATAGAGGTTATTAAACAGCCTGTTGTCTTAACTGATACGGAACAATACTTATAAAATACGCTGTTTATTGGCATCATTAATGAACTAAACTATCAAAATGTTCACAATTTTGTTAAATTCACGGAAAATAGTCCAACCGTGAACATAGTGAAATTAAAAACACTGTAAAAATTAAAAACACTGTAATGTTTTCCACGTCTACAGTATATATACATACATGTTTGACTATGTTCACTTCTAAATTGATACGTCTGTCCCCAAATATAAAAAATTCAACATAAAAAAGGGTCCACTTTATTTGCTTTGCAAAGTATGGACAATGTTATAACAATGAAGGTAAAGCGTTCTTTCACAGAATGCAATCATATCATTTTAACAAAACTTGTGTGAAAAAAAGTTCCATCATTATACAAATAATCACATTTCCATTGCGAAACATTAGATTAAGATATATAATATCTGTTCTGGGTTTGAAGTCAAAATGAGTCACATGTCATGGGCCATGTCACCACAGCAATGTCACATGATACAAATACATGTCACCACAGCAATGTCGCATCAATGAGGTGTCGCCATGTGGTGGTTCTGATCATCAGCTGTCATAGATCAGAACATCTTTCTTGTATTGCAGTTCTCCAAACTTCTTCTGTAACTCCTTTTCTCTCTCCATTTGTCTCTGTACATCCTCAGTTAGAGACTAAAAATACAAAGAAAGTTTCACAGATTGCACAATAGAACACGATATATTTCAATTTTCAAAAACTGCAGACCCACTTTCATACATGTAACATGGCAAAATACTGATAGATATACATAAACACTGTAGATCTCTTTTTCTAATGTCAGAAGTTCATCTACACCTAAAGCTAAGAGACTTGCAGTACATGAAAAATGGAGTTGTCAGGAATAAAAAAAAACAAGACCGGTAACATTCAATAACCATTTGGCGATTCACAAAGTGCATAGATTAATTGATAGATTAATTGATATATTATTTAGCTGTATGATAAAAAAGTGATGTAATATAGTATATAAAATTTGTGTAAAATGCATGTTTGAAATAAATTTCACACCATTTATGAATCTAGTTTTTCACTGAAATAAAAAAATGCAAATTCAAAAAAAAATATTTAATGGAACATTGTCATTTTCATCAGTGAGTTTGACTGTCTACTAAGAGAAATATCCTTGAACAAACTCTTATTTAAGAAACACAAACCTCCATTCGTTTAGGTATAGCTCCAATCTCGTGTTTTCTGAGATCCTCAAAGGTTTTGAACTCTACAAACGTCTGTTCTATTTGTTCATACAGATCGTTGAGTTGCTTTACTAGGCCCTGGGATCTTGACTACAAACAAAAGAAAATTAAATATCAAACTCATCGCTATGAAATTTTTTCTTCTTCACAATAATATGCACATAATTAACACAATCTTATCTAAATTTTTTGTACTCAAGATACTTTGCTATTTGTCTAATAATTCTCTATTAATGTGCACATCTATGCAACTTCAACACTTCACATTTAAAACTCCGAACTGACAGATTGTAAACAAAAGACATGAAGGATCTCCAATCCTCAGCTGTATTTGATAACTCTAAAATTAACGGGATATTTTTTTATTCGTACCATAAATCTGCCTTTTATACAGACAAATTTAATTAGGCTTCTAGTGTAAATTTTACGATTAGTTTTAGTTATTCAATGAAATGCTTGGCTTACTGGATCCACAGAGAGCTACTATATAGAGGTAAAGGGATTCAATTCACCGATACAACCTTTTTTTTTTAATTTGATCTCAACTTGCATATTTATTCCATCATATCCATTGTGGGCAAATTTGCAATAACTTTGTAAAATGCATGGATACCATCAGTTAATTTCTTTTCATTTCATTTATAAAGTTTGAAGGGCAAATAACATTTTTATGATGAGAAAAAAAAATACTTTGAGGCTGCCGATTGGAGAACCTTAACATATTTTTTTATACTGTCATAGAAGGAAATCTTTCAAAAATAAATTGATCCACTAAAAAAATTTTTTAAAAAGCCAAATAACTTTCAACACTTACCTGATAACCTCCTAGCAGGATCTTTAGCTTCTTCTCCAGCTTGGCTGCTTGTTTGGCATCTTTGGTCATACTATTTCTGTTTGCCTTTCAATAGCAAAATAAATTCGTCATCATTCTGACAATTACAATAAAAAAATTTTCATATCATTCAAGCTCAAAGATCCAATCTTGGGTTTTAGCACTTAACCATAGAAAAGAATCGCTCTTAACTTCTTCTAAAAAAAATCCTTTCTCTTATCTAAAAATAATTACCGGTATATAATACAGCTAGAAAACCTGCTGTTTAAGTTTAATATCCACAGACCTCACGTAAGACTTGTATCTCAAAAACTACAGATACAAATGTTACATACCTCTCATTAACTTTATGCCAACTCAAACAAGGTACAGTAGATTTTCTAACCATAACAGTAAAATCAAAGTACTGACGGGAGTTGATTTTATCGATAATTATTATTTATTTTAGAATCAACGATATGTTATTTAGCATGACAAGTAATTTCTTATCTTTATTTAAATTACGCACATTTTTATAATATGAATTCTCTGACTTTTCCGACAAGAATTTCGAGAAAACCCCATATGAATCATGTTGTGTAATATTTATAAAAGATATAATAAATTCCATCAAACCATGTATCAGTAATCGAAATATTTCTAAAAATTTGTATCAGTAATCGAAATATTTCTAAAAATTGTACACATGTCTGGATTCAAGCAATATTGAACTCTAGTATCGTTCAACCAGACGCTCGGCTGTCTCCGTTAATCTCCGACTACAAAGAGAGACTCTCTGCTTGTCGGAGATTTACGGAGACAGCCGAGCGTCTGGTTGAACGCTCTGGCGTAGGAATACATACGACTACAAAAAATATCTAAATTTTTCGTACTATTTGAAATCTGACTATTTTCAAGGTATTTATAAATACGTTTTCTTGAAAAACAATGGTTCAGCATACATTACACCGCATTTATCTATTATTTCAAGAACTAACTCTTGTCAGCGGTGATGATTTGTGCTTAGGTCCAAACACTGTTTCACTTTCGGTTTGCCAGAGTAACTGCATAGGAGAGTTGATTAAAAATCAACTCCCAAAAAACAGTACTTCGACCTTCAAAACTCAATTGAATTTAAATATTTTCCTATATTTCTCACAGGTTCCTATTTTCTGTGAGGATGAATAGTTTTGTACAAATCCCTTTTCCTATATTTCCTACAGGGCTCTTCTTTTTAAGGAGGTATGAATAGACTTAAACCCTTCCCCCTTCCTACCTACTGAGAAATGAAAAGTCTAACACGTTTCCCCTTTCCTATATTTCCCCACAGGACTCTTCTTTTTCAAGGAGGAATAGTGTTAACATTTTCCCCTTTCTTATATTTCCCTTAGGGCTCTTCTTCTATAGAGGGATTAAATAGTCCTAACATTCTCCCACTTTCCTATATTTCCCATAGGGCTCTGCCTCTACAGAAGGAATGAATTGTATAACACCTATTCTCATTCTTTACTGTATTTCTAACAGGACTACTCTTTTTTCATGAGGAATGAATAGTCCCTTCCAACCTTAGAAAAAAAATAATAAAGTTGCATTTTGCAAGAACTTTCCCCTTTCTTACCTCCAGTCGTTTATCCAAGGACTCGATTCTGTCCTTCTTGCTGGCCAGGTTGGCGCGGGTGTAGCGATTCTGGGAGGGGAGGTAGAGTACCTGTGAGTAGCACTCCTCCCACACCTGGGAGTAGGACTCCAGGGACAGGTCGCCGTGGTTCATCCCCACCTTCACCACCCCCATCTCCTTCTTCAACAGATCCTTGGCCTGCAACATACACATAATTTACAAATACTGGAAACTAACTCACATGTAAATCAGCTACGACTTAATTTGACAATTGACTAGTGATAAACTGGTGTGAGATGACTAATTTTTTTCTGATCAAGACAGTGTTTATAATTCTAATCAAAAATATAGGCGACATTAATTGACTGGTTTTTTTTCTTTCATACCAATAAAATCAGGTTAAAATTAACAATTTTGAACAACTTTATTATAAAACAAATATGACTTGTGCCAAAAAAGGACTGTATGATATCACAATGTATGATTTTGTAATGATAAAAAACATTATCATTTTGTACATAAAAAAAAGGTTATTCTTTTATGTCACAGAGACCTTTCTGATAAAAACCACCACATCTCCCTAACACACTAAATATTTGGTGCTTTCTAAATGACTAAGATACATGTAATTTAAATATATCTCATAACTATTTTCAATAATTCTATAATCATAACTTATAAAATTGACCACTAAATCTAGTTTCATGAGAATTAAAACCACAGTAACTGTTTTCACACTATCCCCACCTGTTCTAGGTCGTCCTCTGTGAACTTGTCGTACGGATGCTGCTGTAGATAGGACAGATGCTGAGCTGAGGTGACGTTTTTCTGGTTCTTCTTGCCTGGTCCCATTCCCAGCTGTCCAGGGGTGGGCGTGTGTACTGCATCGAAATGCTGCATAACCAGCATCTCCTTCTTGATTAACTCTTCAGCCTGATCAAACAGGAAGGAAAAATAATTACAATTTAATCTCCTTTCAATAACATTTACTTTTATCCAATATTTTTTTCCCTCATTTCTTAGGATTCATGGTATAACTTTATACAGTAAAACACGGTTACAGCGAACACGCTTATAATAAATTGACGCTTACAGCGAAGTGATTTTCATTCCCCGTGACTTTTTTACATGTTGTAAACTTAATGGATATAACAAATTACGCTTATAACGAAGCAAAATGACCTGTCCCTGGCACTTCGTTATAAGCCTGTTTTACTATATAATTAAAAGAAAAACACCCCCTACTCCACTGTAAGACCTACCCTCTGGAGCTCGCTTAGGGGTGGATCCCCTGGGCCTGTGACCCTCAGGATGTGATTGTTGACATCAGCGGGGCGGGGCAGGTCCCTCTGTACAGACTGTGACCGTAGCCTCATCTCCTTCTGTCCTGTACACACACACAAAACAGATGTTATCGTTGAGATGATTTTAAACTATATTTGCTTACATTTCTTTTAAAAAGACTTCTAAAACAGTGATTTTACAATGTTTCTTTTCTAAAACATTTTGATGACCTTTATTTTTAAACCATATTCAAGTTACAGTATCAACCTTTATTCAAATGAACAAAATGCCATACAGTTTTATCTGAATGATAGACACTAAATCATAAACAAACTATTCTTCTTTAACTAAACCCAGGGTCACACATTCTTTTGAACACCAATGCTTTCTAGCCCTTTCTTCAATAAATCCGTAAGACCTACGTTTGGCCAACTGTTCAGCCTCTGACTGTTCGTCGAGGTCTGCCTGATCAGCGATAAACTGGTCCCCCTCATTCGTCTCGTCCATGTCTTCCCCGAGGTCTTCCACCACGATCTCGTAATCGTTCTTGGGGCGGGGCAGACCGGCCAGACCCTGGCGTAGCTGCTCCTTCATGTCTTTCTGTAAAAGGTCAGAAAACATACCAACTCCATTATCATCCACAAAACAGTAAGCACTGTACAGCTACTTAGATAATTAACAGAACAATTAACCACCAGCATATTGCCAGACCCTGGAAAAGCTGCTCCAGCGTGTCTTTCTGTTATACGACAGAGACCTACAATCTCCATTATCATACCCCATAGACTCATTCAATTCTGGTTCTAAGGAGCTCATTGATTGTTAAAACAATTTTGCTTTTAACTAAATAACATCTGTTGCCTATGTCACAATTTGATGCAGGTCCAAAACATATTAATCATATTAATTTGATGTGACTTCATGGTTCTAAAGCAATGGTTTTATCAGTAGAACTAGCCTACTGATAGCTATAGAGCTTCGTGTACCTGATAGAACTTGTCGTTGATCGGAGCATCAAAGTCCTCCTCCTGGTTGATGTTCAGCTTGTCCCTGGCCGGGGTACGGAGCGGGGTCTGCCCAGCCACTCCCATCCTGGGGGTCATTCCTCGCGGAGTCATACCTAGTTCCACAAAAGAAAGAGAGTCATTTCGTGTCGCAATTACAAACACTTAGGTGTATTTTTTTTGCTGTTTTTTATAATTTGACAGAAAAATGAAATTGCTCTGCAAAAAATATATAACATTTACTTTAAATTAATAAGTTTGTAAAACCATCAATTTAAAACAGCATGAAAACAGCCTTGGCCCTGAATTGTGAAAATACCAAGATACTTACTCAAAGTATTGCAGACCTGAAGTATACTTTATCACTCTGACTCTTATGTCATAAATCTTTGACAAGCTTTATTTTCTGTGTAGTCTCCCTTTTACAAAAAACGAATATATATGCAGTGGAAATGTGAGTCTAAGACCACAACTGGTCTTGTCTGAGGCCAGACCCTAAAATGAACATAAAACTAACAAACCTTGTCCTCCAGGGGTGTGCATGGGGGTCCCTAGTACAGTGTTGGGGGTCTGTGCCACAGCGTGCTTGGGGGTGACTCCACTGAAGTCTGACTCAATGAGGGGTGTGTTCAGTCCACCCTTCAGTGGAGTATCCACCACACTGAGAGCCATCAGATTCTGGGCCTCCTGTGACCGTCATAAAAATTGCCATCATTTCAATCAGCATAACAAAAGCCATTAAATATAATCAGCATTAACATGTTTGAAAGGGGGGAAAAAATATTAATTTGAAATAGAACAATGAATAAAAATATTTATCAATGACCATAAATTTATGAGTAGTAAGATCCAATACACGATACTGTAAACAAGATATTACAGATGTCCAATAGATATCCAAACTACTCTCTCACACAAATTAATCATCATGAATTATAAACCCATCATTTGAAGAATGACATGAATAAGTGCTTAGTTTACGGGATCCTACATACAATGCTAACAGTTTTACAAACAAATCTATAGGATAACATACCTGTAGCACTGTGTCCTGCTGGGCGGGTGTGCGGGGCGTGCGGAGGTTGGCCACCCCTGGGGTGACGTTGTAGTCCTGTAGCAGGGCCTGACTGGCTGTGTTACCCCCTCCCGTTTCCTCCGCCTGCTGCCGGGCGTACTCACTCGTCTGACCTACTTTTACGACCTGTTTAATAGTAAGATACAAAACGTACAGGTATCTAGATATATACAATATGTAATCTTCCTGTTTAATAGTGAATATGACAAAAAAATGCACTGGTATCTACAGCTACGTGCATGCAAAATGTGAACTTCAATAATTCTTTTCTCATCTAATAAAAAAGATGATATTTCAATTTTAAATAATAATGTTGGATTGGTTTTTCTTATGGCACTTTTTTTTTTTGGAAACGAGAATACAAATTACTGACAAAGTGTAATCAAAATGAGACATACATTGTAAATGACAATATCATTACCGAATTGCAAAAAGAAATTAATTTACATTAATACTAGCACATGCATTGAATTAGGTATCAAAATGGTCTTATTTACTAATTACCTCCTCCAATTCTTGATCTGAAATTTGTGGAGCTGGTAAAACAAGCTTACTTCTCTTCTTTACTGGTTCTTGAAAACTACAAAGAGAGAAAGAGTTTCGCTTGAGTCATAATATGTATCGGTCTTGTTCCATTCTAAGGTGAAGTGCGCCGAGTGTTCTTGTCAATGAATCAAAAATAAATATACATTTATCCATTCAATATTGGTCTTACTTGCTCTGACTCGCAATAGCTCCTGGTAAATCATTTTCCTTTCTTTTTTTCTGTTTTTGTTTATCTTTCTTTCTATCTCGCTACAACAAAAAGTCATTGTATATACATGACTATAGATAGAGAACATGTATAGAGAACATTAATCAATCTTATTACATCCAAAATGAAAGAATACATGAATAATTCAATGGCAGAAAAAAAGGACCTTAAGAATTAATCGTGTCCCTTAACTTAAAACACTGCTGTGATGTCATTCCTTTGTTCAAGCAGTCAAAAATTTTACCTGTGACAGTCCGATATTAGGGAGTTTCTTAATATCAGATCGTTACCAGTGGTTACAGTACTGATATCCTTCAAAATCGGACTGTCACAGGTAAATCAACAATGAAATTCAATGGCAGTGTTTTAAGTACGATATATGCCGAAAACACTACTGTATGAAAAAAATATCAGACAGTTCTCGGCCCTAACGGGCCTCGAAACTGTCTGATATTTTTTCATACAGAACTGTTTTCGGCATATATCCATTACTTAAATTTTATTTACCTCCTCCTTATCAGTTCTGCGCTCTCCGTCTAAATTCTGTTGACGCAGTCGTTTGAAGTTGGGCTCCTCGGCCACATAGTTTTCTTCGGAGGTATCATAGAACCCTGTTGAGAAAAGAAAACAGCCATGTCATCAAAATTTGTTAATTCATTGCAAAACAAAACTGTAAATCCTGGAGTTTCCATTGAGTGATTTCTATAAAAGTTAACATAATTTTGGCAAAACTCACTTTTAAAATTCAATAATATTTTTTGAAAAATATTTTAATACACCTGTAATCTTGTGCATTTCTAAACTTATTTTTATCCAGATAAGTTGTAGATAACTCTGCCTTTTAAAACATTTTACAAAACATATGGTTGGAAACCAAAATGAAAATGTTAATCAATTTATAGATTTGTGTACATTTTTACAGTGGGAGTTGACTAGGCCCAGCAGCATGGTGGTCCAAGTGTCCTAGCCATGACTTGTCATACATCTTGAAATATCATGCCCATCCTTACTCATATTTGTCTCTTTATATTTTTACTATTGTCTACATCCCAACAGATTTTATTAAGACTCAGTATGAAGTACTGGTATGTAGTTGTGCATTATTTCCCAGTATTTCCCGGGAAATACCAGTATTTCCCACTGTCCTGGGAAATATGAGTATTTCCCACTTTTTTTTGCCAACCCTGCTTTATACATGTAAATACCTGGAGCAGGTTTCTTCTCAAAGGGAATTTCAGCATTGTAGTCCACTCCTCTTTTCTTTTTCTTCTGTTTCTTTATTCTGTATTTCATAAGATCAGTTTCTCAACAAAAATCCATTAAAATAAACAATAAACAATTCACTGGTTCTTGAATAATCAAATAATGTCTTGGGTCATATTCTCTAAAAAAAGTATTACTAATATTTTACCACTTATGAAATGAACAACATAAATTTTTTCTAGATTATCTTTACACAGTTCCTGCTTTTTCAGACAAGAAAATTAGACTTAAAGTTCAAGTTTGACTTACTCAATTCCTGCTGCCCGTAGTTCTCTTCTTTTCTGCAGAGCTGCCAGACGTCTAAAAAAATTCACACCAATACAAAATACAATGCATTGTTGTCTTCAATGAAGGTTTACATGTGTATAAACCCGACGGGGTATAAATAATGTACCAAGCAACAAAGTACATTTATATTCTAAAGCAATTATTTATAAATAAAATCATCCAATGAAATTTTGCATCAATATCCTCAAGATCTGACTTGTAGATCTTGAATCAATACCTTGCTTCTTCCAGCTGTTTTTCTCTAGCTTTCCGTTTTGCTTTTTTGCCCTGTGTGTTGGCTAAACGTGCTCTTGCTTCAGACAGCATCTCAAGTTCTAAAGAATGTATTCATACATAAACACAAAGAATTCAACACCAAAAATTAGAAAGACATCACAGCGACTTAATTTCTGGATAGGTTTTAACAATTGAGACTAAATGATTGAAAATTGTACAAGTCAACTTATTACAAAATATATTTATTAAGTACCATCTTCATCCATGTCAATGGGATCCGGTTTGGCTGGCTTGGTTTCTGGATTTGGATCAATTTCACCTGGCTTCAGCTTCCTGGGGTCACCCTCACTGTCATCTCTGTTCTGGGCTTTGTCTCTGTGGGGAGAAACGCATAACAGATATGGACTACTCTTCAACCCGCTTTTCATGCAGATATATCCATAAGATAGTTTTATGTACTTCATTTTTCACCTCTAATTTTTATCAATGACAATTTTAAGGAAGATGAAGCTTGAGAGAAAAATAAATACTGGTATGCTATGAATGAGCATTCTATAAATCAATTAACTCTTTAGAAAATAAAAAAGTTTCTCAGCAACAAAGTTGTCACAAATATTTGTTGCTGTGAATCAGTCATCAAATATTTCTGGCATTTTCCAGATAATCTACATTTCAATTGTGAAAATTGGTCGCAGCAAACCACTTTATCTCTGGTAAATAGCAAAATAAACTTATTGCGAATAAAAGTTGTTTTCCAGTATGAAATGAGAATTTGTACTAAATCTTCCAGGTAAGATTTTGAACAACTCATAAATGCATACACACAGCAATTTTGAATCTTTCTCAATTTTCCAAAGACCTGATGGCATGAGACCTAGGATTCAGTAGCAATAAATCTTACAAAAGATATTCATAGTGCTCCAGACACTGGGCAGCTGTTCTCCCTACAATAGGGGCAATGGTTCTCCACTGAGTGGGCATCAGCTTGGCCAAATGTAACAACTTCTCCTCCTCCTCTCGACTCCATTCTGTCTTCTTAATACTGGGATCCAGCCACTCAAACCTAAAACACAGGTCAACAAAATATTCATCATATTCATAACAATCATAACTACAAATCTGATAAAGAATTTTATTCCCTCTGGCTTTATATCTCAATTTTGGATATATAAATGCAAGTGTATTTAAGTCCCATGTTTCCATTGCATAAATAATTGCAACATAAGATTAAAGTCTTTATTATCATTAAAATTCACTATCATGTCTCTTACCATCTAGCTTTGCACTGTTTAGCAGACTTCCTGTGCAGTAAAGACGCAATTCTTGCCCATTGGTTCTTGCCATATTTCATAACAGCAGCTTTGAGAATTTCATCCTAAAAATAACATTGATAACACATCACAATAAATAAACTTTTTGAATATATGGAGAGCTTGACTAAAATAACTAAGCATTAAAAGTTAACGAGATAACGAGAAAATTCGAAATACATTGAACATAACCAAGAAAAATTTGCTAAAATCATAATATAACAAGTAAAATTTCCGTATTTTGTTCAAAAAATTTACCTCTGTGTTTCTCCACACGCCACCTTTAATCATAATACGCGGCATCTTGAATGTTTTGTAGTAAATTCACTTCAAGCCTCAAGTTTCTTGAAAATATAAACAATATGGCGCTTTACGCCTCGTTTTCGCTTCGACGTATACGCAACGATTTGGTCCCTGTGCAATTCGGCCTACGGATATTCCCAACCGGAACATTCCTCAGCCTCATCGAGAAACGACTTGATATCCAGTCAATCCAGTCTGTTGAATCATGTGTACCAAAATTTATGTTCAAAATACTGGTAAAAATAAATATGAGGGTTTTGATGATATTTTGCTTTCATTTTCTTTTTTTGGGGGTGGGGTGGGGGTGGGGGAGCGGATCAGAAACCCTTTTATTTGGGAAGATTGTTACACTTTTAAAAGCCCATCTTTTATATATCACATTTATTATTTTGTATGTATTTATCATTATCACAATCATTATAAACATGTATATGCATTACAAGCCATGGAATCTCGATGGCGTCGCTCGGATTTTGGTTTTTTTTTTTTAAAGGGGTGTGTGGTAACGTTAGAAAACTCAGGGAGCTGGTCGGAATTTTATTTTAACCCGCTAGACTCCACCTCACCATTAATCCTTTATTAGGATCTCCATTTTTTTTAAGTAGGCTACTGATTTTTCATCGAGACTCCATGGCTTATAATGCTAATACTTCTGGGGTTTTTCTTACTTTTTAATTTTTTGAGCGGGGGGGGGGGTTATAACGGCCATTTTCATACTCGATCAGCTAGAGAATAAATGAAACAGAACGTCAATATTACCTTTTTTTAAAGGGGGGGGATCGACTCTAGACATTTCGTATGTCTGGGTAATTTTCTTCCTCCAAATACTCTGCCAACTTCAATTATGTACATGTACCAACATCCCAACCACGCTCTCGTGTCGACTTCTTGTTCCTATACATAACAAGCTTGCGACACCACCTGATACATGCAATGAATATTTCTGAAACCAACTGCAGGTTGTTTGTAGTCCATACGGGAATGTTAATATCAAATATGATTTGCAGGAAGTACATAACCTATATGTGGCTTAATAATTTGCAAATTACATTTCTGTACTTAAAATAAACTGACCCAGTCGTTTTAATAATTATGGTGGGGTTTATTTTATTTTTTGGTGGGGGGGGGGTTGGGGGGTTGTTGTTGTTGTTGTTGTTTTTAGGGGGGCATTTTATTTGTAAGAGGGAAAAATCTTCCATTTGTTTACATTCAATGTATATTTCCCCTTATGTGTGCATTGGAAATCTATGACGTTCATTATAATTCAATAACATCCGTCCAATCTGATCACGACGTACGAACACAAGTGTCTTTTACTAACAAGTATATACACCTTAACACGCGTTTTAAATAAATATCTTACTGTTACATTTAATGAAACGTTCAAACTTACTTATTAACCAATATGATATGCACACGTATTTTTGAGGGGAAAAAATCGTTAAATGATTATCCTAATTCAAAAAAATAATCTTCCTTTGTAACTGTTCTATCTATTACTTACATTTTTACATCACTGAAAAAGAGCGTATGTAATGGCTTTATCTAAGCGACAACAC
Source organism: Magallana ariakensis (assembly GCA_020458035.1). Lineage (NCBI taxonomy): Eukaryota > Metazoa > Mollusca > Bivalvia > Ostreida > Ostreidae > Magallana > Magallana ariakensis. The sequence continues at coordinate 36,337,571 of CM035812.1, forward strand.
ACAAATATTTCATAAAAAGAACATCAAAATAAAAATAAATACATGTATAAGCATTGAATGCTATTTTATGGATATCGTTCGTCCTATTACACACCACGCTATGAAGACAAATTATCATATTATCATACCGCGCGTTATTCAATTCGTCTACACAGCATGCATCGTCGGAACCCCCGGGTTTTCTATCCGCTTTCAAAAGCAGTGTAACGGAGAGAAAAACCCGTGGGTTCCGACGATGCACAGCCTGGTGTGTTATAGAACCGACGATATTCAAAATATGATCATTCAATGCTTAAAATATTAGGTACGTATATACAACATGACATATAGCTGAAATCATACGTCAATTGTAAATTTTACATTCTTGAGTTGTGAATTAAGAGTAATATGAAAGATGGGTTAATTAGTCAAGTCGGACTGCTCTCTTTTTCTCATCATTATATCCTTTTCTAAATGATCAACAGAAGGAAGAGAAAAAGTTTAAACTCTCTGTTTCACAATACTTTCTTTGCATGGGATGTGTTTTGGAAAGCCATATATAGATTCTGCCAAAACCATGAGGATAAATGACTGAATACAGCTTTATAAATATACCCAAACTGAATCTTAAATTTGTAGCCAATGAAAAAATAAGAAACAGAAGGTTTAATGACCAGTAGGAATTTCGAATTCTATGTAATATTTTATGTAAGACATTTTGAAAAGTCGTACAGAATATCAACTTGCTCGAATCATTTAAAATTATGAAAAAAAATTTCGATAAATATAATTATAATATACTGACTGCAGCATTAAAATATTGACTTGATTTAAAGTCATAAACATCCACATGTTTATGAAAACATATTAAAAAAATTGCATGCATTTTAACAACTTAATCAACGTGTTGAATTTATTTGATCTATAAGCAGAGCTCTCTAAATGAAACATGGTATGGTAATAAACGATTACATCATTTTTCATTAAAGAGCAATAATTATTTTTCAATATCCCATCCATGCATTTAATTCTCGTTTAAAAGTTTGACTAAGTACTTTATGAAATACTGCACTTTATCACAATCTTCTTCCAGAAGTCTAGAACCCAACACATTATGTCGAGGATTGAAAAAGGACGGTACAAATCGGTCAGATAGCCATTCTTGACAATTCCCGAACACACTCTTTACAATCTCGGGGTCACAGTCTTTGCACTTCTCGGAGCCTTGTTTGGCTGCAGTGTCAGTTTGGAGCGTCAATTGAGAGAGAGGATCTCTCACATAAAGACATTCCTCAAAGACAGACTGTACACCGTCTCGAGCAGCCTTCTCTTCTATCACACGGAGGAACGCCATTTTGATGATGTATGATGGGAAAAGGTCTCCGACTGCTTCATACATTTCCAAGTCGTCCTCAGAAGACATGCTGTCGCGACAGCTTCGATAGTGATTCTTAAAGTCTTCATAATCGCCAAAGCTCACCAGTGGACAGATTGACGAGGCAACCAAAGACTTAGCAACGATGTAACTGTTTCGAATATGAGGACGACATCTCCTCATAATAGCGGTCTCCACTAGTGATAACGAGCATCGCCAAAGGTTTTCGTCGTGGTGACTTGTCATTTTTGGTACTGCTAGACATGGTAAGTTTTGTAGATCCGGACCGAGGAGTATAGAACTGATTCGAGATTTGTTTGGCCACGAAGGCAAACGAACTGCTGGAACAAGATCGACGTTTATTTCCAGGCTTTTGTACTTGGAACCTTTCCAGAGCAGCACTATCTTTGGATCGTTACTTATGTCTTTATAAGGAGTCGGTGATCTTTGGGGAAATTTTCGTTGTAAACGATATTAGAAACACGTTGTGTGAATGTTTGAAACATCGTGTGATTTGGAACCATTTTAGATTCCGTTATTATTAGTTCTGGATAAGGGTATTTTGTCTCCTTCTTTAAGTATATCCAGGTGTAGTCAGAAACAGAAGTAATAGTTTCTTCAAAATCTACCCCTTCCTGTAAAACTTCGGGCGGGTTCTTCTCTTTGTCTGGAATAAGAAAAAAACTTTCTCTCACGTCTTCAGTCTGATGCCGTGGGTATATATCTTCGCTTAGTTCATTAAAGCAAACAATGTAATCAAATTCATCCGGGTATAATGCCTTTGTTCCTTCAAACGAACTACCAGCATAGAATACTGTACACTGCAATTTTGGATCACTCTTACAAAGGGCATTTGCAGCATTTAACGCAAAATTGTTGACAACTCTACGAATTTCAACAGCCTCTGGTTCATCATATAAAACTCCTGTAGGCGGAGCGGAAATTAAGCTGCAAAGAAACTCATTTAAATTTCCCGTTTCTCTCAAGGATTCGTTTGAATCAATGAGCTTTTCAAACTCGCTTAGCTGTAATAATCTATTAGCGTGTTTTACAACTTTTTCGCGATTTTGTCCAGTTTCCCCAAATTGTTCATGAAAAACTTGCAAAAACTCCAAACTTGATCGGAATTCTGCCACTTCTTTAGCGGTTTCTCCACGAGAATCCCGGATCTCTACGTCACAGCCTGCCTTGATGAGAGTATATGCAATAGAAGACTTATTGTTCCAAGCAGCAAAATGAAAAGGACTGGACATGCAACTATCTACTGAGTTAATATTTGCCCCCCTTTCAATAAGAAAATCAAGAATAGAATCCCACCCATGTTCGGCAGCAATATGTATCGACTGTCTTCCATTTGCATCTTTCACGTTTACGTCCGCTCCACAGTCGACCAGAGCTACCGCAAGCTTCTTTTTGTTTTTCTCTACAGCAAGATGCAAGCCTGTTTGTCCCCAGACATCACAATCGTCAACTTTCAATCCCATGTTCATCAAATATTGAAGCACGTCTGTGATTTCCACCTCTCTGTCCACAATGCAATGCAGAAGACACTGACCTCGACTATCCTTAATATCAAGTCGACATCCTTTCTTTACAAGATACTGAAGAAGCTGGAAGGGTATATCACGGATGGAAAGATGCAAAATAGTTTGTCCTATTGCTGTAACGGAGTTTACTGATTGTTCATCAGCCAACAGAATATCTATGAATTTTATAGCAAGTGTCTCGTCCATCTCTGAGCATCCTTGTGACTGAGTAATGAAATGGTGTAAAGGGTTGAACCCCTCTATGTCTAGATCAGTCAATGAAGACCCTGCTTTGATCAAAATTCTAATTGTTTCTTCTTTCTCCAAGGAATAGTTAATAGCTGCTAAATGTAAAGGTGATCTACCCTGGGAATCTTTACAGTTCACGGAAGCACCTCTTTGAATCAATTTCTGTGTCAATTTTGAACCCCATGGTTCATCCAGAAATGAAGAACATTGAGTATGTAAAGCTGTATGTCCTGTTGCAGTTTTGACATGAATATTAGCTCCGACGGACAAATATAACTCTATCAACTCTTTATTTCCAGTCAAAATTGCCTTATGTAAGGGGGTATTCCCGTATTCATCTTGTGCACGTAGATCGCCATTGGCTTGTATTAACAACTGAGCCGTCGCAACATCTTTTACAACATGTAGTGGGTTATTCGTTGTATTTACGATTGCTTTATGTTGCAAAAGAATTTCTACAATTCCTTCACGATTTTTCATTGAAGCAACATACAAGGCCGTTTGACCATCGTCATTTTCTAAATTCACGTCACATCCTTCAGCAAGTATTTTTCGCACTTGAGACTCATTTCCAGCTTGAGCTGCTTTGTGAAGGCTAGAGGAGTCTTGCAGATCTTCGTTGTCGAGTGCATGTACTTGTTTCATAAACTGGGCTAATTTGGCAAATGGTCTGTATGTGTCAGACGTTTTACTGTCGCCCATAATGATAATCTTGCAACTACAAAAAATCCCAAAATCACTTTAATTCAGTTGTATATTAAAAATAGGTTTGAGATACTGATTATATATGTACATCAATAATTCAGTTATGACCATATATAGTTTTTTTTTTTAATAAAAACCATTGCTGTATATATTAACTCTTGCAACAGTTATCAATGGCAGGGGCATAATTTGCAGTACCAGTACATACAATCTAATTAAAATTAGATCTTTGATCCGCTTCTAATATAGATCGTTACTTTGTGTAGCGATCTATTATAGTCTGTCCCAAGTTATTGCTTCCATCACTTTTTGATGATTTTTAATAAAAATACACATACATGTGAAGGAAGTACAGTTGAAATCGATGAAACGGAAAATATTCAAGATATCTTCATTGACAAATTATCCCTTTTCACTCGGAACGAAAACAAATTTCTTACGTAGATTTATAATGGGAAACGTTTACATCTTTTCTCTATTCGGAAGTAATCGGGACACCTCGCGCAATTTTTCAACGTTATCACCCAGGCTTATTAATGGCTGATGCAATGCAAAATCCCCGTAGACTTTCTATTTTGGGATGTGTATTGAAACCTGAAGCGGTAGAAGGGGCGTTTCAAAACAGATTCTGTAAGTCGTTTTAATTCCACGGTGTTAAAATTTCGCGATTTTTTTAAAAAGTACCAATCGCGATGGTTTTAATTTCACGGTTTAAGAAAACAAGTTGATCAAAGTAAAAGCATTAACACCTTTTAAAGCAATATGTTAATAATTACGATGGATTAAATTTTGCGGAAAAACGATAAATCGCGAACATGAAATTAAAACCATCGTGATTATTTGCCAATCTACAGTAATCTGGACATTTTTCATATTAGTGGATGAACGTATAGTTTGAGCACAAAGGTATTTATTATTATCGAAATATCAAGCGAAAAGTAGTGGAAGCAAATACACGGGACAGAACTTCATTTTAATATAGTTTTAATGATGATATTACGAATGTAAACGTCTTAACTCTGCTGACTATAGTATCGCTTACAAATTTAAAATTGCCTACCTTTCTAAACTGTTCACATTCAAGACATTCAAAAGATCTACTTTCGTTTTACCGTGTCTTAGAAAGACAGACAACTCTTGTCTCACTTTGAAATAGATCGTTTATAATAACCACATGTATGAGTATCTATTTAGGGTTATATTACAGCATACACGCACACACAGACACACACACTCATCTTAGTGTTATGGTGATTAATTTAGATACTGCTTTTTACTTGTATTCATTTGTACCAAAAGTAAGCGATTTTTAATCGTTTTTGACTTGCACTTTATAATGAAGAGCTGAATAAGGCAATAATCACCACTTCATCAACGGAAACTGATCTTTAAAACAGAGAGATTTTAAAATAAATTGAGACTGTATACTAGTTTTCTACCTGGTACATGTCATGTTTGATGTGCATCTGCATGCTGTTTTAATCACAGTTAAAATCTCACTTATAATGGCTAATCTTTCCTTAAAATCTTTAAAACCCCTTTTTAAAGACTCCATACGATTATATAGAGAGATGGAATATATGTATATTGATTGATTTTCAATATACATAGTGTAAACAGGCGAAACCATTCAAAAGAGCCTAAGCCTGTTAAATCCTATTTATTAACTGAGCTAATTCGTCTGAACAAACGACATCTTATCGATGTCTTAACATTGCTAAATGAAATGAAGGGAAAGAAATATATCCACCCGTTATTATCAACTCGTACCAAATAAAATGTATACGGTACAGAGAAAGGGGAGATTTTAAATACCTGTAAGTAGAGTACAATTATTTAAGGGAAAGTGGAATCAGTGGTATTTGCTTGACGACGATCGAACAATAAAGGGGCCGGCATGTACGATATAACGGCTGGCAATACTGAATAATATGCAGGTGATTAACGGAAATACTACTATTTTTACAGACTTCCTCCAAAGGACCACGTAAAAACGCGGAAAAGATCGAAAGTTTGACAGATCTGACTGATCGAGAGATTGATCGAAAGTTTGACAGGCGTCCAAAATGTCAGACTCGGAGGATGGGGATGATTGGGACTGGGTGGAGACGCTGGACCCGACAAAGAGACAATGGAGTCATGATAACAAGAAATTTGTCCGAACCAGAGCGTCGATGGTTATTTACGACAAAGTTCAAACACAAGACAGAGTTCTGATAACCGGATCGCCTGGATCAGGAAAATCCGCCATTGCACGCTTTATTGGTCTCCGGTATTCCATGGACAGAAAAACGGTTTCGTACAGCACTGCACTAGATGAAATAGAACATGCGCCGATGAAGATGATAGGCACGGATACTGACATATTTGTCATCGACGATCCTATCGGAAAATCAAGAACAGACCCGCTAGCCTGTCAGTGGTGGGAAAGGCAAAATAAAGAGTTTGACTATTACCTAAGAATCGGACTAAATGGGAGAAAAATAGCCCCGAATATACGGGTGATTGTTACCTGCAGGTCGAATTTGATCGACGATCAAACATCCTCGTTGTTTCAAAATTACTCAGTTATAAATCTGGATGAAGACTCGTTGGCACTAACCATGGAGGAGAAAAAGAACATTTTAGATAGTCATATTGATACTTCAGGCATTAGTGAAAACGACCTGACTGCTATCTTGGAATCAACTTCTGCTTTTCCAACCTTGTGTCACACTGTTGGAATAAATACGACATTTCGATCAAACATAAAACAGTTTTTCAGAAGCCCTTATGAATTAATTCGAAATGAAATTCTTCGCATAAAAGAGTGTGAACAAGCAAGTTACATAGGTTTGTTTCTTCTTGTTGTTGGAGATAATACGTTGTCTGAAGACGAATTTCTATCGGATTGCACATTTAAAGACGATGATGACGAAAATGATGTCCAGGAAGAGGATGAAACTAGCATTCTTAATGAATCTGTGATACATCTATTAAATTCATTCGGACTTCCAAGAACCACTGTAGCACAGGATATTTTTAAAAGTTTAGATTCATTAGAAGGTTCGTTTCTGACAAAAATAGAGGGAGTTTATCAGTTTCAAAACAGTCTGTTGTTTCAAACATGTCTTCATTATTATTGCATGAATGAACCCAAATTATTTCTAGAATACTGCACGGGGTTTTTCTACAGAAACTTTGCTACTTCTGAATTTAACGATAATAAGAACAAAGATTCCGTATATCCGCATTTCTATTTTACAGACAGTTTGATTGTTGATTATACAAAGAGAATAGCTAATGACATTTTCGAAAAAACATTTCTTGATGTGTTTTTGTGTCCATGGACAAGTGATGAAAGGATACATCGAGTGATAGAGAAAATAATTGGGGACAAAAATCCAGAGGAGATTCTTGAAATGGCTATCAAGGCAGAACTAGCTAAAGAAGATATAGGACTTATACCATTAGCGAAAAAGAAACGCATGCAACTCAGGGGATTCTCAAAACTAGATCTTGTCACTCTGGGTGAAAAATTGTCACCGATTGTTTTGGCTCTTCTTTTTTCCCACGATAAAATGTTTTTAGCTATGTTTGATAAACTGCAGCAAAATGAAATGTGTTGCAGGAATTTGAAAAAGCAACCGTTGCTGCCTGCAGTCTGTGCCAATGGCAATACAGAACTAGTAAACAAGATTTTGCATTTCTATGGAAAAGAGGAGCCGCCTTATTTGTGGAATACAAACGAGAAGATTCACGCCATACACATAGCTGCTACCTTTCATCATTCTGATATTTTAACATTGATATCATCTCAGGGAAACGTAAACCTCTCGACTTCTTTCAATGAGGTCCCCCTATATCTAGCACTTTCAATGGAAAGATCGCGTATTTTATATCTTTCATCACAGAGTGGAAAGGAGAAAACTTTCATAGAAACTGTGAAATGTCTCATTAAAATGGGTGCAGAGGTAAGCAAATGTTCTTTTCCAGAACAAAAACCAGGTCTTATTGCGCTTGCTTGTAGCAAAAATAATACGCAGGTTGTCCGGATTTTACTAGAGAATGGGGCGCAAGTTCACGAAGAAACAAAGTATGCACTTGCTGGTTTGCATTTTGCCAGTATGCGTGGCAACATTGATCTTGTTCATCTTTTACTGTCGAAAGGAGTTGACGTGAATGTACACGGGCCACCAAAGCAACGATTAACGGCACTGTTTTATGCGACAAAATATGGTCATTATCCTGTTGTCGATATTCTTCTTTCAAAAGGAGCAAAAGAAGATTTACAGGTTAGTGGCTGGAATTCTCCATTGTTTATTGCGTGTCGGCAGGGGCATGAAAACATCGTTAAACTTCTTTTGAATTATTCTAAAGACGTACTCAAAGATTCAGACATTGCTCCAAGTTTACATGCTGCAATTGAAAATGGAAACGATGCTATTGTTGAACTTCTTTTACAAAACGGTGCCGAGGCAAATGCAAAAGAGACACTGTCCAAGGAATATCCACTCAACATGGCAGCCACACATGGAAATGTTAAAATTATCAAACTCCTTCTAGACAGGAGAGCGGACGTAGACATTGAAACAAAAACTGGGTGCACGCCTCTGATTCTTGCGTCGAAACATGACCACGTGTTAGCTGCTCAGTGTTTACTCGAAAATAAAGCAGACGTTAACAAAAAAGATAACTACGGGAAGTCTTCTCTATTCTATGCTTGTAGATATGGACATCTAGATATCGTTAAGCTTTTACTGAAACACAAAGCGGATATAACTGTAGTTTCGGACTCTGGGGAAGATGTTTTATATATGGCTTCTTTGTGGGGACATTTCGATGTGGCGAATGAGCTTTTGAATTTCGCAAAGTATAATGATTCGACGAAAAGAGACATATCTGAGCAGTTTAGCTATGGAAATGATGATGATGATGATGATGATGACGAATTTCCTAGATCACCGCTATCAGCTGCTGTAAAAAATGGGCATGAAAAAGTTGTGAAACTCTTGATTGAAAACGATGAAGATGTGAACGAGAGAGTTGATAACGACGACACCCCGTTAATAATCGCAGCCAGAGAAGGCTTTGTTGACATCATGAGATATCTTCTTGAAAATGGCGCCAATGTTAACTTATCTGATTCTGAAAATGATAATGCACTACACAATGCGAGTACATATTTTGATAACAGCGTGACTGCAATCAATATACTGTTGAATCATGGGATTGATATCAATAGTGCCGGAAGTGAAGGTTACACTCCTTTACACCTGGCTTTGCTGAGAGGCAACAGAAAAGTGGCTTCCTGTCTGTTGGATCATCGTCCAAATGTCAATATTATAGCGGCTGGAAAATCGCCACTTTTACTTGCTTGCGAAGCTGGTTTTCATGATGTGGTAAAAAAGTTGTTAAGCCAAGGGGCTCGAGTCGATCCGGAATACAATGGAAAACCATTGACTCCGGGACCTCTTAGCGCTGCAGCAGGAAGGGGTACACTTAAAATAGTAAAAACGCTTATTGATCATGGAGCTAAAGTTAATCCTCTCAGTTCAGATCGAAAAACCCCATTGTTTTATGCTACAAGGATAGGCCATTGTGATATTATGAAAACGCTTATTGATAACAAAGCCAGAGTAAATGCTCCGCAAGATAAATATGAAAACACTTGTTTACATGAGAGTGTTTGCCATAAGAATGATGACGTCATGTGTCTGTTGCTGCGTAACGATGCTGACGTGAATGCCTGCAATACGGAAGGAGTTAGCCCCCTTATGATGACTTTTGATTGCAAGCAGGGAGTTTCTGATAAACGGATTTCCACCCTTATTAAGCACGGTGCCGATGTCAATGCTTGTGATAATGAGGCCAAAACAACGCTTCACCGAGCAACCATGCTTGGATATGATTCTATTATGGAGATCCTGTTGAAACATGACGCAGAGGCAAATAAATGCGACAACGACGGAGAAAGCGCCATTTTTATCGCCGTGAGAAACGGATATGGAACGTCCGTTGAAATTCTTCTACAAAATAAGGCGGCAATCGATCTTCTTAACAAGAATGGGGAAAGTCCACTGGATATTGCCAAAAGAAATGGGATGGAATATATAATAAAGCTTCTCACGGAGGCGTCTGATATGAACAGTGAAGATTCTATCAAAAAACATGTGGAGAAGCCACTGGTGATGGTAAGAAGCCATCCATTAGGCCCAGCTCTACCTCGAAAACGAAGTCCATACAAGATCCCAGTCCGACGATAATTAATTCGTTTACAGCGCGGAAGATTTCTCAGAATATTGTTGCAATAATACACACAGATCATCATGCAAACTTTCAAAAGAATCTAATGCCTTATTTCTTTCACAATTATGTCGTCGCGTGGGTACCAGTTTTCGTGGAGTTTCTAGAATCCATGGTTTGTAATAAAAATACATTTATATATACATTTACTTATGGATAGTGGTCAAATTAACGTTTATTATCATTGTGAGTTTTTTCACGTTTCTTTTTTCTTTTTTTTTCTTTTTTTGAATGAACATTTGATTTCATGGATAGACTCAGCTTAAACAAATTACCGAAACTTGGGAGTTCAACAAATAATGAGAAAACTTTGAATACTTGATACAAAAGAAAGTAAAAAGATCTTCTTTTTGTGTGTGCTTTTTTTTTTTTTTAGTTTTTTTGGTTTTTTGTTTGTTTGTTTGTTTGTTTGTTTGTTTGTTTGTTTGTTTGTTGCTGTGAAAATGATTTGGAAGCATTCCAAGCTTTTATAAAGAAGTCAATTTGAAGTTATAGAAATTTATACCATAATCCTTTTACGTCAGAGAAGAGTTTTAAATATTAAGTATTGGTCCATTTCACACAACCAAATTTTAGATACATGTAAGTGTATAGTCAAGGCTATAGTTTTTTTAATTGGTACTGAAGCCAGCTTACTAAATATGTTATAAATATTCATTTTCCAGGTCATGTTCTTGAATGGGTTACCTTACAATGTAACATATGAGATAGATTATACAACTTTTTAAAAGATCATTTGGGGATGTGTGTGCGCGCAAAATTTCTTGAAATAATATGGTATTGAGAACTATTTTAAAGAATTGGCTGTCTAGATTAAAAAAAGTTTGTCAAATTTGATTTTGGAAAGTTACAAGGGTCATAGTAAAGTCAGTTTGCCAATGTTGCTCATGTGAGCGATGTGGCCTCAGGGCCTCTGAACTGTTTCATAGTTTTAGACATTATAATTTATACATTTATAATGACTGCGTTATTGGTAAACTAAATAAGACATTACTTTCGCCGTAAACGGAAATTATATACACTATATAAATGTGAGATTATGATCGACTTTTTCAGCTCGTTTAACATAGAGTTATCTTTCTTTTGCAGAGTCAAACAAAACCCACGATGAATATGTACATGTAATAAATAGATAAATATTAGAATCATTTTCATCCGCTCACGTATAATCGCTTTTGACATGCGCAGATGATCGCAGATAAAGAATATTTTCCAGGGGGCGGTGTAGGGTGGGGGTCCAACGGTTATTTGAGTTTGCCAAGGAAGAAATTTGAATTTTGCGGGGGGGGGGGGGGTTCCGGCCCATTGTGGGAGTAAATAAACATACACAACTTGTGCCCCATGAGGCGGTCTCTAAACATCTTTAAATGCGTAGTACAATATATATATATATATATATATATATATATATATATATATATATATATATATATATATATATATATATTCATTCATTCATTCATTCATTCTTTATTCACTTTAGGCTTTACAGCCCATCAGTATGTTTATACATATATCATATAAATATGCAAGTGGAACAGGAGAATAGACTTAACTTATGGTAACAAATCATTTCGTAATTTTAAACTATTATTTATATACTTTCCAAGAGTATTCTTAATTTCATAATTTTGACATTTTCTGAGCTTAAAAGTTGCACAAGTTTGAACATTGAAGGTCTCCTTCAAAAATAATGTTTAATATATTTTTTACGAAAAATATCATACAAAGGACACACCAATAAAAAATGAAATTCATCTTCCACACAATTAATATTACAATATATACATTTTCTCTGATTTCTGGTGGTTCTATTAAATCGACCAGTCTCAACAGCATGTGTATTATTATAAGACAATCTAATTTTAGAAATGCATTTTTGAAACATAGCAGGTATGGGTTTTGTAAGGTAATATTGTAAGCAATGTTGTGAAATAAAATATTGATAAAATGAACATTTACTGGAATTTTCAACACAAGCAAAAATTTCTTGTTTTGCTTGGTCAAATATTCTTTGTTTGATAACACATATTATTATACTTTCATGTTAAATACTGAAATCTGATTGGTTAAGACGCAGTTGACAATCCGTTCTCTTTCCCTCGGCGTTAGCAACACGCTTGGCAACGGGCCGACAGAACGAATTGTTACATGCGCGTAAATTATGCGCGTACGGTTCGCCGTAAAACTCACGTCTTTTCTATATAAAAGCAGTAAAATTTGCTATAAAATTAAGACATTTAGTATAATAAAATAAATAGTGCCTGTTTGGGAGGGTACCAGTTGAAATTGACACCCCGAGAAAACCATTGTCAACCGACGCGAAGCGGAGGTTGACAATGGTTTTCGAGGGGTGTCAATTTCAACTGGTACCCTCCCAAACAGGCACTATTTATATAATGTACCTTCGTTGCATATCTCTGTGCATTCCAAATTTCGTTAAAACCTAAATCAATCAAACAATTTTTAACATCAGACACCCAATTGATTTTCTTATGATTCTCAACATCATCAAACAATTTTTCATAACAATTTAACAAAATACAGTTGTTGGAATATATTAATTTACGCAAGTATTTGATTAATGCGAATTTTCGGTGGTAAAGCAAAGGAAACCTTCCCAACTCTGCATAAACAGCTGCTGTACATGTAGATTTCTTAACACCCAATATATGTTTACAAAAATCTAAGTGTATTCTTTCAACATTTAAACTCTTTCGTGTACCCCATATCTCGGATCCATAATTAACAATTGGATCTATATAACAATCAAACAAAACTAACAAAGTTTTATGGTTTAGATACATGTTTTTGACATTTTTTTTCTTCAATAAGAACGTAGCTTTTCTGGCTTGCATAGCTAGTTGCTTTTCAGCTTTCAAAAATTTATTATTAAAATTGAAAACTATACCTAGATATGTAAAATTATTAACAATTCCTAGATTTTCTTTTCTGAAAACCCACTTTTCCATCATGCATTTCTGACCTTACCACTCTTCCAAAAAATCACGATTTTGGATTTAGCAACATTCACCGAAAGTTTCCATGCGATACAATATTCATCAATTCATCTAAAAGATTTTGCAGTCCTTCGATCGATTCAGAGAAAAGAACCGTGCACATCATCAGCATACATCAAAGTAAATAAGTTCAATGATAAAATTTCATAGGGCACACATTGAGATTTCAAAAAAATTCATCTCAATGTCATTCACATACAAATTAAAAAGAATTGGCGAAAGAACTTCACCCTGCATTAATCTCTCTCTCTCTCTTTCTCTCTCTCTCTCTCTCTCTCTCTCTCTCTCTCTCTCTCTCTCTCTCTCTCTCTCTCTCTATATATATATATATATATATATATATATATATATAAATATAAACAGATTCCTTAGCACTGCTGCATCTAATTGTAAGAGACATATTTGAAATTCGTTGAATATTTCGTGTATAGTTTTTGGATTAAGCGAAAAAAGAAATATAGGAAAATGATGGATGTTATGTACATTACATACGTGTGGTCCTATACACTGGTCTTACTTATAGTCTCCTTAGGATTATGAACTGATAAAGTTAATATAAAGATTGTTTCAGCGATTAAGTTTAACTAGGTATACTAATAACAATATCTTATATTACATCATGATAAAGATAATATACAAATTAAGACAATTTAAGATTCTTTTAAAATATATATATAAAAAAAAAACTTTCATAATGCTCACATGAATAATGTCTATTAATTAATTACAAGACAATTTCCAGTCCTTGCCCCGGGGGTAGTGATAACGCCCATGTTCGCGTGCGAGAACGTCTTATGCCAAATAAAGGGGAAAAAAAGAAGAGAAAAGGCCATTTATATATAGACACAGATAGGACAAGACATTTTCCCAAATTTCCTCAGGCGGAGCGCACTTTGTATAGTACCTGATCTTGGGCCGTCATTCATGCAAGCCAGCGCATTAGTAAACAATACCGTATCGTCCATACTCCTTTCCCTTTTTTTTCCGAACACAGCGACGTGAAAAAAAACCAAGGACCTGTTATTTCATCCTCCTTGTATAATTTCAAGGAAGGACGAATGACAGCTGTACATTTCTTGTTCAAGAAAGGGCGCGATCAGGGGGGGAGTAATTAATTACAGTTTATTTATGTATGTATACGTAAAGTTTGGAGAATTTAACAGTGGTGTGTGACCATATGTAGATCTATTTATGCGTTTATTTTCATGTTGGATTAAGGCACAGTTGAAAGGTTGGCGTATTTTTGCATTTTAAAGTGCTTGGAAAAAAAAGTTCGTTTTCGCTGAGCAACGGTGGTTGATGCTCTGTGGGTGAATGGAATGCGATTCGTTCACGGGTGACACCAGTCATTATCTTTCTGACCCGGTGCTTATTGCCACAGCGGCCAAATCGGAAATTAGACAATTACCACCTGTGCTGGATTGTCATTTTGGAAGTTCATTTTGTATATATCACCTTGTAAGGTGTCGTATTGTTCTTCTGAAGGAGTCTTTAACCCAGGTGTGTGCCCATTGTGGGAGTAAATAAACATACACAACTTGTGCCCCATGAGGTGGTCTCTAAACACCTTTAGATGATATTGGATCGTAATCTGACCGGTTTTTATCAAAATCAACTTTTGGAAATTTTTTGGAGACGTATCGTTTTTATTTGCATCAAGGTAAGTGGAACGAGATCTTAGGTACATGTATTTCAGCGAAGAATTCACACAGATGTTTTGCCTGTTTTTATGGGTATGGAATAAAATAAAAAACTTCCATAAATAATGATATACTCGTTATATACGCTTGTTATTTCACAGCCCGCTAAATAAACACGCCGTACAGTTTGTGACAAGATATTGGAGACAGTGTAGAGGATTTAAGGTCAATATTTAAATGACCTTTTTAATATTTATTCCTTACAATCTTCCAAATGAATCAATTTGGATTGGGCCTATCAAACGATCGTCGATTAGATTAACGACTAATTACAATTTGTTGTTGTTAATCTAATAAGCACCTAAGAATAATTTTTCTACCCCCAAAATCTGCTTTTGACAGTCTCCCCACTGTCATTTTTCTGGGTCTGGGGAAAGCTTATTACCAGAAACACATGATTTATTCACATATAAGAAATATTTTACTTTTATAGTTTAATCGATATTGATTTATACATGTAGAAATTATATTTAAAAGGGGTTTTATTCTGGCAAATACTTCTTTTTGTCAGTAAAATATGATAACTATGTGATAGATGAGCAGTACATCTCTCTCATTTGTTCTCTCTCTCATGTGTTCTCTCTCTCTCATTTGTGTTCTCTCTCTCTCATTCTCTCTCTCTCTCTCTCGCTCTCTCTCTCTAACAGTAAGGTAAGGTTGGCCACTGTCCCACCTTCCTTTTTTCTTTTTTTTCTTTTTTGTATTTTTCTCTGCTGTCTCGTTTATTCTTTAGATATTATATGGAAAAAAAAACCACATTATAGATATAATTTTTTTTTCATTTCAGGAATGAAATTTTTGAGTGTTGTTTCTTTCTGGATGGATTAGTCCCACAACAATGGCTAGTCAGGTGACAGCAGGGAACACAGATGATGTCAAACAGCGCATGAAAGAACACCAAGGTCTGTAGCCTACAGCCTTAATCTGCTCACTAGGTCCTGTAAGATAGCCAAGAACTTTAATGATTTAGCAAGTTTTCTTCCATAAATGTACGAAAAAAAGAAAAAAGAAAACTGTCATCATAAAATTTTAAAAAATTGCTCAATTACGTTGTTGATTCCCATGAAACTATTTCATTGATAAACTGATGGTTCATCTCAGGTCCATACCAGTAGTCATGCATTTAGTAAATTAAGCGGCCATGCATATCAGTTGTAATGCAAAAAGTAGAAAGAATAGCTATTGGCTAGAGTATAGACTAATGAATGAAGTGCAAAGTTATGTACTGTAAATTCCTTATTTTATCTGAGACAGAGTACTTATTTTTGCAATTTAACCGTTTGGTATCAAATCGCGGGAATATAAAATCGCGAACACCAAATTTTTATCATAGTTCCATTTAGTTTACATCTGTCTGAAAATCAAAGCAAGATTTTAAAATTGGCGAGATTTACTTCTTGCGATTTAAAACGGATATTGATTCCTCATGTTTAAATAGGAATCTACAGTAATCTGCCCCAGTTTATAAGTCAAAATGGATAATTTTTTTGTTACACCAGCCTGTGATGATGATGAAGGACTCATATATTTTTGTGAGAAGGTGGAAACCCACTCCCAAATTTCTAAGTTTAATTGTACATGTTTAATCAACATGATAAAATATCAACATCTTATTAAAGAACACCCTTTCTTCCCCCAGAGACAATAAGGGGGTACTGATGATAATAAATCACTGCTAATTGGTTAAATTAAAATAGGAAAACGCTTGCAAATAAAATATTCAATTACTTTATTTTTATCCTGTAAAATGTTTAATGCTTATTACATGTGAATGTAGTATTTACTAGTATATACTCCCATATGTGGCATGTGGCCATTCGAGTATTAGTCAAGTCTGTATTCCTTATGGTTAGTTTGGCCTTAAATTTTATAAATAGTAATACATGTAACCTTGACTTCTACCATATCATTTATCATTAACCTTGACCTCAAGGTCACCCATGATGAAGTACTTAGTCTAACTTGCAGCTATGAACACTCTCTCTCATCTAATTTCCCCCTCTACTCCACCCCTTCCCCTTCCCAAACCCCCACCCTATTTCCCCTTTTCTCTACCCTTCTCCCTTTCCCAAACCCCTACTCCTAAGCCCCCCTAGATTTTGACCTTCACCATTGCAATAAGCGTTGACCTATTGTTAAATGAGATACATTTGTACATGTTTCTTGAATAATGCTTTAATCATGTCACAGATCAGTGCTTGCTCTGATATGGAGAACTTTGATAATCACTCAAGTATGAATTTATTTATCATTCATATAAACAGGAAAAAACAGGAAAAAAATAGATCTCATTCAACCTCGAATTACTGGAGTAAAACAAGTTTATTGCTTTGCCATAAAAAATATGCAAATGAGTATGAAAATTATGCATGTATGTTATGGAAATTTTTATTTAAAGTTTTTTTTTTTTTTTTTTTGTAAATGCATTCTAACCCAATAAATAATTCTGTTCCATAAGGAAGATTCTTCTTTGTATTTTTCTTTGTTGTGTAAATGAAGCAACCATTATAATTTGCTATTAAATTCCCCCCCCCTATTCGGTATCAGGAGAAAACGTACCCAGGAAAAAACGTACCCAGGAGAAAACGTACCCAATTTCTAGGGTACGTTTTCTCCAGGAGAAAACGTACCCGGGTACGTTTTCTCCAAGAGAAAACGTACCCTATGAAAATCATAGATATACTACTTAATAGTTTTTAATACTTTTAAATACTATTTTACATAATAAATATACAGAAATGTATGAATTTTATAGATTTATGAATTTAATACTTTATATTTTTAAAGGGTTTGGACATATTAAATATTTTTCAAATGCTACTTTAATGCATATTTCAATGCATAAATATATAAAGATTTATTCATTTTATAAATAATATCTTTATAATAATTGTAGCAACTTTTATTTTAGTACGAATTAATGACCTGTCAAAAAGTGTTATCAATCTACTTCTTTTAAGTTTTCCATTTACCGTTAGCCTAGCTTACCTATATGAGTAACTCTATGCGAGATCCCCCTATCGACTTCTTGAGATACTCATCATTTAATTAGTTCTCCAAATTAGATTGCAATAAAAACTAATTTAACGGTTTCGTTTATGGTGGATTAATTGCCGACTAATTAAACTGCTCATGCGATGTTCGTGTATGTGTATATGTAACAAATAATTGTCTAATTAAACAAAAGTATTGTCTTAAAAATTTATGTACGTGACTATGTATTTAAAAACAACAGCATCAAATGATACAAACGTTTATTGAATATTTTATTTTGTTTCATCTAAGAATATTTATGAAAACTATTATTTATGATTTTCATAGGGTACGTTTTCTCTTGGAGAAAACGTACCTGGGTACGTTTTCTCCTGGAGAAAACGTACCCTAGAAATTGGGTACGTTTTCTCCTGGTTACGTTTTCTCCTGGGTACGTTTTCTCCAGCATTCCCCTATTCCATCTTCTTCCTTTTTACAGCATCTGCAACTATCTCCATGATTCAAATGAAGGATATTATGAGAAAAATCCTTGTAATGATACATGTCAAATATGTTTGGGCAAATAAAAGTATGTTCATGCAGCAAGTTTATAGAATACTCTTGTTTATAACTTAGAAATTGGGGGATTTAAAACAGTTTTCAAGCTAGTGCTGAAAAATTAAAAAAAAAAAACATTCACTGTGTAATCTAATTTATGTCTCACCCTTGAGTGTTTGTAAAATATAAGAAGTTGATTTTCTTTTATTCTTAAAAAAAATTTTTTTTTTTTAATTTTAGTTTTATTTATATCTTCAACAGTCAGATACATGTATCAGACATCATGTAGGTTGGCCATTTACATGTATGTGTCAAAATATTTATCCTGGCGTCTAATTTCATATTTTATACTGTAATAAAGTTGTCCCCCATGCATTGCTGCTTTGTTTGAGAAAAGTTATGGTCCTAAATGGGATGTTATAATCATTCATTGTAAAAATCTTGACTTCTTGAACTTTTCTTGTCCTCAACACCAGAGGGACCGTATAAGAAGCTATATTGGAGGGAAAATCAATCTGAAAACAATTTATCTCTAAATGGAAGCTATATGAGCTTTTGGGTTATTTTCATCTCTCATCATAAAGGAATTGAGCAGCTGCTATTTGTGTACAATTGACTTTTCCCATTCATTTTTATTTCATGGAAAAACAGCTGTGTAAATTTCACTGAAAATGATTAGTGTTAAATCTAGGATTTGAAAAGGGCATGTTAAAATAATGGTGAAAAGGGCACTTTTCTCGGCGGTAAATATTACAAAACCTTGAAAGGGGCACCTTTTTCTGCGGTAGTATTTTAAATCATTAATCCTTGAAACATGCATATTTTAAGGAAAATTTTGCATCATAATCAAGTGTGACCTCGAGATCTGTAATGAATCAAGATAATTGAACAATAAATAATTTGCATTTGCATTCACATAAGTCTTATTCAATATTTTATTTTCAATCTTTTTTATTCTTTCTTAAATTGATTTACATTAATTTTATCTCTTAGAACAGTCATTGCATTGGTCTGACTAGTTTTAAAGTAGTTTTATATAGGACATGTATAATGTAGACAATATTCTCTTTTGAGAAGTGGACAAGCATAGCATGGATGTAGGCTATGCCTGTCCACTTCTCAGTCAAAAGAGAATATGTAGACAACTGATGGCAAAATTATTAAACCACAGAAATTTTGATATTGAAATTGTTTTAAGGTTTTAGAAAATGAAATTGTATTAAATCTGTATAACAATCTTTTATTATGAAAAAAGTTTCTGCATTCTTCAAGAAGTTTTACGTTTTCTTTGGAAACAGAAAAAATTCTGGTTAATCTGACGATTGTTTAAAAGTTTAAAAAAGAATAAGAAACTTCACCTCTAGATTTTTATTATAATGTTTCATTAACCTAAACATGGTTTTAGGTGCCTTAGTGGTTAAATTTCAAATTATCTCTATAAAATATATTCTTTTGTGTTAATTCTATTTATAGATAACCTTACGATGTCTTGTACAATTACTAATTTCAAGGAGATAATTCAGTTGTTATTTATCAAATTATTGTACCAGTAATTAGGTGTCAAATCACCCACTTATGTAGGATAGCTGTGTATACCCCCTCAGCTTGGGCCTCTCCAGTTTACCTGTATCGTCTATTGTCTCAGGTCACCCGTGCGTGAAGTCCAGCGAGTTTTGGTTTAACTTTGCAATCAAAACAGAGGCTAGGACAATGGTGGTTTTGAATTAAATTTACTTTCAATAAAAAGGGCATCACTTTTATTAATTATTGAAAGGGCATGGCGTTTGGAAAAAGGGCATGGCGCTGATAAAATGGGGCATGGCGCCGCGCCACGCTATTTTGCTTTAGATTTAACACTAATGATTTTAAATTTTGCCGGGAAATGAAAACTGTGCACTGGATGATATCCTCAATTGTCATGCATTGATCAATATCTCATTGAAAGAGAGAAGAGAGAAAGAGAAATATTGAGATTAGAAAACTGTGGAGATGGTCCCTTAATTTGTATGATCATATTATATGGCACAAGGACTATAGAGCTAGTTTTTCATTATTGTTCAAAATGAGGCGCGTGTGACATTCTTGGATCAATTTACTCACAAAATCTGATGAGAGCCCGGGACGAATCTTTTTATTGTAATGCTATAACCTTGTAAGAGGGGATTTTATTTCTGTGTCCTTCAAGATCCATAGAGATTTAGCAAATCTTTGGATGAATTCAAAGTTGTTGCTTCAATTTGCTTCCAACAGATGTCCCCGTTTAGTGTTTGATCAGGGATTACGGGCTATTTGTGATACCGTGTGGACAATTTCCTTTGATATCTCACACCTATTATCTCCCAGCCAAAGGAGGTGTAGTATGGATATATATGTATTCTCGGTAGCCATGATACCATAAAAGGTGTGTTCAAAGTTTTGGACTTTAGGAGATTTTTGGATCATCCCTATGTGCAGATCTCCCAATTCACCAGTTACTTTTTTGCCGCGTACTCCGGACAAAGACCGTCGTGTTAGGCTAATGACCCAATGATTGTCCAACGTTGGTCTAGCTGCTTTAGAAAGTCCCCTCAGAGATAGGCTGTGCATTTAAAGTTCCCTCTCTTTCTGAGAGTAGCTTTATTTGTGTGGGACTGTTTACATTTTGTACATTCAGTGAAAGGGGGTCCACAGCATTAGTATTGATACAACAGTACAGTATGCGTGGAGAGAGTTTCCTGTTTTTATAAGGATGACCTTTAAATTGAGTAAAAAGGGGGAAAGAAAGTGTTAAGAATTCTCGGGATTATTAGCATTCGATGAAAAAAAAATTAGTCTGGAGAAAAGTTAATTCAAAATATATTTTGTGATGACGAAAGTTTGTGATACAACAAATGAAGTGTTCTGAGACTGTGAATTTTTTTAAAATTCGGCTCTGATGATCAAAAATCACTCTTAAGTGTTGTTTTCCCGTCTGTAATGGCTGGTAATTTTTGTCAGCAAGAGGGAGTTATTTGATTAGGGATTTACAATTGTGTCTGGATTCACAATGGAAGGAAACTTTGCAGCTACCAATGCTACCACACTGAAATATTTAAGATTCAAAGGTAAGTCCAATAGGGAAAATTCTCTGTTCGATGACATAATTCTTAATTAAAACACTAAATGGCAAATTTATTGAAAATTTAATAAAAAATTCATGATCAGAAGCTGATTCTCTGCAGCAGCTGTTGAGTGAACTGCTCAATAACTAAATAATGGTCCTCTCAAAATCACTGGATTTATTAATTGCAAAGCATACAAGTCCCCCCCCCTCCTCCCTTGAAAAAAAAAGTTCATTGGCACAGTATTTCCAGCATGCATTTTCAAAGGGTTCCATTCAACTGTTAAATCTTGCACAATTGGAGACCCAGAGATAAAATATTACCAATATTTTAGCACGTAGGTCTTAAATGAAAAAAAAAAAAAATTTATATAGAAAACGAACACTACTGCATTCAAATTTCTTCCTCCTGTTTTGTGGATTTTTCTAGCGTCGCCTGAAAAGCATGTAAACATTGAAATCTCTGTCGTACAATGGCAGTCGAAATGTGTGTCACTATTACTATCAAGTCTTATGTTTAAGACCTGGTATCTCATGCACTAGAAGGTCTGGCACCTCTCTAAGCTTTATAAAAATAATGCATTTCTTTTTTAAAATTTGAAAATTTAACTTCATATTGAGGTATAGATACAGCAAGTGCTTGTATTTATGTTTAAATTTTTTATTGGAGGGAGATGGGGTGGGGTGGGGGGAGGGGGTTGGGGAAGGGGAAGGGGGGTAATGGTATAGAGTGTAAGAGTAGTTTAAGGAGGGTTAGAGATTTTTGGATTAAGGTTGTTATGTATGCATGGTTGAAGTGATTACATTTACATTTTTTATAGTCTTCCCATAGACAGAAGCCATAAAGTTCAGCTTTTTACCTATATAGATTAGATAAGACTTGATCATGAGTATTATGAGTATCTTTTGCAATGGAAAATATGGCTTTGCAAAGGAATTCTATTGCCATGAAGACTTACAAAAAAAAAAATAATTAGGTTTTATATGAGGATTTAGAAGTTTAAGGGCTCCTGTCAACCTAGTAATGAAATGACAGTAGATAATGATAAAATGCCAAGTACTGCTATAAATTTCCAGTAATATTGACACTTCAACCAGCCAGGCTGACAAGAAACTTATTGAGCCAATTTACCCCCGACAGATTGTTATCAAGATGGGGGAGTCACATTGTAGACTTACAAATTGCCCCTGATAGAGAGACATCAGATGATCTCTGATAAAGGGATTACCTTTTGATATTCTCTTATACTTATATAATACTTTCTGAAAACTGTGATGATCGACCATAAACAAGAAAGAAAGGGGGGGAGGGGGGATGTTTGTATAGACATATTATAGTGTGGGCTTGTTATCAAGAAGTACCATATTTATTAATATTTACATTTTCAACTGTTTTTGTCTGCGATAACATTACGAATCAATTTTGAACCCTAAAACCCAATAACTTCATAAAACATGAGTAACACAAAATGGGCGTGTCTAATAGCATAGCCGAGAAACAATATTGGCTGCGCTGCTCAGTAATACATAGCACCTGCTACATGAAAAAATAGTGATTTTAAAATAATTCTGTTTTAAAGTGTACAAATTGGAAATAATATAAATATAAGGAATAAGGAATCATTCTTTGAATATTATGAGGTGATAATTTCGGTCGGAGCGTGGTCAAATCTATCATAAAGCCCTTCGGGCTTTATTGGATTTGACCACGCCCCAACCGAAATTCTCACCTCATAATACTCAAAGCATGATTCCTTATTCCTTAAATAAAGGTGATGTATGTGTGGCATTAGGACTGAACTGGTTAGAAGACTATGAAGATGGATGGTAGTCTAGTACAATGTACATATACAGTCAAACTTCGTTATTTCAACTAGATGGGACTGTTTAAAAACTTCGAGATATCCGAGTAATCGAGATATCGAGGGTAAAATACTTAAAAAATAAATGGTTGGGACTTACAAATCACTTCGACATATCCATTGTATTCGAGATATCAGTGTTCGAGATATTGAAGTTCAACTGTATATGAATTGTCCTTTTCCGTCGATGTTTACAAAATGCAAGTAGACGTCTACACCAGTAAAAACATATTAGCATACAATTGGCGCATTAATTATTGAAGGGAAATTGAACAATGCAACACTCCATGTTATTTTGATGTTGAAAAAAAAATAACAAATTAAACTTACTATCGGTACTTAAAAATATTTGTTTCTCAGTGATGCTGTGGACTTTGATTAAAAGAACGACTTTATTAAAAGATCAAAATGCATTAACAACAAGAGGCCAATTACCAATCCTTGAACAGTAGCGAACTGAACTGCTTGACTTAATCTTTCATCTATGAAAGTAATGTGTTTTATGAAAAAAATGTTAAAAAAAAAAGGCAGAAAAAGTTTTATAGAAGCTGTAAGTCCTTGTTTTAAAATTGGAAAAAATGCAATTATCAACCAGTTATTAAGTTAACAATTTTAATGGAGGGTGGGCTTTTTTTCAAAATTCTTGCCTAGTATATTCTTATTGTTTGATACACTTGAAGTAGCAATAGAAATGAAATTGTCTAGACAGTAGACAATCATGATAAATAATCAATTTGTGAAATAAGGACGTTTATATAAACCAAATAGTTCAGTGCTTTTTATTTTACTAACACTTGTCACCATTGAAAAATTGTTGATGCATATCAAACTTTGATTTAGAACAAAAATTCATTTTTAAAGAGGTAATTGAGAAAGAAACGAAATTACTAGTATGTAGATGTGCATCATCAAGTTTACTTGAGATCAAAAAGCCGATTTTTTTCTTCAAACTCACACATTTCCACTATCACACAATCCAACACATGACCATTTTGAATGAGATTTTATCCAAATCCATAAAGTCATTTTTTATCGCGTGTCACAAGCCCACCTCTGGTGTTGTTTCCTGAGATGGAGAGGGGTTTGATTCGACGCTCTGAAGAAGAGTTCTGGTTTCCATTATCACTGTAGTCCTTGTATCGCGCTAGAAGTGTCTGAAGTCTGTCGCCCGTGCCCCGTTCTCTCAAACTCTTGGATCTTGTCACTGGATCTGACATTCTGACATCATCACTATGAGAAGGTCTGGAGAATTTCTCCTCCAGACTGTGCGTGGCTGAGGAACTTTTATCCAGCACCGATTTTAGATCTTTCACTATTTTATCCTTGTCTTCTATCTTCTCCTTGGATTGGCGAAGCTGGTTTTCTAGTGTTGTGATCGTCTGCTCTTTCCTTTCAATTTCGCCAACTAGTTTGTGGAGTTCTCCTCTCATGGAAGTTAGCTCTGAGCCAACGTCGTCAAGGGACTCTGTAATCTGAGCCGGTTTTTTGGTTCTTTCTTCCTCCAGTTCCTCTTTGAGGGTTCTCACCAGGTGTTCAAACTTGATCTTGTCTTTCTGGCTTTGGCTGAGCTCATTTCGAAGACACTCTAGTTTAGTCTCAATCTCGCTCATGTCACCACTCACTCTTCCTTGGAATATTCGGTTTGCTTCCTGTTTTTCTGCCTCCTCCAGCTCTTTTCTGAGGTGAACTATTTCATGCTGCAGATCTTCCACCACTTCATCCAATCTTTTCTTGCTACCTTCAACCAACAGGAGTTGACCATTGATGAGGGCCACCTGTTTTTCTAGTCCCTCTTTTTCTCTTTCGAGAGTTTTCACTTTTTGCTGCCATTTGACTGTATCTTCCCCTTCAGGTCCATACTGCCGTAGGTATTGTTCGTGTTCTTGCCTTAGCTCTTCGCACTTGTGCTGGATCTGGATGATATCATCCTCCAGACGACATCTTTCCTCCTGCACTTTGAATAGTTCTGTTTTTGGCACAACAGTTCCATCCCCACCAACAGCTTCCTTTAGCTCCACATTGATATGTTCTAGAGCCTCATACTTTTCATTGACAGAATCATTCATATCCCGTAACTGCTTATTCACCTGCTGAAGTTCATCCACCCGGGTTTTCAGCTCTTCTATTTGAGGATTTTTGTAGATGAGCTCTGTGTTAGCAAGAAGCTCTTCCTTTTGTGTCACCAGATTATCACGAATATTTTCCAATTCCGCCACTCTTTCTGTTAAATGCCCATTATCATGATGGAGCTGCTCAGCTCTGATAACTAAAAGTTCCACATCATGAAGTTTGGCTAACTGGGATTCTGAGCTTTGTCTAAGAACTTCATTCTGAGTTTCAAGCAGTTTGATAACTTGTTCATTCTCAGCATTTGCTTGTATCAGCCTCTTGTGTTCATCTTTCAGTCTTTTCATATCATCATAGTGTTCAATCAGGGTACCATTATCTTTTTTTAAGTTACGGTTTTCAGACTGATATTTTGATGCAAGCTCCTCCAATTCTAAACATTTGTCCGATAGAACTTGAATCTCCGAGTCCTTTTGGCTTATCATGGACGTCATGCGTTCACATGAATTCTTCAAGTTTTCCAAATCTTCATGGCTGAGGAGAGCAGCGTGACTTAGATCTGCATCAGCCTTGCTGAGTTTTACGGAAAGATCATCAATTTTACTGACAAGAAGACAGTTCTCTTCTTTATAACTGCGAATTTCATTTTGTAATTTCAGAACTAATTCCTCCATTTCTTGGTTTTCTTTCTGAAGGTTTCGACTCTTGGTTTCGGCCACCATATTGGAATAGTGCTCAGCATTTTGGAGTTGTCTGCTCAGTTTGTCTACTTCATCTTGCAGCTTCACACATTCTCTTTTACTCATAATACACTTTTTTTCAAATTCTGACACCTCATTTTCCAAGGCACTTGTTCTCTCTAAAGATTTTTCATTGAATTTTTTAACAGATGACAGTTCAATAGTGAGGTTGTCATTTATTCCTTTGAGCTCTGCAACTTCCGATTGACGTTTCCGCCTTTCCTCGTCACTTTCTCTAAGAACCATTTTAAGTTTTGCAATGTCTGATTGTTGCTCATTGAGTTGATCAGTTTGAGCAATTTTTATTTGGGTCAGAGCCTCTTTGTCAATCAGAAGTTGCTGGTTTTTATTGTTTAGATCCATCTTGTCATGAAACAGTCTGTCTTTCTCTGATGAAGCTGTCAAAGCTTTGGATTTCAGGGCTGCCTTCTTTTCTTCTAATTTTTCCATCTGCTTTTTCAGTCTGTGTTTTTCTTCTGATGCTGATTTCCAAGCAGTGGCTAGTTTTTCATTTTCTTTCTTCATAGATTGGGTTACCCTTCTAAGTTCTAGCAGCTGCCCTGATAATTCTGTAATCTTTCTGGATAGTTCTTCATTTTCCTCTTTAATTTGAGAGCTTATTTTTCTTAATTCTTTGTTTTCTTCATCAATAGGTTCAATTTTAGAATTTGCAAGATCAACAGACTCTTTTGCAATGGACAAGTCTTTCTGCATATCACTGAGGTCCTGTTTTAGACTGTTGTTTTCCAGTTCTAGCATACTCAGGGCTTGCGAAGATTGTTCCAGCAAGAGCACTCGTTTCTGATTATCATTTTCAGCAACTTGATTCTGTACTTGTGCTGTGCGTAAAGCAAGATCAAGTTTGTTAACACGATCTTGCATTTCTTGTCTGATTTTCATGTTTTCTTCCTTGAGTTTCTCTTTCTCTTGCTCAGACAGCTGAAGGGAATCAATTCTCTTCCTGTATTCATTTTCTCGCTGTTTCAAGTCGTTCACGAGTAGCGAGTTTTCTCGAGCTGAATGTTCTATTTTGTACAGTCTGTCACTCTGCAAGTCCAATGTGCTCTGAGCCTCTTTGAGCTTATACTTCAAGACACAGCACCTGTTCTCGCTGTCTTCAAGGTTTCCCTTGAGGTTTCGGAGCGACCTATCGATGGTTACTGGTGAATACATACTGCTGTACACAGTAGACCCTTCAGAAATTAATGGCCTGAGACTTGCCTGAAACGTCAACGGACTGCCAGAGTGCTGGATAACGTTGGATGGTGCCTTTGGAAAATGTATTTGGCCTGAAAATCCAGCACTGAATCCACTCTCTTTATCCGGATACACTCCCGAGGACACAATCACTGGCTCTTCCATTATTTTACAACGAAACAGGATTCACAACAAACACCAAATGGGTGAAACCTTTGTAAAACGCTCCCAAACACAGTACCCATTTTCAGAGAACTCAAGGCTTCCTCAGTAATACTGGGCATTTCATGCCAGAAATGTGCAGTCTGACATGCTTTTTTTATAAAAACTCCTTAATCATGAACTTTTTTTTTTGGAGGTAAATGTGTAGGAACTTGCTAACCAGGCACAGAACAGCTAATGCCCCCCTGTACAGTGCTGGCTTAATCTCCCTCTAATTCTCGTCTAATAAGTTAAGTCTCAATGGTCATGATTCTTTTTCAACTTAATAGGAACTTTAATTTTCATTCTGTCCATCAACCTTAAGATCCTAATTATACACAGAATGGAAGATTAAAGCATCAGTGCACTGTAAATAAAATGAAGTTGCATACAAGATACATTATTTTCCCGGTACCACAAATCAAGAAATAAAGATGTCAATTATGGTTACAATATTGAACCTGAGTATCTGTAAAAATGTTAACTTGATAATAAGCATATCTTGAATCTTGGAATAGCTTTGCATGATCTGTTAGTATCAACATATTTGTTAAATTATTATCTAACTTACAGTCATAAAAATGAAGCAATGCAGAGCAATAGCTCTCGTATTTCATTTTGCTGTATTTGAGGCAGATGTAATTGAATTTTGTTCAGTGCATTGGGCATCGATGATGGATTTGTAATATTAGATTGTGTGTAAGTTCCCGTTGCTTTGACCAAATGTGTTAGAATCCTTTGTTAGAGTTTTAGACTAGCTAGCTAGCTAGGGGACTAAATGTGCAGCTGACCTGTCAACAAAGTGAGAAATTGCTCCCTGAAATGGGCAAAGATGATATTGATTAAACTCAAGAAACTTCACAGCAAGTTGATGAAAAATGACATTTAAAAACTTGCTTTCTTGATGGCATCTCAGAAATGAAATGAAGAACACCTGTAACATGGGAGATTGCATGGTTTTAAAACTAAAATAGATGCATGTCCTTAATTTTGTTTAGATTTCTTGTTTAAACTAATGTTTCTGTGATAGCTTTCTAGTTATTATCAATAAAGTCCAATTTTTCTGTGTAACACCTTCCAATGTCATGAATTGACATAGTTTTTGACTGAGTTCAGATAAGAACGAAGTGTCAGGGACCTTATGAAGTCGTATAAACATGTATATATATTTGTATCCAAAGTCAGCCAGTGTTATTTTATTGCTACCCAAAAACAAGTGCGCCAAACCCTTTTATGGATTGCTAATGATTTCTCTCTGTTTGTCCTGGCTCTTCGGCGGGGTGCTAATTTAGCCTTGTTTGACCAGTGTTACAAAGTCCCCGTCCAATATTTCCCTTGGGCTTTTGAAGAACGCAGACATTGGGGTTTGGTCAAATGATAATAAGTCGTGTAAATATGAAGAAGGAAGCTCAATGCCTGGCAGGGCAAATAAACAGACTTCAAAAGTCTCTCTCTGTGATATTGAGCCGCGCGACTTGAGGATTGGGTGTCATAGCTTTAAGTCCCAAAGACTGTTATGTAATGGGTGACATAATCCTCTAGCTCCGAGTACTTGCATGAAATCTAGTGCAAGGTGAAAGGCAATCTTTAATATTGCAAAATTAATATTTTTTGGGGTCTCGATACTAGTATATGCTTGCTGGGATTGTTTGGTTGTGATCGGCACTCACTGAGAGGGTGGAGTTTTCTGTCTTTCGAACTCTTTCCGAGTTTATAACTTAACAACTCAATGAAGATGCATTGAAGCTCAGTGAAATCGCAAGTTTAAAGCATGCAATATATTGCTAGGTAATTGTAGTTCAGATTTTGTTGCACATTAGAATCTTGCTGTAAATAATGCACAATTCATAAAAAGGCATGTGTCACCTTTACGGTAGGTTAATGCATGCATCAACTTAAGCAGAATTATCTTGATGAACTTGAATGTCTGATATAGGCATTCAGTGCACATGCATCGACAAGCTAAATTTTTAATTTAAAAAAAAAAGCAATTTAAAGTGTACAGAAACAGACTGTGTTCAGAATGCCAGCCATGCAGACTCTACATGTACCGGTGTATATTTTGCATGTTAATTAGTTTAAATGCAAAGCACTACACTTATTGACTGTGCAAATATTTATTACATGTATATCTCTATATCTCAATCAAAGTTTTATACATAAATGTTAAATTGTAAAAAGCAATTTTTAAAGTAAGAGATTTACGAAACTCAGAGACTGATAGGATTATAGCCTGTACTTGAATGTAATTATGGCTATACGCTGGATCCTTTTGGCTTTACTGAAGGATTAGAGTAAAAAGGAAAGTTCTGCTTTTCACGATTGCAGATTAAATACGGTTATAAATGAAAAATCCAATAAACGTGACCTCATCTGGTCATGATCTGTGTGTAACTGTTCAGTGCAGATGCCATAATGCAATAAAGATACCTGTACAAATCAAGGGACCTTGTTAGATTTTTGATGTGTATAGGTTCATATCTATTCAGAAATTTATTAATTATGATGTTAATAGGAAACGTTTTTTAAAATGTCAAGGTTATTGTACAAAAGGTCATGGTCATTGTACAAAAGGTCAAAGTCATTGGCAAAATAAAAACCAGGTCAAAATGCAAAAAAAAAATTTCATACAACCTTTATTTTTAAACAACATAACACTATCAGTAAATATAAAGTACCTGGTATATGTATGTATATGAATATATCAAAATATGTGAAATGCCATTGAAATGATCTAAAATTTTCTTTAAAGTGCAAATCAATTAAGTCCCACTGTACTTTTACAGCATATCTCACCAATACTTAGAGAGACTGTCTTGCTATCATATATCTCCACTTATAGGCCTCTCCATTCTATACACAATCTCTGAGAGCCAAATATTGATCTCTTTGAACATGAAATCCACACCAGATTGGGGATTTTGTCTTTCCCCTCTCTATATACACATACAAATATATGCTGCTTTACCAACTTTCCCCTCTATCATCTCGGCCGAATACCGGACAAACACATCAATGATACAAATAGGACAGATTTCTGATTAATACCAATCGATTGGAGGCCATTGATAGAAGTACAGTGTATTGCAAATTGAGTTAAATGCCAATTGGTACTTTAATTATACAGTGATTTATCTTTCCTTTTCAATTTAGTTTAGTGTACAGAAGGTTGTAGGGATTACTGGCCAGACAAGTACCTGATAATTAATTCAAGTTTAATTAGCTTCACTGGCAGAAAACAAATGTACTTGAATGTAATGCTTTTGTTCAACAACCTTGCACTCACTATGTGGCCATCCAATTATAAACAGTACTAATAAAGGGTACTAGCTAGACTAAGTATGAATTTAGGGTTAAAAGTTAATTCATTTGAATTCAATCTCCGACATGCATTGTGCTTTTCATATGCATCTGAATCCAACAATGATAAAATCATATACGTGGTTATGATAATTTTCTGCATTTGGTGTGAATTGTTGCTTATTTATTATTTAAATATATACAATGCTCCTCTTTGTCTTTCTGTCAAAGCCTTTGATTTTAATACCTTTTAATTCAATATTTTTACTCTTGAAATTGTGTCATCATCATCATCATCATCACAAATCTTTTTGTAAATAATATATGCACTTTTTTCTTAACAATTATTTTGGCAAGGCAAGATATTTAGAGGAAAAATGAAACATAATGAATTTTTTGTGTCAAATCTGATCCAAACATCAAGTAAAAGTATGTTGTTGCATATCCACAGTGTTATGCACAGTGTAAAACCACTCAGAGGAGCTGTTGAAGAGTTCTGTGTATTTCAGTTATTCCTCGCTAGTTTACCCAATGTTTGACTTTAAGCATTGAATTAATTTTAACTTATATGACATTAATGGTCCTGGATTAACACTAGACTTGCAATATCCTTCCAAATTAGGAGTCTGTATTGTTTAATCTGGCCTGACCTTTTAGGGGTTTTTTGCTGGGTATAAACTCAATATTTGGAAGTTGATCTGATTAAAATGACTGGCTTATCAATCCATGCCATTGTTGGTGGGATCAAACTCACCGCGTAAAACATTTCACTTGGCCGAAAAAAGAAAACTTGCACTCATGGGTTTTGGGCTGACATGGAACTCTGAGGAGCAGCTATCAAACCGTCTTTATCATCCCATTAATACGTCTTCATGTATGCTAAACATTTCATTATGATAGTGTTTATTTTCTCTTCTGAATGCTAAGATGTTTTGGTAATTTTAAGATTACTTTAGATGAGAACCTGCCACACAAACTTCCCTATAAATTTAGTATTACCAGAAATTAAATTGTTCCCTTATCATAGTATATTCAACTTTCACTTGCAAATTTATGTCTTAAAAAAATGAAGTTAATATGTCCAATTATGCTTTCAATGTGATCAGCAAATCACAAGTTAGTAATATGATTTCATGTTAAAAATGTGCTAAAATAATTAAATTGGTATAATAAACTGAGTAAGAGTAAACCATAATTTTTCATGTCAAATATGCTAAGCTCGCTCTCTCTCTCTCTCTCTCTCTCTCTCTCTCTCTCTCTCTCTCTTGGTGTTTCTCTCTCTCTCTCTCTCTCTCTCTCTCTCTCTCTCTCTTGTTCTCTCTCTCTAACAATCGCCTGCTTCTGCAGACTATCACAAATACTTAAAACCTTTCTGACAAAGAGATAATTTGAACTGGAGACAACAGTATCAAAGATTAAGCAGTCAGTTGTTGACACAGCCCTGAGATTATTTAGATTTCATTTAATGCTCAAATCCCGTGGTAAAACATTCCTGTATACCACTAAAGAGACCAAATTATGAATGAAAACATTTTAGCCCATTTCAGACGGTAATTTGCCATGATGATATGAGACTGATTGTAGATCAATAAAACACTGTCTCTTTGCTACAATTTCTCTCCATTTGGTGTCTGCTTTTAAAGATTTGATTTTCATGAGGATGTCAATTTTTAGATGGAAGATTTTGTTAATGAGGTGCGTTTTTTTTTAAGGGAAGTTCTCACAACTTTTTTCAAGTTGATTGAGGTGAAATATAAAGCTCCCATAGTGCTTTTAAGACTTGGTGATATCCCAGTCAGATTGTGTTGTATGGAAATTCTAATGAGCATGCTGAGAAGTTGAATTTGACAGTTAAATGCTAAACTTTAACTTTTCAATGCAGTTCCTTAAGGCCAGTCCATCATTATGATATCATCTTTCCTGAAAAGGATTGGGTTATTTTTTCATTCATGTTTTTCGAGCTTTTAAAATTACCTGTATTCCCAATTGACAAGGAATTTTATGGTTTGTTGAAAACTGCATTACGGTAATATGAATTCACTATACAGACAGATATGTTTACTTTTAATATTACCATTTGAATCAGATGCATCCATTCTAATTGAGGAACCTTAAATTCGCTCATGCGGCTGTCGATCTGTCCACTAATTTTACCAATGAAGAGCTAATGCAGGTCTCTCTAAGAGGTACCATGTGTTAGAAACCTCAATCTTTATTTACCACTCCATTAACTGGTATATGATCATTTTAGTTTTTTGCAATTTTTCCTACTAATAGTGTGTTTTTACTGGTACGGTACTTTGAAGTAAAAGGTTTTCCAAACATATAAACAGATATTGCTTATTTATTGAAGCTTTTTTTCCACAAATAATCTATTTAATCCCCAAAATACGAAACAGGTGGTTTGATGCTTGTAAATTTTATTTCACTTGCAGGTATATAATAGTTGTCCCAGATTTTAATTGTGTCAAACTTTCCAGGTATCCGAGCTATGTGTAAGTTTTAGGTGTCTGACGGAGGTATTTGTCAAAGAAATTCAAATACGACACCCTATTTAATCGGAATACTTGACCTGCAAGCGTATTATGACTAGTTTGTTTTTTGACATTTATACCTTAAGATGCATACAAGATAGATATATTATGGGTGGAGAAATTTGTATGAATGACCTTGACATTTTTCACTTTCATGAAAATGTATATATTTTGTCTTGAAGAAATATTAAGAGGCATTTTAACTACTCTATTGGTAGCTAGATTTTAAGCAAATATAAGTTAATAATCTACTTATTTTTTGATAGTATGTGATTTTAAATGTAAATACAGTATACACCAAAAGAACTATTAATTATTCTAAAGCTGTTTAATCTGTGAACTTAATTTGAATACCATATGGTTTAAGAAGGCTCAATGGCCCTGGCCATTTTTAGACTATATTGATCTTCTTCAGAAGAAGAGCTCAATATAATTATAAAATATTAGAAAATACTCAAATTTAAAGCTATTATATATGGCTTTTTTCTTTTATAAACAAAAAAAAAAATAAAAGTTTATAGCTTAAGACATTATTTTCTAAAACTTAAAGGTAGATCTGATGGTTTATTTGTTGACCACCCAGACTCTTTAAGTGCAGACACTGTTTAGGGGGGAAAAGGGGGGGGGGGTTGTTGTGTAAATAAATATGTGAAAGGGATACCATCCAATAATATTTTGTGTTTGAAAAGAATGTGAAATTCATCTTTTGATGCTATTTACTGATAAGAAAATTTTAATATCAATTTCATATTTTCCTTTTCTGAATGTAACTCAAAGCCCCACGCAGGTAATGTTCTTATCATATATCACAGCATTAACCTTATTTAAATATTTTTATAGAAAAAAAGAAGAAATGTGAAAAAACCAATTTTTATTTATAAATGAGAATTTAAGATATGCTAAAGCAATGTGAAAAAACATGAACAATTAACCAACTTTGAAATACATTTTAAAGTGCCCAGGGACTGAAATTTAAGTTCCATTAAACTTGTATGACTGATATACATAAACCGGTAATTCTAATTTTTACAAATTAAATTTAAAAAACTATGATCAGTGAAAATCAATCTTATAGTTAATTATTTCATTTCAATTCATTGATGAAAGGTTCTGCAACTTTCTTTTTTGAATACAATAATTAAGATCATAAGCCAATCTTATCAAGTATACATGTACCTGTATTTTTAATGTTTATTAATTGTTACAGCATTAAATGAAAGTTGCACACCTTAAAAAAAAAGATTAAAATGAAATTGATTAAAAACCTAGATGGTGTTAACAAAATATGGAGAAAGCAGTATATAATCATAATAAATGTACTAAGAATTACAGACTGTGATGAAAACAGAGATGCAAGATTAATTTGTTTCTCGGCACGATTCATAAATCACTTTTATTTATTTGTAGATGAAAGGGAAGACATTCAGAAAAGGTCGTTTACCAAGTGGATAAATTCACAACTGTCAAAGGTGAGGCTAAAAACCTCAAAGTCAAATTCAGACATTACAAGAAGCACTTGAGGTTGTAAGAATGAATTATGACAAATTTTATATTATTTATAATTCTGGACGGTGGCAGCAAGTACAGTATATTTTCTAATATAGGTAACTGTCATTATTTTGATGAATTATATCGGACTACCTTGTAATATTAGAAGTGGTACGTGAAATGAAGATTTACAATCTTGGTTTAATTTAAAAAATGAATGGAGAAATAGGAAGACAATGGTTGAAATTTACTTTCAGCAATTGTATTTTTAATTAGACAAATCTAGTTTGCTATATATAGGGAACAAATTGAGACAAAGCTATTGGATGGCTGAAGAATTCTAAAGATTATCAAGCTGCGAATAATTAAGTCAACTAAAACTTCCACATATCGGACCTTTGCAATCTTTATAAGGCTAATTAAGATCTCATCTGAAAGATTTCTATTGCATAATGCATATACGAACGTCTATAAATATCTTCAGATATTCCCATTGGAATCATATTGCGCCTGGCTTATTCAGGAACCAATCAATCAATTTTATTCTCTGAAATTATTTATGGTTTTTGTGATTTTTAAATGATTTTCACACCAATAAATATTAAAATCAATTTTAATTTAGGCTTCTCTTTGATTGTGGCAATTCATCTGCATCAGTGGTGTTTTAGTGTGTGAAATATTACAGCACTGCTTCACAGATGAAATGCATTGAATATTTGTAATACTTATTTATTACTGTTTCCAAATTGTATCAGACTTAAAAAAGTTCAGAGCTGTTTGCATTAAAGCTTAATGATCCAATTTCAACTCTATACATTTATATCTTTAAGATATAATAGGAACATGAAAGATTTAAACTAACTATTATCTGATTTAAAATGAAATATGATAGATTATTAATCTCAATTTCATAAATGCAATTGGAATAGGAAAGATATGATTCAAAATGTAATTCTTATTTTGTCCTTTATTGGGGAATGTTTAAAAGTCCATCTTACTTTGCGTTTGTCAATTTTAATTCCTTGAGCTGAGATTAAATATAACTAATGATTATAAAGTAAATTGAAGAAAAAAAATATTCATCAAAGGTGAGTCTGAATTTTGAGTCAACTTAGCAAAGGTACATGAAATTACCGGTAATCGTGCTTGCTGGGTTCATTGTACTGTAAAAGCGTCCGATTGCCGGTAAGAGAAATATCTTGTAAAACGTGTAAATTTACACATAGAGGTCACATATATGTACATTAAATATGCAGGAAATAACAAATAGGTGTAAATTTTACCTGCACTGTGCAGCGCTAATACTTTTATGGCATTCTAGGATAAAACATGCTCATGTCGCATTAAATGACAGCAGTGCACTTGTATCTATCTTCATGTTGTTAATTACTGGTAGAATAACAGCTGAAATATTTCTGTACACTTATAGTAAATTATTATTTGTTGTTAATTAGTGGGTGGTGTTTCAATGATAAACTAAGTTTGCAGAAACTAAGGAAGACTTTTAGAGGATTAGTTTGCACTAAACAATGTTTTCAAGATCAAAGTTTGATTTTTTTTCAAATCTCAGTATCCTTTACAAATTTCTTTTGCACACAACCTACAAAAGAGCATTAATTAATACATATGTAACTCGAACAACTCTTGCACATTGCTTATTGCATTAACAACAGCTACTTAATTAATGTGCATTTTTTAAAATTTCACTTCCACTTACTGTTAATAAAAGTTGTGTGTAATTATCTCTACCTAAACTCTATACATTTTGAATTAAATCATGGATACCAAATTCTGTCTACTTTTTCAGGCTGGACATTCCTTGGTAACTGATTTATTTTCCGACCTTAAAGATGGCACTCTCCTTCTGTCCTTGCTGGAGGTCCTCAGTGGCAAGGCTATGGTAAGTCAAGGTCACTCATAACTGTGAAGGTCACAGTCAATTTCTGTGTTTTTGAGACACTTCAAGTTCAAATATTAACAATTATTTGTTATCTTGAAACATATGATATTTTTTTAATGAATATCGAGCCGATATGCAATATTTCATAAAAGCAAATTTATGCTAGCAAATTCAATGGAGCCAGATTGTCAAGAAAAGTTTATGTGCCTAGTAATTGCAATTTCATGGAGTCTAACAATCAAGTGCACGTTACTGCATTAAATTACATAGAAAAATCAATATCAGCTCAACAGCAGATGTTCAATTAATAAAGGAGTTGGATGAAATTAATTGAGACAAAGTATTTGCTTTGGTCACATCAATGACAACGACAGTGACAATGCGGTGGGTGGACAGACATCATGACATGTTGGGAAAATAACAGTAAAAGTACATACCTGGGTAAAGGGTCTGAAACTTACTTGTTGACTGAAATTTACTGTTGAGTCATTAGAATTCAAAGTTGCTCAATTTTCATGGTAATTGTGGGTAGCCCTCACCAACAAATTTACATCCTCGACGAAAAATAATCATGAAAGATTTAATTTTCCTACTGAAACATCCACGAATAATATCCCTACGAATAAGCAAAAAATTCCACAACCCATGAAAATTTTCCCCCATGAAATTTTAATGATTCCACAGTAAAGGAAAGAAAATTTTTACAACTTTATTAAAAGAATGAAAAATTTAGATTAGCAGAATTTTCAGCTAATATTTGTATATGAATTCTTTTTCCTATTCTAATTAAAATGTTTTTTTTTAATTTAGTTTCTGAATTGATCTTTACTGAATGTGCATTGAAAAACTTTGGTAGTTGCTGCTGAAGTGGGTATAATCCCATTGTCAATGTTGTAGCCATTTGATCAATTCCACAATAGTAAACTCAATTGTGTATAAAAGTGATGCTATAAAAGAAGCCTTAATTAGGAAGGCATCTGAAGCAGACCACATACAATTGTGAGTGAGGTACAGGGACTCAGTTCGACTGATTACTGGAACCTCTAATACTAAAGAAAAATAATAACTGTTTTTTGTGTCTTTTTTTAACAGGGTAAAGAGAAAGGACGCATGCGAGTTCACCACATCAACAACGTCAATCGAGTTCTGGACGTGCTCGCTCAGAGCTACAATGTGAGTCATGCCATGTGTGTCCAGATATTATGTCCTCATAATTGGAATTGATGTTAAAATTGGTTTGGGGAGATTTGGGGAGATCCTGAGATAAACTGAGGGAAGTATGGTTACTTCAGATGTAAAATGTCACCATATCAACAATAATGGGACCACTTTCAGGAAACGGTTTACATGCTAAGTCAGTAGCTCTGTGGCAGGAGGTAGCAGATTAATTTCACTTAGACTCATACTGGGGCTATTTCTGAGTATCATTAAGAGCTAGATACGAGACAGTATCACATTTTTTGTAGTTGAATGGTATTGATTTTGGGTAGATTAATATCTTATGTTGCTCCTTGTTGCCATTTGTTGATGGAGAAAACGAGATTTGATATACATATTAATTCATCAATCTTTTTATGAAGTTGATAGATACCGTATATGCGCACGATTCAAATGCTTGTTGTATTCTGAAATTAGATTTATTGATTATAATTTTACTTGTATACATTTTGAAATACTTGGAAATCTCATATGCAAATCACATTTACAGAAGCAGACTAAGGGTAGAAACGGTAATGTTTAAGGACAATTTTAGTACATGGAACTATACTGGCTCTGTCTAATGCATCTCTAAGCATGTACCGTGATTTTGTAGATTAAACTGGTCAACATTAGCAGCAATGATATAGTGGACGGGAACCAGAAACTGACCCTAGGACTGGTGTGGAGCATCATCTTACACTGGCAGGTGAGTCAGGCCCCTCCCATTATATTGTTATATATAAAACGTATTACATAGAATACCATTATGATAGTGTTTCATAATCTGTAGACTGATAGTCTAAATTAATGACTCCATATAATTAAATGTCATACCCAGCATCAAAAGACATTCTGTACAGCACTGCATTTTCTAATTAAACCTCATAAACAACCATTTTCTCAAATCAGAGTGCAAATAGTGAGATTTTCATACCACACAGTTTCAGCTATGGCCTGGCTG
Source organism: Magallana ariakensis (assembly GCA_020458035.1). NCBI lineage: Eukaryota > Metazoa > Mollusca > Bivalvia > Ostreida > Ostreidae > Magallana > Magallana ariakensis. The sequence continues at coordinate 36,376,470 of CM035812.1, forward strand.
TCTGTAGGGGGTCATAGGCCATTTACCTCACTCATATCATTCAAAGAAACTTAATACTAAGTACAGCATTTTCCAAATGTCATTATTTCCTCAATTAAGAGTACTGAGATTGTGAGACTATCATACCATACAGCAACAAGTACCAAATAAACATATCTTATCTTATCTTATCTTATCTTATCTTATCTTATCTAACAAGGTCTGTCAGGACTTCACTGTATCCAAGTAGGTATTACTGTACACTGTGAGTATTTTATGTTTTGTGTCGTTGAAGGTCAAGGACGTGATGAAGGACGTGATGGATGACCTTCGACAGACCAACCTTGAGCGGACCCTGCTGACGTGGTGCCGACAGTGCACGGAGGGATATCAGGGCGTGGACATCCACAACTTCACCACCAGCTGGAGGGACGGGCTGGCCTTCAACGCGCTCCTACACCACTTCAGGTGACCCCCGTCAGAGTCTCGCATCATTATTAAATTACTGTAAACCAACTTTAATTCGTGTGCGAGAATTTTTCTTGAGGTTCGCGAGAGCCTCGTCATCGTGAATGTATCTTACTGTGAATCAGTTCTAAAAAGTCTCTTGTACATTTATTTTCAAGACAATCTACATCTTCATCGCAAAAATTAGTCGTCGCAAACCAGTTTACCTCCTGCAAATCACGAAATAAAGTTGTCCCGAATAAAAGTTGATTTACAGTAACCTCGATGGCATTAAATTAATTACCCCGCTCATATTGTCCACCTCAATGACAGTGTCTTGATTATTTGGGCTGTATGATATTTTCTTTTTTCACTGGAAGAGGAAACAATAAGACATTTGGTCAAGAGGATTTGTATTTATTTGGTAATTAAATCAAAAGGTCAAAGCTAAATGTGATTTATACAGTTCATGGTCATTCTATAAAGTGAAAGTTTAGGATACTCCAGGTTGTAAATTTGCATATACATGTATATTAATTCATTGAAAATAAATTACTTTGATGAAATCAAAGTTATATTTAAGAAAATCTAGTCATGACAGACTACCTCATGCATATTCCTCAGAAGCAAAAATCCACTCCAGTTTTATGATAACATCACTTTTAAAAGATTTATTTAATGATTCAATTTTTAAAAAATGATTTTTTTTCTACTTTCAATATTGCAGACCTCAGCTGTTCGTGTATGATGATCTGCTAAACAATGACAATGGAACCAACTTGGAGCACGCCTTCCGTATTGCTCAGGATCAGCTGAACATTGACCGACTCCTAGAACCTGAGGGTAGGAAAGAAGGAGTTCCCTCCCTTGATACTAGATGTATCAGGGCTGGGTTCAAAACTTTAGTGACTAGTCTAGCCACTTAAATGTATAGATATATAGCTCTTTTGAAAGGACCACTTGCTTCAAGGATAGGTCTAGACTTGGAAAATACAATTTTATCTTTAAGTCTGGCTGTTGAGACATAATATTTTATTTTCCAGTATAAATATATTGTAAATAATATAGTATCAAACTTAAAAGAGGTTGGGGTGCTTGAATCCTGAGATCTTTGTAAATCAATATCAGGTTGTATGCACTAAAATAGAAAATGAATTTCTGACAAAATGATGCAATATACATTACAGTAGAGCTCTACTGGTAAATCCAAGGGCTAATGTGATCGTCATACAGGTTCAATTACCAGCTTTAGATGGCTCAGTTGGTAGAACATCTGACTAGAAATTCAGGGCGTCCAGTCTGGGTTAGAATCCTGGTCTGGTCTGTCATTATTTCTCCCATCCTGTTACAAATATCATCATCCAAAATGACAGCTTGGAATTGCCTCTGTCTATTTGCTAGTAGATCTGAAGACACAAAGAATACTGTGGAATCATTTTAAAAATTCGTGGGGGCCAATTTTCGTGGATTGCTGAAATTTTATAGGTTCGTAGGGATGTTAAATTTCGTGTACTTTCTTATACCTACATAAGGAAATATGACTTTATAACCCTAATTTATTAATTCATGGAGGATGTTAATTCCTGGTTGAGAAGTACCCACGAATTACACAAAAATTGGGCCACCATGAAATATAATGATTCCACAGTATCTGAATGTTACCTACCAAGCATTTATCAATATTGTTCAGTACAAATGAACAAGGTGCAGAAAATCTGCAATGTAATTAGCTATTCATTCTGTCAGATGAAGTGGATGAGTAAATTGGTTTTAGGCTGTTTCTGTCTCGACATATGTTAATGCATGCATCAGTCACAGTTTTGCCAGTTCATAAAAGCAGTACACATTAGCCTACTCCAAATATAGTCCTAGAATATGTATTGATATGGGAATTTTTTTTTATTTGTTCTTTGCTTTGATTTTATATTGGGAAAAGGGATGTTAGGGAAGCATCAACATAATGTACAGACCATTATAATATTGATATTTTAACATTAATTTGATATTTGATTTATTACAAAAGAAAATCTATAGTCATTGCTTTCATTCTGTATTAATAAAATATTTTTTTCATTGATTGACTGTTTGGAATGATGCCGACAATGTTGTGTTGTAGATGTCAATGTGAAGACTCCAGATAAGAAGTCCATTATGATGTACCTGATGTGTTTCTTCCAAGTCCTCCCCCACTCAAACATCCCCACCCCCAGCGATGACCTACCCCCCTCCACACCCTCATCGGCTACAGATAACCGCAACTTCCAATTCACTGACCACAACAGTAACAAAGAGGTGAGTCCGAAGGGAATGCTGGGAAATGGGCTTCAAACCCCAAAGGGAAAGCTGGGAAATGGGCATCATGCCCTTAAGAGAATAATGGGAAATGGGCATCACACTCTGATGGGGAAACTAGGAAATGGGCTTCAGACAGGTACTGTCAAATGAGCTTTAGATGCTGGAAATTGAATGGGCTTCAGCCCTGAAAATCAGCATGGAAAGCTTTGTGAATAAAAATAAGATTATGTTCAGGTTCCCACTTAGGTTTTGTCATTAAAACAGTTTAATGAAAAATAGTTCAGCTTAATTGAAAGTTGGCCACAACTGCTCAACACTTTTCCATCAAAAAGCTAACTGAAAAGTGCAGCAAACGTTAGAAAAGGGTCGTATTCAGTTAATGCACTATATTTTATAGAATTTTTTATGTAATCAAGTAGATTTACTCTCTTTGTCACAATAACTTGCAAAATTATACAAATTCTTTTGATCTCTACAATTCTACTGGATAACTGTAAAAGACATTTAACTGTTGAATAGAAATTGAAAACTGATAAACATCGAACTTTTAAATGGCTAGTACCGGGTATATTTTCAGTTGACTGTCATTGTTGTTTAAAAAATTGAAATAACACCTGTTTTAAGCTGATTTATTATGTGTACAGTTCCTTAAATACCCCTCACTGCTGATAAAGATCTAGATCACTTAAACACATTATTACTGAATAGCATTAGGTTTCCCATTGCCAGGAGGACTGGGAGAGTTATCTCCCTGAAAAGCACACTTTTATTGATTGACATAAATATTTTGGGAGAGAGGCAGATACCCTTAAATCAAAAATAAAAATATGAAAAGTATATTGACTTTATGCAACATATAGATTTTATTAAATTACTTTCATGGGAATATTGTGATTTAAAAAAAAAATTTTAAATGCTGAGATGTTCCCCAATGTTTTCTGCAGATTTATTGCCCTTCGATAACGCTCTTCTGTTTTGGAGATAATATTGTTTTGTTGATAAAGTTTTGACGAGGGCATGACATTTCGGTTGTAGGCTAGTAGTCTTCTTTTTGTTCTGTTTTGTGACATCTTGGAATTAACAAAAACAAATATGCAGTAAGTAATACTGATATAAGTAACTATAAACAATCTTCAAGAAAAGCCTGTTATACTTATACAGTGACCTAAAAATCGAATGTGGGGCGTTTATAGATGATACGGAATGCACTGTGCACATGCTTTCTTCAACCTTCGTAAAGAAATAATTATATTGTTAATGAAGATGATATGATGCTGTATGAGAAAAGGACTGTTGTAAACGCTCCATTACCACTGTTTTCATTGACAGAAGTGATGTGAAAAATTGCATGTATGACACAGGTCATTCTTATATTGATTTAATAGCTACTATGACCTGGGACTGTGCTGTATGGAAATAAGGCAGTGTTGTTTCGAACTCAGTTTTGAAGCAGAGATGATTTCATGAAGGAAAATTTGAACGTTATATTTTTTCATGCATTTCGTTAAAACTGGTTTTATATTTATTTAAAAATAATAAATCTCAATCTGAAATGTTTAAAAGAATTGGAGAATGACAATTTGAGCACAGCAAATTTTGAGTAAAATGATAAATGGCTAAAGCTGTTTGTTTAGAATTCTTACCTTCATTTAATATTTGGGTTGTTGTTTTATTGCCTGTGATGTTTTAAAGATACTTAGTATATGAACTCAAAACAATAATATGAATTCATAAAAAATATGTAAACAACATGAACAACCTGATTAGGTTTGACATCAAAAATGGTATTAAATAAATAATATTTATTGATTGATATACTAGCTATAACAGCTTTATAAATCCATAAAAAGGTAATGAAAGTTTTGATTCTCTGCCATGTAAAGTTCAGAACAGTTGTAGAATTAAAGGACAATACCCTTTTTGATCTCATTAGTAAAACAATGATACCATGCATATAGGAATGGACAATTTTTCTTTTGTTTTGCTTTTTAAAGATTTTTTCCCATATACATTTACTGCTAACATTAAAGCTTTAGATCTATTAATCAGCATAAAAAATTGACCCAAGTTGTTATTAAATTCCCATTCTTTCCCCATTAGACCAGTGATCAACTTTTAAAAGATATTTATTGTTATGGAAAAATCTACAGCAGGTGATAAATTGCAGTTTAATTTATACATTGTAACAGAATTTGGAAGTTGATTGAATGATTTCAATGCCTTGTGATTTTTTCATGTGTGTGTTTAGAACTCTGTTTGGGATCTAATGTTCGTAACTCAGGCACTGGGCTATCAGCAAAGTCAATAATCTAACAGCTGTAGCTTTAATGGAGAAAGCATAAGGAACTCGGCAAAGAATATAATTAGGGTCCATTGTTATCGTGATGTAACCGCTAAAATTGAATGATCAGCCAAATCTTTTTCCAAACACTCACAGAAGGCAAAACGATTGTAGCTTTGCAGGCATATTGTTTTAATAAGGGGGAGTTTAATTTTTTTGCTTGCTTGTTCAATGACTCATTCAATACCAATAACCAAAAGTGGTTTCTCAGCTAAGTCCATAATGAGAGAGATTTAAAAGAAAGAGCTTATTCCTCTATTACGTACCTTTTAATTCCAGCAGGAGTCAGTGTTATGGACTTTAAGGCGACGTTGATGTAATGTTTTCAATTTTTTCATATTTAATACATTTTCATAACTTGCATCATATATGGCTTGGTATTTTAAAACCGTTCTTTGATTTTGCTCTCACTGGATTGATACTATTGAGTTCTGATGTGTTGAATCAATGCTATGCAAATATTGGGCTCAATATGGAGATCGAGGGAAAAACTTGAGAATGTTTGGTGAGTCAAGGCGAGCATTGTTTTGCTGTAGTGTAACCACATCTGCATCTGTTGGAGTTTTTCAAAGAATGCATGCGAAAGGGTAAATGTAAAGTTAAAGGTTATTTTCAGAGTTCAAGGTCAAATTAATCATTTAAATATATGTGTCTGCCATACTTAGGGGCAAAAAATATAGGGCATGTAAATTTAAGTATGTAATTCAAGGGAACCCTTGAGGTATTGTCACTATCTTAAATGGAAATCCATATCGGAACGGCCACTAGGAATTCACTGTAAGTGCCGCCGCAAACACCACTGAAAAAAATTATTTGAATTCTGGGATTGCCACCAAGCATAATTCCTTAGCATTGCCATGATTGCCAGTATTATAGAATTTCATTTTTGTTTTTATCTTTACAGAACTTTCAAAAAATTATATCACATGGGGGGTACCAGTATTCTGTGTTAGAATATATTATACCGGTATTACTAACAGAATTTATTCCATGGTGAATTGCTCAGATTACTGACTTATACTATTGGGTCTCTGGATCTGATAACTGTCTTATTGAGTCTCCAGTTTTCGTGTACTTTTTGTTGTTGTTAATCTCAATGAATGCATTGACAGATGATATTATAATTATCCTGAGTGTCGGAGTGCTCTCCGCTGTCAAGTTACGAAAAACCCTTTACACAAATTTTTCTTTCTTTTCATTTTTTGTTGATTTCTTAATATATCCCTGAACTGAATTCATTTCACTGTAATGTTTTGATGGTGAATTTCAACAGTATCAGATTTCTTTCAACGGCATATGACCCTATTAGTAAAAACTTGATGTGTACTTGAGTTAATGCATTAGACATCTGTAATGATAATGGGCAGATCTATATCTCCGGCAGAAATTTAAAAAAAAAATTGTTCCTGGTAGAAATTTGATTCAAGCATGTAACGAGTCATTTTGTCTATTTATTTTCTTTGTGTTGCGAGAATGTTTTAATTAAAGACTATGGATTGAAAATTATTCTCTCTATTCAATACTTACAGGGTATCATAAATCAAATTACCTTTTGAAAATTATGAATTATTATATTCAACATACTTTTAATACTTCTGATTTTTTGGATTTTTTAGGGCCTTCTTGTAATTATAGTTTGCAGGGTTTATATAGCCTCAAGTGTCTGGAATGAGTTTGTGAATTCCATTCATTCTGGAAGAATTGGGAGATACAAACATCAAAGGCAAAATAAACACAGTCATGCGATTCTTTGTTTTACCAATTACATAAAACACAGATACATACGGTACACACTATTGGATGCAGGTACTGTAAGAAGTAAACATGTGAAGTCAAGGTTTTAGGAAACTTGACAAATTTTAAAAATCTCTCTCTCTCTCTCTCTCTCTCTCTCTCTCTCTCCTGGCAATACTGATGTTGTAGAGTCAGCCAGAGTATTGACCCCTTCAGGATTATTTTATGGGTAAACATTTGTTTTGAGACACTGCAGCATACTATAAACTATCTGGCCACTGCCCCCTCCCCCTCTCCACAACATCTCATTAATGAGAATACATACACAGGTATTTTGGATGCTGATGGAACTTGTAATCTTGATTGCCTTTCATCAAAGCTTACACGCATTAGCCATTTTTTAATTATTGTCAAGTTCATGTGCCAACAACAAAGCATTATAAAAAATGTTTCAGAGGTGTAACAGGTATAGTTTAATTTGTTTACGTCTTCATATAATGGGGTTCTGTTTGTGAGCTGCCTGCTTTTTGTGCGAGTTGAAGGTCATTACATGTACTATCATTTAATTGACTTTTGAGTACTGGATTTTGGTTGAGGTCAAGGTCATTTCAGAAAAGGGCTTTCCGCTTATAATGGATAAAAATGACTATGGCATGTAGTATACTAAATGATTGTTTACATATATACACTGTAATTGTTTTGTTTACATATATACACTGTAATTTAAGCACGGATTGGAACAGTCAATTTTGGAAATATACCTGTTGGCGGGTCCATATTCACCAGTACACAATATGATTATGTAATACATTTTACACCTCGTTTTCCATATTCAATGAATGAAGGCATGCGGCCAACGTGAACTTTTCGGGTTGATAGTTGACTTTTGTTAGAAGATACCCAGAGAATGTATACAAACATTTAATAATGATCCCCTACGTGCCAGAGCGCTCATTGTGAAACTCGAAAAGCCTTGAATAACGTCGACTGATAATTCGGTGCTGAGCAAAAGTATGATAAACAGAAGATAATTTATACAGTGAGAAGCTAGAGGAAAAGAAAGGTTGGAAGAAATTGTGTTTTCTTCTGTATAGCCATGCAGAGAGAAGATAAAAAATAAAAGAAGGCAGTCGGTTTGAGTTCAGCATTTGGATCAGTAGGTATTTAGTTCAAAGGAAGTGTATCGGGATTTCTGTGTCGAATATGTTTCCGTCGGAACTTAAAGGTGAAATATTACAGAGCCCCCGTGAACATTCGTATTGAAATGTTACGAGAGCTTGTGTACACTTCTGTTTGCGTTTGGATATAGGTGCAACGCTGCCTTCATTCTTTGGAGAAAACCAGGATAAGATTTGAGTGAGCCATTTAAGCCCCCTTTTTGACAGGTAATTGGCTTTAAATTTGTGGAACTTTGGGGTATTGGTTTTCTGTAATGCTTCAAGAATTCAGCAAAATCCTCGGCATACTTTAGCTTGTAGGGACTAAGGGACCAATGCAACCAAAACTTGCATGAAGCTGACGGGAATTTTATTGAATTAGTTGATTTTTTTTTTTTTTAAAGTTCTTGAAAGAATAGGGCTCTCGAGTTAGCTTTGACAATTTGATGTCAGATTGACTGCTTGCTGTGTCAGCTAGCCAATATAGAGCTACCTCCATTGAAGATTGTATCTACCATAGGTCAGTAGAAGGAATTTGGTGAATAGGTGTGATAGATAGAGATCTCTGAAAGCAAATTGAGGCACTCGATAGTTGGGAAACTTATAGGATGCGGAATTTAGAGGGACTACATGTAGTTAATGCAATATTTTAAGATAATTTGAACTTGCTATTATCAAGTTGTGCTTGAAACATCATGTATTTAAAAAAAAATGAAATTGACATTGAGTATTGCAAATATTGAATGTATCAGTTTCCAAATAAAAAAGGTGTTTACTCATATGTTGTGTATGATAAACTTGTCTCGCTGTATTTTTTTTATGATAAAAAGACAAGTAAGAGCTGCAGGTGTAAACTGAGAGAATGTAGGCTTATTATCTAAGAATATATGCATTCAAACCATTTACTAATTAAGATTTGATTGATTAAATAAGTTATTACAAAGCCAATACTATATGACAGTATGATCAAATATGATGAAATTGCTATCAACTTGCCTAAATAATAACCACTTAATTGTCCTAGATGTTAATATTGATGAAACGGATGAGATATAAAAGACAGGGTATTATATGTTTAGAATAAACGGTGAATGAGCAATGCACTTCCTGTAATGGAACCTGATATCATTGGTGTAAACGGATTTCACAGGTGATGGAGAGAGATTATGTAACCCAGCAGGCAGATCTGTAGTGTGTGTGCGTGATCACCATATTCACTTATTTTACTGCCCAGCCAGGGCACTTACTTAAAGATTTGTGAAAAGTACTTTGCTGTCATGCATTGGTCTATTAAGAGGGCTGCATGACCGTGGCCATGTTTAGAATATATTTATCTCCTTTAGAAGAAGAGCTCTGTTTATAAAGATATTATAGCCAGGACATTTAGCTAAGTTATTAAAAGGAATTTTTCTTTACAATTCTTAACAATTTAGTTAATGTCTTAAAAGATCATATCTTAATTTTAAGGGGAACTGATGGTAACTTTGTTGACCATCCAGCCTGATGATTAAATGATTTTTTAGTTTTGTGTGATTGAAGGCAAAGGATGCAAATATGTCTTAAGAAATTATTTTTTTGCAGACTGAAAACAAATTTATTTGGGTGACAATTATCGATAAGTTATTTATTGGTGAGTTTGGTAATTGTTTCATGTCTAGAGAATTCTGACTAGAAATGTTGTTCATTTGCTGTACAGTAGAAGAATTTTGAAATATTCAAGAGAACTTTTCCTTCCCCATTGTTTTGCCATTATGTGTATTAATTCCACATCTGATGTTCATAAGCTGGTGACGAAGTCTAACCATTATTCTCATACTTAGTTGTCTCATGCATTTAGAATAAGCAGAGTTATTTAGTATAAATGTCAAAAGTTGAAAATGTCTTCATGAGTAATCTTGATTCTGTATTTTGCACAGTACCAGATGTGTCCACTTTTATAGGAAACAGAGAGAGAGAGAGAGAGAGAGAGAGAGAGAGAGAGAGAGAGAGCCCCTTTAGTGGCCTTCCTTCCCAGATTACAAACTTACACATTTAGTCCTTAATCTCAGTAATGTGGTCAAGTTTATGCTACAAACATTTCTTGCATATTCCTCCTCTAGTATTTCTTTGAGAGGGGGGGGGGACCATATGTTGCAATGAGTTCCACTATGACTTGACTGCATGGAGTTGTTTCTTGCACTTGTTTTGATTACAATCAATTTTGCATAATTCATGAAAGTTATGTTGGCAAATTCTTCACTTGGATATTGTCTGTTGTTAATTTGGCTATAATCCCTATTTTGTATTCCTTTCCATTGAACAGAAGAGGTATATTAAGTATAAAGTAACACCGACAAATCAACTTCAAAGTTAAAAATTGCGGCTTTAGAGGAATTGAAAAGCAAAATAAGAATGACCTTGAAATGTTTCACAATTTAACATGAAGTTCTATAGCATCATGCAAGCATTTTGATAAAAGTTTTTAAAATACTCTGCCATTGATTTAGTTGCTCTTGTATGCTGTTTTTCGAAAAATAATGTGTTGTATTTAGTACAACCTCCTGTGGGATTTCTTTAAATGCATCTGCAAATAAGATTTTCTCCAAGATCTGTTATCGGAAAACTTGATTGTATTTAAACTCTTCCTCTTTGGATGAGGCAGTTATCAATATTTTTTGTTGGCAACTAGAGCCTAAATGTACATGTATTCATGCAGGTAAAGAATTACTGGTAAACTGTTCAGACCTGCAGCTTGGGGAGGTTGCAATTGGTAGGGGTTTTTAAAGTTGAAGTTATTTCACATGCAAAGGGAGAATAAAATTCTGGTTGTTGAGGACACAAATTGAAGAACAACCAGACCAAATTATTCCTTCAGATACTTTTACTGCATGTGGACTACCTGTCAAAAAGACAAAATGTCATGTAATTTAGTGAGTTTAAGTCTGTTTGTGATCTTAAGCCATTTTGTTCATTAATAATCTATTACAATTTCATTGTTCATTAGTCTTGTCAATCAGTTTGTTGTGTAGTCAGTTGGTTATCAAGTCAAAATCAATTAAATGACAATATCGTAACGGCTTATGTATTGGCCAACTTTTCCCATGCAAAGACAGCAGCTAGAGATACTAAGAATTCTATGTATCTTTGGCATGACTACATGTATTAATTATTTTTAAGTTGCTTTAGCAGACGTGAGGACTTTGTGAAGAAAGGGGATTGATCTAACAGAGATTTTTTTTTCATTCAAGTTGATTTTGCATAATTCATCAAAGTTGTCGGCATTTGTTAATTGGTTCTTGTCTGTGATGGAATCTTGGAGCCTGAACAAAATAAAGGGTGTTTTCTTCTCTGATCTTCTGATTGGATGCTTATATTAATTTGACTGTCTTTTAGTACATGTAAGTACAAGTGTCTGCTTTGAAAGGGATTACAATGGCCTTTTTAGGTTTTTTTTTAAAGATACTGGAATGAATTTTAAAGGAAAAATGAATTTTTCAAATTTAAGTACAGTATTAATACTTATTAGAGAAAATGTTCAAGCAGTCAAAAACTGGTTGTGATGTCTACCATAATTCAATCCATCTAAGATATGGTGTCGAATAAGTTCTAGCAGAGGTGACCGATCTTTGGAGTGATCTTGCAGCTCAATTTGAATTTATGAAATCTGGCCAAGAATTGCTTTTAATCTTTTCATTAGTTAAAGCTGACAATTTTCAGAAGAATTTTATCCTCATTTCACTTCTATAATCCACTTCAGAACAGAGAGAAGTCCTAACATCTCTGCCAAGTTCTGCACTTTGGAGTTCTTGGGATGAATATGATCTAAACGATTCTCTGTAGATATTCAAAGTATTTATTTTTCTACTGGTTTATATTATAGCAGAAATTTGTTTCCAATTAAGCAGAAATGTTAAGCAGGTTTCTTGTTGGAAGTTTAAGGGTTTGTCAAAGGTTTGAAAATCAACTTTTACATAAAAGAGTCTTTTACCAATTTATATTATGAATGTAATTATGTGAGCGTTTATTTTTTAATTTAAAAAAACCGTAATTGTGAGCCGGCCTTTTAAAAAAAAAATTAAAACATTGAAAACTTTGAAAAAGTTCTAAGAAATATCACATAAGGTTATTCTTTCTGCTTAGAGTTAATGTCTCTATATAGTTCCATGCAAGTAATCTTGATCAAGACTGAAAAAATGCAGAATCCAGTTGATTAGATAATTTTTTTTTGCATGTTTTCTCTCTCTCTGTGTCTCTCTCTCTCTCTCTCTCTCTCTCTCTCCACCTTCTCTGGGTAGTGGTAGTTCATAAACACATTGATAACATTTGAGGAGAGGAAATTGTAGAGATATGGACTCGGGCCTCGGAGAGACACAGCATGCCTTAACTGCTTGATGACACACTAGTATCCTGTTCTTATAAGAGCATTCACTGTATCAGAAAAAAACTAACTGTTGTTTAGCAGATAGAATAAAGATCCGATTTCACAGCAGGTACGAACAACACAGGTAAAACTCGTTAAGGCAGAAGCACAGGTGTATGGGGAATGTAAATGTACAGGAAATTCGTAGGAGAGTCAGAGAGAGAGAGCGCGATTGGGGTTCAGTCTGTCAACAAATCACCAAATTTAGCGGGTCAATATTTAGACAAGTCATCTAGATCAATATTAACTCTGCACTTCAGCATAGAATTTCCAAAACATGTCCTCCATGCGTTATTGAATGTCGTAAGTTTGATTTTCTCAATTAAGTCTCTCAATGGTTGGTTTTGATTTGAGTCTTCATGGCATATGTACCTCATCACTGGGGTAAGGGCATTAGTTTTCATTTGACCACAAGAAGGCTTTTGTTTGAACTTATTTACCTTTTCTCCTGAGTACATTAATTGGCTTTGGGAGAGTTTATTGGGGGAAGGATATGTTGAAGTGCTCTTGCAGGTGAACAGTACTGTACATATTTCCTCTGTGTCAATTTGATTGCCACTGCAGAGTTTGGTGAGTATTGAGTGTATTTGTGGAATATTTGTTGCCATTGTTGTACCAGTAGTAGTGGCATCCACACCAATGGGATGTTACCAAGCTTTATTACATGTACAAAAAGTCTCTTGAACTTGATATATCTACAATGATGCTAATATAACACTTACTGGCCTGAAACATAGACTTGCTATGATATATCTTATTAATAAGTTAATTTGTTGTAAAAAGATATTTCTGTAGGTAATATTCCTGGGTACTGACGATTGATGCTCTGCACTTCACACTGAGAAGGCAATGGTTAAACTTGTACATGTACTATGTCTTTAAGACCATTCAACTCTTAACATGACATGTGAACTCTGCTCTTTTCAACGGCTCCTCTCCCTAATGTTACAATTGGGAGAGAATCTGGAAGTTATAATACTTATAATAGTCTTTGATCTTCAGGGTACTTGGTATTTGTTTGGTCAACAAGGCAATAAATGATAGATAGAAAGGGGGAGAGGGTCCTGAGTATTGGGTAAGCTGAAAAAGGGTGGTGGTGTTCAGGTAGTGAAAATCTTGATGTGGGGGTGAGGTTGTCTTGTTTATTGAGGAAGATAGTGTATGGAGGTGTTTGTTGCCAAACAGTGCGTGGTGATCTTATGCAAGGATTGTTTGTTGTTTGTTGTTATTGTGAGGTGTAAGTGTTTGCAGAATGATAACTATATGACATTCAGTGGGGTTGTTTAGGTACTTAATTTGTGTTGGCAGCAGGCAGTAATTGGTTAGATGAGAAGAGAGAGAGAGAGAGAGAGAGAGAGAGAGAGAGAGAGAGAGAGAGAGAGAGAGAGAGAGAGAGAAGAAGAGAGAGAGTATACATTTTGCATGGACTTTGGTTCTGTTCTGTGTTCTATTAGTTGAGTTGTCCCAGTGTTGTTACTGGCTTATGTTCAGCAGAGAGAAAGGTCATTTTGGTGCATATATCACAGAAACCAGAAGTCTGTAATTAACTTGAATAATTAAAGAGGTGACCTCACCATGGTCTTGTCCAGCAAAAACAATGGTTTAATGATAATCTGTCTGATGTGTTTGTGTATTGATGTCTGCGGGAAGGAGGTATTTCAGTGAGAACGATCTGTAGCATCTGTTTAACATGCAATAAATCACATCGGGGCTGCTGGCTGGAAGTTTGTTGGATGCAACAACTTGATTGGTCATCTGTAGACCATCCAAGGTAGCTAACCTCTGTTGTTGTTACTGTATGGTGATTTCAAATAAGTGGGCGTTATAATTTTCTAGGATACAGCTGTTATGGTTCAATATTACTATCAAGATTTAATATTCCCCCCCCCCCCCCCCAATAAACCTACCTCCTATCTGCCTCCCAAACAAAGTACACATGTACATGCTATCTATGGAAGTTTATTGTTGATACGGAATTTTACAAAACATGCATTGAAAAATAAATTCACAATTCATTTGGGAGAAACTGCTATCTATTAGATTACAAGAATGTGAAAAAAAAACCCTGTAGCTTGTCAAGGAATTATGAAAAACAATAATTACAACAGCTAGCAGTTTGTTATGTTGCACACCGACTCTTTGTGCTATAATTAATACTAGGAAGAGAGAAAACAACAATGAAATGATGAGGCTGCCAGAGAAGATGAAGAGATGTCGAGATTTCGAAGATGCTGGTCATATAAACAGAACTCTGTAAGAATTAATGACTTGGAGGAGGGGAGGGGAGGAGGGGGTGTTGTGTGTTGTTTTTGGGCTTTTAGATTATTACGTCAGTGTCGGAAATCTTCCGTAACCTGTAGCTATAATTATCGGACTTTACAGGTTCATTTATCTTTTGATGCACTGTTTGTAGTTTTTGGTTGGGTTACTGAATGCATTACACACTGTACCAGTATATCATCTTCAATGCTTTTAAGAGGAACTTTACGCAGTTGATGATACAGTAACACCACGCTCCAGGATTTGGACACTGAACAGTTGCAAAGCAAGCAATTTACAGAGAACTTTGATTGAGATGATTTGAAATAATTTCGTCTTTGAACATTTGGACATTCCCATGAATTATGCATGTTTTAAAAGGCTGTGAAAGTGAAGTTTCCAGGCGGTAGCAGGTTATTATGGAAAAGATCAGTGGTTGTCAATGAGCTATTCAACATTATTAGCTGGACTTGATTCAATTTATGTTGACATTTTGATGGTGACACAATTAAATATTGTTGACTGACTACATGTGAAAATATTGAGGTGATTATACAACAGGGCTGCCATGTATATATTCATTCACAATGAAGTCAGGAAATAAATTCATGTTCTGTATAGTAAAACAAGCATATAGTGAAGTGCCAGAGTCGAGCAATTTTGATACACTATGAATGATTTTTTTCTATTCAATATCTTTTAAGGCCTGGAAATGACCGCTGATTTTGCAACTAGTGTTAATTCATTATAAGCTTGCTCAGTATCTGGTGCTTAACTGTATTTATTTCAAGTTTGCATTATTGTGTCAATTTTATGTAATAATTTGTGGAATCCAAGACCATCATATTGTTTTCTTTTACAAATTCCAAATTTTTTTTTCAATTTTGAAAAAAAATTATGCTTCTTTTGAATTGATCACTCATTTCAAAAAGATTATGAGCAAGAAATATTCTGTTCCAAAGGAAGAAAAACAAAGTTATATATTATCTGAATTTTTCTGTTACATGTATTTTCATTTCATTAGTACATTAATAAGTGTGTCAATTTTGTTTGTAGGTCATCATGTCAATCAGTAGCTCCTCCAGTCAGCACAGTATGACCAGCACGCCCTCTGTTGACCTTTCGACCTATCAGGATGACCTTGAAAATGTCCTTGCATGGCTCCTGGAGGCAGAGGAAATCGTAGAAAAGCAGGAGCCAATCGGAAATGACATCAAAAAGGTCAAAGGTCAATTCAATCAGCATGAGGCAAGTTAATTTTATGTCTTCTGCCAAATTCTATACTTCCATTGATTGTGTGTCACATTCTATCTATCAGTCCATTTTGTCTATCTGTCTATCATGTCTTTTTGGTCATTTGTTTGACTATAGGCTACTTATTAATTAAACAACAGCTGTCTTGCAACACATTTTAAGTGTAATCAGGGAAATTTTGGCCCCATTTTATCATAAAAAAAGCGATTTGAAATTGAAGCTTATTTAAAACAGTATAAATACAACTGTGTGAAGGTGACATATATTTGAAACAGGACAAAATGCGCTTCAAGACCAATTTGGCAAAAATTCAAGGGACGAAAAATAACTGTGTTTACAATAACCAGCTATTAACAAGATGTATATATGTTCTTTATCATAACTGCTTGAAATTAGGTCATGGTTGTTACAGAAACACCTTTTACATGCAGCTTATGATAACTGGCTTCTTATCCATAAAAATCACATATATTACCATGATTAAAAGTAGCCAAAAAAAAAAAAAATACAAAAGGAAAAAAAACCTTGACATACACCATAAACCATCAGCTTATTTTGTAAATGAGGCAATTACAGATAATCTGAAGAAAATTGCACAAGCTGCCATTACAATGGTACATTTGTTGAGAAGTTCTGGGGATGCCAGTGTTGTTGAGAATGTTTATGATCTTGTTAACTGGGGTGTTCCGCAGATTAGCACTGGGATTACATTACCCTAGTCTATATACTTAACATATCTCTCTAATATTGCGTAGGATACCATGTACATGTATATAGTCCATAGAGCTGATAAGAGGATATTAGATTGAATCTCCTTTCGATTTTTTTTTTTATTGCTGTAATCGTTTTTGTGTAATTTGTTTTAAATCATGAACAAATTATGTCTAGGTCGGAATAACAATGAACTGGCTAACATGGGTTTAATCTCCCAAAGTTTCTTCGTGCTTATAGATATCAACAATTAGTAGTTGGAAATAGGTGACATGGTCTGTTTTTTAGAGGGAAAGGTGCATGGGTTGTATATTATTCTTTCTGTGCATCCATATATTTAAGGAGTTGAAGAAAATTTCATTTATATTGTAGTATAAAATTTAAAAACAGGGTTTAAAATTTTTATGTTGATGTACTTTCATCCACATTATTATCTCATGGGTGCCCTCATCCACATTAATATATCATGGTGCCCTTATCCACATTAATATCTCATAGAGTCCTCATCCACATTAATATATCATGGTGCCCTCATCCACATTAATATCTCATAGAGTCCTCATCCACATTAATATATCATGGTGCCCTCATCCACATTAATATCTCATAGTCCTCATCCACATTAATATATCATGGTGCCCTCATCCACATTAATATCTCATGGTGTCCTCATCCACATTAATATCTCATGGTGCCCTCATCCACATTAATCTCATGGTGCCCTCATCCTCATTAATATATCATGGTGTCCTCATCTACATTAATATTTCATGGTGTCCTTATCCACATTAATATCTCATGGTGCCCTCATCCACATTAATCTCATGGTGCCCTCATCCTCATTAATATATCATGGTGTCCTCATCTACATTAATATTTCATGGTGTCCTTATCCACATTAATTTCTCATGGTGCCCATACCACCTCAGTATTGTAGATCGATACATGTATTTTAGTCTAAAGGAATTGTTAACTCCTTGATATAATAGTTGATATCTCAATTATGAGGAATTTTCCTGTTTGAGTGCTCGCAATATTTTGTTTATTTATATGCTGTATATAATAGTTCTATACACTGATCGAGTAACGAGTAGCCTTCCGCTATTCGAAACATCTGACATCAGAAGTTGTATGAGTTCATGTAAACATTCCTGCCTCTTTTTCATAACTGTAGTATACAAGCTGGTCCTATTTTCTCCCTGTTGATAGATTTGTGTGCTTTCTTTTCAGGAGTTTATGTTAGAGCTGACAAAACACCAAGACAGCATTGGCAATGTGGTCAAAGAGGGCAACGACCTTATCACAGAGGGCAAGGTCACGGCTGAGGAGGAAAACGAGATCAGGGTCCAGATGGGGCTCCTCAATAATCGCTGGGAGGAGCTTCGCCTCAAGATGATAGAGAGGCAGTCCAAGTGAGTGACCACTGTGTGAGATACCTGTATTAACAGGAATATTGGGGGCATTTGATGTCCTCAATATAGTAAATGTTTTCATAAAAATTCCTCAAATGAGACATTCTCAGTAATCATTATAGATAACACCATCAAATCAATGCACATACATATACCGGTATAAGCATCATCTGGTGTCATCAAGTCAATAGTCCTCAAATCAACATTTTCAGGAATCATTTTAGATACTGTGGTTTTATTAATATTCAAGGGTATCAATTTTCGTGGAAAAAGTGAAAATCACAGTTTCAAGGATACGTAAGTTCGTGGCCAATGACCCTATGAATACAAAATGTTAATAGAAATTGCACTTCAATGAACATTTAATTTCATGGATCAACTTAATAACGAAATCCACGAAAATTGGTATTCAACGAATATTGATGAAACCACAGTATACATGTACAAAGAAAGATTACACAGAACAGGAAAATAAGCATCATCTGGTGTCCTCACTGTAGTAGCGTCAAAGGTCCTCATACTAGATATACTAAGGGATCATTTGAAATGAACAAGAATTATAGACATTTTCTGGTCATTGAACAGGAGTATTAGTGTCCTCGAAAGTCCTCCACATGACTGAACTGAAGTCCATGGAGGTGTCCTCATATTGATATATGGTCCTCAGAATGATTTAGCAAAATGAGTGAGGAACAATACCTGTCCTCAAACTGACTAGAGTTCTCAAATTAAACGTGAATGATGAACTATGTTAGGTGTATAGACAGAAAAAAGAGAAAATCATACAAGGAACTATTACAATCAAAGGGTGCACCTTGTGGACATCAGTTGTGTCTGTAAACTGGGGTAAATGTGATACACCCAGCCCAGGAGAAAAGAAGTTAAAGGAGAAATAGATACCCTATTTCATTGTAAGACAGATACCTTATTTCTATTTTGATGCCCTCGTTCTGTCAGCCTGTAATAGTGAATAGTCTTGATTATGTAACCAGAACTTATTCCAAAAAAAAGAGAAGAGAAAGATAGTGAGCAGATAGCCCATCCATAGATGTAGGATGTTACAGATGTTACGTTACACATATTACAGATGTTACGTTACACATATTACAGATGTTACGTTACACTAGTAGTTTAACCATGAATTGCCTGCAACAAAACTCAATATGTACATGATATTGGGCAAATGAAAAGTGCAATAAAAATGAAAGATATAAACAAGAGATATGTTGGGCCCAAGAGAGACATAGACAATGGGGTTATAAGTGCCACAGAGAAACTCGATAGGGGCTATATTGACTTCAAAGGAGGAGGGTCAGGAGGACTATGAAAGGAATGCATATAACTAAAGAAATCTATAAGGCACAGTTTTGAAACTTCCTGCACTGACAAGATGTGTCTCAAGTAATTGTTGGGATGGGAGTTATACTTGCTGGTAGCATGCAAGTGTAATATTAGAGTTACATATACATATGGTATAGAGTGAAGTGTAAAAATTGTAAAATAAAGCTATTCTGAGAGTTAATTGGTTTTTTTTCAGGAAATTATGAATTTACATTTCTGAAGAAGTCGGCCAATCTGCATTTTTGGAAGTCAGTTATAAATTGAATAGCAGGAAAGCATTCAAGTAAAAATAAAACAGCTCTTATCATGCATTCTCTAGGTGATCTAACTAAATTCTGGATCCATATATATTTATAAAAAGCTGTAGCAGCAGTTCTGCCTCGATGTAAAGAGTTTTGAAAGTCTTCCAGACAGTTTACAACACAGTAAATTACCAATCAGCCATTTTATGTATTTTTCCAAATCATTACACTTTCTGTAAATATACAAGCTAGTTATAGCCCCCATGCACTGCTGCTTCCCGAGAATCTGCTTGTCTATAGAATTTGCACATTTTTGTATCATTTCCTGTCCCAAGGAATGATATATTGGATCAAACCGACAAGCTCTGTATACACTGGGAGATAGCTGTTCTCTGAATCAGACAGCTTTGTGCATTTTATCTACATACAGTTCTTCTTCATTTTGTCAGAAGAAGAAGAGAGAGAATTTTTTTTTTTGAAGTCTTATGTTTATGTTTGCTTGAGGCATTCATGTATAATTTTTGTCTGCATTTTTCTGCTGTAGTAACCTAGTAGGCATTATTTATCTTTCGAGGGTAGATTATGCATGATTTATAGAGGTTTAAAGAAAGAAGGGTTTTTATTTCAAAGGGGTGTGTTGGAAAACAGAAGTTATAAACACAGATAGTCAAGCATTGAATTGCAGTTCTGAATAGTGTTGTTTTGTGGATGCTGAACTTTTTCCTCCAGTGAGCTCGGAAACCATTAACACCTTTGTCTTAATTAGTCATGCAATAGAGAGATTTATGCATCAGAAACAAAAAGCCCGGACATGCGGGATAGGCATTACACTTAATTAGCACTGACATGGGTTGGTTAAAGTTCTGCAATGGCTCTGTGAGTTGTTTTGGTTTTTTGTTGTTTTTTGTTGCACACAAAACTGATAAAAGAAGAGTAAGAGTGAAGCAGATCAAAGTATAGTACAGCTGAACTCAAATACCTCAAATATCACTATCTCGAATAGCATGGATATGTTGAAGTCAGTTTGAGGTTCCAAAAAACTACTTTTAAAAACCTCGTAATCTCACATCCTTAAAATAAAAAAAATTTTTTTTTATCCTATTATGTTCAAAATATTCAGGTTTGGTTAAAAATTGACTTGTTATTTATGAATTTTACCAATTAAAAAAAAGTACATCTCTTAGACTATAAATTTTTTTTAGGTTAGTTAAAAAGATAATTAGTTTGATTATCATACTTTTAATTACATCTGTAAACCCTTATTTTTATCAGGTGTATTATTTCTTTTGTATTATTTCTTTCAATAAACATTGAACACTCAAGTTACCCCAGTAAAACAAAGGTATTTTCCCTTTCAGATTACAGAAAAAACTAATGGCTACTCAGCAAAAACAGTTGGATGAGTTAGCTGTGTGGCTAGAGAAAATGGAGGAGCGAATCCGCAATCAGGAACCAATCGGATCAGAACTAGACGCCATCAAACTACAGATAGCCAATCACAAGGTCTGTACACATGTTCATATAAAAACTGAAGCTCAAATCGTCAAAAATTCAAATTTTGATAACTAATAATGATTGGTAAAAGGATAAACACAATAAGCTGAAAGAGTTACTGTATATAGGGTATATATTCGTCCCCGTTTTATTTTTGCCCCTTTCACCCTCGTTGTCAACAGGCGAATTTAAGAATGGGCAAATTCCAACATTTCAAACTATCTCTCTTAAAACACAACTATGTCTGGGCGAATTCAAGACGAGGCGAAACTGTTTGCAAGTATAGAAGAGCGAAAACTACACAGGGTGAAAATAAACCTGTATACAATACTATAAAAATGTGCAGAAAAAATCTCCAGATATAAAATTCAATTTACATTTTGAGTCAGGGTTACCACTGTTAGAATTTTAATACCGGTACATTTATTTTTTGTGGAGTATTAAAACAGAATGAAGAAAGTCAGTCAAATAACACATTTTTTGTCTGAACAGAAAATTCAGCAGGAGCTGGAGGTACAACAGAAGAAGGTGGACAACCTACAGGACATGGTGGTGGTGGTAGACGACACAAATACAGAGTCGGGTAAGTGTCCCTCAGCGAAGGAGGGAAAGGGGGAGAGGCATCTTTGTACTGGGGGAAAGGGGGGGGGGGGGCTATCTTTGTAGTGGGGGAAGGGGGGAGGAGCTATCTCTGTTGGTAGGGGTCAGTCAATCAAGTCCTTAGATACAAAATCAGATAAGGTTACCCTGAGGGGGTACTTTGGAATCATCAGAATTCGTGGTGGCTCAATTTTCGTGATATTTGTGGGGAGCACTCGCCCACGAATATACATCCTCAATGAAAACTAATTTTAAAAGATTTAGTTTCCCCACTGAAACTGAAAACGGACACATCCACGAAATTACATCACCACGAAAAGGCAAAAAACCCACATTCCACGAAAATTAAATGATTCCAATGTATCTCTGTTGGTAAGGTTCTGTCAATCAAGTTCTTAGATATAGAGTCAGGTAAGAGTCCCTGAGGAAGGGGAAAGGAGGGGGAGTCTCTCTGTCATACCCATAGAATACATCTGACAAACTGATAAAAGTGTCTCCAAAGGTGAGGGCAAGAAGGGGGAGTCTTTTGGCTATAATGCTCGAAAAATGGCTTGTGGAGTCAACATACACAAATCTAAGAATGATTGTGCATTTTTAATTTATTCAAATTGCAATGCTCCATTGTTTAATCAGGGAAAGTGAAAAGTGAGTGAACTTGTGTAGAAAATATAATTTTGTATATATTTATAGATATTTTGTTTCCTTTAGCTTGTGAAGCCATGGAGACTCAGCTACAGAGACTAGGAAAGAAGTGGGCGGCCATTTGTACGTGGACAGAACAGCAATGGCTGGTCCTACAGGACCTCCTTCTGAAGTGGCAGAACTTCTCCGAAGAGCAGGCCAAGTTTTCTGATTGGCTGGCTGAGAAGGAGGGAATTCTGGGAACTATGATGGAGTCCGACCTCACTGACCCTGACACAGTGATTAAACAAGTCAAGGATCTTAAGGTAGGTCTTAGCAGAGAGAAGGAAGAAAGAAAGGTGCTACATAATTTATGGTATATTGACTCGGTCATTTTTAGCCAGATGTTGAGCTTAGCAAGCTTATACATATAGCTGATGTGTGATCAGCTGCCTCCTCATCTGTCTGTTTTGCATGCCATTTGTTGATTATGTTAAGTGTGCCTATTTGCATTATATCATTAATGTTAACTTGAATTGAACGGTTTCAATAATTCATTATTTTGGCATTCTGTCACATTCTAAGGTTTTTAAATTTTTGACATAAAACCTTTTTCAAGTAATACATTAGATCAGAGAATAAATTCTTATGTTGACTGGAAAATTGCGTCTTAAAAATGTTTGGAAATTTATTGAGGCATGTTGTATGATTGTTGATGTACAGATGATAGAGAATGACATGGTGGAGCAGGTTCAGCGGTTTGACGCGCTCACCGAGTGTGGTCAACAGATCGTCCAGTATGTCGACAACGAGACCGCCGTGCTCAAGATCAGCTCACAGCTCGAGAGCTTCCAGGAGCGCTGGGAGAAACTCGTTCAACAGATGGAGACTCACAGTAAAAAGGTAAGACAGTAACTAAAAGTAGGCCTAAAGGTAAACTATTATAACGGAAGGAGACTCGCTGTAATAGATGGACACAAAAAAAATTGGGTTTGGGCTAAAAATTGATCTGATTCACATGATGTTCACTTAAATGCTAAATAAATCAATTACCATTGCTGCCTTTAAGATAAATGTAACAGAGGAAGAGCAAATTAATTGAATATGAAAAATATTGAAGTACTTTGTGAACTTGCATTTAAGACTGCAGTTGATGAGAAGTATGTAGTGCTAAACATGGTTATTTTTTTTTCAGATTGCAAACTCAGGTGTAGAATTAAGTAATGTTTCCATGGAGATGATGTCCGAATTTACAGAAGACGGAAAACTCAAAAATCCTCCCAATACTGCCAAGAGGCGGAAAATGGACTCGGTGTTGAAATCCCAGTTTGAGATGGAATCAAAGGAACTCTTGGAGTGGTTCGAGAGGACCGAGACAACGCTTGAACTGCTCACCAAGGATGAAGATGGGGCAACCAGTTCACCCAACGATCAGTTCACAGCTGAGGAACAACTTGTTCTAGTTCAGGTGAGAGGTTCAATCAAGATATATGGAGATGTGCTCCAAGTTTTAGTGAGGAACAAATGTGTTTTTTGTTGATTCAAAGGTATACAGAACAGATCTGCTGCAAAATGACAAACTAAATGTTTTGTGCTTTTGCCTGATCATGTATGGGTTAAATCATACAGAGATGTAAGATGTGATCTGATTGGTCAAGGTTGGGTTTCTTTTCAGGACACAGAAAATGAAGTTGAGGAGAGAAAAAGTGAAGTCCACAAAGTGTTATCAACTGGAAGACGAGTTATGACGGAGCTTAATTTTGGTAAGCTTCTTATTGTAAACTTCACCAACAATTTACTTCTTGGAGCAATGGTTTTTTGATGGATGTATGCCATTTTTATTGGTGTGTGTAATTCTGCATATCAAAGTTTTCTTTAAATTTGTGGAAGTAAATATGAGCTTAATTTGGGCAATTTCAATTTAGTTGATCTGACCTTCAAAAAAGGCAAAAATTAGCACCTGTCTAAATAACTTGCTATGAGGTATATTATAATGTATTCATGATAATTAAAGTATCAGTCAAAGTATGTTTTGGTTTTTAGCGGGAGAATCAACAGACTCTGTAGCGGGGACGTTGGGGGACATTGAGCGGCGCTGGGATGCACTGGCGGTACTACTGTCCCACACGGTCACCAAGGTCAACCTGAACATCCAATCAAAAAAGTTCTATGATGAGCTGCACGCCCTGCAGGAACTGATGTCCAGCTACGAAAAGTGGGTCAGCTCAGCGGAGAGGATCGCGGAGGAAGCCATGGAGATCACCAAACAGCTGGAGCAGTGCAGGGTATAATGCTCTAATGTGTTTTGCCTGCTATATATGTACATATATATAACATGGTCAGCATGGAATCTGAAAGTCGATACTTTTACACAGTCCTGAGCATTATTAAGAATAAATGCTGGGGGAAAGTGTAAAAGTAGAGAAACATTCAGACTTCATTCTGGTCCATACTTATACATAGGACTTAGCTATAACAGAAACATCCTACATGTGTAATGTTTTATTATGCTAAGTTGAAAAATATAAGATAACTAAAGGCATTGCTTAAAAAAAAAAAAAGGGTGTTACAAAATAGTAAGCGGAATTTACATTTTGCCCTATGCATACAATTTTCAATCTCATGAAAAACGGAACTATTCAGAGTGATATAGTGGTTTTGGCAAGTTTTCTTATTGATTTCATTGCATGATTATGTAGGTGAAATTGAAGGCCATGAAGTCCCACGAGGACCGGATAGAGCGACTCAACCTAGAGGCGGCCTCCTTACTGGAGAGTTCTGGCACCACCAGGCAGATCCAGATGGACCTGGAGGCCTTCACCAAGCGATGGGAAACCACCTTCAACAAAATCTGTAAGGCTCCACCTCCCTTCCTGTCAAAGTGTTTTCTTTAATACACTATGTGATGAAAATATGTAGAGAAAAAATAATTTTCTAGTTCTGTGGTCTCATCACATTTGTTGCACAAAAATAAATTTTTTAAAATTATACATTTGCTGAAAAAATGAATTTTTGGTCACATTTTTTTTTAAATTTCGAAATCCACTTATTTGAAAAAGTGTGTTTATTTGGTCAACGTGTAATAATGAAACTGTAATAGTTTATCTTGTACATACTTCCTCTTAGCAACAAATGATACTTTGGAAGTGCTATAAACTTTTACCATTGATAATGACCACTGTAAACCAACTTTTTATTTGAGATGACTTTATTTTGTAAATAACCACGATAGGCTAATTTTGGAGCAAACCTATGTAGATTATCTCAAACCATGCTATACACTATAGAGCTGATTTGTGGCAAAGAGCTCCCAAAAATTTGCGTTCAAATACCAGTTGGTGTACAGTATACCTCTCCGAGTGACTGTCCTCCCATTGTTTGCCATGGTAGTCCTCCGTTAGTGGTTTCTGTGATTTGCTGACATTTTTTCAGCCAGCTCCTCTGACTCTGACTCCGAGTGTGATGATGTGTTCCATGGTATCCATGGTAACCCTTCTCTTCTTTATTGCACAAGTTTCTCTGTTTTAGAGTTCTCACATTTGCATTAGGGCCTGAAAAGTCAAGGTGTTAGTGCATGACGATGATCTTTTGGGAGATGTTGTCAAGGAAATACGAGAGAGAGAGAGAGAGAGAGAGAGAGAGAGAATGAGAGAGAGAGAGAGAGAGAGAATGAGAGAGAGAGAGAGAGAGAGAGAGAGAGAGAGAGAGAGAGAGAGAGAGAGAGAGAAAGTGCGTGCACTGCATCAGTTTTTCAATTTTCACCCAGCACTTGGAGATGGCTTGAAAATCTTGCCCATTCATTTTCTTGTACTCGGAGTGTAGAGTAGAAATGTCTAGACTGTAAGACGAGAACTTTTCTTGCACTATTTGGAGCATTCTACATTACATTTGCAATTAGATCTCAATATAGCCTGTTTGTCTGGTGATTTTAGAGAACCATGCAGTGATAGCAGATTATCAGTGTTCATTATGTTTTTATTGAAACTGGACATGAAACACCTTGTATTCCACTTCCATTGCATTTATTTGTTGTAGACATTTGAAATGTTGAGAAATAGTACATCCCTTTTCCTGTTCTTTTTTCATCTTGAACTAAACTTCTAGTATATATATGACATCTTATAATAATTCATTCCTGCTTTTTAGCTACCTGCAGAAGTAAGTTATCCCCCCTTGTATTTCTTGTTCACTAAATGTCTAATTTCTCAGTAAATATATGTATGTGTTCCCACTTTGATTCATTTTGCTGTAAATGTGTATTTGATTACCGGTATATGATATTTCACCATTTCATCCTATGCGTATCCTTATTAAATATTCACTTAGATCCTCCTGGTTGATATATTCCCTTCTGTTGAATTAGATGAGATCTGGCACTGCATGATATACTGTATGCAGGGAAATATTCGCCCCCGCTTTATTTTCGCCCCTTTCACCCTCATTGTCAGCGGGCAAATTTAAGACTGGGCGAACTCCAATGTCGCAAATAATCTCTCATAAAAATAACTTTGTTTGGGCGAATTCAAGACTGGGTGAAATCATTTGCAAGTGAAAAAGGGCGAAAATATCACAGGGCGAAAATAACCCTGTATACAGTACTGCAAACATGGATATTTCTATGTCATTTATTATGAGTCTGTCAAAGCCAAGGTGAAATTTGAATATCCCTAATTATTATTTCTGCAAAACAATGATGTTTCTCTTTTAAACTATTTATACATTTAGTTTAGTCACTTTCCTGACAGATACTGTCTTCTCTCGTATTTTGTGTAAATTCCTGCATTCAGAAATTCCATAGTTACCGTACCTGTTGTATGTGTAGATGTACCTCTATGTTGTGTCTTTGTACATGGTCTAGTTGTTGTCAGTTTTTTGGAGCCTTAAGCCTCCTGGGATGGTCTCGCTCATCCCTAGTCTGTATATTTTTCGTTTTTCTGCAATGATTGTTTACCGATATGTTCTTAATGGCTAATAACGTACAACACCATAATCCTACACACCCACTCCTATATTAATTCTGACTTGAATGAAAATCAAACATCACACCATCATCAATATCCAATCTCAGTAAATACCTGTATCTAATTCTTTTTCCTCCTACAGGAACTTTTGCATACAGACTCAGACGACACATCGGGTGTAGAAGAAATGCCACAATTAAGATTTTTGCTATGATTTTCGTATTATTGCAGACAAACGGCAGCAGGAGCTGACGAACGCGCAGGATAAAGCACCCCCTAGATCGTACCTTGAGGCAATGGAGGCACTGCTAAAGTGGGTCACCCACATGGAGAGCCTGCTGGCCACGGAAAAGTTCAAGGTCAATGAGGCAGAGGTCATGGAGGAGCAGCTCAAACAGTTCAAGGTACTGATCGATCCGCCGATTTGAACCAGCAACTTCTGTTGTGAAAGCTCAGTGTCTTAAGGGGGAAAGTTGTGGTTCATATTATGTGTCGATGCATCAGTTTCAATCATGATACACATGTACTGTGATTTCATATATCTGTGTCATTTGCTTACAATAATTTCATCAGCAAAATAAATCGCAAGAGATAAATTGTGCTTTTATTTTCTAATTAAAACACAAATTATTTACACAGAATAAAAAAGAAATAACAAATATATGATACGTTTTTATCTCTCTGTCTCTCTAGCAGTGACTATAGCAAGAATGTTGTTCTTTCTAAATAGTTTCATGTGTGAAACCTAAGATTATTGAGTATAATAATGATTTTAAATAAAAAAATTTTCAGAGCCTGCAGGAGGACTTACAAGAACACCAGGGAAGTTTGGAGTACATTAACAAGACGGGGAAAGAGCTGGTAGTTAAATCGGGGCCCCACGACAAAGCCCAGGCCATGGAGAGAAACCTGGAGGGGCTCAACTCCAGATGGAGCCAGGTGTCTCGCGAGATCAACTCGCGTCTCGGAAAGCTCGAGCGAGCCATCGGGCAAATCAAGCAATATCAGGTTAGTCCTACTTATATAATTATCACAGTGAGGTCCATTTTTGATAAAAGAACTTTAAGATAATGAGAAAAAAAATGACCATATTCTCTGTTAATTGATACCTAAGCGCAAAATAATTTGAATCTTGATAGAAAAGTGTTAAAGTGCTGGTAATGTATGAAATGATTTACATGAATTAAATTTATTGATAAAATCATTAATCATTGTTGAGTATTTTGTTTTGTTTTGTTACGTTGTTAGTACACGTACCTTCCTATTTTCCTGGTGTTTGCATGGACTTCTTTGTGTTTAGTACATGTACATGTAGTTCATGTATTTTCCAATTTAGTTTTTTCTAACACAAACTTCCGATACCCTGCTTCATACATTTTTAAACAATATTGTTCAGAGGATTTGAACAGCAGATGATGTAGCTCAACATTCAATTGACCAATAAATAGGTTGTGTTTTCAGTTACTGTATTTTGAGTCTTGGTTTATCATGATATTTTTGTTTGTTTGTTTTGTTATTCATTTCCATGGACTAATTTTGACATTTTCGTACTGTAACTTTCATTAAATTCATATCAAATTTAAGTTCATAGAACTGCAGACATTTATTTCTCCATACACACACATTCCATTTGTGGCAAGGCCCCACTGCTAAACACTCCCTATCTAGTTTTGTGTACATGTCACTCATTGAAATCACTCACACAAAGGAATGACAGTTTTTGGTTTTGAATTTTTTTTTTTTTCACACACACTTCATTTCAGGCTTGGTGTAAAAAAAAACAAAAAAAACCTGACTCTGGAATCTCCGCTTTGAAGAGGCAGGGAGTGCAGGGGGTGGAACTTAATGTGTCAATCTGAAGTCATTGGGATGTTTTTGTAACAATCTCCACCCTCTGCACCAGGGCTGCATTTTACAAAAAAACTTACGACAAAGTCGTAAATATTTTCAGTTTTGTATGATGATCTTTAATGAACAAAATTTATATAAAACCATTTCTTTACAACTATTTCAATTTCCATAATTATATTTTACGGACATAAGAATAAAACATTGATTAATTTGTTATTAATTAGCATTCATTAATTTGGTCGTAAGTCATAAGTTCTTTTGTAAAACGCAGCCCTGGTCTTTCCAAAGTGTAGAGTCCAGAGTAAGCTTTTTACACAAAGCCTTCATTTCATTCTCCACTATATGTCTGGTGCACTTGCTGCTGTCACTGAAGCTTTTCAACACCTCACTATCGTATTTCTCAGAATCAGACAATCGGGTTGACCCGCTGGATGGAAGAACTGGGCGTCTTTTTGCATGCTCCGGATCCAGCTACGGGGGACGTCCCCAATCTCACTGCACAAATGGCCGAAAGCAATGTAAGAAACACAACTCTGTAAAACTGTGCCTATGGGTAAGAGAGATGGCGTATGCCAGGGAAATGGTGGTGGGGAGGAGTGTGGTGTTTGGGAAGTCATTGTGAGAGAGAGAGAGAGAGAGAGAGAGAGAGAGAGAGCGTATATCTGGTAATTGTCGCGATGATGTAATTTTTCGATTTTTTCGCGATCGCTTTTAAATCGCAAAATATTGAATGTGCAGAAATTTTACTCTGTATTATTTTTTATTTATAAGAAAATTATAAAATCGCAAAAAATGACTGACACAAATTAAAAATACTACATATTTTCCCCATTTTTGCAAATTTTGTGACACGTGAGAAAAACCAGATATACGGTATGTATGTGAATGGGTTTAAAGGGATATGTTTGTTTGCTAATAAGGTATACATGTATGAGATAGGGAGGGAAGGATTCAACTGCTAAAACATGGATCATTGGCTAAGATTTCAAAACTTAAAGCTGATATGGATGTAATATTACTAGTTCTTGCATTGCATTTATCATGAAAAGGTGACATTAGCCATGAATGATTGCATTGTGATCGATTCATGTTTTATTCAGATGAAAAATAAGGGTCTATGTCTAAAATTCGTGAAAAATACCTTAAAATGCTCAAATTAAAAGGGCTATTGATGATGAGTTTGACAAGACCACAATTTTAAGTTTGATGCCATCAACACTTGTTGTCACTCACTCACAAACCAGACTCAAAGTTGGAGAGATGTTTTTGTTAGACAGTAATGATTGAAAAAAAAAACTAAGAAACATTTCTTGGACATAAATTCATAGATACATGTAATATTGACATAAGTTTTGTTGATATTGATCGGTAAATTTCTTTTAATGCTATAAGATATTGACTAAATAAATCTGTTATATATTACTTATGCTTCTGTTACAGAACTATAGATTCTTAACTGCACACTAGATTGGAGATTTGTTCATGTTAGATGCATGTGATTTCCACTTTCCGTGACCAAGCTCAGTGAACTTGATAATGCATGCAAAAAAAAAAAAAAAAGATAGTTTTTATTCTTTAACAGTAAATTTTCACCTGCTGAAGAGAACCCCCTTGGGTATAGCCATTAACATTAAAGTTAGTGAAACCCGTCTGTGTTCTGTGCTGGATCAATTTGTAACGCAAAGAAATGGCATTACAAAATATTACTTAGAACAAATCTGTACTAAGAGATAAATGTCATGCATGGGAAGTTAAAAGAAAGATTTAAAATGCTTTTGCTCTAGATGACATCATCAGATGACATTAAGGCTCGGGCACTACCTGATTGTTTTTTTTTAAAATGACTTAATTACTGACAGGAAGTTATTAACAAGTTGTGTATATATATCTGACAGGAAACTTGCAAATTTTCTTATTCAGTATTATTGTTTGTGGTATATGTAGGTGAATATAGATCATATAAAATATGTATTTGCATCCCAGAAGAGAAAATTGCTATGGGAATGACGTTGTAGATTCTAGGAACCTGATTTAATTATATAAAAAAAAAATGTGATGAAATAGTTTAATTCCTTATCTATAAATAGGAATGATGTAATGTGTTTGCCCTGAAAATTGACAGGGAGTGAAAGATGATATAGGAACACTGCAGCAGAACGTCAATAACATACAGGACCTGTGCAACCAGCTGACGGAGGATGCCGACCCGAAATTCAGCCAGAAAATGACGCAGGAAGTGACGTCCCTGCAGGAGAAGTGGAACAAGGTTGTGACGATGGCGGGGGAGCAGAACTCTCGCCTTAAGGGTGCGCTGGAGGCCAGTCAGAAAATGTACGAGCGAATCAAGGACATGACAGAGTGGCTCGAGCCAATCAAAGAGGACCTCTCTAACAAAGACTACGCCGTGGAGAGTCTGAACGACCTCCAAGTGAAAAGTAAAAAGTTCAAGGTCAGTTGAGTTTAATTTTTATAAGGGGAATCTTAATTGGGAGTAGCTTTTAAATATGCGATCGTATTCTTTGATTTTTTTTTTTACAAAGCAATATATAATACCGATGTGATTGACTTTGTAGACATTGAAACAAGAAGTGTCCGGGAGAGAGGGAGAGAACAACAAGGTCAATGAGGACGCCAACGAGATGTTGAACAGAGCCCCCGCGGGGAGCCTCCAGGACCTGGCCCGGTCACTGATGAGGATGAACGCCCTGTGGACTGACGTCTACAACAGGGTGGGACACTACTCCCAGATCTTCTCCACCGCAGAGGGCCAGTGGAGGGAGTTCAGTGGTCAGTTCTGTGTTCAAATGTACATTTATACAATATAAATAAACCAGAGCAAAATAAGTCCTATAGAAAGTGTCATCCATCCTTGTTAATTAGTGACATGTCTATGGATGTATTTTTTTTATTTTAACATTATAGCATTCTTGGATGAGGAGACGCAGCGTCTGAATTTACTGGAGAGGAAGATCAGACGTCCACGTCTTGCCAGCAGTGATGCGGAGGAGATATCGGAAGATCTTGATGTAAGTCACTGTATACAAACAAACACAGTCACTCACTCGTCAATGTCACTGTTAGCAAACATGAACATTCCATGTTATATTAATAGCTCATAATCTCGGCACAGTACATTTGACAACATATTCATAGCTACTTACCAGATTGTGCCTTCATCTTTGTATCTCGGTGTGTTTATAGTGGTATGTTTGTAGTGCTTTGTCATTGATGAGGTTCTTCCTTCTCTCTGTACAGGACATAGAGATCTGTCTACAAGACCACACCCTGGACAAGAAGACCCGCCTCCAGTCGCTGGGGCGCGACCTGATGGCCAACTCCATCATGTCCGACCACATCAAGTCCCAGATTGATGCCTACAGCGACCGCTGGAACATCCTTGACTGTCAGGTAATGTCTGCTCAAACTGCACTGCTGCCTTCACTGTAGCTGTCTAGGTGGAGGATTTGTAGTAGAAGTAGTAGTTTATTGGTGTATACGTTACATACATTGCCATATATTTGTCTGCCCTTGACCAGCTAGACAGTTTTAAGTGATCTGCCCTTAATTACCGTAGGCATATATTTGGGCCTGACAGTGTAATGAATTTTAAGCAATATGCTTATGTTTATTAGGAGCCAGATGTTTGAGAAGTCTTAAATCGATTTTTAATGTTATTATGGTTCAGTTATTTGCAACTCATCTTCCGTTTGCAAGATTTTACTATAGAGAGATGAATTGCATGCTTGGTTTTGTCAAGCTCTTCAAGAGATAAATTATTAAGTAGATGAAATGATGGAACGGAGCAAAACAATGAACACAATGCATACCAAGCTATGTCTTGATTTGAGGAATTACTTGTTTTGCAAAAGCCCACTATTACAGGCCCACTATTTATCCTATTTGGTAAATTAGATACAGACCTTCAGACTTATTTTTCTGCACTGATGCACTAATGTCACAGTTTGTTGTTAATTTCAGGCAAGAGAGAAGATCCACAATTTGGAGAAGTCCATCAGTCAGGCACAGGACACAGAGAGGAAGATCCTGGAGATGACCAACTGGATGTCGGATATCGCCGAGCTGTTGCAGAAGAGAATCGATGCGGACGTCGTCGCGGGCGATGTACCGGGGGAGTACGACTCGCTGAAGGAGGAATTCAAACAGAACGAGGAAATGCTGGCGGAACTCGAGGCGTACGCTGCCGATTTGGAATCGGAGGGGAACATGGAGGCCAGCACCAGGCTCCGTGAACAAATCGAACTGCTGAAGAAACATTATGCCGAAGTGTCTGTGAAATTTCGAAAGTTCCAGAGGCCTGCGGACTTCGAGCCCAAGTTTAGTCGGGTGAAGAGGGACCTGGATCATATCGGGGAACAGATCCATCTGGTGGAGATTTCATCGGAAGATCCGGAGTTTTTACAGGAGAAGTTGGAAATTTGTGTGGTAAGTAATAGGCTTTTGTAAAAAATTAAAAAATATTACCTTTCCTTGGACATTTCCATGAAAGGGGCTGGAGAGGGGGGGGGAGGAAGTTCAGTAGGAATACTAAAAATGAATCTTTGATTTAAAATTTATTTATGCCTGTTAAATATGACAAGATTCCATGGAGGTAGAAAACAGGCCTGTCAAATTAATGTCTGATCACTGGATCCAAAGGTCAGAGGTCACAATAATAAATTCCTCCACAGAAGTAGCGTTCTACCTTGCACAGTGTCACTGGTAATTTATGGCAGAATTCAAATTTAGCATCGTAAATGGTCTGGAGTTTATTGAAAAATACCGATAACAATGCTCTGATAGGCCTGACAAGCCACTGGGTTTTACGACGTATTTTTTAATATACTGGATCTGTTCAGTGTGATGGTTAAACAATTGGAGACTGTTTAAACTTTCTTTGGGGAAATGAAGTAAGAGAATTTTTAATGAAGTCTGCCGTTTTTTTTTTTTTTTTAAACTCTTGAATGATTCTGTTTTATTCATCATGTAGGCTTCTAGTTAAAGGAAATCTTTCAAGGACGAATTGACCTAATAGTATGATAAAAGTACTTCTTAATGACAAACTTGGGTGTAGAGGTTAAATCCTTTTATTAATTGATCTACAACTGTTTACCGCTACCTATATATATTAAGCTGTAAAGTTAGGGCTATGTGATTGCATATTCATATGTCAAATATTGCTTGAAGTCATAAAAAAACAAAAAAAATGAAAAACACTGTAATCTAAATGTGGTCGGAAATGCTAATTCTGATAAAAAGTTAACAGAGGAATCTATTTATCATGTGTTGACTCAAATGCAGTTCAAAATTGGTGACAACAAACTTGTTGTAGAAATTCTACCGCACAATGAGTGAATTGAAACCGGAGGTGGAACAGGTGATAAAGACCGGACGACAAATCGCCGAGAAACAACAGGTGGAATTCCCGGAGAAACTCAACCAGCAAATGGATGCCCTGAAACAGCAGTACAACGATCTCGGGGGACAGGTAAGGAGGTCTAGGTGTATGCAAGTACAGGTGTAATAATGGTCACTGACAGATAGGGTCAAGGTGTATATAGGTCAAGGTGTATATAGGTACAGGTGTATGGTCAAGTTGTATTCAGTTACAGGTGTAATAATGGTTGCTGGCAGATAGGGTCAAGATGTATATAGGTACAGGTGTATGGTCAAGATGTATTCAGTTATAGGTGTAATAATGGTAGCTGGCAGATAGGGTCAAGATGTATATAGGTCAAGGTGTCTACAATTAGTACAGGTGTTATGGTCAAGATGTATTCAGTTACAGCTGTTATAATAATTGTTTGCAAATTCGGTCAAGGTGTGTTCAGATTCATTTCAATCATTATTGTACCAATTATTGTGGACAGTTACGCAGGCACAATTTGACGGGTCAATTTGAGGTTTAAAGCCATTGTGGACAGGTCAGCTCATAGTGAATGCAGAAACAAATCTTATATTTGATGTGAACTTGAAAATGAAAGGTTTATGTTTATTGTTTAGAAGTATTCAGCAGCAAGTATCAAAACACTATCAAAACGATCAGGTTGGTGTAGAAAAAGTACATTTGAAATAAGTTCACGGTGTAATGATTAAGGCACTTATCTCTGCAGTAGCCGAGTAAATTCGAAGTGTTTTACAGGTAAAAACTTATAAAGATTTCAGCAACCTGGAATGTACATGTATGCATCTTGTAATTAGAGCTCTTTAATTTCCTACTTTTCATTGTCTGGTTTTGTTTTGGAGCTATATCCAATAAAAGAGTTCATAAAGCATGGAACAATGCATCAGTGTTGCAGGTTTGATGTATTATGTGTGGAAATTTGATCAGAGTTCAAGGATGTATGTAAATTAACCTTCAATTTTCACTGTGCATTGAATAAGAAGTTAACCAGGTGCTAAATTTAATGAATTCACCTCTTGTGTTTTTAGTGGTTGGAAACGAATAGAAATTGATAATTTCAGACAGCTTTGAATATGTATTTTAAAGTGATGTATTTTTGTTTGAACCTGTCAATTAAGGTAACCAAAGGCAAGTCTGCCTTAGAGAAGGCCCTGAAGCTGGCCAAGAAGTTGAAGAAGGAGACGACTATGGTCAAGGACTTTCTGGAGTCTGTCAATCAGGACCTGGACTCCAAGGAAGCCACGCCCGGAGTCCATAACCTGGACCAGGACCTATCCTATGTCAAGGTACTTCAGGGATTCAGTAGCTGTATATATGGCTGTTAAAGGTTTTATCCTAGTAGAGGTTGGATAATGATGAGATACCCCTTTACATGTACATTAACATATATACTAACCTCATATCAAGCATTTTTGAGTATTGTTTATATACTATATAGGCCCCATATGATGGTCTAGAAAAGAACAGAGAAAAACTGTGATGGGGACACTGTGTTTTATCTGATGTGTGACCATTTATCTTTTTGAGTTTGTCCATTTTTTTTAATGTTGTTTCATAAATGAAATGAGTATTTATGATTTAATCACTAAAAGGACTTCACAAGAAAGACAACTCTGCTTTATTCAATTTGCCTTATGGGAACTATACTCAGTTATCAACCCAAAACCCCAAAAACATATAGTTTTAATAACATGAAAGTACATGCACATACAGCCAATATATTTATAAGACTAAAGCCTGTAAACTGAATTTCAGGAAAACAGTGCCTGAAACTCTGTAACAAATACAGATCTAGTCAATTGCTTTAAATGGTATTGTAATATTTCAGGATGTACAAGAGGAAATGCAGAAGAGGGTGTCCATGTTGTCGACCATGCGTGACCTAGTGACCCAGATAGAGGAGCTGACGGAGGACAAGGCGCTCCCCGAGGCCGCAGACAATGTTACGGAGATCTCAAATGTGTGGGAAGGTCTGGCCAGGAGACTGTCCCTTAAACGGGAAAAATTATCAGTACGTCTATCTGTTATTTATTGTATGGTACATGTACCGGTATTACGCTTAGTAATGGCCTATTGGTTTGAAATATGATATAAGTTTATGAAAATGATTTTCATCAATTTCATGCAAAAAAATATGCATGTGTTTTGCATAAATACTTTTGATCTGCATTTATCTCTAATGTCATTATCTTGACTACCAAGCATATGTCAACGTGAGTTGAATGTCCCAACTGATTGTATGTTTTTTACTTTGTCGTGTAATACCGGTATATTTTAAAATACTTCTATATCTAAAAGATTCTCTCAACCCCGTCAAGTTTCAGGCTATGAGGTTTTACTGTTTACTGTAAAAGTGGTTATTTACGCTAGTAGTAAAGTACTCATTTTTTTTAGTCAAACAATACGTGTGGGTGTTAAATATGCGGATGCATGATTTACCACTCTAAAGTTTTCATTATTTTACCATACGCGCAGTAGTGTAAATTTCCCCCATGAGTAAATAACCACTTTTACAGTATATATATTCATTCATGTTTTGCATTGTATTTTGTGTGCTACAAACAAAAACTAGGGCTTTAATAGCATTCTTAGGATTCTCTTGATGTTCATTTACAGGATGACATCAGCTCCCTAGAACTCCTGTTTGTGGATTTCCAGACCGCACTGATGAAAGTCAAAGAATGGCTGACCAAAGCAGAGGGCACGCTGATGGCCCACGAACAGCTCCCCGTCTACCAGCAAATGTCCGACCACGAGAAGGAAAAGATCCGTGACCTTCAGTCGGAAATCGGAGATCTCGTGAGTCAGGTGGAGGAAGTTCGAGACTCGGCCCTGAGTCTGATGAGTAAGAGCGATCGCTATAGTGCCATGGTCGAGCCTGAACTCACTCATCTCAACCAGCGCTGGGACGACGTCAGACAAAGGGTAAAGGTCAGTGTGCATGTGTAATCAGACACACGGAGGTTAGAGGTTAGTTTGCATATTTAACTAGAGGTCAACAGTGTGAGTGCTTGACTGGTCTTTCTCTCTCTCTCTTTTTTTCTCGCATTAACTGTAGAAATGCTTTTAATAGATTACTGTAAGATAACAAGTTAACTTTATGCAAATTCTATTCTGTATTTTGTATGCTTGAAATAAAGTAAAATAGTGATGCATTAAAACTCTTCTAAACAGCAAAAAATGCATATATCAGAGAGCATTGCACTCATTCTAACTTCAGCTTTATAGTAAAAACTAGATGGAAACTAGTTACTGTATGAGTGATACAACTATTATTTGGTGTTAATTTGGATGTAAAATCAGTAAAACTTATCATTTTGTATGAGATTTATGGTTAATGAATTTAGGCTTGTCAAAGTTGGTATGTACCAGGCAAATGTATTTTACTGTCATATGAATTATTGATGTTTTGAAGCAATATAAAGGTGTTACTTTTAGATATAATTTAATTCTTTTTACTTTGGCATGTTAATTGAAATTTAATGCATTTATTCCATTTCTTTTTTTTTTCACATTTCAATTTTACTTTTGATCTTAGCAAACACATGAACAGCAGACCAGGGAAGGAAATGTTTCCATGGAGATCACCAAGACCACAGTGTTGGAGGTATCCCAGAGTTCCCAGCTATTGTCGTCTGCCGATACTAGTACTGCTGCCGATGATGGAGAATTTCAGGAACAGTACGACACAGTGATGAAAGAGGTCATCGTCCTTGACAACAGCCTGGTCAATAAAGGTCAAGTGACTGCCGAGGACTTAGTAGGGAGACCAGAGGATAAAACCAAGGTAGACAACTCAGTGGAT
This sequence comes from Magallana ariakensis, assembly GCA_020458035.1. Taxonomy (NCBI): domain Eukaryota; kingdom Metazoa; phylum Mollusca; class Bivalvia; order Ostreida; family Ostreidae; genus Magallana; species Magallana ariakensis. The sequence goes on from CM035812.1 coordinate 36,414,774, forward strand.
GTTTTAATGGAACATTTCACTCATGTTGGAAGGGAATCTTGCAAAAATCAAAGATTCTATCGATAAGACTGCACTTAAGTGTTTCACTGCCCTTTTAGATCATTTCACTCTGTTGGTAGGAAATCTGAAGCAAACTAAAGCAGTAATTAAAAGTAAACGACTTCAGCAGTGATATATTTTTGATTGAGAATTTGAAAGTTAGAATTGGAATATTAGATCTTGGGGAAAGATTAAGAAATATGGGTAAGGGGAGGGCAAGGAGCTAGTAAAACCATGTATGAACATGTGTTAAAATAAAGCTGCAGATTTTGTGAAGAAAGTGTGAAGTGTTTCTCTCTCTCTACCTTTACAGATTTTGGACGAGGAGGTCAACAAACTTCAACAAGACGTATCTAACATTGCCGATCAGGGGAGACTACTGGCTCACAAAATTGACCTGGATGATCATGACAAAGCCATCCGCATCTACCGACAGGTGGAAGACATGAAGGTCAGTGCATTCCCCAGTCAGAACCACTCTTTTCTGTGAAGTTCATTTAGAGGATTGAGTGAATAAAATGTTTTGAGCTGTGTTTAATTTTGTGAGGAACCTGTAAACTAGATAATAGATACTGGCGATTGTACATGTAATTGTTCAGAGAATGATGATGTATGCTGTTGGTATGCACAGAGGCTAACACAGCCAATGATAGTAAATGCTGCCTTGATTATTATTTATGTTCTTTGAAACTCTGAAATACAAATTTTATTATATGCATTTTCCTATCTTGCAGTCAAAATGGAACCAGGTGAAGACAAATGCTGAAACAAAGAAGACCACGGTTGTGTTGATGGGGGCGTCATACAGTCAGGTCCAGGAGGAGATGAGGGACCTCAATGTGTGGCTGGACAACATTGAGAGGAGGGTCCAGTCCATCAGGAAGGAGGATCTAAAGGTGAGCATTGGTGGTGGATCCATTATAATAAAGAATCGTATAATGTGTTAGGATAAGTGGTGGATCCATTGATTTTGGTGTATTGTGTTAGGATTTTGTTATTTGTGTGAGAATGGGTGGTGGATCCATTAATGTGATAGGATTAGTGGTGGATCCTTTACTTCTGGTGTAATGTGATATGATTAGTGTTGGATCCTTTACTTCTGGTGTAATGTGATAAGATTAGTACATTTACTACTTTGAATTGGGGGAACTTTATACAGTAGATACATTTTACGTATAGTTATCAAAATATGTTAGGTCCTTAATTCATTTTAAGGTCAGATTAAATATGAGGAGTTGATTTTTACTCTTCATTTTGAAAACTATGCTCTTTAACATACACATGTAATTCTCTTACGATAGAAATTATTATAGCAATTCCTGTGTGGTGGGTATGTTATGTTAAAAGTAGCATGTTGTATTATGTTGCATACAGATTTGCTGAGAGACATTTTTATGATTGGCAATTTAATTCATTCTGAAGTGAAATTACTTAAATAAAAGGTCATGGTCAATCCACTGAGTTTAGTCATATAACATAAAGGGATGACGGTTGGTTAAATATAATTGGTCTTTGTTTTAAGTAGTTTAGGTCAAACAACTGAAACAAGTAATCATGATGTTTGCCACATGGTATACATTTGTCATGCAGCAAAGAATATAAACCTTGCAGGTTGCAGATGCATTAAGCTATAGTCGGGATGTATATAACTCATTCATTGCCGATACATATGCTCAAGTTTTTCCATTGATATGATCAGAGAGTTGACTTGTTGAGTAAAAATACAAATTAAACTTAAACATGGCACAGAAATACGTGAACAAACTGCCTGATCCCACAGAATTCCCAAGATTAGGGATGAAAACTTCCACTTATCAATATAAATGATTTAATGTGGGCAAGCTTGTACCGGTATATCTTTTGATTTTTGTGCCACCCTGTAGTTAAATTAAAATGTTATTCAGTGAATAAACATCAGCAGCATCTGCCATGTCTTAGGAAATATTGGAATTTTTTCAATGGATTTTTAAAAAGACTTTTGACCTCCCCTTGGTTCCAAATTATCTCCCTTTGCCTCCATTAAAGCCATGTTTTGTTTAAAAAAAAATGCCAGGTGAATTTTGTCAAAATTCATGGAAAGTGACGGGTTCTTGGGTTCATGCTAGGTGTTAACGACCTGGAAAAGAGAGGCTGTCGATGGAAATAATCAGCGTTGTTAATTAACCATGTTCGAAGCAAATTTACCGGTGAGGCTGCACGCCGAGTTTTCTCTCACCTTAAGAGAGAATCACTGGAGCTCTTAACAAAGATTTTGGCAACGATTTCATAATTTATAAAGATGTGATGTCACAATATTTAGATTTATACGTTAATTTTCTGTGGCTTAGTGCATAAAAACAGAAGAAAAATGCAGATGATACCTGATTTATTTACAAGGACAGGAATTGCTTCTTTTTTTTTAAAAATATTTTGTGCATATGAATCTTTTGAGTCATATGTAAGTAATTGATGGGAATTCACTTTCTAACTGGATTTAACCAACAAAAAAAGTATCAAGTGAGATTCTTTAATACTAGAAAATAAGACAGACAAGATTCAAAGCCATGAAGTTTTTTTTTGTTGTTGCTGATATCTACAGCTTGGTTTTCCCTATCCGTTGACGCAGTAAAAATCACAATCTGTGTATTGAAGTATAATATGCTGTGCAATGATGGTTCATAATTCCTCCTCCGGAGTGGAATTATTCCTGGAAAAGATAAATTAATCAAGACCTTATTGCTAAGTCAATGTGTTTGCGAGCATTAGCAAAAATAATCTGTGATGGCGGAACTATCTCTTTCATTCCAAGGAAAGAAAGTTTTACGTTGCTGAATATTTTATTTTATTCTGCACCTGCATAAAGATGCAGTCAATATCAACAATGCTCATTTGGATGCTTCAAACATTCGCTTAATTGTGGAGTTGGACTCCTTTCCTAAGAAAATTGTGTGATGATTTGAAATCGTGAAGAAAAGAAACAGTAGAAAACAGGATTTTTATTTGTGATGAATCGATACACATCTAAGGATTATGGATACATGATGAACAAGAACTAAATTGACCATTGGATATCTAATTATAGTTTATCAATATCAGAAATTTTAAAAACTGTGTTAGAATAGGGAAAAAGACACCTCGTCTCAAGGTATTGTGGTAAATAGCAAACTTCTGCCTTCTGATGGATTTAATCTCTGAAATGATTGTTAGCTGATTAAGAAAAGAAATGGACATCCCAGCTGTGTTTACGTTGGTTGCCATGGTTGCCATTTTCCTTGTGCTCTGCTACATAGCTGTGATGGTGACTTATGGAGTTTGGATACTGAGACAAGTATATGAAAAATGAGTTGATTTATGCTAATAGAAATTAATTCTTTAATTGCAGGTGTTAACTTTGAGTTTGCTATTTAGGAGTTATTGCCCTTGACTTCTTCATTCTCTCTCTTTCTCTCTATCTCTTATTTTCTAAAGGTATCAGTGTTTTATAATATTATAAAATATTTTGTTCAGAGAATGGGGAAAATATTTAATTTAAAAGATGTGTGATAAAAATGTTTTCAAAGCAATTAGCAAGCAGGATATGAAAAGTGAAATTGTACCAGACTAATTGTAGGGAACATTATACCTCTTCACCGTCAGCTGTACACTATAGATGCTTCGTTACAGGCCCTATCTAGATTATGTAATCTTCACATGGAAAGCACTGCAGTGATTTCTCTGTGATTGCAATTTGTGACTGTAAAGAAAGAAATTGATTCCAAATTGAAGTGTGCAGATAAACGCGTCAATGCAACTGTTCAGGGTTATTTTTTGTCATTTCTGAAAGAAATGATTGTTACTTTGTATACTTGTAATTCTATGAAGAAAAATTCCGTCTGGAATGGAATAAATTTAAGATAATGTTCATGTGGGAAAGTTATGATTTTTTCCCCAGAACACCATTTTTTAAGCAGGAGATCATAATGCAATTATTGGTCATTATTCAGTTTTCATTTAAAAAATAAAGTTCAGTATAATTTAGGGAAACATATTCACATAATTCTGACAGCATTTAAATCTGCCATGAAAATAATGCATTGCGATGAATTTAAAAAAAGTTGAAAGAGGTTTTAACCAAATTGGTGCCATGTTTATTTTAATAGGCATTTGAGGAAGAACTCAGCAGACGACAAGTAAAACTGGACACCGTCAATGAAGAAACAAAGGAACTGAGCAGTAAAGGAGCCGGCTCGCTGGTGGAGGGGGACATCTCGAGACTAAACAGGCGATGGGAGGACATCAGCCAGCAGGTCAAAGGTCGCCGAGACGTCACGTCCCCGGATCGACCAATGATGTTCAAGTCGAGCGTCGTGGCGACGTCCAGGTTGGTGAGGATGTCGGGGAAGTCTGCGGTGGAATATTTACACGATCTACAGAGACTGGTGGAGGACCTGTCTCACGTACAGACCAAGCTGTTGTCTCATCTCCTGCAGGGTAACCAGTATGATGAGGTGGACCAACAGGGCGACCTACTCAAGGTACGAATCGTGAAATCTTTTAATAGACCACTTTTTGAAAAATAGACCACTTTGCATTTATCATAAATTAAAAGCATGGTAACAGAAAATATGCTTATATAATAAATTTAGGCTAACAGCAAAGACAGTTTGATTTTTCTCTAGTTTCGGTTTATATAGTATTGTGAAATTCCTGGAGTTATATAGTACATTATGTTCAAAATAAAGTGTATGCCGGCCTCTACACTTCACTTTACAACACATTACACTGTATATTAGATTTTTAATATACAAGAACTAAATACACTTTCAGATTGTCAATTTTAAAAGGAAAAGAAAATATATATTGACAATGTCCGCTTCCATTTTCTTCTTTTTTTTCTCCTTCTCAATGAATGACTTGAGGTCATATCATTGTTGACTTGTGATCAGATGTACCATATATCTGGTCATTTTCGTGTGTCACAAAGTTTGTGAAAAATTGGGGAAATTTGGAACTTTTTTCATTTGCATCAGTCACTTACTGCAATTTAAAAAGTTTCTTATAGCAAAGAAAACCTGTCCAGATATAATTTCTGTGTATTGAATATTTCGTGATGTAAAAGTGATTGTGAAAAAAGCAAAAATTAGATCATGAAAATTACTGGGTATATCTCATCATAATACTAGTAATATCTTCTGTGTGTCATTCCTACTATCAAGTAATGTTAACTTTTTTCACAGAGGGGACATCTACACGTTTTAACTCATATCAATGATCCCTCATTGTTTTTAATGAAAACTGCTTGAATTTGCCAAAGCTAGCTCACTTCAATAAAACTTTGTTAAACTGGCCAGCTGAAAAAGTTTCAGCTAGCTAGTGCAGAGGAGTTGCTGAACTGTCAGTGGAAATAATCACACTTAAGTCTTCATTTAAATGAGCCTTCAAATTGCAAAAAGATGTTTGAGGTTTGAAAGTCATATTTTGAGTTCTTTCCTTTGATTCAGAAATAACAATTTCTCTTTCTTAGGTAGGCAGTTTTTTTTGTTTTTGGAAATTTCAGTGGTTATACACAAAATGCACTGAAAAATGGATGTTATGAAAAAAATGAAGAATATGTCTGGTTGTGAATGCATATTTAAAAATTTAGTTTTGTTTATGTAGGAAATTCAAAACCAACTGGAGGACCTGCATCCAAGGATGGAAGAACTGGAGCAGCAGAGGCAGGAAATCCTGCCCAAGTGTTCCCCTGAGGAAGCGGGCCGAGTACGGCTAACGCTGGAACAACTGCGCGCGGACTGGACCCAGATCAACGGACAGTTCAACGCCTCCCACAAGTAAGGCAGCGATGTTGATGTTATGTCTGATGTACGATATTGTTCATTTCTTGTCAGTTCTTAAAGAGTGAACACTGTATACAGGGAAATATTCGTCCAGTGTAATTTTTGCCCCTTTCGCCCCTTTCGCCCTCGTTGTCAGTGGGCAAATTCCAATGTCTCAAATTATCTCTCATTTAAAACTTTGTGTGGGCGAATTCAAACTGTTTTCAAATGTAAAAGGGCGAAAATTACGCAGGGTGAAAATAACCCTGTATACAGCTAGTAGTTGAGAGGAATTACAGTCTATGTAGCTTACAGTATTTTAATGTTAATGTTCAGTTTCATGTATAGTATTAATTATTTCTTGGCGGTTTATTCTTAAAAGACTAGTAAATGGATTCAGTGCTGAAGGGAATTAAAAATACATTCTGTGTAGTTTGAAATATGAAATTTGGAAGATTTTATCAGTGATGGAACGTTCGGGGATTATCTATCTACCTAATCCTATTTATAATTGGACCTCTTGAAAAAATGTTGATCACAAATATAGATTTCATGTGTTTCCTTTTATATTATAAAAAATTTATTACAATTTAAGGCTAAGCCTACGACGGACCCCTACGACCTGCATGAACACAAACAAAATCTAGTGATTCAGGGACAACAAATTAGGGGGAGGGCCGAATCCCACTGGGTAATGATTATCTGTACGGCTATAAAGAGCTTTAGGGGTTTTGTCCTCCTCAGAGGTGTCAGATTTAACTGTCCAGAACCCAGGGGGCTTGATGTATATATTTATTGATTATGTATAGACCTTATCACATAGGTCCATGGCCAGGATTTGTATGATGTTAACGTAAGAAATAAGTTTTAAATTTAAAATTTTCACAGAAGTTAGTATTTTTTCAAGTAGGCCACTGCAAATAGGAGACCTACATCTAGACACAGACTTTAAAATTTTGGGATATCTATTTTTTATGTATGTATAGTTTCACCAATATATAATTATTGGAATAAAATATGTCACACCTTTATATCAAAACACAGACTTTAAAATTTGGGATAAGGGTTTATATATATATGTAGAATCACCAAAATATAGAATTGATTGCATAAAATATGTCACACCTGGAACTTCAGAACTTTAATGGTCGACCCACAGATACGTATCAAGATCTCTGATCGACCTAGATGTGTGTATTGAATGAGGGCTTTGTCTTGGAGGATCTCTGTATCTCTCATCATTATCTGCAGAGAAATTCAAACTATTTGCTGTGTAATGATTTTGTTAACCATGTCTTCCTTTGTGCTAACAAAGTCTCTCTTGCAAGGACTGAAGGACTTCTGTTCCCCTCTGTGCCGATTTTTTTCAAGGCGTCCTGATTAGTGCCAGAAAAGTTGAAGGCGACCTTTCTTTCTTTCTTTCTACTTTTTTTTTTTTTGGAAATTAGAGCTGATTTATTATCGTAAATGCTTGAAGGCAATATTTTTCGACAACAGGTGACCTCACTTGAGACTAATTCCTGTCACCCGCCTGTCATTGTGGGGTCATCAGGGGTCAGCGAGATCTTCCAGGGGGAATCCTCTTGTTCCATTAAATAATTAGAGAGATTCGATTGGCTTTGCAGTCTTAATGGTATTTTACGGGAGGTCCTTTTAGGTCTGAGGATAATCCTCTTGTACCTGGGATGTCCCGATCGAGGCCGATTGGACAGATTTAATGATAGGGGGGCCCACTGCTGATGTCTGTATTCAGTGACCAGATAAGGGTGGGAGGGCCCTGTCACACAGATGAATTATACGCTTCATTTAGCCATTGTAGACTATAGGTTACCGTAATTCCCCATGTAAAATAACGCATTGTCATGTGATGTATGGGGTTTTATTGTGTCCATACATTTTCTTACAGAATTTTAGAATGAATTTTCACAAATTCTTGAATTTAATTATAGTTTTTAAATTTTTCAGATATTGTTAGATGTTTAAGTCTGTGTAGGTTTTATTTGTTTGTTTGTTGTTTTTTTTGGGGGTTTTGCATTTCCTTTGTTATTGGAGGAATATTAATCAAAATTTTTTTAAAATAGTTCATTTTTGACATACCGGTATCTACCTATTTAGATGAAATCGACAACTAATTTATGAAAACAAGTTTTAAAACACTCTCTTGTACGTAACATGCCTGTACAACAGAGGGCTCTGGAAACACGACAAGTCACAATGATTGTGGAATTCAAAGATTTATAGAATATTGAAGTGTGTGTATCGAGTCTATTAGAGGTTAAATTTGCTTAAATACAATCTTGTACAAAGTGTCCCTCAACCATCAAACACTACAAGGGCCCTTAGATTGGCCACCTAATGTTCTGTTTGACTTTGCATTCTTTGCATTCTCTGTAATAGGGCTGAATTAATTTTTTGAAGAAGAGGAAATAGAAGGGGTAAAAAGAAGTCAAGCAATGTTTCTGTGTAGAAAGCACGTCCTCCAGAGTCGCCTTTCAGCAGACTTCAGCATGCTATTTGCACAAGAATTACGATTTCCCTTTAATTACACACTCCACGATCGGGTGCATATTATGATTTTAAGTCAATATTTACATACTTCCGCACTGACTTTTTAATGATGATTTTAGACCCCCATTTTTTTTTTTCGTCTTCTTTTCTGTTGGTGATGAAAAGTTCTGAAAAGAAGTAGGGAAAAAATTGAAAAGATGTTTGGTTTCCTTTTGAAATCCTTACATTTTTCTAATGTGTGTCATTTAGTGATATTTAGAACATGGAGAACATGCATGAAATTCTCCATCTCTCTCACTCTATTTCTCTCTCCTTTCACTGTATATTTTGTAATCTGTTTTTCAAGTTTAAATAGACCAAACAGTTTTGCAAGCACCCTATTGAAAAAAAAGAAGCATTAGGAAAGTTAGACTTATATGTTTTACGTTTATAAAGATCAAGGATGTTGACTGAATGACCTGATTATCTCAGGGTGTAGATTAGGACCACTACGGCAAAAGGTCCACACAAACACACACACTCTCATGTTCAACGGCGTGTCGGTATGTGTCTCCGTTGAAAATGGGAAGGATTTCTTACCTGGAGTGGATTTAATTAGTGTTAATTTTTAATTATAATAAGTGATCTTGTGAACTAATAATTTTCATTGGAGAGTGTGTTAAAATATGGCTCAGATTCATAACAGGGTAATCACTGTGCCCTATGATCCAGAGTTAATCAAGTAAGTTTTCAAATGACACCCCCCTCCCCCCTCCCCCCCTCCAAACATCAAATAGTTAGATTGGGGATTGTTTTCAACAATATAAGGCTTATATTGCATGGTCAGGAAAGTGGATGGTGGACACATAATGTTGAATTTTCTTCAGAGTAAATATTTATTTTTTTTTAGAAAACTTTAAAAGCATAAGAAAGAAAAATGAGGATAATAAGCTACTTTTAAATTAATTGTTAGGCTAGCAGAGTTTTTGATTAATTGATCTTTTTTTTCATGCTGGTCAGTGGTCTTGCGTGATCAAATGTGTAGTTTTCAGGTCCTTAATTTAGTGTAAAATAGGAAAAATATAAACACTGCCACCCAGAAAATTCCTGCATATAGGTCTAGCCCTCATTTTTTAGCATTATAACATAGCAGTACTTATTACCGTATATAGAATGTAGAAATGAGAGGTAATTGAGCTTGAGAGAGATTCGAGGTATTCTGAGATTTTTATACCTTGTAATTTGTTGCGTGTGTAGATAATGTGGTGTATCGATATATTTGTAGTGACACCTGTCAAAGTTTATCGGTTAAGGTGTAGCTGTCAGATAGGAAATATACTGTCTATATATTGACAGGTAATCCACAATAATTGATATCACTGATGTACACCAGGCTTACCTGTAGTACTAAATATATATATGCTTATATTCAGGTATTTACATCCCAGTTCAAATTAAGGAAATACAACTTATGCACTCTCACTCTCTCTCTCTTTTCCCCCAAAGCCAAAAAGCTCATTGACAATCATTAAAGAGGAAATTTTGTTAACTTGATATTAATCTGTTTACCTAATCCATTACAATTTTAAGTCAACAGTGTCCACAATAGCTTAACTGAATTCAAACTTAATTTTTATTTTTTTATTTGGGGGGGGGGGGGTGGGTTCTTGCATAGAGAGGGGAAAAAAGGGAATAGAGGGTTGGTTTATAAGGGTTAATATAGAGGGGTATATCTATTTTAAATGCTGAGACATCACCAGCCAGTATGACAGGGGACTTTAGATGTTACCAGACTTTTTCTATCAGAGCCATTGAACACTAGACATATGTTTTAATATCAACAATCAATTGGCTGTAACAGCAGCCACCTTATATACACTGTCTATCTATTCGTTATATGTTTACTTTATACACTGAAACCTGGATAATTTAGAAAACTGAGACAGATGTATAGCTCTTATGTGAAAGACAACACTGAAAACATTTGAAAGCATTTATTTTATTGGATTTTGACATTCTGAGTGAAGGCTAGCAAGATTATAATTGAAACATTTACACACTATTAACTGTAAATGACATGATATAAAAAATCCATTTGTTAAAATGCAGTGTGCATGGATAAACCCCTTTTTAAATTTTAGACTATTATGTCAATGAATTAATAGAGATATTGTCATTGATAGACTAGGTCAAATTTTGTAAACATTTGAACTATGTCAAATTGAGCTATTTCTACACTCAAAAGAGCTAGCTGTCTTGGGTTTCGCTATGTTGATATACTACAGATTTCCTGGGGTCACTGAGTGCACAGGCAGCTCCTCCAGGATTTAGCCTAGATGCAGGTGGTTAGTATGACCTGATTGGTTTAGACAATGAGCGTTCAGAATGGCCATTGTTTACATTCCCTGAAACTATTCCTGCCACTATGGCACATCCAAAATAGCTCTCTAAGCTAAGGTTAGCAAAAGGAATGGTATTCCAGTATTCTGGAATCAGCTTCCTATTGATTGACTGGCTTCTTGATTGTTGCATCTGTATGTTGTATCAAAGGCTAGAAAGATAGTGTATTTTGAGCTCAGTTCCTGTGCAATTTGTTATTGAATTAAGTGTTATGGGGAGTTTGAAGGATATGTCTCTGTGATCTAGCCAGTTAGTTGACAGAGGCAATTCAGATAAACTTCTATGAATGGAACATCCTAAATGTGAATGGAGTTCGTAATGGAATTTGGGTCCATTTTGGCAATGGATTTATAAGTTAAATTGGTTGATTCACTTAAGTTTATTTGCTGATGACATGGAGAGGTTGTGAACTGTATAGAGTTCACTTTGTGTGTTTACAGGAGATGGACGCGAGCCTCTGAACAGTGGAAGCGGTTCCATGCGGACTTCAAGGAGATCACCACGTGGCTGCTAGTGGCCGAATCCAACCTAGAGAACAATGGGGACGCATCACACAAGGTACCGACCAACGGACAGATAATGGTTTCCTGTGTTTGTAAACTTTTATATTAATATAACTTACAGTATATTTAGCTAACCTTGAATACCGTAGTCAGAAACTTACCTATATACATTTGAAATAATTACGTAGGAGTATAAGGCATGTTCTTTTAAAAATTAGTAGAAAATTTTACATGTAAAACTGATGCTAGCGAGATTTAAAATTGGAAATCCTCTCTTGAAGTTTAAGTCCTTACTATCAATGATTATAAAGGCCAAGTACCTGTAGTCATTAAGTAATCAAAATTGTATATTTTTATTTAGGAAATTAAAAATGGACTGCAGACCCATCAGACCACTTTGAACAATATGAACACAACAGGAAATGACATCATAGGACAGTCCAACATGCTGGATGCCAAAGGGATGAGAGAGAAGCTGGACGCCATCAACAGGAGATGGGAGGCTCTGTACGAGGCAGTGCAGGAGAAGAAAGACAGGTAGGGCAAAAAAAAGATAAATATAGCATCAGACATAAGGCTCTGTCGCCTTTGAATTATCATTTAGGGTGGGTTCTCAATGAATTCTTAAGAAATATGTTGTTTTGTACCAAGAAGTATTGGTGTTTAGGATATATTCATGGGATTTTGAATTTTTGAAGATTTTTGTTATGACACAATATCACAGAGGCTAATGCACAAGTTTAAATGAAGCATAATGGAATCATCATGTCCATCTATCTAATCTGTCAGTCTGTCTGGCCACCTTACTTTCATGTCTTTGTCTATATGCCAGAGGCTCACAATTTGAGAGTGTAGCATGACCCTGATCTGAGGTCATTGAATAAGGTCAAAGTCACATCATCAATATAATGCCATTATCTAAAAGCCTAGCTTCAGGGGGTCTAAGCTTTTCTTTGACATTGATGATGTGACCTTGACCTTGGTCAATGACTTCAGATCATTTCTAGTTTTCAAATGCTACAAACTTCTACTAGATTTAATCCACTCAACAGAGGAGATTATAAACATCAATAAATAGCACTACATAAATTATACTATTTTAAAAATTTTTTAAAACCTCTAGAGTAAAAAAAATAATAGGACCCTAGGAAGTTACACTGTGTGAGACAATTAAATCTTAGTTGTCCTTGTACAGTAAAACATGGTTATAGCGAACACGCTAAAAATGAATTAACACTTAGAGCAAAGTGATTTTTATTCACTGTGACTTTATTTCATGTTGTAAAATTGACATACATAACGAATTACGCTTATAACGAATTAAATTTGCCCGTCCCTGTCACTTCGTTATAAGCGTGTTTTACGGAATTTTTTGTTGTTGTTGTTGCTCTCTTTAGAGATTAAGCTGATGCCAGACTCTTTAGTACACATATGCTGTATGTGATACAGACATTCTGACCATCAAGACACTTTGTACTTAATGTAATTGACTTCATCTGACCAGTGGTTCAGACACTACTACCTCGACACTCTGTTTACATTGCATCAATGGATCCAAGTATTTATGACCTAATGCCAGTACATGGCAAAAAGGCTCAGTATATCCAGCCGAACTGATATTGATTTAGGGGAGTTTGTGATTGTAAATACCAGTGTATGTACTGGCAAAATGTATATATTTATGCTGTGCTCATGGGCTAGTCTTATTGAATTATGATGCTGAATTTCGATGGAAGCTTTTCGTGAGGCAAGATGACTGCATATCATTCAGTCCAGCAAATCAATGAAAGTTCTAAATGGGATTTTGTTTTTATTGTTTTCTTGGATAAAACTATCTTGTGACTTTTTGGTTTTCTAGAAAGTTGTTTTGTTATGGAAGAGTTCTATAGAGAGATGGAAATGATGATAATTTAATTTGGAATCTCAGGTTCAAAAATTGTTCATTGAAATTAGTAGTTGACCAGACTTTTCTCTGTCGTAGGACTAAAGGTTTTTAAGGCCATTCGTGTTTTATAAGTTCAGAGATTTATGTAGTGATGGAAATATTAACCAGAGTTTCCTCTGTTTCAGGACATGGACCTCAGACTCCAAGCAATGGGAGAGATTCCACACGGACATGAAGCAGGTGACAACATGGCTGCTGGTTGCTGAAGCCGACCTGGAGAGAAAGGGGAGAGCAGCTTATGAGGTACAGTACTGTTACCACATGGAAGAAAACTTTAGCTTGTTTTAATTTTAGCTGGTTATGGAGGCTCAGTGGTCTATAATCAGTCTATGAAATCATCTTCAAACTTGAATAACTTAATACCTGTATACTTCACTATTTACAATTTTTTTTTTTACTAAAGTTGAAATAGCTTGCATTTTCTGTGATAATTGATTCAACTTCATATGACATACTCTCCTTTTATTGGAGGTTGAGATTTGCTATAAAATGGCCATTGCATGCAACCTAGTCTCATTAAGTGATTGCTTTTTTTCTGGTGTTTATTTTATTACCGAGACCCTGATGATTGATTATTACTGATACCATGTTGTAAGATTTGAGTTCTATGATGCAGTGAATAAGTGTTCATAACTGACATTATGTTGTAGGATTTGAGTTCTGGGATCAAGTAAATGATCGTTTAATTATAAATGATAATATGTTGTAGGATTTGAGTTCTGGGATCAAGAGTCATCAGAACATCCTGAACAACATGAATGCTGAGGGAGGGGAGGTGATCCAACAGTCCAACAAGAACGACGCCCGCACCCTGAGGGAGAAACTAGACCACATCAACAGGCGGTGGGACAGGCTGTGTCAGGCGGTGCTCCACCCATCAGATAGGTGAGTAAGGTAGTGCTCCACCACTCAGACAGGTGAGAAAAGGGGGGGGGGGGTGCGGGCTTGCTGGATGTTGGGGAATGATGGGAAATTCTGTTGTATTTATGACTACTTTCACACTCAGCCCTCACCCCATTATCCCCACCCCCTTAACAAATATGATCTCTACTTAGAATTGAAATTTTAGACAGTTTTGAAAAATGTGTATTTTGGATTAAAATTAGTTAGTTTTTTTTCTAGCTTATTCAATATAACATGTACCCCTAAGTAAAAACATATGTCAGTCTTATTTTTAATATTGGACACATATATGTAATTTTCAGTGTTTTCTCTTCTATTGTGCCTTTAGTTCAGCAGAAGGTATGAAGACATCAGATTTCTCCACAGAAATGGATGACCTCTTTCTCTGGATTGACGAGACTGAAAATGTCCTGGCCAGTTATGTTACTCTGGATGAAAAGAGCCTGGATGAAATACTGGAAAAAATCAAGGTCTCAAAGTTTTGTACAATGATGTATTAATATATTTAAATGTAATTTGAATTGGGGTTGAAGCCTTTCATGTTCAGTGATGCTGAGTTGATCTATATATCTTGTTAATCCATTGTGCTGGAGGTGGGGGGGGGGATTTTGTATGGAAAGCCTTAAGGGGTGGGGGAAACAGTTGGAGATCTGCCTGCTGTTTTTATGATGTTTGTTGGAATTGATAATGAAAACATGAAATATATTAATACCTTTGTCAAAATACCTGGTACTCAGCATTTTTTGTTTTTTAACTACTGACAAAAAAACCTTATTAATTATATAAAACGTTAATCTTATCATTTGAAAAATGTGAGTACAACTTTATTATATATGATTAGGACAAGGAAGATGAGGTGAAAGGAAAGAGGAGAATGTTACAGGAAATCAACACCAAGGGAGAGAAGTTACTGAGGGAGACCACTCTCACCCCGGGGGACAAAGAGAACATCCACAAGGACCTGGACAGTCTGAACCAGCGGTTTGTCAAGGTCAGTGCAGACTTCATTGTTTAGACCCAGGGTAGGCTCGGGGTCAAATAGAGGTCAATTGTCAAGGTTAGTGAAGACTCGGGGTCAGACAGAGGTCAAAGGTTACCTTGCTGTAGTTGTATCTGCAATAATGAAAGGGTTATCTATAAAACTGTGGTAAATTTTCAAGACAAGCATTTATGATTCTACAATAGCATTTAGATTTAAATAGATTTCAAAAGACAACAACAAAAACTACAATGTTTCATCTCTAAATTTTTTCGTTTTTAAAAATAATGCGATCAAGAATCAATGAGATTGCTTGCTTCAGGTGGCCGGAGAAATCCCCCAGCACATTTCACGCACGGAGCAGAGACTTCACAAACTGCAGCAGTTCCAGAGTGAGGTGTCCCAGCTCCAGCAGTGGCTGACCGCCACCCGGGCTCTCCTGGAGGCCCAGCACCGCCCAGTGTCTGTCACCTCAGTCGACCAGGATGACTCCATTGTTGTGGACCCCCAGGTACCACTGATTGATTCATTCATTTGATTTGTTAATATTTTTTATTTTAGTTTTAAACATTTGCAGCTCCCTAATGGAAATATTTTACTAGTATTTTACTAGCATTTTCATTATTGAATATTGTTGAATTTATAAGTTGAATTATTGCTGGTACTGAGGATATTGAATGTTTTAAAATATGAAGGCTCTACAAATAATTTGAAAATATTTGATGCTGAAATCTTTTTTTTTCATCTTGTAGTCTACAAGAGCAGCCATAGAATCTCACAGGGAAAACGTGGACAGCATCAACAGTCAGTACGGGGACCTGATGGAGGAGTGTGCCGAACAGGAAGTGGTCATGCCAGACAGCATTCAGCACCAAATCAACGAGGTCAATTCTGATTGGGAGAAACTACAGGGACTGATGGATAGAATCAAACCAGTCACAGACAACTTCCTGGAGGAAGTGTTGAGTCAAGGTAAGTTGTAATTTTTTTTTAGATCTACAAAATAATCATCATATGGTTGTTTAAGAATTTTATCTGTTCATTTTTTAAGGACAATTTTTGATCCTTGATAATTTAATATCGATGGACAGCGAATTTGGTTATGAAAATATAGTATGCCTTTTATTTGCTATCATCTAACTTGCAAATCTGCTATTTTGTTTCAGTGAAAGTTTCGCAGATGCAACACACAATTGTCATAGAAACCAGGCAGACAACAGAGGTCAACCAGAGTTCACTGATCCTGGACTTTGACCGGTCTGTAGCCGAGCTCCGTGATTGGCTGACTCTCCTGGAGAGAATGCTGAAGTCCCAGAGGGTAACCGTGGGCGATATCTCCGATATTGAACAGACCATCATGAAGCAAAAGGTATATCCCAAAGATATTCAGCAGTTGATGGATAGATACCCTGCATGCATTGTACTTTTTATTGAAAAAAAGAAAAGAATTTGACTCCTAATGAAATTTATCTAAATGAGATGTCAATTTTTTTTTTACCGTTTTGTGGATGTTTATAATTTTTAACTTTTTTTCATCAATAACATGTACACACCAAATGTCCTTTGCTTTATGTGGTAGACTAAGCGCGAGTGCGGTGCGAGTATGGATTTGACGCAGCACGATTTGAGCACGCTCGATTTTGAAGCTGTGCATGCACTGATCAGTGATATTTATGAGCAACTTTTGATCCTTAAGGTCTGTGTTATTACTAATATCCCTGTAACTTACTTCCCTCCTGCCCTTCCTTTCTCCTCCCCCCTCTCATTTTGTTGTCGTCTGCTGTGTAGAATGGTGTGTGTTGTATTCTTTTTCTTTTTTTTGGCAAATTCCCACTCTCATGTGATTTGGAGCTCAGAGCTTGATTAAATGAGGTTCTGGTAACTATAAAGCTTTCAGAATACCGTTGGAGAGTGTGGGATTTTTTTTTTTTTTTTTAAACATTTGTGTATATGAGAGATCTGATTAAAGGGCAATAACTCTTACTTTGATAAGTATCAATTTTGCCTTGCTTTGCACAATGAATTTAGTTTCGTCTGCAGCGCACTTTGTGTTGATTTCTGTTGTAGAATATTCTGAGAGAATTCTTATCTTTTCTCTTTGTGTTGATTTGTGTTTGGTTTTGATTTATAACATGTTAAAGATCTTCATTGCTTGCTGCTGTCCTTTGTATCTCATCATTGTCATCATACATGGCAATGGATCATTTTGTTGACCTCCATTCTGTTCACACTGCATCTATGTTGCACCAAATTGATAGATATTCAATAGATATTCAACGAGACATTGATTTTGATCACTTTTCTGTGTTATAATATTTTTAAGGTGTTTTTGTTTTGTTTTTTGTTTTATTGGGGGTTGAGGAGTTGGTTAGATTTCTTAATGTTTCTTGAGTACACAACAGTACCTATTATTGCTTTAATTTAAAAAAAAAAGGGGGGGGTGTGGTCCAGAAGTAAAATACATGTCGGATATATTACAAGATACATTGAATTTGAAAGAATTCATTGACATACACCTATTGTTTTGTACGATATATAGTGGTTTCTGTCAGGACATCTACTTGTAAGTATGATTGAGGAAGCTTTCTGAATGACAGAAGTTCAATTATTGTATACCTTTATACTTATTATATAAGATGGTCACTCACTATTCTTTCTTGTGAACTTAATTGACATCTGGTGGTTGCTAATGTTAACTCGTGTTTTTCACCATGATTATAACTTTTTGAGTTTGGCAGTGTTTTCTAATTGGTTATTCTAATGCTAAATTTGTAACATTTTCTGGTGTGAGCAATTGAATAGTTGTTTAACTTTCTTTGATGATTTTGATTCAGCTGGCTGGCTTTCAATTATACCATTAACAATATTTTCGGACTTAATTAAATGAGTGATCTACTTATAACTTTTTAAATTCTGGGAATTTTGAATCTGTTGTATCTTTGCAAAATATTTGTTTTCAAGTTTTGATGAATATATACTAGGGTTTTCTGATGAAGAGCAATCATTAAAATTTTCTTCATAATCTGTTGGGATTTCATCATTAATAAGTATTTCATGAAAGAATTATGAATAAATGTGTTCTTCAATTTTCATAGAATAATGATTTCTGAGAGTCTTTTAGGGGTATATTCATTTCATCTTGGTGTGTTTTAAGAGAAAGAGAGAGGGGGAGAGAGAGAGATTTTTGTGAGTAAATTAAATTGTCTGGACGGCAGTATTGGGGTTTTATTTTGTAGTCTTCACTCTTTTTTCAATGAATCAAGTTTAATTATTGGGTACTTAAGTGATTTTATCCCATTAACATTGGAAAATCAATCAGCTGACTTTGAAACCAACGATCCCTCGGTACATTATCCCCACAACTTAGGAATGTGTTCCTACAATTAACACAGAACTGAAATATTTATTATGTCTACCGAGTGCTGTAATTTCCCTTTCCCTTATATCTTTCCTTGTATGAGAGCTAATCTAAAAGACTGAACTGTTTTAGATTCCGTATTTATATTAACAGTTTTATACTTTTGATGAAAGGTCAGGATGGCCTGTTCATTTCTTATTGAGTAGTTTTTTTTTTCCCTTTAGATAACTACATATGATCATAATTATTAAACTATATTGCTCAGTGCAAGATATTCAGATCAAAATGAGTAGGTTTCAGATTTTAAGTGGTTTGCATACGTTTTCATCATCAGTTTCTCTGTTTTGAAACCCCAAAAATACTTGTGTTTTTATACAACCATGTAAGATATGGAAACATCTTGAGCACTTTTGTGTTAGGTTAATAAAGAGGCAAGAAAAAGACCAGAGTAAACATACATTATAATGTTGGATATATAAATGTCACAAAATTGATTTTTTTTTTTTTACAACATAGACATTCTGAATTTTCTTTTAAGTAATATTTGCATTAAACCAGATATTGTTAGGAACAAAAATAACAATGAAATGTCTTTGAATACCAAAAGAAATGCCATCATCAAACAAGCTAGCAAGGCAATGCTTTTAGACTTCGATTTTGATGTTTGATGTTTTAATAAAAACGCACGATCGTCTACACCTTTTACTGAAGATTTTTTTAACGGTCATGGAAAGCAAAAACAAACAAAAGTGCAATTGTTGACCTTCTTTTTGGACAGAATGTTTTGCAAGACATGGAGTCGAAGAGGCCCCAGCTAGAACAAGTTCTGAGCACAGCCAGAGATCTACAGAAGCAGAGAATGAGTGAGGAGGACAAAAAGATCCTCAAGGACAGAGGTGAGGGGTCAAGGCCAAAGGTCAATTCAGGGACATGGAGCCGTTATATTAAGACCAATTGGACTTTGGTTAGGTTGTGTCTAATATAAGTTTGATGTTGGCCTGTCTATTTATTGTCTGTCATTCAGTCATGGGATAAAAGAATTCAAAAACATTTGTCCAGCTCTAAGGCTGTGCATTTTTACTTTAGACCAGCTACAATTTCGACTTGATTTGATGTGTTAACTAGATAATTACCGGTACATCATTTCTAAAAACGCATGGTCTTGTTGAAATAGCTCTAAAAATCATATTACTAGACACATAATATATTGGGTAAGGAAAATTATTAAATGATGTCTTTAACTGATGAAATGTATTCAGTGCTACATTTGATTCTTGTCTCCTCAAGATAATTAACCTATTCGGAAAACAATGGAAAGCATAAATTTCTTTCATATAGGGTTTTATATCAGATTAGCTTAAAAAATCTATCATACATTCATCTAATGTGGAATTATTAGAATTCATTGTTGCTCAGTTTTTTGTTGATTTTGTGGGTATTCTTATTAACATCCTCAGCAAATAATAAAAAACTCATTCTCTTTTCTATATGCATACAAGTAAATTCATAAATTGCATGCCCACAAAAGGTTAAAAAAGAATCCTTGAAAATTTGCCCTCCACAAATCTAAATGATTCCAAAGAATAAAAAGAACCAAAAAAGCCTTGGTCTATATGCAAATTTAACAAGGGACAATGTTTTCTAATTAATTTCAGCGGAGAAATTACAAGAGCACTGGGAAGAGGCCTTGTCACATGTCAATCAGAGGAAGAACCAGTTGGACGACATGCTGCTGGAGTGCCGGCAGTTTGACGAGATGCACGCCGAGTTCGAGCGCTGGCTAGGACAGATCGAGGAGGATCTCCATGCCAACCCAGTCAGGGCCTCAGGGACCAACATAGACCAGCAGATAGCTAAACAGAAAGTAAGGATAATTCACAGTGTAAACAGAAAGTAAAACCAGCAGATAGCTAAACAGAAAGTAAGACCTATTTACAACATAAACAGAAAGTAAAAGCAATAGAGAGCTAAACAGGAAGTAAGACATACAAATTACATAAACAGAAAGTAATGACATCCCTCTCAAGGACCAACATAAACTTGAAGAGGAGAAATAATAGTATATTAAAGCAATATAAGAAGTGCCCCAGTTCCGGCTGAAAACATTGTCTTGTCTTACATTATCCCACATGCATATTTGACCTGGGATCAACTCTAAAATCTTTTCTGAGCATCATGTGTATCAGTATTCATGAGATTTCTGATTGCATTGGACCATTAGAAAATCATTAATATGGTTGAAAGTACAAATGAAATCCAAATTGTACATTGAATCTGGAGGTAGCAAATTTGTATGCATGCCGGTAACTCTATATTTCATGTAACTGGCTATAGCTGGTGCTGTTTTGATTATGTAGTAACTGATTAGCTTTTCTATTCGAACAAATCAAAGCATATCATGAAAAGTTATTACCAGAAAGCAACTGTCAAATTTTGCATTGAATAATCAAAGATTTTGATTAGTTTTCATAATTTGTTTAGTTGTATATGTTAGTGAGCACATTACAAAGAGCATATATAATGGCCAAAAGAAATGAAACAACATGGTCAGAAAGATGCATTTATATTAATACTTCATGCTTTCAAAACAGAGAAATGATTATTTGTTAACACTTCCCCACACATTGCCAACAGCAACTGCAGTCAGAGGTTGATGAGAGACAGCGGATCATAGACAAGCTGAAGAAGCTGGCCAGTAAGCTGATAGACGAGTACTCCACCGACGACACCAGTCACATCAAGCTACAGCTGGAGAAGGCCATGAACCGCTGGTCCACCCTGCTCCACAGGTCTGTAGTCAAAGTCTCCCAACACTCACATTGTGTAGTCATAGTCTCCCAACCATCACCTGGTGTAGTCACAGTCTCCCAACCATCACCTGGTGTAGTCACAGTCTCCCAACCATCACCTGGTGTAGTCATAGTCTCCCAACCATCACCTAGTGTAGTCATAGTCTCTCAACCCTCACCTTGTGTATAGTCACAATCTCTCAACCCTCACCTTGTGTATTCATAGTCTCCCAACAACTATCACTCTTTGTAGTCATAGTCTCCCAACACTCACTTTGTGTAGTCATAGTCTCCCAACACTCACCTTGTGTAGTCAAAGTCTCCCAAACATTACTCTGAGAGTCATAGTATCCAACCATCATAATATGTAGTCAATGTCACCCAACCATTAATCACCCTGTGTAATCAAAGTTGCCCAACTACCACTCTGTGTGGTCAAATTCTCCCAACTACACTCTGTGTAGTCAAAGTCTCCCAACCATCATCCTATGATAGTCATAGTATCCTAACCATCACCTTAGGTAGCAAGTTTCTGTCTCCATGCCATCATCATATGTAGTAAGTCTTCCAGTCTCAGTACCCATATTCTCCCAACCATCAACTTATAAGTCACCCAGTTTCATGACCTTTTTTTATTTGATTTCATTGTAGTTTAACCACAGAGGAATCAGTCATTGCTCAAAATGTAGTTAATAAAAATTATTTAAACCTGTTCATTGAATCTCAACGCTGTTGTAAACTATTTATTCCTAAAATGATTAAAACTTAAGAAATTTTCATACATTTTGATCTGAAACAAAAATTATGAATCAGAAATTACATTTTTTTAAAACCATTGATTTTAAAGTGGAAACTAAAATTAATAATGAAGAGAATTTTGGGTGATTCACCAATGTTTGTTTAGTTTAACTAGATTGGTATTCTGGTGGAGAGCTATAAGACCATATTCATTAGTCTTATCATTGAAACTGTTTTTTGAATTTATTTTATTTTTTCACTTTGTAGGTTTTCAGTTCGCTGGTATATCTTTTGCTTTAATTTTTACGATATCAACTGCATAATCAGTTGTGCAAACTTCCGCCCATTTTCAACAAGTGCTACGGACTAACTTCTCACAGAATAATATAATGATTATTTTGAAATTTGCCTCAAAGCCATGCATTTATCTAGCTTCTAATAACCCATACCCAGCTACGGAAATTGCAATAAACAGTAGCTTATATCAGATACAACTTAAGGAAATGCAATAACATGCCAGTCCCATTTTGTACTCTACCAATCACGCAGTCGGATCCTTTTTTCCCGGCACGATAATATGCCATTACTTGAAGGACATGAATGCAGTGAACTTGTTTCAGTCATTCTCAGTGATTTTTATCTATTATAGCTGGATATTTATACTAGTGATTCAGAATATTGAAGAAAATTCATGAAAAGTAATGGAGAGAGAGAGAGAGAGAGAGAGAGAGAGAGAGAGAGAGAAACGTAGATTAATGAATTCTTGTCTTTGTTGATAGGCTAGCCTTTAACATCAAGTCCCTCCAGAACAACAAGAACTCGCTGTCCCAGCTGGACGGGACCCTGGAGGTGTTCCTGGGGTGGATGAGGGAGATGGACAAGAGCCTGGCCCGCCTGGTGGAGGAGACGGGGAGGGGCGATGTCCGACAGAACCAGGAGCTGTGCTCAGAGTACCTGGTCCAGTTCAAGGTAAGAGTCTTGTTTTCACACCACATGTAAACCCATGTCTGCCGACTCGGGTCTAATTATATGCATTTCAGATTACAAAATTGTTGAACTCAAACCCAGACCCCCTGGGTTAATTAAAAATCTATTTCTATTGAGAAGCAAACATTAAAATTTGGTACATTGGTTTCGTCTTTAGTGTTTGACCACATGTACCGGTAATGTGGGTCAGAATGTCTCTTGCTGCTCTATAATGATAGGCATTGCAGGTACAAAAGTTGCACAAAGTACTGTTAATGTAGATATTTTTATGGTGAAATTTTGTGATTTCCATATAACAAAGTCTCAAACATGTGGAATACTTCTTTTCATATATGAAAGTCAAGAATTTACAAATTATGTGATTTACAGTGAAGAGTGGTAACTGTCTTTGAGGCTGTTTGTGTAGTGAAAAAGTTTGCAAAACTTTGTTAATGATCCTTAGTTTCCACAATGCAGACATAGTATCCATGTTTCAACTAGAACTATGGAATCACCAAACTTCGTGGTGGCTCAATTTTCGTGGTATTCGAGGGTAGCCCTATCCCACGAATTTACATCCTCCACGAAAACAAGTTCTGAAAGGGTTTATTTTCTTACTGAAACTGAAAATCAAAGCATCCACGAAATTACACCCCCACGAATAACCAAAAAAATCTGCTATCTACGAAAATTGGTCCCCATGATTTCACAGTATTTGGAAATTGGAAGGAAAAAGATGAAAGTTAACAGTCAAGGTTAGCTTGCACAGTTCTAGCTTTCACAGACAGTTCTATACACTATCAAACATATACACGTGATGTATTTTGAAAATTGATTCTCTAAAAGCAAGTCACTGCAGCAATATCATTTCCATATTTTTATGGAATAGTTATACACAAATGTTCATAAATACATGCCCGTAAATGGTAAAACTAATTTTGTTGTCTGAGTGGTTGTCATATTCCGACAAAATATCAGATCACATACTTCAGTGCCGACACAAAAGACCATATCAATATGGTTCTATGTTTAGATGTATATGGTATCTTTGCTATTGCCATTTGTATTAAGCAGGACATGTTTCCTGTTATTTGAGAATATAATTTATCTGCAATTAGGAATTGATGGGATATTGTCTGTGGAAAATAAAAAGAGTCCAGGCAAATTGTATAAATACCTTGTAATTGCAGTTGTCTGAATCCTCCATTGATTGCATTACCAATAGTTTTAGCCCCGAGGAGTATTAAAAAAAAGAATACCTCCCCAGTTTGTTGATTTGTTGTCGGAGCATGTACTGGAGAATTATGCCCCACAACTACAATTTAGGCAGGAAAGTAATCTACTTCTGTTTCAGCAGCTGATGATAGTTTTTGTGTCGCCTTGAGGCAGTGAGGTCAAAAGGTCATATTAGGTCAAAGACAATTTGTGTTCTTCAGGGCTTTTTTATTCTGCTATGAAGAGACTTCTTTGATTTGATTTTTTTTTGTGTGGGGGGGGGGGGGTGGTGGTGGTGAAAGTAGGGAAGGGAATGATGTTTTTTTATAAGCTAGTTCAATTAATAAAACACTGCTGCAGCATGTGATAAAAGTTTAGAGTGGTTTAATTAATTCTTCTTAATTTTTAGGGCTTTTTACATTGCAATAAATGATTAGTAACGTCATTTATGTTTTGAGTTTATCTTTTGGTGCTGCAGCTGAGTTTTGTTGGTTCAATGAATTCTTAATTGAAAAAAATAATGAATGAAAAATTTCATGGCAAATAGTCAGATTGTCAGTTCTGCATTGAAGATAATTAATGGCAGTATCATATCAACCTAGGGGGTATATTCTCGTTTTAACTTCTAATTGGATTTATTTGATAGAACAATAAGTCCATCTTCCTCTCAGGATGTCTAGTATGTGGCCTTTTGTAGCGCTATTCTTAGTGTGTTTATTATCTGCCATTGTATACCTTGTACTAGCTAGAAAGAAAATCATTTGAAGCTCCTGATGTTTGAAGTTTCGTTAAAAAAAAAAAAAGATGTGGAATAATTCTATTCTGGTCGTATAGTCAACACATCAAAATTGCCCGTTAATTGCTGCTGAGGAGTGGATCAATGGGCAATGAATGGATCGGAAAGAGAGAGAATTATTACAGTAACCATGCACAAAAGAATCACGGATTGACCCAAAATCCATTGGATACATCAACTGCAATTTCCGTTCCCAAATGGTCATTTAGGCGTTGCCATTCAAAACTATATTTTTTTTAGTGGGTTTTTTTTTTCAAAACTCAATGACAGATGAATCTAAATGAAGATAAATATTTTGAAAGGAATTGCCTTTGAATGGAGAGAAAAATAAAAATTATGCTGTATGTGCTTTTAAAACTGGACTTATTCTATTTGATTCTATATTCAAGGATGCTTTTTATCTTTCTGGACAATTGAAATGATCTAAACATGCCATTGGAGTCTAATGAATTTTCAAATTAGCGCTTTCCTGAACTCATCGCCCTTATTTGTGAATACCAACTTGAAGGAGTGTCCATAGTTGCTGAAGTCTCGAAGTTGTTTAAAGGAGTGTCAGTCGGACCTATATATAGGCCTACACAGTGTCCTCAGTACCATTCTACAGTGAAATAAAATCAATGGAATTAGATTATATTCGAAAGGTGATTGGCGAGAAACAGGAAAATGTGGCATAAGGTGCCGGAAATTTCAAAGTAAATGTCCATGGAAACCAGAGCATTTATGAAAGATGGTGACATTGCTGCTCGTATTTATACAACTGTTTCTTGTCAATGACCAATCTAAGCATGGATTGTCTGCAACACCTTCCTGTCCTCTTTTAGTGCTTTTTATAATCTGCCATCATCCATTATGGATACCCAATTGTGCTGAAGGGCAAGAAAACATTATCTGCTGATGCAACAGTTCCATGGTGGATAATGAATTGTATTGAAATGGTTGATGAGTCTTAATTCTTTTACTTACTTGTTCTATTTAATACCCCTAAGATGTCTAATTATTTGGTTTTTGGATGCAATGTACATAAATCGTTTTCTCGCTGAAGTTTCTTTTTTCCTTTTTTATTTGATTAAATATTCAGAGATAGATTTTGTTCCCAGTTAGTCAGAGTGTGTATTTATTTGTTTTTAGCTCCTAAGCTCCAAATCTAATTCATCTCAGTTTGCTTTTTTGAGAAGCCATTCTGTTTTAATATCCGTCACAAAAAATACCCTAATTTTGGTAGATCGTATGCTTTGATTAATTCAGGTGTTTGATCGAATTGCTGTCGAGGTGTAGAATCTGAGGTCTGGATTCTTACCTACTTTGTTTAAGGTTAAATGGTTTAGATCAAGTTTGGATGTACATTGCTCTGAATTTGGGGGAAAATTTGAATTTCAAATTCATAAGTTAAATGCTTATCCATAGACATTATGGTCCTTTTGATGATTTTTGAGTCGTAAATTATAGATTTAATATATTCTACAGGAACGTTTAAATCATCTGGGTCTAATCTTGATTGAGGAAGTTTATCGAACAAGGACAGATTTGATTTTTAGTTGTCATCAGGAAAGCTTTATTGGACAGTGTCGCCCAAAAAACGCTCCAAGTTTTTTCTAGTTCCATGTTCCCTGTGAGGTCTGCAAAAACATGTAACATAAGGATGAAGGAGTTTTTTTAGATTTTCAAGACACAAGGCATGGATGTGTTAAAGAGGTTTTAATTAACTCGCAAGAACACGTTTTGCAAAAGAGCAAGAGTATTGGATATGACACAGGGAATCTGATGTGTTAATTGATCTGTGACTTAGATTTAATGGTTGTAAGTACTGAGGGTGTATATATAATACCTACCTGATAGCCACTTCACCTGTGTATGACACACCTGGCACAGGAAAGCGAAGAAAAGCCAATTTGATAATCGTCCAGTATAATTGGAATTAAGCTGCGCTTGTAGATTATCCAATAATTATGTCGAGGGGAGAAGTTAATGTGCTTATATAGCCAGGGCATATTCCAAAAAGAAGATAACAGTTTAAAAGTTCAATGGAGATTGGGAATGTGTGTGTACTGTGTATTGTGTGAGGCACGGACACTGGGTATGAGGTGTCGGGCCGACCGGAATAATGGAGCGCAGACTTCTGGAAGACATTTATCGCCTGGAAGTCAAACTTATTCAGGTAGATAATAATGTGTATGTTCCGTAATGCAAACAAGTGTTTTTTTTCCTTATGTCACAAGACAGTCCAGGCCCCACCCCCTGTTACTGTTGATGCTTATAGATTTTTTTTAAATTGGCCCTAGGCACGCATATTGCAAATAGTTTAATATGATAATTGTGATCTGTATGATGTGGAAATATTTTTATGCATTTTATCACCCCCACCCTTTTTTTTTTGGTTCCAAAGATGTGTATTTTGTTTGTTTGGATCTTCATGTTGCTCTAACTGCCGTCATCTATTTTTGTAAAATATATATACCAGGTAGTTAAGATGCTTTTCAAGCATTTTGAATTTATATCTCTGAACAGATATTGTGACAGGAGATTTGTTTTAGGAAGCTTTCCTTGACTCTAATTTTAAAGATGAGTTATTTTTTTTTTTTACTCTTTTGTTTTTTTGGTTTAGGTAATTTTGCTTCTGTATATATTATCTTGCTTATCTGGATTATTTAATAGGCATTTTGTTAAATTAATGACTGATTTTCTATGAAAGCCATTGAGTTTGACCTATCTAGAGGAATCTTAGGTAGCCTATACATTCCATTGTCTCTATCTGATTCCATGTACCAGACCGTCTACATGTACTGATACATACAGACTTGTTTGTTTAACTCAGGATCAGATGAATGGAGTTTAATTGACTGAAATGACAAATGTTTTCTCTTCATTAAAAGGATCAACATGGGTCTTAACCATCCTTTAATGAATCGCCTAAATTCATATGCCATCTTCTGATAAGTACATAGTAACTTACTATCAGGCATCAAACAGTCAGAATAACTTGTAATCTGACGATACCGCAAGTGATGCCT
This sequence comes from Magallana ariakensis, assembly GCA_020458035.1. Taxonomy (NCBI): domain Eukaryota; kingdom Metazoa; phylum Mollusca; class Bivalvia; order Ostreida; family Ostreidae; genus Magallana; species Magallana ariakensis. The sequence continues at coordinate 36,442,674 of CM035812.1, forward strand.
GATTTGGAATAATTTTTGTATAGGGGAATTTTGCTTTTCTGGATGAGCATTTGTACTGCATGTTGTTGTAGATAAAATTTAGTTTGTTTCTGTAATTAATATTATGGGACCATGCAGACATAATTTATTTTGCAAATCTGGTATTGTACCACTACACCACCTGTTGTTGAACCATCTAACTTGATTAACATGTACATCCTTGTCCTATAAAAAAAAGATATCCATCATTGGACTACCTTATATCACTGTCCTATACCAGCTTAAGGAACTTCTCATTGTACAACTTAACATCCCTGTTCTATGGCCACTAGGGACCTCTCATTGTACAACTTAACATCCTTGTCATATAACTATTAGGGACTTCTCATTATACCACTTAACATTAGGGACCTTTCATTGTACCACTTAACATCCCTGTCATAAATATTATGGAGTTGTCCTTTTACAACTTAACATCCCTGTCCTATAACAACTAGGGACCTCTCATTGACCACTTAACATCCCTCTCCTTTAACCCCTGTCATTGTTCCGATTAACATCCCTGTACTATTAGTTCTAGTTCCCATCATTGAACCACTTAACACCCCTGTACTTACCGCTAGTGGTATCCATCATAGTGTATACAGGGTAATATTCGCCCCCGTTTTATTTTCGCCCTTTTTGGCCTCGTTGTCTGCTGGCGAATTTCGGACTTGGCAAAATCCAATGTCTCAGATTATCTCTCTTTAAACACAACTACGTCTGGTCGAATTCAAGACGGGGCAAAACCGTTTGCAACTAAAGAAAGGCAAAAATAACACGGAGCGAAAATAACCCTGTATACAGTAGTGATTTAACGCCCCTCTTCTTTAACCCCAGTCATTGTACCATTTAACATCAATGTACCTTACCACTATTGATTCATAATTATACCATTCAATCTCTCTATCCTTAGACCACTTAATTAAGGGACCTGTGATTATACCACTTAACATTCCATATTCTATTACCACGAGGGACTCGTCATTGTACCACATCACTGACACTGGGGACCCATCACCGTGACACACTGCCACCAGCTGCCCAGTACCACCCCCCCCCCTTTCACTTGATTTAATCTGATAATTTACACCATTTCATAAGCATGCCGGACAACAAGTGTCATTAATGGAAAATGCCAGTCTTAATCTCTAAATAAATGCCCTGAAAAGTCCATGTGGATGAGCTTTTGGTTCCAATCAATACATCTCTCAGGGCTCTGATGGCAAAGTCAAATATAAAAAAAAAAGAGACGGAAGATTTTTATTTGGCTCTGAAAGTCCTGTATGTATAGATTTTTATTACAAAATGATATTGCCCAAGTTGGTTAGGTAGAAAATCCAGTCTGGACCAAAATTGTTAAGAATGTCAAATAACATTGATTACTATAGTCTGAGTAAATGTGCCGATTCCAACTGAGTTGTTTCGTATCCAGTATCCTAGGGGACGGTACCTGGCTGTGATATATCATATGATTAACTCAAGTGAACTATTGGATCCCAGCATAGAAGTCTATCACAGTCCTTTTTATCCAGATTTTCACATCATTTGACATTTTCGTTTAGTCGATTGAATGTTTTTGATGTCCAGTGCATGGATTTCAGTGTTTCTTTGTGGTGAGCCTGTAAGACTACTTGTGGTCGCCGTTTATACACCTACCCAGGCTGACAGAATAGATTCTAAAGTTTGTGATGGCATTTTCTAAGAATTCTCATTCAAGTTTCAAGAGTATGTTGTGTATCATTTAAGAAAACCAAAATTTGATATTTTAAATATAGATGCATCTTAAAGTTGGTTTTTTTTTCAAATTGCTGAAATGATGATGCTTTAAACTTGATGATCCAAGCTCATCAAATGCATTAAGATATCCATGCAGACAAACCGTGTCCTAGGAAGACGAGAAATTCAAGACTTAATTATCGGATGTATTTTGTTACTTCACCAAAACTGGATGGAATTCTCTTGCCTCCTCCTAGACAAGGTGTGATAATTTGAACCTCTGGCACCCATCATCCGATTCTACAATTTTATTGGCAACTTACATGGGAAATATTGAAAGCCAAAAAGGTCTGGGAATCAAGCTCTGGAGCTAAATCATTAGGAACACTTATTTAGCCATTAATCTTGTAACGTCACCTTTTTCGGACATTACCAATTACGGTGTTGAATGCCACAAACGATCGCAGTGTTGAATGCCACAAACGATCGCCAGGCGAAAGGATTTAACTTCAGAACAAGAGCAGACATATTGGATTTTTTGGTCCGCCCCTTAAGTGTGTGTTCTTCTCACAAGAACCCTTGATTAGATTGTCTGCAGGTATAAGTGGTCATAAAGTAAATTGCAGGAATTCTACCTGTTTACAAAAAAGGGGAGATTTGGGCAGATTGATCCGAGAATGCATTGAAGACTGAGGAAGACAAGCGAAATCTTCGGTAATCCTAGCTTTCAATGATGTGTTAATGTTTTACACACAAAAAAGAGCAATCAAGGGTTATATAACATTTTCTTTGCTTTCTCCCTAGTGGAAAACTTGTTCAGCGTTTGCAACTTTGATCAGGAAAGAACAATATTTTTCGACTCTCAAAATCAAGTGAAAGGTGCAACTTTAGACATTATTTTTGTGCTTTTGGAAAAAAACTGAGCATGTCTAAGACTTCTATTTTAAGAGACAGAAACAGAATTTTGGATGCAGGGATAAACTAAATGCGAGATGTTAACTAAAGTTTTATGGCAATAGTTACCGAAACTGTTAATATTTCGATCATTCCAGCATGGATTAATTGAAGATTTCTTTTGGAATACATTATCAGTTTTTGTTATGTTTTTTGTGGATTTTTTTTGTTATGTTTCATTTTCTCAAATTGCACTAATTATGATTCCTTCTGTTCGTGAGAAAATCAATGGTGTGCTGAGTGATAGTGTCTACAACAGGGCTATTTAGTTCCACACAATGGAATAGCTAGTCCAGAAGCTCTAAGCGAAAAAAGATATTTTTGTATAGAGTGCATAAACTTCAGCATCCAATGTTTTATGTTGGATAAAAATGTCTCCTTTGAGACTGGTCGGTCACTTGTGGATTATTCAAAAAACTTAACGAGGATTAGTGATAATTCGTGATGGACAATTCAAGACATCGAATAAGAAGTCCAGCATTATTGCGACACAGTGCTAATAGTCCAAGGAAACTACCAAAGCGTGTGTGTTTTCAGGTAAGGCTTTAATTAATATTAAGTTTTTCATGTTTTTTATTTTTCGTGTTCTTACCGTGCATTCTTTCGAAGTCATGGAATTCAGGCCATGGAAATATTGTCTGGATAACATCTGTAACTTTTGCAATATTGAGCCACATTGATGATATATATGCTGATTGCGCTAGCATAAGCTGCAGGTTTGTGGATTATAAACATGAATTTTTCATTCGTAATCCTCTCCGGAAGCTTCCTCCGATTTGACGATGAGACGTAATCAATATTTCACCATTTGACTTCATTTTTCCCTCCAGACCAGATATGAAAACGTTTTCATCTTACAAGTGGCCTCATCGCGGCGGCAGATTGCTCACATTGTTCTCTCATCGTCAATAAACCGGCAATCAGTTCTCCATTCAGTGGTTTATAGGTATGGATTTTAGCAGAGGTTGACAGATAAGCCAATTGCAAGTGACTTTGGGCCTTGTTTCGTAGAGGGGGCTAGCTAATCTGCCAAAAAAGAAGGAATTTGCTGTGACTTCTGGTTGCTGTCATCTTCAATGGTTCAATTTGAACATTTTTTTTCGATATATTGCCTGGTTAGTAATGGTAGAAACTAAAGGTTCAGGCACAAATTCTTTAATGCAATACATCTCCATGCATGGATAAACTTTACATAGGAAAGAAAAGTCCTCTTATCAAGTCTTCCAACATTTTTTTTAAATTTGAGGGGGATGAGTTCTTCAACTTGACGAATGTCCTATACTCTAGGAGAAGCAGGCACTGTGGGACTCTCTATTTTATTTATTTGTCTGAGCTGGATGTTCACTGTCTCAAGTCTTCAAATCCAAGTCTTACTGTCTTCAAACATAAGATACTGCTGGTTTTTTCTTGGCTCTAGGGAACTACAGTTGTTTTATTTGCTCACAGTCTGTAGCAGTGACAGTAACAGCCTCACTGATCCATTGTTTGTGATTTACTGATGGGGCATAATTGCCTACTCCACAGTCAGAAATTAATGAAACCTTTATATTCTATAACTTCTTTGTATATCCCAGACTCAATGAACAATTAAAATTGTATGTCCACTGATTACAGAACATTCCAAATTATAGCCACTGATTGTAGAACTGTCTAAATTATAGCCACTGATTGTAGAACTGTCTAAATTATAGCCACTGATTGTAGAACATTCCAAATCAGAGCCACTGATTGTAGAACTGTCCAAATCATAGCCACTGATTGTAGAACTGTCCAAATTATAGCCACTGATTGTAGATCTGTCCAAATCATGTCTGGTAACTTTAGAACTGTCTAAATCATGTCTGGTAATTTTATAACTTTCTAAATCATGTCTTTTGATTTTAAAACTGTCCAAATCATGCCTGATTGGTAATATTTGAACTGTTTTTAACATTTCCATTAAGGGTTTTAGTCCTAATTCATAGTAAGTTATCAATGGAGGTTTTTTTTACAGAGTTGTGAAGATGACCCATTAGAAGTGTTCACCATCAGTAAGAACTACTCCTTTGGATCAGATTATGAAAGCTTCAGTTACTGTTCACTATTAACAAAATATTCTGCAAAAGACCAGGAAAAAATAGATACCTTTAAAATGTTACAATTAAGTACTTGAGACATTTTGTCCAATTTGTGTGGTCTATAGACGATGAAACAAATGATTAATCCTGATATCTTAACAATACTGCACTCTCGAATGATCAATTAACATCTCAATAATGTATGGAAATCAATGCATTAGTCAAAATGATTGCATCCATGGGTTTCCATGTTTCAAGGACATTGCCTAGCTCGGGCATTAAACATGTATCAGATCACGCGATAATGTTTGTCCCATTGTTTCGAGATTAACAGTAATCTGAAATTGCATCCATTTGAGGAAATGCTGGAGGTTAAAATGATTTGTGACCTACTGTAGTTTCAAAACTCATCTGTCATAATGGTGCCCCCACTGCATGGACAACATCATTCCAATGGGTTAGGCTGGCTATCAAGTTCAAATCCATTTTGTTATTTATGTGCTGTAGAATTTAACAATTAGTTAATTAATGTGAAGCATTTACAATGTGATATAAATGTGTCACCAATATTAGCAGGGGGGAGAATGTGTCTTACTGTACTGTAAAGTATGACCCAAGGGAGAGTAGTCTGCAATGCCTTGTCATGTAGGGCCATTATCAACACCTTTCTGGAGGGCTAATTACAGAGCAGGCCAGAACTTACTGGATCAGAATTACCTCCCTTATCAGACTTAATGTAGCAGCCCTGGACAATTAAACCTGGCCATTTATGAATTGACACTAATGAAGAGGCCCACCCTCAGAGGCACGGATATGCTTATTGCTGAGGTCTAGATTTGGGCATACTCTAAAACCTGGCCTGGCCTGGCCTGGCCCCATTGGCCTGGCCTGGCCTCAAAGTTGGCCTGGCCTCACTTTTGGCCTCAAAATTGGCCTGGCCCCAAATTTTGGCCTGGCCTCAAAAATTGGCCTGGCCCCAAATTTGGCCTCTACAAAAATTTTTGGCCTCAATTTTAAAATTTCTGTTTTTCTTATTTTCTTAGATTTAGATTGAATTTTTATTGATTTCTAATAGAAATTGAAATTTCCATGCATTTTTAAGGTTTAAGGAATAATAATATGATTTTTTCATATATATAACAAGTGACCGACTGTTCAAGTTTGATTAATTTAATCCATGTCTAAACACACAAAAAATACCTATGACATGCATGTACAGCACTCTCTTACTATTGTCAAGGTATAGATTAATAATATGCAAAAACCAAAGCAAAAAACTAAGAGCTGCCATCCCCCATTCCCCATTTAAAAGTTAAACATCATTTTAAGAGACTGACCTGATTGATATCCAAAACATTTGTAAACTGGTACCGGTACATAGCATTAAATTTTTATCACTGTGTAATGCACTTTAAAATTTGCAGTTTGTTTATATTACCTGTCAACACTGATCAAGCCCAAATTTCCCTCTCCAGCAGAAATTCGATATCAATCTTTTCTGTCGCTAATCTGCTATATTGGGGTCAGATTCATTGCCTATCCTGTCATTTAACATTTCACACGGTCTAATTTAATTAATGGCATTTGTGAATGACTGCAACATTGCATCCTCCGATAACTTGACTCAGTGATGGTCATTAATCATCACCACCTGATTAGAGTAGAGTTTCATGCATGTGTTGTTTGTATATATTTAGGAAACAATTTTTCTCTTTTGGGGAATTGTTATTGTCAGAATTTGAACAAAGCAAAACATTTTGTGACCTTTGATGTTGGTTAGAATAAACAAATATTGGCCTCTTCCATTATTTCTTTCTCAAACAAGTTGTTGATAAAAGAAGAGTTACATAGATATTGTCCGATCCTGAGAGCAGTTTGATTTAAATACATTGCAAAAACAATATACCATGGTTATACAATGGCAGGGAAAAATCACATTCTTAAGTTCTTCAGAATTTAAAACAGACTGAATAAAAATCTATTAGAATGGATTACTTGACATACCTTTAGTCATAAGTATACATTGTTAGTACTATATTTTCAATTGTAACTATTATTTTTAATAGACTTTTACTTTAAGACACTAAAGCCACCAAGTGAGATGTTTAATGTGCATTGAAAATAAATCAATAAAAAATCAATAAAATCATCAAATATGTAAAGAAATAAAAAAATAAATTTGAGGCCAAAAATTTTTGTAGAGGCCAAATTTGAGGCCAGGCCAATTTTTGGGGCCAGGCCAAAATTTGGGGCCAGGCCAATTTTGAGGCCAAAAGTGAGGCCAGGCCAACTTTGAGGCCAGGCCAGGCCAATGGGGCCAGGCCAGGCCAGGCCAGGTTTTAGAGTATGCCCTAGATTTGTGTATGTTATATTGTCAGACTATGGGTCCTTGACAGAGTGCTTGTTATCTCTCTCTCTCTCTCTCTCTCTCTCTCTCTCTCTCTCTCTCAGGATGTTGTCTGCATCATACAGATTTATTATTTGAAATAGGAAAAAAAATCACCATATTTATGTGGAAAATTAATTCAATTGAATTTGAGAACCCAATTTTTAAGATGCTCACTATGCACTAAACAAGAACAATTATATTTGCCGTTTTGATTTTATTTTTTGATATGCGGATGAACACCTTGAACAGGAAGCTATAATACTTGGCAAAGATTAATGACTGCATACTTTCCTAATTAAACAGAACACCTGCGATGTATACATATGTGTCAATAATGAATCCAATTTATGAATGATGAAGGCTTTCACGCTTGAGTAAACACAGTTATTCCACAATACGTACTAGCCTAGTACGCTCATGATGCATGTTATGGAAAGTATGCTCCGACAGCGAACTTGTTGATTGGCAAGGAATTAAGACAGGTTTGTTAGTTTCCCTGCAAAGACTGCAGCAAGAGCTAGCTGAGCATTAGCCAAGCTTCAGAGCAATCGTACTTACAAGAGCTTTTCTCTAACACAATTACAAGAGAGCAAGACACGCTTCATTGAAGCTGGGTCAGGGAGCTTGTCATATTTTTTTTTTCCAGAGGAGATTTCCCAGCAGCCCTTAGTGGTGATTGGTCCAAAAGTCATTGGGATTTGAGAGCGAGCAATTTCTTACCTGAGATTTTTATGTTCACCTGTGTCCGTCAATTGATACAGTTACATTGAGATATTTAATCCCGAGTGTTCTCAAGGCTTCAGGCGGGCGTGTGGGAAATTACTTTTTTTTGTTATATTGGATTGTGAATTGTGCAAATTGCTTGGGAAATTGTCAGTTAAGTGTTTTTGGATGGGCAAGCTTTTGTTATCTGCCCAATTTAATAGAGGTGATTTTTTTTTTCTCCAGTAGGTAGTTTCATTATTTTGCAATCAAGGAAGATAAAATTGAAGGGACTGTAAAGGGATGTAAATGAGGGTTTGTTTGGAGGAATGAGAGATTGCCGCAATAGAGGAATGCAAATTACACCTGAAATTAAGCGAGCTTCAATTTGTAGCTGACTCTGATCTGCATGTTTGTTATTTTTGTGTATTGACTGCGGACAGATTGGTTTGGCGATAAGGGGGAAGGCATTTGAGATTATCATCTCGTCTTGCAAAGGAAAGTTACGCATCCGAAATATCATCGCATATCTTCCGTGAGAAAATTTTGTTAAAATTCATGAAAGGAAAGGGAATGAGATGACATGTGTATAATATTACCTGCAATTGATTATTCATTTATTCGAATATGTATATGAGTGAATGGTAATCAAAGAGAGGACTTTGACCTATTAGCTTTGACTTGGGGACTCTTTCAAGAGAAGTTCCTTGGTGGGTTAAATATTCTTTGACTACGATTATCAAAACGAGCGAGAAATTGAATCTGCTAATTGCTAAGACTGAACAAGACCTGAAGGTTAAAAAAAAAGATTTATGGAACCGTATGCTTGGCCCTTAGTGTGTAGTTCAACTGCAATAGTGGTTCATTCTGGCCAAGTCAAGGCCCCCCGCCCCCAGGAGTCTTCTGTTTGCCCCCGAGATGATTATTATATGCACCAGTATAAGGAATTTACTTAGTACCTTTGAACAGGTAAGACCTTGCTCGCTTTGAAAAATTCCTGACCAGCATGCAATTTTTTTGTTGTTAGTATAATTTGATGGGTTTACGTATAAGTTGCCTAATTTATGCTTTGTTAATTAATTTATATCATATTGGAATTATATAATATATAATAATTGGCTTTGATTCTTTAAAAAAATCTGCTGCGCAGGGGGGGGGGGGGGTTGCAATCATTGTACCAAAAATGAACCATATACATGTATAAATAAATATTGATGATTGTGCATAAGATTTAATATAAAAAAAAATGTTACAAGTTGAAGATATAATTCAATGATGTAGCATAAACAGTACGTGTCTGTAAATTGAGTACAATGTACTTCTCTGAAGCAATCTGACAATTCTGCTTACTGGTATATTGCTGTCTGAGCTTTTTTTTAATGTCCTTCACTGCATGCAGTTGAAAATAAGTTCAGAGAGAGAGAATAGAGACAGACCATGCTGTGAACTTTAGATCATTGACTTATCTAGTCTGGTCATTCTCTCTCTCTCTCTCTCTCTCTCTCTCTCTCTGAGACTCCCTTTCTCATCAGCTGAGACTCTGGGACTCTCTCTCTCTCTCTCTCTCTCTCTCTCTCTCACACACACACACACACACACAATCATAAGATTTTTTTACATTGATAATAATTATTGTGTCTTGTTCTCCCCCTCCCCGAGTTTGATTTATAATTACCCGCATTGAATTGCTATTTATTTTCATATAAATATAAAGAAAAGAAATTAAAAAAGCAGATCATGCATGTTAAAATCAGATGCTATCACATTAGTATCATGTATGAAATAGAGGAAAGCTTATCGTAAGTACGTATCGATTTCAAAGATTTGCGGAAGCTAGAAGAAATTAAGTTGTGTGGGTGTGGAGTTAGGTGGGGGGTGGGTGCAATAGAAGGACAATAGAGGGACTTGTTCTGTTCAGATTATTGCGGTTATTTAGATGAATTGGGATCCACATTGCATGGAAGAGTTGAAGACATCTGAACACTCTGGAGAGAAGGCGAAGTAAAAAAAGAAAACTCCTTTTGTTTGAAAGTGTATCAGACACAAGACAAATTACGAAGTGTCACAACGGCTTTCCCGGAACATGTAACCCAAGGTCTTTAATGTGTAAGACAAATTACTTTCATCCAAAGAGGCTGGTGTAAAGTAACCTTGTTTTGTAGGTATCAGATTACCCCGTCAAGTTGGTAAGAATGCTTAGATAAATGACAGTGTAAGTTAGGTTCACTGAGGCAATGAGTGGTACAAGGCCAAAGAAACCCATCAGTCATGATGGAAAAACAGAATTCCATAGAAATCAGAAATCATTAAGGGTAATAATAAACTCATTTTTCTTGTGTTCTAAGTTAGTACGGTACAGAACAGGGCTGTAATTGTTTACGGAAAATGAAGCTGAGCTGAAGAGAAATATTGAAAATTTTCATTCATGTGTAAGGCCGTAGGGCTTGAGTTACAGAGAAATTACAACTGCATGATTAAAGAAGACAAGAAGTCATGCAGGGAACTTGAAACAAAGAGCATTTCTGGAGAGAGAGAGAGAGAGAGAGAGAGAGAGAGAGAGAGAGAGAGAGAGAGAGAGAGAGAGAGATATGAAGCCTTTAAGAGGAGAAAGCCCAATTTCTGTATGAGAAATGTTACATATTATGATAATGGTTTACCGGTAGTTAAAAACAGATATTTCTTTTAAGTTTGGAAAAAAATGAAGCCAATTACTGTATGTAGTTATAAAACTCAGATCAGAGGTCACATAGTATCAGATTTTTTTTTGCAAATTTTGGAAGTTCCACTTCCTGCGTTCAAGACGGATAGGAGAAGATTTTATGAATGACTCAAAGAATGAGATCTACTGTGAAAACAATGTGTCATTAGTTACAAGGGTTCAGCTATACAAGCCGGCAGCAACCCAAATTCACCAGCTGCTGAAACAATTCGGAACAGTGCCGTCTTCTAGCTGCTAATCTCTAGCAATGATGGAGGTCTATCCCTTGATAATCAGTCGATACCTGAGTGGAATTGTTGGGTTTTTTTTTTCCCTCTTTCAGACTTTCTATTACATATTTATTTGCTTTGCTCTCTGTGTTGGATTCTTCGGGAAGAAAATCGGTGAGAGAAACCGAGGCAATGTTTTCTGTTTGATGTTATTTAAGAATGTGTAAATAGAAAAATACGCCACGAAAAAATATATAGCCGTGGCTCTTTTTTTATTTTATTTTATTTTTTTTCATTCGGGAGAAAATATTGTACAGAAGTTGCTCTGCAGGATTCAATTAGCTGGTTGATTTAGCTATATAATTTATTAATAGAGGTTTATAATTAACATCAGGGTCAATGCAATAGCTCTCTTTTTCCTCAGAATGAACAGTTCTCTCTCATAGTTTTTGTACATAATCATTAAGCTAGTGTTTATTAATATTTTAGGCAGGTAATTAGAATTATCTAGCTGGTAAAAAGCTTAACAAGAGAAAAAAAGTTTTGATTATTCAGTCATGCCAAAGAGGAATGAGGCAGTCTTAATTAATGTTAATTGTCACAAATGATATTTTATTCTCATGCATATCACCAATTTTTCAAACCATTTTAAGGCTAAATCACTCTAATTAAGAATTAAGAAGAGTTTTTTGGATTAATCAAGGGCTAATTTCCGAAATGCACCACAATGGTTGATTTGCATCAAACAACCTGCAGACGGACTTGTCGGAGATGAGTAAAGTATTCGTAGATGCGTTTAATTTTATGTGGGTACGATAGGAACCAAGCTAGACGTCTTTACAGCCTGTAGCCAAATTAATGACCAATTTATGGTATCTTTATGTATTTATTTTCTGCTTATTAACGGTCCTGATAGGAGAATTATACACCCTTTGCCGCAGATTATGTGGGGCCTGGGCAATAGATTATCTGCTCTGTAAGGAAAACACCTATCGTTAATGAATGGACGTATTAATTGGATATACACAAATTGTCTGGATCGATCTATATCCATATCGACAGGTCACAGGGCCAAAGAACCTTAGCTGTCTGTGTAGATCTATTAGAATATTTAAAAAAATATACAATGCCCCAAGACCTTAATATAATTAATGGCCTGTGTAAGATTTTTTTTCCCCCTGAACGTTTATCTTATCAATGAATTTTTTTTTTTTTTTTGGTAACATGGAGAGCTATAGCACTGTTTCTTGTAAGCTGTCACTGGCCAATAGTCTCTGGGCTATTATATGCAGATAAGGCCAGGGCTAGAAAATGAAACAACAGCGGAGAGATAGATGTCGGGATGAAGGGTCAATAACAGGTTTTATGAATTTTCTGTTGTGTCAGCATCAGTGGAGAAGATGAGATCACTTTAGTCTACTCATTTTAATGAGTGACATCTCTGAATATTTATAAATTTTTTTCTTAATTTACTCTTCGTTGTCACTTTCTCTTGCTTCTTTAAATGATGCGGTAAAACAACCTTATTATTTTTTGAAACCTTGTTGTTTGACTGTCCACAACATTCTGTGATATTTGTATGTTCTGTCTGTTTGTTCTACATTTGTTAAATTCTTACGGTAGCTAAGTGTGACTCTCTGTCATCACCGCATTGTCATCATGAGACAAATAAACTAAATTGCAATTGAAAATGGAAAAAAATGTTGACTGCTTATAAAGAGATTACTCTCTCAGCAGCCACATTACAATTTAAACAAGGAAAAAAAAAAGTACTTGCACTTGTGTTCCTACATTTACACTGATGCATCCCCCCTTTTTTGTTTCCTTTGTTTACATTAATTGGTCTCGATGAGTGCTCTTCAGAACTCTTTGGTCCTGAAATATTGTGACATAAAAAGAGAAAACACAAACAAAACAAATACGAAATCCCCAGGAAATGGGAGGGCTCAATGTATCCTCAAATGAACTCTCTAACAACTGTCTCACCAGTCCATTCTCCACGCTACATTTACCAAAGTGGTAATTCGAACCAGCTAAATTGAGCATTTTCTCGTTAAAAAAAATTTGCCATGAATTGATTCTGATCCCCGCAAAAATACCACTTACAAAAGAGCAGCTTGTAAATCAATTCGCGATTAGCGTTATGGTTTAGCACTGACATATTAGGATTTGTCATTCAAAAAGAAATGATATTTTGGAGTTATCTATAAAGGAAGATCTATTCTGTGTATTTGATGGCTTCATCGTAATAAGAGAGCTTTCAGGATACATGTACCATTTTTATGATGGAGGTTGTTTTGTAACAGTTCCACTTGAAACACTGTAAAGGAAAGTGCTGAAAAGCCATAAATGTTTTGTGTCTATGGATCGATCGCTATAGTACCATATAATTATAGATTCCTATGGGTGTTTTTTGTTTTTTCTTCATGTTTTTTGTTCTTCAGTATCTTAACATGGTGCAAAAGTGTAACCCTAGTAAATTACAACTGCATATTTTTTCACTAACAAAAAGAACAGAGAGGTTGGTTTAAAATTCTGAAAGAGACACTTTTGGTTCACATCAATAAATAGATTTTAAATTCTGAACTTTCCTTTGTAAGGGGATTAAGACCCTCTTCCCCCACCCCTTTATATCCTTTGGATCTATGGATGCAAACAGCATATATAGCAATATAGTTGACTTTTTCAGAAATAAATGTCCCTCCGCCTCCATTTTCTAAATCAAAATGATCTTCAACTTGTACACCAGTAACATCAGCCATTGCTACCCTACCTTCCTTATCTAACATCCACAGTTAGGAAAACAATAACAATACAATGCAATCTATATTTTAAATCAGTTTTGTTATGTCTATCCTATACCATATGCTCAAGCTAATGCAAGTTTTGCAGCTTATTGTAGAAGTGTGGACTTGCAAATTTATCAGATTCTTTTAATTTGTGGGACAAAAATGGGATGCTACAAGCATTCTTCTACAAGTTGAATTTATCCTTTATGGTTTCCTTGTAGTGACCAATACTGGTGTCCCTATTATTTCACTCTATAAATGAAATATTAAAACAAGAAAGATAGCAACCAAGCAGGTTTCACATTAATAAATTAAGAAACTCCGTTTCAAAGTTTGACAAGATCGAGAAATCAATGATTATTAGAACTATCTGAATTTAAGAGAGAAAAAATTTGATTTTCATTGATTGTACAATTTACATGGATATTTCATTACTAGCCAGTGTCTTTGATTATGTAACTATTATAATAGTTGTATTTCTATGTGCTGTCTTTGTATAGGATCTCCAGGCCGAAGTTGACACAAACAAGACAACATACGAGTCGTTGAACAGCAGCGGGGCGAGGCTGACCAGGACCATGGGGGTGAGCGACGCACAGGCCCTACACCGGCGACTCGAGGAGATGAACCAGCGCTGGGTCAGTCTGATGACCAAGTCCATGGAGATCAGGTATGGACTGTGTACTGTGTGTGTGTGTGTGTGTGTGTGTGTGTTGAAAGGTATAGACTCTACTGTATGTGTGTAGTAGAGTCTATGGAAAACGCACATAAATATTCGTGTGCATCAATTTTCCTGGATTTAATGAAAATCACATTTTCTAGGATACATAGATTTGTAGACAATGATACTTTCAATACAATTTGTTATTAAAAATTGCAATTCAATGAACTTTGAATTTTGTGGATCAACTCGTTAACGAAATCCACGAAAATTGGTTTTCAACAGATAATGATGCACCCACAGTAGAGTCCATACTAGTGTTTCCATGGAAACACTAGTATGGACTCTACTGTGGGTGTTTTTTTTAAAGAACTTCACTTTAAACAGGAATTTGCAATATGTGTGTTCATTGTAACTGTTTGTACTGTGTATGAACAATTTTTAAAATGTTCATCTTGACCAGGAATACACGACTATGCACTTATTTTCAATGAATCTCTGACTCTACCATTGAAGGTCGAATTTGCAAACACAGCAGATTGATGATGACTGATTTTAATTTGTTTAACTTGGTAAAACTTGATGATGATAGCACATCTGAATGCACCACTTGCTTTTAACATTAAAGCAACAAAGAAATTAACTTTCCATTGCAATCAGTGAAATGAGAAAACAGCTTTATTGGGTCTTTAGCTGATCAAATGAAGAATTAGCACACAATTCAGTTGTGGTGTATTTGGACTGGTGCTTGTAGAAATTACATGAAGGCAAAGGGGTTAGGGCAAACATTCCTTAGTGCATTCAGAGCAGATGGGTTTGTAAATCAAATTAAGTTGAAAATTATGATTGATTGAATAGTTCAAGGCCATTTAAAAGTAGGTCAGAGTATTGGCACTTATAAGATGCCAAGTAAGTTAACAAAAGTGCAGTGAGGAAGGTGGTTTTTTTTAACAACAAAAAATGTATGTGATAATTCAGTCACAGCTTTGCATTGCAACTCTACTTTGGCTGACTTACGGGTTCAGTACAAAGTTAGCTGACCAAGGTTACAATGATAGTGATAAGGTCAAGGTCATAGATTTTATAAAGGAAGACAATAAAGCCCCAAAGATTGTAATATTGCCGATACAACACAGTAAAATACAAAAAAAGCATCGTACCATTTGTAAAGGTACACAAATCTCCCTAGCCTAGAGTTAAAAAAGAATGGAGAAGAAGTTTGTCAATATAAATGTCACATTTATCTTCTGCTTTATGACCTTACGCTTTTATTGAAAAAATACAAAGTTAGAAAAATTATTGTTTAAAATACCTTTGTTATCAACAGAATGTGTGACTGTCGTAATGACAAAACACCTGCAATTGTGGGCTTCCTACCTGTTAATCGCGTCAATCAAAATTTTTTACCTGTGACTTAGCTTTGAAATTAAACTGAAATCAGGAGAAATGAAGTATTGAGTAGAGCTGGGATAGATAAACATTGCATAGCTATTCCAGAGAGAGAACTTCAATGGAGGAATGTTTTAAATGCCTTTCTCTCCCATGTTGACTTTTCTAGCCATGGTGTAAAGCCAGGGTCTCCCAGAAAGACGAAGAGAAAGAGAGCTAGAGAAAGAGGCCGGGGAGAGAGAGATGACGAAACTTAATTATGTGTGTCTTATCAGGACTAATTTGACTTTATCTGGGGAAACCTGCATAAATGAGGCAACGATTTCACCTACCCATTTGAGCCCCATATTCTGAATTCCTCGTATCCAGTCGGAATTTTGGATAGAGACCGGTCAGAACTAATGTAGGGGGTGGAGGAAGGAAGAAAGGATGTCCGTGACAAAAGGACCAACATTTAAACACCTTTGTTAAGATTATACAGGTGTTTGGAGTGCAATAGTGCAGGGAATATTTTTTTTCACCTGTGGAAATCGATGAAGATTTGCTCTGTAGTGGGTGGGAAAAGTGTGTTGTGGCTATATTAAGTGGGGACTTTTTTTTTTAGATCACATGTTGCGAAGTTGAGTCATCTTTTTGGAAAATTTGTTGTACCTGGTAAAAAAACAAAATGTTGGACCATGGAGTCTTAGAAATTATGATTGAGGTGAATTTATAATTTCAAGTTGTGTTGTGCTTGGAAAGTACCTAAGTGACCTAAGAATGTTGTGATTTTATTTTTTGTTCATTTGAATTGTTAGACATTGGAGCAAAGGAATTTAACTCGGAGAAAATAAAGTGAGACGTCATAGAATAATATGGACAAAACCTAAATAGATACGTGTCAACATGTACCTGGAAAAATATGTTCACAACCAGTTATATTTTCAATGATTAAAAAGTGATGGGCACTCTTTTATTTTCTTAATTTGAAGAAAAAAAATTCAAAATTAAAAACAATTTGTTTCGGACTTTGGAAGTATGCGGTTGATCGCTTTGGTTGGACAGAGGTCGGATACGCCTCCCATTTTTGACGGAAAGTCGGACACCTCCTCTCCGTCGCTCTCTCTGAGATCCGACACTTCCTCCCTCTGTGGGGAATTTCCCGCGTCTGATGAGCCTATGAGAGTTATTGCCCTTGTGGGCCACCGAACTAATGGCTGCCAGTCTCTCAACAGGAGGAAAAAGAAAAAAGTGACGTGGTACGCCGTAAACTAAGAATTTCTCTTCATTAAAGAAATATCCGATAGTATGGATTAGTTGCCATTCCCTAATGGGGGGTTCTTGTCTGGTCATTACAGGACACGGCCAGAATATAAAGCCAGTATTTATATATGTTCTGTAGCATAGGAATAAATCCAGTATTTATGTGGGTTCGTCTCTACGATTTAGCACTCGGGGTCTTGTCATCGAGTGATTGATGAGGGATTTATTTTACTAGTCACAAATTCATGCACTCGGCATGCATTAGGGCTTTGGTTTGATATGCTCTATTCTCTTAAATTTTTAATGGAGGAATATTCTGAAAATCTGTATTCTCTGGTGATAATTGATACGGATTATAATTAATTGGTCTGCTATTGCATTTTTAGAAAGTTTTATGGATCAAATTAATAATTTATTTATCTGTTGAAATTTTTTTTTTTTTTAAATTGATAGGAAACTTTTTAAAGAATGCATAGTTGTGAGAGAATAGTTAAAACAATCACTGTGTATTAAAATAAGAAATGTGTAACATGAAAGGCATACAGTTGAACTTTGATATCTCGAATACAATGGATATGTCGAAGTGATTTGTAAGTCCCAATCACTTATTTTTGAAAGTATTTTACCGTCAATGTTTCGAATACTTTGATATCTTGAAGTTTTTAAACTGTCTCGTCTAGTTCGAGATAACGAAGCTTGACTGTATATACAATCCCGTATTTGATGTAGTAAATCAATGCAGCTGTCAGTCTGTCCATCTTTACTGGATAATGAGAGAGCAATACTTGTAGATATTCAAACTTAAGAGAGCTTTTTATTAATTGTTTTAATTCAAAAAGATTTGTTGAAGTGGTTAAATGAACAGAGTAAATTAAGCCACAATATTAAAAGAAATGTGTGTAGTGTCCTACCACATTTCTAGGAAATTTTCAAGTCTCAGCCCAAATTTATTACAAGATTCAGTTGATAACAATGAATTTATTATTTCTATCAACTTTCATTATTTCCATTTTCCACCTGTCATTTCAAATTCAAACAAAATAATGTTTTAAATTTCTGAAAAAAAAAAAAAATTAAATTGTGTGTCTTCCTCTTCAGGGGTCGTCTTGAGAGCAATGCTGACCAATGGCTACACTTGGTGAACACTCTACAGGAGCTGATTGGATGGGTGCTAGAGAAGCAGCAGGAGCTCCTGGCTCAGAGGCCCCTGGGAGGGGACACCGAGGCCCTCCAAAGGCAAAACATGGACAATCAGGTATGCTTACTGTCAGTCGATTATTTTTCATTGCGAAACCTGATTAATGCCAAATAAATATGGTTAGTATTAGAGAGAAAAAATTCTCTGTTTCAGGCAGTAATTCATTTATACTAGTTTTGACAGGGATAACAATTGTAAATCTCTAATCTTCTGCAATTCATTGAATATTTATTTTGTCAATTAAAAGGTAATAAGATTATTTAATGGTAATAAAATGTTGGTAAGTGTAATCCATTAGCTGACCTTATCGTTGAATATTCCAGCGGCTACTGATGAGCCTTGACACCAAGCGACCAATCGTAGAGCAGAGTCTAGAGGCGGGGCGGTTCTACCTGAGGGAGGAGGGGCTAGAGAGACGTCTCAGTCAGGACAGCGTGGACAGCCACGAAAACGGTGAGGGTCAAGGTCATCTCTATAGCAACAGATGTTGCCCATATAAGAGAAGAATGTGGGATTGAAATTGCAAATGATTGATGAAATTTGTATGTTGGTAATGGAAATATTCAGGAAACCATACTTGTTAACTGTAGGAAGTCAGTAGATTTCATCTCTGTAAAAATACAAGTTGTAGCAGTTGATAGTTGGAAGAAAGGGTTAAATTTTGTCTTCTGTATGTGTGATGATTGAATTGATTAAAAAAAAATATCTTTAGAAATTTTCAGTGATGATTTGAGAAATGGGTATGCTCTCATGCATGCTCTCTCTCTCTCTCTCTCTGGAATATCTTTATGAGGTAATATAATTATTTTGCTGGTATTTGAGAAATGGGCTAAAAGTGCACAACATAAAGTAACAATGGCACCAGTAAATTAAATCTGTCTAATTTTATTGACTCCTCAGGAGACAAATAAGAAAATAATTGATCTCTGGAGTTTTACAAGTTCACAAGTAATTAAACAATTTCTTTATACTTTTAAACATTCATGATTTGTTAAAATTGTTAAGTACTTTTTGGGAATATAAAGAACAATTGTAAGAGAGGTGGAATTATATATGTATTGCTTAGCATGTCAAATAAGTTCTTGTATACATCAATATTTTCCCAAATTTATATATTTTATGATTAAGGAATGGATTTGACTTTTACATATGTCATAGGATGTGACAAAACTCGGAACATTTTATGCCTTTTTGAGTTGTAAAATGGTTTTTGAAAAAGTTTAAAATGTCAAAAGTTATGAATTAATGTATAACGTAGGTAAAAATTGGATTCATGATTTAATATTTAAGCATAAATTCAGAAAAAAGAAAATGATTCATAAACCAGACTTAAATGAAGCAAAATTTTATCACAGTGGCATGTCATATTGTAAAGTTGGCAATATAAACAAATTTGTATTGCCAATAAAATAATGCATTACAGTGATAATTTGACTATTGATTTTTAATTTTTTGCAGAAGCTTTGGCTCAGGGTGAAGTAACACATGAAGCTCAGCATCTCATCATCAAAATCCGCCGACAAGTTCGACTTCTGAACAGGAAGTGGACGGAGTTGAACCAGGGATGTCACGAGTGGCAGAGTCGAATAGGCCATGCTTCAGAGGTAGAGTTTCTGTTCTTGTTCTCCAAAATTAATGCTATCTCTTTCCTTTTACACACCTTGAATTGTCACAAAAGATAAACACAATAAAAATGTTTTAAATTCTGTCAAGCTGTATAATTTTTCGTTAATTGAGGAACCAGAACTGAAGGTGTAAAACAGAAATTTTAGAAGTTGATTTTAAGAACGATTTTGAATGGTTATGTTTGACTTTCAGATAATGAGCCATTTACTAAGTGGGCTGGAGAAGATGGAGGGTCATTTAGTGCAGACGGAGCAATCCAAGGCAAAGTGGGCTCCAGTGGGCGAGATTGCCCGGGAAAATCTACAGAGAGAAATCCAACACACAAAGGTACACAACTCTCACTGTGTTACAGTGTTAACTAGCTCTATCTGTATATAAATGGAGAAATTGTATAAATATTTTGGTCTCTTTTTCAGAGCTTTCAGATGAGTCTGGAGCCTCTACAGAGAGACGCTGAACTGGTCAATGAACTGGCCAATCAGCTGCAAGCTCTTCATGTGGTGCTGTCCCATACTAATGTCCACAAACTTGAAGACTATAACACTAGGTGAGGATGGAGAAACACTAAATTGCACTTTAGTATAATTGTATTAACAGAGAGAGAGAGATAGAGAGAGAGAGAGAGAGAGCAAGCTGTGTATGAAGTTGATCATCTGATATTATTGTGAGAATAAGGAGTGATTTCAGTTATAGCTTTCTTTTGATCTTAATTTTTGAAATGCATTTATTGTTGTGTGGTAGTTTTTAACATAAATCTGTTCTGTTTTTATAGGTTTAAGGAGTTGCAGATACAGTCGGAGGACAGACTCCGAGACCTCACAGAGACTCTACGGGAGTTTGGTCCGGAATCACAACACTTCCTGTCAGGTGAGTTCCCAGGATCAATGTCAACTCAGGACAATCTCCATAATATATATATATATACAGGGAAATCTACAAATGTTATGAATGATTATGTACAGGTTGAAAAATGTACAACTCATGAAGTGGGTAGTTGATTATAAGAGAATTTATCAAGAAGGAGAACATTTAAGGAGGTTGGCACCTGAAATAATAGTAATGTCAATCATCCGAAAACCACTTGGATATAAAGGTGGGGACCTATAATGTTCATTTATTCTATTTGTGACCCATGTCACATGCCATTTTTTGGAAATATTGGGCTCCAAACAGAAATGATAATTTCTGTGAAAATTTTGCTAAAATTTAAAATAGAAATTGATAATTTGAAGAAATGAAACAAATATTTATAGTTTTAACTATTATTTAGTTATGATTTTAATACAGTATGAAGTTTAGCACATGTAGTGACTATAAAAGAAAAATCTAAGTCAAAGTTTAAAAATTCTTGCTTTACTGGTGGCTTCAAAGGCCAGTACATAATGAACACAACAACAGATGTTTCAAAATTTTGGAGTAATCAAATTATATAACGCAAATAAAAAAAATCATAGTAATGTCATCTTTCCAAAACTTTGCATACAAATAGACATACATTTGATGTCTCATTTAAAAGTAAAACAAGTAGGGGTCACATCTCAAAAATTTGAGATATAGCATGAAATAAGCTAATTTAAGGCCAAAATTGGAGTTATTTTTTTCTTAACTTCTATGAAATAAAAGCTAAATATGCCAAAATATTTCAATAGAAATATCAAAATATTGTTTAAATATGTTTTTTAGAACATCATGAATATATTGTAATACACAAACTAACTAGAAGTTTAGTCTGCGCTGAAAATTAGGAAGCTAAAGTAACAGTACTTTAAAACTAGTGAGTTATGAAAATTGTTCATTTCCTTCTTGAAAACCTTCCGCCACAAAATATAGTCCCTTACTAAACTCTGTAAAAATGTAATTTTTTAAAAACAATTTTATTCAATATAGTTTATTTGGCATTGTTAAATATAAATATGCAACTAGAATTAATATGTGATGCAGAATTTTCAGACTAGAGGTAACCCAAAATGGCTACCCCAAACCTGAGGAGCGAACCTCTTTAATGATCAAATGATCAAACCCTCTACCTCTCTCTCTCTCTACCTCTCTCTTTCTTTCTTCGCCAAAGAAACACATCACCTCACTTCCTAACACACAGGAGGTCCCTGTAGAACATTTGTCATTGAACAATTGGCTTTTTTGTTCTGTAGACATACTCTGCACTGAAAATGATTCAGGTTTCATCAACCAACTAATCCTTGTTGGAAATTCAATTAGCCTTCACAGAAAAAGTACAATTTGGTGAATTTGCCTTTTAAAGGTAGATTTTTGGGCCGGATAAGCGATCATTGAACACAGATAAGATTGGTTTCATTTGATGTGTAAATTGAAAAGTTAGCGTCAACAAATACCGACTGTTAATCAGGTCTAATCAGTGTGTCCTTGGGCGGTGTAAGAATTAGACTCTGTAGGCAAATTCTTGTTAAATTTATGAACCTTCAATGCAAAATTCAGGTAGAGATGTAGGTAATCTGATAAATGAATTGAAGTTATGTAAGTCTACTGAGAGGGGGAAAACCACCAGAGTTACTTATCTTGGTGGACCCAGGACATGCAGTATATTGCACGAGAGAGAAATATATCTGTCTTCGTTGTCTCTGGAAAACTAGAACAGACGCTGTCACAGACATTTCGCAGAGTGTCAGCCAATGTCAGGAGGTGCTAGGTTAAGATAACAAATAGGGACACCAGGTGAAAATGAATAAGGGGACCCCACTGAAAGTTGCCAGATTCTGAGTGTTGTGTGGTGAATGTACACGTAAATGAGTGGAGGGAATAAAAGGATTATTTAAAAAAACATGGAGGGTAATGATTCGGAGCAGGAGGAGGTGTGGATCTTACGGGAGTGGCAGGACTGTCCAGTCACACGGAACACCGCCAACAAAGGCATGGGAACAGGTAGGAGCTGGGGGGGTCATTGTTTTAGAGGCAGGTAATTCGTCAGCTGTGAACAAGTTGAATGCATTTGGGGATTTAATTAAAGCAGCGCAATGAAATTTTGATTTATTATGAGGATTTAATGTTATAGGGGGTGACTTGATTGAGGATGAGTACATTTGAAGGTACCAGTATTTATTTTTTCTCTTTTGTTAAATTTGATAGACATAAAAACGAACTTTCACATATGCACAGTTGCAGTTTGTGTGTAAGAGAAGTTGATCTCTCAGAAGCTGGTGGGTCTATCCTTACACATATGTATATATATAGAAAAATTTTAGGGGAGGGTATTATTTTTTCTGTTGGTATTACTATGATTGCGGTAGGGATCATTCTCCTCTATATAGCTGCATTGACATTTTGCATGTACTCTTTATATTGAATCGTGGTGCAGATTACGGTACCTACGCCCCGCTGTTGTGTGTTTCTGATACAGTCTACATTGCTCCGTAAGAGGATTGTTAAAGCCCCATAATCCCTACGACAATATTGACACAGGTCCCCCAATTACTTATACCTATACAGGTCCAGGTAACAGCAGTGGAAGCCTGATCAGGAATCTCTCTCTCTCTCTCTCTCTCTCTCTCTCTCTCTCTCTCTCTCTCTCTCTGGTTGGATACCTGAGCTTGATTCACATAGTTTGTTGGGTTAGATTTGTTCCGTTGCAGTTTTGCTTTCCCTAGACTTATATGCGTACAGTGTCCTTATCAATTGAAGTGTGTCTTTTTTGCACAACGACAGTCTTGTTCCTCTGTTGCAATATATTGTGGGAACAAAATGTGGTGCACAGGACAGCATTCATATTTTACATTAGTTCTGCATAAATATATTGAGATAGACTACCCTTGTTTGTGCAAGTGTTCTTTTAATAGTTTAATCTATGTCTTTTACAAAAAAATGATGTTGCCTGAATCTTGTAATTTTAGTCTTCTCAGGTTTAAACAATGTTATACATGGTTCGCTGTCTCAGGAGGTACTATATAGTCTAGTTTTGAATTTGACAACTTAATGTTAATATTAAGATGTAATGATTGGATGATGAAGGCAATGATAGAAAAGAGGGAGTGGCATCTCGCACTGAAGATGACGATCCACTCTTGTCTGCCCTTTGATAGGAATGGTGAGGGAAGGTAGAGAGGTTTAATTATAACTTATATTTGGGCATACCGGTATCCATTGATATTTTAATGGAAGGGTCCGAGAAAGGACTATGTTTGCCAAAGAAGTCCAAGGCCTATTTCGGCAACTTTACCTTGTGAATTTGTCTGATTTTTTTTTTGGGGGGGTCTAGGAGGACCCTTAACAACCCTCCCCTCTCCCTTTAGAGTCACACATATTATATAGTAGTACATGGTCTTAGCTGTTCCCGCAATGCTCTTTGTGACTGAAAACTTTTATATAAAAAAAATGTATGAATTGACAGAGGACCTTTGGGCCTGAGGAACTAATGGGTCAATATCCTTATCTGTAGTGATTAATGCAGTGACCGGGGTCATACTAATTAATCAGCCCCTGTATACACATGATTACCTGAGTGATTGGTGGTGCATACAGGTGATTTAGAGTTGTTAGAGTCGTGTGATCATCACTGACATTTTGTTTTTGTTTACAGCTTCTGTGGGACACCCGTGGGAGAGAGCTGTGTCAGGGAATAAAGTGCCTTATTACATTAAGTAAGTCCAACTCAGCTGTTACATTTTTATTACATAAGCTGTTACATTTTGATTACAAAAGCTGTTTCAATTTGATTACATAGTCTTTGTCTCCAATACACAGTATTACCTTTTGTAATACATATAGTCTTACTGCAGCTTTATCTCTAATTGAAATTATGTTTTATTATATTTTAGTGACATAATCACAGGGATGTTATGTTATTACATTTGAAAATGATCTGTTTTTGAAATCATTGTAGATTCTTTGGTAATTCCTATCATTTGTAATTGCAGTGTATAGAATTTATGTCACAGTTTTAGAGTATTTTTGATAAACCTCAATTTTTATTGTTGTGAAAGGGGGGGGGGGGGAAGAAATGCATGTACTTGGTTATTTGATCAGCATCAATCATAAAAATAAAATCAATATCTTCACACATGCAGTTAACAACAGAATCCTGATTTTATCACGTGTTAATGCATGTTGCACTGTTATCCACTTCAATCTACAGAGAAATTATATATTACATAATGTCGAAACCTTAAGGCCAAACAGCTTTATGAATTATAAAACTGATTGATTGAAACACAAGTTTATGGAAAGTAGATGTCATTATAAAGACATTGATTGTTGCTTTAGTTCAAGTTTTATCCCAGATCTGCTTATTGCCAGGTTACCAGTCTTGTTAAAAGATGCTGTCATTTTATATTTAAAACAAATACAGTATAGACCATCAGGCCCAATGAAGTAAGGGTTAATCTTCAATGGTTGTCACGGTGAATGTTCTCTTGTTTCAGTCACAATACAGCTACAACCCACTGGGACCACCCAGTGATGACCGACTTGATGGACAGCTTAGGTAAGTCCAACATCTCTCTCTCTCTCTCTCTCTCTCTCTCTCTTTGAGACATCAAAAATAGTGGATTTTTAGCAGAAGGAATTATTTTAATATATGATCATATTTTGATATAGTGAGATTTGTTTGCAATGTGATATAAAATAATTTTGTTCATATTTAATTTTCCAGCGGACTTGAATAATGTCCGATTTGCAGCCTACAGAACGGCCATGAAGCTGAGAATGCTTCAGAAAAAGCTCAGATGTAAGTCAGACAATTGTTGTATGATCCTCCTGAATATCACAGTAATAAATAAGTGTGTTTGTTAATGATGTTCACAGTAATCCATTGTTCACAATTTGAAAAATGATCATCCTTCCTCTTTGATTTTAACAGTGGACTTGGTGGCCATGACTCTAGCTACCGAGTCTTTCGATGCACACAACCTCAGGGGACGTAACGATAACGTTATAGATGTCATAGACATGATTCGCTGCCTCAAGACCATGTACGAAAGGATCGAGGCCAAACACCAGAAACTGGTCAACGTCTCGCTCTGCGTGGACCTAGTACTTAACTGGATACTCAATGTCTATGACATGTAAGTTTTAAAGTACAATTCAAGTAAAATTCAATTGATATTCAAGTATCACTGTTTTCTGTGATTGCATGGCTTAATTTTAAAGTTATTTCTGTGTCTTAGTTTATGCTGAAATTTAAATTTACCGGTTGGCTTTTTTTTTTTTTTTTTCAGTGCCAGGAGTGGAAAAATTAGAGTTTTATCATTTAAAGTTGGAATACTTTTATTATGCAATGGACACCTTGATGATAAATATAAATGTAAGTAAATATATTTGTTAGTTCTTCGAAAATGCTTAATCATAAGAATTATTGGTTGTTAGAACTTTTAAATAAATTGCAATCACATCGATATCAGATATTATCAAGTGTTTTGGGGGGAAGAGGGGTGTAGGGGTCGGAGGGTATTTATAGGATATTGAAACATAGGTTTTTAAGTCAAGTTATAGTAAATTGAAATGTGTTTGGGTTTTTTTTTTTTGGGGGGGGGGGGTGGTGGTGTGGAAGGTATTTATAGTATATTGAAACGTAGGTTTGTAAATCTTGATTTGATATAAGTTATAGTAAATTGAAATCTACATATTAATCTGTATGTCTTGATCTGTGTAAGTGACATGGTATCTCTGTTGTTGTCACAGTTTTGTTCCGTCTGATCGCGGACACTAACGGTTTCTCTGACAAGCGCCGGCTGGGTCTACTCCTCCACGACTGTATGCAGGTGCCCCGACAGCTGGGCGAGGTGGCTTCCTTTGGGGGCAGCAACATCGAGCCCAGTGTCAGGAGCTGTTTTGAAATGGTGAGGATCGATATTTTATTTTTGTTTTAATTAATCCATGGAATCCATTGTGGTCACATGTTTAGAACAGGATTGAAGTATATGTGGCAATTGTTGACTGATTTTTAAAAAGAGTTAATTTTTTATATGCATTCATAGTTTCTACCCCCGAAAAGGTTTTTAGGGGGATAGTTTGATTTCAAGCTTTCAAATATCTAGAACATATTTTGAATAAATTCGTACAGTTTTAAATTTGGTTTTGGTTTTAAATTTTGGCTTCATTAATAACAGTACAAATTTACTGACTCTCTTTAATTGAGCTATCAATGATTGTAAGTATTATATATATGTTCAAAGGCTAAACATGTTGATGATAATTTAATGATGTATTTGTAGGCTAATGGCCGACCAGAGATCCAGGTGAGCCACTTCCTGGAGTGGCTGAAGCTGGAGCCGCAGTCCCTGGTGTGGCTACCCGTGCTGCACCGCCTTGCTGCCGCCGAAACCGCCAAACATCAGGCAAAGTGCAATATCTGTAAAGAATACCCCATTGTAGGATTTAGGTAGGTGTATGGAGAACAGGAAGTCAATTATTTGGTTTTTTGACTTACCCTGGTAATTGATTTTACAACACTAAGAGAGCTAGCTTACTTCCAGAAATGATTTAATAATATATACTCTATACACATGCACACTCGTAAAAAAAATTAAAAGTCAATAGTAAGAAATTTGTGGAAAACAATGCTTTATACAAGATTTTATTTCTGTTGTAATTGAACTATTCTAGCATGTTATAGACGCAGTATAAGGGAGGTAACTCTTGAATCAACTTGCTGTTTTTTTTGTTTTTTTCAGATATCGATGTCTACGGTGCTTTAATTTTGATATTTGCCAAAACTGTTTTTTCTCGGGGAGAAAGGCCAAGAATCACAAGCTTGCCCATCCAATGCAAGAATACTGTACCGCTGTAAGTATACAGCTTATAGTCAAGAGATAACTCTCCATAAAAGTTTATAATACCTACTGTATTCTACATCTACTTGGGTGTTGCTAAACTTAAGTTTGCATAAGATAAAGTTTACTAGAAGATGTCTTGAATATTCATTGAGATAATTTCGTAACTGCATTAAAAAACAGGTTCTCTTGATTTATATATATAGTTGTGTGTACCTGTTTTGAAATAGCTCAACATGATAAATTTGAGGCATAGAAATAATGTACCCTATATATACAGTCATATTATATTTCTGAAGTTCTTTAATTTAATTTCTGTTATGAAAAATAAACAATTTTTTAACAACCGTGTTTTATTGTGTGCAGACAACCTCAGGAGAAGATGTACGTGATTTCACCAAAGTGCTGAAAAACAAGTTCAAGTCCAAACGCTACTTCAAGAAGCACCCACGGCTGGGGTTCCTGCCAGTCCAGACCGTGTTAGAGGGGGACGTCCTAGACAGGTATGCACGGCTATGAGCCAGTCAGATCTTGTTCTTTATTTACCTTTATTTACCTTTTAGGATATCTAATTGACATATCCCAGGTCACAATCTAGCATTATCTATGTTTTTTGGTTTTTTTCGTGTGTTTGATTTTCTTTTAAAAAAAGACTAAAAAAAGATTTTATGTCTTTTTGAGAAAATAATCTTTGAGATGATTTTGACCACATTAAATTCATGATGATTTGACACTCACTGAGTTTCTTTTGAAAAGGATATATTTAAAATCAAGATTTCCTTAAAATTGTATATATCAACTACCTTTTCCCTTGTTCATAAAGATACAAGAATGAGTTTTTCCACAGCTCATGAGCTGCTGAGACAAAACTATTATTTAGTTAA
The DNA here is from genome assembly GCA_020458035.1 of Magallana ariakensis. Taxonomy (NCBI): domain Eukaryota; kingdom Metazoa; phylum Mollusca; class Bivalvia; order Ostreida; family Ostreidae; genus Magallana; species Magallana ariakensis. The sequence continues at coordinate 36,470,969 of CM035812.1, forward strand.
GTTTTTTTTCAATTAATTTAAGTACACTATATTTTTTTATGTTGTAAAAGCTTCAATAAAACTTTTAGAAGAAAGAGCAACCTAAACTTAATATATGAGACAAAGAATATATAATAATTTTAAATAAAGACAGATTGAAATGAATAACTTTCTACTGGAAGAGTGCTTAGAAAGGTTGTGCCTGATGCCCAGGTCTATTGAGTTATAAATGAAATATTTTGACGAAAAAAAAAATGAATTAATTAAAAAACTTTGGGAAAGATTGGGGAGAAAAAACGAAATGCCCATCCAGGCAAGCTAAAATAGATGCATGCGTGGGGACCATTCCAATTAAGAACTGGATTGTCATACAGCGACATTTGACAACAGGCCTGGGTGGATTAATGTGTGCATGCACTTCCATCATCAAACATTCCTCCGAGAGTGATTAAATTGAAAAAGCTGCACGATTAAAAGCTCCCAAGATTCATTGTTGCAGCTGCATGTATTCATGAATCAATAACAAGGTATTTCTGTCTTCGCACTCTGCAGAGCGCTGTCCTGGGAAAACTGCAGTTGAAGTTGTTTTGATTAAATCAACTTGCTATATGTTGATGGTATTTTTTTTTTCTAAAGGAGTTCAATAGTTGTTTGATGATATCAGGTTTCATGTGTTAATCAATTTGAAATTAAAAAAACTTGACATTAATATAGAAGAGAGGTTTGGTACATGTAATGCTCACATGTATTAATAACCTGAAAAAAAGCGAAATTTTTAAATGGGTATCAAAATCTCAGAAATTGATTTCAAGGTTCATATTTTTTTTTATTTATGTGAAAAATATTTTAACAATTTCATGAAATTTGTACATAGAAGTGTAATACCTGAAAGTTCACACTTGAGAGAGATCTATCAGCATTCTTCTAAGATCTACTGTAGTTTTGAATTCAATGCATTTTAAGTTTAACTCCAGTGCTCAAAATATTGATTAATGCTTCAAACAGCATACGAGGGAGAAATGATATCACAACTCATATAATCTCCTGCTAACTTTTACAAGCATGGCAAGTCAGCGATAAATCCTTACAAATCACCCTCGGAATTTGCTGGGTTTTTTTCTCCAGATATCTGCAATCTGTCCGTCGGTTCAATGAAGTTTCCAAGGGAAAATTTCCTGTGGATAATAATTTTGGTTCTGCCTCTACGATTTCGTTTTGCTTTGTGATATGGATGGGAAATTGGAAAGTTCTAGTAGATTATTGTGGGGTATATATAAAGGAAAAATGGAATTCTGAAAGAATGAAATTCATCTGAAGAGTTGCATCTCGTCGGATGTGGATAAGGTGTGCGTTTGGGATTTTCCGGGATCAATAAATAAGGCTCTTCCTGTAAAATGTATAGATTGCTTGGGTGCTTACATCACCTCCTCTGTGTATGAATCATGAGGTTTAAAGAAGGGAACTCGTCATATTTTATGTTTGACAAAATGGGAATAGGAGACGATGACTGCAGGTAGGAAATGTTTGATTCCTGAATCATTAGGGTAATTCATTGTATGAAGAGGTGGGTTTTATAAATTAGTTTAATATTACAAAGACTTTTAAAATTGACATAGTTTTATTTTTCAAATACATATTTGCATAGTGAAATTATTAAATGAAGTTACAATCATTTATGCCATTTACTTATTGCATACATAATTGGAGGTTAAAATTTTCAAACGATGAACCAAACCACTTGAAATAACTACAACTAATATTTGTTTTCAAAATTGAGGCTCACATGACTATGACAATTGTCTTTCCATGTAAACTTCTTTCAGCATTTTCATATCATTTAAAAGAAAGCGCAGGCAGGCTCAATTCCCTCAGTGCATTAATCAAATCAACGATATTGGAAAAGCAAAGAAATAAATGGCCTTACCTGGTTTCTTATCCTTTCTACCTGCTAAAATTTTCTCAGGTTTTAAAATCCTATCGATCAACGGGACCTCTTAATGAAGTTTGGCGGGGCCCAATGATTGCATTCCTGTTTTTGTCACAAAACACACGGAGGTCTGAGAGAGATTGGACTCCCTAATTGAAGACGCTTGCGACAGGCATGCATGTGAATCAGGGTTCTCTCTGATATCTGTGTATTGCTTTTTGTGGAGGTGCAAAAGAACATTTTTATTTTGATTGTGCAGCCCGATTTAGCGCTGTTTTCTGTTTTGGATGTGAACATTGATTTCGTGGTTTGGGAGTTGTATGTACTATCAAGGAATATAACGGGAAGGTTTCGTTAACAGGTGGGAAGATTGAAGGGGTTATTATTCTAATATCATTGGCAACATGGCAGAATATTTTTGTTAAAATTGATCTAATGAAGGACAGAAAGTGTTAAACTCAAAAAGTTTTTTTGGTTTATCTATGCAATTAATAAAATCAATGGACTAAATGAGATGCCAGTAAAAAACAAAATGTCTAGTACAGTATGTGTACTTGTACATGTTAGGCTGACTTGTGTCCCATGAGGCCAATAGTTTATATTGATTCATAATTTGTTCATTCATTCAGTTAACTCGTGTCATTCACACATAGTGAACCATCCAGCAACTGTTCAGTTCATTATGGATGATTCACTATACACAATTAATGCATTGTTTATATTCGTTTACTCTGTGTCATTGAACCATTCAGAAATTTTTCATGTTCAGTTTTATTGAACCAGTGATTAATATAGTAAATTACATGTTGCATGTTCAAAATATTTTTTTCATCGGTTGAATTAACCAATGACATTCACTGTAACATTCAGGACTTGTTCGTCAGCTGAGTTACGTAACCAAATTGATAAATGAACAGTGCAGTATTTATGAAACTGTTCATCAATTTAATTATATCATGATTTACATCATTTGATGATATAATTAGTAATCATGCGTTACGTCTTTCTCTTGCAGCCCCTCACCCTCACCCCAGCACAGTATCTCGTCCCATGATATGCATTCCCGTCTCGAGCTCTACGCCAATCGGTAAGTTACATGTAGATTGATGTCTCAGTGTTTGACACCCATTTCATACCTATCCAGTCATATGGCTTTGGCAGAATTTGTATTGTTTTTATAAGAAAAAAGCTGGAGTGGTAGAAAACTGACTTTTCTCCCTTTTTTTGGATAAATTATCCATATACTGTAGAATCATTGTTCCTATAGCCGACTGATCACTTCACACGAACAAAATAACCCAATGCAGATGATCAACAATGTTCACACACATTACAGAATTATAATCAAGTGCAAAAGTGCTTACAAAAGAAAGGAAACCAAGATTTAGACATGAAATACTGAATATGTTCAAATTTCGATCTTTGTGTCTATACATTTTACAGTCTGTATCAATAATTCATTCATTTTTCACAAATGCTAAAAGCCTTTAAGAACGATGCCAAGTTGCACTGCAGCTACATTTTTTGACGTTTACAGTCCAATATAAACTGTTTAATGTATTGGCTCGAGTCCTTGGATGACATTTGATGGCTTTGGAATGATGTTGTTTCCTCTTGCAACAAATCCATCAAATCTATTAGAGCCGCAGTAGATGTCTAGCAGTTGCAGGAACCCGTCTGCTTGAACTCCTGGCGGTTTTATAAATAGACCTTTCGCCGAGACAGACCCGTGTTAGTATGAGTCTACATGCGGCCCAGTGATTGATTTTTTTTTCTCTCTCACTTTGAGAACTGGAGGTGAAGCATGGTACATGATAAGCACTGCAGACGGATGGGTGATATGGAGGAAAGTTACATAACAGATGATTGATGGGGCTTGTGATGTCGTTAACAGGAAGGCAACGGCTGGGAGATCCATATTAACTAAATATGGATAAAGCGCAGCATCATTTTATGTCACCAGAGCTGCGAGACATCGCATTTTTGTCTTGGTTCTCCCGATTGGAAGGAATTTTGTTTGCCATTCCTTTATTTGGTAAAAACTTGGTCAGACGGCAAGACGAAACTTTCCCAATGAGCTAGCTCCCGAATCAGTCGCTGTAAGCTGAAGTCGTTTCTTGCTTGTTTCAGGTTGGCAGAGGTGGAGCAGAGACAAAACTCATCCACTCCCGACTCGTAAGTATACCTCCACTCTAGCTAGATAATAAGTAGATTTAAAATGGAATATGGTAAATGTTTGTCTATCTCTAATTCCTTTCTTATAAACATGCATGACTATAAAACTTAAAAAATCTCATGGTTGGTCTCAGTCTCACTTTTCCACGTTTACATTCCTTTTGTAAAAGTGAGACCAACATCAAAAAGTGAGCTTATCTTCTAAGTTACAGTATGTGGCCCCAGGACCAGTCATTCATTAGTTTGTTTTGCTCTCGACAACCATCATTGTAACTGAGCTGCCCAAATTATAATAATTTTTGGTGCATATATATAAGTTTGATCCACTTCTAATGTGATAATTTTGTCAATATAAAAAATAAGATGAAGTATATACTTATTTCCTTATAACCTTACAGAGATGATGAGCATCACTTGATTGCCCAGTACTGCCAGAGTCTAAACGGTGATACCTCAAATCAAGCTGTAAGTATATCAAAGCACTCATATATAACTTTAGAACTTACTGTTGCACAGTCAACTGTGTCTTAATACATGAAAGTGAAATAAGCATATAACCATGAATTCTATATGTTAATTTATGTAAAGATATTTTGTGCTGTATTTCTCAAAATTACTAGTAATTATACAACTAACATGAAACTGTTCTGAAGAATTTGTCATGAAATTGCTAATGTAGTTGGTCTTCTTGAGCAATTGACATTGAACCATAATGTAATAAATTCTCTTACTATTGTTGCATCAGCTGAAGAGCCCTATGCAGATAATGATGGCAGTGGACTCAGAGCAGAAGTCAGAACTACAGGCCATGATCAGGGACCTGGAGGATGAAAACAAGTAGGTCACGGCAGGGGGAGGGTCTCCACAGGGGAGAACGGCAAGAGTTTATACAGCAATTGTGTCATTTTATTAGCTGATGATATTAAGTTCTTTAAACTATAAACAAAATATCATGTGCTTGTAATAAAATCTGTGATTTTTGCGAATACAACATTTGCTTGTAACTATTTATCATGGAGGACCAGGGTCTGTTTCTTTTATATTAAAATGATATAAATTTTCTACCCATAATTGCTCCAAAAATTAAATTGTTCTTTAAAAATAAAATGCCTGTAGTAGACCTGGTTTACAATCCTATAATTAACAATTGTATTGACCAAACAGATAAAATAGTTGTATAGTAATTTGAGTTTTTAAAAAGTAATAGAGGAAGATATCACTTCAAGATTTCTCTGTTTACAGAACACTCCAAGCTGAATACGATAGATTAAGAGAGGCCAACGAAATGCGGGTTGTCAATGGTAACGGTTTCTCCGACTCCATGGAGGAACCCGAGGACCACGATGAGGAGATGATCGCCGAGGCCAAGTTACTACGGCAACACAAGGGTCGGCTGGAGTCTAGGATGAGGATTCTCGAGGACCACAACAAACAGCTGGAGGCCCAGCTCCAGAGGCTCAGGCACCTCCTGGACCAGGTGAGGACAATTGAGAACCTTTCCTCCTCAGGCTAACACTTTAGGGAGATCACAATTTCTCAATATATATTGAAGCATTGGTCAATCAAAACCTCTTCTGAAATATATAATAATTTTATACTTAACCTGAAAATGTAAATTTTGGTTAGATGTTTAAGACTGGTGATTTTGAAAGTAGAATTTGTTATCATGTTTGTCATTATAATCAAAATTTATTTAATATCATACATCTATATGAAGTTTCATCTCTGCTGAGTCAGACATAACTCATGACATAATTGATTCAGCTGTTCACTCAGTGAGGAAAAAAAATTAAACAAGCTAATTACATGTAGCTTTACATTCATGTAAGAAGGGACATTGCTTAACCTGTAGTTTGACTTGCAGCCCCAGGAGACCAGTGTCCCGGTGAACACCTCAGTGCCCACCTCCCCCTCCCCCACACACCCCACCCCCCAGAGTCAGTCCAAGCCACGTTTCAGCCCTGCCCTGGAGTCCACTCCCAAAGTCAATGGACATTCAGGTCAGTGATGTAAACAAAGTCTGCACCTTACCTGTCTTATTGCTGTGATTAAACCCAAGGCTTATAATAAACAAATGAAATATGTATATATAGTTTTGATTTTATTTGTAAAGTGTTAATGTTATGCAGTAGTTTAAATTTTTTTATCAATGTTGGGAGAAACTAATTTTCATGCAATGTAAAATTAAATAAATGTTAATGGTTTCTATTGCATGTATTTTTGTTAGAAGCTTTTTGATCTAATCATTGATATTGTGATCAATGTTTTATCTTGCAGAGAAAAGCACAGAAGAAAATGGTGATATTAGTGACATAGTACCCAACACAAGCAGTTCATTTTCTGAAGAAAAAGGTAGCAAGTTCTACACATCAATTAAATTAAAGAATCTGTTGAAAACTGTACAGTCATACTCTTCTGTTATATTAATGACATAATTATTATCTAAGAAATATTTTAGCTTTATTTTTCTCCGTTTGTGATTGACAGGAAATAGCAGTGTGGGGAATTTATTTCATTCCGCCGGACAAATCGGCAAGGCCGTGGGGTCACTAGTTGAAGTGATGACGGAAGACGGAGAGCCGGAGGAGGATTAACAGATTACCGTAACTCATTGATAATTCAGCGGATTAACGAGACCCTCCAACAATTCATGGACAGCTATTTATGGAACTTGAGTGTGTTAAATTGCTTCTTCTTCTGCAAGCTTAAGTAATTTTAAAACTTGAATACTCTTGTTTTTATGAGACAAATCAATTTTGTGCACTGAAGTTCTGAATTTTACGATTACTCATATTTTACACTGTACATTTCTTCTCCATTCTTAAAGATACGAACTGCATGCCTGAATTGAAACTTGAAAAATATTTTTTTTACGAACTATACGTTAGTTGATTTTAAATTGAATGTTAAGAATATTCAAAGTTATTTTGGGGACTTTTTGGGGTATTTAGTTGGGGGTTTTTTTTTTGTTTACATGTCAGCAAGGGATGTTGAACACAAAGGGCATTGTTGATTTATTTTTATTTTTTCTACAAAAATAAAGTTTTGTGATTTCATTGAATTTTTTTGATAGATAAATTTGAATGCATTTATGATAAGTTTACACGATATACACAAATTTCGTTGTATCACGCGGTTGTGAGATTTGTGATACTTTTTTTTTTGTATTTTTTCATGAATTGTTCATTCATTAATCAATAACTGAAAATGTTTGCGACTAGATAAAGAATATAGAGAGTATTTTTTTTGTTTCGTCTACAAAAGGTTAGTGTGAAAAATGTTATTCCTATATCATAGCTCAGTATACGATAAAATTCTTGGGCATATACTTTAAATTCTTCTAAAATTACAGCTGTTTATAGATAAATCTCTAGATTGTCTTGATGGAGAATGAAGGTTAAATTTGGAGAAGGAAACCATGGTGCTACAATTCTATTGTATAAAATGAAATGCAAAGGAGGCAATTTTTCATTTTTGATGATTTAGAAATAAATGTTAAAACATTAGTTCATTTAAATCGTAATGGGAAATTATTTCACCCAAACAACACACACACAGACATGTCACATTTGCCAGCAGCTGTTCTTTATATAGTTTTATGGTTATTTATTATCATTTCATTTCAATAATCAAGAGATACAAAATAATGTTGATTTATAATTATTTATAAGTAAATACAATGTACGCATGTTAATCTTACAATGTTACTATAAGTGATAAACTTGTAGCCACATCATGGAGGGAAAATCCTGATTATAGAGAGTTTATTAAATTATTTACTTGAATTAGCCAAAAACTATCATTAAACTGTTGATTGATTCTACAACATTTATGTGCACACTGCTACTGGTTAAGTTGATGTTGAATTTGTTAGTGACACAAAGGCTTATTGAGTTGTATTGAGTTTATGTGTTTAGGCCTGAATGGTGATGAGTGTGTATTCGTGCATTAACTGTGTATTGAAATATTTTTTTTGTTCAGGAGTCAAACATTATTGAAAATGCCATAAATTACGTAATATAAAACAATTACTAGTTGTTGTTTGTTCTTTATCTAATATCAAAATCAAAATTATGAGCTGTAGTAAATTGAAAGTTAATTTAGAAACAATGGTGTTTTTTATAAAATAAATTGCATCAAATTTTACTCCTAATTAAAATATATAATTATCCTTTTTCTAATAATACACTAATTTATTATTGTACATGTAGGTAGAAGTACAGGTATATAGTTTTTATTATGAGAAAAAAAATTTAACGTCAGGTGCCTGTGTTTCAAGCAAAGGAAAGCCTCGGGCACATTTGAACACCTTATCTATGGGCATCAACTGAGCAACAAATTTGATGAGCCAAGAACGTGCAAAGAGCTCCATGTAGGGCGAGTGTGAAAATAAACTACAGCATGCATGAATGCTTAATATGATAAATTCCGATATACAGTATGGTCTATTTTATTTCCAGAGACTTATAAAATTTAAAGAGATTAATATTTTAAAATTGTCACGAACATCTAACTCTTCAATTTTTTTAAGAAAATCGATAGAAATTTATACAGAAACTAATGATACTGAATCTCCGCGATCCTTGCCAGTAAAGAGACCTGTCTGCATATGAATAAACCCATTCGTTTAACTATATAGTGCTTTCAAATGGTACGAAAGTTACTGTGGCGTTTATTGCAGAAAAAAAATTAAAGGCGCGGGTTATGTACTTTTTCTGCCATGCTAGCAACTTTCATACCCACATGAATCGGCAAAGAGAACGTTTTATTGTTTTATAAAATATATTTTGTAACTATATACGAATCAACAAATAATGAGTTCATGTATCTAATAAAGTCTATACCTCACTCCTGCTACTTAGTATTTTTAAAATAACTTCAATAAAAGCTTCGCGTCAGGCAATACTGTAAATGTACTACATTTGGCTGTGTATTCTATTTAGCGCTTTTGGCGGAATGCGACTTCCGCCAAATCAAGTACAGCGCTAAATGCAATGCACATATGTATAAAAATAGTCACATTCAGGAATACGCTAATTCAAATCCCCGCCAACTTGTTCAAAAACTAATTTCCACCAAATATCGTACACGCCAAATATAATACGTTTACAGTATTTCGGGGAGCTAACATAATCAATATTGCCCTCAACCCCACTCATTATACAGTATTGTTATACCTTAATAAGTATTCTTCTGCTTAGTTCCCACCAATAAAAAGTTTAACAAAACGAATGTTGATTAAACAGTCTAACGATGTTAACCATTCCTTCGCCGTCATTGAAATTATGCTTACATCTGTAGTGAATGCTATTAAGAACAAAACAGTTGTTGACTGGGATTTGTTGGACCTCCAGATTTCGGCCTTGGGCAACATTTGTGTCTTCAGGTCCAACAAGTCATGGGTTGTCCTCATACCCAGTCAATAATTGTAAAATGCGCCTGGCTCCTATGTACGGCGAGCGAAGCGAGCTCTTAGAACCAGTGCGCGTGGGAAAAAGAACGAGCTAAACCTACAGATTCATCAAGAATTTTTTTTGTCTACGTCCCATAGTGCTCTCTAATGTTTTCTCCCGTGGTGCTATGCCAAAAATGGCTAACTTTTAACTCGTAATTTAGGGTGTCTTGTATTTTCGTACATGCTGAGCATGCTGAGGAGGCCTCGATAAAATCTGGATAAAAATCATTTCTCAAGGTCAAGGGTGAGAAGGAATTGATTCAGGTCTTGAAAGCCTCGCTAGCAATGAATACATTGGCTGGGAAGAAAGAACCTAAATGTAGGTAGTATTTGAAAAGGCAGAATGTAAAACAACCTTAAAGTGTAGATGAGCGTGGGATGTAAAGACACGATGGAATGTCATTAAGGTCATTTACAACCCCTTTTTCATCATGGTGGCCCGTGCTGTTATTCGGTATCAAGATGGAGATGTTGAGATTGGAGCATACGTCACAGGCATATAATTATACCCTCTATACCTTTTGTTGTACCGCTTCTATCTTGTTGATAATTAATCATGTTGTATATTTTATTTGATAAAATGAAATATATCGGAAAGAACAGTATTATAACTAGATGTCCTAAAGTTGATGGACCGTGGGTATCCACAGAGGTTTCGGCTAAGTAAAGCAATTGTGTTGTTAGCTTTCCATGTGATGTTATTTACATGCATATATATATATATATATATATATATATATATATATATATATATATATATATATATATATATATATATATATGTGTGTGTGTGTGTGTGTGTGTGTGTGTGTGTGTGTGGCCCCGAATTAATCTTGTCTTCGATGTTGGTACCTAGGTACTTTGTACTTTCCTTGTGTGGTAGTCTGCGAATTTTGGCAGTATTTGGAATAACTGGCCTCACATGCGGTTATATATGTGGTGAGGCGACAATAACTTCACACTTGTTTCGGAGTTGCGAGGGTTTATTTACGCCACCGTCGACGACACTATACGAATCAAATTATTTTAATATCCTCTCGATATACTTTCCAGCCGATCACTATTTTTGTTTGGACGAGAATAAGATCATAACATTTCAATTATTGATTTTTCGTCTATAAAGATTTATATATACTGCAGTAATGAGAATAAATTTTTATCGTCACCAAAACATACATGGATTAAAACTCTACACTACCATTGCTTTGAATTTTGTACCAACTATATTTTCGAAAAACGTGTATGAGTCAGACTCGGAAGATTTAAATTTTTTGTTGTCACAATTAAATGCACAGTGATCTTTATAAACTAATTAACGAAATTCCCATCTTGTTAACTTTCGATTTAGAACGCAGAGGAGACTATAAGATAAGTATGTGAATTAATCGCTAAAGCGTATGTATACTTATAGATCATACATGTATAAATGCATAGAATTGTTTAAAATTATAATTAATCTGCATTTAGGTACATGATTTACAAAATGTATTCGATGTTCCATATAAAAGCCAAAGAACTATACATGTATATGATACGAGTCAAATTTGCCCCCCCCCCGCCCCCCATAATTTGCAATTTTTAAAAGTGCTTCAGGTAGGTTTCTTTGCTACATTAAATTGTTACATTATTTTTAGAATAGTTAGTTGATAGAATGTATGTTTTCTACATATCCATTTGATTTATATGGAATATATGACGTAAGATGTGATGCTATTTTTGTTATTAAAAATCAAAATCAGTCAAAGTTGACATTTAAAAAAAATCTTTATATATGTTATTGACATACCCGTTCGTTGGCTGTTTATTGTTCCTCAAGACAGTAGAAGGAAATATTGGAAATATAGAGCGACGTTCTGAGCAAGAACAACTTTTTGTTTAAGTCTTGGATAGATGTATCTTTGTTCAAGTTATATAGGTAAATGCTGTTCGAGCAATCGCTTGAAAAAAAAACTATTTGAAAAAAGCCGTTTATGATAAAAATGCAAAAATGGCGAGAAAAGGTTAATTTGTTGATGTCATATTTCAAAATTGTGGGGAAATTGAACTATGAAAAAAGTAAAATTGTTGATGTTCATTGTAGGGGGGTCATTTTATGTCCATGTCATATGTGGTCCTTTATGACGAAAAAATAATGTCCAGATCGTTAACTTGCACATTAAGCTTAATATTACAGGTATCGAGTATACATGATATTTATAGAATTTTAAACTGGAAAACCACATGTTTATAAATAAACATGCTATATATATGTGTGTGTGTGTGTGTGTGTGTGTGTGTGTGTGTGTGTGTGCCAACGAATTTATTAAATTCATTGCGTGATGATGGTACATTGAATCATTTACTGATATTTACATTTTTCAGTTTTTTTGTCAGTAATAATCAACACTACGAATCGATTTTTCATTGTACAGTTTAATAAATTCAAATGACGGGGTTTTTTTTAGGGGGAGGGCGCAAACGGAGTTTGCATAATTAAAAGAAATGAAAATCACATAAATATGTTAATTATCTAATATCTAACCGTAAAAAATTATACAGATATAACAAGGAATCATTCTTTGAATATTATGGGGTGATAATTTCGGTCGGAGCATGTTCAAATCTTGCATAAAGCCCTGTGGACGTTATTGGATTTGACCACTCAAAGAATGATTCCTTATTTCCTAATAAAAATCAATATGGACATTTTCCACCGAGCAGCATTAAGATTTATACATTGGAAGTGAAAATTTGAATATAAAGCACATTTTAACTAATAAAACTTTAAGAATATAAACCCATTGAAATAGCAATCAACTTGACATACATGTATCTGTTTGTTGTTTAGGTTTCATGCATTTGGCATTTGTAATTGGGGCTATAAACCTTTTCACAAATCAATACCTATGATGATTTCTTTACATGTTTTACAAATTGTCATTACAATCGTACAACTGAGTCTATACTAGCGATGGATTTTGACAACGTATCATCAAAAGTGTTGAGATATTTCACGTGGCCTGTGAAGTTTGGCGCCAGACTATTCATAGAATTTATCCTAGGTATTGTTGTTGGATGGTAAGGCTGAAATCAAGAATTTATACTCATTGTAATATTTATTATATGAAATAACTAATACGCAAATTCATTTTAAAGTCATAATGTACTCTCTTTTAATGGATATACATGTATAAGATAGAACAGCCATCTATACTTATAAATTAAGGCTTTTTGCCAATAAACTAAAAACTGCCAGCACAAGAGTAACTGCTTACATATTTGGTTTTTCAACACGTGTTATATGATGTCCGTAAGCTATAGTTGAAGTTTACCTGATATGTAATTATTGTAAAATTAATTAAAAACCTACTTTCATTTTCGATAAACAAGCCCGATTTAGCAAAAATGAGAGTGAGGTGGTGGACACGCTTTGGCGGATCCAAGTCAGTTGGCGTTAGTATCGAAATATATACTTGCAATGAAATAATATTGAATGTTTTCGTAAACAATGAATATATATTTACTAGGAACATTTTAAGATAACATATAGAAGTTAAGATTTGACAAATGTTGAAAAAATGAAATAAGGCAATTCGTTTCTTGGATGCGCGATTTTAGTTTTGATCAATAGAAGCTATCGAAGCGCGACCTCTCGCGAGAATTGAATAGAACATTCCAGAACGGGATAACCAAGAACGCGGTTTGACTAATCAACGTTAGGTGAAAAGTGCAGGTGGGGTCCATCATGCATCGCATGCAGATAGCCATACCTTGGATGGGACATAAATAAAATGAAACAAATTGATGCGATTTTAATTTTGATGGAAAGAATTTTCCAGAATGGGGCGCCCAGAAACGCAGTTTGACTAATTTACATCATGGCGGAAAGTGTAGGGCGAGTTAACCATTGGGCAGAATGATAGTTTGGATTTGACAACTTTTGTTTAAAATATGCAAATAAATATGCATACACTGGCATTTTTTAATTTCATACATTTTTACACGACAGATTATTAGTAAACATTTAATTTGCAAACAATGAACAGGTTGTGTTCTAAGTCTACAACAATAAATGATGTATACATTAAACGGGGGGGGGGGGGTAACCACCCTTTCCAAATGTGTGAATTTTTTTTAAACGGTTTTTTATCTGAAATTCTTATTTGGGATTGTGATAAAGATTATAGTGAAATTTGACCTAAGGAACAAAATTTAGAGATATGGCGTCCTATACATACGCATTCAGTGGTTAAAAAAAGTTTGATATCATTTTCTACTCAGCTGCAACAAGAAGAATTCACGTACATGTATATATCATTTAATTCAGTTAAGATTTTTCATCCCTGGCCGCTTCTCTAATTATCCAGCCATGAAGTTGGTTTTTTTTTCAATTTTAAAGAAAAGGTTAAGATAGCAATTAAGATAAAATTCGGACATAGTATATACGAACATATGGTTCAACATTTTAGCATTGTGTCATTTATTGTGTATGGTGTTAATTCCCGCGCTTGCGCGGGATATCATCTAGTATAATATAAATTATAGTGCCAAACTTTTGAACGGAAAACTCTGTTTGGAATAGGATTGTTATGATTTAACGATTATTTTTCAACAGAACATATTATATTAAAGAAATAAAAAAGTAATAAAATTGCATTTTACGACTAAACAAATTGGCATTTGCGCCATCTTATTCGCTCATCTTCTTTAATCTAATTTTGCCTGTTCATAAGTATACGAGTAATATATATTATTCAATATGTACTAAATCCAATCATCATTCGATTGATGAAACAGGTGCAGATAAAGTTAAACATGCATATAAATTAAACAATAAAATACTGTCTATGGTGTTTCATGCAGCTATGAAGGTAGCGAGCCCGAGGGAAAATATATAACCCACATCATCATAAATATTCCTTGCATGATTTAAAAAAATCTTTCCAGTATGTAGAATGAAAATATAAAAATTTGAATTTTTTTTTCAAACACAGGTCACTAGTATCCATTTGGATTCTTTTCAACATCGGATTTACAGGTCTCTTATATCTCTCAGCGCAAGCAATTATCTCTTGGGTAAGATCTGATGGAATTAATTTTCATATCATAATAGTCATGACTTTGATCTGTGTAACATTCTCTGAAACCTCAATGCCCGAAATTAAATCAATAGCTTTGGTCTTGTTTCCAAACAAAGAACAGGCAAGCCTACTTGTTATCGCTATATAACGGTTTTGTACATTTTGTGCATTTTTTTCACCGAACTCTTACTTATTTTCACAAAAGTAAGAAAGAGACAAATTTCAACAAGTATGTTTTGACTTTTTTCTGTACTGATGATAGTTCTTTTAGATGATAATGAATAAGTATTGATAGAAAACAGCAATTATTGTTATATTTTATGATTCCGCGACGAATTGATACAGACATATCAAACTGAGTGTTATCAAGCTAAGAATTTAGTTTGAAGCCATAGCCGCACGAATTCAGAAACGCGTACTATAGCAGCCGAATCACAAAGATTTTCAAAACGTTACATTGTGAACTTGGATATGAAATCATTAAAGTACAGAAAAAGTCAAAATTTACTTGTTGAAATTAATTTCTCTCTTATTTTACCCGCACTTATTGAAATAAGTTATAAGATTTATTAATTCCTAGCTCTTTGATTAACTTATATACAACATTCGAAAAAAAAAAATGAAACGTTATACTGTATACTGGGTTATTTTTGCACCGTGTAATTTTCGCCCTTCTACACTTGCAAACAGTTTCGCCCCGTATTGAATTCGCCCAGATACGTTTGTGTTT
Source organism: Magallana ariakensis (assembly GCA_020458035.1). Classification (NCBI taxonomy): domain Eukaryota; kingdom Metazoa; phylum Mollusca; class Bivalvia; order Ostreida; family Ostreidae; genus Magallana; species Magallana ariakensis. The sequence continues at coordinate 36,486,295 of CM035812.1, forward strand.
ACTATGAGGTGATTTTAGACATTGGAATTCACACAGTCTTAAATTCGCCCGCTTACAACGAGGGTGAAAGGGGCGAAAATAAAACGGGGGCCAAATATTTCCCTGTATACAGTATTCACCTGCACGTGACTTAGAAGATAACAAGTATAGTAGTGATCTGCAATAATAATTTTAATAATAATATTGTTAATTGTTTATTATGTACATGTAGCTACATATACATGCACATGTATAGTTTTTTTAAAAACTAGACTTTGACCCGTGCGTGCACGGGTTGACATTGCATTTAATTACAAAATAGATACATCGACACACCGTATTGTTGACATTTACATAACCAAGCTTAAAGCCTACAATAATGCTATTAATTTCACTACACTCTGCTTAGTTAGATAATCTAACTTTGTCTCGGGACAGGCCTTCACCACAGTTAAAATGCCGCTCATATACCCGTAAAAAAGCAAAAAAAAAAAAAAATGCAAAATCATTATTATTATATTCATAACAAACCATTTTGAGGCTGTAAATACCTTTCATCTAAAAATTTAATTCCTATTAATGAAAAATTTAACACTTTTTCACCAACGCTTTTTACTCGCTTTTACACACCATGGCGACATTCGGAACTCTCGGTGTTTTTCATATTAAATGCACTGAGTTAGAGTTATCTCCCGTATTTTCTTTGATGAACAGAATATATAGAATTTTCAATGAAAATTTACACGTATTTCTATTATCGTTCCTGAGTTTATCCATGCAAATGTGATATTGTGGAAACATAAACTAAAGAACTCCCTTGATTTAGCGTGATTTAGCGTGAATGTAATGCGCATGCGCAAGATTGTAAAATCCAAAAAATCCAGATGATTTCCGTAATTTTAAATGAATTTTCGTTGATTAATAATTAGCGAAGTTTGATTGAGAAAAAATAAACAAATTGGCAATCTTCAAGTACCAATGATGTTTAAAATATATAAAACAAAAGACAGTACTCTTCCGATTTCTCGGTATTAAAGCCCCAAAATTCGAGTCTATTATTTTAATATAGTAGTATAGATAGCCATGCATCTATAGTGTTTTCAAATAATGTCTGACTATTTATTTCAATAATTACGAGTAAAAAATAGTGTTTGATCATTTTTTCAGGGTGCAGTAAGACTTCGTTTAATTACGATTCATTGGATCAGAATTACCGAGTTAGTGAAGAGTCTGTTGGTTCCGAACCATGTCAATGAAAAAACTCCAGGATAATTTGAAACAGTAAGCATTTGGAATCCAGTTATATAGATTACCAAGATTCTGTAATCTTAAAACAATTTAATTGAAAAAACAATTTAATTGAAAAAATGAAAAAGGATATGGGTTCACTATAGGAATGAACGGATATAATTTTGTAACAAGTTTTATTGTCACAAGATACACGTTCCTTTGACAATGCCAGCCACAAGATTATGAATTATTAACAAATAAGAAACCAAATGATAACGGTTTAAATAGTACTGTTCACTGTGTTGCTCACTTACATTTGTAAGGAAGTTTGCACATGAAATACAAAACTTAGTGATGCCAATCATCCAAAAACCATTTATATATAAAGGTGGGGGCTTAAAATGTTCATTTATTTTATTTGTGACCCATGGCACATGCCATATTTTTAAAGGTTGAAGCCTCAAACAGAAATGATAACTTTCCTGAAATAATGGTTAAAATCTGGCATTGAAATTGATTATTGACTATTTAAAGAAATCAAACAAATATATACTAGCGGAAAAAAGAAACTGTGCATTATTTAATATATGAAAAAACATTTAAAAATTACAATGAACAAATTTTAATTTTTTTAATACTGTTAACACATGTATTTGTAACAACATCTCATAAAACACATTAATGTCAACGTCGAATAACGTCAATTTCAGCACACTCGAAAGTCACTGTTATTTAATTGAAATTGAATTAACAAAATTAATAACGCGTGTGACCCCCATTTGCGTTCACGCATGCTTGACAGCGACGCCTCATTGATGCCACTAAAGTGTTCAGAAATGCTTGAGGGATGTTGTTCCAGATGTTGGTTAAAGCCTGGCCTAAATCAGCCAATGTCACTGGCTGATTTGGTAAACGGCGTAAACGTCTTTCCATTTCATCCCAGACGTGCTCGATCGGCGACAAATCGGGGGAAACAGCTGGCCAAGGCAAGACATCGACATTCTGTTGAACAAACAGTCCCTGACTACACGTGCAACGTGTGGCCTTGCGTTGTCTTGCTGCAGAGTGATGTGATTTTGATGTCTCTGTATGAAGGGTATCACATGACGCTGAATAATTTCATCTCGATAGCGTACGCCGGTGAGATTTCCATTGACAATTTGTACAGAAGTCCTTCCACGTGCTGATATTCCACCCCACACCATAACGCTACCTCCACCAAATTGTCGACGTTGCACAACACAAGCGTCCTGGTAACGCTCCCCAACGCGACGATACACCCTACAACGGCCGTCACTGCTATCCAAATGAAATCTGGATTCATCAGTGAACAGAATATTGGCCCAGTCCTGTATTCTGAACCGCAGATGTCATGTGCACCACGCTAGTCTGGCGATACGATGGCGTTGAAGCAGTACTGGGCGCACCGCTGGACCGCTGGACGTCTTGGTCTGATGTTTTGCTCGCGCAGACGATTACGCACAGTTCTTGGACTAATTGGTCGAAGCCCTGGAATGCTACGGGCAGTCAAACTTGCTGTCTGGAAACGATAAGTCTAATGTGGTTGTCCTGTTGACGTGACGTCACACGAGGTCGCCCAGAGCGCGGTCGATCCTGGGTGTTGCTAGATTGTTGAAAACGTCTCCATAATGACTGGATGGTGTTCCGATGTACTCCAAATTGTCTTGCTACAGTATTTTGTGCCATTCCAGCTTGCAGCATCCCAACAGCACGATTACGTTGGTTTTCGTTGAGTCGTGGCATGATATAGGGGTAAATTTTGTTAAAACTAAAGTGATTTCCTTAACCAAAAAAGTGTAAACAAATCCTTTACAGTTCTTATTCCAAACAGTATTGGCCCGTAAAACTCTTGCGTACAAATTCTTCAATAAACAACAGATGCTCACTTACCATGAACAAGTCCGTGCACCCGGACGGTTACCATCCGATATTGTCAAAAACAATACCATTATCGATTGTTTAAATTTTATAAATACAAACAATAGATATAGAAAAATTACACTAAATTTTATAATGCACAGTTTCTTTTTTCCGCTAGTATATATAATGCGGAATGTTCAGACTAGAGGTGGCCAAAATGGCTACCAAGAGTCGACTACAACTATTAAATTGTTTGAAAGGGGCATATGCATGGCTATATACATCGAATATCTCTGGTTGTTAAGAAGATTAATTTTAGGAACCAATTGGCACGAAATTAGAAAATAAAATTTGTAAAATAATATTTAAATTTGGTTAAAACGATAAACCGAAGCAATAATCCGTTTGAATGAGGTTAGTTTAATAATAACTAATTGGTTAAAAACTAAGACAGGTTTCATTATATGCATCGAATTGAAATCAAATTGAAATGCACTTGTTCCAATGATCCTAGTAGGATAAACTTGTTAAGTGTGCATATGTTGCTTGATCAGGTGAGCGATGTGACCTGTGATTCCTTTAGCCCATTCTTTCTTTTTGATTTTAGATTAATGAGGGAGAGGAGAACATCATACTGCGGGTGTTTTCCTATGGAGTCCTTCTAGGGGCCGTGATCGGAATACTGTTGATGATGATTTTGATGAATCGAACGACGGTGTAAAAGGAACATCTTTCATGAACATGAAAGATAATAACAATAATAAATGTTGACAATCATTTAAGGCTCGTCGCATTAACAATCATAAAAATGGCATAACAAACACTGTGTCGTGGCATTTTTGTACCCGTCTAAGCTGCATGTATCGAAAAATTCAAATACAAGTATGGCATATGATAGACCATTGCTTTAAGAGTTTATAACCACTTTTTTGATAAGGTATCTCACCTGTCAGATGAGATATATACCTTTAAAAAATCAATTCCTACAGGAAATTAATTTTTCTTATAGGAAAATCAATTAACTATATTTGGAATTTCCTAACGGAATGAAAAAACTTCCTATAGGAATTTAAATTCCGGCAGGATTTGAACAAACCCCAATAGGATTTTAAATTCCTATAGGAAATCTCAATTTCCTGTAGGAAAACTACCTGTCTGATTTAAATTCCTACAGGGATATTTTTTTCTATTATAGAAAATATGATTCCATGCAATAAGAGTTAAAAAAAAATCCTATATAGGATTTTCAATATTTCCTGTAGGAAAATTATTTTCCTATGTGATACTGATTTTTAAAGGTAAATATCTCACCTGTCAGGTGAGACACACTTAAATTAAAGTGGATATGCACGCTCTAGACTAAAGTCTATCATTTGGTTTATTTGGATTTGTACGAAACTGCATCTTAAGCAGGTGCAACAATGCTACCTTGCATTTGGCACTGACATAATTTTCCGGCACAGTGTTATTGTCATATAGACTTATTGTAGCAACGTTCTGCCACCACTTGTCAGATAAGAATATATATTTAAACAATAAAATTCGTTCTTTGGTGATTCATGTGGGATATAATACATAGCCGATTTTGTAAACTTTTTTTCTGCTATGATCGCTACCTTTTTAACCCGCATGAATCATCAAAGATTATATTTACATCTTTATTTTAACAAATTAATACATTGATTGTAAAAAGGAAATAAATTGCCTAATTAAGTTGGGGTGAAATTGGAAATCTGGGAAGGAATTAAACAGTCCGTGTTTGAGAAATTTGAATAAGTTATTTTAAAATAAATCAAAGAACAGAAACTTACCTCTGTTGCTCATGTTTCTAAAGTCATTGCTTACACACTAGACGTAGCTCTCAGCTATGTGGAATCGTCAAATGATACCTGCAGTCCAGATTTAGAAGTAGTACATCCCTTTACTAATGGCATTAAAGTATGGAGCCACAGCAATGTCTTGAAAAGTTTGAAAATATCATGGGAGTCTTGAAAGAAAAATGATCAAACTTCAAAGATCATCATCTCACTTGAAACAGGAAGACTATTCGGTATCGCACAAGAGGCCAAATTCTCAATATGCTTTTTGGAAAACACTTCTATGGGTACTCTTACTAGAGATCACTCGAATATGATGATCAGTGGTGAACCAAATGCTAATTGCTTAATCCTGATGTTGTGCACCTCAATGGTCGCGGAATTTCTCAATTAGCAGCAAGTATCAATATATCTTCTGTTCATGATTCACTTGGAGTTCAATTACAACATTCGAGAAACCGTTCAAGATCAGGATGGCGACCTTATCACCGTAAATCATATGATTTACTACGTACATGTACCTTTATATTGTGATTATTCCAGTTGTATTTTGCTTTTTTTTTTACAAAAAGGACATCCTGTCAATAAGGAGCCAGGTTCTATTGTATTGTATTCAATGTATTATTTTAAAACTGTATTTCTATTGGATGTTACTTTATTTCAAATCATCTATTTCTCTACGTAAAGAAAGTTCTTAGTATTAACAGGATAGAGAGAAATTTTGATTCATTTGCTTAGAAATGGGAACAAATAGAGAATATAAATCTCTAAAGTTATCACTTTTAAACGTAGTTGGCCTGGTTACACATGGATTGGACAAAACTAAAGATCCACATTTTATTAACACTAGGAGCAAATATAACCAGTCGCTTGACATAACAACAGGTATTTTGGTGGAGTTTGCATTGTGTGTAAACATGATATTTTTCCATACATTAAAATAATGAAAAACTCATGTCATGATTTTCAGTGGATTCAAATTGATAAACAATAAATGATAAGAAAAGAAATTTGTATATTTGTGTGATTTATGATCCACCAGTCATCTCTTCTTACACATTGGGGCTTGACTATGATATTCTTGAACGCCTAGGTATAGAAATGACAATGTATAATAAGTTAGGTGATGTCTAACTTTGTGGGGACTTAAATGCAAGAGTATCTAATTGCAATAACTTTACAGCAAATAATAACAACATATATTTACCAATATAATTATGATCAATATAGTATCACTAAGCATATTATGAATAAAGAATATCAAGATGGTAAAATAGACAGTAGAGGCAAAGATTTGTTAGATTTATGTATCAGTCAAAAAATGAGAATATTGAAATGTAGAATTTTTGGTAACAGTTTTGGAAATTTAACCTACTTCACACCAAGCGGCATGGACTATGTAGTAGTATCAGACAATTTCTATAATCATATTCTGTACTTTTGTGTTCACAACTTTAATCCTACCCTGTCAGATTGTCTCTGTTTATTGCAATAGAAATTTTCAACACATTTTGTTATTCAGAATGATTCACTGTCTGATGTTGAACCTCGCTTTATTTGGTCTGAGGATTCTGGCTGCAGATCGAAGAAATGAGGGATTTATTTCATCATGCTTGTTTCAAAATTCATTGCATTATTTTTTTTATACAAGACAGACATATTTTTTTAATAGTTGCTAAAAAAAAAATGAAGTTGCTCTCTAACTCTTTGCCGACCTTTAATCGATCGATCGATAGATAGATAGATAGAGAGAGAGAGAGAGAGAGAGAGAGAGAATAATATTTTGGCTGTATCATCCAAGAATGAATGAAGCGGATATGGCAGTAAAATATATCATCTAATTCAAAACAAATAATCAAAGCAAGAATTTAAAAGACGTTATCTAATAACACAAATATAAACATATGAGGATTCTAATTTAGTTTATAATATCAATTGACACAGGTTATTCATATGGCTCTTCTCTACCCTGCACGCTGTAGCAATTATCTGGTAATTTGGTAAGAAAAATTTTGCTTATATAGCTATATATAGCTTTTTGAATAACTATGCAGCTTTTATGATTTTAAATACTGCATGAGCATTTATTTCAATGAATAAATTATAAAGTTTTTGACCATTGATTCGGAATGCAGAAAGATGTGGTTTAGTTATGATTAATAGGAACAGAATTTCTGAGTTAGTGAAGAGTCCAAGGGTAAATGAAATAATTTCAGGATTGATAAGAACAGTATTAAGCATTTGAAATTCAGTTTATAGACACATTGATTCTATAGCCTTAAAACAATGAAATAGTTTTTAGGTTCACTATTTGAAGGGGTAAAAGAAAAACACTTTGTTATTAGTTTTAGGGTCCTTATCTCTTTTGACAAATTTTCGTGAATATAAAAAATATTGATAAATTAAAATTGATTTGTATTCTGAAAACAGAAGCAGCCTTATGAAAACGGTTCAAACTCTACTGCATGTTTTAGCTCACCAAAACAGAGGAAGGTTATCTGCTCAAACATATTTGCATCTGTACACAATGCACAATGGCCCATTCACCACACCTACATTGAGAAAGAGGCTAATGCAAGGTTACACATCGAATCTCTCTTTAGTAGGAACGAAAACTGTGGTAAATGGTATTATCAACTCGGAGTACATTACAGTAGTTTTTAAGTCCAATTGTTTTATGATCCCAAAAGATATGAACAATAATTATTGTTTACCTTGTGATCGGAACCAGTGTGACAATTGTTTACGGGGAATAACTCTTATGATCAAATTGATATCAAATAACTCGCTGTAGTTACGTTTCTACTTTCATAATTGGATGCCTGAACTATAGTCAACACCTTGAAATGAAAACACCAGTATGATTTTACAATTTATAAATGTCTATATTATAAAAGTTGATTAAAGTCAAAGACAACTTGTAATGAATGGCAAAATAGAAAACCACATACTTGTCAAAAAGTAAAAATAAATGTAGAATTATTAAACCTGAATTTATAATAAAATGATATGACTTTAAATACTCAAAATTTCGAAAATTAATCTCAAAAAGTAAAAACATGCAAGTCTCTAAAATGCCAATTATCAAACATATGTCCCTCTTGGGCCAACATAGAATTTAAGATTAGATAAATGAAAACCAGATCATATTGATGCATAAAAATATACTTTTAAGAAAACAAAATAGGACAATGATATTATTAGAGAAACTCTCTTTATAAGATTCTTATCTATATAACCCTGTACCAGGATTCGGTAAGGGAAAAACTAAGTTTTTAAACATTATATAAATAACCAAAAAATGCTGTTAAACTTTAAATCTGAAAACAGCCCTAATTTTCTAACTTAATAAAAATCATGCTTTATCCCAATAGAGAGATATATTCAAAACTTTAAAACCAGGAGGTTTAATTGCTAAAAATAGAGAGGAGAGGGAAACCTACTATGAGGCATTTAATTCCAAACCAAGTGAAGAAAACCCGATCAATATATACCTGCACTCGTGTGTCAATTATTTTCTTGAAAGGATATGATGTGTGAATGTTTATTTCTCTCAAACCATATCAATGATACATGAGGTACAAAAAACAAAGATATTAATTTACAAATGCAGGGTCAAGTTAGGAAGAGTACAAGAATAAAATAAATCGAGCTAATATTTTTTCAACAAATATGGACAATTTTTAAAATGATTCAATATCTATGGTATTAATAAGATTCCCAAATTTTTAAGTGTTAACATTTGATGAGTATTTTTCTTCAATTAATTTGTTGCGGAATATAGAAATTTATGATGGCATATCTCTGCCCCTTGTGTGGAAGTTATTTTTCTATCAAATATGTCGACATGCAAGATAATTATGTCAACATGCAACATAACTATGTTGACATGCAAAAAAATTGAAATCAAATAAGAATTATAAAAAATCTCAAATATCGCCCACATGACATCCAAGATGCTAGATGCTACCTATTTATGTCGACATGCAACTTATTTATGTTAACATGCAAGATAAATATGCTGACATGCAACTTATTGTCATGTGGGCGATATTTGAGATTTTTTATAATTCTTATTTGCATGTTAACATAAATAAGTTGCATGTCGACATAAATATGTTGCATGTCAGCATATTTATTTTGCATGTTAACATTAATAAGTTGCATGTCGACATAAATAGGTAGCATCTAGCATCTTGGATGTCACATGTTGGCGATATTTGAGATTTTTTGATATTTTTTATAATTCTTATTTGATTGCAGTTTTTATGGTGGCATATTTTTGCACCCTACATGCAAGATAAATTATGTCAACATGCAAGAAAATTATGTCAACATGCAAGATAATTATGTCGACATGCAAGATAATTATGTCGACATGCAAGATAATTATGTTGACATGCAAGTTGCAAGATGCAACATAATTATGAGATCATGCGACTTATTTATGTTGACATGCGAAATAATTATGTACACATGCAACATATTTATGTCAACATGCGAGTTAAGTTTGTTAACATGCAATATATTTATGCTGACATGCGAGTTAATTATGTCGACATGCGACTTATTTATGTTGACATGCGACTTATGTTAATAAGTTAATTATGTTAACATGCAAGATATTTATGTCCACATGCAAGTTGTATCGCATGTTGTTATAAATATCTTGCATGTAAACCTAATTATCTCGCATTTTGACATAAATATCTTGCATGTTAACATAATTAACACGCATGTTGACATAAATAAGTCGCATGTCAACATAATTATCTCGCGTGTTGACATACATTCCTTGCATGTTAACATAAATAACTTGCATGTTCACATAAATAAGTCACATGTCAACATAAATAAGTCGCATGTTGTAATAATTATGATGCATTTTGCATCTATGATGTCAGATACGGGCGTAAGTAAGTGATTTTACCCATATAAAAATCAGTGGCCCTTTTCACAAAAGATCTTACGATTAATTTTTATCGTATGTCAAAACTTAAGTTTTTGTTCATTTTCACAAAACATTTTATAAGATTCTTGCGTGAAAAATTTGTCGTAACTTTACGATAGCACATACCCTCTCGTAAGTATTTCAAAACTATAAATAATAATCGTATTATGTAAAATTTACAAGAGAAACAGCTAAATTTAATGTTTTGAGCCACATTATACCGTTGTTTCGCATTATATAGCAGTTATTGTTGAAAAAATACACAAATAAATTCTCTCAAAATTTTTACGGCAAATTTTTCTCGTAAGATTTTCCTACGTCACACTAAACAAACATTGTGATTGTGACGTCATATTTTGATTTCTACTACATCACATTGATTTCACTCGATGTAAGTGGGATATAAATTCACATTTGCATCCTTTTTATGAGAATGTTGATTTATTTATATGTTTCTCCTATTTTACAAGTGAAATCTGATTGTTGCTAGGGAAAGAATAACTCGTAAGTAAATTCTTAAGTGAAATTAACCTGTTACGAATGCGTTCGTGAAAAGCACTTAAGATTTCTCGTAAGAGATTCTTAAGTTGAAATCTTACGCAAAACCCTAAGATTTTTTGTGAAAAGGGCTACAGGTTCTCTTTTTAGATTTTTAACTTGCATTTACACATAATTATATTGAATGTAGACATAATAATCTTGCATGTTGACATAATTTTCTTGCATGTTGACATAATTTATCTTGCATGTAGGGGGCAGAAATATGCCACTATAAGTTTTCTTGCATGTCAACATAGTTATGTTGCATATGGACATAACTATCTTGCATGTCAACATATTTATCTTGCATGTCGACATAATTAATAGAAAAATAACTTGCACACAAGGGGCAGAGATATGCCACCATAGAAAATGCCTGCCATTCCATAACATAGTGATATTCGTCACCCAAGTGTTTTTATTACATAATGAACAAAATCTATGACATCTTTCTATGTTACTCCATCTTCAAATTCCAATTGGTAATTTATGATTACAGGTTCTATATTTTGTAAATATGTCTCTTAAATCGTTTAGAAGTTTCTTCAGATAAATCTCATGTCCAAAGTTTTTCTTGAAGATTCATGGGTGCATAAACAAACCTTCAGAAAAACATTTATGAAAATAGCGAAACATTACATGCGTAAGTTTACAATCATGCGCCACTCAAAGTTTAGACCAATAAATAATCATTCGTACCTTGATAAAGATTATCAAAGGATATCGCCCAGTTTCCCCATAAACCATACAATTTGGGGTAGTAGACTTAATATGCAGTACAAATTTAAAAAAAATTAAATGAACTTTCTCTAAAATATCTGTGTTTTCGTAGCCCCACACTTCACAGCCATAAAATAAGATTGGGCTAATAACACTATTAAACAGATTAAATTGACAGTGGATTGGTAAATCAAAATATCTTATTTTGTTAAATACTCCAAATAAAGCTTTTGAGGCTTGCTCAGTTAAATTTTTTTTGTACTTTTAAAAGATCCACTACGAGACACAATAACACCAAGATGTTTGAACTCATTCACAATTTCAAGAGGTACATCTCTGTATAAAAAATTCTTTTTGTAATACGACCTTTGGAAAAGATTTATACTTTAGTCTTTTCAATGTGAACATAAAGTTTCCACATATCACAATATTAAAAAAAAAGTTCAGTGCTTTTTGTAAGTCGTCTGGGTTCTCAGAAAATATAACCATGTCATCAGCGTAAAGATGTGCATTTTTACCTAGGCTTTTGAATAAATGTCATTCTGTGAGCTAAGCCTGTTTATTTAATTATTTTGTTAATTACTTGTCATTTGTATGTTTTATTATGCAGGGGATCAAAGGAATATATTATTTGGTGTTTTTTAGTCAGCCCGGGGTCTGACTAATTCAGTTAGGATGAAACTTCAATTGCGCTTGCGTAAGTTGGAATTCTGGGAAGGAATAAGACAGTTCGTGTAAGAGAAATTTGAAGAAGTTATGAAACTGGTCAGTTTCTAGACCAAACTGCGCATCGGTGTATTGGAAGACCACTGTATGGAAAGTGCTTATCGAAAATGTGGTTGATTTGGATCACCTGCTATATTGATTTGGGTACTTTTGTGTATGTTTGAAAATACAGAACTTCAAAAGGTATAAAGTAGGCTAAATATTTCAGAAAAGTTAGTTTTGAGTAATTGTCGAAAATCTTGTTACTCACTTTACTCGTGAAGCATAACAATACTTTAATGAACAGTGTTGTTATAAGAAAAGGAACTACTATTTGTTTGGGTCAATGCTATAAATTTCTTGCAAATATTTTTTGCGATTGCTATACTTTTTTCACCCATCCGTCCAAAAAACATCACATGAAGTTTTATTCATTTTTATGATATTTTGAGGATTTTAACATTCATGTATTTATGATAAAGTTATTGATAATCAATAGCGAGACAATTATTAGTTGAAAAATGATAAAGCAGTGTAAGTAATCGTAGAATTTGATTTCATGGCCTCTCATTATTGGTGTTCTTGCGATGCTTGATTTGCGTTCTTGTTATAATTGATTTGCGTTCAATGAAAATGTTATGATTGATTTGGGTATATATCAGATAGTGTTATATCATACTTACTTAGATATTAAACAGTGTAAGGAATATTTCCAAATGTACCTTTTGCAACAATTCTACTTTAGCAACACATTGTATCACTGTTAATACTATCAATTGGAACCTATTTTAATTAAGGACAAGTTACGTTTTAATTTAACAATAAAATGCTTTCTTTAGTGATTCATGCGGGATATGAAGATGGCAAAAATGCATTCTGCAATGATCGCTACCTTCATAACCTGCATGAAAAATCAAAGAAAGCTTTTTATCAAATTATTATTTAAATGCATCAAAAGAAACAGCCAAGTCATCTTCTATGGGAACTTGAGTCTGACATCATCATGATTATTTCGTGCAGTCCCTGATTTTTCTTAGGTTGTTGAAGGTTTCAACCAATCGACAAACGGGGCGTGTAGATTTCAGTCCTGTAAGTTTCTACAGAGCTATGAATATACAATCAATTTCCGTTAAAAATAGAGGTGGTGAATGTAAATATTCATAAATAAACATACAATATCACGTGTCCCTATTCGTGTTAAAAAGTATCACAAATATAATTAATATTATAAACTGTTAGATTGTAATAGTTATCAGAAATTCACATGTTTTTTGTGATATTTAGCCGGGCTCTGCTGAAAACAAAGTCCTGGTTGTAGGCAGGCAAATTTTCAAAGTTGCTATAAATAACACACCACTCTAACACAGTTTCCGGTATACAAAATAGTTACACATAGAGCCTTGTTTTGTCAGAAGTATTGTTTTCTAAATGTTCGCGTTTAAATTTAGCAAGAAGTGTTGTTATTCCCCTGTTTTCTTAAAGCAGATTTTAAATCATAACAGCATTTAGTCGCCATATTAGTTCCGAATACTCTTCAACTGCCACTGGGGTATATATACCGGTCCAGAAATCTACTCGGTTGCTTTATGATCGAGGCATTCAGTTTGCACGGACTTCTTAATGCATGAACTACACATTTTAGTAGAATGTTTGTATGAAAAGAATAAAGAAATCTACAATCAATAAAAACATAAAATAGGATTTATTCTTTGAAAGAATTTCGAAGGTATCCGTATTATTTTGCATAGATAGTGCAAATATTTACTTCGCATGCATATCAAACACATGTGAGAGAGATTACCAGTCTTTGATACACTACATGTATATGCATAAAGACACATCAAAAGAGAGGGCTTTCAGTATTTCAGTACTTTAATATGGCTAGCCCCCCCCCCCCTAAAAAAATAGAAAAAAACGATAACAAAACAAAAAACGCTATACATTCACTATGTTCCTGAATCTGAATGGTAACGACTTTATATGAACACGTTTCCTGAAATCGACATGAATACACTTTCTGATACCGACATTTTCATATAGCAATAAACATCTTTCACTGACAACTTCCAAAGTTAACTTAAATAGATAAATAGTCAAACATTAATAATCAAATTGATGATAAACGCCTGCCATAAGTGACTATATAAAAATGAAAACAAAGGAAAAAATATAATAAACTTTTAAAATAACAATTTATAGTACTGCCTAAGTAGTTTGATGCAATTTTAATCAAAGTTAATTAAAAGTGTTTAATATTACATTTTTGTCTAAATGTGCAGACAGTAAATTCGAGATACCCGACAAAAGCATAGCAGGTGATCCAAATCAACCGCATTTTCGATCAGCAATTTCCATACAGTGAAGACTGTCAGTGGGAATCGTCTACAGCCGCAGTCCGTAGTCCGCCATCTTCACAACGTCAAGGCTTTGCGATTAAGGAAATCCACACAAACCCTTGACATAAGTCGCTATTTAAAAGTCGGGCTCACGCTCAACAATACGTCATAATTCTAAAAATAAAATGTCCAATGAAATAACTACTTTTGAAACGTAGTTTGGGTTGAGCACAAGGATGGCATGTCTCGAACGAAAAATTTGCGAAAAATTCAATTTTCAAAACTCATAAAGAAGGGAGAAAAAGGCGTTTCTTTAAATGCGTATACAATGAACTACTACTGGGACAGTTACTTTAATGTAAGTAAATTTTGAAAAAAATCTACTTTCGTTTTAGAAAAAGGTAATATTTTTCAAAGACATTGACCAAATAACAACAAATATATATATCGCTTTTTTATAGTTTTGTGTTCAACACTACGTAGATAACAGCATAATAAAAAAAGGTGTAAAGTAGTTATTTAAGGGGGATGTGCGGGCATCTTATACATTTGATGATAAGAATGTAAACATTCCTTGATCTGGCTTGTTTCTGCACGAAACTGGTCAAAAATATTGCCAAAAGATATAAAAGCAATAAATATGAAGTCCTACATGTCATTTTGTTTGAAAAGTATGCATACAAGAACAGGACAATTGTCCTGTCCTTGTATGCACAATTTGCATTCAAAACATGTAGAATCTCATATTTATTGCTTTTATATCTTTTGGCAATATTTTTGGTCAGTTTCGGACAGAAACAAGCCAGTTCAAGGAATGTTTACATTCTTATCATTAAATGTATAAGATGCCCGCACATCCACCTTAATAATTAGCTTTTAACTGAATAATATTTACATTTCCAGTTTCTTTTTCTGTGAAAGCCAAAAATATTTCATCAATGACTCTTAATGTTTAATTATACAATTGCTGAAAATAATAAAGACTTAGTAATAAGGAACCATTCTTTGAATATTATAAAGTGATAAAATACGTTCGAGCGTGATCAACTCTTTCATAAAGCCCTTCGGACTTTCTTGGATTTGATCACCCCCGAAAAAAAGGCTTTATGATATATTTGATCACGCCCAACCGTATTTGGTCACTCATTATGCTAAAAGAATGATTCCTTATTCCTTAATTTCATTCAATTGACACTATATTGTAAACAGATGATGAAATGGTGACGAAAACGTGAGATGAAAAAACCCAACTAATCAGCATACAATGTGAACTGAGCAACTTTAAAGCACACGATAGAACAAGCGTCAAATGAAAATATTATTTTAATGGCATCTTTTTGTTCATCAAACGATAAACGAAACTTCCAGTGTATTACAGTGGCCAGTGTTAATTTAATAAAACTGCCCCTTATAGACATTTTGACCAGTCATATTAAGCCTACGGATCTTCCCCAAAAAATTAAGGAGTGTTTAACTCTGAAACTTCTGCCAGACCAACGAAAGCTCTGCCTTATTAAACCACCTGATCTTCCTGATTACAACATATTTGATGTTGCTTTGCTCTATACGCTCATTCGGAATTTATGTTGTTTACCGAGTCCAGCTCAAGGATGGGGGAAAGAGCCAAAGGCCACGGATACACAAATTAGTGATGACATAGAGCGTCTAAGATTGTTCAGAAACAACTACTACGCTCACGCCAGTTCTGCATCAATATCTGACGGTGAATTTGGAGATGTGTGGAGAAATTTAAAGTTGGTTATCAAACGATTTAATTCAAAAACTAGATGCAATACAGATTATGAAGAAGAGCTGATAAAAATAGAACGCTCAAAATTTACAGAATACCAATTGGAGACCTGCAGGATCATTTTAGATGCCCTTGCGATTAATCAAAAACAGACGGACAGTAAAGGTTAATACTTTATGAAACACATTTTTTGTAAATTATTCGCAGGACAGTTGATTGATAAAATAAATTATAAATCTTTTCACCATATAAATGGCAAAATGTGTTTACTTCAAATAATGGAGCATGCTATTTCAACGTTTTATTTTTTTTTCAGATGAACCAGACATTTCCATAAAAGGTGAAAATGAAAAAAACTGCGGAGAAACAGCTCTATTTGAAGCAGATGTTGAAAAGGTTAAATCCTCAAGTTGGACTATTACATGGCATAAACGCAGAGGAGACGTCATAAAATGTATTGATACAAGTACGGAGAAGTACAGCGGTAGTACAAAGAGAAGTCTTGTCATAAAATCCGTCTGTAAGGAGGATGAAGGAGAATATCAGGCCGTCCTCTCCCTTGAATTAAATGGACCCGATTATAAATCTAGAAATACCATTCGTCTATTCGTATCTGGAGGTAAACATCAAGTAGCAATTAAAAAATAACAACACACAATTCAATATAGTCAATTCATTACGAACTTTTATTCGCGGCGAGATCTACTTCGGGATTTACTAAAGGCGATCCAATTCTTTTTTTCTTATATAATTTATATGCATAATGAGTTTGCTCACATTACATCACACCACACAACATCAAGGGGCGGTTTATAAAAAATGTTATGTTATACTATGTTATAAAAAAAGATAGGAATTAAACTCATTCCTTATAATTCCATGCATTAATTTGACACTACCATGTTCAGAAAATAAAGCGCATTCTTTTTTAATAAAAAAGAACGTTAATTTGTGCAGAACATCGTAAAACAAGCGGATTAAAACGTTTTGCACGCCTATCGTATTTTGACATAGGCAAATAATGTATAAAAGATAAAGATGGATTTGTTCAGCCAATCAAATAAGGGGTTACAACCAAAATTAAATTTTATTAAAACTAATTTGTAAGTTCTTATTTTTGAAAACTTCTACTTATTTCTTTACAGAAGCTCCTAGTGTTAAGATATTAGTGGATTCATCAGTTTGTTTTGGGTCTACAACAACCATTAAGTCAGAAGTTTCATCAACGCCGAAACCTAAGAAAATTGAATGGCAGAAAAGCAAAGATGGAATTGATTTTCATTGCACTGAAAAGCGTCTTTATGTTAGAAGTACTGACATTTTTACAAGTCCTTCTTATGTGATACCCAAAACAACCTTTACCGACAAGCTTTATTATCGTCTTCTGGTTTGGAATGAAATTGGAGAGAGTGTCAGTAACACTGTGTACCTAAACGTCACAGGAAGTATGGCTTTAATATAACAAATTAATACTAGTACCATAGTGTTTGATATTTTCAGTTATAAGGTGGAATAACACACATGGAAAAAGTCAAATTAAGTTCAAATTAAAAGTAAATTATTTGATTATGAAAGATGAAATGATTAATAAACCGTATCATGTATCAAATAAGCGAAAATTAGCAGTTTGGAGATAAAAAATGAATATCTAAAATTTCAATTCAGTAATTTAAAGTCCCTGAGGTATTGGAACTCGGTATGTACGGATCACAAGCCCTTCACTTTATCCACTCGGCTATGGAGTAAGTTACATGTTATTGTCGATGAAATCCCTTAATTAAAACGAAGTGTCGTTTCGATCAGAGATCAGCCAGTTTGTTATGATGTGTTATTCCACCTTAAGGATTAACATGTAAAGAAAACATTTGTAAATTCATCATTTTATTTATGTAGGTCCTCCAAATATCACGACAAATCTCGAAACAAACATCGAAAACAGATCAGTGAAAATGATTGGCAGCATGTATTTCTATGACGATTCGCCTGGCATTTTGGAAACGTTTTGGACAAAAAATGAAAAGAAGATAGACCCGGAAAAAAGTGGCGGGAAACTATCAGAAATTAGCAACGACACTCCATCACTTACTATCAGAAACGTGAGCCCTGACGATGCTGGTGAATACCGACTTACCGCCACAAACGCTGTTGGATCAAGTACAAGTGATGTCATCGTTTTAGGTATTTTAGTAGTTAATATCGTAATATTTTCATTTTCCAGTGTCTTTTTTCTATGATAACACTATAAATCGATTTTGTATTGTATAGTCTAACACATCAATGAATTTGTTTTAATATTGAATCGAACAATTGCTTAAAATTGTATAAATATAAGAAATAATAAATCCTTCTTTTACTATTATGAGGTAATCAAATACTGTCGGGCGTGATAAAATCTGTCTTTTATTTACATGTATATTTATACATTCTCATGAAGAATGATTTCTTATTTCTTAAAAATATCATGTCATTTTTTGTCCATTGTTTTATGTCACCTGCAACGGTGTTGATGAAATACATTTCAGAATAAAGTGACACGTTCCTTTTCAAAATAATGACAATAAGCAGAATAAGAGTAGGGCTGGGAATTTTTCTTTTGCCCACAACATAATAGGATATCAAATCATTTGCAAATCCTTGATGTAGTTTAAAATTAATTTAAAAAATCAATACGAATAATGCATATAAAATTTTTTTTATGGCAGAAGGCCAAAATTGTAAAATTCATAGCCATAGCCATTGGGTCAAGGGTTCAGGCTCTAGGGTGGGTCCAATAAGGCCATATAGTAAAAACGTATTAAATCTTTGAAAATCTTCTTCTCTACTACCAATTTTTTTTGTTAAAAACTAAATGCATGGTTATTATGTCAATGACATGTACCTAATTGTGAAATTCATGACCCCTGGGATAAAGGTTTAGGCCCTAGGTGGGGCCAATATAGCCATATAGTTCAATGTATAAAATCTTAGAAATATTCTTCTTTACTCCCACACATGTGGGGAAAAACTGAATGCATGATTATGATGTTCACGAACTCCTCTACACAAATTGTAAGCTAGAACAGATGTGAGTAACACTTTATAGTTTTTAAGAGGCTTTTTTTAATGCCCGTAGGGAGAGTTTCTGTCTGCCTCTGGGGATGGTTGATGGGAGGTTGTTTTAAATAAAACAGGTATACTAGTCACCTTGTTTTAGTTTATCTATGAAAATATATACACATATACACATACACATATAACCTATCTTGAAAATTGACAAATATTGGAAATTATTTTCAATCAAAATCTTGCACCTTTTCAATATCAGGTCATGCACTCTATTAGATCTTTGAGTTTTTCGATAAAAGTATAGGTTTCATAGCCCTTTTCGAAAGATTTCAGGCAGGGAGGTCGTCGTCATTACAATATTATAATTTTTCTTCTACAGATTGAAACTTAATTTAATGCATATATGAGACTCCTCGACGAGTTTGTGTATAGGCAATGGTACTCAGGTTAAGGCCTATTGGCGTCTTTTTTCTAATGTTGAATATTCTTCTAATAAATTAAAAATTGGTAAGATCTGTCAAGTCATAAAGTTTTTATACTTGTACATTGTTAATTTTGTGATGAACATTTCTTACAAGGTATTCCCAGTGTATTTTTGGAAAAAAGTGAAGATAAGAAAAATGGAGGCCATAGAATTACTGTAATGATTAAATCATTGCCTGCACCTTTTCATGTTCAGTGGAGTGCAAAGAGTAAAGATGATGACCACTACACACCTATAGATATAAATACTGAAGAGTACGAAGGAACAACGGTATCCTTCCCTCATCCTGTGTTAGTTGTGAGACATAGAGATCAACTCGAGAAAAACTGTTTCAAAATAGAAGTTACAAACTTCATTGGAAATACTGTACAGGAGATTTCTAGTAAGAAGGTTAAACGTATGTTTACATGAAAAAAAAAATTGTTTGACAATGTATCACTCAGCGTTTTCAAGCCATCGCAATATTGGATGACTACTTAAAATTTGGAAGTCTTTTTTTTTTTTGCATCCTAGAGATTTTTAAAGGATTTACTATTCATAATGAATTTATAGCAATATTCAACAAATCTTTGGTTTAGAGGCTCAGGCCATTAACGATTTGTCTTTAATGAAAGATCATCGGTCCGGGCTGCTTTTGTAGAAATTAACGGTGTTGTAAAAATCAACACCTTTTATATGCATTTCCATTTTACAACAGTTGAAAAAATGTTGGGGTATAATGATGATTTAAAAAAACCCATTAATACATAATTAAAATAATATAGACCACAAAACATTTTTTTAGATGAAAAGACTAGTATACTTAAGGCTAAGGATCGGAGAACCTTAAGCATAAAGCAATTCAGTCAATAATGTTAATCGGAAAAAGTTATTCTGTAGTATTGTGACATAACGACAATATAATCGCTTATAACAATATAGATAACGTGTTGATATTTAATTTTGTTCATAGGTGAAAACAATCCAGTCGTACTCAGCAGTACAGGTAAGGGGAAAAGGTGTATTTCTGATGTAAGGTAGGTTTAAATTTGTTCAAACCATGACTTCAGAGTTCAGGAAGGGGCTTCAAAGTTCGTAAAAGGAATCAGTAGAAAAAAATAGTTCTGGTAAACGGGCAAGGTGTTATTTATTATTTAAAATTTCATTAGAAGTTTTTTCCGCTACTGCTGGGGAATACGCAGACCAAATGTACAAGATTTTATTTAAATCAAATATGTTTGGTTTTGCAAATAGGGTCAGATGTCCTGGTGTGTAAAGATACATTTGTTCATGCGTTATGACTAATACTGATAAAATGGCAAACATTGTCCTCCATGTTTTCTATCAATTTTACAATATCCATAATACCGTTCGGATCTGTCAATTTTTGCGAACCTATTATAACATATAACATTATCAAAATTATTTCATAGCTTTTATACTTTGGTGTTTCACACCCAGATGACCATTTGAGCTCATGTGACTTTTGTTGTAAGCTTACATCTTAGAGATTTGCAAATAAAACATTTACCTAAATTTTAACAGCAGTTTTGATGTGTGTGTAAACAAAATTAATAAACAAGTCAAAAATATCAGTAAACAGCAAAAAAAAAAAAACCAAAAAAAAAAAAAAAACGAGAGATAACAACTAATTGATAAAATAAGGCCAATATTAATCCTTAATTAAAATATATTGTTTATAATTTTAACTTTGTGCATACTTATATGCATCTTTTTTCTTTTTGCTTAGATAATGCGGAGGAAACGCCGTACAACGACCATGGGGCCAGTGTTAGGTTTACCAGATTAAATAACATTCTAGCCGATCAGTTTCCTCCTGAAAAGGTGGAAAAATTAAAGTTTTTGTTGAAAAGTAAGTGGTTATTTTTATTCAGTAAAGTTATATATTTATTACCTTCTCTTTTAACGACACTTAATATTTTACTAAGTAAGTGGTTAAAATGTATTTTTTATCGAAAAATATATACATAAAATTATAAGATATCAAAAGTTACTCTACTTTAAAAAAAAGTATCTTTGAGCAAATAAAATTTGTTTATATTTTTAGCTTCTAACAAAGTAAAAAATCAAAAATCTGTCTTGGAAGCAAAATCAGCAATGGATTGTTTAAGGATTCTTCAAGATGAGCACCTTTTCACCCAAAAGGATGTTATTTTTATGCAGTTTCTGTGCAGAGAAACAGATTGTTTAAAATTGTATGCAAAATGCATAGAATATGCAGAAAAACAGAAAGCATTGTGCTTTTTTGAAAAACAGTCAGGTAAATTTCTCAGTCGATTACGTAGAATTGTTAATCATTTGTTACATATACGTTTATCATGTTTAAATGACAGGGATTACTCTTTATCTACTATTTGTCTCATTATTTCGAAAGGAATAGTCTTGCTATTTCTATTTGATTGTGGGATTGTTTTTCATTCTCGTTCAAATTTATACTGAACAATTTATATGTATCTTATTCAGTATCGCTTCCTTTTTAAAGCGCTAAGCATAGCTGCAGCGCTTTTTTCGCCAGATTTCTAAACCTACTTCCACTTTCGTTTTCGCGTTTCCTATATACCGCCACCTACTGACGGATGCTGGAGAAGTCGTACCCTGGAGAAGTCGTACTCTGGAAATCTCATAACTATGCAGTAGGGAGAACTTAATTATCTTCAAGTTATCCCGCTTGCAGATGCATTTGTTCTAACAGTATTAAATTAACAACAAGTTTCATTTTAATGTTATATATCGGATACGGGTGCTCCAAAAGCCATATCATTGTGATTTATTCTGAAAAAAAAGGATGGTATATGCATTAAGTTGTGATAGGTGTTTAGTTATAATTGGAATAATTCAACAATATTAATAGGTTTTCAGTGTTTTTATACGGTATAGTCTCGAAATTTCTCGCCCGCCGTACTAAACTTTTAAAAAATATATACAAAATATGATTATTGCTAATTCTATCCTGACGGAAAATTTTAAGTGTCAGACACTAAATTGCATTAAAATTCAATATCGGCCTAGGGCACGATACCCACGTTTACCCATACAATTTCGAGCTAGATGTAATATGTTACAGTTATAAACATCATGTTTTATATGAAATTCAGAATTTTTAATAAAATTTTTCCACGATAATTTGTGCTGCTAATATTATTTTAAGCTTCGTTTTTTCTGTATGCAATATTTCAGGAATATTTTTCTATCAATTTGCATTGATATGTTATTTTATAATTATCCAAAACCAATGATTTGAATATTTATAAAAAAAATATAACTGTCGAGTTACTTGAAAAACTACAGTAAATATATGTAATAATTCTTATAAAGTGATACCAGCTAACCTCGTTTAATTTGCAAATATGATTTTATTGATGATTTAATTTATGTGTAGTATTGACAAATTACGCAGTAATAAAAAACCCTTAGGAACAGTAAAAATTTAAAGTGATGTGTAAGATTTAACATTGCTATGAATTAAATATAACTATTAGATATATAAATGAATTCGCGTATTATGTGATAACTGTACCCAATATATTGGTATATATGAAATGAAACTTCTTGCCAATTTAATATTGCTTGATAACGTCGAAAATATAATAAAAGTTTTTTTTTATCTGAGTTCAATTTTTCTAAAAGAACCCGTACCTTATTACATGGCTACGAGTTTTGTTTGGTTCAACCTCTGATACGCTGGTGAAAACAGTTCTTACATCCAATGACAACTTCTCGGGCCTTTCCGTAAGACTTTGTATGTATTGCAGGTGTCACTACAGTATTAAAGTTTACTATATATCCCTACCATAAATGCACATCTTTAGATACAAGTTATAAATTCAAAACAAACCTCTGCGAAAATTCTTTTGATATTTTTTAAAACAACGCTTCTTCTACAATTTAGTAGCAAAAACACAGGTACATCCAGCAAGGCATGATAGTTTGTTTATGTCAAAGTTAAACGTGTGCTTGAAAAGCACAAGACTACAAGCCAAGAACTTATCCCCCCTCTTCCCATAAAAAACAACACACATCACAAAAAATGACATAGTTTGCATTATTATAAAACGTGAATAGTGAGACATCTAACACATTTTTTTCATCTCATAAAAAGGTAGCCCCTGTCGCATACGGAAACGGCCCAAATTCGAAGGAGAATTCGGGAATGGTTTTGCCTCAGCTAGGTTTTGACGTGAACCTATGGTGAAATACTGTTGTGACATTTGCATAGGCGTCCATGACAACATCCTTTTAATAAAACTTGTTAAAAACACGATACTTTTAACATCTGATGAGATGTGAGCTAGACTTTATCAAATTCAATGATATACCCTAAAATATACCCCAGAAGAGACCGTCTAGTTGATGCTTAAATGAAAAGAAGCGACTCATTTTGATATTCTAACATCCGGTAATGTAAATACATTAGGGGTCTTTGCATGGTGTATTGTAAAAGAAGGCTGGAAATATTGTTCGAATACCAAAGCTAATATTTTGAAGAATAGGTAGCATTCCCCGCAAGGCAGATCTGTAATGCGATTAGTATATTATCTTACTTTTGTCAAAACGTTTTGGCTTTTTATTTTGCAATAATATTGGTATCGTAATTTGCCACTATATTTTTTTTAGTGTTCATCATTTTAATTTTTTTTTTGGTTTGCAAGTTGTCAGATGTAAAAACAAAGAAATGAAGAAAATTAGCAAATAAACATAAATAAATATTAATCATCATTTGATCGTTGTTATTGGCGACAATCTTATTTTACTTTATTATCTTCAGAAGAAGCATGCACTGTGTAGCTCTGCTAAACAGTAGCGAAATCTGTTTAAAACTAATAAGCAATATCATTACTACAAATGATCTCGATTTCCAGATATTGCTAAAATTTTAAAATCAAACATTATCTTTTTAAACATGCTTTAAGGCAGATTGTTATATTGTGAATTGGAAATTTTGACTTTACAGTCAAATTGATAAATCATTCTATGCTTCAAAAATAAAGATACACTTACATTTATTGCGAAATGCTTTTATTATGATTTTTTAAAAAGTCATCAGCGTTTTGTTTTCATTGTAACACGACAGCATGCATTAATCATTTAAAAGATTTATGCATTCTATAACTGAGGCATATCTAAATTCATTTCAGAATTCCGAGTAAGTGCATTTTTCTCAATAACGAACAATATGATTCTTTACATGTATTTTCATATCCATCGATATATTTTTAACACTTTCTTCCCAGCTTAGCGCTTTTCAGTACTTTCAGTACTTTGATTTATTGTAGTTAATGGATACGTGGATGTACAATTTCATGTACAAGGAGACCTATCTGATTACTCTAAAGAATTTATTCAACAAGTTATAGAGACAGTTGCTGCTATTCTGGATTGTAAAGAAGAGGACATCCAGCTAAACGCTCTCCGATATTCAACAAGTTTTTTCCTTTCTCTTTCAATAAAGAAAGTTTACATAAGGAAACTACTAGCTTTGAAGGAACAAGACCGTCTCAATCTAAAAAAGCTTAACATCGACTATTTTAAAATAGACAAAGAAACTAGTCATTTAAACAGAGGAGAAGGTAAATATAAACTATAATTTGTTAAGATTTGAGATAAGCACAATTCTTTTGATTATTATGAATAAGAATTCTCTCAAATTAGAAGCACTTTCGGCAGCCATTTTTAATGATTTCTGGTATGTTTAAATGCTTTATGAAATCCTGCAAAAGAGTATGAGGTTCAAATAATTTAGGACACGTTTAATTAACATTTATATGCATATTCTATCTTTTTATTTCTTTGAAACACCATAGTTAAAAGTGAGAATATGAAAATATAAGCTATAAAGTTATCGATCAAAGTGCAATTATTGTTATATATAAAATTTTTGCTATCAATATCGAATATGTCAGTTTAACGCCCTTCCCCGCTGTAACGCACTTTAACGCATATACCGTTTCCCCACAATCACGCATTTTGACGCATATACCTTTTCCCCGCAATCACGCACTTTAACGCACTTTTCGTTGTTGACTGTTACGGCTACAATAACACGTAATCTTTTGTTTTATTTATCAAAATATATTGATGGTATCATAGTAAAAGATTATTGTAATAAAGTTATGTCATGAAATTTCGAAATCTTTTGCAAATAATAATTTTTTAATTCTTGAAATGCCATAGTTGCCCGATTAGTTCGCAAACTTTGTGCGACAAAAATGTTGATGGCGGCGAGTGAAGTTGATTATTTTAACGTAAGCGATGGTAAAGGAGTATCCATACAGCTACCTTAAAATAGCTGGTTACTCAAATGATGTCTGATGTCTGCCGTGGGCGTTTCTTTAATTAAATTTGATCCCCCCAAACCCCCATTTACAACGTAAGGCAAATGAGAAAAATCCTTGAGTTGTTTCTCGATAAAGATTGTTTAAGAGTATATAAATACAGACAATATAAATATAACCACGCTACTGAAATACAGCAGAGAAAATGTTACCATTAAATTCGTAATGGAACTTACTTGCCTCAAACTTTCTCCGAAACTCGGAAAATCAAGTATGTAAAATTTACATCGAGTTCAAGAGACGCCATTTTTACATGTAAACAAACTGCACCACTTCAATTTACGGGGCTGGTGATGGTGTTTAAAATACTATCAGAGGCAAGTAAAGACACGATATCAGTAGTACATTACATGAGAATATAATGGTACTAATTGTTTTTAATGAGCTTGGAGAGTTTATCCAACTAAGCAAAGTTGGTGTTAATCTGCCATTTACCACTGTACTTGGTTTAAAAAAAAGTCATTTGTCTATATATTAATAACAATTATACATGTAATATACATAAAGTAACCCGACTTAATTTCGCGATTTACTGGATAAAAACTGGTTCGCAACGACTGTCATATTATTGTCATTTTGATATAAACTTATCATTTTGTGAAGTAATTTTCGGCTATACAAGAGAAAATAAATAATATGATATTGCTAATATATTGATATAATTAACAAAGCAAAGTATTTTTTATGAATCAAGGAAAAGTTCTGATCTGCATATTAGCAAACTAATGAAATCAGTACAATATTATTTAATAGAGAGAAAGTTGTTTGCAATAAAAATGATAAGCGATGATTTTAGTAGGTGGAAAATACTTGAGAATCTCATTGCAAACATACATGTTTAATTCTTTTTAATCATCCCTATACGCTTACTTGCTATAATGGGCTTTACACATTCATTTATTTTAACATGTATATTATGAACGACTAGTTTTAATTATTTAAAATATTTTAAATAATGTGAAATATGATTAAACATTAAAACTTTATATAATAAGATGTAATACTATCATTTATTGCATACCTTTTGATTTAAGGGTTAAATAAGTTTTATATTTTCTAGGATTGTAGCACATCGTTTTAAAATCGTACTGAAGACCTTGTCGGGTTTTTTTTTTGACAACGAAAACGCGTCTTCTTTCATTTTCTTTCAATGAATTAAAATCAACCATTATTAGACATTTCGATTTAAAGTCTATTTAATATTGTGCTGACCTCTTTATCTGCTGAACAATTACTCCAAACTGGGAAATATGGAAAAAAATTTATTTGAATAGTAGTTGTTCAACACTTCCAAATTCCACGGTTTGAATAATTAAAGTTTGAAGGAAAATGATTTTGTCATAGTTGATTGGACAAAATTACGTACCTGATACCTATGGATATTTCCAAACTTCATTTTACTTTCGATTTAAGACAAAACGCGGGTGCATAATTCATAGTTTTTTTCTCTTTCATTAAAATCAAGTTCATTCAAATAATCATCATCATAAAATCATCGTCATCATCATCATCATACATCACACATTTTGCGTCTACAAATAATCACCTATATCGTGGTAAATATCATTTCTAATACAACCTGTCATTTTTCGAACAGTATTTTGCATACAAAGATTACTAAATAAAAGGTGTCTCTCTGATATTTTCTCATCCTTTAATCTACATTTCTATTAATCTACTATTATAAACATGAAGTTTCAATCTGATCTGAAACACTGGAGTCCAAAAACATAAATCATGCGATTCATAAAATAATATTATAAACATGGCTACTAAAGATTCATTGCATTGTTAACATAATATTATTTACCAAATGTTCATGTGTTTTACTTATTTTATTAAATAAATGTACTTTAAAAATAAAATGTACAAACTGCAATATTTATCAAATACTAATTATATTATTTCAATTATTATATTTAATTTAGCTACTTTTAAAAAATAAATATACATTTGTTTTATAATTTTTTGTTTTAGAACATTCAACTTGTATCTTAAACATTAATCCCTCCAAACGAGGGTAAATCTGAAATGAACTAGTTACTGATCATTCTATTACCTAGTGAGATCCTTATTGGATGGTCCTCTTTTTAAAACAATTTGAATTATTATAAGATCGTATTTTTTCCAAGCATATGATTGGTCGATTGATGTCAAATGAACGTGCTATAAATTCTGTTACAAACCTTATTATACTAAAATAAAATAAAATAAAAACGGTACATCATATATGAACTAGTTGCTGACCATTTTCTGACTTAGTGAAATCCCAATTGGATGGTCCTCTTTAATAAACATTTTAAAATATATGAATGTGCATAATTTGTTGATTTTGCATGCCATAACTTGCATGAAGAATTTACCTGCTACGGTTAAAAACTAGAACAGAAAATTAAAGTTAAGAAAACCTTATGTCAGACAGGACAAAAATAACCTGGTTTTCTCTATTATGAGCAATGAAAGCTGAAATCCAAAAATTAAGGTCTCAATATTGAAGTGATTTTAAATAAAAAAAAATATATCAACGTATGAATTAAAAGTGAAATTGAAATGAAGACTTCAAAAAATGTGGACCTGAAGTACTGGTGTTTTTTATTTAACGCTGAATTAGACTAGATAAATACTGCGCCTTACCAGAGAAAGAGATATCAATACATTCCACCTTCTTGCATGCATTGAACTCTGGTCGGCGTGGTCTGTTTTCGTATGGTGGCTTTGTTTTAGCAAATTTGTTTTTTAAAATACATTTAATTGTGCAGTTGATGTAAAATTGAAATTCAGTTTGATTTAAATCTTACGGTATCAAGGAACAATTTTAGCAAAATAGGATGTACCTTTATATTTGTTAGGTATATATACATGTATTGTAAAATAGTTAAAACCCGGAAAACAACTCACGGTTTTGCAAGGGCTGGAGAAATAAAACATGGCAAACAAAGCCTTTTAATGTAAAGCCTTAATGAAAAACTAAATGCCCGGATCGATTAATAAAGAAAGGCAAATTAACACTTACTGGAACGAGCCGAGCTATGAATATGCAAAGGTCCTTGTTTGGGTTTTTGCAGGGTTCTTCAATATAAATATTCATTTAGAAGTCTAAAAAAATTCTATTGGTTACTAAAATGATTAGTGTAGCCATAACGTATTCTGTTTAATTTAATAAAACAGTATTTTCAAGAAATCGATTGATTTAATTTAATTACAATAATCACCATCAAAATATAATAAATATAATATTGGCACAATGGGTGTCGTTCTGTTGCTGCCTTGTTCCAGTCGGACAGTACACACCACTCGGCTACATATACTGTTAGTATAGGACGGATTATTCACGCAAAGGCCTGGAAAAAGAGAATAATAGCTAACCTCTGAATTTATTTCCAAATGTCATGGAGAATGTCATATATGGTGGGTAATGAGTACTTTTACATGTAGCTCACCTGAGCTGAAAGCTCAAGTGATCTTTTCTGATCATGTTTTGTTTGTCGTCCGTCTGTCTGTTCTTCCTCCGTCTTTTTGTCCGTCTGTCCAAAAACTTTTTATATTTTCAACATCTTCTCAAGAACAACTGGGCCAATTTCAACCAAACTTGGCACAAGCACCCTAAGGCAAAGGGGATTCAAAGTTGTGAAAATGAAGACCACACCCTTTTCAAGGGGAGATAATTTTGAATTATTGAAGTTTTTTAATTAAAAAAATCCCCTCTCCTCTTGGCAAGGAAAGCTGAAACTTAAGTGGAAGCATTCTAAAGTAGGGTAGATTTAAGTTTGTTTAACCATGATCCCCGGTGTAAAGGTGGGGCCACAATGTGAAGGTAAAGATTTTACATAAATCTAATCTCATAAATTATTATATACATCAACAAGACATTTATTGTCAAAATATCAAACCCAAATTCATGTATTTTATCATTATCAACGTTTATTGCTAAAGACTTCTTATAAATTGAAAATAATCATTAAGGAGAATCATAAATGAGACTTCGACTTTCATGACTGTTCTAATAGCTGTAAAAATAGGCTTTGACACCTTGGTTATGATTAAATGTATCCAATCAACCACAATTTTGCAAATGTGTGGTAATATAATGCATTTCCCTAATAAACCCAAGCCCCTTGCAGTCTTGCTATTACTTTTACTGTGCAAGCATGTAGCTTAGTTATCTCACCTTGAGGCCCATACAATATTTATAAGTCAGCCATGAGGACTTGTTAACATTTAAAAAAATAATGATGCAATTAAACCGCTCAGCGTGAAAAAATATATAACGAAACTACATGTTGGAAAGTGTAGGTAATTGTTAACCAAAGCGGCCTGGACCACAGTCATATTAGCTATCAAGAAGATAACAATGGCCAACCTCTCAGAGAAAAGCCTTATTTAAAAAACAAAAAAACTATTGTAATAACTAACGTACTATACAAAGAGGACAAACTCTCTATGGCCTGCCCAAATTAAACACTTAACACCGTTACAAACAATCACTTATTTCTTCTCTTATTCAGCTGTTTAACTAAAGCACAGCTTTATCGAAAAAAGCTTTCGGTGAGAACCGGAAGTGACAGTTAACAATACGACACCCGTTAAACACATCTTCAGACAAATGTCTTTGTTCCATAAAAGTTTCATTTCTTGATCACTTACATTTTCTGAAATCTCGCGAAGGTAAAATTTAAAATAGAACCCTTATTGAGATATTTGAAATATCTCACCGGAAGTAGATTTTTTTGTGAAATTACCATTGCAAAGATGTTATATGTTGAACTTAAATATCAATGGCATATAAAATAACAGAAATGAAAAGAATCAACTTTGAATACTTTCTGTGACGAACGGAAGTTACGCCGAAACAAACAAAACAGTTTAATCATATCTACACACACAGGTCTCTTATCCCACTATGTTTGGTTGTTTAAGTTTTTGCCGTTTTTGAGATATCGTTCGGACAAGGATTTTTGTCTCGGGACAGGAAACAGAAGAACGGATATGAATTTGGAAAATATGAAAAACCCCTGGAGGTATTATCATTCTCTGTCATCCCTGAAAATATTTGGAAAATTTATGCAGCCGTCTCTGAGAAATTCTGCCGACAAAAAGGGGGGTGGGGTGGAGGGATACACGTAATATGAAAAAGAGAACCCCCCCCCCCCCCACTGAAATCACTTTAATGTCTTCCGTTGAGAACGGAAGTTCCTATAAGTTTAATGAATTAAAACTTTTAGAATTACCAAAATATTGCGTAAAAAATATGTTTATTTCAGTACCATTTACGGGTATCTGTGTTTAAAGCTTCTTACTTAATATCGGTGCAAATCATGATAAAATTTGGTTTCTTTCAGATTACATCGAAAAGCGCAAAACCATAGATATTTGCAATATTGCGACTACAGTAAGAGCAAATATGTTATATTTGTGGAGTTGTATTAACCAACAACCAACAGAGACGTTTCTTGGCTTAATTGTTGGATGGTAAGAAGTACACATACTTAAGTTTAAATATCTTATTCAAATAAATGAATAATTTGAATCCATGTTCTGTGTGGTATTTTATTCCCAGTAACATTTTGATTATTATTAAAGCGAGCACAAGGAATATTTTATACCTTTCACCGCATACCAGAATTCTATCACTCCCATCCAGTTGTCTTAATAAAAAGAAACTTGCTGAACTATCACACAGAATTTATTTTTTTTATATTAAAAGGTGTTTGCTAAACAACCAAAGTTATATTCTGCTTATTGTAGTAATTATGACTTCAATAACGTGTCATATATTAAAGAAGTGGTGAAAAATAATAAAAGATGACTCATTTTCTCTTTGTGCTTTAACTCAAGTTATATCATTTCTCATTTCTGTCCAACTGATTGTACAAATCCATCCATCCCCCTACCCTCTGTCCAATTCTACCTGCGGAGATCATTTCTCAAAACAAAATGGCCAGAAAAAATGTAACTAAAGTGGACGCATTCTCATATAGTGTCGGTTTAAGCTTGTTGAAATCATGATCCCCGATGGTAGCTAAAAGGGTTGGACAATAATAGGGGTTAAAATTTATATAGATCATGAAGAGAAAAGTTTTTAAAACACGTCTTCAAAAAAGCATTTGTCTAAATATTGTAATAGGAATTTTTGTAAAATTAAATGTTTCAATACCAGTATTTTATGTCAATAAGATTATTTCTTTGAAACATTATAATAGGTTCCTCGGTTGGAGTTTGTTTTACCTCGGAAAAATGCCTTTCATTGTCATAGTGGTAAGACCTTTTATTTATATCATATTAACAATTGTGGTGAAATATTTTAATATGTGAACAAGAAATATGTCTTTTTAGAAAAACTGGCATTGCTATACATTGACATTTATATTGATTGTAAAATGTAACTATCAAAGGAAGAGAAAAATTCAATTATAATGTGAACATTTCATTTTTTTTTTAAATTGAACAATCAAATGCACGTGTATACAACATTACAATAAAGTTACTGAAAAAAGTAAATGTTGAGACTACGCTATCTTTATTTGATGCATATACTAGTTCTGCTCTGAACTATGAATGTGAAACTTTGGTTTGAAAAGTTGAAAAGTACGTTTATTTTTTTTAAGAATTATGTTTCTTAGAAAATCTACCAATAATGGTTTACTTTCCATTTGGTAGATGTTCTTTGTATGAACGAAACAAAAAAAAAACACTTCATACGTTGAAATACTGTTGTAATTTGTTGAAAACGAATATATGTATTCTTCAAAGCTGCTATAAGAAAAAAAAACTAGAAAATGTTAAAACTGGGCAGGAAATGAAGTTTATTTTTTTAGAACTTTGACTTTTTTTGGAACAACAATTAGTCACTAATGTTGATATATCTCTTTGTTCTACAAGTTAAACAGCGCCTTTTGTACATGTATCACGATTTATTATGTTATGGCTCGTGGTTCTGGAGAATAAGTTAAAAATATGAAAAAATAAATGGACAGACAGATAGACAGGTGGGCGGGCCGACGGACAGACAGACATAAAAATGGTGATTAGAAAAAACGACCTGAACCTTATATTCATATGAGTTAAAACAGTATATTTACAAAGAAGTTATTAAAAACTGGGCAAAAGTGATATAACTTTCCGATGGTAAAACTTAAAATATCAACAAGGTCTCTTTTAAATTGTGATAAATATTTAGATTTTTCAGTTTTCAATTCCCGTGATCTGCTTTCTGTGTGACTTCATATGGATCAAGACTAAAGATATTTGGATTATTTTAGTCATGTGTATATTTTACGTATGGTAAGTATTTTCAAGAAAATGATTCTAAAATAATTATGATCTTAGTGTTAAAGTCTCTGGCTGCGTTTTACAAATGAACTTATGATTTACGACCAAATAAATTAATATTTATCGATAGAACGACCTTGTCAGCAAATACAATCTTACTATATTAATCATCTAATTGTGTACGAACTTTTCCGTTTTTCACGATTACGAGAAAGATCACACGGGGGTGTAACCGGTCAGCAGAGGATGCTCACTCCTCCATTGCACCTGATTCTCCCTCTATTTGTTTTAAGTTCGCTCTGCCCCTGTTTTGTAATTTTTCTTTCAACTTTTGAATTTGAACACTGTTCGTCATTAATAACAAATTCATCAATGCTTTAATCTAATGGCCGTAAAATATAGAAAACAAAATAGTTGTAAAAAGATTGTTTATGTAAATTTTGTTAATCTAAGAGCATTTCATGAGAGTAGAATATTTATGACTTTGTCGTAAGTTGTTTTGTAAAACGCAGCCCTGTGTGTATATGTTGATATGTCTCTTTTAACTCTAACACATATACATTTTTATTTATTAAAATCACTATTGTAGAAATGCATTGGGTCCGTCGTCCTTAAAAAAAAATTAAAAAATCATTAAATTTGGGACCAAGTTCACGCACTTGGGAAAAATATTAAAAGGGAGGAATTTCAACATTTTTAATTATCAGAATAACGCTATTTGAAAAAAATGTAAAAATCGCAAATAAGTTGATAGAATATTGATTTTTAAACACTAATGAATATTTTTATAGGTTACGCTAACCGTCTTTGAGATTGGGAAAGTGATTTCCAAATACAGTTAAAATACTCTTATATTGATGTCAGGAGGAAACTCCCCAACCCTAATTTATTAAAAAAACGAACTGACTAAACAATAGTTTCTCCATTGGTATGAAAAAATGTAGGTGTCTTTATACCCTCTTTTTAAACTTAACTAAATAAATACCTTTTATTAAATAAGAGTGTTGCATTGTCCAAACATATTCAAAATTATTTTTAAAAAAAGCATTATGGTATTTTTTCTTGCGCTGATATTCTAAAATGCAATATTGTGTTCGATATACATAACTAAAGTACCCGCATAGCCTTTTTTTGGCGTGACACAAGTTTGGCGGATTTCGGCCTACAAGGTATACCATTAATTTTGGCGGATATAATTTTGGTGAATACTTTACCCTTCATGAAAAATCTACAGTCAATATATTTTTTATAGCTGAGAAGCTATTGTACTTGAGCAAAAATCCTGTCACCATTACAAGGTGGTAAAATTTGATGTCCGACCATTGCTTCACACACTAAGATACTTCAACATAAATACCTATATAGTACTTAATATATGCATGAAAAAAAGTATACCTTTAAGTTATTGACAATCCATTTTTATTAAATTGTAACTGAAGAAACCGTTCATCAGACAATTATCTGCATCTGAGTCGATTATGGATCACATGTCTCCTAGAACAACGCAAGCTAACACCCTGTCACTGGGGCTAACTACACACCTGAACAGGGAAAGGGATATGGCGTTTAAAAAATCAACGTCTAATTTATTGTCATGTTTAGTTTTTATTTATCTACATTAGTTATTTATTGATTTTGAGAAAATGTACATGTATCTGTAACACTGTATGCATTTAACAATTGTCCCTTTTTATCTTGCTCACGGATTTTAAAAATGTATGAAAAAATAATCTCCAAAAACTACAAAATTGTAAATAAAATCTTCAAACATGTACTTAAATATGGTGATTTTAATTTTGGCGAATTTTCAAAAATCGCCAAAATATGCCAAAATTATATTCCCGCCAAAAAAACCCCAGCTATACGGTATATTGTAACTTATAAGAATACGCTTTAATTGAGAAACTGTTTATTAAGACTTTTTTAATACTGTATCTCATTGAATTTAATTCGGATGTACAACTCATTTTTTATATATTTATTATTCTAAAAAAATGAAGGATTCGATGATATATTGAACATTATCGAAGATATCAACTCTCTTTGAAATAATAGTTTTTTAAATGCGTTGACTTGGTCCCAAAATTAAAGCACTTTAACTTGGTTTCAAATTTAACACACTTTGAAATAAAATTGCAGGGTGCGCAATTAGTTCAAGTGCGCTGCAAGCAATGTACTATATGGTAAAAAACCCGTTATAGATAATAACTCTATATCTTATAAGACTATGTAACATACACAAACTCTTCAGTCATCTGCATTGTTTAAGGGGTCGAATCAAAATACACAAACATTTACTATAAGAATTTGTATTTTATAAGAATTCGCAATTTTCGCACTTTGAAACAGATAACTAAAATTCTGATATTTTGCACACATTGAAAACAATATGATTAAAAACTCGTTTAATTGTCTCATATATGACACTCAAAGTTCAACCTACTAGTGTTTTAAAAGTACATCTCAAAAAGCACCAAAGGCTTTGATGTGGAGTTTTAAAAACGAAGAGAGAGAGAGAGAGAGAGAGAGAGAGAGAGAGAGAGAGAGAGAGAGAGAGAGAGAGGGTAACACTATTTGATCATACACACATGAGACATTCAAAATATTTTACGATAAAATCCAATGACTATTGTATTAATAAAAAATCAAAATAATGTTTACAGCGCATTCCATATGTCAGTTCTTCTTGTTATCGGAGAAGCAGATGTAATCTTTCTCTTAGTGACGGGAGCTGTATCTTTGGTAAGTGCTTAATATATAGGTATGTATATGTGCATGCTACTCATGATGACATGAATTTATCTGTACATAAAAAACCTATGATGACTCATTTGTATGCATTATTTAAAACATATACTTGTGGCATGACTTATAAAGCTAGTTGATACTTTAAGTATTGAATTGCATATTTAAATCGAAATACTGAAGTACATGTGGGAGCGATCGAGTTGATTGTATTGATTAATATTTACATTTACAACTATCTTTGTATGTGATAACATTACGAATCAATTTTGAACCCTAAAACCCAAAACTTCATAAAACATGAGTGACACAAAATACCGAAAAACGGTATTGGCTGCGCCGCGTAGTAATACATAGCATGTGCTACATAAAAAAGTGGTTTTAAAATAATGTTGTTTTAAAGTGTACAAATTGGGTATAATATAAATATAAGTAACAAGGAATGTTTCTTTGAATATAATGAGGTGATAATTTCTGTAGCTTTATTGGATTTGACCACGCCCCTACCGAAATTACATGTATCGCATCAAAATCACGCCCAATAGGAACTTTAGATCTTTTATGTGATATCAAATGATCAAGTTATAATGTAAGTTTTATCGTGGCGAGAGCTGCCAACATCTTTTTCTATAAAAAAAAAAACACTGAAGAATTTGTATCTTTTGCTCAGTTTTATAAAATTACGGGAAAATGCACTGTTAATGACGTCGCAATTACTCTTGTGAAAAGTCTAATCAGGAACTATTCATTGATTCTTAGTTTATGGGTATTTATGTGTAAATAAAAGTTGCATTTCCATTTTTTTTTTTTAGATATTTTTGAAAATCACTCTTAAAACAGGGCAACATATGACTGAAACCGTACCTAGTTCTTTGTACTCAATATTTAAAAACAATCATCATTAGCGGTTACCATGTGCGTGTTCCATTTATGTACAACACAATATCACTTTCACATATAATATATGATATAATAATATAATATAATACAATATCACTTTCACATACATGTGCTTTGAAATTGACACCCCGTGAAAAGCATTGTCAACCTCCGCTTCGCGTCGGTTGACAATGCTTTTCTATGGGTGTCAATTTCAACGGGTACCCTCCCAAGCAGGCACTATTTATATAGTGTAAGTTTTTTGTTCATTTATAGGCAAAGGTATAAAAATTGAGAATAATAAAAAGTGGCAATGTGGCAATTACATGTATATACTTCCGTATTAATCGTATATTACTGAATCTTACATAGAAAATAAGTGTTCCTTTTTTTAGCTCACCTGAGCTGAAAGCTCGAGTGAGCTTTTCTGATCACAATTTGTCCGTCGTCTGTCTGTCTGTCCGTCTGTCCGTCCGTCTGTAAACTTTTCACATTTTGAACATTTTCTCCAAAACCACTCAGCCAATTTCAATCAAATTTGGCACAAAGCTTCCCTATGCGGAGTTGAATATAAATTGCAGAAATTAAAGGCCAGTTTTTTTTTCAAAGCGGAGAAAACCTCGAAATTGTAAAAAAAAGGGAGTGCATTTTTAAAAATCTTTTCAAGAACTACTGAGTAAAATTCAACGTATTTTAGTATAAATCATCCTTATGGAAAGGAAAATATAAATTGCAAAAATTAAGGGCCAATGTCTTTCCAAACTTAAGTCATTACGAAAATAATAAAGAGAACGGGGTGGGCTTCAATCAGTACCGGTATATACCTTCAGGTTTGGTATTCCATATCTCGAAGATTTGAAGCAGCCATGTTGGACGTAAATAAATGGGTCAATCTGACAAATGATGAATTTGTTTGTTGTGCAACAGTTCGCATGCGATTGGAATCTTTGAAAGATGCAAGACACGTTGGTGCCGATTTTGTGAAGTAAATTGAGGTTAAATATTCCAATGCGTTGACATTTTCACTTTTGCCGGTGGTTTTAGCTTGTTTTGGTTTTCGTTTTATTTTCATTAATAACGCTTTGTAATTTGGGGAACTATAGCCTGTATATTGTAATTTTTACGTATCAAATCAAGCATAGACTTCGATAAATAGGACATCTGATTGTTTACCTGTGCAAAATATGATGCATTAACGGGTACTAAAATACAATTCAACTCATTGGTAATTCAGTATGATCTTTGCGTATGTGCTTTGTTAGATGCTCAGTATTTTCTCGAGTGTATTCAGTATAAAAAGCGATTAATTTCGCTGATAGAAATATGTAGGTATATATGTGATTCATTTTAAAAATAAATTGTGCTCTTTCTTTGTTTTAGTGCATTTTTCCTCTGTTTTAATTGTTTACAATTTTCTATTTAATACTAACGATATTTGAGTGTCGAGTGTCCGGTTATAAGCAAGATACAGAGATTTGCTCACAATTCTATGTTTGCGCACAAAGCCGATGCCATGCTTTTATTCGTTTACATTTATAAAAATTGGAAGTTGAATGTAATAAACTCATGTGAACAAAAACATCACTCGAAAAAAGCAGAATTGTAATCTCTTTATCTTGCTTATATTCCTACGACTGACGTTAAAATTTTGGTTGATCATTAGAAATGGCTTGCTATAAATATTAAAGACTTGTACGGAATAATAAAAAGATGCTATCTTGTGCTGTAACTACTTTCTGGACCCCCATTTTATTCAATGAATTATATGAGATCCACACCAATGTTGATAGGTTTTCAGACACGAGTAAATAAAAACGACATCTTTTAAACAGTATCCATAGTTCTGACACATCAAGCGGAAATTCATCTTTGTTTGTAGCCATTTGTTGTTTTTTAATAAAGATGAGAATAATGGGTGGGCCTTATTACAATAAAGTGATATGCCTGTCAACACATTGATTAGAATACCTCTTTGGCATATCACGGGACGACATTTTTCATTCTCGTGTATTTATCGATCAAGTGAGTAAGGTTTTAAAATGTCACATGAGTTTACGCCAGGTAAACAACAGTCGTTTAAGATGAGGAAGATCAATTAAATTTTTGAATGTTTTTAATTTGAGGAATTGGATTCATTGAAGTATAATTTTCTTCTTTCTGTATAGGATTTAAAAAAAAAATAAAATACAATAACTGGTTAGAAGTTGAGGAAGAAAATGTATGCCTATATGATGTCATATATTTTGATAGTTTTATAAAATGTGTGTGTGTGTGTGTGTGTGTGTGTGTGTGTGTGTGTGTGTGTGTAGCAGGGGGGGGGGGGGCAGAAGTAGAATAAAGGGAATTTGAAGTTAACAGTGTACCCCTGCCGAAATTTTTGTTTTATATCTTGCATTTTCTTCTTTTCGGTAAATATGGTATTCCATAAAGATACATATGTCAAAGATTAAGTATATGCAAAAATAATTGTAAAATGCGGATATTTATTTATTGTTATTTTACCGAGGGGCACAATATTATTTTAACCCCCATATAAAGCCATTGTTGCTCAGGTGAGCGATGTGGTCCCATGGGCCTCTTGTATTTATAAAGAGGTAATCTTTAAGGTCGGGCGTGATGAAATCTATCATAAAGCTTTTCGAGTTTTATTGGATTTAATTACGCTCTTAATATAATAATAACCTCATAATACTTAAAGATTTATTACTTATTCCTAATACAATACCGGAGTCTGGGTAAGTTTTGAAAGGCCCTCACAGACTACAGTTGTATGACGGTAACATTGATAATCATTATGTATTGTGATAATTGTATTTGCTGAAAAATTGGGGCAAATAAACTTTTCTGATTACTTTTTGTCCAGTGTTCGTCCGTCTGTCTGTTTCTATATCTGTCACTCATTTTTCCTATTTGTTGACTTTTTCTCTCTAACCACTGGGCTAAATAAAGCTATCTTCAAACTTGTGCAGGCATCATAAGGGTTTGATTTTATTTTAGTAAGGGGACATTTCCTCTTTCAAGGGGGAAAATGTAGAATTATTGAAATTTGTAAAAAAAAAGTCATTGACCAGATAATATATATAATATGTATGTTTATCATATATAATTTTTATGTTTACTTTTCCAACTTGTCTGTGAGCAGTGTGGTGTGAGAGGATTGTATAGTTGATTTGTATTGAAAATAAATAAAAGAAATCTCTAATGGACTTCATGGAGTGTAAACCTGAATCTAGATAGAGTATCTTTAAAATGATAGATATCCTACGGACCCGAATTATTTTCCAGAGGATCTACATTTTGCAACAAGCCTTTTGTGAGGGAAAATTAGCTCTATTACAGTATGCTCAACTCATGCGATATTCCACATAAGGTACATTATAAACGGACATAAAATACATTTGTTAACTAGACCGTTTCTGACGAATTTCCGCACAATAAACTGAATACTTAAAACGGTATTCGACGAGCGAAAAACAAACTGGGACTATAAACTATATTCGCCCTTCCCTTCTTTTAGAGAACGTTTTCTTTGTTTTATTTTCTCACCAATATCATTAAGTACAATAAGTACAATGAACATAAACATCGCACCCTTTGTTCTCCAATTAACTCTGTAATTTTTTAACTTGCGAGCACAAATCTAAGTTTTCTTTCTTCGACATTTGTTTCCGAGTGTTAGATTCATGTTCTTAACATGCATTTGGTAAATGAGAGAGTCTACAATCAAAGTACTGAAGTACTGACGGGAGTTGATTTTATCGATTATTATTTATCTTAAAATCAATGATATGTTATTATGCATGGTAAGTAGTTTCCTATATTCATTTGAATTACGCACATTTTTTATAATATGAATTCTCCGACAGGAATTTCGTGAAACCCCCATATGAATCATGCTGTATAATATTCAAAGAATTAATTCCATCAAACTACGTATAAGTAGTCGAAATAGTTCTGAGAAATTGTATGGATCCAAGCAATATTGAACTCTAGTCTCGTTCGTTCAGACGCTCGAGGGTCTCCGTTAATCTCCAACAAGCAAAAATCTCTGCTTGTCGGAGATTTACGAAGACAGCCGAGCGTCTGATTGAACGAGACTATATTAAACTCTGGCGTAGGAATACATACAATGTACGACTACAAAAAATACTTAAATTTGTTTGTACCATTTAAAATCAGACTATTTACAAGGTGTCTTTAAATAAGTTTCCTTGAAAAACAATGCTTTAGAATACATTACATCGAGTTTCCTTGAAAAACAATGCTTTAGAATACATTACATCGAATTTATTGATTATTTTTAAGAACTAAATGTTGTCAGCGGTGTTTATTTGTGCTTAGGTCCAAGCACTGTTTCACTTCCGGTTTGCCTGAGTAACTACATAGGAAAGTTGTTTAAAATCAACTCACAAATATGCGCCAACTAGATTGTTTGTTGCGAATCGCAATTGAAAAACACACCGACTCGAAAGTATCATCTTTCAACGCATTGCTATATCGGCCGAAGTGTTTACATACATGCTAGATTTGTGATGACTGTAAAATTTGAATTGTGATAAAAACCTATACATTTTATTTTACAGGTGTCCCTTGTCATGGTATATGGCTTCGGCAATATGAGATTGGTGATTTCAAAAGGAATTTTAAAGAAGCTCTGGAATTTTCTCGTCTCTTTAATCGTAACTTTTTGTTTGAGCGGATGTGTTGTATGGTAAGCTTTATCAAACATTTGAGAGTAAAAGAAACTTAATCGGTAACAAGTCTTTTTGGTTTAACTATGAAATGAAATTTTATTGCCTGATTTCAAGGTGTTTTGTATGGAAGTTTTGCCAAATTATCAAATTATCAATTATACAATTGTGTACTGAAACCTGATTT
The DNA here is from genome assembly GCA_020458035.1 of Magallana ariakensis. Lineage (NCBI taxonomy): Eukaryota > Metazoa > Mollusca > Bivalvia > Ostreida > Ostreidae > Magallana > Magallana ariakensis. The sequence continues at coordinate 36,527,836 of CM035812.1, forward strand.
GGGGTCGAAAGATCCCATGCTAATTTCCTTATGACTTTTTCAAAAGAGTGAATATATAGTGTACATATGTTTTAATATCACATACTATATAAAGGTATTAAACAAAGATTAATTTTTAGAATACATGTAATTTGTATTTGAATACTAATTGGAAGGTAATTGTTACGTTGCAGTTAAAATTTAATAGAAGAATTTTGGACGTATACTGTGTTACTTGACTTTGAATAAAGAAGGTTGATTTTTATCAATCTGATTAAAATCAGCTGTTGTGATACGCTATCGCTCTGAAACATCTAAAACAACCCGCTTAGATGTCAAGTCCAAACAATATTTTGATCAACAATCAAATTATATTATGGCTAGCGAAACTCTGCCATAAATTTGAGCATTCATTTGAGGCGACCGCTTCGTCGAGAAAAGTCTTCACTCAAAGAAAAACGTACAATTATGCAATATGTTCATAGTATGTAATTTTTCATTTCTGCAGACATTTAAAAACTTCTTGAAAAAAGCTTGGAGTTCATTTAACAACACGGACATATTGTTGATATTTTTCTACAAAAGTAAACGCGAATTTTAATTCTAAAGATTATGATCTTATACATGTATCTTTAGATATTATATTTTCAGGTCGATCGGACATGACCTCTTAGCGGTTTGTTTCAAATTATTTAGAACAGTAGCGTATCAGAACAGCTGGTTTTAATCTGATTCAATTGGTATTTTCTTAACCTGTTTCGAAGCATTTGATTAGCAAAGAAACACATGCTTTCTCTTCCTTTTTTGATTTATTTGCACTGAATTTGTTATTTCTTGATGCTTCCAAAAACGGCCATTCCACTAAAACATTGGTATTTCTGATTGTCGAGTAATAAAAAAAATGCGCGAGACGTTCGGATTTTGTTTGAAAAAAAAGAAACATAGCTGAACCCGCTATTTTTTTACAATCAAATAATATTGTTAATAAATTGTTGAACATCTGTTTTGATGATGTTTCGCACTAGCAATTACATTCTATACATGATGAATTGATTTCAAACTACGAGGCTAGCTTTCATTATTTAAAGAAAAATATGTTTTTGTAGAATATAATCCTTGTAATACTTTCTGTACTCTCTGCTATCGAACGGTTAACAGAAGAATCGTGATGACATTCAAGATGTTAACGTACATGTAGGAAACTGAGAAAATTTCATAGAGCTTTCAACATTGTTAGAAAAGAGAGAATCTCTATTTTATTCCAGAGTGAAGGGTTAATCCCGTAGAACCAAATAATCTATATGTATCTTTATATATAAAAAAAACCATTTCAGGGTATCCACTGTCAATTTGATGCGTCCTCTTACCGAAGAAATATTTTTCGTCTACCTCGTATCGATGGCGGCTGTATTAATGGTAAGGCCTTGGTTTATATACATCTAAGATCTGTTATAAACAAAATAAAAATTAAGTCTCTGAAACAAAGTTCGGAAACTTATATTGTTTTTGCCCAATTCTTATTTTGTTATTAGGACTTTACAACTTTTGCTCTTATAAGTCCAATTGTTTTGTCCATTATTAAGGCTTTTGTACTTTTTTATTATTCACAACAAAGTTTTTTCTGAATTTTTTAAATACGGAAAGAGATAATGAAATGGTTACAAGTATGTACATTTATTATTTTTGATCTTAAAATAATTGATATAAGTAAAACTACAAGCATGAAATTTCAGCAAAATATCTAGGGTAGAAATAAGTAGACTCGGTCTCGTTAAGGGCTGTTTTAGCTGTGACCCCTCCAGTTCCCTTTTCTTTTCTAGATGTACACACATTTCTGGTCTGCGCATTATGTCAGTATGTATTTATACAAAGGAACGATTACACATTTCACTATATATTAAACTGTGTAGGAAAACAAAAGACGCATGAATTTCATGTTACATTGACGATTTCTATCAAAGAGGTTCTGTTTTGAGGCGAACCAAAAACGGTCACATAGTGTAAACGTATATCATGTATAAAAATATTCCTCTTTACTTTTACTAGCACTGAATAGAAACTGTCTATATATATCATGTTCGCAAGAAGATAGGGACTCTAGAGCGAGACCAAAATGGTATATAATGTTTGAAAATCTCTCACCTCTACTGAAACTGAATGGAAACTTGTTGCTGTATATTTAATAAGACTCGGAAGCCATCTACAAAAATGTTAAATTTATTACCCTCAGGGTAGGGGTTTACTTTGGGTGGTCTAAAACGGTCTTGTAGTTATACCCGCTTTTTCTAAAGAAAGTTCGGGTATATTGTTGTTACCCTGTTCCGTCTGTCCGTCCGTCCGTCGGTGACGTTTTACTTTCTTAAACTGCTCTTACATCTTATAAACCAGCAAACTGAACTTTTGGAGTTTGATTTGGGGTATCATGTTGTTTTGTAAAAAGGTTTCAAAAATTATCTGGTAGTCCTGGGAGGTCAAATAATTGGTAAAAAATGACGTTTTTTCACAAAAAACCTTCTTCCTCGAACTCCTCCTACATTTTCAACAATAGACAAATCATCTTTTGGAATATGTTTTGGGGTATACTATAGATGCGCAATAAGGTTTCGGAATTTCAATTTTGTCCTGAGGGTCATTTTGTAGCTGAAAAATGACGTGTTTTTTGTTTTGTTTTTCTGTTTTTACAAAAAATCTGGTTTTAAAAACGTCAACATTTTTTCCAGTAGCCAAATGATCTTCTAAAATATGATTGGGGGGTGTCATTTTAAAGTGTGATCGGGTTTCAGAATATTTTTTTAACACAGGGATCGGTGGGCAACAAAAAATGACGTTTATTTTGCAAATAAAAGTATGGTTCCCATAACTCCTCTTAGAACTTTTGGAGTAGCTATGTCATCTCTTGTGATATGATTGGGGCTGTCCTATAGATGTGCAATTAGGATTTAAACATTTAAATTTCATCCAGAGAGTCAAAAAGTAGCAGAAAATTGACGTTTATCACTCCTAAACATAACCTATATCACAGAACTCCTCTTATGATTTAATGAATAGACGCATCATATCTTTGGATATGATAGGGGCTGTCCTATAGATGTGCAGTAAGGTATTAAAAATTTAAATTTCATCCAGGGAGTCATATAATAGTAGAAAATTGACGTTGATCACTCCTCAACATAACCTATATCCCAGAACTCCTCTTATGATTTAATGAATAGACTCATCATATCTTGGAATATGATAGGGGCTGTCCTCTAAATGTGCAGTAAGGTTTTGAAAATTTAAATTTCATCCAGAGAGTCAAATAGTAGCAGGAAATTGACGTTGATCACTCCTATACAAAACCTAGATCCCAGAACTCCTCTTATGATTTAATGAATAGACACATCATATTTTGGAATATGATAGGGGCTGTCCTATAGATATGCAATAAGGTTTTGAAAATTTAAATTTAATCCTGGTAGTCAAATAGTTGCAGAAAATTAATGTTTATAACTCCTAAAACAAACCTAGATCCCAGAACTCCTCTTATGATTTAATGAATAGACACATCATATCTTGGGATATGATAGGAGCTGTCCAATAGATGTGCAGTAAGAATTGAAAAATTTAATTTAATCCTGATAGACAAATAGTAGCATGAAATTAACATTTATCCGATGCGCGCATCTAGAGAGGGGTCAGGGGTCCAGATCCCCCCTTCAACATTCAAATTTCTTTAAATTACATTTAATTTACAAAATTGCCAAAAATATGCCTCGGGTCCCCCCTCCCCAACTCAAATAACTGTTGCACCCCCTTTCCCCTGGAAAAATTTTCTCAATCGACACATGTACGTATCCCTCTTAGACTGTAAATAAAATGACGTTTTTGCCTCTTAACATAAAAAAAACTTGCATTTTTTGTTTGCTTAAATTTTTAAAAAAAACCTTACATTTACACTCTTCTTAATTGTCGAATGATCTATTAAAATCAAAATATAATTTGGCGTCTAAAAAGCTGGTAAATAATGTTTTTGTTAAAAAATCACATTTGACAAATGATCTATTGATATATGATCAGAGGTCTTATTTTCTGCCTAATATTCAAGTTAAAATTAATAACAATAAATGATTAAAATTAAATGTTTATCCTCTACACACCGTCAGAGTCAGAGTCTTTTTACATTCTTACATGTGTACAGAGCGAAATTTAAATCATTTCTTGATTGGTATTTTTCTCTAGATGCACATTAAGATTTAGGGAATTGCTTTTTAATTTTTTATCGAAAAGATTAACAAAATGTTGTATTCGGGGCAATTGCAATCCTAAACAAAGCAGGGTCATCATTAGGCTTGAGGAATTACCCACATGGATCAAACACTATACATATGAATAAGATAAAATACTTTTTTATATCCAGTTCTGGAAAATCAGGGTGTCTCCAAGGGGGCATAACCTATATACAATTTGATGCGCACAAAGAGCAAGAATAAATATGGTTTAGGGATTGGGGATCTCAAAAGTTAAAAATTATCAAAGTATATCATCATTTCCTATTTCAGAGGTTAAAGACAACTCCTGGGGGTCATGTACTTACACCATTTGATGCATCATAATGATGTTAGTAACAAGAATATAGTTGGTTTAGTGGTGGGGATCTCAACAGTTTTTAAGATATTTGGTATTTTCCTGTTTCATTAATGGGTCAGAACAATCCCGTAGGGTCATAGCCTACATTTTATTTGATGCATCATAATACATTAAGAAAAAAGACCATTTCCTCCCATTAAATAAAACTCATATAGACATGACAAGCCTCTATACTTTTTTAAATGTAATACACAAATTTAATACATATTGTCACAGGGTCAATATGGGGTCAACCTAATATTTTAAGTCCGACAAATAAAAAAATAACTTTTGCAATTTAAATGACAGAAACTGTACAAATGCGATAGGATAGGTAACAATGATGAGCTTATTTAGATATTTTAAAAAAGATGATGATACAGTATGCTGGCAAAAGGAGATCACTTATTTAGAAAGTGAAAGAAATACTTATGTATACCGGTGTCTCATAATATTGTGCGAGTACTACATGTATTATGCTTACCTATATTGGTCAACATCATAATGAAAATCCAATTAGAGAACAATATGTATCCATTACTTAGCTGATCATCACAAAAGAAACGTTTATGAATGTTTATTAATCCTATTTTGCATGGAAAACACATACCGTTATGTACACCACGTGAAACCCATCTAACCGAAGAGCTGGGTAAAACTAGTACCCGGTAATGCGACCTGTAAACCCGTGTTGTGTACGTAACTTCGGACAAAGATCGTTTTCTTGTAACATGCATGTATTTTCATGAATTTATTCTTTAAAACCCCTTGTACTGTTTTATTAGGTAAAAAAATATGTAAAGCAAACATTTCAGCTTTAAGGTGGTACAGGACACCTGCATATTGTAATGAACTCCCTATTGCAGAAATAAACAATAAAGTATAAATATAATATTTCTCCCCAAAATAATGTTACCTAACAGTGAAGTGCAATGGGTTAGAGCGTTAACTACGTGTCTGTAGAGAGTTCAAATGCTGCTGGGGCTTTTCTATTTTTTACTTCAGAGTCCAAAATTTTAAAAACTTTCCTTTTTTTGCTAAATACATGTATTGTAAAAATTTTAAATTATAAAACGTCACTGTGAAAGAATTGGGATTATAATGCACTTCACTACATGTACAGGCTTTCATTGTTATCAAAATGTTCTGATGTTTATTTATCCATGAGGAGTTTGTGTGCGGGGGGGGGGGGGGGCAAAGTAATAAATGTAACTGTTTGCAAGGGGTGGGGGGATTGGGGTCCGAGGTGTTTTTTTGGGGTAATTTTACTACATGTATTAATATAAATGATTTCTTTCAAGGGTGGGAGGGTCAGACCCCCCCCCCCCCATCACATCATTTTTCCTTGAAAAACAATGCTTTAGATTACATTACATCGAATTTATTGATTATTTTCAAGAACTAAATGTTGTCAGCGGTGTTTATTTGTGCGTAGATCCAAGCACTGCTTCACTACCGGTTTGCCTGAGTAACTACATAGGAAAGTTGTTTAAAATCAACTCAACTCCCAAATATGCGCCAACTAGATTATTTGTTGCGAATCGCAATTGAAAAACACACCGACTCGAAAGTATCATCTTTCAACGCATTGCTATATGGGCCGAAGTGTTTACATACATGCTAGATTTGTGATGACTGTAAAATTTGAATTGTGATAAAAACCTATACATTTTATTTTACAGGTGCCCCTTGTCATGGTATATGGCTTCGACAATATGAGATTGGTGATTTCAAAAGGAATTTTAAACAAGCTCTGGAATTTTCTCGTCTCTTTAATCGTAACTTTTTGTTTGAGCGGATGTGTTGTATGGTAAGCTTTATCAAACATTTGAGAGTAAAAGAAACTTAATCGGTAACAAGTCTTTTTGGTTTAACTATGAAATGAAATTTTATTTCCTGATTTCAAGGTGTTTTGTATGGAAGTTTTGCCAAATTATCAAATTATCAATTATACAATTGTGTACTGAAACCTGATTTGGGGTCGAAAGATCCCATGCTAATTTCCTTATGACTTTTTCAAAAGAGTGAATATATAGTGTACATATGTTTTAATATCACATACTATATAGAGGTATTAAACAAAGATTAATTTTTAGAATACATGTAATTTGTATTTGAATACTAATTGGAAGGTAATTGTTACGTTGCAGTTAAAATTTAATAGAAGAATTTTGGACGTATACTGTGTTACTTGACTTTGAATAAAGAAGGTTGATTTTTATCAATCTGATTAAAATCAGCTGCTGTGATACGCTATCGCTCTGAAACATCTAAAACAACCCGCTTAGATGTCAAGTCCAAACACTATTTTGATCAACAATCAAATTATATTATGGCTAGCGAAACTCTGCCATAAATTTGAGCATTCATTTGAGGCGACCGCTTCGTCGAGAAAAGTCTTCACTCAAAGAAAAACGTACATTCATGCAATGTGTTCATAGTATGTAATTTTTTTATTTCTGCAGACATTTAAAAACTTCTAGAAAAATGATTAGAGTTCATTTAACAACACGTACATATTGATGATATTCTTCTCCAAAGGTAAACGCGAATTTTAATTGGTGTCAAAAGATTATGATCTTATACATGTATCTTTAGATATTATATTTTCAGGTCGATCGGACATGACCTCTTAGCGGTTTGTCCAAAATTCTTAGATTATTTAGAACAGTAGCGTATCAGAACAGCTGGTTTTAATCTGATTCAATTGGTATTTTCTTAACCTGTTTCGAAGCATTTGATTAGCAAAGAAACACATGCTTTCTCTTCCTTTTTTTGATTTATTTGCACTGAATTTGTTATTTCTTGATGCTTCCAAAAACGGCCATTCCACTAAAACATTGGTATTTCTGATTGTCGAGTAATAAAAAAAATGCGCGAGACGTTCGGATTTTGTTTGAAAAAAAAAGAAACATAGCTGAACCCGCTATTTTTTTACAATCAAATAATATTGTTAATAAATTGTTGAACATCTGTTTTGATGATGTTTCGCACTAGCAATTACATTCTATACATGATGAATTGATTTCAAACTACGAGGCTAGCTTTCATTATTTAAAGAAAATATGTTTTTGTAGAATATAATCCTTGTAATACTTTCTGTACTCTCTGCTATCGAACGGTTAACAGAAGAATCGTGATGACATTCAAGATGTTAACGTACATGTAGGAAACTGACAAAATTTCATAGAGCTTTCAACATTGTTAGAAAAGAGAGAATCTCTATTTTATTCCAGAGTGAAGGGTTAATCCCGTAAAACCAAATAATCTATATGTATCTTTATATATAAAAAAAAACCATTTCAGGGTATCCCCTTTCAAATTGATGCGTCCTCTTACCGAAGAAATATTTTTCGTCTACCTCGTATCGATGGCGGCTGTATTAATGGTAAGGCCTTGGTTTATATACATCTAAGATCTGTTATAAACAAAATAAAAATTAAGTCTCTGAAACAAAGTTCGGAAACTTATATTGTTTTTGCCTAATTCTTATTTTGTTATTAGGACTCTACAACTTTTGCTCTTAAAAGTCCAATTGTTTTGTCCATTATTAAGGCTTTTGTACTTTTTTATTATTCACAACAAAGTTTTTTCTGAATTTTTTAAATACGGAAAGAGATAATGAAATGGTTACAAGTATGTACATTTATTATTTTTGATCTTAAAATAATTAATATAAGTAAAACTACAAGCATGAAATTTCAGCAAAATATCTAGGGTAGAAATAAGTAGACTCGGTCTCGTTAAGGGCTGTTTTAGCTGTGACCCCTCCAGTTCCCTTTTCTTTTCTAGATGTACACACATTTCTGGTCTGCGCATTATGTCAGTATGTATTTATACAAAGGAACGATTACACATTTCACTATATATTAAACTGTGTAGGAAAACAAAAGACGCATGAATTTCATGTTACATTGACGATTTCTATCAAAGAGGTTCTGTTTTGAGGCGAACCAAAAACGGTCACAGTGTAAACGTATATCATGTATAAAAATATTCCTCTTTACTTTTACTAGCACTGAATAGAAACTGTCTACATATCTCATGTTCGCAAGAAGATAGGGACTCTAGAGCGAGACCAAAATGGTATATAATGTTTGAAAATCTCTCACCTCTACTGAAACTGAATGGAAACTTGTTGCTGTATATTTAATAAGACTCGAAAGCCATCTACAAAAATGTTAAATTTATTACCCTCAGGGTAGGGGTTTACTTTGGGTGGTCTAAAACGGTCTTGTAGTTATACCCGCACTTTCTAAAGAAAGTTCGGGTATATTGGTGTTACCCTGTTCCGTCTGTCCGTCCGTCCGTCTGTGACGTTTTACTTTCTCAAACTGCTCTTACATCTTATAAACCAGCAAACTGAACTTTTGGAGTTTGATTTGGGGTATCATGTTAATTTGTAAAAAGGTTTCAAAAATTCTCTGGTAGTCCTGGGGTCAAATAATTGGTAAAAAATGACGTTTTTTTTTAGAGAAAACCTTCTTCCTCGAAATCCTTCCTAAATTGTTCACAATAGACAAATCATCTTTTGGAATATGTTTTGGGGTATACTATAGATGCGCAATAAGGTTTCGGAATTTCAATTTTGTCCTGGGGGTCATTTTGTAGCTGAAAAATGACGTGTTTTTTGTTTTTTTTTGTTTTTTTTTTTTTTTACAAAAAATCTGGTTTTAAAAACGTCAACATTTTTTCCAGTAGCCAAATGATCTTCTAGAATATGATTGGGGGTGTCTTTTTAAAGTGTGATCGGGTTTCAGAATATTTTTTTAACACAGGGATCGTTGGGCAACAAAAAATGACGTTTTTTTTGCAAAAAAAAGTATGGTTCCCATAACTCCTCTTAGAACTTTTGGAGTGGCTATGTCATCTCTTGGGATATAAATGGGGCTGTCCTATAGATGTGCAATAAGGATTTAAACATTTAAATTTCATCCAGAGAGTCAAAAAGTAGCAGAACATTGACGTTTATCACTCCTAAACATAACCTATATCACAGAACTCCTCTTATGATTTAATGAATAGACGCATCATATCTTTGGATATGATAGGGGCTGTCCTATAGATGTGCAGTAAGGTATTAAAAATTTTGATTTCATCCAGGGAGTCATATAATAGTAGAAAATTGACGTTGATCACTCCTAAACATAACTTATATCCCAGAACTCCTCTTATGATTAAATGAATAGACTTATCATATCTTGGAATATGATAGGGGCTGTCCTTTAAATGTGCAGTAAGGTTTTGGAAAAGAGAGTCAAATAGTAGCAGAAAATTGACGTTGATCACTCCTATACAAAACCTAGATCCAGAACTCCTCTTATGATTTAATGAATAGACACATCATATTTTGGAATATGATAGGGACTGTCCTATAGATATGCAATAAGGTTTTGAAAATTTAAATTTAATCCTGGTAGTCAAATAGTTGCAGAAAATTAATGTTTATAACTCCTAAAACAAACCTAGATCCCAGAACTCCTCTTATGATTTAATGAATAGACACATCATATCTTGGGATATGATAGGAGCTGTCCAATAGATGTGCAGTAAGAATTGAAAAATTTAATTTAATCCTGGTAGACAAATACTGTAGTAGCATGAAATTAACATTTATCCGATGCGCGCATCTAGAGGGGGGTCAGGGGTCCAGATCCCCCCTTCAAAATTCAAATTTCTTTAAATTACATTTAATTTACAAAATTGCCAAAAGTATGCCTCGGGTCCCCCTCCCCAACTCAAATAACTGTTGCACCCCCTTTCCCCTGGAAAAATTTTCTCAATCGACACATGTACGTATCCCTACTAAGACTGTAAATAAAATGACGTTTTTGCCTCTTAAAATAAAAAAACCTTGCAGTTTTTGTTTGCTTAAAATTAAAAAAAGCCTTACATTTACACTCTTCTTAATTGTCGAATGATCTATTAAAATCAAAATATAATTTCACGTCTAAAAAGCTGGTAAATAATGTTTTTGTTAAAAAAATCACATTTGACAAATGATCTATTGATATATGATCAGAGGTCTTATTTTCTGTCTAATATTCAAATTAAAATTAATAACAATAAATGATTAAAGTTAAATGTTTATCCTCCACACACCCCATTAGATGCAGAGTCTTTTTACATTCTTACATGTGTACAGAGCAAAATTTTAATCATTTCTTGATTGATATTTTTCTCTAGATGCACATTACGATTTAGGGAATTGCTTTTTGATTTTTTATCGAAAAGATTAACAAAATGTTATATGTATTCGGGGCAATTGCAATCCTAAACAAAGCAGGGTCATCATTAGGCTTGAGGAATTACCCACGTGGATCAAACACTATACATATGAATAAGATAAAATACTTTTTATATCCAGTTCTGGAAAGTCAGGGTGTCTCCAAGGGGGCATAACCTATATACAATTTGATGCGCACAAAGAGCAAGAATAAATATGGTTTAGGGATGGGGGATCTCAAAAGTTAAAAATTATCAAAGTATATCATCATTTCCTATTTCAGAAGGGTGGGGGGGGGGGGCGTGTAGTTTAAAGACAACTCCTGGAGGTCATGTACTTACACCATTTGATGCATCATAATGATGTTAGTAACAAGAATATAGTTGGTTTAGTGGTGGGGATCTCAACAGTTTTCAAGATATTTGGTATTTTCCTGTTTCATTAATGGGTCAGAACAATCCCGTAGGGTCATAGCCTACATTTTATTTGATGCATCATAATACATTAAGAAAAAAGACCATTTCCTCCCTATTAAATAAAACTCATATAGACATGATAAGTCTCTATACGTTTTTAAATGTAATACACAAATTTAATACAAATTGTCACAGGGTCAATATGGGGTCAACTTAATATTGTAAGTCCGACAAATAAAAAAATAACTTTTGTAATTAAAATGACAGAAACTGTACAAATGCGATAGGATAGGTAACAATGATGAGCTTATTTAGATATTTTAAAAAAGATGATGATACAGTATGCTGGCAAAAGGAGATCACTTATTTAGAAAGTGAAAGAAATACTTATGTATACCGGTGTCTCATAATATTGTGCGAGTACTACATGTATTATGCTTACCTATATTGGTCAACATCATAATGAAAATCCAATTAGAGCACAATATAAATCCATTAATTAGCTGATCATTACAAAAGAAACGTTTATGCATGTTTATTTATCCTATTTTGCACATAGAAAACACATACCGTTATGTACACCACGTGAAACCCATCTAACCGAAGAGCTGGGTAAAACTAGTACCCGGTAATGCGACCTGTAGACCCGTGTTGTGTACGTAACTTCGGACAAAGATCATTTTCTTGTAACATGCATGTATTTTCATGAATTTATTCTTTAAAACCCCTTGTACTGTTTTATTAGGTAAAAAAAATATGTAAAGCAAACATTTCAGCTTTAAGGTGGTACAGGACACCTGCATATTGTAATGAACTCCCTATTGCAGAAATAAACAATAAAGTATAAATATAATATTTCTACCCAAAACAATGTTACCTAACAGTGAAGTGCAATAGGTTAGAGCGTTAACTACGTGTCTGTAGAGAGTTCAAATGCTGCTGGGGCTTTTCTATTTTTTACTTCAGAGTCCAAAATTTTAAAAACTTTCCTTTTTTTGCTAAATACATGTATTGAAAAAATTTTAAATTATAAAACGTCACTGTGAAAGAATTGTGATTATAATGCACTTCATTACATGTACAGGCTTTCGTTGTTATCAAAACGTTCTGATGTTTATTTATCCATGAGGAGTTTGTGTGTGTGGGGGGGGGGGGGGGAGCAAAGTAATAAATGTAGCTGTTTGCAGGGGGTGGGGGGATTGGGGTCCGAGGTGTATTTTCTGGTAATTTTACTACATGTATTAATATAAATGATTTCTTTCAAGGGTGGGAGGGTCTGGACCCCCCACTCCAATCCCTTCGCTAAATCCGTCCACACGATGATGTTGGCACCTAGAAGCCTAGAAGCAAATCTAAATTAAACCGGCAACCGCCGAGGGAAGGGGGCATAATTTAATTTTGTTTGTAATAATTATATAGACCATACTTTCTAGGAAATGAAATGAAAAGATTATTAACTGAAAATTCACATGCAAACAGTTCAACCACAACTTGTACATAAAGGGCTGCTTATGTGTATTATTATCGTCGGAACCCACAGGTTTTCTATCCGTTACACAGTAGTGTGTATTATGTGCGTATGACCTTCGTTTTTATTAAAACTCGTCTGGTACAAAACAGTGTTATTTAGGGGCAATTTAACACTTGGTGTGGGTATTACTGTCTAATGACAGCATCTAGTTTTTATTTATTTTAAGGATGACTGCACTTAACGCAGTGTTTTGGGCCCTTTTTCGGTCCTTGCTCAATTTTTAGTAAGTCATCTGTTATGGAGTTTGGTCAATTTCTAATAGAAATTTATTGTCATAATGGTTTTAAACTCGGTTGCAATAAAATAATTCGTTGTTTTCTTACCCTTTCTGCTATGCAAATATTTTGAATTTATATTTGTCTGCACTTGATTGAAGATACTATTCATAAATATGCATGGACGATTGATCTATTATTATGAGGAGTGGTCTAACATAAGATTAGCGGTACTATAATTGAACATTTACTATATATATATATATATATATATATATATATATATATATATATATATATATATATATATATATATATATATATAAACGGAGTACACAGTGGAACATCTACGTTATGTGACATTTATGTAACATTAGAATTGTTAGAAATTTAGTATTGAGGTACAATACTGTGTTGAAACAAGTGGCATGCAAGTAATCAAGTGATTAGTTGTTTGACTAAGCTGCTAAACCCAGTGAGATAGTTAGGTAGAAAAGGTGATTAGAAAACAAGTAAACCTGCCAGGTTGCAAGGACAGTTGACATTGAAATAACTGCCAGATCTGTGTATACTGAATTGCAATTTTTTCTTTCATTTGTCCAAGAGGCACTTGGGTAGTGCCTTTGTTACACTTTTGTTGCATTCTCTTTAACAATCTGGTAAACAAGTCATGGACCGAGACGTCTGGTTAAGGCCATGGTTAAAGCCTGACACGTAACAACATGTTTATCAAAGGCTGAATTCTGTTCTTTAGATATGCTGATATGAAAATGAATGCAAATTAAGTCAGAAACTTAGGCAGTATACCATTTTATTTTTCATTTTAAAACTACTATGTGATACGAAAATATTTCTTGCCCCTAGAGATTAGGAGGAGTTTCGAGGTGGGGACGCTTAGGTTAAACATATATACTAGCCATTTTTACTCTACATATGAAAATTTTTTCACGTAAAAGCTATCTTGACAGCGAACAAATTATGGAGAAATTATTTTCTATCATTAGAGTCCTGTACATTTCAATATCCGTCATGCACTCTAATAATCTTAAAGTTTCACCAAATTTATAAACTTTAGTCCTTGTTTCAAGATATCAGGTAGAGGAGGGAGTGGCCATTATCATATTTTAGGGGGGGGGGTTTAACTTCAGAATGGATTTTAATTAAATCCATAGATGAGATTCCTCGATAGGTCTTTGATAGTCAAATGGACGTTAAGGCTTGTTGACCTCTTGCTTTATATCTTACCGTTTTTAAGATAATACTGCTCAAATATTTGAAAAGAGGGATGAAAAAAGAAAAAAATTGGAATAACATTTAGAGTTTTAATAATATACATATGCATTGTTCAGAAAGGATAAATTAACATTTATTTAAAGTTTTATTAAAACAATGAGTACTTCCGATTTTATAAAACAATAATCAAAGGTTATTCCAAATTATTGAGTACTTCTGTTTAAATAAAAAGATATAAATCGTCTAGAGGATTTTAATGTTAAATTAACTTCATGCATCGTTCGTTTTTAGCTCACCTGAGCTGTAAGCTCAAGTGAGCTATTCTGATCACATTTTGTCTGTCGTCCGTCTGTCCGTCTGTCTGTAAACTTTTCACATTTTCAACATCTTCTCAAGAACCACTGGGCCAATTTCAACCAAACTTGGCACATAGCATCCTTAGCCTAAGGGGATTCAAAGTTGTGAAAATTAAGGACCAAGCCCTCTTACAAGGGGAGATAATTAGGAATTAATGAAAATTTTCAAGAAATTTTCAAAAATCTTCTTCTCAAGAACCATTTAGCCAGGAAAGCTGAAACTTATGTGGAAGCATCCTCAGGTAGAGTAGATTCAAAGTTGTGAAAATCATGACCTCCGGGGGTAGGATGGGGCCACAATGGGGGGTCGACTTTTTACATAGGAATATATAGAGTTAATCTTTAAAAATCTTCTTCTAAAAAACCATTTGGCCAGAAAAGCTGAAACTTGTGTGGAAGCATCCTCAGGTAGTGTAGATTCAAAGTTGTGAAAATCATGACCCCCGGGGGTAGGGTGGGGCCAAAATGGGGGGGTCGACTTTTTACATAGGAATATATAGAGTAAATCTTTAAAAATCTTCTTCTAAAACACCATTTGGCCGGGAAAGCTGAAATGTATGTGGAAGCATCCTCAGGTAGTGTAGATTCAAAGTTGTGAAAATCATGACCCCCGGGGGTAGGATGGGGCCACAATGAGGGGTCGACTTTTTACATAGGAATATATAGAGTTAATCTTTAAAAATCTACTTCTCAAAAACCGTTAGGCCAGGAAAGCTGAAACTTATGTGGAAGCATACTCAGTTAGTGGAGATTCAAAGTTGTGAAAATCATGACCTCCGGGGGTAGGGTGGGGCCACAATGGGGGGGGGGGTCGACTTTTTACATAGGAAATATAGAGTAAATCTTTAAAAATCTTCTAAAAAACCATTTGGCCAGAAAAGCTGAAACTTGTGTGGAAGCATCCTTAGGTAGTGTTGATTCAAAGTTGTGAAAATCATGACCCCCGGGGGTAGGGTGGGGCCACAATGGGGGTTGACTTTTTACATAGGAATATATAGAGTAAACCTTTAAAAATCTTCTTCTAAAAAACCATTTGGCCAGGAAGGCTGAAACTTATGTGGAAGCATACTCAGGTAGTGTAGATTCAAAGTTGTGAAAATCATGACCCCTGGGGGTAGGATGGGGCCACAATGGGGGGTCAACTTTTTACATAGGAATATATAGAGTTAATCTTTAAAAATCTTCTTCTCAAAAACCGTTAGGCCAGGAAGGCTGAAACTTATGTGGAAGCATACTCAGTTAGTGTAGATTCAAAGTTGTGAAAATCATGACCCCCGGGGGTAGGGTGGGGCCACAATGGGGGGGGTCGACTTTTTACATAGGAAATATAGAGTAAATCTTTAAAAATCTCCATCTAAAAAACCATTTGGCCAGAAAAGCTGAAACTTGTGTGGAAGCATCCTCAGGTAGTGTAGATTGTAAGTTGTGAAAATCATGACCCCCGGGGGTAGGGTTGGGCCAAAATGGGGGGGTCGACTTTTTACATAGGAATATATAGAGTAAATCTTTAAAAATCTTCTTCTCAAGAATCATTTGGCCAGGAAAGCTGAAACTTATGTGGAAGCATACTCAGGTAGTGTAGATTCAAGGTTGTGAAAATCATGACCCCCGGGGGTAGGATGGGGCCACAATGGGGGGTCGACTTTTTACATAGGAATATATAGAGTTAATCTTTAAAAATCTTCTTCTCTAAAACCGTTTAGCCAGGAAAGCTGAAACTTATGTGGAAGCATACTCAGTTAGTGTAGATTCAAAGTTGTGAAAATCATGATCCCCGGGGGTAGGGTGGGGCCACAATGGGGGGGGTCGACTTTTTACATAGGAAATATAGAGTAAATCTTTAAAAATCTTCTTCTCAAGAATCATTTGGCCAGGAAAGCTGAAACTTATGTGGAAGCATACTCAGGTAGTGTAGATTCAAGGTTGTGAAAATCATGACCCCCGGGGGTAGGGTGGGGCCATAATGGGGGGTCTTCCTTTTACATAGGAATATATTGAGTTAATCTTTAAAAATCTTCTTCTCTAAAACCGTTTAGCCAGGAAAGCTGAAACTTATGTGGAAGCATACTCAGTTAGTGTAGATTCAAAGTTGTGAAAATCATGATCCCCGGGGGTAGGGTGGGGCCACAATGGGGGGTCGACTTTTTACATAGGAAATATAGAGTAAATCTTTAAAAATCTTCTTCTAAAAAACCATTTGGCCAGAAAAGCTGAAACTTGTGTGGAAGCATCCTCAGGTAGTGTAGATTCAAAGTTGTGAAAATCATGACCCCCGGGGGTAGGGTGGGGCCATAATGGGGGGGGTCTTCCTTTTACATAGGAATATATTGAGTAAATCTTTAAAAATCTTCTTCTCAAAAACCAGTGGAAAAAATTGATTTTTATTTATAAAGGATCTACATGTATTATACTACATTGTCCAGATAGTTTTTATTATGACTCCATTAAGCTGATTTTATCATACCTATTGTTCCTCAGGTGAGCGATGTGGCCCATGGGCCTCTTGTTTTAAATAGTTTTGAGAATGTTACAAACAATTATAATTTGAAATAACATTCGAAATTTTGTAAAGACACAAAGGCGCATAGGCATTGTACAGATTGAAATGATATACATTAATTTCAAGTTCTTTATAGAAAAAGTACTTCCGGTTTCATGAATTTAAAAATCGTCTAAAAGAATTTTAAACTTACATGTATGTCCGGTATCCAGTTTAAAATGTTAAATTATTTGAATTTTCAACATTAATGTTTAGAAATGTTTTATTGTTTTGCTCGTTTTTAAATCATACAAAAGCAAAATAGCTTAAAATTACTAAACATTTATTTCAGCTGCAAAATTAAAGTAAAAAGTTTTCTGAGCCGGTTCAAATGAAATGTTGAGATTTTTAATTGTACTTTGTTGTTTTTCCCATGCAACTTTGTCAGAGTGTGGCAATTATGATGAGAGTTGGACAGCGCGAATTCTCTTCAGTGAGTTATAGAAGAAAACAGAATGTAAACAGCCAGTTTGCTAGCACCCACGGTCAGGCCTCACAAGTATTAACCCTTGGGACTAAACGCCATGTGCCACAATCTTTTGAAGGCCACGCTATACAGGTATATAAAGCTCTAAGCACTAGTTCTGAATGCAGTTTGGTGCTGTAGTACTCATAAAACTGTCATATGTATTTTTTTACTTGTAGTTGTGTGATTGTTTTATTTGTGGCAAAGATATGCTTTTAATTAAAAGATTTAAATTGCAATCAAGAAACTTTTAGCGTTTTGTCAACGTATTTTCCATGTACATATATAGATATAGATTTTAGGCTCATATGCTTCTTCCAACGCTATGTTGCATTTAACATGACCTTGCATTTAAACTCCAACTTTTGAATAAAACATTATTTACTGTATTATTTCTCATCTGACTTATTCATGGTGCAAAATACGAATTAAGGTCAAGATCTAGTAAATGAAAGATACCTACATGTTTATGAAATTCAGGATATATTCTTTCAATGATGCTTCATAACAATAGCTGTGTTTGATAGGGTGTACCGAGGATTAATTTTTGATAAATCCAATGAAAAATCATGTTTTTAACTGTCACTCTATGTAATGCATAATAGAATATATCTACAATGCCTACAGTTTCTCCTAAAAAAGGCATTAAACAAGCTATTGACCTCCCCTTTAAAATGATGTCAAATTTAATATAGGTATCGGGATTACTTTTCCTATTATTTAATATAGAATGCAAAGAAACAGTTTCATTTTCTACGTAAATCCTTTAAAGCTGTAAAGTACTAAAGTATGGGAAAAAGATTTAACAAATCAATTATGTTCTAGAACAAAAAGACACTTTGAAATTATTTACTAGATCTTGACCTTAATTCCAACTTCTCTATGTAAAAAATAAGTACTTTCGTTTTTATGATTTAAAAGAAATGAGAGATTTATATATATATGTCTACTTTTAGTTAAATATAATTTGTCAAAGTCAAAGTTATACATTTTTTTTTTTAGATTTTGACGATAGTTTCTTAGCCTTGTTCAAATAAATCTTGAGATTTTTTTATTTTACTTTGTTTTTTTTACATGCAACTTTGTCAGAGCATGTCAATTATGAACATAGTTGACACGAGTTCTGAAGAAGAGATTGACTTGGACAGTCTCTCTTCCACTTCCTCCGAGCTTCTACCGCCGGACGGTACGGTGCTTTATAGCAGAAAACAGGATGTGAACAGCCAGTTTGCTAGCAACCACGGTCAGGCCTCACAAGAAATAGCCCTATGGACTGGACACGTACAGATACCTCCTTCACAGAAGACTGGACACACTAATGTTCCTCCCAGTGAACATAATTCAGAACAAATTCAGGTGAGACTAGTATCCGGTATGAGCCAAAGCCAACTTAGCAAAGGATGACTGCACATAACGACGTATTGTGGGTCTTTCTCGGTCATTATTGCTACGTTTATTCTTCGCTCAATTTTACATCGTCATTTTTATAGATGTTGGTTAGATTTTCCAATTGAAATTTATTGCCGTAATGGTTTTATACTGCGTTGCAATAAATGCTGCTTAGTGCTCTTTAAATATCTGGAATTTAGACTTGTCTGGTCTTGATTAAAGAGAAGATTCATAAATATGCATGAAGGGTGGAACTAGTAATGTGTATTGTGATAAGTAGTCTAAAATTGGAATAGCGGTAGTATAATTGAACATTAACTCTCTCTCTCTCTCTCTCTCTCTCTCTCTCTCTCTCTCTCTCTCTCCATGTTGCCATTTTTGTTAAAGGTAAGAACCAGTAGCCTGTCAAGAATGTACGTGTTCGAAAATAATTTACAAGAAGATTAATCAGTAATGCACAGAACCGATAATCCGATAATATTGAGACCCGGGATCGAGTCCTTAAGACACATAATATCGACTAGCAGAATGCGTGATACCTTACACGTCACGCGACGCATGTGTCTAGTATTCAAAAAGTTACCTGGAGTTAGATTTCACGTGGTGAATTATAATATATAATAGGGTTCAAAGTATACTGTTTACAGAGAACGCTAGCACAAGAAGAAACAGTTTTTTCTCTGTTTAACCATGAGCGCATGTTTGTTTATTGACCTCCTTTTAACATAAGCTTATAAATATAATTATATAACTATCATTAAAAGGAGAACAATGGACAAACATACAATATGTATCAAGTCTGTAAAAAAAATGGGCGTCCTTAATATCATATTGAGATTCAAGAAAATGCAATGACCTCTACCTATAAAAATACTTCAAACATTGTAAATATCAATTTTGAATTAATGTAATTGTATAAAGTTGCAGCTAAGACATTGACAATTCCTACAATTTAAAGAAATATGTCCATTTTAAAAATACATTTTGGTGTTTTTAACTTTTTAAAAAGTTTTTTTTTGGGGGGGGGGGGGTTAAAATTTTAGCCTATTTAAAAAATTCACCAAAATTAAAATCACCTAATTTGACAATTTCTATGTAGTTTTTAGGGCTTATTTTTAAATATATTTTTAAAGTTTATGAGCATGATTAAAAAGGACAATTATTACAGGCACTCAGTGTTACAGATACAAATGCACATTTACTCGCAATCAATAAAAAAACCAATGTAAATTGATCGAAAACTAAATATTACTATAGATTTGAAGTTAATTGTTTCAAACACGATATCACTTTTCCCTGTTCTGGTGTGACATGTAATTGACCCCAGAGACAGGGGTGTTAATAGCTGGTGTTGTTTAAGGAGACATGTGATCCATTATCGACTCAGGTGCAGAAAATTGTCTACTTAATAGTTTCTTCACTAACAATAAAATTACAATTGATGTTTATAACGTTTTTTTTCATGCATATATTAAGTACCATTTAGTTATTTCTGATGAAAATATTGAAGTGTGTGAAGCCAGGATCAGACATCAAATTTTACCACCTTTTAATGGTGACTAATGACCTTTGCATAAAGACATTAACATCTCAGCTATTCAAAATAAACTGACAGTAGATTTTTGATGAAAGGAAAAAGATTAACCAAAAGTATATATCCGCCAAAGTTAATAGTATACCTTGTATGCCCAAATCCGCCAAATCTGTGTCCCGCCAAAAAAAACCGGCTATACGGTAACAAGTTGCCAAGTCCTATAATGATCTACATGTAGGTGTAAATCACACTATTCCACTAAACGTAACTTTTAATTTTATTAATATCTTATATTAACTTAAAACTTATCTTCTTTTAATTTTCATTTTTTTTTATTTACAAATAATGAATTAAATTTAGACCTTTGTCATAGAAATGTAACTATACAATTTCATGTTTTATTTTTAAACTGATTGAAGGCTGTATTTAATGTTTTTAAAAACGTTGTTATTTAAATTTAAGGATGATAATCGTTCTGAAGGACAGCAACGCCAAACTGCACCATCAACATTTAAACTGGTTCCTGTCAGAACCGAGCAGGAACAGCCCCCGCCCCCGGAAGCTAAACCCGGTCACCTGAAGCCTAGTTTGGATCAGATTGACCACCAAATTCTACAATCTTTAGATGACCATGCTATAGAGGTACGTAAAGCACTTAGTAAACCATGTAATTCTGAATGCACTTTGGTACTGTTGTTCTCATAAAACTGACATATGTGTCATATTACCTGTAGTTGCGTGGTTGTTTTCCTTGTGGGTAAATTAGGGTTTTAATTAAAAGATTTGATTTTGCAATCAATATGCTTCAAGCTGAACACCGCTAGTAAAGAGGGACTTTCCGCCATATATCTCTTTTATCACATACAAACCAATTATGTAAGCTGCAGACATTTTAACAGATTAAACTACTTCGCTATAGAGGTTTCACCTGTGTAGACGTACATCTTTCCTTGCCGTTTTACTCGGTTGCGATGAATTTATTTAATTTTACGAACTTTTTTCAAACAAAGAGAACAATAACATGAAATAAACAGATCGATGCATAATTTACAAACAGAATATTTACATAAAATAAGATATAAATGCATAAAATCTAAATTCCACGGAAGGAATACTACACGTCGGCCACGAGTTTCAGGTGTGCAATCGGGTGTAACGAAATCGAAAGGTTTATATACCTGTGTGACGGGCACATGATGAATCTGCCATTCAGTCAATTGAAATGTGACTGAAAGGTAACTGAAATGTGACTGAACGGCATAGCTATGCCATTCGGTCACGATTTCAGACCATTCCGTTAACAATCAGTTGACTGAATGGCAGAGATTCATCCTGTGGGGGCCTATTTACAAGCGGTGTTCAGTTTAAAGGCGTTTTGTAAAGTATTTTACATGTAAATATAACTACTCACACAGCCTAACTCAGATAAAAAATGTTGGGGTCCATATGCTTCTGTCAGCGCTATGTTGCATTTAACATTAACTTTGTGCACTAAAATTGCAACTCGCGGATAAAACACTATTTAACCTTTAGGTGACCTTTTCACTGAAATGCTAAGGTTTTTGTAGGTATTAGAATGTGTCAAAACAAAAATGATGCTTCATTGTGTGAATTTTGGTTTTCGCATGAAATATGTAATAGGATTATATTGAAGTTCATCTATTCTACTTCAACGTCATAATTTTTATTTATGAAAAAACATGCAAGTTGAGTCATTAAATATATATGAAATATGTTTGAAAAATTGAAACATAGCCCAATGTACGAAATATTTATATCAAGTAGTTTTGTCTGATTTAAAAATTAGTAAGAAAAGCGTATAGCTCTCTAACCTCTGTGAAAGATATGTAAAAAAGAAAAATTATATTTTTCATTTAATATATTTCTGCACAAAATACAGTTTCTTAACTCCTTTTGTATGCCTAATCTAATGTCTTATCTAATGCAGTTTTATTTGGCATAATAGCTAATTTTTTTATTAGAATAAATATGTGATATCGTATTTTCACAATAGACATAAACACAAAACAATATATCTGCTTTAAAAACGTAGATAGACAGACAACCATCTGTAAATCATGTGACTTATCATGTATCTTAGCACACAATATTAAATGCAAAATAAATTATAATATGTGTTTTAATTGAATTATTTAAGGTATTGAGTTCTATTGCAATAACAAAAGTTATGATTATATGAGTTTTTTTTTCATTTCTTAAAATTTATTTTAAAAATATAGAAAAGAGAAATTACTTTTTTGTTCAACTCAAATGGAAGGAAAACGTATTTCATTGCCTTATCTCCGTAAAAAAGAAATCCAAATGCACTTTGTAGTTATTAGTTTCATTGAATTCATTACTTCAAGGGTAAAAATCAAAGATACTTTTTATTGCATCGTTTAACATTTGAAATGGTATTGCCGAGTTTTGCAAGAAAGAGCACGATACAGAAAAACTAGTTGTGGTATTTTTTTCTATGTCACAATGTTTTATTTTTTTTGTTTGTTTGTTTAATTTACTGATCTTGCTTTTTTAGGTATCAAAATATGAGCATCCAAGCTTCAGAGAATTGGTCTGGGATTTGATTTTCTCAAAACACATCTCCAATGAATTAGAAAAAGTGAGGTAGGCTAACAGTAAATATCTTAAAATATTACTATCACATTTTTTCATAAAAAAAACGTAAATTGCCCTAAATTCAGTGTATTAAGTTTGATTAAATATGTTGTAATTATATCTAAGTGTTATAATCAAGTTTTGTGATGCAATCAGATAAAATATTGGTTTATTCCTTTATAAATTTCACTTTGTAACTTTTAGAAATCAGTGTACAGCATTACTAGGTATACAGCTCATGTTTTGTGATCAATGTTATCACATTCGTGCTATTGTATTTCAGAGCAATCTTCCTATGGCTAGCTACCAAGAATTTCAAAGAAATTATCTTTAAAAATGTTGAGAAAGGCAGCCCTGAGGAAGTTCTTCTCGGTCTCAAGGAGGGTAAAACCACATACGCTAAAGTGTTTGACACGATGTGCGAGTAAGTACATGTGTGGTGGGTCCTTTAGGGGTCTATATTTTAAAGGAAAGTCTTTTTAAAGAAAATCTTATAGGTTAAAATTCAATAGCTAAAGAAATTATACTAGTATAAACTGGTTAAGCTGTTAGTGCTGTATAAACAGTTTTTAAACAATGTTAACAGTTCCAACCCAGTTTAATGAGATTAAATTCAGAAGCTATTATTCTTTTTTACTATTATAATTTAATACATTTTCATCATGTTGAAACCCTATTGTCCAATTTTCTTCCTGTAGGCATGTTCACGAAACTGTCCTATGGTATGTTCCTGAGTGTGTCCCTAACATTTGACTTAAGAAAAAAGTTAGAAACACCATAATGTTAACTTAGGACACAATTTAAGATGTCGTTCGACGGTAACTTAGGAACATCTTAAAATAGGATATCCTACCCTACTTAAACCATTCTTATTTTTAAATAAAAAAGGCTGGATGGTAAACAAATTAATCGTTAGATTTTAGGATATGAATTGTTAAGCTATAAACTAAAATGTAGTATAGAAAAAATCCATATATTTTATCTTTTAAATTATTTTTTTTTTCCTATATTTATATATGGACCTCTTCTTTTAAAAGATATCAAGAGAGCCTAAAAATGGCCACAACCATTGAGCCCTTTTAATTCATGCATATAGAATATGAAAGAATTGTGCAGGGATAAATCATTAAAAACTTCGACAGGGAAAATTATATATTTACATATAATATATATAACTTAGATTAAGTTAACATATATTTCTGTAAAGAAATATAAATTGAAATTACTACTGATTTTAGGCCTATCGTGTTACTGTAAATATATAATTTTCCCTGTCGAAGTTTTTAATGATTTATTCCTGCACAATTCTTTCATATTCTATATGTATGAAATCAGTAGTAATTTCAATTTATATTTCGTTACAAAATATGTTATTTTAGATTACATTTTAATGACAAATAACAATATACTTTAAACAACAACCTTTAATCTGCAATACATAGAATACATATGCAGGTTAAGGTTTCTCCACCCTCGATGTTTTTATGGTTTAATCTGTGTAATTTTTGTTTAAATTTGAAGATTAATATGTAAACATTCAAACTGAACTTAAATATTGGTATGTTGCAAATATTTTGTTCATGCTGTAGGAGCTAACACAGGTACACTATGATGGCAATTATAGCGACGACTGCTCTCCAATCCAACATCACATTTTTTTTTACTGATTTCTATATAATAAAGCAATTTTTTAAAAGAGATTAATCACAATCCTTAAATTTATGTATTTTAACATTTTAAGGCCATTTAAACTTGCCAGTATGAAAGCTATCACATTTACAGACTGAGTGCATTTTAATACAATTTTCCAACCATGAATAAGTACAGTTTAGCAACATAAACAGTCTATAACTTTTGAAATAATGGTTCAAACTCACTGAAAATTGGTACATTTGTAATTCATTATATATCCTATTGAAATCTGCAAAGAAATGTTTACCTTGCCAGGTAAAAAATTATGAATTGTAGTATCAAGTTTGCCTATGTAAGTTTTTATCAGTTTTTCATTAAATTCAGCGATTTCAACTCATACTACTCTCTATAAATTGGTAAACTTTAGTGTCATATCACTTTACATGGCTTAAAATGTGTTAAACCACTAGTATAAATCAAGAAAAATTGGCAAAACCATGCATCACATAAAACTAATATTATAACCGATAACGGTAAAATATTCCGGAATGCTCACAATGACGTCATGCGACAATCGAAAGACCTTAAATAAGAAAACAGAAGTAACCTCTTCTGAAAATACACAAACACAGGGTTATTACAAATTTTAATCGATTTTTTTCAGGGTGAAGTGGTGAAGCCAATGACATTTGAATAATTCTATAGTCAACAATTAAGACAATGAATGTAACCTACTTACTCAAACCAGTGTAGTTACTGATAATAAGTTAATCATTTTCATCTATCGCCAACAGATAGTTTTTGAAGAAAAAAAATTAATTCGTTTAATTCATCAGCTCCCAGGCACGCACGTTGCAACAAAGTTATGGAAAGTTCAAGGTCTCTTTCCATAAATGTAAAAATAAACGTACAAGATATCGAAAGTTGATATTGTAATAAAATAAATGAGTATACCCTCCTCCCGGATTAGAATTTGAGGTTTTTCGGAACTGCTAGAACTGTAGAAAAGATTGCCTTATTCTACCGATCTTAAGAAAAAAGCTTCACAACATTCTCAAAAAACGTAATTTTACAACTTTAGGATGGTCATAGGACAAGGTAAGTGATGTGCTAAAGGAGAACTTCGAAAACCGAATTAAGACTACTTAAGACGTATCCAAAGACGTACTTAAGACGCATCGGAGTCATGAGATAGCTTTGTGAACATGTCTGCTGGTAAATAAAGTCAAAAATATTATTCAATTTAATTTATTATAGCGTGAATCGTATAGTGGTTATATAGTAAAATCTAATCTTACAACGTACATTCATCGTCGGAAACCTTGCACGGTTTTCTATCCGTTACACTGCTTTTTTCTGTTGAAAACAGTGTAACGGATAGAAAACTCGTCGGTTCCGACGATGAAGTATATTATATAACGTGGGTTTTTTCGCGTCTTGTTTAAACTGATGATCCGCGACTGGTAACTAAACGTTATCCGACTTTTTGAATCAAATACTATTAAAATAAATTCATTTATAATGTACCCTTCCATTAAAAAGGTATAGATAAGACATACACACACATAAATTATGTTATAAGGCTATTATGCAATTAACATAATTCTGACCTTCATGTAGTATCCTTGAGGAAGGGGAGGGGGTGGGGGTCCTGCATGAAAACTTACGACTTAGATTAATCAATTGCAAACATCAATTAGTTGCTCATTATAATATAATGTTCATCAAAAATGTATATTTGCTAATCAAAAGTGAGCAAATTCTGATTTCTAAATCGGTGACTGATTTTTTTTTTACCAGCAAATAGTAAACAATGAAAATGTTTAATACAGCACACAATAAGATATCCTTTAATGTCATTGCATAGTTACACATGTATCTGGTTACAGAAGTAGAGAAATTAAAATAAATTGTCATCACAAATAATGAAATATCTCAGAAAACTTAAACATAACAACATGAGACTTGCCCTGAACATCTTTTGTTTTTTCATCATCATAATTCAAAATATATTATTTTTATGTAGAGTATATAATTATGTTTTAATAAGTTATTTTGCCTAAAATTAATCAATTTGTTTCCAATTCTTTCAGTTATACGGGATTACACTCAAGAATCATTAGAGGCTATGCTAAATGGGTCGACTATAATCCCGGCATGAAGTTTAATCCAGACACAGATAAGCACACCTGGAACGCAGTCTATATCAACGGAACTTGGGGTCTAGTGGATGCTAACTGGGGCGCCATGGAGGTCATCAAAACCCCCAGGAAACTCAACTACCGGTTGGATGAGTATTACTTCCTTCCTGATCCCCACCACTTCATATGCGACCACTTCCCTTTTGACCAGCAGTGGCAGTTGTTGGAAAGGCCAATAACGTTGAAGGAATTCGAAAACATGCCATACATTGATCCCCATTTTTTTACGTATGGACTTGAGTTTGTGAGCCACCACTCTGTAATCATTTATGGACGAGGTGAATTGAATGTCCGTCTGAGATATCCTGTCCATAAGGTGGCCTTAGATTTCGACTTTAGCTTGGAATTCGATAGTGGTGAGGAGGAGGAGTACAAAGGAACCCAATTGAAACGCTATGGCATGCAGGAGAGCGTCGAGGGAATCGCTTCATTCAGACTCCGCCTTCCAGTAAAGGGGTCTTATATTCTTATCATATATGCTAAGGAATATACACCAGAAAACAAAGATAATATGTATTCTCAAGTGTGCAAGTATAAGATTGTCCAGGAAGTAGTATCTGCCATCGAACCACACCCCTTCCGCAGGAGTGTTAAGGAAGCATGTGGAATCGAAGATGGATGTAATTCCGCGAAATAACAATCTTTGTTAATAAATACCTATTCAAGTATTAAGACATCAAAACCTAGACCAAAGTCAATAGGAAAATACCAGACAATTATTTTCCATAAATAAGACTGTATTACGTAGAATTACACATTGATGACTTCATGACTGAAAGTAGAATGTCGAGTAAATTTGATCGGAAAACATTGTAAACATATTCAAAATACAAGAAATCTAAGAACTCTAATAAAGAATTTTTAAAATTGATGTGATTAGTTGAGAATTGAACAAGAGAATACTTGAACATATGTTAAGTTTATGAAAAATTCGCTAAAAGGTACGTAGTTATGCTTTTATTTCTCGGCCAGGCTTTCCTCTGTCGTTGTTTACGATATAAACATCCGACTAGAACACTAACCCGTATATTTTGAAATTCATATTTAACATATATCAATAGCTTAATCAATGCTTAACTTTAAAATTGCTGCTAGAATCCCGTGTTATGTGTTGCTTTAATGCAAAATGCCGGTTTCCGTGGAAAGTTGGAAAAGTTTTTAGACAACTGGACGAATAACTATTTAATCGAGGAGAATAGAGGATTCTAGCAGTATTTTTTTTTTTTTTTTTTTTTTTTATAAAACTGAGATGTTTTCACTTTATTTGATATGTTTATTGTCTTGTGGAAACGGCGGGGTAGTGTTGTTCTATCTCATCTTATATTAAGGAATACATGTAAACTATTATAGCCATCACGTGATAATGCACAAAGGTGGCAGTAATGTAGTACCCGATTTTATTGCACTAACATCTATAAATCAGAAAACAATTAGACTTTTGTCTGATTCAAAACAGTAATTAAATCTTACAATTAAATTTTGTGTAATACAGTCAAAATAAGACCCTTAATTGTCCATATGCTTCCTTAACCTACCCGCGTCCCACCTTGTGCCTCCCTGAACTTGGGACTACAAATGTATTTCTGCAGGTATGGTCTGGTCACCCACCAAAAGACCGCTAAGATATATCTTGACCAGGGACGGAAAAGCAAAGCTACAGATTATAATGCCTAAGCAGATGCAATTCATGACTAAACTGAAACACAATGATCAAAACTATGCCGACCTAGTAGGGTATGTGACTCGCAGAATTGTGGGAAACAATGTTTATTTCGACATCACTGCCCCGAGTCGTGGTGAATACAGACTAGAAATTATCGATCTTGCCAATGATCCAGAAACCGAAGGCTCAACTCTGTATCATGTGGCACACTATTTAGTAGAGTGTAAAGAAGACGTAAAGACCATTCCATTACCAATACTGTCGGTTGGGTATCTTGGAGCTAAACCGGAAATAATGACTATGGTCTGAACACTTTAAGTCACAACACTCCTCTGATTCACCTACAAGCCAACACCGTCGAAATTCAGTTCTCAGTCGCCCAAGAAATACGAGTCGATGTCGACCTGATAGAAGTGGAATCGGATCGAAAGGTGCCGGAATTCGTCTTCATCCAGACCAAAGATTCTGTGGTCAGTTTCATTGTCAGTTGCCCGTCTGTAGGGTTCTACAAGCTACAGCTGTACGCAATCCCAGTCCACGACCCAAACCAACAGCTACCGGGGGTCTATAACTACCTTATCAACTGTCGGAAAAAGACCGAGGACGTCTACCCCTTCTCCCGGCAGTACGCTCTATGGAAGAAGGGCTGTTACATATGGGAGCCACTGGTCGTCCACAAGGAGATTAGGAAACCCACCGTCAACTTCCACCTAAAATCCCCAAGGCCGAAGATGTGGCTGTAGTGATGAATCAGGAGAGGACCTACCTTCAATCGTCGCAACTGGAAATTTGGCAAGGGGAGGTCAATCTGGCGCCTTTTTATGGAGAAGGCGTCAAGGTTACTGTGGTTGCTAGCTTTGGTGAAGACAAGACCAGTTATTCAAGATTGCTTGAATATTTAATTTAGATATATACGGTACTTGTTTACGTATATGAAGATCAAATTTTTTGTTTTGTTAACAAATTCTCTCTGTAGCAATCAAGCATAATTATTTTATTCACCTGCTTTGTTAAATTCTCAATGTAATGCGTGTAGTACTTTATTTTTTAATCCAATTATCACCAAAAGGGAATGTTTAACATTTGTCATGTAACTGAATTGATATTCTTTAATGATTCTTTGCATTACTAGTTCAAAATCTGAAACCATGGAATAACTAATTACATGGTTTTATCAATGATGTCCAAAAACAGCACTCTATGTGATTTATATAATTGAATGTTATCGGGTAATTTAAAACATATTTGCATCTTTCATTTTATTTTTTGGGCCAATTTCTGTTTTCCATAATTACATGAAGCTGTTTTGCCATTGATTTTTATTTTTGTTTGGTTGACATATTTTTGAAGCAGATTTTAACCATATTAACCTGTGAAACGCGTGCTTTACATGATTTCGTATACATTGTACATGTAATAAATTCAATATGTTTTAATTGTTGCTACATTGTAGTTTTTATTATCCATTTCAAAACACAAAAATAAATGCTTTTTCTATATTCATTTTTGTTACGCATCTATTTTTTATTCATATTACCAGAATCTACATGGTTTTTCATAAGTTATGTACATTTTCCATGCAATTGAAATGGGAAATTTATTTTGTATCGACCAGTAAACAGAATGCTCTGCATTAAATAATTATTCCTTGTTTTAGAATATGTGGTTTAAAGCAAAAATAGATGATGCATATGTATATGCATACTACAAAAGGATATATTTGAGTTATAGCATAAAGAATTTTTTATAATCCAATAATACCAAATCACCTATTCAAAGATAATTGGAAACATTAATTATTGTAGACCTGAAGCATGCTAACGCTCAGCATGGTCATCACTCACAAAACCAATCCATATTTTCCAATATGTCATTATGTACTCAACAAATATTACACCTTCAACAATTGCAATCAATATAAATGCAAAACACTACCTTGCTCGTGTTTAACCACTCTACACGTGGTTGAAATGTAAACATTGGGTTGCTTGATAAAATCATAGCCATGTTTGATGCTTTTGGTGTGCAATACCATGCTTTTAAAAAAAAAGAATTGGTGTCTGTTTTGTATAAAAACTTAGTATATCGAGCAATTTTCAAGTAATATTCTGCATAAAATAGTATAGTCTGTTTCACTTTTGATGTTATTACTAGGTCAGGCGCGGATCGAAAATTAATCCTCAGGATGAGTCGCTACTAGGCATGTTAATTGTTGCAACATCAGAAAAAACCCTTTATCTTCTATTGTCACAATTATTTCTAGAACTCATTTTATCCACTAATTAAGATAAAGTTTAAAATCAATAAACGTCTAGATTTTATATTTTATTACAAGTACCTAGATTCTAGGAAATAGACTATAAACACGAGGCACGATTTTTACTGCGAAACTGAAAGGATCAAATAAAACCACATGGTCTAAATTTGAATGACAATAACATTCGCAGGGGTGGAATGGTGGGTTAACTAGTCAAAGCAACTTTGTTTCAATTAGCAAGCTGTAAAGGGAATGTATTGGAAAGCACATAACCCATACTGATGTGTCAGCCTTTTTCCAACCAATCATTTCTTGAAGCTCATCCTGAAATTACAAAGTTCAATACGCAATAAAATTCTTATATTTCAATAAATCAAAAGGGATACAAGGGTGAGAGGGAAAATATTTTTCTCACAACTTTTTCGTGTGCGTTCCGGTTAGAGTAAGAGTAAGATTGTTAAACGTGAACCCAAACCTGTTCAAATTTCCGGAGAAAAAATTCCGGAACAATTTTAAAACTTAGCTTCACTATAAAATAAATTGATTTATTTTTGATTATTAAATCTTACTATTCCAATAAGAGGGGAAATATGTACTTTTTGGGATTGGGTGAAGAGATCAAGCAAATCATCAATTTGAAAAATATTATAGCGAGCGCAGCTCGCCGGCGCGAAGCGAGCTCTAACGGCAAGGCGTGTGTGAATAGAAAATTCGGACCAGTTGCACATTCATTCAACGGATTTTTTTGGCGTCAGTAAATCGGACCAGTAATGCATTGTTTTAATCGTCCCAGTAGTTCCCTGTAATCATGGCAATTTTTATCACTTCACACTCTCACGAGAATCAGCAAGACATTAAAAACAATAACGATGTATACGACATACAGTCAGTTACCTCTAAAGTTCACCTCAGTACACTCTCAATCAAAAATAATCGAGTGACGTCACAAAGGTCTGCACATTGATCCGATAGATTTTTTCGGCGTCAATAAATTTGGACCCACAATTCATAGTACCAATGGTTTCCAAGTCCTCACGTTCTCGCGAGAATCAAAGTAAAACTTTTGAGAAGCATATAAGATGTGTAATTTTAAGAACATCATGCTTTTTAAGTAAATAAAGCAGTATACTTCGCTTACTTATATTTCTCAGGGGAGTTTTAAAAAGAGTCAGATGACACTTAAACGTGAACTTTGACGTCACAATAAGGGGAAATTACTCTAACTGAGGTAATTGTAAATCTGCTGAAATTACAAAAATCCTCTCAAAATCTTGCAAAGCTAAAGAATGAGGACATTTCTTCAGATATAGGAATTAGTTGTAACTTGCTCTCATTTGGATGAATGCTCACATTTATTTTATTCACTATAATCACGGTAATTTCCAGGAACGTACACGTAGCATCGGGTTTTTTTAAAAAGGGGGGTGGGGGATGGATGACAGCCTCATCCAAAAAATCTTTACAAGAAAAAAGAAAAAAAAGATAATTCTCAAAATTCTGAAAATTCTAATCCTTCAGCTCTTTAGCAGTTTAATGGTTTCTTTATTTTCACTTCCATTTATTACATGCTCCCAATCCCAAGTGGGGGGGGGGGCAACTCCATGTTCCTTTAATATGATAAGCAAATAGTTTTAAGCGTGAATTAAAAAAAATAATAATTAATAAGAAAAAATGTCGACTGCAAAAAAGGGGATGAACTGACGTTACAATTACTTTAAAAGAGGAGATACAGTGTAATGAACATTTATATTACAATCGTTATTATTCAACAACATTGTATCTGAGATTAAACTATTGTTATACTTATAAATAAAAAAATAACAAATCTTATAACATATGAAATCTTATAAACTATGGATAATAGAAATTTACTGAAAAATAGGTATGTTTTATTTTATTTTGCAATCAAATTTATTTACGTTGTTAATTTTCTTTTTATTGATTTATCATAATTCATTGTTTGATCACATGCTGCGCTCGCCCCAACGGTCGCACCGTAAAACATATTAATTAGTTACTTTATTTATTTACTAAGCAAGATATGAGACAAATGCATTTTACAGATGTAACTTCTATTATGAGCTTAACCTTGAATTTGAATATTTGTAAATGATATGTTGTTTTGTATCTAATGTACAATTGATAGTGTGGAGACAAAATGTAGTGAACAGCTTTCTTATTAATATATACATTATATTCTCTTTTGAGAAGTGGACAGGCATAGCCTACATCCACTTCTCTTCGCAAGCCCTCATATTTTGATTCTGGAAAACGTGTAAATGTAGGAACCGAAGACGGTTTACGCTTCGACCCATGTTTCGATTCCAGTTTCTCTGAATTTTAGTAACAGACTTTTAATGTCCTCATTTTAAACATAAATGCACCCATATATCATAAATAAATTCAACACTAACCCGCTGTCAAATCATTTTCTCAACTTGACTTCCATTCCTTCGAGGACCAAACTTTTAAGGTGACCATAGACATATTATTTTGTGTCTTTTGCATAAGTATACATGAAATTGTACATGTCTCAAATCTCTGTAACATTTCCGAAAATATTAATACTAAAATTACAAATATAATTAAGAAGATAGTATTAAGCAAATAAAATGATAAATGTTTTTTTTTTCTGTTTATTTGTTATTTATTGGGTGGGTGTAAATACATAACTTAGATACTATACTGAGAAGATCCAAGAACAAAAACTACAATATATCATAATGTACTAGAAAAATTTGGATTTACACCCACCCAGAAAATTTACAATGAACAATATGATCACAATTTCAATTTACAGGATGGTTGTAAAATCAAACTTAAACAATATGACGCACGTATTGCAATTTTTTTAAAAGATTGTATTCATTTGTACATCCATCCAGCAAATGTTAAAACTTATTTCATAGACCTAAATGGTTTATCGTGCATAACCATGTATATCAAAATTCTTATTGAAATATAATTTTTGAAATATGAATATCACAAAATTAAAAAAACAATAATGCGCAAAAAGTTCACTATGAAAAAAATAGTTTATGTATACATATTTAAAGGGTTAAATGTAATATGATAATTCGAAATAAAAAACAATAATGATTTGAGAAAAGTTTTTTTGGTCAACACTTAAAACATGTAAACAAGCTATTCTTAAGAATAAATATAAAAAAAACTATATATTTTATAAAAAAATAAATCCAAGTTATATACATTTCGTTTATTTGATTTTCTGGTTTTTTTTTCTTTTCTTTTTATTTTTTAACTTTTAAATTTAGAATCGGTTTCATTATAAAAAATTCCATAGTGCGGGTCAGTTTTCAACGGATTTGGGTTTTTGTTCAACACCTTTGGTCTCAATACTCAATGTAGAAAAATGACCCTGGGTCAATTTTCAAGCCGGGTCAAAATTCTTTGTTACATTGGCCGACATATAAGAAAATTTCAAATGCCTTTATGTCGACTGACCAACGACAGACAAAACAAACTGTCTGCTGATGGTCGGACGATGATCGAGGGTTGCTGGACGGACTATTCAACTTACGACTGTTTCAGACAACGGCTGATGAACTGCCGACAGTCGACCGAATAATCCCATTTGGCCTCAAAAAACGTCGGCCGTTGGTCGTTTTTGGATAAGGGCATAAACCTTAGCGAATCACGTGTGTACACTATGTCGCACCCGAATAAATCAGGACTTACCACACACTTGTATTTCTATAGTTTTCGTTTAATTGTTTTTGTTTATCCAAAACAATGATTTTACAATGCTAGGGATATTAAAGACGAATTTTGTAAATGCTAACGATTTAATGCTGCTTATGCATTATTCCTTTGTGTTTCTACAGATGGCGTGTGCAGGAGATGCAAGATGTTGTTATCAAATTTTAAGTAGTTAAAAGCATGGACTAAAATAATGATTTCTTTATAATTTTTTAGAATGAAGGTAAGTAAGAATAGCGCAATTAGAGTTGTTCTAAAATCTTAAACCTGTCTTTAGCATCTAGATAATCAAGATCACCCTCCGTATCTGAAGCTACCTCTGTAATTCATTTACATAGTTAAATAAACTATGCAAGTTTGAATAAACAAATACTCTTATTTACATAAACATGTGACCTGCTTCAGAAAACTTAACCGCCTCCATGCCAGCATCCAAAACCTCTGGCTAAGAATCAACATCCAAGCATGAGGAGTTTATCAGTATCAAAAAATGCATCATATATCTAAATGTGGTAAAGATTAAATCAAATATAACTAATATTAGTCTATCAAAGGGCACCTGCTCCAAAAACTTTAACCAGAAAGCCGTACCCTCATCCAACATCCGAAACCTTTGGCTTATGTTCAGATTCAGCCTCCAAATTGACTAACCAGTAATCTTAAGTTCAAATGTTTAATTTACGGTCAGTTGTTTCACGTGCTACACATACATGTTCACGTATGTTACTTGGTTATCTCGTCTGAACTCTCTCCAACTCCATTCGTTTGAATTACTGATTGACGTTACTTATATTATATGGGCATACGCGGATCTAGAGAGGGGATGGGGAGAAACAGACCCTCATGGAAAAAATTAAATTTCTAAAATTTACACTGTAAAATTACTAAAAATATGCCTCAGACCCCTCCCCCCTCCCCAAACAAAAATATCTCTCATATCCCCACCCCCTGAAAAAAAAAAGAATTAGAAAGTACTTGAATTATGATAATAAAATAAAATAAATATAAGTTAGCCCCCTTCCACTGCAGTCCTTGAATCCCTCGGTGCATGTGTTCTGAAAGCACGCAGACCTCATGTCAACAAAAACGAAACTGAAACTCTTGGAGACCCCCAAAATTCAACTTTCATATTAGAAAAGCACAAGTGGCACGTGAAGAAAGGTTTGGATATATACTAACTTACGTAAATATACAATGTCTTTTTTCTGTGTATTCACTGTGAAAACTTTTATTTTCTAGCTGCTTTTAGTAGACTTATACCACATGCACTTGTAAATGGGATTATCTTAGTTAAAAAAAAAAACTATGGTGTTCCGTTGGGGCCACTCGATTGCTCTTTCGCACTTTCGCCTTTACGAAGATTCAACAGTGCGAAGTTACGATAAGATGGGATGGCAAAGCGCGAAGATTTTTAGGCGAAAGTGCGAAGGTGCGAAGGCGAAGAAGCGATACTACTATCCTAGGAAAATGTTAGGACAACTTATTGGTGAAAATCTAAACTGTCTTAGGAATAGCCTAAACTAAAATTCATAAGAAATTATGATAAAGAAATGTGCAACAGTGTGTACATGTTTAGATCATAATACATGTACTGATAAAATTGTGTGTAAAACGAGCAAAATTTCTATAATGGATTTTAACAACGTGTTTTAATGGTATAAATATTAATAACACATGGATGTCCTTTTAATATTTACTTGTAATTGATAGATTAATATGGGTAACATTTAGAATATTTTGATAGAATTAAACATTCTCTTGAGATCCGTCGAATTCATGAACCGCTAGCCGAGAAATCCCCCGAACCCCCTGAAATCATTTTTCTTGACATTCAAATTATCGGTTATAGTTAAAAAAAAATTAAAATAATATTTAAAAAAGAAACTAGTGTAGAACCACAGGCCAATACAAATATTTTATAGTAAAATAATTCCCTATACTATACCGGTATTTTGATAACAAGGTTCGTCACGGTAATATTGAATTTTTTTTCACCTGCTCATCTGCTTCAGTTTTCTGAACGTAATTCGAGTAAAATAAATTACTATAAAAATAGTTTTAATGTCAGGGCATGTGTGTAGAACTAAGGAAATATGACAACATGTAAAGGGAAGTACGCAATCAAAGGGAAGCAGGGAAATATACAGGAGGTCCCGGAACTATATCGCAGGCGAAAAGCACTTTATGATGAGTAATATATTTAGCAAGACTCACCAACTGGTGGCGGTATCTACACCAGTGAGGTCGACTAGCAGGTAGTATTTAAAAACATAACGAGTATACGAGTATAACCTGGGTTGGGGTAGTTTACGCTTTATAATCCGCGAAACGGATTATAAAAATGCGTAAATTGCTCCAACCCAGGTTAAACGAGTATAACTTGGGTAGACATTGTCTTGAGTTCATTCCTTATAATTTGATTTTCTGTAATTTACAGTACCAATTGAGTGCGTTTTACTATTTAAAATGAACCAGGTATTAATCTGTTAAAATTCAAACGTAACGTCAAGCGGATTAGTAGGTTTTTGACGTTGGT
Source organism: Magallana ariakensis (assembly GCA_020458035.1). Taxonomy (NCBI): domain Eukaryota; kingdom Metazoa; phylum Mollusca; class Bivalvia; order Ostreida; family Ostreidae; genus Magallana; species Magallana ariakensis. The sequence continues at coordinate 36,564,950 of CM035812.1, forward strand.
GCATTGTGTCGTATATTGTGACGTCCTTTAACTAAATAGTTCTCTATAATCAAATGCCGCATTACAACCGAAATTAAATTATATTTATATAGATGGTCATTTACATATTGAATTTAAAACTCTTCATTATTTTTTTTTACTACAGTCCGGTCTTCAAGTCATGGATTTCAGCTACATTACGTCAACGATTTGGTCCTATGTCACGTGGCCCCTAAGCTTTGTTAGTCAACCAATCAAACAACCTATTCTGGGTGCAGTTTTTGGATGGTAAGACTTCTCAAAATCATCTGTTTTAGCATTTTTATGTGTCTCACTGAACCTTAAAATAGTCACTCGTACCAGCAGAAAATTACTTGATTATGAATGATATATGTACTGTAGCATGCATGATGCATAAGTGTTTACATTTAAGTCAAATAGGCGAATATTTACTTTTAAAAAATGCGGTTTTCAAAAAATTAATATTTGATTTAGTAAATATGAACAAAAGCATCAGTTGGATTCGAACTCGTGAACTGTGGTTCACAAGTCCGATACTTGAACCACTGAGCTACGACGATATTCAACCAAATAGATTGATACGAACAGTTTAAGAAACTATTTAAAACGCCATCTTGTGACATTGTTTAAGTGTAAGTCTTGGTTTAGTGAGCTACTTAACCCCGTTGTTGCATATTCGTTCACTTGCTATGTACATGTATAACAAATTTCATTCCACAAATTCCTAGGTTTAGTGCGATATTAACTAGTAAATGTTATGTAGCGTTTGAGTTCGAGCCTTTGAGGCTTTGAGAGATATATTCACTTTTCATATTTTTTTTTCCATTGTGTCTCAGCAGTAACTGCGTAAAATACATGGAAACCATAATTTTAGTATTTTTATATGAATTCATAGATATAATGGTTGAAAAAAAATATAACATCTTCATGATGATCACAACATCTCGAGACTGAAGACTGGAAAACCTTAAAGTAACAATAAACATTTCATGCATGTTCGTTCTAAAAAAATAAAAATATGATTTTTCTTGGGGGAATAAATTAATAAATATTTATACAACTCCCGTATGATCACGTAATAAATATACAAACCATACGAATATGTAGTAAGGCTATTCCAAGTTTTTTTTTATGTTTAGCGTCAGCGGACGGATTGGTTTTGAGATGTAAAAATTATAAAAAAAAACCAATGGTTGTTCATAAAATTAGATCGCTTTTTCATATGTCGGGCGGGATCACATTTTTAAATTGGGATCGGAAATCAAATATTAATTATAAAAACATTCAAAATGAAAACAAAAGTGGTTATTTGTTATTTATGTTACGAAATGAAGAAAATACTTCAAAATATTAAATAAATTTTATTTTGTTGAACCTTTAAAGTTGTGTGTTTTTTTTTTTCTAAGGTTTGTGGGTTTTTTCCTGATAGAAAGATAGGATTTTGAGTTTTGGGTGGACGCTAAACAAAGAAAAAACGTGCAATGGCCTAAACGTAACAATCGTGAAGTTGTTTTAAGGAGGCTGGGTGTGGTAACAAATTACCCATCAGATCTACCTTAAATTTTGAGATACGATTTTGTTAAACGTTAAACTGTCATTAAGTAAAAACAAAATTATAAGAAATTTTAGCCTTTAAATTTTAGTTTTCCCAATATCTTTAGACAAAGCTCTTCTTCTAAAGGAGGTCAATACAGTCTAAGAATGGCCACGACCATCCAGCCCTCTTAAGTAAATTACAGTTAAACACGGTTATAGCGAACACGCTTATAATGAATTGACGCTTACAGCGAAGTGATTTTCATTCCCTGAGAATTTATTACGTGTTATAGACTTGACGGATATAACGAATTACAATTATAACAAAGTAAAATCGCCCGTCCCTGGCACTTCGTTATAAGCATGTTTTACTGTATTCATATTAACAATATTTCTTCTTATTAACAGGGCAGTTGTTTGGATTCTCTTTCACATCGGATACACAGTTCTCGTGTACCTTGCAGTGCTGTTGATTCTCTCTCTGGTAAAATTATGATTCGGATGATATTGGCAATACAATTTGACTACTCGGGTTTTCTTTTTTTTTTATGTTACCCCCAAAAAATCAACTTAATAATAGTTGAGCTCAAAGCGGGGTAGTATAATCATTGATTGTTTCAGAGCGCTGAAAAAGTTGGTATCGTCACAATAAAAATTCACTGGAAACGAATTTCCGAACTGATGAGGAGTACAGGAGTTCAGGATTCGACCGATGGAAAATTTCCTGGATCGATAAAAACGGTAGGCCATTGAAAGTGTACAATGGTATTAGCTCCTGATTGAAGCTTTTAACGATATTTTATTACGGAATAGCCGATATAAGATTAATCAGGAACCATTCAATGACAAAATAAACAAACACCACAATTATATAATAAAACCTCTAACTCGTTTAAAGCTGGTCCGATTGTTTTGGTATCAAATTTTTTTTCCATAAGAACCAATTATCTTTGAAAGTAACAGACTTTCCCCTATTTAAACAAAAAGAATCCGTGTCCTTTAATAACTAGGATATTCAAAGTAAATATATAGGAATGATTTTTATATGGGAACTTACAAATAAAAAAAAAAACCAAATGCCTCATGGACATGTTACATGTAAGATAAGATACTATTTGGTTTCGTTTTCCGATTGATTGGGTTTATTAAACCCGCATATAAATAATCGATTGTTAGCATAACAAAATTCAGAAATATTATTGAAAAAAGTAAAGAAGTTATCTTTGAAATCTTATTTCCTTTATTTATAGCGAATTTCAAAGTCGTACATGTAATACAATCATACCTGCCTCGATGTCGGGGCTTATCTTAATAATGGACGAGTAACGCGGTGCCCATTTATGTTTAAAGTGTGTTTTGTGAGCACATTTTCAACGGGATTAATTATTTGAAACGTGGCTTAATTCACCGGGAAAACTACTGCAGTGACCATCATTATACGCTTTCGAAGCAAAACTATCGACCGTTTAAAAGCGTTCAATTTTTTGAGATAAAATCAGACTAAGGAGGTTTAATTAACTATATTCCAATTAATCCATAATCATATGTAGCTGTGTTTGTAAAAGGTACCTTTTAATTCTTAATTACAGCGCATGCGTGAATAATGGTGGTCACAAAAAAATTTGCTCAATTCATATTTAAAGCTTTCAGGATAAGACAAACCAAACTTTCACGCTGACATTTTATATATGTATTAAAATTTAAAACAGTGACATATTGGTCCGATGGGCCGGGTGTAACAATAATATGTTATATTTCAATGTGTATAATATTATGGTCAATTGAAACACATGTCACTATAATAAATGATTTACTACTACTACTCCAATTATTCTTTTTTTCAGATCCAGGGCATCATGTCCGACAACTGGATGTTTTCCGTTGGATTCATTTTAGGGGTCGTGATAGGAATAAAGGTGTGATGAATGAAGTTATAAAATAAGTACACAATACTAGTTGGTATTTTTTTTTCTCTTTGTAATCTATCGGGAGATTGGAGAGAGTAAACTTAAGAGGTCGTCCAATGTTTATTTGATCCTGCGGGAAAAGTCAAACAGATATTAGGCTAAATTCTGCAAGTAGGTGGAGTAACAACCCATACACACCCCTTATGTACACAATCGAATCCACGCATCGCATAGATATGTTACTTACTGTGTGGAGTTACCAAGTATATTTTTCATAACGATTTTATGCATATTATATTATCTAAGAATGATTCAAAACAAAGATTTGCTAATTAATATTCGTTCGATGTATATCACGGGAAATACATTCGGTGATGAGTCGCTTTCTAGTAATCTAAAACTGATTTTTCATTTTACAACGATTTACAACTTATTTTAATACATACATGTATGTGTATCCCGTTTGCATACACGGATGTAGAATACTCCTGCTGTACATAGTTGGTAATAAATGTTAGATGCGTTAACTGTGTTTTTCTTTTTTGCTGCATTGCGTTTTGGGTTACTGTAAACCAACTTTTATTTGCGTGCGAGAAATTTTCGCGAGGTTCGCGAGAGCCTCAATGTGGCGAATTTTTCTCGCCGCGGACCAGTATTTGCCATATAATTGCAATTAAAAACAGGTGTGGGTAAGGTTTGGTCGCAAAAACTAGTCACCGCGAACCAGTTCATCTCAGGTAAATCGTGAAATAAAGTCGTCGCGAATAATAGTTGGTTTACAGTACTTTGTACTCTAAACAACAATCGAGTCCCGTGAATTGTACCCTTCAATCAGCCGTTAGTAATATTTAATTATCTTCACGTTTTACTTTACATTTGAAAGCGTTTATTTTCTAAAAAAATTGAGAGCTGTATTTTGATAAACTTATGGACCAGTTTACAATTGTATCAAATATGTGTTTTTATAGAGCATATGATTTTTTTTTCCAATTTTCAATAAATCCTCATCCTTTTTTTTTAATTTTAGATTTAGAATCCTTTGATTTGTAATGCACATTTAAAGTTTATATAGGAAATATACATGTGTATAATTATATATATTTGACCGATGAATTGTGTCAATATGTCTCTGAGTGAATCTTTCATATAACACAAAAAATCGAGACCTTTTCATTTCATATCATTATTGAAAAAACAAAACAAAAACAAGGGCTGTGTTTTACAAAAGAACTTAGGACAAAATTGTAAATATTTTCAATCTCGTGGACCTTTTTTTAATGTACAAAATGTTTACAAAACCAGTAATTTACAACTATTCTTAATTCTATAATTAAATTTGAAAGCCATAAAATTGAAATACATTGTATTGATTAGTCTGGGGTTTATAAGTATACCTGGATTTGGTCGTAAGTCGTAAGTTCTTTTCTGACCGCTTTATTTAAAATTAAGGTATCCCTGAAGTAGTCAAGAGAAATGTCGAAAGGGATTGACGTTAATTTCGCTCCGCCATATTTACTATAGGTTGTCCGACACGGACGCGATGCAGAATGGACCAATGTATTTGTGAATTTATCGCATGTAAAGATTGAAAACCGATAAAATCTGGTTGTGCACGTCCCTGCCTGCGCATATGATATATTAAGTAGGTCACAAAATGCATGTATGATAAATAAGAAAGCAGAAGCAACAGGATATATTGCTAGCTGACCGGTAACGAAACTTTAGCTACCTTTTTAAAAAGCTGTGATTAACTGTCATTTTCTCTTCGTTCATTAGTGTCAACAGTAAAGTAAGTTGTATAGATCAAGTTTTAAATACTTATCTTTATAAAATCTTCATACGAATTTTGGAAAAAAATTAATTCATTTTTTTCAGAATCGCGGAATATGCCTTAAGGAGACTGGATGATCAATAAAATCAGATCTACTTAGAGTTTAAAGATATGATTTTTTAAGCAATAAACTTTTATTAAATGAAGAAAATATTCAAACATTTAATCTTTAAAATTTTCAAAATTTGCAAAATTTTTATATAGAGATTTTTTTGTAAAGTAGACAAAAACAGCCTTAAAATGGGCACGACCATTGAGCCCTCTTAATGAAATACTTAAAATGGGTTTTTTTTTCCAGAGAATTATATGTATGAAGAAATAATTTCGTTATCTTTAGGATTGTCTAAACATTTTATCTTCTCATTAACGGATCGGAAAGCTGACTTGAGTTCAGATATCACAGGATGAAGCTCTGCCATTCAGTCAACTGAATGTTAACTAAAAGGTCTGGAAAGGTGACTGAATGGCACAGATATGCCATTCAGTCACCTTTCAGTAACCATTCAGTCATATTTCAGTTGACTGAAGGCACAATTTTATCCATAGAGAAATACGCATCTTCTTCGACTACCGCCATATTAGTTTTTCGATTATTGTTATACATTCCCAATATTTACGGACGAACACACTATTCATGCATGTATTGCATTCACCTTATCGCAAAAATTGTAAAGACGCGTTTTGACGGAATAAGTTATGACGACCTCTGCACTCATAAAGGATTTTTTATATTAATAAATGATAAACAACCAAAGAATTTTTAATGCAAACAGTTTAATACACACGGTATTGAAACCAAAATATGAAGAGAGAAGTAAACATTAGTGAGTGTTTGTAAAGATAAAGGACGGGAATGAAATAAAATAGTCTACAGGGGGTTTGGCTTGCATGAGAAAACCGGATGAATATGCTAAGAAAATAAGCAATGTGTTTCCGAAAAGTTTGCACTTATCTAAAAGTACAGAAATATGCACATATGTTCATTAGGCAAAATTGATTGGGTAAAGAATTTTCTCAATTTTCATAATTCAGGGCGCCAAACAAAACTCAAATCAATGACTTCGAACAGCCATTCTACGATGGATGATTTGGAAAGTGAAGATAACACCACAGCAAACCCAAATGAGCTAGATTTGGCCAATTGTGAAGGTGAAAATGCAAATCGAAATAGGCAAGGGGGAGCTGCCCAAAAAAAAGCAACTGATAATGAAAGCGGTTATCTACATGTATATAGCTTCCGCGATCGTTCTGATTGGTTGCATTTATTGAACTTTGGTCGACATGGTCTGGTTTTCGTACTTAAGCTTGGTGTTATCAATTTTGTTTCTAATACATCTACCCGTGCAATTAATGATAATTTTATCGCGACCCAGTGACAACAGTGAAATATGTACTTCTAATGCAATAATGAAATCTGTTTTGCGAAATACGTTTAAGTTTAAAGCAGAGATATGGGCAAAGAAAGAGAAACATGTAAAATGAGATGATTAAACGAATAAGGTTAGGCAAGGAAACACGTACATCTAGCATTATAATATATAGCATATATATTTTGAATTCAAACCAAATCACTTTCTAGAAAATCCTAGATAGTTCGGTTTTTCTATTAGATAAGGGGGCAGTACTTACTTTTTTCACATCTGTTACAGTTTTTTAAAAGCACTGTTCACCCTTTACAAAGGGCCAGGCCAGTCTTTAAGATAATATTACAAAGAAAATTATTCTTTTTATATTCTAATATTAACAATTCTTAACTAATGTGTTTCCAATTGTCAGGCGAAATTTTAACACCAGCTGTCAATTTGTACATGTAAGCGAGATACAAAGCACATAAGCCTTTGTTATGTAAACATTATTGATCAAGATACAGTATGAACAGATTTTTAAAAATACATACATTTAATTAGAATAGTAGCAAAGATAAAGATTTTAACAGATTTTAAGTAAGGTACTTTAATACTGAACCTTGCCATCTTTACAACCATTATTGATTTCAACCTTCTAAAAACTTTTAAAATTCAAAATAACTGAAAAGTAATGATATTTAATGTATGAATTTAGCTTACTTGAACCAATAGTTCTGACTACCTGTTGTCTATCGTATGTCAGTCCACCTGCAGTCAGTCCGCATGATTACAACGGTTTTTTTTTTTATCTTTTATTTTTTTTAATTTTTAGCTCACTTGAGCTGAAAGCTCAAGTGAGCTTTTCTGATCACATTTTGTATGTCGTCCATCTGTCTGTCCGTCTGTCTGTCTGTCTGTCTGTCCGTCCGTAACTTTTTACATTTTCAACATCTTCTCTAGAACCACTGGGTCAATTTCAACCAAACTTGGCACAAAGCATCCTTAGCCTAAAGGGATTTAAAGTTGTGAAAATTAAGTACCAAACCCTCTTACAAGGGGAGATAATTAGGAATTAATGAAAATTTTCAAGAAATTTTCAAAAATCTTCTTCTCAAGAACCATTTAGCCAGATAAGCTGAAACTTATGTGGAAGCATCCTCATGTAGTGTAGATTCAAAGTTGTGAAAATCATGACCCCCGGGGGTAGGATGGGGCCACAATGGGGGGTCGACTTTTTACATAGGAATATAGAGTTAATCTTTAAAAATCTTCTTCTCAAGAATCATCTGGCCAGGAAAGCTGAAACCTATGTGGAAGCATCCTCAGGTAGTGTAGATTCAAAGTTGTGAAAATCATGACCCTCGGGGGTAGGGTGGGGCCACAATGGGGGGTCGACTTTTTACATAGGAATATAAAGAGTTAATCTTTAAAAATCTTCTTCTCAAAAACCGTTACGCCAGGAAAGCTGAAACTTATGTGGAAGCATACTCAGTTAGTGTAGATTCAAAGTTGTGAAAATCATGACCCCCGGGGGTAGGGTGGGGCCAAAATGGGGTGGGGGTCGACATTTTACATAGGAAATATAGACTAAATCTTTAAAAATCTTCTTCTCAAAAACCATTAGGCCAGAAAAGCTGAAACTTGTGTGGAAGCATTCCCAGGTAGTGTAGATTCAAAGTTGTGAAAACCATGACCCCCGGGGGTAGGGTGGGGCCACAAAGGGGATCGACTTTTTACATAGGAATATATAGAGTAAATCTTTAAAAATCTTCTTCTCAAAAACCGTTAGGCCAGGAAAGCTGAAACTTATGTGGAAGCATCCTCAAGTAGTGTAGATTCAAAGTTGTGAAAACCATGACCCCCTGGGGTAGGGTGGGGCCAAAATGGGGGGGGGGTCGACTTTTTACATAGGAATATATAGAGTAAATCTTTTAAAATCTTCTTCTAAAAAACCGTTAGGCCAGAAAAGCTGAAACTTGTGTGGAAGCATCCTCAGGTAGTGTAGATTCACAGTTGAGAAAATCATGAACCCCTAGGGTAGGGTGTGGCCAAAATGGGGGGGGGGGTCAACTTTTTACATCGGAATATATAGAGTAAATCTTTATAAATCTTCTTCTAAAAAACCATTTGGCCAGAAAAGCTGAATCTTGTGTGGAAGCATCCTCAGGTAGTGTAGATCCAAAGTTGAGAAAATCATGACCCCCTGGGGTAGGGTGGGGCCAAAATGGGTGGTAGTGTTTATTTAAAGTTGTGAAAATCATTTCCCTCAAGGGTAGAGTGGGGCCACAATTGGGGATCGAATCTCTACATAAGAATATATAGAGTAAATCTTTAAAAATCTTCTTCTCAGAAACTAATAAGCTAGGAAAGCTGAAACTTGTTTGGAAGCATCCTTAGGTAGTGTAGATTCAAAGCTGTAAAAATCATGATTACTGGGGGTAGAGTGGGGCCACAATGGGGGTGGAATTTTTAAATAGGAATATTAAGAGTAAATCTTTAAAAATCTTCTTCTCAGAAACGTATCAGCCAGGTGATTATTTAATTATGTTTAGATGTTGGCTTCTGGATGATTCCTGGACAATTGGGTCTCACAAGGGGTTCAGAGTTTGATGTAGGTTTATATCCTATTTATAAACAATTGTTTAGGATCTTTTTGAGAGCTGCAATGCTAAACATGTGATATTAGTATAAAATCACTCTGTTAGAAAAGGGACTAATGATAATAAAATCTAGTGGAAAAAATTGATTTTTATTTATACAGGATCTACATGTATTTTTCTACATTGTCCAGATAGTTTTTATTATGACTCCATTAAGCTGATTTTATTATACCTATTGTTCCTCAGGTGAGCGATGTGGCCCATGGGCCTCTTGTTTTTAGTTTTTCTCTATTTTTCTACTTTCACATAGTAGCCAAAATGCTACAACTTATTTTTGATAATCCACGCAAATTAGCGACAGTACAACTGATCAAAATCTCTATATCATGATTTTTTCCCTTTGTAAGATTACATATATCTATGTACGACTCAGGGGGTTATATATAGAATTTATTAAACAAATTTTGCATGTGAACGTTGATTATGTTTATTACCCAGTAAATTAAGAAAAATATTAGTTAAATTTATATCATCACATATATCACCTTCCTATAGAAGTAAAAAGTTAAAATAGTGTTCAAAGAATTTAACGTTATTGTAATTTGTAAAATTTTAACAAAATTGGTCATTAATTTCATTTCATTTTAGAATGTAAATCATTATGCAACTTGCAATGTCATTGACCATGCGCTGTGACAGGATTAGATTCCAAATAATTTTTAGAAATAAACAAAATATATTAACTTGTTAAATAATAAAAATAATTCTTAGAAATAAAGAAATATATTATGATAACTTTGAGTTCAAATTGTTTGAAACTATTGCTCATTAATTATTATGCCTACCAAATTTAATAATAATATGACGTCTAGTAAAATAGCTATGGCAAAAGTGTGTATTTTTTATTAGCCCTCGTAGATATTCTATTGTCTATGTTATTTTTTTCATTTGATAGCATGCATTTATTATTTTGTTGTGCCTTAGAAGGGATACAATGTTGCAGATAGGAATGTTTAGGAAATTTTTTTAAAAATCCTTTCAGGAAGATTAACGCTGCAACTATTCGTAATATTTTCATTATATCATACAAGTATTCTTTCTGATATAATGTAGAGTCTTTATTGGAACGATTCCTGGACCATATATTGATTTAGTTTTATCATATTGAAAAAGGGTTAAAAAAAACAATCAAGAATCACAAAAAAAATATATATACGAAACGTAAAATTTCATAGTTTAATATTTGGTATTAATGTTTTAATATAAATGTTTTAAAATACATTTTTAAACATATTTTTGCATTTAAACAATTGTAATGAGGTGGTTAAAAAGTAGTCTTAAACAAATGTCATAATTTGTCTGTATCTAAGACATCGACATTTCTAATGCAGTGTTTTTTTTAGAGTAATTTTTTTAAACAACGGCCTTTTTAAAATGTTCAATAATTACTAGTATCTCTCTTTGAAAAATTGGTTTGTCCTTCATATTTACAATTAAGATTCTAATTCTCCTACTTTTGCACCATCTTTTTGTGAAATTTATCTGGCAGTTTTAGAAAATTTGAAGAAAAGATAACGAAAATTAATAAATGGATGGAAAGACAGGCTGAGAGACGGAGGGACGACAAAAGATGTTATCTGAAAAGCTCATTCGATTTGAATGTATAATACCACAGCAAGTTAAACATTTTAACAACTGAAAGCTTACAATGTAAATTTCGATGCACATTGAAAAATGTGTTTTATGTTTGTTTTTGTAAAGCTTCCTATATCTCGGTATGGGCAATCTGGGTAATATGAATTTAAATATTTGGTTTCTTTCAGATAATAATGTAAAGTCAAATCCTTTAAACAGTGAGTCCACAATCAAGACACATGTCTCTTCGCTCTTGAGATTTTTTAACAGACGACCCACAGAGTTTTTTCTTGGCGCAGTCGCTGGATGGTAAGAATCACACAACCTTTTCTTTATAAATGAAAATCCATGTTATACATATGGCATTTTAGTTCACTTAAAAATCTAATTATAGATGTATGTACAAAAATGTAATTGCAAGTGCAGCTCGTTGGCGCTCACAGGAAATATGACCGCATAATTATTTGTTAAACAATCAGCAAACATTTTTATTTCCTTCAGACATACATGAATTGTATGACAAAAATATATTCACTTTTATGTCACTCTAAAAAAGCAAAAGCACCTACACTTAAATGTCAGATTAAACACTGACGTCATAATTCGGGGGAAAGAACTCTACATTGAACATTAACTTGTTTATTTTGAATATAACAGTACTCTTCAAGTCACATTTTTTGCATCTAATTAAAAAAACGGCAGTTTGTTTTATTACAAAAATGATAAACTTTCACCGGGGTATATGAAATTATATGCTGAGCTTGCCCGAATAATCGCACCGTTAAACATATAATATTCAAAATGAAATGTATAACAGATGTTAAAAAAAAATTCATTTTACATTTTTTAAAGCGTTTTTACTCTTATCATCGGAAAAACAACTCTGTTCTGTCTTGCAGCGGTGGCTGTTGTATATCTGGTAAGATCTTGCATTAGTATGTATACAATGTTCTTTATAATATTAACATAATTTGATCTCTGTACATTTATCTTTTGAGAATATTAAATATTTTTCTCTCTCCAATTCACTATACTACATTAAAATGTTTACTATGAATGCATCTTATCAGTCAAGTATTGTCATATAAATAAGTACATGTATCATCTTCATTTCCGTGAACAGAAAAATATGAAGTATATGAACATACATGTATATTCAACGTCAAATTCAAGTCAAATTTCAAAAGTTTTCTAATTTAAAAGTAATTCCAAAGGGTAACTATTCGAAATAATAAAAAAAAACGGAACGCGGGTTTTGTATTAAATATTATGAAATGTCGAGATGTGTAGGCGAAGCGTCTACCATATTGCCTAAAATCAATTCTCACGAGACGGACATATAGATATATCCGGCAGTCACGTGTCATGTATAAACCGATATAAGTGTGATATTTCAGTCCGAGGGTTACTGACTGACACCAGAAATATATCGGGTTGATGAGTCTCATGAACGGCTATGAAATTCATTAACATTTCATCAACATTTCACTCCGAGGGAAACATAATAGCTTTGGTTTATTGAGTTAGCTTTATTCGGTCAATGCAAGGGGTAGTTGCAGGATAAACGTAAATAATTGTTATGTCTACGTAATGTTTTAAAAAACCTTCAAAGAGTATGATCAAACGTTGACTATCGGCTTGAATTTTTTTTTCATTCGGTTCATATTACTTCTTTCATATTTGCAAATGAATTTAAATTGATAAGCTTTTTTCTCAAAAGTAAAAATGTATATACAAATATACAACATGTATACACACAAACCCCTCAATACAAATGGATTCAATTTAAGACGGATAAGCTATCGTCTTTAACTTACAATTGAATACAATCTCTTAATGAATTTTTTATTTAAAGTTTTATTTTGTTTGATGTTAAAAACAAGTTTCTATTGGTTTTACAGGTGGCTCTTGTTGTGGTCGATGGCTCTGACAACAAGTTTGTGGTCTTAAAAAGTATCAAATCGACAATTTTTACAACACTTTTTAACAAGATATGGAACTTTGTTGTCTTTTCATTCGGTATTCTTGTTCTGGGAGGATTTGTTATATGGTAAGATTTATAAATCATTAAAAAGTAAAAGAAACTTAAACGACAGCATGTACCATGACGTTTTCTTTACGTGTATTAATATCAACTTTGCAATGAAAATTTAGTTGCTGGATTTTGTTGTTTTAATTTAATTCAGCATTGGGTGGATGTGTGGCCCATAAACTATCTAATAAATGATGTTATGTTTCTGTCCCTAATTAAGGGGTTGAATAATATCATCACAGTCCATGGTAATTACCTGAAGTCGTGTACAATAGAGTAAATAGAGTGTATATGTTATAACAACACTGACTAAATAAATTAGATTTTCAAAGAAAGTTCTAATTGGTTAACTACTTTGGAAAGACATGCACATTTGGTTTAATTCTTTAATATCGATGTAGTGCTTGTAATTTGACTGAATTTTGATTAATAAGAAACCTGAAATTACATTGACTTAGTTCGTACAATAAAGTTGATAAGAAACACATACTTTTTTTTCTTTATAATTCATTTGCATTGAATTTTTAATTTCCCGATATCATCAACAATATTAATTGATGGTCGATCTACGAGGAGATTGGCATTTCTGATAGTACTGATCGAATAGATATAAAGTAAGACATACCTATTTTAAAAAAAATGGAATATTTCTAATTCCGTTTCTTACATGCAACTCATACTACAATGTAGCAAACCATGCATATCATATATCAAAAATACTAAACAGCTATTTTTTATTGATATTTTTGATGATGTTTCGCGGTGCCACCTGTTTGACGTGATTATTTTTTTCAAAACAACGATGCTTGCTTTTATTGCGTACATGAAATATGTAGAATAAGAATATATTATTAAATTAATCGGAGACACAGGAAGATGACACAAAGGGTTCAAATAATTCAAATTATGTTATGGTATGAAATTGACTTAGTAAAAATGAAAGCATGCTACATGTTAATCATAAAATCGACATGCGGAGCAATGTCTAAAACGAAAAGTTGCAATCAACATAACAAAATAAAATTGCGAGGAAAAGTACTTTTCGGCTAAACATTTTGAAATAAAAGGTGCATTTAAATTTGTTGATTATTCTTTTGATTTCCCAAAAAGTGTTTTGTTTTAGCTATAACAATTTAAAAAAAAAATTCATAACCCATTTTGTGACAAGTTGGAGTGTGAATTCGTAGTAAAATTACAAATTTGAGGCGGCGCAACTGTAACTTATAAAAATCTTTCAAAGAACCTTGAAATATACAAATGTCAGCTCATTTGATCTTAGGAATACTTAAAAAACAAAACTAGCATATTGAATGCGCACTCAAAAGGACATTTTTAATTAAAATATTTTTGCAGGACATTTTCGGAAATAAAACGTATATGTTATCGTAAACTAAGTGATGGTTAAGCAACATAAGGACTGAACATTTTTGACGTTGCACATTCCGCCGCGTAGCAAAACTCAGCTTGTCTTTACTTTTTTTTTTTCTCCAAAAATGAATGACAGTTTTAAATGTTTCGGTATCATTGAACAAAACATTGTTGCATTCATCTTCGCTAGCCAAGGGTTTCTGATCCGCACCGCTTCTAACGTGGTTAACTGAATAAAATACATTGATCTTTCAACATTGTTAGAAAACAGAGAATCTCAATTCTATCTTTATCCCGTGAAACGAAATCATACAAAGGTAACTTTATATAGAAAAAATACCATTTTAGGGGACCCATGTTGACGCCTCTTCTCATCGGAAAATCATTTCTTTTCTACCTTTCATCAGTGGCGGTTGCATTTCTGGTAAGACATTGCATTATGTGTATGTATACACGTATTTTATAAAAATTTCATATCAAGTTCGGAAAATTATTATTTTTACTTAATTCTTAAAGACTTTTATATTTTTTTGGTAAAAAGTACCTATCATTTTTGTTTTTATTATTATTATCTTTTTGGAATTTTGACGTCAGTCTGTTCTCAGGTTATGGTCTTTGAACCTGGATGAAACTAAAAAAAAATTATTTCAGATTATTCAATTTTATTTTTTTGTTGTTGTTTTACCTTTGCACCTATCAGAGCATGGTAGCTATAAACATAGTAGGACAAAGAGCTGAAGAGGAGATTGACATAGACAATGTCCCTCCCCCATCCCCCGAGCTTGTCCCTCCCCCACCCCCCGAGCTTGTTCCACCCCCACCCCCCGAGTTTCTGCCGCCGGACAGTGCGGTACCGGATCCCAGACAACAGGATGTGTACAGTCAGTTTGCTAGTTCTCAGGAACAGACATCGCAAAATCTTACATCGGGAAAGGAAACTGTACACATGCCTCCACCCGAAAAGGCTGTACTCGCTAACGCTACTCTCAGTAAACCTATTGAGGTAAAACTTGTATGAGTTTATTATAGCTTTGTAATTTAATCATAAATGTTACACTCCGTCTTAGCAAGTAAGTGTTAGCTCATAACATGTTGTCCATGTTACCATATGATGTGCATGTAAATCTTATTAAACCACTTATGTTACTTTTAATTTATTTCCTAAATTTATTGTTATGATATTTTATTATAATAAATCTTTTTATTTTCAGAGTTTTTTTAAAACAAGAATGAGCTTAATTTTGACCTATGTTATACGAGTCATAGGATTGTAACTTGTTCACCTGTACGCTTTATCTATAAATATTAATTTACGATTTACGTTTTCATTAACATTAGTAGATTGTAATGTACAACAAGTAATTTTACCTGTTCTTCAATATTCCAGGTTGAGATGCGTTCTGTTGGACAGCAACCCCCAACTGCACCATCAACATTTGAATTGGTTCCCGTCAGAACTGAGCAGGAAAAGCCCCTACCCATAGTGGCTCCCCCGTCTAGCCCTGGTAACATGAAGCTTAGTCTGGACCAGGTTGACCGTCAGATTCTACACTCTATTGAGGACCACGCTATACAGGTGCAGAAAGCATTTTACGAACTAGCACTGAACATACAGTTTGTTAGTGTAGTACTCGTAAAATAGTACATGTATCGTATTTCGTGTAATTGTACATATTTTATTTGTGACTTAATTATGTTTTCAATGAAGGTGGTTGGAATCTGCATTCGAAAGTGTTTTTGTAAAGTATTTGAACTACATTTCTCTACTCATACTTCTTAATTCAATATATTTTCAAAAATATAAACGTCATCACGCGTTTTGAGTATATCTATTTTGTAAGATTTAATAAAACGTTCAATCTTACATAACCCGTTTCATATGTTCTTATAAAAAATAATCTTAAAATCATATCTACTCGTTAATGAAAAAAAGGATTTTTCTCTACGAAGTTTCAGGCACTATATGTTAAGTCGCGGAAGCGAACTAAATTATATAAAACATGTTAAAATGGCAGTTCCATGTATGTTTCATATCCCTGACTAAGAGCGTTTATAAAGGCTTTCGCGTTACAGCGGATGTCTTAAATGTTTTGGATTTCTTCGGTCCTTTAACACTCCAAGCGGAGCATAAAAATTATCAGACCGCGCTAACGCGCGGTATTCATTTTGTCTGCACGGCCGCTTGCTGTGTTATAGGATAAGCATTCAATGCTAAAATGGAAGCAAAAAAATGGTGTCAACATGCTTTACTTCAGGCGCTATGCTATGGTGCATTTAATATAACCATTCAGCACTGAAATCAAACTTGAAAATAAATAACCTTTATTTTGCTCTATTATACCGGTATTTGAATTTTATTTAAATGAACAATGAAACTAAACACAAATTAATTTCATTTTAAATGAGAAATAAAAAATACCATTTAAATGTATGCAAAAATACATACATACTCAAATGGGAGGGAAATTTATTTCGTTAATAAATCTAAGTAAAGAATTTCTGTTATTTTTTTTATGCCATTGTGAATAGTGTGTCCCTTTCTCATATTTTTGTATAATCTATTGTTCTTTCCCTTTAGGTTTCAAAAAGTGAGCATCCAAGCTTCAAGGAATTGGTTTGGGATTTAATTTTCTCAAAACACATTTCCAACGAATTAGAGAAAGTGATGTAAGCTCTTAGTAATTACCCTATGTTATAACAGTGTTTTTGCACATAGACATAAACATATCTATATCGCCCTGAAGTTAGTGGTATACGTTTTATTAAAGCTGTTTTAAACTCTTTAATGAGTTATATGATAAAGTTCTCTGTTCAAATTAGAACCATATGATGTGACCAAGGTTTGTTACCCTTAAAAATTGCACTTTGTTACCACTGAATTTTTTAAAAGGCTTAAATACAGTATTTATAATGAAGATCATGTGTAGTGATCAGCTAGGTTTACCATACATGTATGAAGCTTACATTGATTATTTCAGAGCAATCTTCCGCTGGTTAGCTACCAAGAATCTAAAAGAAATTACTTTTGACAATGTTGAGAAAGGCAGCCCTGAGGAGGTTCTTCTCGAACTCAAAGAGGAAAAAACCACATACGCTAAAATATTTGACACGATGTGCAAGTAAGTACATGTACATGTTTAAGGGTTCCTTTGGGGCTAGGTTTAAAGGAAAAAATACTTTTTGTAAGAGAACCATATAGGAATAACTAATAGCTACAAAAGTATACCAGTCCAGTAAAAACTAAGTTTGACTGGTAATGCGTTACAAATCATGAAACAATTTATTAAGTATTTTAACTGTTCAAACTCAGATCATAAAGTTTAAAATCAGTAGCTAAAGTTATTTCCTAATAATTCAAAACACTTTTATCATGTTATAACCCTATTGTTTAAAATTATTCCTGATGTACAAAGACCTTATTAGATTTCGATAAAGTTTATTCAAACGTCAATCGTATATTTAGGTAAAATCTAATCTTACAACGTATATTATATATATATATATATATATATATATATATATATATATATATATATATATATATATATATATATATATATATATATATATAAGGCAGGTTTATATAGAACCCTCTAGTAAATACACAATTCTAATTGATTCTGGCCACCTGGTATGACGTTAGTGACCCGGCTCCAGAGATATCCCCTATACACTCCGGGTTAAACTTGTATGATACACACAGGTAATTAAGCACCAGCATAACCAATTGACCATTCGTGATACAAGAACATGTATGCAGGCTATTGTGTAATTCACATTTTTACCTTATTGTACTCTACCACTGCGAAAAATGGGGGGGGGGGCTATTATGCTCTGCATGAGAATTTGACGACTTACATCCATCAATTGCAAACATAAAATATTCATATTCATTAATTCTGCAAAAATTAACAGATCGAGACAACCAGATTTTGTGACGTCGGCATAAATTTGCATACTAAATTAGCCATCTGTTTACTTTTATCGACATACCAATCAGGTGAATGAGTTGCAAGACATTGTGGGATACTACAAGTTTCAGTGTATACAAAGCGTATTGAAATTATAAACCAGTTTGAATTGTTTTTTAGAAACTCATTTGGAATGATTTTTTAGAATTTATGAAATATATTTTGACAATTATGTCTGATCTTTCATTTCTATGCTCACATTTAAAAAATATTGGAAATGAGGCCTTATATCAACCTATTTAAATACCTCATTGTCAATTTGCAAGAGAGGTACATCCTATTGAATTAGAAGCAGTGATTACCATTGTTTAGGACAACATTAGTAGAATGCACATTGATATTTTCTTCAGGGACACTCCTCAGAATGCTTAACGTACAAAATTCTATATGCTACATAATTAGCTTGTGCTCCTGTATTTATATGTTTGTGCATTTCTATTACCGTGGCTATTTACGTATGTTACCTGTATTTATTTCTAGACAAAGTCACCAATAAACAATTATGTAGTTTTTTCTTATCAAAATCTGTTTGTACTTATATGTATGTTTACCTGTCTTTTAATACTGATCGATTTTTTAGGCAACAATTGATCAACTAAAACAACAGTATTTTTCATTGTGAGCATGGAACAAAGTTATTAGTGCGTAATCTGTCCTTTTTTACCTTCTAAAGTAAAAATCAAGATGTACAAATTTTCCGGCAAACAGTTTTATTGTGTAAAAACAGACAAAAACCACATGCGTTTGTTAAATCGTAAACACGTTGTAGACCGTCATGCTTTGCGACTCATTCACTGGATTGGAGAAACTGTTTGACGTAAATATTGTCACATGCTACATTGTAAAAAATACTATCCATATAAGGTAGTGTACCCAGCCTTTTTAAGGTTTGTCAAGGCTGTCAATGAGCTGATCATGAGTGAACGAATTCCAGCCTCACGTCACTGATTCCTAAATCGGTTACTGATCTGTCATGCATGCAAATAGTAAACAATAACAGTTTTATTACATATATCTAGTTACAAAGTATAGAAATTAAAATTGTACTCAGGAATAGCAATAAAATGGACATAACATCATGTGGTTGTAAACTAACTTCATTTGGTTTTGCATCATCATATTCAGTACTATATATTTTCTCATGTATATAGGTGTAATTAAGCTATTATTTGTCTTCTTGTGTCAAAAAGTTTATCAATTTGTTTTCTATGCCTTCAGTTATGCAGGAATACACTCCAGAATTATTAGCGGCTATGCTAAAGGGGTCAACTACAAACCCGGCATGAAGTTCAATCCAGACACAGATCAGCACTCCTGGAACTCAGTCTATATCTACGGAACATGGTGTCTGGTGGATGCCGACTGGGCCGCCAGGGGGATCATTAAAAAGCTAAGGAAGCTTCACTACCGGCTGGATGAGTATTTTTTCCTTCCTGATCCCAATCACTTCATCTGCGACCACTTTCCTAATGACGACCAGTGGCAGTTGTTGGAAAGGCCCATAACGTTGGAGGAATTCGAAAACATGCCACACGTTAAACCCGAATTTTTTATGTATGGACTAGAGTATGTGAGTCACCACAATGTGATAATTTATGGACAAGGTGAAGTAGATGTCCGTGTGCGATATCCTGCCAATAAGCTGGCCGTGGATTTCGACTTTAGCTTGGAGTTTGAGAGTGAAGAAGAAAAGTATAAAGGAATCAAACTGAACCGTTATGGCATACAGGAGAGCGTTGAAGGAATTGCTTCCTTCAGACTCCGCCTTCCAGTGAAGGGATCTTACATTCTCTCCATATATGCTAAGGAATATACACCAGAGAACAAAGTTAATGTGTATTCTAAAGTGTGCGGGTATAAGATTGTCCAGGAAGAAGTATCTGTCACCGAACCACCCCCTTTCCCACCTTGTGCCTCCATGAACTGGGGTTTACAAATGTCTTTCTTCAGGTATGGTCTGGCCACCTACCAACAGACCGTCCAGATCTTGACTAGGGACGGAAAAGCAGAGATAAAGATTAGAATTCCTAAGCAGATGCAATTCATGGCTAAAATGAAGCACAATGATTTAAACGATGCCGACCTAAAAGGCTTTGTTATTCACTGGATTGTGGACAACACAGTGTATTTCAATATTACTGCCCCGAGTCGTGGTGAATATGGACTAGAAATACATGCCAATGACCCAGGAATCGAAGGTTCAAATCTGTATCAAGTGGCACAATATATAGTGGAGTGTAACGAAGACGTAAATACCGTTCCATTACCCAAATTGTCTGCTGGCTATCTCGGAGCTCAACCTAAATTTAATGATTATGGTCTGAACACCTTAAGTCACCACATCCCTGTAATTCACATAGAAACCAACACCGTCGAGATTCAGTTCTCGGTTGCCCAAGACATAAGAGTCGATGCCGACCTAATAGAAGTGGAATCGGGCCGAAAGTTGCCGGAATTCGTCTTCATCCAGACCAAGGATTCTGTGGTCAGCTTAATCGTCAACTGCCCGTCTGTAGGGTTCTACAAGCTACAGCTGTACGCTCTCCCAGTCCACGACTCGAGCCAACAGCTGCCGGGGGTCTACAACTACCTTATCAACTTTCAGCGAAAGACCAATGACTTCTTTCCCTTCCCCAAACAGTACGCCAAGTGGAAGGAAGGATGCTACATGTGGGAGCCGCTGGTCGTCCACAAAGAGATAGGGAAACCCACAGTCAACTTTCACGTCAAGATCCCCAAGGCCGAAGCCGTAGCCATAGTGATTAATCAAGAGTGGACCCATCTTCAATCGTTGCAATCGGGAATTTGGCAAGGAGAGGTCAATCTGGCGCCTTATTATGGAGAAGGGGTCAAGTTTACTTTAAATGCTAACTTCGGAGGAGACAAAACTAGTTATGCAACGTTGCTGGAATATTCAATTTAAATATCTACGATAGATGTTTACAAAAATGTAAAATATTTCTGAGTGCATAAATATATAAACAAATTCTCTCTCTAGCAAATCTAATTGGTGTATTCATCTGCTTTGTTTTTTCTCAATGTAAAACAATTATTATTCTAAGTAGAACCAAAAAGCGATGTTTTGAATTTGTGATTTAACTGCATTGATATTCTCAAATAATTCTGTATCATTACTTGTTCAAATTCTGATTCCATGGACTATCTAATTACAAAGTTTTATCAGTGAGATTTAAAACAGTGTTGCATGTGATTTTTCCTTCATGCCATTGTATATGAAATAAGGTAAGTTACATATATTTGTATCTTTTGTTTAATTTTGGCCATCAAATTCTGTTTTCTATGATAATATGAAGCTGCTTTGCTACATTATAGTTTTTTTAATCCATTTCAATACACAATTATTAAATGCTCTATTTTTAATGTATGTTTTTGTTACGCATCTACATTTATACATATATTACCAGAATCTACCTAGTTTTTGATAGGTTACGTACATTATCATCGAAATGAGATTTTTTTCTGTATCGAACAGAGGACAGAATCCTCTGCATTAAATCATTATTTTTATGTGTTCCGCCTCCTGTGCTCAGAAACCTGTCAGTTCGAATTTTCTTGGTTTCCAACCTTCACCGGATGCATATGTTTTAACCATACACCATGACATCCTCCAGATGGTTAGGTTTGCAGTGGGGGCCATTCAACTACTCGACTGGTCCCGACATCCAGCACACTTCATCGCTTCGGTGTCAATTCCAGCGTAATGACATCTCTGCCGCATCTCCTGGTTTTGAGTTTTGTTATTGCTTTCTTGCATGCGCTTTCTAAAAGTCATATGCATGTGAGCAGATTCAAGAACGATTGCGCTGCAGGGAACCCTCTGCAACCGATCTCTACAGGAAACAGCCAAATGCTCCATCCTCTATCCTTGAAGACTGTCATGAGGTCTTCATACTTGAGGTTTTTCTATCATGTGCTGCCTTACATCTTCCTTCCCATGGCACGAACAGTTACATTGCGACAAGCAGATTTCTACCAACTGCTTGCAATTGTAGACTAACGTTAACACTGCGTCTGGTCCAAGGTTAGTTTCCACGATGTTAGGTTAAACAAACTTTCTATCTAGATTCACTGTGAGCTCCCATTCATGACCTATGTCGAGCAATGATGTAATGTATATTTCTTATTTAACGTGACTACTTAATTTCGCGATCCCTCTGTTTTTTTTTTTAAAACGCGAGAATATAAAATCGATAATGCGGAACTTTTATCATAATCTCTTATAACTCTCATTTTTCAGAAAATAAAAGCGAGATTTTGAAAACAGCGAGCGGTACTTCTCACGATTTTACGCGGTTATTAATTCCTCGCGTTTAATTAGAAATCTGCAATATATCTTGCTTTTTTGGGTCAACTTTTGATTCACAGTGTCTCACAAATCAGATCTGTCTTTGCCTCGTGTCTGATGGTCTTTTCTTTTACTCTCCATATCTACCACAACTGGAAGGAAAATGTTATGTCGCCATGTATATCTTCCCTGATTTACAACTACTTGGCATCCTGATATGCACCTTTCTTTCCACACAGCTTACATTTTGGCTCTTTACTTAATCCCCACTGTTGCAAGTTTGCAAAAGAGAGGAGTATGATATGCTGACCTCTGTAAGAGTGCTATTCTACACTAGTCTTTCTTCTAAGTTCTGTCTAGATTAACTCCCGCTCTGGTAAGTCCCACTTCATCCAGGCACCGTATTTCAAGTACCATTGTGTTTGCTTTCCTTTGATTTTCTTCTGTGCGCCTATTTCAGCCAGAAGCATAGAGTACCTCTCTAAATCCCTGAAAGTACCCGTC
Organism: Magallana ariakensis; assembly: GCA_020458035.1. Lineage (NCBI taxonomy): Eukaryota > Metazoa > Mollusca > Bivalvia > Ostreida > Ostreidae > Magallana > Magallana ariakensis. Next base: position 36,587,986 of record CM035812.1, read on the forward strand.
TTTCAAGTTTTAAGTCTGTCGAACAAACTCTCTAAAACTATGACTGTCACAGTACAATTCTAAATCTATACTACTTTGACCCTTGACCTCATGATTGATTGCATAAGTGTCATTTTCATGGGGGTCACCTTTTAGCATGTTTGAAGTCTTCAAGCAAAATGTTCTCCAGATACTGAGTCATCAACACTTCATGATCATCTTCTTCTTAACAGGTGCAAAACAACATGTCCCTCTTTCTATGTTTAACAAATCCTAAAATTGCATTTTTTAAATCGAAAAAGTGTGTGTGTGTGTACACAAAAAATCAGGATTCAACGAGGCTTTTAATGCTACAGAACATTCTGACCTGTGCGATTTTAGCGTCAAATGACAAGGCTTTACATTAAATAATGATCTTGACTAAGAAGAGATATGGTAGCCCAGGGACTTAACATTTGATTATGCTTAACATAAAGCTAATCAAAAAAATCATAAAGATAATTTAAATCAAATGTCATTTGAGAGTAAAATATTATTTTATTCTAAAATGACATTTTATTCATTTCGTAATCACAATCTGTTTGAAATTATCAAATATATTTAAATTTATTTCAAAGCCTTACCCTCATTAGCTTTGTCTACAGTTCTGCATTCATATACACACCATATGCATGTGTGCATAAAATGAACTTATAATATAATACATACAAAGAAATAACAAACACAACCAACTCTGGTATGTATTTTATTGCACACATGCATGACACTTGCGTACATTTACATGTACTTGTATACAAAGCAGTAGTAATAGCACTATGCATATATAGTCATTAATAATTCATCTGCCCCCTCCTTTAGGAAATAAACACACATTATGACAGTGTATCAAACAAACAGCTACTTGTAGTGCATCACCGGATTTAAACTGACTACATGCAATAAAACGCAAATATAATCCATAGAACCACTTAACTATACACAAAAAAAATAATTCAAAGCATGCAAAATAGGATACATTACGAATGCCAATCTTTATGTGAAAGACATCCTGACATGATACAAAGATATAGTGTAAGGAAAATCAGCTCTTTTTTTAGCATATTTCATTCGTGTTTACACCAGAATTTTTGTTTGGTAGTATGCGGTGAGTTTTTTTAACAAACAGTATAATACATAATATTGTTAAATTTCTTATGAAGCATCAGCTTTTAGTAGGATAAAGTATTTGTGCAAATATATATTTTAGATGCTAAGCTCTATGAATATACTATGCCAATATGATACATTGAGAAGTTATACAGCTTTTTGAAATTTTGAAATTTTTCATTTTCACAGCTTTTACATGTATCTCATAACTTTAAGTTAACAACAGTTTGACGGACAGAGGGTCGTCATATAGTTTGGAAGCCAGTACGCAGTGTTTGAACTCTGTGGCAAAAATCGCTTAGGCCACAGTCAAAAACAAATAATCTTCCCTTAAACAATTGTTTACCTGGCGTGAACTCGTGTGACGTTTTATAACCTTACTCACTTGATATATGAAAACATCAACTGAAATTGTTGTCACGTGATATGTTAAAAAGCTATTCAATGTATTGACAGGCGTACATGTATCATTCTATTGTCACAAGACCCATCCATTATTTCAATCTTTCTTTAAAAACAACAAATGGCTACAAACCAAGATGATTTTGTCCTGCAATATTTTCTTAAAAACAACGATAATGCAGATAACCTCATAACTGTGGAAAGTGTTTAATAGACGTCGTTTTTATTAAGTTTACAGGTTTGAAAACTATCAAAATTGTTGTAGATTTCATATTATTCATCAAATAAAAAGGGACCACAGAAAGTAGTTATAACACATCATCCTTTTATTTTTTTTCTGTATATGAGTTTATTACATTCAACGTATGATTTTTTAAACTTGGTTATTCCTATTCAGCATTTAAAATGTAAACGAACAAAAACATGTCCTAAGCTCTGTGTACAAAAAAATTGTGAGCAATGCTCTGTATCTTGCTGATAGCTTGAAGCTTGACACCAGGGACCAACCTAGAGCAAAATGTTTGGGAGACTTCAATTCTGTCTAAGAGAAAAATTGGGAGAAGTTTCAGAAATCAGGGAAACTTCCATAACTTGACAACGGCGTAACGCTAATGATGATATACAAAGAATAGAAGCAAGTCAATAAAAAATAAAACAACTTTTAAAAACTTATCCAATTTTTAAAATTTAATTTATCTAATGTACTCATACAATTTATAGATAAATTGTTTTGTAATTGTGTTAGCTAAATGACAAATAAAATCAGTCTCTGTACTTCTGTGTATTTTGGAGGCATTACTATTTGCTATATATTCTGTTCATCACAGAAAATACGGGAGATAACTCTAACTCAGTGCATTTAATATGAAAAATCCCGAGACACAGTTGGATTATTCTAATTAAGCAGAGTGTAGTGAAATTATTAATAGCATTATTGTAGGCCTAAAGCTTGGTTATGTAAATGTCAAAAATACGATATGTCGATGTATCTTATTCGTAAATTTCCGATATCATATGCAATTTCAACCCGTGCACGCACGGGTCAAAGTCTAGTTGTTTTCGAACACAATGCAATGCAAAATATTGTCTGCTATCTATGTTGAATCTATTAAATTAGAAATTTCAAAAAAGGGCGTTACCTTTTTAAATTAATGTAACGAAATAATCAGCGTATGGGACAGAAGAATTATAAATCTGTCGTCCAATTATCTAAATTTCTATATTGAATTGTTATAATAAACAATTAACAAGAGGCTCATGGGCCACATCGCTCACCTGAACAACAGTTCCTTGTAAATTCTATTTCATAGCATACCGGTATGCTATTTCTATTTTAAACTTTGAACCCCTATCTGGGGCCCCAGTATTGGTCCGGGGGTTGGATGTAACAATTAGAATCTACACTATTTGAGGATGTTTGCGTAGTAATCTAACAAATTGTAACATTGTAGTTCTCGAGAAGAAGATTTTAAACATGTTTCCAATATATTTCTATGTTAAACTTTGAACCCCTTTTGGTGCCCCAGTATAAAACCGGGGGCAACGATTTTAACAATTTAGAATCGACAATGGCCAAAGATGTATTCATAGTTATATCCCAAACTGTTGCATTGAGTTCTTGAGAAGATTTTTAAATACTTTTGTATATATGTTAAACTTTGAACTCCGCCTGGGGCCCCAGCTTTGGTCCAGGGGTAATGATTTTTACAATTTAGAATATTTACTATATATACAAGCTTTTGTGTAATTATTGGCATATCGGTGCAGTGGTTCTTAAGAAGAAGATTTTTAAACATTTTTCCTAGGTACTTCTATGTTAGAATTTGAACCCCGCCTTGGGCCCCAGTATTGGTCCGGGGGTCACAATTTTTACAATTTAGAATCTTCACTATATATACAAGCTTTTTTGTAAATATTGGCATTTCTAGTGCCGTAGTTCTTGAGAAGAAGATTTTTAACATCTTTCCTATGTATTTCTATGCTAAACTTTGGGGCCTCAGTTTTGGTCCGGGGGTCATGAGTCTTACAATTTAGAATCTTCACTATTTATACGAGATTTTGTGTAAATATTGGTATTTCTGGTGCAGTGGTTCTTTAGAAGAAGATTGTTAAAGACACACACCCTAAACTCACTGTTTTGTTATTATCTCCCTTTTAAAACGGGTTTAGCCCTTTATTTTTATAATTTAGAATCCCCTTTCCATAAAGATTCTTTGTACCAAGTTTGGTAAAAATTGGCCCAGTGGTTTTGGACAAGAAGTCAAAAATGTTAAAAGTTTACAGACGGACAGACAGATAGACGGACAGACGAACGGACAACGGTTCAGGTAAGCTAAAAGCATGGATGAAAAGCATTCTTTGTAAACAATAAGAAATATTTTACAGAATTTATTTTCATAGACTCGTTATTAATAATTTCTTTTACGTTTTGAATACTTTGATTATACTAAACGTAATCTTTAAATACGGTAAGAAAACATTTTTTTGAAAAACAAAATGCACATGTAAGAAATTGTCGAAACAGGATTTTATAGGCTTATGTACAGGGTTCTTAATCAAGAGATCACGAGTCACTTTGTGAAAGAATAAATTGAGCAAATAACTAATATTCTTCTGATTACTTGGACAACATCGTACATTTAATAACATCGGCTGGACAGGTTCAATGAAAGTACGACAAACTTGACATTTATTTCATTGATAATGATCAAGATAAAAGATTTCAAATAATAACACAAGATTTTTTATTTTTTTACCATTATAATTCTTAAATAGTAAGTTTACCTGTATCACACCTGTTTCCAGTGTAACCTGGAGTGCACTCACATATGTATCCGTTGACTTGGTCCGTAAAATTTCCATGTAAACAGGGAGAGCTTGCACACTCTATGTAAATAAAACGTATTACAAATGACATTTTGTCAAAACGAACAGTGTTCAAATTCAAAAGTCCAAGGAAAATTACAAAACAGGAGCAAAGCGAACACGTAACTCTAAAAAAATTGAGGTAGGATCAGGTGCCATGGAGGAGTGAGCAACCTCTGCTGACCGGTCACACCCGCCGTGTGCTCTTTGTCGTAATCGGGAAAAAAGGAAAAGTGCGTACACAATTAGGTGATAAATTATGGTCTAACAATTAATATGAAAAACGTCAGTCAGCATGCGACCCAGTGGAAGATTGTATTTGCTGACAAAGTCGTTGTGTCGACCATAGAACTTACGAAAAGATGACTTACGAGACTGATGATAGTCCTGTTTTATCAACTTGTTTGTCAGTAGCTTGCCTCGCCTTATAAACTGTTCATACGAAGAGCATGCCCTTACGTATCGAATAAACTGAGAGACAAAAACACATTACGAAGTGGATATATTGCTACATAAGAAGGTAAAATAATAATGTTTGATAGTACATATTACATAACAATTAACAGTAAGTTTACATGTATCACACCTGTTTCCAGTGTAACCTGGAGTGCACTCACAGATGTATCCATTGACCTGGTCCGTACAATTTCCATGCAAACAGGAAGAGCTTGCACACTCGTCTACATCTATGTAAAACAACAAATCAAAATTATCATTCTATTATTCTTGTGAAATTTAATTTTACATTAACATTTAAAGTGTATTTTAAAACACTTAAGGATGTTAGCATCTGTAGTACTAGTAATGTCATTCATCCGAAAACCACTTGGATATAAAGATAGGGACCTAAAATGTCCATTTATCTTATTTGTGACCCATGCCACATGCCATTTTTTGGAAATATGGGGCCCCGAACAGAAATGATAATTTTCCTGTAATTATTGCTAAAAACTGGCATGGGCATTTATTATTTGAAGAAATCAAAGAAATATTTATAGTTTGAACTATTATTTAATTATGATTTCACTACAGTATGAAGTTGAACACATGTAGTGACTATAAAAGTGATATTTAAGTCAACGTTTAAAAAACCTTGCTTTAGTGATGGCTTCAAATGCCAGTACATAATAAGCACAGCAGCATATGTTAAGATTGTTACGAAATTCTGGAGTAATAAAATTATAATGCCAAAAAAAAAATTTGTAATGCTATCTTTCCAAAACTTTGCATACAAATTGACATACATTTGATGTCTCATATAAAAGTAAAAAAAATGTAGGGTCACATCTAAAAAAAAATTGAGATATGACATGAAATAAGCTAATTTTAGGCAAAAACTGGGGTTAATTTTTTCTTGACTTCTATGAAATATAAGCTAAATATGCCAAAATATATCTATAGAAATATCAAAATATTGTTCAAAAATGTTTTTCATAATAACAACATGAATTTATCGATATACAAAAATTATATGGAAGTTTAGGTTGAACTGAAAATTAGGAGGCTAAAGTAACAGTATTCTAAAACAATTGAGTTATAAAAATTGTTCATTTTCTTCTTGAAAACCTTCCGCCACAAAATATGGTCCCTTACTAAACTCTGTAAATATATAATTTTCTTTTAAAAATTTTATTCCATACGGTATTTTTTTGGCATTGTAAAATATAAATGTACAATTAGAATCAATATATGATGCACAATTTTTACATAAGAGATTTTATGTCTCCTCTTACCCAAAAAGAGAGGAGCGAACCTCTTTATACACACAATAAATAGATATGACATGAACACTGCCTGTTACCGAGGAATGGATTATGCAAGTACAAAAGCGATCAAAGTTAACATTCAGAGACGAACCCCTCTAGCTTCTAGTTCCAGTATCAAAACAATAAAGAAAAACATTATTTAAGAGACCGTCCTGATTAAAGGATCAATAAATATCTCAAACAATAGTAAACTGGTTCATTGCATTAAATTTCTGGCCATATGTACGTAATCCATTTTAAAAATGCCAACATCGATCAAGCCCAAATTACCCTCCCAGCAGAAATACGGTATTAGCCTCCATAATCTGCTCAATTGGGATCAGATTCATTGCCTGAGCTGCCGTCTAAATTTAATTATTTCGATTGTGAAATGCATCCTTCGATAATTTGATTCAGCAATTGGCATTAATCACCAACTTTTTATTAAAGTGTGTTTGAATTTTAACAAAGCAAAACATTTTGTGACCATTGATTTGGTTGGTATAAACAAATTGGTAGCTTTCATTTTTGTCTCAAATAATTATATTATACATATACAAGTATAGTTTCATTTCCATCGTCCGAACCTTATAAAAGCTTAAATACATGAAAAAATGATATGGTAAGGCATTGGCAAGGCAGTAATCTTAAGTACTTAAGAATTTAAAGCGGACGAGATCAAAAGTATAAGAATCAATCATACCTGTAGTCAAATATTTGTATCCGTTTTTTTTTAAATAGAACAATCACTAAAAGACATTAAAAGCCATTTAATTTGATGTTTGGTATGTATTGAATATAAATCAATAACAAAACAAATATGTCAAGAAAAAACTGAAATAAAACTGACGCCAAAATTTCATATCACAAATAATCAGTAAAAATAAAAAAACCAACCAGGCTGGTAGGTACTTTTTTGGCCAGTAGTGACACAAATCGTGCATTGCTTCTCAAAATTAACTAAAAGGGAACAATGTCTCTAAGAAAGTCAGGTTTTAAAAAGCAAACATTATAATACCAAGCTTTTAAATTGTGTGAAAATTCAATACACTTACTTATGCAGGTCCAGTCCCTGTAATGTGGTTGTTTATTGCGGTTTTTTAAAAAAAAAGCTCTCATCGAAAGTATTTTAAAACCAAATTTCAAAATTTACAGCTAAAAGATATTTTTTTTTCAAGCCCATCCATTACATGAAATTTTCTAGAAACATTATATATATAGTCATGCATTAATATATGGTTCTACCGATTATCAATAATTGGCTCGGAATCAATTGTAAATACATCGGGCGCATAGCATTATCCCTTTCTTTACAAGTAAATTCATAACTGTAAAATATTTCAACATGAGTGTTCGGCAAATATTTCTTCTCTATTTTTTCAAGTTTGGTACTTTGGATAGCTTTCCATTTTATCAACAATTATCCTTGTTGGGAATGGAATGTGGAAATAGTATCACGAGTCACGTGCACATTATTTCAGGGAGTACTAGAATTGTCAAATCTAGGGTAAGTCTCATTATCACCGTGGGAGGATGGTACCACAGAGTGGATGAGATGTCGAGTTCACATCTAATAATATTTATTAAGATAACTCAATATGATAAATTTTAATCATATGAAGAAATAAGTCCGATTTGTCTAATTTGCATACGGCCGTCATCTTGAAATTGAGGCTGTATTTGTGTTTCAAAGTAAAGTATAATGAACATTTAAAATTTCTCAAATAATTCGAAAACGCTTACGCCGGAACTTTTTGCCATGGTATGAATTTCAACTACACGCCGGTAGAAAAAAATGACGCTTTTCGATTAAAAAATTATTTATTTTTTATTGTGCCGTTTGAATATGAAAATTTGAAGCGAGAAATGAACCATTTACATAGTCAAATAGTGAATTAAGTTGATTATTGCCAATTTCGACACAGAAGTTCGAATTTTTTAAATTGATATAAGCGAGTTGCCATAGTGCTCCCTAGTGTTTGATATTTCATACTTTAAATAAATGTACATTTTTATTTCTTTTTAATTAAAATAAACGTGCCAATTAGTTTTAAAAATTGTCTTTTTGGTGGGTGTTGCTTGTAGGTAAAGGGGCACAAACTTGCAAACCTCCATAATATATATTTGATTTAAGCGACATTTCAGGGGCACACAAGGGGTGTTTTAACTATAGCTTTTGTTTTCATAGACAGAACGGCTGGATGTTTTACTTTTATTATCCTCTTCTGTTTGAAAATTTCCCTCCGACAACTCTCTAAAGTCAATACTACGACTTTGGCGCAATTTGAACTATATGCATTGTGACGTCAGGATTTACATAGTGTGGTTAATGAATATTAATGAGAAAAAATCGGACTTATTTCTCCATATGTTTTAATTTGGCGCAGTATTTAAACAAAGTCGTGTCAAATTTAAAGTTTCATTATGCACGAAAAAAAGTTCTTTAACTTTCCTGTGTTATCGGGCAAACATGCAAAGGTAAAACTTGGGTTTATTATTTTATGAAATGCATCTTGTAGATAGAATGTGCAGCTCACTGCTTGATAACTACAGGCTGTGGAACCATTTTGTTTGACAATAAGATCGAGTACGGACAGGATGGTTTTTGCACGCTGGTCACTGAGTCGTCGCCAGTAAGCCCCTATGTATTGGAGAGCAACTCGTCTATCTGCTTCATGAAGAAAGCGTCTGTGAAAACAACTCAATCAACACCCACTGAAACAACAATAACACCGACAATATCTTCAACTACAATGACAAAAAACACACAGTCGACAACGACACCGACAACAACTAATACAAAGACAACAACGACACCTACAACTACAACACCAACAACTTTGACAACAACTTCGACAACTACAACACCAACAACTTCAACAACACTGACAACATTTACACCAACAAGTTTGACAACAATTACGAATACACTGACGACACCAACAACAACATCGACAACGACTACACTGACACCCACGACACCGGTAACAACGACACCGACAACAACTATGATTACACCGGCAACAACGACACCGACAACAACGACACCGACATCAACGACACCGACAACAACGACACTGACACCAACGACTCCGACATCAACGACACCGACAACAACGACACTGACACCAACGACTCCGACAACAACGACACCAACACCAAATACGACTACATCGGCAACCACGACACCGGCAACAACGACACCGACAACAGCGACACTGACACAAATGACACCGACAACAACAACACCGACATCAACGACACCGGCAACAACGACACCAGCAACAACGACACCGGTAACAACGACACCGACATCAACGACACCAGCAACAACTACGACTACACCAGCAACAACCACACCGGCAACAACGACACCAGCAACAACGACACCGGCAACAACGGCAACAACGACACCGACAACAGCGACACTGACACAAACGACACCGACAACAACAACACCGGTAACAACGACACCGACAACAACGACACCGGCAACAACGACACCAGCAACAACTACGACTACACCAGCAACAACGACACCGGCAACAACAACACCAGCAACAACGACACCGGCAACAACGACACCGACAACAGCGACACTGACACAAACGACACCGACAACAACAACACCGACATCAACAACACCAGCAACAACTACGACTACACCAGCAACAACGACCCCGGCAACAACGACACCAGCAACAACGACATCGGCAACAACGATATCGACAACAGCGACACTGACACAAACGACACCGGCAACAACGACACCGGTAACAACGACACCGACAACAACGACTCCGACAACAACGACACCGGCAACAACGACACCGACATCAACGACACCAGCAACAACTACGACTACACCAGCAACAACGACACCGACAACAACGACACCAGCAACAACGACACCGGTAACAACGACACCGACATCAACGACACCGACAACAACGACTCCGACAACAACGACACCGGCAACAACGACACCGGTAACAACGACACCGACATCAACGACACCAGCAACAACTACGACTACACCAGCAACAACGACACCGGCAACAACGACACCAGCAACAACGACACCGGCAACAACGACACCAGCAACAACGACATCGGCAACAACGACACCGACATCAACGACACCGACAACAACGACTCCGACAACAACGACACCGGCAACAACGACACCGGTAACGACGACACGGACAACAACGACACCGGCAACAACGACACCAGCAACAACGACACCGGTAACAACGACACCGACATCAACGACACCGACAACAACGACTTCGACAACAACGACACCGGCAACAACGACACCGGTAACGACGACACGTACAACAACGACACCGGCAACAACGACAACGGTAACGACGACACGGGCAACAACGACACCGGCAACAACAACGACACCAGCAACAACGACACCGGTAACAACGACACCGACATCAACGACACCGACAACAACGACTCCAACAACAACGACACCGGCAACAACGACACCGGTAACAACGACACCGACATCAACGACACCGGCAACAACTACGACTACACCAGCAACAACGACAACGTCTAAAGGAAAGGTATATTTACTTTAATTTTACACTATTTATTAGCTGATAGATGGTTTCGGGCTTTAAACTATTGTTTCTATTTCTACACACGTATAGTTTAGTTCTATAATTATAATCAGCATAAGTGTTAGTCTTTGAGAGCAAAAACAACACAGTAATGAGAACTTTGCAACAAAATCGTCACAATGCATATAGCTAACCCTTTTCTGCTTTTTAACTTTGTCTTGTAATAATGTTTTGGGACATCTCCATATTGGACGTTCTCCTTATTGGAATAAACAATAAAATCAAGCATAGTTTTATAAACTTTTCTTTCCGAAAATAGCTACCTCACAGCATAGTGCAATGGTTTAGGGTGTTAACAACGAATCTGTAAGTCATGAGTTTGAATCCCTATGGGACCTTTATTTTCTTCAGATTTCGTATAACAAAAATTATTGTTAGTCACCTTTTTCAACTACATGTAAATTAAAATAGGACCAAGTCGTCTATCTGGTTACAAATCCAAACCTCCAAAACTCGGAAATCAACATCGTCTTATGTTCATAAATAAAAGGTGAAACAGATGTTCCATACAAAGTTTAAAGCTGTATGGTCCGATTTTTTCGCTATTACATTATCAAATAACTTTCCGTACAAACCAATTGTCTTAGAAAGTTCTAGACTTTTGCCTATTTACACCAGCAGAACCGGTCTCCTTTCAAAGTTAGAAATATTCAAAGTAAATGAAATAATTTCTTTATGGGCATACAAAAAAAACCATACTGCATTATGGGAATTGTTTAGAAAAGGGAACAGTTTGGTCTCGTCCTCCGAATGATTACTAGGTTAATTCAACCAGCATTGATTGTAAACAAAGCGAACTTCAGAAATTTGAGTGAACAAAACGTATATAGGTTTCTTTTTGATTTGCAAAAACATAAGGATGTTTATTTATAGCAATGTCAATTTTTTTAAAGTCGTAATACAATCATAGCTGCGAGTTTTAAGTAGGATGTGCGGCCATCTTGTACATTTAAGGATAAGAATGTAAACATTTCTTGAACCGGCTGGCCAAAATTGTTGCCAAAAGATATAAAAGCAAATAAGGCTGTAGCTGCGCAGTTCGACAGCTGTTCTATGTGATTAAAAAGGCATTGTCCTGTTCTTGTATGCATACTTTTCAAACAAAATGACATGTAAGACTCCGTATTTATTGCTTTAATATTTTTTGCAACATTTTTGGCCAGTTTCGGGCAGAAACAATCCAGTTCAAGAAATGTTTACATTCTTATCCTCAAATGTACAAGATGGCCGCACATCCCCCTTAATATGAGGCGAAATAACGCGGTACCTTTTTGTGTCGTTTGTTTTTTTTAAACAAATTTTGTACATCATTTTTTTCATTGAAATATGGCTTAATTGACACAACACCATAAACAGTTAAAACTGTATGGTATATTTTTACATGTACTTATAACATTTGTTATAATTACGGTATAATTAACGGTTGTTACAACGCATAGAACACTGTGCCGGATAATTATGCCAGTGCCAAGGTGACATTTTTTGCACCCGTCTAAGCTGCATAGATCGAAATATTCAAATATACCATATGATAGACCATTGCTTAAAGAGTTTACATCCACCTTTGATATCATTATATCTCACCTGACCTGTGAGATATTTACCTTTCAAAACTAAATTCCTACAGGAAAATAATGTTTCCCATAGGAAAAACAGTATTCCTATAGGAAATTTGGAATTTCCCATCGGAATAAAAGAACTTCCTATAAGAATTTCAATGCTGATAGGATTTCATAAAATCCGATAGGAAATCTTAATAATTTCCTATAGGAAACTACCTGTCTGAATCAAATTCCTACAAGAAATAGCTTTCCTCTGCAGGAAATATAATTCCTGTAGGAATTTTTAAAAATCTTATAGGGTTGTCAATATTTCCTGTAGGAGTATCGTTTCTCCTAAGGGAATTATCATTTTCCTATGGGATATTAATTTGTAAAGTTAAATATCTCTCCTGTCACGTGAAACACACTAAAAACAAAAGTGGTTATATACTTTCTAGACAATGGACTATCATCTGGTATATATAGATTTTTCCGAAACTGCATCTTAAGCGGGTGCAAAAATGCCACCTTGGCCCTGGCATAATTATCCGGCACAGTGTTGTAGGTGAGATTTTGCTAATGGCCCAATAAATGCGCCATAATTACCGTTTGTTGTATCTTATTCACCGGAATACATTTGTGCAATCCATGATGCCTTATATTGGATCAATTGGAAAATAAAACGATGTATGAATCAATTTTACCCCCAAAAGACCTTTCAACGGATCTTTGAGCAAGTCTGCACCTCTTTTTGACTGTAAAATGATATTAAACGGATTCTGGTTAGACAAAAGGGAATTTGATTTTGACTTGAAATAATAAGAAAAGGTAGTTTTAAAAAAGTAAACATATTACGCTATACCGGTATGAACATACATGTATTGTTTTTCATTAAAAATAACTTTCTTGTTTAATCAAATTTAGACCATCATTGATATAATAGACAACCTTAACGACATGTGCAACATGAACTCTCCATACGGTAAAACCATAGTTACTACCAATGGGGTTTATTTCTATGCCGACGCCGTATCACTGACCACTGGGGCATGTAGGAATATGACTAATGCAGAGTTGTTCCAAGGATTCGCCTCCCTCCCTGATAAGAGCACGTGGGGAGCTCTGCTTACCCACACCAATACTTATATTGACCTATTTACAGGTATGCTGTTTCGTTCAACTGCAGCAGCTGGCGAAACGTTAAATAGTTTTACATGCAACTAAAGCAATGCTTTCACAATTAAATAGCATTAAATGTATTTTAGAATCTCTTACATCTATCTATCTATCTATCTATCTATCTATCTATCTATCTATCTATCTATCTATCTATCTATCTATCTATCTATCTATCTATCTATCTATCTATCTATCTATCTATCTATCTATCTATCTATCCATATACCTATCATAGTTCTACATCTTTCAGATGCTGGTCAAGTTTACCGATGGAGTAGTAAAAAGGGAAATCTTCTCCCAGTATCAGGGTATCCCAAAACCAAACAGGCTTACATTGCAGATGCCGTTTATTACACTCCTACAAACATCTTTAGCGGTGCTCACTGGGCGGTTTACACACAAATCACCGGCGGCATGACCTTGTACTTCTTTGACGCGTCCAATGGCACAATATATTACCACAACAACCAGCAACCTCATGAAGGCAGTTTCCTTATCAGCGACACGACAAACGTGGATAACTACGGGAGGCCATTAAACCTGTGGTACAATCTACCCAGCAACGTGGTGGGCGTCACCGAACAAGACACCTGGTCCAAACGTTTTATCGTCGTCGACGTTAACCTTAATGTGTATTTCTACGATATAAAAGACCCATATGACGTCAACACTTCTCCGCCGGTGTGTTCCCTGCAGGGACAGCTACGGTTGTGATTGGGTTCATAGTAACTGCTGTTATAATGTACTTTATTAAGAGGGCTAGACGGTTGTGGCCATTTTTTTTTACTGTATTGATCTTTCTTAGAAGTTCGTGGATTTTTTTTCCTTTACTAGATAATATCGTATACTTATAGAAAATATACCCTTTTCCGCCCTGTGTGATATAAACAGGAAATTCGCCTACCCGTGTGATATAAACCCAAGGGGTGTGATATAAGATTTATATCACACCCCTTTCCGGCAATCTTCGGATGTTATATCACACCCCTTTCCGTTAATCATCGGCTATTTATATAATAGTGTTGTGTTGTGCATGTACTATGCCTAAATAGTAGTCAGGGTTTGATACATAGTGCACGAGCCGAAGGCGAGTGCACTATGTATTAAACCTTGACTACTATTTAGGGATTGTACATGCACAGCACAACACTATTGTTATTATTATGCCGACTGTTGTATATACAGACGTGCTTTGCTAAAAGTAGCTGTGACGTTGGAGTGTTGTCTATAATAGTCCCTAAATATAACCATCGGAAAAGCAAGCGTTTGTTATTTCAAATCAATCAATTGATTTGATTGATTATTTAATCAACAAGTTGCTGTACAATAAAAAACCAACAGACGTTTATGTTCTTTTCAAGAAATGAGACACGATTGATTTTACCGAGAAAACTGGAGTTGTTCAGTAGACGAAATCTCATTGAATTTTTTTCTTGTACATTCTTTATCAAGCGTCATTTTAAAAAGCGTTTTCGTGATGCTCATGTAGGCCTACAATTTCTTTGAACAATTTTCAGTTAATTTGTTCAAAAGTTTATAGGAAACTTTAACTTTAAAATTACCGTCAATAACGAGGTGTTATTGGAAAGATTAATAATTTTAATTGTTAATGTTAATCGTATGTATCTACGTTTTATATAATATAAAAACCACCATATAAATCATCGGCTAACGTAGCGTAACGGTAACGCATTTATCTTTAAGATGTAATGATTTTAGGCTCGAGAGTTCGAAACCCGCTGTCGACGCTCCTAAGATTTTCGTTGAAAACATTAGCCGTGCTCTATTTCGACATAGTATGCTTACCCTATATAAACCCTTTGTATACTATGCGAAAATAGATGAGTATTGAATATATAGCGACAATTTGACAGGCGGCATAATAATTTGACGTAGAGTTCGGTATGCGTCGATCAAATCCGATCTCCCGAGTATAACGTCAAATAGTTACGTCGACGTTTTTAAAACAGCTGGCGCAAAAAATTCAGGGAAGTTTATAAGAGATGGAATATGTAGACACGGAGCGATGTGTTTGAAAATTACTATTCATCACATGATGTTTTTTATTGTTTCTTTCATATTTTCTATAAGCATATAATATAAAATCATAACATGGCATTTTTATATCGCATCCTATATTACCCTTGGCGCTGAATATCAGCCCTCGAGCCTGACGGCTCTCGGGCTGATATACAGCGACCTCGGGCTAATATAGGATGCGATATAAAAATTGCCATGTAATAATCTATATATCTCTTAACAGATCATTTCTAATAATTCAAGGTAAATCTGATTGGTATTTTGTTGACCATCCAGCCTCCTTAAGGTTTTCCTAAAGCTTTTAATTAATTTCGTCCTAAACAAAGAATAATTGGTTTTATGTATATTACTCTATTAACATTCTTTTATATTCATTGTATATCAAATTTGGTGTGGGTAGACTTTCTGAAATTTTGATTTTTTTTTCTAAACAAATTCTGTTACTGTATTAAACAGCATTCACAATACAAACCCAGACACAATTTATATCAGTTGATGTTTGCAAAAAATCATTTTGCCAAGAAGAAAAAGGGAAAAATCATTACAGCAGACTAATAGGTACATGTAATTGTGATATTATTAGAGTAACTGCATTATGGTGTTTTGATAAAGTTAACAACTCATATAAAAGTATACTGGTATATAGATTCATTGTGTTCGTTTGGAAGTTTGCATAGCCTGGTTCACTTGTCAATGATTATTTGATATCTTATATCCCGTAAAAATCCATTTATTCGTGTCTGTAAATTCTTTATAGTGAGTGTAATAATAAATATATATAGAACTTTTTTCATCAAAGATGATAGACGCACCAAAAATTCAATTGTAAGTCTATACCACCATTGTATTATTTTGAGCAAGTATCCGCATGCACAGCCTGATTGACTTGATTGTTTGCTATTTTACATCCCGGCGCATAAATCCATTAATTCTTGTTTGTGAATTCTTTATAGAGAGTGTAATAATGACTACATGTATATAGAACTTTTTAAAATTTATTTACAAAAGATGATAGATGCATCAAAAAGTCCATTTAAAATCTATATAGCACAATTTGTAATATTTTGTGCACTTGGTCGTGCAGTTTATTTACAGTGCAGGCAACGCGGATCCCGTAATTACCGCGCACCCCCGCGGTCCAGATTGCAACGCGGTTTTAATGTCTAAGGTAAAACCGCGTAAAAAATGCACCCCGCGGTAGAGTCGTCCAGCAAGTCAACACCGCCGCGGTCTTGACAATCAAATACAGGTATACAAAAGTATCGAACTGAAACGCGATATATCGTATATCCGGGTTTTTTTCGCGTGTCACAAAATTTGCGAAATTGAGGAAAATCTGTAAAATGTTTAATTTGCGTCAGTCATTTTTTTTGCGAGTTAAAAAGTTTTTTTTCTAGAAAATGATACAGGATATCATTTCTGCGTATTCAATTATTTGCGATTTAAAAAAGAAATCGCGAAAAAAACGAAAATTAGATAATCCCGAAAATTACGCATAAATGGTATCTCCCTCGACTAGAAATAATTGAAAGCTACAAGACATTAGTATTCATGTAACTTTGTGTATTGTATTATTAAAGAAACCATCTAAAATAACGTATGACATTTTTTAATTGTATAATTTTTAGCGTATTTTTAAAAATAAATCAGCAATGCTATTTCATTTAGTTACTTGACGTTGTATTTTTACAAATCATTAAAATTGACGTGGCCTATTTAGTATAATAGATAAGTATGCTTGGCAGTCAAATTTACATTTCTTTCTTTCTTTTTTTTCTTCAATCTTAATAAATTGTGAAGAAGTATTGAAACTTTTCTGTTTAATCTATGCAAACTGCATAATTCAAATTAATGAAAAGCTTGTGCCGATTTGTGTCTGTGCGATCGAGTTTCAACAAATATTAAGCCAGTTTGCAAACATATAAACAACCAGAAAGTGACATTTACATGTAGTAAATTGTTTATATTTGTATTTTGTATCTATTTTAAGTTCTAAATCTACATGTTCATGGGCAAGGTTTTCTGTACAAGTGATATATTATCATACATAAAACAGCGCGCTAATCGCTTATCATGTTGAAATATTCACAAAGCGGTTTATGGCAATATGAGGTAGCAATGACATTTTTAGTTTGACATCAGAATTAAGTTGATAATTCAATTGAAAATCTATAGCATCCATTTGTAATATTTTGAACACTTGATCATTTAGTTTACATGTACTTCTGTAAAATCATAAAATCACAAATACCACTGAATTATTTTTGTTTTGGTGTCAGCGAGACGTATTTCTATAAAAAGCCATTCTTTGTTGAATCTGAATTGACTTCCTCCTAAGGTTCTTTCTTTGACCACCGCTTTGGAATACTGAGATAAGTTCATTATATTTATAGTGTGACTTCCCCCAGAAGACTGCTTGGTTTCCTGGCTATATACATTATACACTAAGCACCCCCTTAACGAAATACTGACATCAATGCAAGTTAATTTTATTCATATAACCTGTCTTCCGCGGAGAGCTTACAACCGTATTTCCGGTAATTTTCGCAATGATCTAATTTTTTGCTTTTTTCGCGATCCCTTTACTTTGCAAAATATTCAATACGCAGAAAATTTATCCAGTATTGTTTGCTATAAAAAACTTTATAAATCGCAAAATGACTGACGCAAATAAACATTTCCCAACTTTCGCAAATTTTTTGACACACACACACACACACACACACACACACACACACACACACACAAATCAGGATATACGGTACAACATGTATATGCCAAACTTTTGATACAAGTTTCACAAGCCATTTTCTCTAATTAGTCTAATATAATAGCAAGGTTCTGCCTTCTACATTTAGTTTTAAAAATTACTTACTGGTCGTTTGTTATGAAAACAAAAATTATTTTTTCGTTACAATGTAATGTCAACTTTCTCTGAGTCTAGTTAATCTTTCCTTTAGCCAGAAAAACTAGTAATCTTAGGAAAAGGTCAACAATTAAACGTTAATTATAAGCTTGTATAATTTTACAAATGTTCTCTTTGATTAAATAAAGTTATAATGTATTATATGAATATTTCACGTATGTTATCACACTAAACAGAAAAGATAAGTCGGTCAAAGGGACCTGATCATGGTTGTGCGACTTTAGAATATCAAGCTACTTAAAACAACTTAGACACGATTTGAGCTCAAATTTTTCAAAATTTATTTTTTTCATTTTTAATGTTTAGAATGGTCAATACGATGTTTTTTTTAATGCTTTATCAACATTTGAAAGTCAAATATTGAGTTACATGCGAGTTACAGAGGCTAGAATTCTTTTTTGTGTAAATAAAGCTCGCGTCCTGTTATAGTTTACATATGTGTTGCATTGGTATAAGTTTCAATGAAAAAAAATGACAATAACAAACCGTCAACCATCTCAAAAATCCATAAAACGAAATAAAAATTCAAAGCAGAGCAACACGGACCTCCAATATAGAGGTAGGATCAGGTGCCATGGAGGAGTAAGCATCCTCTGCTGACCGGTCTCATCGGCCGTGCTCTCAATGTCATATTGGTAAAAATGTCATTATCTAATGTTGCTTTTTGTTGTTGATAAAATTATTTACACAAATTGAATCAGTTTATCTTGTTTCCACAATTTATTTTGTCAAAGAAATTATGGTAATTTCTTTATTTAACATTATTTGTAAACAAAATTTAAGACTCGAGCTTTGTTTATATAACACATGACTTCTTTCCTCTGTATCGCACTTGTAGCATGACTTCGAACTTTCAAATTTTGGTGAATCATTCAAAATACATAAGTAAATTATTTTATACACAAAAATCAAAATTTAAATTTTTCATCTGAAATCCTTTAATGCAAGTTCATTAATGATTGCCATAATTGAGTGTCTATATTTACATGAAAGAAGATCCTTTCACAAGCGATAACCATACATAACAGAGAGCGAGATGAAAGGTCTAATTTTAATTAAATTGCCTTGCGAAGGCGACATACGGTACCAGAATATTTGCCCTGAGATGACGGGAAAGCCCTGGAGTGTTATGGTACGACATAACACTCCATGGCTTTCCTGTCATCGAGGGAAAAATATTCTGGTATTGTCGCCCGAGAAGACATGTAATATTTGTTATATTAATAACATTTTTAAAAAATCAAAATAAGTTTAAGAACATATTTACCTCATTAATAATTGTACTTTATTAACACGTCTTCATATCTTACAAATCAATGTAATATTTTTTGTAAAATGTCGAAGTTTTCACATTTAACAATTTAAGTATACTAAGTTCCTCTGAATAACAGACGCTGTCCTGACATTTTGATTTTTGAGGAACTGTTTACGTTTGCTTAGATAAATTTCGAACCCGACGTAATTAATATGCAGAATTATTGCACGCGAGGGTGTTATAAAAGTTTCGGGACGGCAATATTTTACAATTATAGCCTTTTGATGTGGTCAATATATGGTTTTATCGACCCGATGAGAGTATATCGACCGAGGACCAGGTCTAAAAAACCATGTATTGACGATATCAAAAGGCTGTAACTGTTTAATTATTATAAATTAAAACTAGTTCTCTTCATTCTCTTAAAGAGTAAAACAGTAAAATATTTTATTCATATTATGACGTCATAATGAATTATATTATATTAAACAAGAGGCCCATGGGCCACATCGCTCACTTGAGTAGCAATAGGTATGATAAAATCAGTTAATGGAGTCATAATGCAAACTATCTGGACAATATACAATAATAGATAGATCTTGTATAAATAAAATCCAACCCCTCTGGATATTCTTATGTTTATAATCGTTAGTCCCTTTTCTAACAGGATTATCTTATAGTCATATCACGTGTTGAGTATTGCAGTTCTCAAAAAGATCCTTAACAATTGTTTATATATGGGATATAAACCTACATCAAACTGTGAACCCCTTGTAAAGCCGAAGAATTGTCCAGGGGCCAAAGTCTAAACAATTATAAAGAATCATATGGCTGATTAGTTTCTGAGAAGAAGATTTTTAAAGATTTACTCTATATAGTCCTATGTTAAACTTCGACCCCCTTTGTGGCCCCACCATACCTCCGGGGGTCATGATTTTCACAACTTTGAATCTACACTACCCGAGGATGCTTCAACACAAATTTCAGCTTTCCTGGCTGATTAGATTTTTAAAGATTTACTCTATATATTCCTATGTATAACTTCGACCCCCATTGTGGCCCCACCATACCCCCGGGGGTCATGATTTTCACAACTTTGAATCTACACTACCTCAGGATGCTTCAACACAAGTTTCAGCTTTCCTGGCTGATTATTTTCCGAGAAGAATATTTTAAAAGATTTACTCTATGTATTCCTATGTAAAACTTCGACCTCCATTGTGGCCCCACCCTATCCCCAGGGGTCATGATTTTCATAACTTTGAATCTACACTACCTGAGGATGCTTCCACACAATTTTAAGCTTTCCTGGCCTTATGATTCTTGTGAAGAAAATTTAAAAAAAAAAATTCAATAATTTCTAATTACGGTATCTCCTCTTAAAAAGGGCTTGGTCCTTAATTTTCACAACTTTGAATCCCCTTTGCCTAAGGGTGATTTGTGCCAACTTGGTTGAAATTGGCCCAGTAGTTCATGAGAAGATGTTGAAAATGTGAAAAGTTTATGGACAGACAGACGGACGGACGGACAGACGACAGACAAAATGTGATCAGAAAACCTCACTTTAGCTTTCAGTTCACTTGAACTAAACACTAATAAATATTGAATTCAATCCTATATGTCTGACGAAATAAGTTTTATTTTAACTTTTGCCAAAACACAAGACAAACGTTTTCTTAAACACCACAGTGAATGTTAATAATGTTCAGTTATATTTCAGAACTGCCAGATCATAAGAAGACTGCGTTGTATGCATCATATTTGAACGCTACGGTTTATTTGAAACTTCAGTAGAGAATAACAGCCGTCAATTGCCATCTGTGAGACCTGAATGAAAAAATGACAATAACAAACCGCCAACCATCTAAAAAATCCAGAAAACGAAATACAAATTCAAAGCAGAGCAACACGGACCTCCAATAAGATAGAGGTAGGATCAGGTGCCATGGAGGAGTAAGCATCCTCTGCCGACCGGTCACACCCGCCGTGCGCCCTATGTCATATCGGTAAAAATGTCATTATCGGGGAAAATGTCGTAATAAGCCGGAATAGATAACTATGTTCTCTGAATTTGTGATTACTTGGATGCAAGTCCTAAATCACAGGCTTAGCTTCGTATAATACAGTTATAATGGGATATCTTTCAAGGGGCTGACTAACCACATGTGTCCCATATTTGGGCCTTCATATTTGGTGAGGATGGGGCATCGGCAATGCCCAGTCGACCCTCAAAAGGAATTGCGTTTACACGACCATTTGTTAATAATAACCCTAACCCTAACCCAGGCTTAGCTAGCCTGACGAAAATAGGAAACTTCGTATAATACAGTTATAATGGGATATTTTTCAAGGGGCTGTCTAACCCCATATTTGGGCCTTGATATTTGGTGAGGATGGGGCCCCAGGAAAGGGCAATTAGAAGTTGGAGTTCTATTCCCTATTCACTATTCGAATAGCGAATACAATTCTGTGGTCGATTCGCTATTCAAATTACCGTAAACATGCTAATAAACGTAAATTAAAAATTCTATATAAATTTCATTTTTTAATCAAAGTAAACTATAATATAGTAGAATTAATACTTGCTGACCTGACCTGAACATTGACATAATTAGCTAGCCTGCGGAAAAGGTAAGAAATGTATCATATTCTGTTGAATTAAAAATAATATTCAAGGGGCTGACTAACCACATGTATACCATATTTGGGCTATCATATTTGGTGAGGATGATAAGCCGGGAATGCAGAGTCGACCCTCAAAAGGAATTAGGTTTACACGACCTTTAACAGCCTTAGCTAGACTGGCGAAACTTGGAAATTTCGTATAATACAGTTTTAAATGGATATCTTTCAAGGGGGTGGCTTACATCCTGTTTCCCATATTTGAGCCTTCAATTTTGGTGAGAATGGGGAACCAGATATTCCCAGTTGACCTTCAAAAGGAATTCGGAATACACGACCGTAAATAGTCTAAGCTAGCCTGGCGCAAATTGGAAATTTCGTATAATACAGTTTTAAATGGATATCTTTCAAAGGGGTGGCTTACACCCTGTTTCCCATATTTGAGCCTTCATATTAAGTGAGGATGGGGACCCGGGAATGCCCAGTCGACCCTCCAAAGGAATTGGGTTTACACGACTGCTAACAGACTTAGGTAGCCTGGTGAAAATTGGAAATTTCGTATAATACAGTTATAATAGAATTTCTTTCAAGGGTCTGGCTAACACCCTGTATCCCATATTTGGGACTTCATATTTAGTGAGGATGGGGAACCGTGAATGCCCAGTAGACCCAAAAGGAATTGGATTTACACGACCGTTAACAGGCTAAGCTAGCCTGACAAAACTTGGAAATTTCGTATAATACAGTTATAATGGGACATTTTTCAAGGGGCTGGCTTACACCCTGTATCCCATATTTGGGCCTTCATTTTTAGTGAGGAAGGAACCCCGGGAATCCCCAGTCGACCCTCAAAAGGAATTGGTTTTACACGACCGTAACAGGCTTAGCTAGCCTGGCGAAACTTGGAAATTTCGTATAATACAGTTATAGTGGGATATCTTTTAAGGGGCTGGCTTACACCCTGTATCCCATATTTGGGCCTTCATATTTGGTGAGGATAAAAATTTTGGAAAGTCCAGTCGACCTTTAAAAGAAATTGGGTTTACAAGACCGTTAAATGGCTTAGCTAGCCTGGCGAAAAAAGTGAAATTCCGTATAGTACAGTTATAATGGGACATCTTCAAGGCGCTGGCTAACACCCTGAATCAAATATTTTTGGCCTTCATATTTGGTGAGGATCGGCCCCGGGAAAGGGCATTTAGAAGTTGGAGTTCTATTCGCTATTCACTATTCGAATCACGAATACAATTCTGTGGTCTATTCGCTATATAAATTACCGTAAACATGCTAATAAACGTAAATTATAAAATCTATATAAATTTCATTTTTTGATCAAACGAAACAATAATATAGTAGAATTAATACTTGCTGACCTGACCTTAACATTGACATAGTTAGCTAGCCTGAGAAAAGGTAAGAAATGTATCATATTTTGTTGAATTAGAAATAATATTCAAGGGGCTGGCTAACCACATGTATCCCATATTTGGGCTATCGTATTTAATGAGGATGATGAGCCGGTAATGCCGAGTCGAACCTCAAAGGAAATTGTGATTAAACGACCGTTAACAGACTTAGCTAGCCTGGCGAAACGTGGAAATTTCGTATAATACAGTTATAAAGGGATATCTTTTAAGGGGCTGGCTAACTCCCTGTATCCCATATTTTGGCCTTCAAATTTGGTGATGATGGTGAACCAGATATGCCCAGTCGACCCTCAAAAGGAATTGGGTTTACACGACCGTATACAGTCTGAGCTAGCCTGGCGCAAATTGGAAATTTCGTATAATACAGTTTTAAATGGATAACTTTCAAGGGGCTGGCTTACACCCTGTTCCCCATATCTTGGCGTTCATATAAGTGAGGATGGGGACCCGGGAATGCCCAGTCGACCCTCAAAAGGAATTAGGGTTACACGACCGTTAACAGACTTAGGTAGCCTGGCGAAAATTAGAAATTTCGTACAATACATTGATAATGGGATATCTTTCAAGGGGCTGGCTAACCCCCTGTATCCCATATTTGGGCCTTCATATTTGGTGAGTATGGGAACCCGTGAATGCCCAGTCGACCCTCAAAAGGAATTGGATTTACACGACTGCTAACAGGCTAAGCTAGCCTGACGAAACTTGGAAATTTCGTATAATACAGTTTTTATGCGTTATCTTTCAAGGGTCTGGCTAACACCCTGTATCCCATATTTGGGCCTTCATATTTGGTGAGTATGGGAACCCGTGAATGCCCAGTCGACCCTCAAAAGGAATTGGTTTAACACGACCGTTAACAGGCTAAGCTTGACTGGCGAAACCTGGAAATTTCGTATAATACAGGTATAATGGTATGTCTTTCAAAGGGCTGGCTTACACCCTGTATCCCATATTTGGGCCTTCATATTCGCTAAGGATGACGCCCCGGGAATGTCTAGTCGACCCGCAAAAGGAGTTTGGTTTACACGACCTTGACCAAGCCTGGTGAAAGTAGATATATGGTATAATACAGTTATAATTGGAATATCATTGAAGGGGCGGGCTGTCCAGTCGCCCTATGAAAGGAATTAGGTTTGCATGACCACTAACAGACATACATGTAGATAGTTTTTTGAAATAGCAAATCATGTAAATGGTAATAAGTGGAATATCAAATAGCGAGTGACTTACATATTCATATTTTTTATATCAAAATGTGGTACTTGGTAAAACCAACTTACATTTATGAACAAGTTATTATTGTGAATGTATAAGGACATTTATATCATAATACTACAATTATCACAATATTTATCTTAAACTTTTTTTTAAATTAAACTTTAAAAGTCAACACTATCTCTCTGAAAGTGAGCAGATATTAATAAATAAATTTAGGTATTACATGTAATGACATTTGTATGTACATGTATGTAGTACGTTTTGATTTTTATAATGTATAAAATCGATAACGAATTAAGAGGTTATGGAAAATATTCTTTAATCACTTGAACAAGGTTAAACGAATATATAAATCAATATTGGTCTTTGGTAGACGTGTGTTATCTATCAATACATATACTGGAGTTCACATCGTGTGCTATTTCATATCGATTCATATGCCATATGATGTATTATATATTATGTGAGTGTTATACAAAAATATGAAAAGGTCGACGGTTCAAGCCCCGGTGTGGTCGCTTGATATGTGGTGTGTCCTTGGACAAGGCACTTAATCTACATTTGTCTTTGTCCACAAAGATATAATTGAGTCCCGGCTCAGGCTGGAATTTAATCCGCGATGGACTGGTGTCCCATTTAGAGGAAGTCTTTGATTTTCATCTGATTAGAATCACGGAAACCAGGAATAAAATAACATCCCTCATTGGTCGGAGAAAGAATGGAAATATTATTAATAATGCAAATACGTCCATCAAGTTTGTTAACCTCTTTACAGATTATTAAATGCTTTGGTTGTGCTTTAATACCACTGAATCGGGAGAAACTGTCTTTTGTTTAAGATATAATAAATTTGTAACTAATATATCTCTTTCCAAGTTGAAACTTAATATTTACTAATCAACTCTCAAATTTAAGGCTTAAAAACGGAATTGGTTTTGGTGTAAATGTAATGAACATTGCCTTAGTTTTTATTTTTGAGTCGATAATTACTTTCCCATCATGTGATATATCATTGAAAATTTGTATGTATTTTGACATATCTATAAATGGGTGTTTAATATATGCATGTTTAAATATACATACATGTATTAATTATATAAATACAAATGTATGCTAATGCTTTATGTCTGTAATCTTTCAATCATAAAATCGCTCCCTCTTGGAAATGTGTGTATTGTACATTATGAATATTTATTGTAAATTCTATCTGTTACCCCTGTGAGGGTCGTTGATAATCAATAACTAATTTGAAATGAAACTTAACAGGGTGTTTACAGCTTTAAAGAATAATTGCATGGAATTATTAAATTTTTATGATA
Source organism: Magallana ariakensis (assembly GCA_020458035.1). Taxonomy (NCBI): domain Eukaryota; kingdom Metazoa; phylum Mollusca; class Bivalvia; order Ostreida; family Ostreidae; genus Magallana; species Magallana ariakensis. The sequence continues at coordinate 36,614,293 of CM035812.1, forward strand.
ATTTTTTTTTTATTATTTTGAAGACTTTTTATAATTATAAAAAAATGTATTTGCTAATCAAGATATTGGATAATTCTGGCACCCACGTTTAAAACGGATGTTACGTGCCTGATATATACAATTTAGAACATGTGCAGACTAGGAATATACAAAGGACAGCGCACCAGTGGTGACTCAAATGCACGCACATGCTTCGGATTCGCAATCGAGGTGGTGGTAGTGGTTGTAGAAAAAACCCTTAGATTTATAACATCGAACGAAACTGATTTAAACAAACAGTGCAATATCAATTTAATTCATGAAATAGATATTGGCACATTGTATTTCTTTAAAACACAATATGCTTTGGAATGTATGGCGGTGTGAAAAAGCCAAGAACCAAATGAAAAGAATATTTTAAGTTCTGACGAATTTGCTATATGTTCGAACAAATTAATTGATTTTTTAAAGATTAATTTAGAATCATTTAGACTATCGGATCTGGCAATGATTAAGCATACGAGGAGGAGGGGGAGGGCTGTAATCAAGCCACTCCTTTCCTGGATTGTCTAATTTCCATCAAACGATAAATTGCTATATACAAATAAATACATACATGTACTAGTCTTTGATATTTATATAATATCTGACATATTTTGCTGTAAGAATATAAGTTCAATTCTCCAAATCTATCACAATTTTGCATGTCGATAAAGAGTGGAAGTATTTCTTCTGGCGTAGCGCGAATTTTTCTATCATAGTTACCAAAAAACAAACCTACGTTACTCTAGAATATGCATCTCCATGCGCGGATCTAGAGGAGGGAGTCCCCCACCCCCGCCAAACAAAATTATCTCTCAGAGTCCAAACCCCCCACCCTCGTGAGAGAAATTTTTTTCTGAATCCGGGCATTGTCCTGTAAACTAAGTGGACATTTCACACCTATGTATCCATTGTTAATATGCTGGTATAACAGAGAGAGAGAGAGAGAGAGAGAGAGAGAGAGAGAGAGAGAGAGAGAGAGAGAGAAAGAGAGAGAGAGTGCCTTCAAGATCAAGAAAAATTCACCCAAAAGGAGGGGGGGCTGAAATATAATTTTGTTTGCTTGGGGGAGGGGCCCGATCCCCTCCATGTAGATCTAATCATATAGTTGCCAACTCTAGGTACCCTGTTTTTTTTCTTTGGTATCTATAAAGATATACAATATAATATATAATGTTAATTGACAATGTCACATACACATCGCCTCTTTTACATGAAAATGTTGTAAAACATTGAGGAATTGGTCGAAGCAAAGGCATATTTCAGATGTGTGTGTGTGTGTGTGTGTGTGTGTGTGTGTGTGTGTGTGTGTGTGTGTGTGTGTGTGTGTGTGTGTGTGTGAGGGGGGGGGGTCATAGCTGATTATAAACTATTTGAATGCATAGTTCAGAAATAAACAACACTAGTCAAATTTTTGTCTTGTTATTTTTAAATATTGAATGCGACCTAACTTTTATGTCAAAAAACTGATACGCTATTTTGGTAGGTGGCATGGGACAGTTTCGCAGGAATGACCCTGTCAAATTTTACAAAAAGGGGTTAGGGTGGTTACTTGAGGGGAATAAATACCTAGAATATTTATTTCATTTATTTTGTAGATAGAATCAGCCCCTTTTTTCAGATATGGATAGAAAATGCGAAACTGTGGCCTAAATTTTCACTTTCGATTTTATAATGGAAAGGGGGAAGACAGAACATGAAATCTCACTCGAAGAGAACGTGATGGATTTCAAATCAATTGTTGAATATTTGAATGGGTAAACATTAACCTACAAATCCTATCGTAGTTTATGGGAGTCGCCTGGGATTGAAGAGCATAATGGGACCTATGTGTAAGAAAATGCGAAAAAGGGGCAATTTTCCAAAAAATAAAATTGAAATCGCCCCTGGCTATTTTAATAAATGTTTTATGTAAGTTGTACATGTTTTATTCATAAAAGTCTGAAATGAAGGAATCTTATCATGTTTCCCATGCATGTAAACCAAATTAAACAAATTAAAAAAACAAACTAAAAAACATTGAAATATAAACCAAAAATACGACCAGGATATCCTTTACATTTCCTTCACAGAAAAAAAAACTATCCCCTTAAACCTAAGATTTAACATAACGAGCATACGAGCATCTTTTATCTAAGTAAAAACAAGAAATAATTAGACATAGATATAAAAAGAAATTCAGATACCAAAGCGACGTGTAAAATAAGGTGTGTATAATTTATTTTCAATTGATAATTAATCGCTACACCAACAAAGGACAGGGTTTTCCCGGGACCCCATCCTCACCAAATATGCCTAAATATGGGATACAGGGTGTTAGCCAGCCGCTGGAAAGATGTCCCTTTATAACTGTATCATACGAAATTTCCAAATTTCGCCAGTCTAGCTAAGCCTGTTAACGGTCGTGTAAACCCAAATCCTTTTGAGGGTCGACTAGACAATTCCGGGTCCCAACCCTCGCCAAATATGAAGGCCCAAATATGGGATACATGGGAGTAGCCAGCCCCTTGAAAGATATCCTATTATAACTATATTATTCGAAATTTCCAAATTTTGCCAGGCTAGCTAAGCCTGTTAACGGTCGTGTAAACCCAATTCCTTTTGAGATTCGACTGGGCATTTCCGGGTCCCCACAAACGCCAAATATGAAGGCACAAATATGGGATACAGGGTGTTAGCCAACCCCTTGAAAGATATTCCCATTGCAACAAATTATGATGAATTTCTTGCCTTTTCGCCAGACTATCTAATTATGTCAATGTTCAGGTCAGGTCAGCAAGATATAATTTTTAATATATTACTGTTTCTTTCCATTTAAAAAATAAAGTTTTTATGGAATTTTGAATTCACGTTTATTAGCATGTTTACGTTTATTTGAATAGCGAACCGACCACAGAATTCTATTTGCTATTCGAATAGTTCATAGCGAAAAGCGAATAGAACTCCAACTTCTGAAAACCTTTTTTAACTTCGATTAATATTCGTTGATGGCGAAACTGTAACGTTTGTCTCCTTCTTTGTATCTCAGGAAAGCTTTATCATTTAAAATGATGAAACCATCGGTTTATCAAAAAAAAAGTATGTAACGATGAGTATAACACCACTTACACAGACCTTAGTTAGTTTGTAAACTGCACTTAAAAGTGTTTAGTGTTTTTGTGATTTGCAGAATTGAATATAAGAAACGTAGATTGTTGCATAAAATCATACTGATTACACACTTTATCCTGTATTTTATTGTTCAACAAATAATGTCCACATTATAATTGACGTAATGACGCACATTGTTTGTTATAAAATTTATGTATAACCTAATTTGCGCCATTTACATGTAGCCGTATGTGCATTGAGTGAAATTTTGTGTATTTGTGTGATTCTATTTATTTGCATGTGTCAAATTTTTGCTCGACTAACAGTTATGTTATACTCGAATTATTGTATTGATACATGTAACATAGGATTGTGTACATAAGCAGTCTGTCCATTCCGTCAACCTTTTTGTTATTAAAAATAAAAGCATTAAACACCAGTAGTTGTTGTTTAGGAAGCATTTAACGTCCTACTGTGCCAATGGGTAGTATACATGACTCTGTCTTATTATAACGAAAAAAAAATTGTAGGCGATGCATAGTTTGTAATTGGTGATTTTAGATAGTTCGTTCTAGTTATCGGACCTTGCATTTCATATCGAACATGATAATACCAGAAGAGTTTTAAGGCTACAAATGCCTCTAGAGATAAAAAAAAATCTGCAAATCGCATGGACAAAAACGATAAACGCCGTCTAAAAAAATGTTTTTTTCGCCTTAGTTTTACACGTATGTAAATATAAAATAATAGAATACATTTGTTGATTATTTGTAGTGAACTTCCTCCGTGCTAAATGATATTGTAAACGCTCTTTAATTTGATCTTTTTATTACAATAAGTATGATTGCAGCTTTTATCAATGACAATAGTGCGAAGGTGCGATGGGCAACAACAAAAAAGCTTCCCTTAGACCCACACATAATTATTTCCGAAAGAACGCACTTAAACATTATTTTTAATAGGGTAAATTTATCTAAAGAAAATAATGCCTGTTATAAATAAGATACCATGGTTTGTTGTACTATTGTACCGCAAATGTAGAAAAAGTTTCAATGTATTGAAGAAATACGGTTCTTGAGATTGAATAATTAGGTCCTCCTCTGATTTGTTTGTATATCATTTTATGAGCAAATTTTAAGAACAAATAATAATGCGTTCATGAGAAAAGATTATCATGGCTTTTTTGTATAAAAGAAAGAAAACACGTCATAGATATATGACGTTTGAAAAGAAAAAAAATTGTCTGACTATGCAAAGCAGCGCGGTCGTTTTTATTTGTTTATGAACACGTGTTATAACTATAAGTCGAATGCACATACATTTAGTTTCCCTTTAAAATCTCTTGAAATTAATATTTTTATAAATATACTTTTTACCATATTTTATCATGAACATTTAAATCAACCGTATGTTTAGGTTATAATTCTAAAATAATTATCATTATTCTTGACTACATGTATTAATTATAACTTGTTGATCCGCGCCCGTCTGCCTCTGTTTACACGCAGCTACACGGCGTCATTAACGACACCAGCAAACAACGATAAACATATATAAATATTATTTTGTTGCCGCGCGTTTATAATAAAAACAGATAATTAGGACAGCGTTAAACTTTACTATTTGATTCATTATGACTACCTTAAGAAGAAATTACAAAAAGAGTCATTGATATGGAAAAAATATCCTTAAAATGATACACATAAATGAATCATAAGGTATGATAAATATTATGTACATATTACGTATTTCAGTGTAAATTTGAGTGGGGAGACTTTATAACTGGACCATCAAAAAATAAAAGAAACAAAGGCGCTGGTCTCTTGTTAACTTACATATAAACTTATTCAGTTGGTAAGTAAAGGGGGTAAGATTTCCACTACCAAACTACAATATCGCATGGTGTCTGCATTTTTCTTGTTCTGGTGTATCACGATGTGTGCGTCCGTTTTGATCAATACATTCTTTTGAAAGACTTTGTAAGAAATTGATTTTTGAAGAATTTTTCTTAGCTTATTTAAAGGCATTTACCTGCAAAATATTCAAAACCACAGTTGATTAACCCCTATGCTATGAATATAAAAAGCTTACAGAAGATACATGCCGATCACACATTCTTGAGGTCATAATAAAAATAATTATTCAAGGTACGTCAGTTAACAGTGCAAAGATTTGCATTGAAATGTTTACAATGCAGATTACGTATTCATGAAGAGAAATAATAAAAACGTGTGTATATTTCGGATATAATGGGCACTTGCACGTAATGTTTGAAAATGCAGGACTACATATAACGTGCGAGTACCCGTTATAGCCAAAAAATACACAGTAAAATTCAATAAAAAAAATAAAATAGCATTCAGAAGTTGGAGTTCTATTCGCTTTTCGCTATTCACTATTCCAATAGCGAATAGAATTCTCTGGTCGGTTCGCTATTCAAATTACCGTAAACATGCTAATAATCGTAAATTCAAAATTCCATATAAACTTCATTTTTTAACGGAAAGAAACAATAATATATTAAAAATTATATCTTGCTGACCTAACCTGAACATTGACATAATTAGCTAGCCTTGCGAAAAGGTAAGAAATTCATCATATTGCAATGGAGATATCTCTCAAGGGCCTGGCTTACACCCTGTATCCCATATTTGTGCCTTCATATTTGGTGAGGATGGGGCCCCGGCAATGTCCAGGCGATTCTCAAGGGAATTGGGTTAACATGGCATTAACAGGCTTAGCTCGGCGAAAATAGGAAATTTCTTGTGATACAGTTATAATTGAATGTCTGTCAAAGGTCTGGCTAACATCCTGTATCCCATATTTGGACCTTCATTTTTGGTGAGGATGGGCTGGCTTACCCCCTGAATCCCATATTTGGGCTTTCATATTTAATGAGGATGGGGCCCTGGAAATGTCCAGACGAACTTCAAAAGGAATTGGGTTTACACGACCGTTAACAGGCTTAGCTAGTTTGGCGAAAATAGGAAATTTCTTGCAATACAGTTATAATAGAATTTCTTTCAAGGGTCTGGCTAACACCCTGTATCCCATATTTGGGCCTTCATTTTTGGTGAGGATGGGGCCCCGGGAATGTCCAGACAGCCCTCAAAAGAAATTAGGTTTACACGGCAATTAACATGCTTACCTAGCCTGGCGAAAATAGGAACTTTCTTATTATACAGTTATAATTAGATATCATTCAAGGGGTTGGCTACTCAGCTATGTTAAGGAAGGTATCGGAATTCTAGCACGTGTCATTTAGGAAAAATTTGCATATGCCCCGCCCCTTATTCATGAGATTTTACAAGATATTGTATTTCGGTAATTAACAAACCTCTACCAAAATGAATATGATTATTTATTGGGTTTGATTGTATCAAGAAAGGTGTACTGAAATAAAAACTTCAACTATTCATTATATCTTGGAAATTATGAAATTCCTAAGTCGTCTGATGACGTGTCGATGTTGACTACGTCACATCGGCGCTTGCAGCTGTAATCAGAATAAACATGTGGACTTCAGTGATATATTTGGAATTTAACTTATTTACAACCAGCGTGGACGGAAATCGGTAGAGGATTCAACTGAACAAGGTAAGATTTATCTGTACTTCCCCTAGATATTGTTTTGTATTATCTTATACTGTAGAATGAAACAGAAACGAAGGGAAATTCCTCGGCTTCGATTTTGTTTACTTGTTTACATTTGTTTTTTCATGTAATATTGTGTTTAAAAATCAGTTTGGTGACTCGATCAGGCAAAGCAAATGTTCTGCGATTTTCTAATTTTTATCATAAAGAGTATTGAGGCTCATTGTAGCTTTTTACTGGTCTCTTATATCGCAATAATATTAGCTCGCATTTCCTCCGTGCTCAAAGAAAATGTAAACAATGGAAAGTCCAAACACTGTGCTAGCACTACAAAGATTACTGTGAGGATCTGGATTAAATATAGACAAGATTGTATTTTTGTTTATGTAAATCGAAATGTTTTATTTTATTTAGCCTTCTTTTAGGAAGATTATATGTATGAAAGGACAAAATTAAAGTGTCATCTGAATTTTCAATCATATTAAAGAATATATGCATGTTATAATATTAATGAAATAACAACTGCCATTAGTATGCACAATAATAAAATAATTTTCCATTTTCATGTTATCTTAAACTGCAATTAAAATTCAATTACAGGGTTATTAAAGCAGAAAATGCATGGTTCATTGGAGACACTTTTTTGGGGTGTATATAGAAAAGTAGGTACTCTATAAATATTTCTTTTACTCATGTATATGTGGCCTGTTTTTTAAAAATCATATTACTATAATATAACCTATCATGATATTTTTCATTGATAACTATTGAAATTAAATTAGAAATTGATAAATATTGATCATTTCAGGCATTGGTTTTTTTATCAACTGCACTGCCTCCTTACATCAAAAAGACAGAGGAGAAGTACATGTAGTGTGCAAGAAGAATGGTCAATTTCCATTAATTCCACATCATGACTGAATAATACTAAAAATCAGAAAACACTAATAGACATTAGTCTTGTTGAACAGTTTGTCACAGAAAAGCAATATCTACAGTACATTGTTATTGTCAAATTGAATATATTAATAAATTCTTGATAAATATTGATTTTTCTTGCTTTCTTTAATAATTACAAAAATATTAATTATAATTACAAGTAACCCTGGTCATATATTAAAGGCATTTCTTATTTATTTACCAGCAAAGTAACATAACCAGCAAAGTAACATAAACCATTATGAAACAGAAATGTGTAAATTACAAACTTACACTTACCCCCCCCCCCCCTTTGCCCTTATATCAATAGTTATTGGTAGGGACAACATGTACTAATTTTTTCAATTTCAACAATTTGGTAATGATGACTAGTGTGAACAGAAACAACATTCTAACATTATTTTAATGAAATTCACAGCGTTTATTTATCTTATGAATGAAAATTAAAATCATGATCTTAGTCAGTGTTGCGTTTGAATTTCACGCAAATGACGCCGAAAGTGAAATGGGTCAGATAAAATGCAGTAGTGCAAGGGCATACACTTGATCAAATATATTGAAATTTTACTTGTGTAACCATTATATTCCTATTATATCAAAAAGTGCTGGGAGCTGTATGAAATCGCTACGCATTTTACATAAATAAGCGTTAAATGTGGGAACTCCCTGCAAATTTCTGATCATAGACTGTTTATGTTGAATTAAATAATTGTTCTCACTTGAATATTTCAAGCTCCCAGCACTTTTCGAAATTTTAGATGTTCATTTTACAAGTTAAAAACGGAAATAAATATATTTGTTTATGCTAAGCCCTTGCACTATGCATTTTTTGGTATTATTCCTGATTCAGCTATTTTTAGCAGTATCACATGACAGGGTATTCCTTAGGGACTAAAAAATTGCTTATGCGATAGCAAATTATCTAATTTGTATAATGATAAAATATCACTTTGTGTAACAATTTTTTGGAATAGAATATCAAGATTATTCAAAAGCTAACATTTTATGTGATAAATATCGCTATTATTTTATGGACGCCCTTAACATAGCTGAGTAACCCCCTGTATCCTATATTTGAACCTTCATATTTAATGAGGATGGGGCCCTGCGAATGTCCAGACGACTTTCAAAAGGAATTGGGTTGACATGACCATTAACAGGCTTAGCTAGCCTGGCGAAAATAGGAAATTTCGTATAATACAGTTATAATGGGACATCTTTCAAGGGGCTGGTTTACCCCCTGTATCCCATATTTGGGCCTTCATACTTAATGAGGATGGGCCCCTGGGAATGTCCAGACGACCCTCAAAAGGAATTGGGTTTTCACGGCCATTAACATGCTTAGCTAGCCCCGCGAACATAGGAAATTTCGTATAATACAGTTAAATGAGATATCTTTCAAGAAACTGGCTAGCCCCCTGTATCCCATATTTGGGCCTTGATATTTAGTGAGGATGGTGCTCCGGTAAAGCCCAGTCGATCCACAAAAGAAATTGGGTTTACACAGCCATTAACACCTTAGCTAGCCTGACAAAAATAGGAATTTCGTATAATACAGTTATAATTAGATATCTTTCAAGGGGCTGACTAACCCCCTGTTTCCCATATTTGGACTTTTATATTTAGTGAGGATGGGCCCCCGGGAATGTCCAGACGAACCTCAAAAGAAATTGGGTTTTCACGGCCATTAACAGGTTTAGCTAGCCATGCGAAAATATAAAATTTCGTATAATACAGTTATAATGGGATATCTTTCAGGGGCTTGCTAACCCTCTGTATCCCTTATTTGGGCCTTCATATTTGGTAAGGATGGGGCCTCGGGAAAGCCCAGACTACCCTCAACAGGAATTGGATTTAAACGGTCATTAACAGGCTTAGCTAGCCTGGGGAAAATAGGAAATTTCGTATGATACAGTTATAATGGGATATCTTTCAAGGGTCTGGCTAACACCCTGTATCCCTATATATGGGCCTTCATATTTGGAGGGGGTTAGGGCCCCGGGAATGTCCAGTCGAACCTCAAAAGGAATTGGGTTTACACGACCGTTAACAGGTTTAGCTAGCCTGGTGAAAATAGTAATTTAGTATAATAAAGTTAAAATTGGAATATTATTGAAGGGGCTGGCTGTCCAGTCGACCCTCAAAAGGAATTGGGATTACATGACCACTAACAATCATAAATTCCATGTAAATGATTATAATCGAAATAGTTTAATAGGGAGTGACTTACATATTTTTATTTTCTTATATCAAGATGTGGTACTTGGTGAAATCAATTGACATTTAAGACGGAGTTATTATTGTGAATGTATAAGGACATTTATATAATACAGTTATCACACTATTTATCTTAACCCTTTTTAAATTGAGTAATAAAAGTAAGCAGAGATGAATAATTTTAGTTATTACATGTAATAACATTTGTATGTACATGTTTGTAGTACGTTTTGATTTTTATAGTGTAAAAATCGATGACGAAACAAGAGGTTATGAAATATGTACTTTAATCGCTTGAACAAGGTTGAACGAATATTTAAATCAATATGGGTCTTTGGTAGACTTGTGTTATCTATCAATACATATACCGGAATGCACATGGCGTGCTATTTCATAACGATTCATATGCCATATGATGTATCATATATTATGTGATTGTAATATAGAAATATGAAAAGATCCGGTGTGGCCATTAATGTGTGTTGACTCCTTGGACAAAGAAGGTTATCTACATTTGTCTTAGTCCACAAAGATGAAATTGGGTCCTGGCTCAGGCTGGAAGTTAATCCGCGATAAACTAGTATACCATATAGAGGGAGTCTTTGATTTTCATCCGATTAGAATCACGGAAACCAGGAATAAATTAACAACCCTCATCGGTCGGAGAAAGAATGAAAATATTATTAATAATGCAAATACGTCCATCAAGTTTGTTAACATCTTTACAAATAACTAAATACTTTGGTTGTGCTTTAATACCGCTGAATCGGAAGAAACTGGTTTTTTTTAAGATATAATAAATCTGGAACTAATATAACTCTTTCCAAGTTGAAACTAACTATTTACTTATCAACTATATTCGAAAATTAATTTCTTATCATGTAATTTAATTCAAAATTTGTATGTATTTTGACATATCTATAAATTGGTGTTTATATTTAATTATACATACATGTTTTAAATATATAAATAAACATGTATGCTAATGCTTTATATCTGTAACCTTTCAATCATACAATCGCTCCCACTTGTGGATATGTGTATTGTACATTATGAATGTTTATTGTAAAATCTATCTGTTACCCCTATGAGGGCTGTTAATAATTAATAAATAATTTGAATTGAAATTTACAGCTTTAAAGAATAATTGTATCGAATTATTAAATTGTTATGATAGATTTTGAAGACTTGTTATAGTTCATAAAAAAGGTATTTGCTTATCAAGATATACCTATTTCTGGCACCCACATTCAAAACTGTTTAACAGATGCTACTTCCCTGATACATTCAGTTTAGAACATGTGCAAACTAGGAATATATATATAGCTAGGACAGCGCACCAGTAGTGACTCAAACGCTTCGGATTCGCAAGATTAATGGTAGTGGTTGTAGAAAAAATAACATCGAACGAAATTGATTTAAACCAATAGTGCAACATCAATTAAAATCATGAAATAGATATTGGCCCACACATTTCGTTCTTTAAAACACAATATGCTTTGGTATGTACGGCGGTGTGAAAAAGCCAAGAACCAAATGAAAAAAAAAATTTAAGTTCTGACGAATTTGCTATATGTTCGAACAAATAAATTAATTGATTTTAAAGACTAATTTAGAGTCATTTAGACTATCGGATCTGGCAATGATGTAGATTACGAGGAGGAGGGGGTGGGGTGCAGTAATCAATCCACTCATTTACTGAATTGTCTTTTTTCCTTTAAACGATAAATTACTATACGCAAATAAATGCATACATGTACTAGTCTTTGATATTTATACAATATCTGACATATTTTACTGACAGAATATGTTCAGTTTTCAAAATCTATCACATTTTTGCAAGTCGATAAAGAGTGGGAGTATTTCTTCTGGCGTAGCGTGAATTTTTCTATCATAGTTAAGAACAAACCTATGTTACCCTAGAATCGGCATCTCCATGCGCGGATCTAGAGGAGGGAGTCCCCCCCCCCCCGCTAAACAAAATTATCTCTTAGACCCCCCCCCCAACCCTCGCGAGAGAAATTTTCTGAATCCGGGCATCGTCCTGTAAACTAAGTGGACATTTCACACCTGTGTATCCATGGTTTATATGTTGGTATGAGAGAGAGAGAGAGAGAGAGAGAGAGAGAGAGAGAGAGAGAGAGAGAGAGAGAGAGAGAGACACAGACAGACAGACAGACAGAGAAAGAGAGAGAGAGTGACTTCAAGATCAAGAAAAATTCACCCAAAAGGAGGTGAGTGAAATATAATTTTGTTTGCCGGGGGAGAGGTTCGACCCCTCCATCTAGATCTACGCATATAGTTGCCCACTATAGGGACGCTGATTTTTTTCTTTGGTATCTATACAGATATAAATATAATGTTAATTGACAAAATCATATACACATCATCTCCTTTACATGGAAAAGTTGTAAAATATTGAGCAATTGGTCGAAGTAAAGACATATTTCAGGTGTGTGTGTGTGTGGGGGGGGGGGGTGTTATTGCTGATACTTAACTATTTTGAAGCATAGTGTTGATTAACCTGTTAAGAAATAAACATGACTAGTCAATTTTTGGTCCTGCGCGGTTATTTTTACATATTGAAGGCTACCTTGACTTTCATGTCAACAAACTGATATGGTATTTTGGTATGTGGCATGGGACAGTTTTGCAGTCAAAGTTTACAAAAGGGGTAAATGTGAGATTTTGGTGGTTACTTGAGGGGCATAAATTGGTTTAATAATTATTCATTTACTTTTTGGAGAGGATCAGCCCTTTTTATCAGATATGAATAGAAAATGCGAAACTGTGGCCTAAATTTTCACATTCGATTTTATAATGGAACAGGGGGAGACAGAACATGAAATCTCACTTGAAGGGAAAGTGATCGATGTTTCCCATACTTGAAAAACACTTTTAAAAACAAATTTAAACAAAACTGCATCTCGTATTTCAGCAAAGACAGAAGAAATAATAAGACATAAATAAAAAAGAATTTTAGATAACAAAGCGACGAGTAAAATAAGGTGTATATAGTTTATTTACAATTCATTATTAATTGCTACACCAACGAAAACAGGGCATTCCTTGGGCCCCACCTCCTCCAAATATGAAGGCCCATGAAGGTGTTAGCCAGCCCCTTGAAAAATATCCCATTATAACTGTATTATACGAAATTTCAAATTTTCGCCAGGCTAGCTAAGCCTGTTAACGGTCGTGTAAACCCAATTCCTTTTGAGGGTCGACTGGGCATTCCCGGAGCCCCACCTCCTCCAAATATGAAGGCCCAAATATGGGATACAGGGTGTTAGCCAGCCCCTTGAAAGCTATCCCATTGCAACAGTTGATGATCTTCTTACCTTTTCGCCAGGCTAGCTAATTATGTCAATGTTCAGGTCAGGTCAGCAAGATATAATTTTTAATATATAACTGTTACATTACATTGAAAAAGGGAAGTTTATGTAGAATTTTAATTTACGTTTATTAGCATGTTTACGGTAATTTGAATAGCGAACCGACCGCAGAATTCTATTCGCTATTCAAATAGTGAATAGCGAAAAGCGAATAAAACTCCAACTTCTGAATGCGAAATAAAATTGAGTTTAATTAAAAAAACTCAAATCGATTTAAAAGTATACGTATCTATGTTGGTACAGCAATTCCCAGCCGATTGTGTTTTTTCAGTTTAGCTCACCTGAGTCACTCTGGTGACTATTCCTATCTGTTTCTGTACGTCAAAAATGCTTTGCGCCAAATTCCCAAACTAATTCACCCATACCGTCTAGAGAAAGGAAGAGTTCGTCTCCTTCTCTAAATTGTTTCAACGATTTCATTATAGTGATAATAAACAACTGTCATTTCGGTAAGTTCGTTTACCACAGTTGTTAAAGCTATCTGTTGAAATAAATAATATAAATTAATCATATTAAAACATCTCAAATTATATTCAATGCGTGAATCTAAACTGTGTGAGTGTGTATTTTATTATATTCATTTCTGTAATAATTACTGTTATAGATCACCATAATTCTATATATTGAAACAAAAAATATGTTCGATCAAAGAACCCAACAGCTGAGTTGTTTATTTATTCCACAACTATATAACATCTAAATGCGGCTGTGACATATAAATAGTTTTTAACAAATTGTTTTAATTTTAAACCATCTTGACACTCGTTTTTCATTCTACATCCCATTTTGAATTTGTATATCTTAAAGCTATATAAGTTATAATTGTATTATAAAAAAAAACGTTTTGGTTGGTTTCAACATAAAAACTAATATCAACATGTTTCATTTTACCAATAAAGCATTGTTCAAATTGTGCCATACCTGTTTGACATTATCACAATAAAAAAATAAGATGTTTAATATCTTTATTTGAAATGTCACAATAGTCACATTTTGAATTTTGTCTTTTAAAAAATTTACATTTTTGCCAAAAAAGTTGGTACATACAATATTGTTAAGCAGGTTGTAGTTGAATTCACTTAAACGCTTGTCATACATGTTCTTAATTTTATTTGTATGAATGCTTGACCAATATTCTTTATTTACACAATAATTTCTGCTTTAATGATATTGATGGCAAGGAGGTTTAAACTTTCTTGACAACATATTTTTGTAGTTAAAATTAAACTTTTTCTCTAAGATACAATGAACACCGTTATGAAAATTGAATGCATTTACAAAATCTGTTCTAGTTAAAAAAAACACAGCATTTCATATCAAATAATATACTCTTTTTCGTAATTACATTTCGAAATATATTATAATCACACAACCAATTGGATCTGTTTGACAGAATATCTGAAAATTCCTGTACTGATTTAATCACACCATTTTCATTAAATACATCTTTTACATACAAAATATTACTCGCTATCTAATTCTTAAAACATAATGTTCGGCCCTTGTATTAAAACAAATTGTTATTTCACAATGGCTGCTGTGCAAACCTGACGTCTAATAAATGAGATACATCTATTGTCGTTTTACATTCATTAAAGTAACTAAATATTTCTTTATAAAATATGGGCAATTTATAGATATTACTGTAAAGTTTTCGTAGTTATGATAAGGAAGAACGCTTCTTTTAAAACTGTGAATTTCATGGACCCTGGGTCAGCGGTTCTTATTTTAAGGTAGAACTCTAATAACTATATAGAAAAATGCTCTAATTCTTAAAAATATTTTTTTTCTTTGCTCCTTTATGTTAAGCACATGAACAATGCCTCTTTCAAAATTGTGAATTTTATGCCCCCCCCCCCCCCGGGTCAGGGGTTCTTGTGTTAGGGAAGGGTTCTTTCGATTATAAACATAATCATAAATATAAATAAACATAAATGTACATGTACATCTATCTCGAATTGATTGGTTGGAATTTTTTTTTTTAATTCTAAATTCTAAAGTGGTTTAAATCATGTAAAAATGACCTTAGATTGACTTTAAAACATGGCATTTAAGCTTGCAAATTTGCATTTTATGACACTTTGTTGAATTGTTTGAAAAGTTTAAATTCATGATAAAATGACCTCAGACTGATTTAAAACAGATTAGTGTTGCACGTGCAATCAATTCTGCGTCTGATGACATCTTTCTCTCATTGATTGGTTTGTGTTTAAAATAAAAAAAAAACTAATTTAAAGCTAAATACGCTATAATTTGCGTACATTTTGAATCACAGTGAAAACGCACGTGTTGTTTACTAATAAAAGTTACCATTATTCTGTAAATTACAATGGTGAATTCTAATTCGTTACAAAAATATCGATTTTTAATTGTTTATTTTCCTTTCAGGAAAGTAATGCCTATTCATGAATATTGATGAAGGAAGATCGAACACGACTTCATTGCGCATGTCAGCGGGAAATCATATGGCCATTATTGTTGCATAATTACATTTCCGTCTTAATTTTAAATATGCTGAACAGTTGTTACTTTGAACTTTAAATATGTATTATGAGTGAAATACGTTTGTCATTTACGATACACTTACTTTTGTATATCTAATAGGATACCACTTACACGAACTCAAAAAAGCCCTTTGGGGAATACACATAAGCCTAGGTCATTGTTTAAAGGAAGTATATATACATGCTCAAACGTTTGTATTTTTGTTTTCTTTTGCTTGTAATCGTATAAAGGACACACTGATGCTTTACTGAAAAATTGCATCCTTTCCTTTGTGAAACTTCAATAATTTTGAAGATGTTGACCGTCCACCAATTTTTGTATGATAGTCTAAATCTACCTGTCGATTTTACGTGATAGATTGTTATTCATCAAGAGAAATCGGCAGGAAAATAAATATTTTTTTATTGTTTAATATTTTAAATTTTTGTTTTGTGATCGAATTGAGCATGAAATTAACCTTCATAAGTAATCAAACAAATGCATTTTCCCCGTTATTCAACAATGACGCAGATTATAGCGTGCATATCTTTAAATCGAGTTAAAGAGGTACACTCCTCAGGTTTTACGTATCCATTTTGGGTCACCTCTAGTCGGACAATTCTGCATCATATATTAATTCTAGTAGTATTTTCGTTTTTTGCAATGCCAAATAAACTTTATTGAATACATTTATTTGAATAAAATTACATTTTTACAAGGTTTAGTAAAGGACTATATTTTGTGGCGGAAGGTTTTCAAGAAGAAAATGAACAATTTTCATTACTCAATAGTTTTAGTGAACTGTTACTTTAGCGTCATAATTTTCAGCGCAGAACAATGTTCTAGATAGTTTGTGTATAACGATATATTCATGATGTTCTAAAAAACATATTAGAACAATATTTTGATATTTCTACCGATATATTTTGGCATATGTAGCTTATGTTTTATAAAAGTTAAGATAAAATTGACTCCAATTTTGGCCTAAACTGCTGTATCTCAAATTAGAAATGTGACCCCTACTTTTTTTAACTTTTAAATGAGACATTAAAGCTATACACGCTTTAATTTGCGTCAATTTTAAATAACGGGACAAATACATTTTTCAATTCTTACAAAGTTATTTTTATGCTGTTAATTATAATGCCCAATTCGATCACGTAATAAAGATATCAAATTTTGAACAATTACAAAATATTTATTTTCCTGCCAGGAAAGTAATGCCTTCTCATGAATATCAATACATCACGTGATTTTGACAGCTAATTTTAGATTATCATACAAAACTTATTGGGGTCAACACCTTCATAAATGGTGTAGTTTCACGAAGGAAAAGATGTAATTCAGTAAAGCATAGATGTGTCCTATATACGAGTATGAATTAAAAAAGCAAAAACTCAAGCATGTGAGCATGTTAACGTATATACATGTACTTCCCTTGAACAATGACGTAGGCTTATGTGTTTTCCCCTAAGGGCTATGTTTAGTTTGTGTGAGTGTTACCCTATTTGAGCATTTAAAAATAATGGTACCGTAAATGACATACGTATTACACTCATAATACATGTGTAAATTTCAAAGTAACAACTGTTAAAACTGTATATAAAATCGAGACGGATATGTATTTAGGCAAACAATAACGGCTACCTGATTTCTTGCGGACATGCGCGATGACGTCGGTTTTGCTCTTTCTTCATAAATATTCATGAAAAGGCATTACTTACATGTCAGGAAAATAAACAATTAAAATTCTATATCTTTGTTACTAGAAGGAATTAACCACTGTAATTAACATCATATAGATAACTTTTATAAGTTAACAAACACTTGCGCTTTCACTGTCATTCAAAATTGACGCAAATTATAGCGTGTATAGCTTTAAATGTATGTATATTTGTATGCGAAGTTTTTAAAAGATGACATTACTAATATTTTTTTTATATTTGCGTTATAATTTGATTACTCAAAAATTTTGTAATAATCTGTCATTGTGTTCATTATGTACTGGCATTTGAAGCCACCAGTGAAGCAAGGTTTTTTAAACTTTGACTTACATATTACTTTTATAGTCATTACATGTGTTCAATTTCATACTGTATCAAAATCGTAATTAAATAATAGTTCAAACTATAAATATTTGTTTGATTTCTTCAAGTAGTTAATTTCCAAGCCAAATTTTAGCAAAAATTTCAGAAAAATTATCATTTCTGTTTGGGGCCCTATATTTCCAAAAAATGGCATGTGACATGGGTCACAAATAAAACAAATGAACAGTCCTCATCTTTATATCCAAGTGGTTTTTGAATGATTGACATTACTAGTATTTCAGGTGCCAACCTCCTTAAAATGACATAAAACAAAGTCAAATTTTAATCAACATCTTATCCCAAGACCCATTCGTTGCTCGCAACGAAAATAATCTAGTCACCATTGTTAAAAAATAAACATTTTTAAAAATGAGCACACATGTAATATCGACCTATCACCGTATTTCAAACTCTTTTAAGTGAAAATTATACGATAACATATTTTATATTATTATGACAAATATGAAGTCAATAATGAGATATTAATACATGTATTTCAATATGATCAAAATGTGTATTGAAGTCCTACATTTATATATCACAAGTGTTTTTCACTCAAAGTGTTAGCAAAATGATACAAAGGCAGTACCCAAATGCAGAAAAACTTCTCTGAAGACAGATTTAACGTTATGTTGATATATTTGAAAACATTTGTTATACAGTAGGAAAAAACCCACAGGAATACCAAACTTTGTTAGGACGCCTAAATCTTAAGAGGAAGAAAGAATAAATTTTTTAAAAAAGTTCAGTCAATTATCTTAAGAGGCCGAGTACAATTTTAACGAAAGAAGTTTTTTCTGAATGATTTATTTTTATAGGAAATTGACATGGATATACATGAACTATTATATCACTTACTCCTTATTTTGAACAATAAGACATTGTACAATGTAAGAAGACTTAATCGCAAGATGGATAGAGGATCATCCAAATATTGTTGAGAAAATTATAATATAAAAATCATCGATGTCATTTTTTCTGAGTAATACTGGTTTTTCGAGATTGCATTTAATATATTTTATCACATACCGGATGTCACAGCGAACGTGTGACGTAAAACCTGTCACTCCGGAGCTGCGTCCTCAAGCCGATCTCCCAGCGTCCTTAAATAATGTAAAAGATCAAGATAAACGATGTAGAGTCACCTACAGCGCCATAGCAACGCAATGGCATTTCCTTTAGTCGCGGTGCGGTCGCCTTGAAGATTGTACAATGTAGAATGTCATACGACGGCGCGCACTTTGAGCATCAAGCCGTGGCACTGCATAGTGATAAATACGCAACAGAAACAGAATCATGTCGCTGCGACAACGCCGTAAGGTCTCTAACAGCGCAACGAGAGCTTCGTTGGCGCGTTCAAGTAACGCACACAATCATAGTATATACGCGTTGATAAGTCGATTGCGTAGGCACAGATACATCTCGAAGTCCTTTGGGATGTTTCTGCGTTTTTATCCCATTCTCAATGCCAATCCACAACGTGTTGTTTATTTTGCTGCGTTTACACAGCTGGAAACCAGAATTTTTACCAATACAACCAGTAATTTAATGATAGAAACGTTGTTTTTTATGTAAATGAAATAAGGTACATTGTTATTAAAACATAACTTATTTCTAAATAATTTGTGAATGACTGAAATAACAGTTGACAATCATGTTTTCTATCATTTATATAACAGTTGCACAGTTCAAAATTCTTGTTCGTTTTCCGTAGAAATTAAAGTTTACATACAAATAAGTGAATTACGTCTTTTGCACGTTTGGAAGTGACAATTACATGCCACGGGAGCTCCATAGATGCGCATAAGTCGCCGTGACATCATCATTTTACTTTTTTTCCTGAATTGTTCTTGTGATCCTACGACGAATCCAAAAATTGTACAATGCCGTAAACATGCTATGAGATCGCAACTTGGTGTGAAAGGGTCTTTAGACAAACTTTTATTTTTAATTAAAGTAGATTCCTTAAAAGAATATTGACAAAAAAGCTATAAGGGAATAAACCAGGAAAAAATGCTTGTGTTGTAATCGGAGTATTAAAAACAATATATGATTAATTAATATTATTTTTTTTATTGTCAGTTTGTAATTAGGACAGATATTATGAAGTATGTTCATACATTATTTGATCAATTCAAAAATGTATGTACATGAACATGCATATTTTAGTTTCCTTTACATGTTTTTTTTTTTTACAAGAATCAATGTTATTTAAAAGTAAATAAGAAGTGACAACGTAATATACTGTTGCAATTACAAATTCCACATCAATATACATTCCTGAATGATCGATGTGCAGTTCATAACAAAATGTGACTGTAACAATGATCTTCATTGCAAAAATAAACCCATAAGAAAGTTAGAATTTCTGATACGATATACGATGTATCATGTTTTTATTGGTATTTATCAGGATACAATACGTCATACTGACGTTAATAAATTGTATTGTTTTAAAATTATAATGTTGTTTTTGGCTGTAACGCGTCATAAACCAAAATCAACGTATTTTCAAGGTTAGTACAACGTTATATGCCTGTTGGTTTAATATTCATCACATTCTCCTACTGTGTCGTTTTCATATTTCTTAAAGTGATAACTTTCTAATTAACAGCGTTTATAAATAACTTCTTCCTCCCCATATTCGTGAATATGATAATCGTCATATTCATAAAAATTGTCCTTATTCTCTTCTTCCTCATAAATTGATAAATTAAAAGCCTGAACGATTTTGTCTATCCTGCATGCGTATGTTTCTCCATCAGCACCATAGGCAAATGCAATTCCAAGTGGTTTTAGTTTGCCACCGTCTTTCATATCATCTTGCATAAAAACGGCGGAACCAGAATCTCCTTCCTGAAAAAATGGTGTGTTTCCTGTAGTACTTTTTATTACATACAAATTGTCGAAAAGATAGGTATATCCAGTTATTAAGTCACTTTTGACAGCAATTGAGCCAGTGCCACTTATTAGCAGTCCATCTGTGTCTTCGCTTCCTTTTCCTTTTTTAATTACTTTTGTGCATCCATAATTAAGATTGTTTTCTTCAACGATATGCATACGCTTGCTTTCTTCAACTGTTAAAAAAACAGTGATAACATGATCATTATTTGTTTTTTCATCATGTACATGTATAAATGTTCATAAAAACAATTTCAAACAATGACATATATTTGAAAATTGTTAAGATTTTCAATATTTAGTAAAACAAAAAAGCGATACCATTCGTCACTCACTCACGTGTAAACAAAAATAGTTTACAACATTTACCTTCATACTTAGGTAAATAAGTATTTATAAAAGCAGCGTCTATTCCAAAGGAATTATTATCTTCAGGTGGCTTATAATTTCCACAGTATGATTCCACAACTTCCCCAATTGGTTTACAACTGGGGCTGCAATACCAGGGTGGTCGAACAATGATATGCCTTTCTTTGGCAAATTCACAGCCTTCTCTGCTCTTACACTCTGTAAGTAAAGCATTCTCTTTGTGTAATTTGTCCAATTGTTTAATTGCTACGTGAGCTGCGGTGAGAAACCCTGAGAAACGCATCTGTGGATCTGCAGAAACATTTGATTTCGCCAAAAATCCAATTGAACCGTAATTTCCGTCGTAAGGTGTTCCAATGCTTGATTCAAGATTTGTTCCTCCCCCAAACATGATTATGTTTTCTCGTATATCACAGGGCCACCCATCTAGTTCTGTTGGTAGTTTGTTTTCATTTGCCGGTATAAATGATTTGTCTAAACAATATATAACAATGCACGGTTCTTCTATAAACTCACCGCCAACGTTTCGTATATTACTTATCCTTAGTCCAAATACGTCTGAATGATTTTTATAAATATTTGCCGCTCCTTTACGTATTATTTTATCTATCCGATTTCTTTTATTCGCATCAACTGCAGGTGTAGAGTTTTCTTTAGCTGTAATGGGAGCCAAATTCTTTTTTATTTCTTCGATTCTATCAGAAATGACGATGAATTCTGTATGTAGTCCCTTTGATATATTTTCCTCCATATTTAATTTTGCTCTTTTGTCGTCATATTTTAAAAAGAATTTAACAACTTGAACACCGTTTTTGATACCATGTATATATCCGCTAATAGATCTGTGTTCTTTCCAAGCGTTATCGTCTTTAAATATATTTTGGGTTAATGATATCCTTTTCGTCTTGGTTTCTCGTATTATTTTTGGCTTTACTTCTGGCGTTTTTAATTTGATTTCTGGTTTTTCCCATTCACTGATCACTGAAATAAGCATGTATTGATTCAAATCGTGATGAAATACTTTATTAATGGACTTTTTCTAATTTGTCGGCCTTAGAAAACCTCTAACAAACCAAACAAATGCGATGCCCGATTTCCAATTAACAAGATTTTTGTCATATCCTTTACTACACATGCAAATAATATCATGTGGCATTCAGCAACTGTGTTAGGATTAAGATAGATTTGTTGATACTATACAGTTAAATGTGATTGTGTATTACTTTTTTTTTTATTCTTTATGACATTGAGAAATCATACGGTTAGACACTTTGTTTAAGGTACCAAAATTTATATTTAGTCGTTAACCTGTTTTTCTTCCCTTTCCGGAGGAACTAAACTTGCAAATATCACGAGAAGTAAGCCAACAATTAACCCTGTTACAATTTATAAATACTATTTTTCACATGTAATGGCCAATAAATAAGTTCTAATATTTAATGTAGCTATATTTTACTTGCATGCACCGTACAATGTAAGCTAGGAAAATTCCTGCTGCGGGTAAATAAAAAAATCAACAATCCGCCTGACCAATCTGTTTACGTGTGAAAGTAAGAAAAAAACTTGATAATTACGACCGAACCATCCATACAACTTAATGAAAAGAAAGTTAAACATACTTACGCTTCTCTTGGTCAATTAAGTGTATACGTCTTATTAAGTCCTCCAATTTGTCAATTACTTTCTCCAGATGTGCTGTTGTTATCTCGCATCTTCGCTTTATATCTGAGGTTAATTCTTGTAAAATACTCTGCTTTTTCACAGATACTCCTTCGTAAATCTCAGTAGCTACAGTATTCCTCCATGATTGAGAATTAACATCTACGGCTGAAAATATTGCTCTTAAACCACCAACAAAGGCAACAATTATTCCTACGATTGGAAGTAACATTCCAGCAACCATAGCTATTGTAGCAAGTGACAATCCTCTATAAACTTCTATCATTTCTGCCAACTTTAAATTAAAATGAAATACACTCGGGCCAAATTTTCTTTTGAATTCTGATTCAACATGCCGTTGTATTTCAGCACATATTGCCGACTCTAAACTTATGGATATTTCCTCTAGAGTCTTTTTGATTAGTTGTTCTTTAATTCTGGTGATTGTGAAAATTGAGTGACACTTGTAAGGACCACGTCTAGCGTTTCCACATTCTTGTATGTCAGCATTGTAACACAATTGCGTTATGTTGCCTATCCCGAGAGCACGGTCCACAGCATCTTTAACATATTGCTCAATTCTTCGTAAAGGAATTATATCCCTTATTGACTCAATAGCATGCTTATGTGAGCAAATTGTTTTATGTGCGCTAAGTTTGGCAATCTCATCATAATCCTCTGACTCTTGGTGTAGATACAATGTTTGAATTGGAAAATACTGCTTGTATTTTTGATAAACTTTTCTCTTTACTTCAGAATCTCGCAAACTACTTTTGATAAGGATAACTTTGATGAGGTTTTCATTTTTCTCAAAGAAAAACGGTGTGTCCCAACCACTCTACAACAAAAAATTATATAAATAGTGATTGATTAAAAAGGAATGAGAATGATAACCTTATATCTTAAATCCATACAAGAAAAATAAGTACATTACCTTATCTTCAATAAGTAATTCGTCCTTTACATTTCTGACAACAACTTCATAGACATACACTGTTCCAGGTTTTTTATCTTCGTTTTTTAGCTTTTTGTATAGTACAACTTTGTTTGCAAAAGATTTAATTTCAGCAACAAATTCTGTGAAATCAGAAGCCTCAAGAAACTTCTTTGCAAATGATAAATTTGAAGGATCTTCTGGTATTTCAACCTTGAAGTCAACAAACAAACGCCGAAGTTCACCTGAATGTACATATTTGGTCAATGAAACAGTTTCAGCCATATCTAGAAGAAAATAAAATACTGCAACATATACCATACATTAGAATAGCTGATTTTAATAAGACTGGCTTTAAAATTAAAGCCATAAATTTTAATGAATTATAGATTTCAATGTCGAAGAACTCTATACACATTATTCTGGAATAGTCAACCTGTTACGGCTTTCATATTAATGAACTGCCATCCGCGGTTGGATAGGTGACATTAGTCACTTAAATGACATTTATAAAAGTTGGGTGTCGTTCGTCGGGAGTATACATTTGATCGTTATTCTTGAAAACTATATTATCAAATTTTGTTAGTTTGTTTATTCAGATTTTCGTTCACAAGCTTACATTTTAACACACTTTTAGACTACACATCAATTTTTCACTTCACAAGAGACAGACATACACAGAGTCACATATAGTAGGTACATGTAATTATTCACAAGTACAGAAATGTATATACAGGACAAACAGACATAAATATGCACAAACACTGTTAACTATTCTCTTTAATTAACTCTTACTCTATGAAAGTTTGAATATATTTAGTATAGAGGAAAATTTGGGTGAAATAGGATAAAAAGATTGGGAGATTGAAATTAATTCATACATACTCATTTTTAGGTTACCTGAGTCACCCAGGTGACATACACTTAATTTTCTCTAACTTATAATAAAAGTTAATCTTCGTTGTGGAGATAAAACAATTTAATTGGTGTATGGATCCCTCGTAATAATAAAACAGTGCATGGCTACTGTACATGCCGCTTTTCAATAAAACACATTGTGAAGCATATTGTAATACAAATAAAGCAATACGTTTTCTTGATTCTTATCTTAAAAATTAATTTTGATTTTGCGTGTTAAATTGCTTAGAATCGTTCGTTTGCGTTTTTTATCGTTATCGTTCGTGTGTCGTGAAAATTCAATAAGTTAGTGATCATCCGTGTATCCTGAGTAATCGTTCGTGCATCGCGTGTGATCGTTCGTGTATCAGACTCGTGCGTGTCGTTTGTCAACAATAACGTTGCTACCATAGTATTGCAATTGGTCTTTGTCCGGCGTCGTGCGGTGTGTCGTGCGGTGTGTGTAGTGTGTTAACAGTTTCACATTTTTAACATCGTCTTGAAAATTAAAGAGTCAATTTGTTACCAGTTTTTAGCGTGAAACAACTCTATGGTAAAAGAAATCTAAATTGTTAATTTGTGGCTTTACCTTCCCTTTCAAAAATCTTCTTCTCTTCTCCACACGTGTAAGTCCCGAACTTAATGCATGGTTATGAAATCAATGAAGCCTTCTACGTGTACTAGGGGATTAAATCCTAAGTCGAGGCCAATAAAGCTATAAGGTAAACTTGTATTAACTCTACGGAAATCTTCACTCCAACATATGTGGGGTAAAAATGAATGCATGATTATGATGTCCAAGAACTAATGTATGTAAATTGTGAAATTTATTGCCCTTGGGTCAGGGGCTCAAGCCATGGGATGTGTGTGTGTGGGAGGGGGGGGGGGTATGACCATAGAGAGTTTATTCATATATTGTTCAAAAATCTGTTTCCCAAAATATTGCAGATGATTAAAAATTTCTAATTTTGAATGAGCCATCCTTTTTTTTAATTGATTGTAGTTTCCTCATGTTTACTTGTTTACAACCATATAACTACATTGTTTAGTTCGATCATTTAGGAACTCATGCAACCTGAAGCAATCATCCTAACCTTCTCGATCGGCTGACATTAAATCATAAATACGCATTTTTACTTTTTCTTCGTCTACCGCCATACAAATTGTCTATTTATATTGCTTTGTTCATCCCTTCACGCCCCTAGATAAGGCCAAAAGCACTATTCATGCTTCACCGCATTCTGGTATTCTATTTACCTGAACACGTAACACTGGATGGAGAGATTTGGCTAAAGGCGCCTTGAGCAGATATAGTATTACATAAACTCCAATAGAATATCCGATGAAAAACGAAACAAAACATACTGAAATCGAGGTACACATACTTCAAAAATCGTCGATCAAAGTCTAACGTTCTCCCGTGTCGTACTCTTATAAAATGCCACGAGCGTCAACCAACAAGAAAATGCAAACATTCTGAACTCTGTTTGAACGACACACGTGTTCGATGTGCATAAGACAGCACATCACCGCCTACATTATGATACGGATACATTGTTTATTAAACCATCTTTTATTTTTGGATTGTTTGAAGTTTCCTTTTTTATTTTTAAGAACATTTTACTACACTGTGTAGTTCTATCTGCTGGGTTTAAACTTCACTTAAATTGTCACTAGCCATGTGGGCTCCTTAAGTTTCAAATTTAGGAGCCCACAGCCAAACTTGTTAGCCCACATACCAATTAATTGTAGCTTGAGAAATGTATGAAAATATTGAACTGCCAACAACTTTTTAAAATTAATCTTTATTCAGTGACTGGTTACTGTATTATATTGACTGCCTCCGGTATTTCCTCTGCCTAAATGTATGTTTGTAAATTTCAGCACAGTTTTTGTGCACCTTTGATTTTTCGTTTTTAACAATAAAATCTAATTTATAAAGGGTGCAACCTTTTGCCTAAAGGAAGTGAAAATGAAAAAATTAATTGTTGCTTAATAAATTTTAAAAGCCTTTTGAAACTTAAAAATGAGGTCTGTAACCTTTTTGTTTATTTCTATCATATGAGATTTTATCAATTTAACACTCTCAGTGAAAGGTTTATTGAGGTACTCCTTTTTCCCCAGCATGCATCTGTTCTCTGACGTAGATAAGCCACATTGCTGCTGGTGACTGGGTCAATGTTAGAACTAGGCCAGTGTTTATACAGAGTTGATAAAAGTTGCGAAGAAAAATTATGCCTGGATGTGAAGCAAAATTATATACTGTCATGAGAGGACAAGGATTTAGTACATTTCTATAAATATACATTAGGTAACTATATACATGTATGATTTGTGCAAAAAATGAATAGATAATTTGTGAAATATGAGACCATCGCATTCCAGATGTTTGTACGGATATGTGGTAGTCAGTATTTACATTAATAAAATGCTGTTTGTAGATTTGTAGATTGGCAGTCAGTGTTTACATAAATAAAATGTTGTTTGTAGATTTCAAATAAATATAAAAATGTAATTTCATTTTCTTTGTGGGGTTCCTTACCGTTACTTATAGAAATCTTTCTGATTTGTTTTCGTCTTAGGTAAGATTTTGATGATACGTATGCCGGTTCGGTTTATGCTGTCAGAAGAATAACAGAACTAACACACTTTTAAAAATCAGGATGCTGAGCAATGCACCTTGTGTGCTCATTTATGTAGCACATTCCCGAGTGCAAGAAAAAATAGGTCACAATTACACTGATCCATGGACATTCCATTCTAGTAACATGTCACATTAACTGCTTGTGGGAATGCATCATTCAGAGATCCGAAATCTTTCTCCATAAACTTTGTTTCAAAATGACAACTCTTTACATCCATTTCAAGTTTCAATTCACATTTTGATGATGGCATTTTATCTCTGTTACTAAACGTTTGTAAAAATGCAATGTGTCTCACTGACGTCATCGGTGCTGCCCTCTCTTAGATGCTTAGAGATAACCCAGCAGGGAGGTAATGATTTTAACAATATGGCAGCGCTCATGGATTGCAAGAATTAGTTATTGTAAGTGGTATATCTTCTTACTGGGGAAAGCTGTGTCTAAATGGTTTTTAGATATCATTATACACATCAAACAGACAAATTTGAGCCCTTGATAATTTTTTCATGTTCACTTCCTTTAAGTTCACGTCGCTTCATTAGAAATTATGAACGAATCTTAAGTTTCCCGTCTCTGTTAACCACGGTCTCCCAATAACCCGATTCTTTTTGAACTGCATCTTCCTCTTTTTTATAAAGTTTATAATACCAATCTCATGACTGTGACTCGGACCGACCCCGCTTCTAATTAATCTCTCCAATAAAAAAAAAACGTGAACTATGTGTTTGCCTCGCCATCTTGATTTAGTATTCGTCATTGAAACACTTTAGGGTAAGTGAAATGATAGGAGTTTGGTAAAGCGTTTACGTCATCTTGATTTCTAGAATAACAAACCCGATAAAATACCGATATAAATATCGATCGAATTTCGGTTACCCACATTTTCATTCGCGAACATGTTTTGAAATTTATGAGCAACCCTGAATTCTGTTCTGTTTAGAATTCCGTGCAATATGGATGCTCAGTCGGAAAGTAATCGACCGTAGCTTTCTCGGTCGGTATATACCCCAGTGACAGTTAAGAAGCAATTAAAACTAACATGGCGTCCAAATGCTTTTTTAAGTTCATGTGAGCTTTAACTCCAGATCGAAACTTATATTGCGACCAAATGCTTCTATGAATTAATGTCAGTTTAGAAATCGGTACAACCTGAATGGCTCGATCGACAAGCAATCGACCGTAACTTTCTGGCTACACGACTAAACAATTCTTACCCAATCTAATATAACTTTTAAACAGTTATTGTTTGTTTGGTTATAGTATTACAATTTTAACCCCTCCATATATTTGTGATCTTAAAGCTTTTCTTCATATACTGATAATAGTCTCCCAAGGAAAATACAGAATATCTTACAAGTATTCTACACTAGGGTTTGCTTTATTTAGAATTCAGTGGTTAAGTTTTGGTGTTATCAGTTTAAACACCTTTAATCTTCCCACACACTACTGAAAGATTTCATTATTTCCATCGCTTTATAATTTTATCATTGCTTTGTCTTATTTCATTTTTAATTTCAGTTTAATACCAATTAGATCAACAGCGGAATTGCTCTAATAAAGCTACCATCGCAAGTGTTGGAAAACTGTTATAAAACAGAGATTTCAATTGCAAGCTAGTAATCTCAGCTTGTGACATTTCAAAAAATGCAAATGGTAAATACCCTATTTAGAAATTAATATCGTTTAAATATCTGATCATTCACTCGCCAAAACCTGATTTAAATTATAGCCTTCGTCGTCTGCAAGCTGCTTTTGTTGACGAAAGTAGGTACATGTCATAGCGCAATGTCACTCGATCAATATAAATAACATAAATAACATATGTGTTATTCAGAGAAGAAAAATAAACCTGGCTCAAATACCCTTTTTTCAACAACAAAACTACGTACATGTATGTAAAAGTGGGTAATCGTAGAGTTTCGGAAAATAATGGGTATAAAAATCAGATTATTGTTATATCATTTTTTCTTCCGATTCCAATGTCCACACTAAATATGCATTATTATTTTTATTACTATTTTAACTGTATTGAGAATTCTGTGTATCTTCATCATTGCAAGAACATCATATTGGTATCTCTCATCAACATGAAAAAAACCCGTCTTATTAGAATCTCTAATTATCAACATATCAACATATAATAATCTGTAATTCACATTGCATATGAGCAGTCCAAATGAACTTAAAAGAAATATTGACTTGGGTTAAAGTACGTACCCCTTCATGCAAAAAAAAACCCTTTACTATTATTGGTATAAAGCTTTTGATCACATGTTATGCATAAAATTTCAAGTTGCAGCAACTGGAATTTATCAGTTTCGTTTTAGCTTGCTTTATGTCTTATTTAGATAGACATGTACTGGCATTGACACCATGGTAACGTGTTGAAAATCCAGGTCAATCATAAGTTGTTTTGTAATTAAAAAATATATATGTAACATTATAGGAAATGATTAGATATTGATACTATGCTCATAAAATCATTTAAAGGTGTTCTTGAGTTATACTTAATATCTTATCTGTTTGGATTTCTAGGATTGTTTATCATAATTTCTGAAGGGTGTTTTGGTAATATTGAAAAAAATAAAAAATTACAAATATGCACACATTTGGCCATAACATAAAAAGATAAATAACAATGCTTATAAGAATGTAAAGTTAACGTTCAAAAAGATTCTTAATGTGTTAATACATACCTTGCTCGGTGATATCGACTGTCGGTGCCGACTTACATCGATCTCAACATATTCTTGCTCGGGCTATGTCTGTCTTGGTTTAAACTGTCTCTCTTCACTACATTGATTATATCCTATTTAATGTATCGACGAGCGCTTGTTTTGTACTGCTCTGGTGATATTTAAAATATCAATATTTCAAAATAAAACGCCCTAGATGATGTAGAATATATAGTTCTCTTTCAACCAAATTGTATAGTCAACATTACTTGTCTATATGACCTTGTGTACTGGTAATTGATTCGATGTTTATTTTTTCCCCAAAATTTAGCTATGCATGCATACACATAGACGTTACCATAACGTGTGTGGAGTTTAAGTTTACATGTATTGTTATACTCCCGCTCCGAATGAGAAGGGGTATATTTGTCTCTCTGTTCGTCCTTCTGTTGTTTGTCTGTCCGTAACAAATATTCAGCAACTACTCAGTGCATGTGCTTGAAATTTAAACATACCTTTTTGTTTTGGCATGCCATATTTTGGGATCTGTTTTTGTTTTTCTAATTTTTAGCCAACATTTCAAACAGATTTTCCTTAAAAAAATTTTATCAACTATTCTTTGCACTATTTGTTTAGGCATGCCATATGTTGTGATCTATTTTTGTACCGATCAAACACAAACTTCCTGTTAAATGTCGATTTTGCTTATTTTGTAAATTCACTTAAGAGCGTGGATACATATATTGCGAGCGAGTATTGGCTCACAGATATCTTGTTGTTTTTGTTTTTAGAAAATCTTCCCTCTGATAGATCTGTCGTTGCGTAGATAGGGGACCATTAAAAAACAACGCTAAGCTAATGTAAAACATTGCTCTATTTTTAGCGGAAGGCTAGAAGCGGAAAGCGGCTGCCTAATTATTGCACATGGTAGCCCACTACTTAGCCTATCCAAAATAAACCTATTCATCTTAAATCATCATAACCGAAACAAATGATGTCAAAAATTCAATCAATAAATCCTGTTGTTAGTTTTCTTTTCACTGATAGTCTTTAAAATTATGTTTTGCTTAAGGCATTTTCTTAAGAAACTTTGATGATGTACTAGCATGTCAGAGTTGTCGCACCTGCACTGCATACAAGTAACAACAATAGAACTTGCAGTGTTTTGGTGACAATTGTTCATCAACATTCAAGTTTTTCCAGTAACACCAATGTTGTATAATTTAAACATGAGACCTTGCCTCCAGACTATATCAAAAGCTTTGCTACAATCTAACAAGAGTCCCATGGGTCACATCGCTCACCTGAGGAACAATAGGTATGATGAAATCAGCTTAATGGAGTCATAATACAAACTATCTGGACAATGAAGTATAACACATGTAGATCCTGTATAAATGAAAATCCATTTTCCCCCTGGAAATTCTTATTTTTATTATCATTAGCCCCTTTTCTAACAGGATGATTTTATAGTCATTACACATGTTGAGCATTGCAGTTCTCAAAAAGATCCTAAACAATCTGAACCCCTTGTGAGGCCCAAGAATCATCAAGGAGCCAAAGTCTAAACAATTTTAAAGAATCACCTGGCTGATTAGTTTCTGAGAAGAAGATTTTTAAAGATTTAATCTATATATTCCTATGTAGAATATCAACCCCCTATTGTGGCCCGATCCTACCCCCGGGGGTCATGATTTTCACAACTTTAAATCTACACTACCTGAGGATGATTCCACACAAGTTTCAGTTTTCTTGGCCAAATTGTTTTTGAGAAGAAGATTTTTAAAGATTTACTCTATATATTCCTATGTAAAAATTCGACCCCCCCCATTGTGGCCCCATCCTACTCCCGGGGGTCATGATTTTCACAACTTTGAATCTACACTACCAGAAGATTCTTCCACACAAATGTTAGCTTTCCTGGCTGATTTGTTTCTGAGAAGAACTTTTTTTAAAGATTTACTCTATATATTCCTATGTTAAAATTCAACCCCCCTCAATTATGGCCCCATCCTACTCCCAGGGGTCATGATTTTTTAACAACTTTCAATCTACACTACCAGAGGATGCTTCCACACAAGTTTCAGCTTTCCTGGCTGATTAGTTTCTAAGAAGAAGATTTTAAAAGATTTACTCTATATATTCCTATGTAAAATTTCAACCCCCCCCCATTGTAGCCCACCCACCCCCGGGGGTCATGATTTTCACAACTTTGAATCTACACTACCTGAGGATGCTTCCACACAAGTTTCAGCTTTCCTGGCTGATTAGTTTCTGAGAAGAAGATTTTTAAAGATTTACTCTATATATTCCTATCTAAAAATTCGACCCCCATTGTGGCCCCTCCCTACCCCCGGGGGTCATAATTTTCACAATTATGAATCTACACTACCTGAGGATGCTTCCACACA
Source organism: Magallana ariakensis (assembly GCA_020458035.1). Classification (NCBI taxonomy): domain Eukaryota; kingdom Metazoa; phylum Mollusca; class Bivalvia; order Ostreida; family Ostreidae; genus Magallana; species Magallana ariakensis. The sequence continues at coordinate 36,646,608 of CM035812.1, forward strand.
AGTTTCAGCTTTCTTGGCCAAATGGTTCTTGAGAAGAAGATTTTTTAAAATTTCTCAAAAATTTTAAATAATTCCTAATTAACTCCCTTTGAGAAAGGGCGTGGTCCTTAATTTTCACAACTTTGAATCTCTTTAGCCTAAGGGTGCTTTGTGCCAAGTTTAGTTGAAATTGGCCCAGTAGTTCTTGAGAAGATGTCGAAAATGTGAAAAGTTTACGGACAGACAGACGGACATACAGACAGACGGACAGACGGACAGACAGACGGACGACAAACAAACTGTGATCATAAAAGCTCACTTGAGCTTTCAGCTCAGGTGAGCTAAAAAGCTTACATATACATTGCTGCCTTGCTCCATATTGTGATAAATTGTTTCTTGCAAGTTAATTGAGGCAGTAAGGCAGCATAACGACACTTCCCAAATGCACAAATGTTTTGCATTTGGAAGTGTTGATTTGATATCAGAAATTTAAATATGCGGGAAATAATAATTTGTTCAAAAATTTTAAATATACTAGGCAGTAAGGCAACTGGTCTATAACTATCACACTTGTTTTAGGGATTTGATCCACCTTTGTATAAGGGCCCTATCAATCCTTGTTTCCATATAAGAGGAATTTTACCATAGGACGCTATTGAATTGTACATATTAACGAGGCGGGTTACGCCTTAGTCACAACTGGTCGTACGTGCTTCTACTGGTGGTCTACGGGCGGATTTTAAGAAAAATCTTGCGAGACACGCAAGTGCATCTTACGATTTTGAAAGGACGCACGCTCCCCGGAAGCACGCACGGTGGCTGTTGAACATGCACAACAATCATCACGGTTTCCTTGCGATATCTGAAAATGTACGCTGCACTTGCGCTTCACTCAAGGAACTCTTAAGATAATCGTACGATTTGACTTGCACGAATGACGTAAGGAGATCCTACTTGACCCTTGCATTACACGTACGTTGACTGCAAGTCGCTTGTGCTCACCATCAATATATAAATTGAACGCACAGAAAACGTACGTCATACTTTCGTCAAGCGTACACCAATTGCTCGTGGTGCGTGCGAATTGTCCATAAACAAGATTTTTATAAAAAAAAAAAATGATCATCATAAAAGAATCGACAGTTTTACTATTCATCAAGATCATAGATTCTAGTAACCCTCTTCTGAAAAACTAAAATACAATTATTTTTTTTTTTACAAAAAGATGAAAGGCAAAGAAGAAAAACAGGACAAGAAAGAACTAGATTTTGAAGAACATTGTCGAAAAACAGCAAAAGATTTCCCGATCACTTTGACTTGCAAGCGTGCTAGGATAGAATCATATCCATTTTCGGAGTAAGACGAAAAATGACATTTACGCACAGATCGATGTTTTTAATTGAAACTAACTACACAAAACACTCCAATAAATCCTTCTAAAGAGTGGTGTTTTTTTTAGTGAGTATGATAAATTTTCTTTGTAAACATTTTCTGTGGAACACTTGACCTGGGGTTTCAACCACCCCCCCCCCACCCCGTCACCATTTTAGACTCAAGGGAGTCTAAATATTGTAAATTTGTTACCTATAGCACTTGTTATTATATACTGATGGGCTGTAATGCCCAAAATTTTACCTTCTGAATAAACATCATTATGAAAATATTGATTATCATCTTATAAGGCCATTGCAATTTTATAAAATTCTTTTTATAATTGTATCAAAATCAGGATACAGGAACGATTTTGTAGACTTTGATTTTTTAAAAAAAAATAAATGAAGTGTAAATGGTGTTACTATTTTAATAAAAGTAAAAGCAAACTTATTCAATGTGGCTTTTAACTTTCAGTTAAAAGTTTTGTCAAAATATTGTAAGAGTTAAACAAATAGTAAACACAATTGGAAAATCATTGAAAAATTTTACATTGGCCAGGAAAATTATCAGTTGATAATTAATTCGCTTAAATTATATTTATGCATTGCATTTTCCTAAATTTCATAATTTATTTTTCAATATTTAATGGTTTTAGATTCGAAAGATAAATTATTTTTTTTAAACATTATTCATTTGTGTTGTCAAGATTAGCTTGTTTAATAACTAAAGCAGCAAAACAGAATATAAAACAATAAAAGTCTTCTTTTTCTATATGAGTTCTTTTGACGTTTCAATATTTACTTGCTCATAGTAGATATATTTCAGTACATAATCAAAGAATAAAAGGTTCTTTATTTAATGGGAAAACTAATAATTGTCCGTGCGACTGTCGTGAGGCACAGAAAGACGTCCGTACGATTGACTTGCAAGTGACCTACGACGCGGATGTTATTAATGCCGTTCGAAAGGCAAACGTGCGTCTGTTACACGAAAATCGTAATACGCAAGAACGGTTCCTATGGGCATCGCACGTTGCGAGTGACAACCCGTCTCCAAACAATATTGTACGTGACACCTACGACTGGCACGTCAGAAGTCCGTTTGTTTTACGTTGCACTCTTAATCACTTCAACACGATTTTTAACGCTACGATCAGTCACAGGAGCCAAAAATGGCAAAACCCGTAGCACACGCACCATCACCAAACACTTACGGCCAGTTGTGACTGAGGCTTTACTAGTGACTTCTCTCCGTGTATGATATGCTCGTTTGTAACAGAGTCATGACCGGGAGCCTTACGGCGCTTCAGACTGTTGACTTTGGTGTTGAGGTCTTTTGTTGTGATACTTCCTCCAGGTAAGTCTTGGATATCACTTTCACATATTTCGGTTAAGCGACGATTTTCGAACTCTATTTCAGAATTGAAGTCTTGGTTAAAGTTGTTATCTTGTAGAGGAGTATATAATTTTTTTTTTAAATATTGGGCAAACGTTTCTGCTACTCCTTCTGGATTCATGTGAGTTATTCCTTTTTCATCCTGGATCTCGGGGTATATTCGAGAAGCTCTGCGTTTCCTGCGTTTTGTTAACTTCCCGAAGAGTCTAATGTCCATATCCGCAGCTTCGTCGATATCTTTGTAGACGTCACACATGTATCGTTCGTGTGCTTCGTCGAGGGTCCTCCGGAAATTTCTCTTCGTTCTCTTGTTTTCCCGATACGATGCGAATATCATCCCACAGGGTCTGCCTTCCACCATCCATTAGCGTCGTTTGGCGCGTTCGAATTTGTGCAATATTTTTACGGTTTTAGTCCAACCAGGTCGGGTGATAGGATTAAAAGATGATGAGGGAATGCATTCGTTTGCGCATTTTTGCAAGATTTCCGACACTTTGCTAATGTAGTCAGTAATGTCTGACTCACAATGTAGTTCGTTGTTGATCAAAGTATTTAGGTTTTGTTCAACTTTATTCTAGTAATGTACAAGATTTTCAGCTGTAGCCTTGTGCCATGCTGGGAGTTTTGTTTGAGAAATTATGAGTTGATGACAGTGCATTAAACCTAGGTTGAGTCCGAAGTGAGTGAAAAAGAGCCTTCTTCGTATGTTCTGTAATGGTCCAAAAGTTTAAGCACAACTTTATCAAACAAAACGTAATCTAAGGTTGTTTTCTTTTGAACAAAGGTATATTGTTCACCACTGATTTCAAAGTCGGTGTGCGGAATACATAAGTCGCATCTGGGAGCAAATGATGACAGAATTTGTGACTTCCGTTCATTTGTGCCAATAGTGTCGATAAGATTACCATTTAGGTCACCCGCAATTATGACTTTTCCATAATTCGAATAGTGGCTGTAGAGGTTTTCAAGAATATTTAATTCTTGAGCACACTACTAAGTCAAAAAAGTACTGACATTCTCATTTTTTACTGATTAACTTAGACATTTACTGACAATCTACTGACATTACTGATAAACTTAGAAAAGGACTGACATTTTTACTGACGGTACTGAGAAACTTAGAAAAGAACTGATAAACTTAGACAGTACTGATAAACTTAGAGAAGTACTGACACTTTTTACTGACGGTACTGAAAAACTTAGAGAAGTACTGTCAAGTACTGATAAGTATTGACACCATTGTTCTTACTCCCGCTTAAGCTTAAAAGGTGTGAAATTGTATTAAATAATGTATTGTTTATTATAATAAAGAATTAAACGATTATTAAACTTATTAATAACATTTTCATGGAATGAAAATTTAATTTTATATTTAATTTTAGAAGTGAAGGAGAAATTGAGCCTTGTTTTTTTTTTAAGAACTGGGATTTTATAATATTTATGTTGTTAGCTTGAGTTTTGATAATTATTTAGAAACGAAAAGTAAGTAAAACAATTGACAATCTTAAGCTGAACATCAATAAACTTGATCACCCATGACAACACCTAGTTATTAGCATTCAATCTACCCGTATTACCCATGCACGAATTTACGGGGATCTGAACCCCCCCCCCCCCACCTTGCACCTTCATAGAAAAATCTAATTTCTTAAATTTGCATAACTGATAAATATTGCTCAGACCCCCCTGCCCCTACCCCCACCCCCATCTCCACCCCGAAAAACATAAACAACATTTCTACTCTTTTGAAATGATTTTTGGGTCCGTACATTTTACATAATGAAGTAAATTGATGCGCTGTGTTTCCATATACTTATGATCGCGGTAAGCTTAAAGCGCTTGGGACAGAGGCCGAACGTGTTTATCAGTGATTTTGTCTTTGTGAATTATATAAATTTAGAAATGAACCCTATCCCTCTACATTGAAGCTTGAGGAGACTAGATTCTATCTAAACATCAGACTCAACATTGACACAAATCAAGTTAGACTTGTATACCGATAAACCGCTTATATATCTTATTACATGTATTTAAACAAATGACCGTGTTTGGTAATTTGTGAAAAAAATGTGGAGGACCCATGTAACCTGCCTGAGTTAAAGCGCATAAAAACACAACATAGTTAGCATGTGCAGATAATCACACGCCGATCGAAATGATCACCTATATTTTGATATTTTCGCCTGGTGTAATGATGCATAGAATAACATAGTCTCAATGAAATGTCTGTTGATTCTATTTAGCAGGAAGTAGATTAGTTAATATCTAAGCCATGTAAATCGCAATCGATGATAGCCATTGTTTTTTCCTGATAAATCATGAGAGAGAGAGAGAGAGAGAGAGAGAGAGAGAGAGAGAGAGAGAGTTCATTTTTTCGAAAGGGGGGGATTAGTCCGGTTCTTTGACTCTTTTAACTTTTCACTGTGTGCATTGTCCAGTTCAGTAACTCGTATGCATTATTGTATAGAATTGTCTTCATACATGTACATATAGAGCAATGATACAGTTCTTAAATGATTTAATGCATGTATACAAATGCCGGTAACGGGTAACGTAAATACACACATGCATGATTTTAAAACAATGTATCGGGTTTAAGATTAGAAAAAATATCATACATTTATTTACATTTATTTGAAAAATGAAAAATATAAGAGAGCAATTAAGTTTTAATTCATATCACTGTGTCAAATGATGTTTCGAATTTAAAATTCTTCCTTTTCATGTTTGAAATTCTTAGTACAGATAAATCAAAATTTTCAAATTCTGTTTTCTTTACTTGACAAACTGGGGAAAAAGTATTAAGGGGTGTAAAAACAACATATTGTATTATTGTTTAGCAGTACCGAGCATTCAGATCTAAGGACATGTGTGTACATACAAGTACACGTGTGTCTGTCACCTCATTGTTCCCAATCTCGCTACCGTGCACTGCAAATTGTCAAGAAGGGCTGTGTACAGTAGCTATTATGTAATCACTTAATGGCTATTCAGTTCTGAGGAAGTGTGTGTATATATACATGTACACACATGTACACGTGTGTCTGTCACCTCATTGTTCCAAATCTCGCTACCGTGCACTGCACATTGTCAAGAAGGGCTGTGTAAAGCAGCTATTATATAACCACTGACCGAGTGAAAAAAATGTCAACATCCTCTCCTTTGAAAACTTTAACTTCAATCAACCAGTTGTTAAACGTGTGTTTTTAGGTTCTTTGATCAATTGATCTGGTGTAAAATAAAACATTGATTGATAAAATATTAAATTGACCGCTCTACTTTATTAAATCTATTTTATACATTGAAAGTTATGAAAATTAATTAGGATTGCATGTTAACTTATTGAGATATCAATTTCCGGGTAAACTTTTTGTAACTTTTAATTCGAAATCAATGCAAACTCTCTCTCTCTCTCTCTTTCTCTCTCTCTCTCTCTCTCTCTCTCTCTCTCTCTCTCTCTCTCTCTCTCTCTCTCTCTCTCTCTCTCTCTCTCTCTCTCTCTCTGTGTGCGTGCGTGTCTATATAAACTCCTACATGTATAGAAAACACTAGTACTACATTTATACATTTACATGTATGTCGTGTATGTTCTTACCAGGGCCGCGGAATGATAAAGAATTGGTTATGAAATTAGGATGCTAGTTAACTTATTAGGAAATAAATTCCCGGGTGAACTATTAGAAAAGTTAATTCAAAATCAATGTAAACTCTCTTGTACCAATGTTGGTATAAAGTTAACACGACTTTACCATGTCACCATGCACCTTGTAATAGTTGATCTTTTTTTAGCGCGGTAGGTCTAACTACCGGTTAGCCTTACGTGGTATCCCGCATCATATTTTATATACAAATGATTTTTTTTTACATGTGATCAGCTGCATATGGCAAAACAATTAAGATGTTTTACGTCTAAAAATTGAACATACAAAACGTGGCATTCCGAGTCATTCGCAAACTTCCAACTCCAATTCCATCCCCTTCCTATTTGTACAACACAATTTTATGTGTAACAAATAAAACCCCATATTACAATTTTTTTTAATTATGACAATTTTTCTAATCATAATTTGTTGTTAACATTAAACAAATTAAATATAACAGACCCAGTTAATACTTCAAAATTAATATCAGTCTATATAAACTTTATACTGTATCTAGGTAGCTTAATTAATTATTGGTCAAAAATGACATAAAAGAAAAAAAGATCTGGTAAAATTTCATTCCGTAAGAGTAAGAACAATGGGGTCAGTACTTATCAGTACTTGTCAGTACTTCTCTAAGTTTTTCAGTACCGTCAGTAAAAAGTGTCAGTACTTCCTAAGTTCATCAGTACTGTCTAAGTTTGTCAGTACTTTTCTAAGTTTCTCAGTACCGTCAGTAAAAACGTCAGTACTTTTCTAAGTTTATCAGTAATGTCAGTACATTGTCAGTAAATGTCTAAGTTTATCAGTAAAAAATGGGAATGTCAGTACTTTTTTGACTTAGTAGTGGCATAATATTCGATATTATTGTCTGAAGGTAAGTATGCTCCGAATATATATATATGTTACGATCGTGAGTTGTCTTAAGCCCAATGCCGATGATGCGGTTTGAGTTATAACATAGAATTTCTCTGATGAAAAAATGACAATAACAAACCGTCAACCATCTCAAAAATTCAGAAAACGAAATACAAATTCAAAGCAGAGCAACACGGACCTCCAAAAAGATAGAGGTAGTATCAGGTGCATAGGAGGAGTGAACATCCTCTGCTGACCGGTCACACCCGCCGTTGTCGTAATCGGGAAAAACAGACAAGTCCGTAGACAATTAGGCGATTAAATATATGGTCTAACAATTAGTATTGAAAACGTCAGTCAGCATGCGACCCAGTGGTAGATTGTATTTGCTGACAAGGTCGTTGTATCGACCATAGAACTTACGAAAAGATGACTTCAAACAAGACTGTTGATAGTCCTGTTTTATCAACTTGTTTTTCAGTAGCTTGCCTCGCCTTATAAACTGTTTATACGAAGAGCATGCCCTTGCGTATCGAATTAACTGAGAGACAAAAACACCATTTGCAGGTGATGAAGGTATATTTCTACATTAGTAAGGAAAGTTGACTATAGAAAAATTGAAGTCATCGCGTTTATCATAAAATTTTGTTGTTAGGTTACCATCAATGTCCATTTCTAGTAAAATATTCAAATATGAAACAGATGACGCAGACTCTTTGGTATCTTTTATTTCCAGTTCACTGGGATATATCGAGTCGACGTAAGTATAGATATAACAATTGTTAATTGATAATACATCGTCGATATACCTGAATGTTGAGTTGAAGGCCACAGCGAGTGATTTATTTTTTCACGTACAAGTTTTTGAATAAATTTTGCTATATAAGAATCCAAAAATAGGTCTGCTAACAATGGGGCACAATTTGTACCCATGGGAATTCCAACAGATTGTTGGAAGTCTTGATTTCCAAAAACTACATAGATGTTGTATATCAGAAACTCAAGCATATGTTTAATGTCAACGTCAGAGTACTTGTGTGTGCAATCAGAATGGTTTTTGACAAAATAAATCTTTAGATTTCCAATGACAAGGTAAGCATTTTTACGACTTCCATTTTTATTGAAGAAACAACTGTTGATGATATCAAAAAGCCTAGATTTTAATTTGTCATGGGAAATTGTTGTATAAAGCGTTGAAAAATCGTACGTTTTGATGCTATTGATTTTGGTAAGATTTTGTGACCTCAAAGTTTCTAATAATTCTTTACAATTTTTAGTATCCAAATCTGATTCACACCACTTCTAGAGTATATTGTAGTACAATACTCTTGAAGTTTCTCCTTCACTACTGTAAGAATTTTAGTGGCGAGTAAAGAAAAAGGTTTGGTAGAACATTTACTGGAACCAGCTATATATCTCTTTTTGTAAGGACTTTTTTGAAGCTTTGAAATCCATAACAAATAAGGTATATCAAATTCATTTTGTTTATAGGTGATATTAAAGATATCCATAACGATTTATGATTTTGAAGTATTTCCTGCTTGGAAAGGCTGCCATGGGTGTAAGTAGGATTACCAGTGTAGAATCGAAAACTAGTTCTTTGAAAATGCAATTAATATAATGTGCCTTACAAACAAAGACAATGTTGTTACTTGCCTTATCAGCAGGGACCAGTACTGATATTACTGATAGAAAACGATAGATATTTCCTATACATTATGGCAAGACCGCCGTTTCCATGGAAAGTCCGTTGGAATGTTGAGGTTTTTCGTCGTCAATTCTTAAATACTACAAAACTCTTTATGAACTGTATCTAGATAGGTTTTTGTTTCACATTTGAGTTTATGCTCAGAAAGTATAACAATGTCACATTTTTCTCTGTCTAAGAGCGATGGGAGACACAGCATGGATGAGAAGATAAAACGGACATTCCTTGACATAAGAGTAACAATTAGAGTACAAAACAATAAACAAGGATTATAATGATTTGGCAGAATTAACATGATGTTATTAGTATTTATTGTCAGTTGGGTATGCCGAATCTCTGTCTGCTTTGTAATTTCGTCGATCGCATAGAGAGTCCCATTCGCGACCGTTATACCATTTGCGACAATGAACGCCGTCCGGCCAGAAAACCGGTGTTTCTACTATTTGTGAGCAGCTGGTTGAGACGTTGATTGTTGCTGTTCGAACTGAGTATCTCCCTTTTGGCTTGAATAGGGCTAGGTGTGTGATGTGAACACCTTTGTTTTCGACATAATTTTTGATTCCGTCATAAGTTGACTCTTTGTTTATGTTAGACAAGAAATAGCAGGCTGCCTTTTTGTATGTAACACCAAGAAAGACGTCTTTATTTTGTTTTGTATCATGGGCCGGTCGCGGTTTATCACCTACGATGATATGGCATGGAACTCCGTCATAGTTTACTGATCGTTTGGGTGTGTTGTACTCTGTAGTACTCGTGTAGTATTTGTGTATTCAAGATCTGCCGTTGAATTTGTTTGTCTATTGGTGCGTGACACCATGAATGAAGTGTTGGTTGAATGAATGTTGCGACTGTTATCTTGCGGAACTGGTTTAATTAGGTGAATCGCTGACTAGCGGTTTATCCTTGATCAGTTGATTGTGTTCTTCAAGTGTCAAAGACTTGTTTGATTTTGGCGATTGGTCCATAGAATTTCCAATAGGATGTATTCTTTTGGCAATAATGAGATTTTTCAGGGGTAGGGGGAGAGTTTAACTGGATGGCCGTGTTATTTTTGGTGCGTTCAGTCACTGCATTTGCATATTATTTGTTTGGGCTATAGCTAAGTGAACTGACTTGTTTTTGAAAGTTCTGAAAGATATTATTCAGACGTTTAAGTTCGTCCGTTGTTTTTGATTTGAAAGTTTCCAGTTCCATTTGGTCAGTGGGATTCTTTTTAAAGTTATCATTCGATTCATATTTTGTAAATCTAGGGTTTGCCTCGGCTTTGAGACGCTCGTGCTCCTGGCAAAGGAAGTCATGATCTGATCAAAGTGATTTGAGGTCAGATTTGAGAAAATTAATGATTTTGTCTTCTCTCCTTGTGTAAACATATACAAAGTATGACAATCTCTTGACTGTGTATTTTTCAGTACTAGAGTTACTTTTGGTAGTTTTTCTGTTTATAAGCCTACCTTGTGGGCAGTCTGGAAAAGTTTTTTCTTGTGAGTATAGAACACTTCGATACCACAGAACTTTGCTCTCGTTTTCAGAAAAAAAGTTCAAGTAGTTTCTTTAGGCAAGTTTTGAAATTGAGAATCAATGTTGTCGATGTATTCAGTATCATAGAGATTCGCAATATCAACAATAGGCAATTGGGAGTTTTGAGGGACGTGCAAATCACAGTCATAGTCATGGTTGTGGTAAGAAGTACTCACGCCTTGCGATGTAAACAAATGCAAAACTCTCAATTTTGCACAGATTCGTCAAGGTTGAGGACGTCGTTTAGAAGACCGTTTCTACCCTCATCAATTGTTTTGGTTTTTTTTATATGCTATCGCTTGTGTCTGTTACAATATTCTTTGTTTTGTTCTGGTAACTGTCAGAAAGGCTGCCACCGGATGTCGCCATTTTTAGACAGTCCAAAAAAAAAATAACGTCGTTCTCGAAAATAAACTTAACATTGCGAGCACGAACGGACTTAAGTGGATTGACCCCAGACTTCCAAGTAGTAACAATCATAATTGAAACAGTAAATTACTAATTGACTATAATAATAATAATTTTTATTTTTTTGACATTCAAAGTCACCTTCAAACCAGCATGAATCACCAAAGAAAGCATTTCATTTTTCGTTAGTTTATTTTACGACTGTGCGTTAAGCTGTTTTATACTTACATGTACAATTTTGATGTTGAAAAAAAATTATAGGCTTACCAATGTTACACCATCAACCAATGCACTCTCGCTAACACGTCCAACCCTATGATATAGTAATCCATCATCCGCTCCCCAGCTGTTTGAATATATATCTACCTTACTTAAATAATAACTGAGGGCTTTTGCTTCAGTAATGTCGGTGATTGGTATATCTTCTCCGAATAATCTTACACCTACAAAGAAGAGGTGGAGCTACAGCAAGTCATCATTTCACTTACATGCAAGAGTAATTTGTATTTGGTTCATGTACCTATAATTGTAGAAGCATGGGCAACTCCAACTATACACCTGCCATTCTTCTGCTGCAATTAGTCCGGTCATTTCTGTACCATGGCTTTTTGCAAATGACATAGAAAATTAGCTTTAAACACAATTGAATATTTTATTAACACTGTTTCTTACTTTCACTTCTTTCACTATGCTAAGTTTGTCCTATTTTTTTTTTAATTTTTACCTTTTAAAGAAAGGTTTTAAAAATAAATGGAAATGTTTGAAAACATGTATAGGAAATGTTATTTTACACTTTAAAGGGGCATGGTCACGATTTGGTCAAACATATTTTTCCTGATTTTAATGTTTACAATTCTTCAATAATGCATTTTAAATAGGCAACCAAAATTTGAGTGTCATTCGTTGAGTTATAAGCGAGTTACAGAGCTTACAATTATTTGCTATGTAAACAAAGCTTTTGTTAACATTTTAAGTGTTGAAGTGAAAATTCTAGTTTTAGACCTTAAGGTATCCGACCCATATTAGAACCTAATCGTTCTAACCCTGAATACCAATCATGTATTAAATACTCTGATATTAATTTAAAGCATTTTAGAGTAGAAAAAGATTTACCGAGAGAATTTTTAAAAAATATTATTAACTAAGAAGTAATTAATTAATGAAAATTGCATTAATGTCTATGGGGACATGCACATTTTTTAAAATAAAAAATTAAATATTAAGAATATCAATAAATGCTTCGGTAGAAAGATGCATTTCATCATTAGGAATACAAAAGCTATTGAAAATAAATTGTATACCGTATATGTCTTTTTAGAAATTAATTTTTATAACTTAAAAGCAAAGGGGAGCAACTCTTCAAAAAAAGGAATAGGTCAATTATTAGGACACATTCTGCTCTTACATACTGACACTTAAACATGAAAATTATGTCCAAGTATACTAAGTATGAAGCCCATACATATCTGGTATGCATCCAGATTCAATGAATCTGGGGCTATTATGGATCGGATACCTTAAATGAATATATTAAAAGTTAGGAACAATTTATTTATGCTTAAAATGAATAAATCGATAGATAGATTAGCTTGAAACGATTTTTTACTGGTGTATTGAACCTATGTAAACAAAAACAGGGCAAGATCTTTGTTTCCATGACAAAGAATCGTGAGCCATGCATCTTGGTTATAACTCAACGACTGACTCTCAAATTTCAGTGAAAAATTAGAAATGCATTCCTAAAGTATTGTAAATAAGAAAAAAAAAAAAAAAAAGAATTTGACCAAAATCGTAACCATGTCCCTTTAAACTGTAGGTATTTTTAAACTTAATCTTTTTGAATAATAAAAATAAAACTAAATGTACATATGCATATACCTGTCTGTGATTCTATCTGGAGTGATGTTTGAATCTTGATCTATAAAGTCATAGCTATGAACAGTATCCTTGAAACAAAAAAAACATATAAGTACATGGATATTCGTCTATTTAAAGATTTGAGTTTTTTTTGTAACGTAATAAATAATTTTAACATCATTTCAATATATCTTACAATATCTTTCCTAAGGTCTGGATGGTCGACCTGGATTCCATCATCGAGAACTACAATGGTTATTCCAGATCCATTCAATCCTTGTTTCCAAGCCTCCGATACTCTTGTGTTTGGAAAAACATCCCCGTTCTTTAAATGGAATAAAATGATAGTTGTACTTGTTTTTGTTTTTTAAGTTCAGAATACTATTTTATTTACTATTTAGTACTTTTGTTTAAAAAAAAAAGCAGTGGTAATGGAATGTTTTAAATTCTAAATCTAAATATATTGATAAATATATAATGCATCAGTACCAAGTTCCACATATTTGGCCATTGAGGGTCATTTGTTTTTAGATTATTCATATGGAATTGCTGCCTTTCTAAACTTTTGATCTACAAGAAAACAATTAATACATGTAACTTCAACATCCATCTGCTCTATTTTTGTTCTCAGAAATACTCATTTAAAACAAACTATTTAAGTTTTTTTTTAAATGATATACTGGAAGCCAACTTTTATTCGCGAACGAGAAAATTTCACAAGGTTAGCAGCAGCCTCGTCGTCGCGAATATTTCTCGCCGCAAACCAACCCTTGCCAAATGGATGTGCTAACGGCAAGGGTCCGGATAAGACTTATTCGCGAAAATTAGTCGTCGCGAACCAGTTTATCTCCAGTAAATCGCGCACTTATGTCGTCGCGAATTAATGTTGGCTTACAGTACTTACATTTCATAACCAACTAATACATACATGTATATACGGACAATACAAATGCCTAAGTAAACCTATGATTTGACACACTTTTAAAGCAAAGATGAGTCCACGTCGCATAGTTCTGAAACGTATATGTCCAGTTTATAAAAATCATCTGAACGTTCTTTTCCGTCATTGACAGTAATATTTTATCATAATTGAGCTTTATATCGCCATGCATCTTTAAAGAATAAAGAAACTAAAGCAAAAAACCAATCATTCAAAATCATATTACCTAGTAAACATCATACTAATATATATCATTTTCTCATTTTTTTTCACTTGTAATACCAAAATGTGGTAAAAATACCTTCTAAAGGTTGCCCCCCCCCCAAAAAAAAGCTAGCGTAATCATGATACAGTCGTGTTTTTGCGCAATTGCAACTTCGCTAGTCTTTTCGACAAACGGTAAAACAATCCGAATTTAAAACTGTTTTACGAAATAAGTGACAATTAAAATATATTAATTTGAAAAGCTTCATGTAGCAAGGGACAGTTTCGGATAAAGTACCCGTCAATATTTTTGTAAAATTGAGAGTTGCTGTACTTGAAGGCTTATGAGTTTTGCTAAAATTCATGAAATGATTTTTAATTATTATCATTAGTTAGAGGGATGTCTCTTGTTGAAATTGATATGCAATATGTAGGCCCCGTATGTTAGGTACATGAGAATCAGAAGTAAAAGGCGAAACCTGCGGCTGGTATGACTGTTGTGTTGACTTTATACAGTGAAATTGCAAGTTACAGACGGGAGGTAAAATAACACGAAAAGTAGGTGGATGTAAACTATACACCGGTAAGTTTCTGACATGTGATGGTGCAAGATGCACATGGTACGGAAGGTCAACCCTTTGCATGGAATTAGCTGGGGGAGGTCTAAAAAGCTAAAAAATCTATTAAAAACCGGTATGTATAAAATTTACAGGTTTTATTAAGAAATTGGTGATTGGCCTTATAAAGAGTGAATTAAAGGTATTTGTGCTGATTGGGAACTGAGGAAATTCTAGTTACAGAGTTCCGAAGACACGCATCCCCTGGCTACAATGAATTGTATAAAAAAAATGTCCCGTGCCACCTCAGCAAACTCATTATTTGTTTTAATTTGAATTTTTCTTCATCAAATTAAATCATATCCACTAAAATGTCAACAGGAAAGTAGACAGCTTATTAAAACAATAATCCTTTTGACTCGATCCAATGGTGATACACCCGAGATTTTTCAGAGCTATGCGAGTTATTTTAAAAAGGGCCAAAAAGTTGCGCAATTGGGTAAATACTTTGTGAATTTGGGGGATTTTCCGTCGTCATGATTGAAGAAACGCAAACACGAAATTATTACAAAGAAAACCGGGAGGTCAACAGATTACCTACCAGATCTTTTTTTTAAATATTGAAATTGTTGGTCAAATACTAGTAAACTAGTATTAAATAAATGAAAATTTTAAATATTTATCCTTTAAAATTCTTTTTATCCCTCAGTCAGTTCAGGTATTCAAAATCACTTTTTAACAAATTGTTTGCAAAATAAGGTAAATTGTCAAAGCTGCTTGGTCCGATTTTTTGGTTATTACAGTATCAAATAATTTTCCATACAAACCAATTATTTAGAAAAGTTATAGACTTTCTCCAATTTCAACCAACAGAATCGGTCTCCTGTTAAAGTTAGAGGTATTCAAAGTAAATATAAATAATTTCTTTTTGGGCAAACGTAAAAACAAACCAAATTGCATCATGGGAATATTTAGAAAAGTGAACCGTTTGGTTTCGTCCCCCAAATGATTGGTTTTGTTCAAACCGCATGTTATGCATCGATTGTAAACACAACAAACTTCAGAAATATTAGCGAACAAAATGTTCACATGTTTAAATTTAATTTGCCTGAACATTATAACCTTTATTTTTAGCGATGTCAAAGTCGAAATACAACCATACCCGCCTCGACGTCAGGGGCGAATTTTAATAAGGCGAAATAACGCGATACCCTCTTTTGTCGTTTGTTTTGTTAACCAATTTTGTACATAATTGTTTTCATTGAAATTTGGCCTAATTGACCGGGAAAACTATTGCAATGTCTATTATTATACACATACTTATCATAACCATCGTTTAAAAGCGTACACAAAAATTGATATAAAATCGGACCAAGCAGCTTTAGTTAACTTAGAAAGAAATTTGGCATTGGTTTCTTTTGATACATGTACAACTATTTAATGTATTGTGGGGACCTCCGGGTATTTCGAATCAGTAGGTAAAATGGCAAAAAAAACCAGTGTATCAAAAATAATATTTTAAACAAATTAGTTCATGTTATTCAATTACAGCATCGAAAGATAAAACAAAAATATAATTTAGTCCATTCTTTTGACCAATACTCTCTGAGCATTGCCTGTACGCGGTATCTGTAAAAACACAGGGGGAAAGTAATGACATGCATTTAGTTATATTATAGCTGAGAACATTTTAGTCTGATTTCATATTTAAAAAAAATCTTTTGGCAGAGTTTTGCAGTTTCTTTTCTCCACCGAATTCTCTTATTTTCCATTCCTTGCAATTGATATGGAAATATTTGCTTGTTATCTAAAACGAGACATTAATAAATCATAATAAAATCATAGCAACCATATTTTATCTCCTGCAGGAAATAAAATTAGCATGCCTTAGATACATAAACAAAATATTTCGTTGCTGGTTATTGTTTTCATAGCATAAGAATAATGCTCTTTTATTAGTATTCTTAAAGAGCAACGCCCGAACACAAATTTTATGTGGTATACATACTGGAAATCATTTCAATACATTGCAATATTTTCTTAAAAAGTGCAGTTGAAAATGAAAGTACCTGTCCAATAAATGAACATTCATATCTTTTACAAAAATCCACCACTGTTGTTGCCATGTCAGTCTCAACTGCAAACTCCACAACATCAATGCCTTGGTGAAGATGAGATGTTAAAATCCCCGCTGCCGATTTATGTGCGACCGTAAATAAAGCAAAACCCAAATTGAACATTAGCATAAAGACACCCATTTTGTTATCAATGCTACCCTTGGACGAACATATAATATTATGTAAAATAACTAAAAACCAGTGATCCAGAATTTAAACAAAAGACGGTAACTGTTTAAATATAATGTTTCGTTTTAAATGTCTAGCAAACTGACAAATTTCGCAATATATATATATATATATATATATATATATATATATATATATATATATATATATATATATATATATATATATAAATATATAAGCACAAACACTGCAATCACTCTCAAATTGACATAAACCTGCCCATAATGAAGAATATAGATATACATACAGCATAGGGAAATTCACTTTATTGGAGCTCCACCTCCGCCCCGACCGGGGCTTGAACCCACTCTCCTAGCAATGAGCGGTCACCGCCCTAACCACTCGGTCATCTAGGCAACACAAATAATCTGGGTTTTGATCGATCGATCGATCAATAGATAGATAGATAGCTAACCAATGAACTTTAATAATCAAAATAGGCGGGTTTATTTAATTAGTTCTCTCTAATTGAGATAAAGGTAAACATTATGATGTAATTATAGCATTTTCCTTGTCTCTGAAATACCTAAAATCAAGTTGATGTTATGGTTATAATGGCAATTTAGTGTATATACTTGTTTCCTATCATATCGCGGGTTCTATGGTATCGCGGTATTTCTGTTTACGTATAGTAGCACGCGCTGAAATTGTCATTTGACGTCTGGATATTTTTAGGCATAATAAACAGAGACACGCTGAACATCACTGAGGTATATAATAGAGGAAACTCACAATAACATTAGTTTCTGAAATATTTCCGTATTGATAGATTTTTTGACAAAATGATTTAACTACTGCGATATCATAGGACCGGCTCATACATGTACATCAGAGTTGTTTTTGTGTTGGCATACATACTGAGAATTTTATCTATATTATTTGATATAAAACGCTGCAATAAGGTTAATCGATAAAAATCAATATTCAAATGCTACAAATACTTTAATTTGTCATTTATACTCATTCATCCATTTGCGTGCTTCAACTTAATTACCTGCTAACAACTTCATATTCATGAAGGTTCCTCTGTCCTATCTCAAAATGGCGATGTAATCCTATTAATAGTTAATTTAGTTGGTATACGTTTATCCCTAGAAATGGTTTTAAAAATTTAATCAAGTTTCTTGACATCAATAATTTCTATTTGTCATTTTATAAAAATCATTTAAATTTCATATCATTAACTTCGTTTACAAAAGGTACGTAGAACAAATTCATTACCTAATATTAAAAAAGCTTTATTTACATTCAGTGTATATTTCCTCTTACGTTTGCACTGGGAATCTGCGACGTTCAATTTCCTATAAACACACTTGACCTTTTCACGGCGCATGAATACATACTTAAACGTAATCACGCTTTTTGAACATATTTATTATTGTAAGATTAAAAGAAACGTTTAAACTTACATAACAAATTTGAATTGTACTTACTGTGTATTGAAAAATAATCCTTAAATCATATACAAACTTATACAATGCTTCATTTTATCATAACGTAAAAAAACAAACCACAATGACAACGCTCACTTACGACAAAAAAATCTGTATTTTGTGTTCAATTTTACGAACGAATAAGCTACCGGTATTTGTTCGGACGAATTATGATTTGTTCCGACGAATACTGACATTTAAAATTTCACACGGTCTTATTTTAATAATTTCGTTTGTGAATGACTGCAACATTGCATCCTCCGATAATTTGATTCAGCAATGGTCATTAATCATCACCTTTTTATTAAAGTGTGTTTGAATTTTAACAAAGCAAAACATTTTGTATCCATTAATTTGGTTTGAGAAACCAATGGGTATCTTTCATTTTTGTCTCAAATAATTATATAATACATATACAAGTATAGTTACATTTGTATCGTCCGAACCTTATGAAAGATTAAATACATTGAAAAAAAAATGATATGGTAAGGCAATGACAATGCAGTGTTCTTAAGTACTTTATAATTTAAAGCGGACTGGATCAAAAGGATGAGAATCAATCAATCATACCTGTAGTCAAATATTTGTATCCGGTTTTTTTTTTAAATAGAACAATCACTAAAAGACACTAAAAGCCATTTAATTTGATGTTTTGTATGTATTGAATATAAATCAATAACATAACAAATATGTCAAGAAAATACTGAAATAAAACTGACGCCAAAATTTCATATCACAAATTATCAGTAAAAATAATTAAACCAACCAGGCTGGTAGGTACTTTTTTGGCCAGTAGTGACACAAATCGTTCATTGCTTCTCAAAATTAACTAAAAGGGAACAATGTCTCTAAGAAAGTCAGGTTTTAAAAAGCAAACATTATAATACCAAGCTTTTAAATTGTGTGAAATTTCAATACACTAGTCTTACTTATGCAGGCCCAGTCCCTGAAATGTGTTTGTTTATTGCGTTTTTAAAAAAACTCTCATCGAAAGTATTTTAAAACCAAATTTCAAAATTTACAGCTAAAAGATTTTTTTTTTCAAGCCCATCCATTATATGAAATTTTCTAGAAACATTATATATATAGTCATGCATTAATATGGTTCTACCGAATATCAATAATTGGCTCGGAATCAATTGTAAATACATCGGGCGCATAGCATATTCCTTTCTTTACAACTAAATTCATAACTGTAAAGCATTTCAACATGAGTGTTTGGCAAATATTTCTTCTCTATTTTCTCAAGTTTGGTACTTTGGATAGTTTTTCATTTTATCAACAATTATCCTTGTTTGGAATGGAATGTGGAAATAGTATCACGAGTCACGTGCACATTATTTCAGGGAGTACTAGAATTGTCAAATCTAGGGTAAGTCTCATTATCACCGTGGGAGGATGGTACCACAGAGTAGATGAGATATCAAGTTCACATTTAATAATATTTATTAAGATAACTCAAAATGATAAATTTAAATTTCGGCGCAGTATTTAAACAAAGTCGTGTCAAATTTAAAGTTTCATTATGCACGAAAAAAAAGTTTTTTTTAACTTCCCTATGTTGTCGGGCGAACATGCAAAGGTAAAACTTGGGTTTCTTATTTTATGAAATGCATCTTGTAGATAGAATGTGCAGCTCACTGCTTGATAACTACAGGCTGTGGAACCATTTTGTTTGACAATAAGATCGTTACGGACAGGGTGGTTTTTGCACGCTGGTCACTGAGTCGTCGCCAGTAAGCCCCTATGTATTGGAGAGCAACTCGTCTATCTGCTTCATGAAGAAAGCGTCTGTGAAAACAACACAATCAACACCCACTGAAACAACAATAACACCAACAATATCTTCAACTACATTGACAAAAACGACACAGTCGACAACGACACCGACAACAACGACAACGGCAACAACTACGAGTACACTGACACCAACGTCACCGACAACAACTACTAGTACTCTGACACCAACGACACCGACAACAACTACGAGTACACTGACACCAACGACACCGACAACAACTACGAGTACACTGACACCAACGACACCGACAACAACTACGACTACACTGACACCAACGACACCAACAACAACTACGAGTACACTGACACCAACGACGCCAGAAACAACTACGACTACACTGACACCAACGACACCGACAACAACTAGACTACACGGACACCAACGACACCGACAACAACTACGAGTACACTGACACCAACGACACCAGTAACAACTTCGAGTACACTAACACCAACAACACCAGTAACAACAACGACTACACTGACACCAACGACATCGACAACAACTACGAGTACACTGACACCAACAACACCGACAACAACTACGACTACACTGACACCAACGAAACCGACAACAACTACGAGCACACTGACACCAACAACACCAGTAACAACTACGACTACACTGACACCAACGACACCGACAACAACTACGAGTACACTGACACCAACAACACCAGTAACAACTACGACTACACTGACACCAACGACACCGACAACAACTACGAGTACACTGACACCAACGACACCGACAACAACTAGGAGTACACCGACAACAACGACACCGACAACAACTACGAGTACACTGACACCAACAACACCGACAACAACTACGACTACACTGACACATACGACACCAACAACAACTACGACTACAAAGACACCAACGACACCGACAACAACTACGAGCACACTGACACCAACGACACCAGTAACAACTACGATTACACCGACAACAACGACACCGACAACAACTACGAGCACACTGACACCAACAACACCAGTAACAACTACGACTACACTGACACCAACGACACCGACAACAACTACGAGTACACTGACACCAACGACACCAGTAACAACTACGAGTACACTGACACCAACAACACCAGTAACAAGTACGACTACACTGACACCAACGACACCGACAACAACTACGAGTACACTGACACCAACGTCACCGACAACAACTACGAGTACACTGACACCAACAACACCAGTAACAACTACGACTACACTGACACCAACGACACCGACAACAACTACGAGTACACTGACACCAACGACACCGACAACAACTACGAGTACACTGACACCAACGTCACCGACAACTACGAGTACACTGACACCAACAACACCGACAAAAACTACGAGTACACTGACACCAACGACACCGACAACAACTACGAGTAAACTGACACCAACGACACCGACAACAACTACGAGTACACTGACACCAACGACACCGACAACAACTACGAGTACACTGACACCAACGACACCGACAACAACTACGAGTACACTGACACCAACGACACCAGTAACAACTACGAGCACACTGACACCAACGACCACAGTAACAACTACGAGCACACTGACACCAACAACACCAGTAACAACTACGATTACACCGACAACAACGACACCGACAACAACTACGAGCACACTGACACCAACGACCACAGTAACAACTACGAGTACACTGACACCAACAACACCGACAACAACTACGAGTACACTGACACCAACGACACCAGTAACAACTTCGAGTACACTGACACCAACGACACCGACAACAACTACGAGTAAACTGACACCAACGACACCGACAACAACTACGAGTACACTGACACCAACGACACCAGTAACAACTTCGAGTACACTAACACCAACGACACCGACAACAACTACGAGTACACTGACACCAACGACGCCAGTAACAACTTCGAGTACACTGACACCAACGACACCGACAACAACTACGAGTACACTGACACCAACGACACCAGTAACAACTTCGAGTACACTGACACCAACGACACCGACAACAACTACGAGTAAACTGACACCAACGACACCGACAACAACTACGAGTACACTGACACCAACGACACCAGTAACAACTACGAGTACACTGACACCAACAACACCAGTAACAACTACGAGTACACTGACACCAACGACGCCGACAACAACTACGAGTACACTGACACCAACAACACCAGTAACAACTTCGAGTACACTGACACCAACGACGCCAGTAACAACTTCGAGTACACTGACACCAACGACACCGACAACAACTACGAGTACACTGACACCAACGACACCAGTAACAACTTCGAGTACACTGACACCAACGACACCGACAACAACTACGAGTAAACTGACACCAACGACACCGACAACAACTACGAGTACACTGACACCAACGACACCAGTAACAACTACGAGTACACTGACACCAACAACACCAGTAACAACTACGAGTACACTGACACCAACGACGCCGACAACAACTACGAGTACACTGACACCAACAACACCAGTAACAACTTCGAGTACACTGACACCAACAACACCAGTAACAACTACGAGTACACTGACACCAACGACGCCAGTAACAACTTCGAGTACACTGACACCAACGACACCGACAACAACTACGAGTACACTGACACCAACGACGCCAGTAACAACTTCGAGTACACTGACACCAACGACACCGACAACAACTACGAGTACACTGACACCAACGACACCGACAACAACTACGACTACACTGACACCAACAACACCAGTAACAACTACGAGTACACTGACACCAACGACGCCGACAACAACTACGAGTACACTGACACCAACGACACCAGGAACAACTACGAGTACACTGACACCAACGACACCAGTAACAACTACGAGCACACTGATACCAACGACCACAGTAACAACTACGAGCACACTGACACCAACAACACCAGTAACAACTACGATTACACCGACAACAACGACACCGACAACAACTACGAGCACACTGACACCAACGACCACAGTAACAACTACGAGTACACTGACACCAACAACACCGACAACAACTACGAGTACACTGACACCAACGACACCGACAACAACTACGAGTACACTGACACCAACAACACAAGTAACAACTACGACTACACTGACACCAACGACACCGACAACAACTAGACTACACTGACACCAACGACACCGACAACAACTACGAGTACACTGACACCAACGACACCGACAACAACTACGAGTACACTGACACCAACGACACCAGTAACAACTTCGAGTACACTGACACCAACGACGCCAGTAACAACTTCGAGTACACTGACACCAACGACACCGACAACAACTACGAGCACACTGACACCAACAACACCAGTAACAACTACGACTACACTGACAACAACGACACCGACAACAACAACAACGTCTATTGGAAAGGTATATTTACTTTTAATTTTACACTTTCAATTAGCTGATAGATACTTTGGTTTTTAAACTATTGTTTTCTATTTCTACACATGTATAGCTTAGTTCTATTTCATCAGCATAAGTGTTAGTCTATGAGAGCAAAATCAACAGAGTAAAGAGAACCTTGCAACAAAATCGTCACAATGCATATAGCTAACTCTTTTCTGCTTTTGAACTTTGTCTTGTAATAATGTTTTGGGACATCTCCATATTGGACGTTCTCCTTATTGGAATGAACAATAAAATCAAGCCTAGTTTTATAAATGTTTTCTTTCCGAAAATAGCTACCTCACAGCGTAGTGCAATGGTTTAGGGCGTTAACTACGAATTTGTAAGTCATGAGTTTGAATCCCGATGGGATTTTTATTTTCTTTAGATTTCGTATAACATAAATTATTGTTAATCACCTTTTTCAACTACATGTAAATAAAATACGACCAAGTCGACTATCTGGTTACAAATCCAAACCTCCAAAACTCGGAAATCAACATCGTCTTCTATTCATAAATCATAGGTGAAACAGATATTCCATACAAAGTTTAAAGCTGCATGGTCCGATTTTTTCGCTATTACATTATCAAATAATTTTCCGTACAAACCAATTGTCTTAGAAAGTTCTAGACTTTTGCCTATTTACAGCAGCAGAACCGGTCTCCTTTCAAAGTTAGAAATATTCAAAGTAAATGAAATAATTTCTTTATGGGCATACAAAAAACCCAAACCAAACTGCATTATGGGAATGTTTAGAAAAGGGAACCGTTTGATCTCGTCCCCCGAATGAATAGGTTTATTCAACCCGCATGTTATGCATTGATTGTAAACAAAGCAAACTTCAGAAATTTGAGTGAACAAAACGTATATAGGTTTTTTCCTGAATTGCCAAAACAATATGACCTTTATTTATAGCGATGTCAATTTTTTTTAAAGTCGTAATACAATCATAGCCGCGAGTTTTAAGGGGGATGTGCGGCCATCTTGTACATTTAAGGATAAGAATGTAAACATTTCTTGAACTGGCTTGTTTCTGCCCGAAGCTGGCCAAAATTGTTGTCAAAAGATATAAAAGCAATAAATATGAAGTCCTACATGTCTTTTTGTTTGAAAAGTATGCATAAAAGAACAGGACAATGCCTTTTTAATCACATAGATCAGCTGTCGAACTGCGCAGCTACAGCCTTATTCTAAAGATTTAAAAATATAAAAAATATGAAGGGGGTTCCTCTCTACAACCCTTTGTTGAGAAAAAGTTTGAATCTTGCTCATTTAAGTCGTAACTTTGCCTCAAAATAGGGTACCCTAATTTTTTTAGTCGGCATGGGATCTATTTTTAGAACAAGAAAAATCCAGTCTATACTTAGAACTCTTGTGTTTATGGAGACATATTAACGTTATATTTTCATAGAAAAAATAAATGTCAATTTGATATACATCGCTATACCTGCCCCATGCTTGTTTTATAGGGATTTGTTGGTTCTATAAGTATAAATTAAAGTAAATTCTTTTTAGAAGTGGGTAAGGGTTGAACAAAATGATTGTCTTCAATTAAAAAGTATACATTATATTTCAATGAAAAAATATCTGCAATGTTCCTCCATAGACACAGACATTGTCCTGTTCTTGTATGCATATTTTTCAAACAAAATGATATGTAAGACTCCGTATTTATTGCTTTAATATCTTTTTGCAACATTTTTGGCCAGTTTCGGCAGAAACTAGCCAGATCAAGAAATGTTTACATTCTTATCCACAAATGTACAAGATGGCCGCACATCCCCCTTAATATGAGGCGAAATAACGCGGTACCTTTTTGTGTCGTTTGTTTTTTAAACAAATTTTGTACATCATTTTTTTCATTGAAATATGGCTTAATTGACACAACACCATAAACAGTTAAAACTGTATGGTATATTTTTACATGTACTTATAACATTTGTTATAATTACGGTATAATTAACGGTTGTTACAACGCATAGAACACTGTGCCGGATAACTATACCAGTGCCAAGGTGACATTTTTTGCACCCATCTAAGCTGCATATATCGAAATATTCAAATATGTCATATGATAGACCATTGCTTAAAGAGTTTACATCCACCTTTGATATCATTGTATCTCACCTGACTTGTAAGATATTTACCTTTCAAAACTAAATTCCTAAAGAAACATAATTTTTCCCATAGGAAAAACAGTATTCTTATAGGAAATTTGGAATTTCCTATCGGAATAAAAGAACTTCCTATAAGAATTTCAATGCTGATAGGATTTCATAAAATCCGATAGGAAATCTTATTAATTTCCTATAGGAAGCTACCTGTCTGAATCAAATTCCTACAAGAAATAGCTTTCTTCTGCAGGAAATATAATTCCTGTAGGAATTTTAAAAAAAATCCTATAGGATTGTCAATATTTCCTGTAGGAGTATCGTTTCTCCTAAAGGAATTATCATTTTCCTAAGGGATATTAATTTGTAAAGTTAAATATCTCTCCTGTCACGTGAAACACACTAAAAACAAAAGTGGTTATATACTCTCTAGACAATGGTCTATCATTTGGTTTATATTGATTTTCCGAAACTGCATCTTAAGCGGGTGCAAAAATGCCACATTGGCCCTGGCATAATTATCCGGCACAGTGTTGTAGGTGAGATTTTGCTAATGGCCCAACAAATGCGCCATAATTACCGTTTGTTGTATCTTATTCACCGGAATTCATTTTTGCAATCCATGATGCCTTATATTGGATCAATTGGAAAATAAAACGATGTATGAATCAATTTTACCCCCAAAAGACCTGTGATCAACGGATCTTTGAGCAAGTCTGCACCTTCCTTTTGACTGTATAATGATATTAAACGGATTCTGGCTAGATAAAAGGGAATTTGATTTTGACTTGAAATAATAAGAAAAGGTAGTTTTAAAAAAGTAAACATATTACGCTATACCGGTATGAACATACATGTATTGTTTTTTATTAAAAATAACTTTCTTGTTTAATCAAATTCAGACCATCATTGATATAATAGACAACCTTAGCGACATGTGCAACATGAACACTCAATACGGTAAAGCCATAGTTACTACCGATGGGGTTTATCTCTATGACGACGCCGTATCACTGACCACTGGGCCATGTAGGAATATGACTAATGCAGAGTTGTTCCAAGGATTCGCCTCCCTCCCTGATAAAGGCACGTGGGGAGCTCTGCTTACCCACACCAATACTTATATTGACCTATTTACAGGTATGCTGTTTCGTTCAACTGCAGCAGCTGGCGAAACGTTAAATAGTTTTACATGCATTTAAAGCAATGCTTTCACAATTAAATAGCATTAAATGTATTTTAGAATCTATCTATCTATCTATCTATCTATCTATCTATCTATCTATCTATCTATCTATCTATCTATCTATCTATCCATCCATCCATCCATCCATCCATCCATCCATCCATCCATCCATCCATCTATCTATCTATCTATCATAGTTCTACATCTTTCAGATGCTGGTAAAGTTTACCGATGGAGTAGTAAAAAGGGAAATCTTCTCCCAGTATCAGGGTATCCCAAAACCAAACAAGCTTACATTGCAGATGCCGTTTATTACACTCCTACAAACATATTTAGCGGTGCTCACTGGTCGGTTTACACACAAATCACCGGCGGCATGACCTTGTACTTCTTTGACGCGTCCACTGGCACAATAAATTACCACAACAACCAGCAACCTCATGAAGGCAGTTTCCTTATCAGCGACACGACAAACGTGGATAACTACGGGAGGCCATTAAACCTGTGGTACAATCTACCCAGCAACGTGGTGGGCGTCACCGGACAAGACACCTGGTCCAAACGTTTTATCGTCGTCGACGTTAACCTTAATGTGTATTTCTACGATATACAAGACCCATATGACGTCAACACTTCTCCGCCAGTGTGTTCCCTGCAGGGACAGCTACGGTTGTGAGTGGGTTCATTGTAACTGCTGTTAAAATGAACTTTATTAAGAGGGCTAGCTGGCCGTGGCCATTTTTATACTCTATTGATCTCCTTTAGAAGAAGAGCTCTGTATGCATGTAACAATATAGGATAATACTCAAAACTGAAAGCTAAAGTTCGTGGATTTTTTCCTTTACTAAATATTCTACTACAGTTGTTGCCGAGATCAAAGAGATGCCGCGGACATTATTCTCAAATATACCACGAACGTAATCAGTAAATTATCAGATCAGAAATACCTATTTGTCTCGCACTGATCATGAAAGGACAACTTCAAACTGTAAAAAGTTTTAAACCATTGTCAATTTCACGTGTTAGTTCCAGTAAAAAATTATGTGTATTGCCTCAAATGTGTATTTTTAAGATATCAATGCGGCTGTTCCTAGCACCTCCCCAGCACCTTTTCACTGCGTGTTTTTACATAAAATATATAACGTGTAGTAGTAATAATCGTATTAAATTGCCTTTAAAATATTAGAAATATGATTCAAAGATATTTTATAAATAAGTTAAGAGTATTAAAAATCCAAAGAAAAATTCTGTCGTCTGCATGTGATTCCTTTGATCGATAAATATATGTAAACATTACTAACAAAACCGTTGGGGCTACACGGAACAGCCGTCAAAATGACCTAGATCGTCTCTCTATAGGAGAAACGATCTGTAGAAATACTGGGCTGTTAGTAAAATAGAAATAAAGTTCTTGTTATCGTGAATGTTGCAGGATAACCTCCTCGGTCTCGAAATGTTGTTTGAAATATAAAAGCCTCGGCTTTTATATTTCAAAACAACATTTCTCGACCTCGGAGGTTATTCTGCAACATTCACGAAAACTCGTACTTTATTTCTTAAATACTTTATATCTTAACCGATCATTTCTAATAATTTAAGCTAGATCTGATTGGTATTTTGTTGACCATCCAGCCTCCTTAAGGTTTTCCTGAAGATTTAATTTCATCCTAAACAAAGAATAATTGGGTTTATGTATATTGCTCTATTAACATTCTTTTATATTAATTGAATATCAAATTTAGTGTGGGTAGACTTTCTGAAATTTTGATTTTTTTTTCTAAACAAATTCTGTTACTGTATTTTAAAAACAGCATTCACAATACAAAACCAGACACCATTTATATCAGTTGATGTTTGCAAAAAATCATTTTAACAAGAAGAAAAAGGGAAAAATCATTACAGCAGACTAATAGGTAATTGTAAGATTATTAGAGTAACTGCATTATGGTGTTTTGATAATGTTAACAACTCATATTAAAGTATACTGGTATATAGATTCATTGTGTTCGTTTGGAAGTTTCCGCATGCATCGCATGCATAGCCTGGTTCACTTGTCAATGATTCTTTGATATCTTATATCCCGTAAAAATCCATTTATTCGTGTCTGTAAATTCTTTATAGTGAGTGTAATAATAAATATATAGAACTTTTTTTGCATCAATGATGATAGACGCACCAAAAATTCAATTGAAAATCTATACCACCATTGTATTATTTTGAGCAAGTATCCGCATGCACAGCCTGATTGACTTGATTGTTTGCTCTTTTACATCCCGGCGTATAAATCCATTAATTCTTGTTTGTGAATTCTTTATAGAGAGTGTAATAATGACTATATTGAACTTTTTAAAATTTATTTACAAAAGATGATAGATGCATCAAAAAGTCCATTTAAAATCTATAGCACCATTTGTAATATTTTGAGCACTTGGTCGTGCAGTTTTTGTACAGTGCAGGCAACGCGGATCCCGTATTTACCGCGCACCCCCGCGGTCCAGATTGCAAAGCGGTTTTAATGTCTAAGGTAAAACCGCGTACAAAAATGCACCCCGCGGTAGAGTCGTCCAGCAAGTCAACACTGCCGCGGTCTTGACGATCAATGACAGGTATACAAAAGTATCGAACTGAAACGCGAGATATGGTATATCCGTTTTTTTTTCGCGTGTCACAAAATTTGCGAAATCGGGGAAAATCTGTAACATTTTTAATTTGCGTCAGTCATATTTTTGCGAATTGAAAAGTTTCTTATAGAAAATAATACAGAATATAATTTCTACGTAATCAATTATTTGCGATTTAAAAGAGATCGCGAAAAAAGCGAAAATTAGATAATCGCGAAAATTACCGCATATATGGTATCTCCCTCGACTAGAAATAATTAAAAGCTACAGGTATTCATGTAACTTTGTGTATTGTATTATAAAAGGAACCATCTAAAATAACGTATGACATTTTTTAATTGTTTAATTCAAAGCGTATTTTTTAAATAAATCAGCAATGCTATTTCATTTAGTTACTTGACGTTGTATTTTTACAAATCAAAAAAATTGACTTGCCCTATTTAGTATACGTAATAGATAAGTATGCTTGGCAGCCAAATTTACATTTCTTTCTTTCTTTTTTTAAATTGTGAAGAAGTATTGAAGCTTTTCTGTTTAATCTATGCAAACTGCATAATTCAAATTATAATGAAAAGCTCGTGCCGATTTATGTCTGTGCGATCGAGTTTCAACAAATATTAAGCCAGTTTGCAATCATAAAAAACCAGAAAGTGACATTTACATGTATTAAATTGATTATATTTGTATTTTGTATCTATTTTAAGTTCTAAATCAAGGTTTTCTGTACAAGTGATATATTATCATACATAAAACAACGCGCTAATCGCTTATCATGTTGAAATATTCGCAAAGCGGTTTATGGCAATATGAGGTAGCAATGACATTTTCAGTTTGACATCAGAGTTAAGTTGATAATTCAATTGAAAATCTAAAGCATCCATTTGTAATATTTTGAACACTTGATCATTTAGTTTACATGTACTTCTGTAAAATCATAAAATCACAAATACCACTGAATTGTTTTTGTCTTGGTGTGAGCGAGACGTATTTCTATAAAAAGCCATTCTTTGTTGAATCTGAATTGACTTCCTCCTAAGATTCTTTCTTTGACCACCGCTTTGGAACACTGAGATAATTTCACTATGTTTATATTGTGACTTCCCCCAGAAGACTGCCTGGTTTCCTGGCTATATACATTATACACTAAGCACCCCCTTAACGAAATACTGGCATCAATGCAAGTTAATTTTATTCATATAACCTGTCTTCCGGGGAGAGCATACAACCGTATATCCGGTAGTTTTGGCGATGATCTTATTTTTTATTTTTTCGCGATTCCTTTACTTTGCAAAATATTCAATACGCAGAAAATTTATCCAGTATTGTTTGCTATAAGAAACTTTTTAAATCGCAAAATGACTGACGCAAATAAAAAATAAGTTACACATTTCCCAATTTTCGCAATTTATGTGATGTTTTGTAAAATGTCGAAGTTTTCAAATTAAACAATATAAATATACTAAGTTCCTCTGAATAAAAGACGCTGTCGTGACATTTTGATTTTTGAGGAACCTTTTACGTTTGCTTAGATAATTTTCGAACCCGACGTAATTAATATGCGGAATTATTGCACGCGAGGGTGTTACATGTATAAAAGTTTCGGGACGGCAATATTATACAATTATAGCCTTTTGATGAAGTCAATAAATGGTTTTATAGATCTGACCGAGGACCAGGTCTATAAAACCATGTATTGACAATATCAAAAGGCTGTAACTGTTTTATTATTATAAATTAAAACTAGTTCTCTTCATTCTCTTCAAGCGTACATAAGTGTATAATAGTAAAATATTTTGTTCATATTATGACGTCATAATGAATTATATTATATTAAACAAGAAGCCCATTGACCACATCGCTCACTTAAGGAGCAATAGGTATGATAAAATCAGCTTAATGGAGTCATAATGCAAACTATCTGGACAATGTACAATAATACATATAGATCCTGTATAAAATCCATCCCCCCTGGATATTCTTATGTTTATAATTATTTGTCCCTTTTCTAACAGGATGATCTTATAGTCATATCACATGTTGAGTATTGCAGTTCTCAAAAAGATCCTAAACAATATTGTTTATATATGGAATATAAACCTACATCAAACTCTGAACCCCTTGTGAGGCCGAAGTGAGGTCCAGGGGCCAAAGTCTAAACAATTATAAAGAATCATCTGGCTGATTAGTTTCTGAGAAGATATTTAAAGATTTACTCTATATATTCCTATGTAAAACTTCGACCCCCCATTGTGGCCCCACCATACCCCCGGGGGTCATGATTTTCACAACTTTTAATCTACACTACCTGAGGATGCTTCCACACAAGTTTCAGATTTCCTGGCCAAATGGTTCTTGAGAAGAAGATTTTTGAAAATTTTCAATAATTTCTTATTATCTTCCCTTGAAAAAGGGCGTGGCCCTTAATTTTCGCAACTTTGAATCCCTTTTGCCTAAGGATGATTTGTGCCAAGTTTGGTTGAAATTGGCCCAGTAGTTCATGAGAAGATGTTGAAAATGTGAAAAGTTTATGGACAGACAGATGGACGGACGACAGACAAAAAGTGATCAGAAAAGCTCACTTGAGCTTTCAGCTCAGGTTAGCTAAAACTAATAAATATTAAATTCAATCCTATATGTGTGACGAAATTATATTTATTTTTAGTTTTGCCAAAACGCAAGACAAACGTTTTCTAAAACACCACAGTGAATGTTAATAATGGTCATTTATATGTCAGAACTGCCAGATCATAAGAAGACTGCGTTGTATGCATCATATTTGAACGCTACGGTTTATTTGAAGCTCAAAGGGGCATGGTCACGATTTTGGTAAAAAATTATTTTCCCGATTTTAATGTTTACAATGCTTCAGAAAGGCAATTTTAATAGGCAACCAAAATTTAAGTGTCATTCGTTGAGTTATAAGCAAGTTACAGAGCTTACAATTCTTTGCTATGTAAACAAAGCTTTTGTTTACATTTTGAACGTTGAAATGAAAACTCCAGTATTAAACCGAAAATGAATGTTGTAAACGTTAAGATCTGTTTGTTTATGCTTAAAATGAATAAGAAGATAGAAAAATCAGCTTGAAAAAGAACTTTTACCGGTATATTGAACTAATGTAAACAAAAACAGGGCACGAGCCTTGTTTACATGACAAAGAATTGTGAGCCCTGTATCTTCCTTATAACTTCACTACTGACTCACCAATTTCATTTGGTCATTGGAAATGCATTCCTAAAGCATTGTAAATAATGAAAACAGAAAAATAGAATTTGACCAAAATCGTGACCATGCCCCTTTAAGTAGAGAATAACAGCGGTCAATTGCCATTTGTGAGACCTGAATAAGGCGGAATAGATAACTGTGTTCTCTGAATTTGTGATTAGGCTGTCCAAACTTAATTCTACGTTAACGTCACTTCAAAATATCAAACCTACGAGGGAGGGCGATAAGATAAAAACAAAATTTTCACACAAATGATTATATTTACATTCTACTGTGTTTTTTCATTAAATTCTGTGATCTTTAAATGCCTCTAAATGCAACAAGTAATCACTGGGTACTCAAAGGTTAAAATGACGAGTTTTATTATGACGTCACAAACGTTGAACGCTGTAAACTGCAACGTCACAAGCGAAAATCAAAGTTCACGCTTGTGGCTGTTACTGTGGCGCTTCCATTAATATTAACTTACCCTTAGGATAAGATAGGAATCTTAAGGTATGAATCACATTTGCAGACAAGGCAAGAAGTTAAAAAAAATGTAAATATAAGCATT
The DNA here is from genome assembly GCA_020458035.1 of Magallana ariakensis. NCBI lineage: Eukaryota > Metazoa > Mollusca > Bivalvia > Ostreida > Ostreidae > Magallana > Magallana ariakensis. The sequence goes on from CM035812.1 coordinate 36,679,777, forward strand.
GAATCGTGATTTTTTGAAGTATACACTCTCATAACTGCAGCGGTGTGTGCATACAAATTTTCATAACGCGCTAACGCGCGTTACTCAATTTGTATGCACACACCGCTGCAGTTATGAGAGTGTATACTTAAAAAAATCATGATTCAATGCTATATTAACCATTTACATTAATACAAATACAGTGAGTATTTAAGCTACATGTAGTCTACTTTTTTAATAATGATTTTTTCCTGACAGTCCCATTGAGTATCCGATATATAAAGTCCATAGTGTGCAAAGATTTTAAATTTATACAGATTGCAATAATTTAGTAAAATCAAACTGGAAAAGATCATATTAAAATGGGAGTTCGTTTTTTTCTAAAACTCAATTTCTCTTAAACCTACGCGCGCGGGTTACGTTAAACATATTATTAACTTTAAACAGCCTTACTTGGATGCAAGTCCTGAATAAGGCAATACAAATAGATCACAGATAGAGGCGCACCACAGGCAAAAGTGGAGGAAGCGTAAAGTTGACGCAGTGATTGATTATCATTTGGGTGGCAGGACACCAGTGATTTACATTTACGGGAGGCACCCGTCGACCACAGTTAGTGGTTATCCAATCAATAGCAAATTGTTCTGATTAATCTCGTGGTCAACACAAATCTGAGATAACAGATTAACGGACCTGGTGCAATGCATACACCAGTGAAACATTCAGCTCAGCCGCGTTGCACGTTACAATTAAATGAATTCATAATTTATTAGTTTTAGATATAAAATGGTTTTGGGCAGTTTACGCTTTATAAACCGTTAAGCGGTTTATGAAAAAGAGTAAACTGTTCCAAACCAATTTCTATCCTATAAAACTAATAAATATTGAACTCTTGCTTATAATTTAATTTTTTGCTATTAATTGTAGATAAAAACAGTAATTTGACCTTTAAAATGACATTAAATTGTTCAAATTCAAACGTAAGGTCAGGCAGATTGATAAGTTTTTGACATAAGTCTTTCTATGACGTAAGCAACATTTTTCTACGATATAAAATAATTTTTTTAGCCAATCAGAAAGTGCGTTACAACAAGAATTAAATTATTACAAGATTCAAATCAATTTTTAGTGTCAAATGACAACGTTACAAACTAAAAGATGTTCTCGACTATATCATAAAGATAATTTAAATAAAATGTCATTTTAGAATAAAATATTATTTTATTCTAAATTGACATTTTATACATCAAGGAATCAAGACCTGTTCTATATAATATAATATATTAGCAATACATGTTTCGTTTATATTCAATAGAAGAATAATCAAGTCATTTCAATGCATACCCCTCATTTGCCTTCTCTACAGTTCAGCATATACAACATGTAGTACATATCATGTGCATATGCAAAACAAGCACTTTTTTATATACAATACTCATACAAAGAGTTTAAAACAAAGATAATCAACTGGAGTATTTAATGAAAGATATTTTATTGCACACATGCATGACACTTGCGTACATGTACATTACATGAACATGTACTTGTATCCAAAACAGTTATGTTAAAGCTATTTAAGTATATAAACAAAAGTTCAAGTCTAATTCCAGACAATTTGTGCGCATCTATTATATATGTACTCCTAATGCCTTAAGTCATTTATAATTCATACAGCCCTTCTTTACGAAATGATCAATGCATCAGTACAGCATGACAGTGTATGAAATAAACAGCTACTTGTATTACATCACCGGATATAAACTGACTACATGCAACGCAAATACAATCCATAGAACCACTTAACTCTATACAAAATAATAGTTCAAAGTATGCAAAATAGGATACATTGCGATTGCCAATCTTTATATGAAAGACATCCTGGCCTGATACAAAAATATAGTGTGAGGAAAATTAGCTCTATTTTAGCACATTTCATTTCTGTTTACACCATAATTTTTTGTTTGGTCTTCTTAACATTGGTAGGATGTGGTTGAGTTTTTTTTAACAAACAGTATGATACATTATATTGTTTAATTTCATATGATGACGGTCAGCTTTTAGTACAATAAAGTATTGGTGCAAATGTATTAAACAACTGTGTGCATCTCAAGTCCATATACAGCTTGGGCAATATCTTATGATAAATATTACAAATTGTACATTGTTCTTTGATAAACCAAACCTTATAGAACAAAAAGCTACATAATTCAGTTACGTTCTGTGTGTTAAGTATTACAAAAATTGTGCAATAAAGCAAATAAGCATATTGGTAAATATATGTATAAATTGTGTAGTTTTGTTTTCAAAATCAGAGGCAACTAAATATCAACAAAAACTTTTTTTAAAAACATTACAGCTAACAAAACAGTTATGTATCTACTACAATGCAAAATGGATAACACATCAAAACATAATAAAGCTGATCACTCTATGAATAAACTACACAAAGTTGGCACTGTTGTTTATTTCAATATCACATTTAATATTTGGTCCCAAAACAAAGAACATATTTCCTTAATATGTTGCTCCTTAAGAAAACTGATCAATATAAAATAATTAATATACAGCAATTATTATTAGATTGGACAACTTTTTACATGTTGTTTTAACCTTTTCAGTTCAATAAAGAAAATATTGTTTAATTTATAAAAAATTCAAAACAGTTTATATCTGATTTTACTTTAGTCTAACTTTCACTTTCAGTTTTCAATTGTCGAGTTAATCATTTCCCAAATCAGTATCTTCTTTCACTTTGTTTGAGGTTGAAAAGAGCATACAAAAACAGCCAGGTGTCCACTGCTTGGTTGTTAAGAATGGGTGTAAAACCGGCCCCTTCGTTTGGAATTCTCTCTATAAGGTCATTTGTCCATCCTGGGTAATTGAGGTCAAGGTCATACTGAGGAGCAGAAATGTATCCCAGAAGTGTGTCTCGCAAACTGCAATGCATAGATTAAAAGAACTGTATGATATTATTGATGTATTCATCAATGTAAAATGCTATATTTTGAATAATCTGAGGATTTTATGTACATGCTGTTGGATCTAATGAAAAATCTGTATTAAAACAAAAGAGAACTAGATATAATTGAGATGGTGACCAACTCAAAGTGTTCCACGTAAATGAAGAACATTAGGATAAAAAGTATTTTAGTGGATATTTCTTTAACCTTAACCTTTGACTTAGGAATTCAGTTCAAGATTATAACACCCTCTTTACCTAACAAGTATTGATTTTCCTTGTTGTAGTAAACAAGAGGCTCATGGGGCCACATCGCTCACCTGAGCAACAATGGACGTTCAAAAGATATTGTGCCACATGGCCCCTCAGTAGAATAACAAAAAATAAATATTGTAAAGTATTCGAATTTTACACTTATTTTTACATACACATAATCTTTAACATTGTATCTTTATGGAATACTATTTTTACCCAGAATAAGAAAATCCTACGCAAGATATAAAACTAACATTTGGTAGGGGTACACTGTTAACTTCCAATTCCCTATATTTTCGTTCTGCCCCCACCCCCTTCCCCCACTTTATAAAGCGATCAAAATATATGAGAACATATAGGTACATTTTCTTCCTCAACTACTTACTAGTTATTGTATTTTTAAAAAAATATCATATAATAGTTATTGCATTTTATTAAATATCCTATAGATGTGAAGAAGAAAATTGTACTCCAATCCGCTCAATTCCTCAAATTAAAAACATTCAAAAATTTAATTTGTCTTCTCCATTATAATTAAATGACTGTTGTTTACCTGGCGTAAACTCGTGTGACTTTTATAACTTTACTCACATTTGAGTGATGAATACACTGGGATGAAAATTGTTGTCACGTGACATGTTAAAGAACTATAAAAATCAATGTTACAGTATTGACAGGCACATCACCTATTTTACTAAGGCCCACCCATCATTTTCATCTTTATTCAAAAATAAAAATGGCTACAGACCAGGATAATTTTCCGCTGTAATATTTTCTTAGGAATAGCGATAATTCCTTTATCCCCGCAACAGAAATGTGTCAGAACTATGGAAATTGTTTAACGGTGTCGTTTTTATTTAATCGTGTCTGAAAAACTATCAAAATTGATGTAGATTTCACATTATTCATTGTATAAAGAGGGGGCCCCAGAGAGTAGTTATATACAGCATATCATCCGTTAATTTTTTGGTACAAGTATTTAACATTTAGCGAGACATTTCTAATGATCAACCAAAATTTCAGCGTCAATCGTAGAATTATAAGCAAGATACAGAGCTCACAATTCTGCTAGGTTTGAGTCATATTTTGTTCACATGAGTTAAAAATTATTACATTCAGCTTAAGATTTTTAACTTGGTATTTCCTATTCAGCATTTAAAGTGGAAAAAAAGAATGGCCTCAGATATTGTGAGCAAATCTCTGTATCTTGCTTATAATTCGAAGCTTAACACTCAAATATGGTTAGTAAATAGAAATTGTAAACAATTAAACATAAGAAACATGCACTATAACAAATAAAGTGCACAATTTATTTTTCAAAATGAATCATATACATGTATATACCTACATATTTCCGTCAGCGATATTAAACTCTATTTAAACTTATGAATAAACTCGAGAAAATGCTAAGCATCTCAACAAAACACATTGCATTAATCTAATATTACGCAAAAGATCATACCGAATTACCGATAGAATGAATAGTATTTTAGTACTCTTTTAATACATCAGATTTTGCTTAATTTGCGCAGGTAAACGGTTAACTGGCTGATTTACCGAAGTCTCTGTTTGATTTGATACGTAAAAATTTACAAAATACAGGCGATAGTTCCCAGGTTACAAAGCATAGATAATGAAAACGAAACGAAAATCAAAACAAGCTAACACCACCGTCATATGTGAAAACTGTCAACGCATTGAAATATTTCACCTCAATTTACTTCACAAAATCGGCACCAATGTATTTTGCATGTTTCAAAGATCCCCTTCGTACGCGAACTGTTGCACAACAAACTAATTCATCATTGTCAGATCGACCCGTTTATCTTAAACACGAGTCTTGGTAAAATGGGTGGGCAAACCCGGGCCAGGGCAAAATAAAAGCCAGGGCAGATCGGCAATCGTCAATTCCAAAATATGCATTGTTTTGCAGCAATATTTACAGCGAATTCAAATATACTGGTCCGTAACATATCCTCAAAATTTTAATGAGATTGGCATATTAATAACTGCCAATCTTTTGTTTTGCCCCGGCCCGCGTTTGCCTACCCATTTTACCATGACTCATCAAGCTCATGGAATACCGAACCCGAAGCTATAAACTGATTAAAACACGCCTTTCCTTAATTATTATTTTTGTAATAACTCAAATTTAAAACAGAATTAGCCCATAATTTTTGCAATTTATATTTTCCTGTCCATAAGGATTATTTATGCTTAATTACATTGAATTTGACTCGGTAGTTCTTGAGAAGATTTTTAAAAATGCACCCCCCTTTTTCTACAGTTTCGAGGTTTTCTCCGCTTTGCATAAATATCGGTCTTCCATTTTTGCAATTTAAATTAACCTTCCCATAAGAATGCTTTGTGCCAAATTTGGTTGAAATTGGCTGAGCGGTTTTAGAGAAGAAGTTCAAAATGTTAAAAGTTTACAGACGGACAGACAGACAGACGGACAGACGGACGACGGACAAAAGGTGATCAGAATAGCTCACTTGAGCTTTCAGCTCAGGTGAGCTAAAAAGGGTCCAGAGGAGGATTTTACAAATATGACCTTAACATTTGAAATTCAAACTAAAAACTTAAGTCAATGTGTTTACACACCCCTAACCTAAAGGCAGTCTTTTGGTGGTCTGTGAAGAAAGAAACAATGGTTCTAACCTTGATTTCAAAGACATCTACTATGACCTACACCTTTGATCTAGAATCTTGAATCATAGTCGCTGCACATCCTTTATTCACTTGCATTTCATGGTAAAAATGAGCCACATTTGGGCGAGGGCAGATATGGTCCAAACAAAGATTTTTTGCATAGGTTTTAAAAGATTTTTACTTTTGAAGTCAACCAGAAACTTTGTTCTTTATACATGTACGTTAATGTGTCCCATGCCAATCAACTTACAGGTTTATATTTTTACTCCAAACATTAAAATCACATACTTTCAATGTACACTAAATGAAGTTAATCTAAACTGCATCAACTTACGGAAGTTTGGCCATGTCGATATCATCATCGTCGGTTCCTTTAGGAACTGTTATAGTCAGCATAATGCACTCAAACAGGATCTCCAGCAGTAGGTCCAGTTTCTCCAGGGAGATGTCCTCACACACGGACGTGATCATCTCTCGCTGTGCAGCATTAAGCTCTTCCCTTAGTTCTGCCACTACACCTTCAAATGCATCCTTGGAAGAGAAATGCAAAATATTTGATTTTTTAAACATCTAAGAAAAGTACATGTTTATCATTGGCAAAAATAGTTACAGTGCCTGTCTCATATTTGGTTATATTGTCTTTTTGACTACAGATCAACATATTAAAGATAGACAAATCAACTGACCTCTTTGTGTGAGGCTTGTCTTCTGGTTTTCTCCATGGCCAGAGTGATCCACAGTGACTGCGCATGCTTGCACTGACATGAGGACCTTGCCTTAAACAGAATGCACTCAAGTTTAGTTAATAATACTCTGCATCAATTACAGTGGGATCATTTATGGCGATAAATAAGAAAACATTAGGTCTAAACCATTCATTAAAGAATATAAAAAGAGAAACCTTTTGACTTGGAAATGGATTTTCCATCTTGAGGGTCTGGGTCATGAATTTCTCCAAGGACATATTAGGGTCACCTTTAACAGACTTCAGGAAGCTGATGGTGATTTCTAGCTTGTCCAAGGTCTCACAAATGTCAGGGTAAGCTCTGGTCTCCTCACAGATCTGATTGGCTACTACAGTGGTCAAAGGTTCCTACAATACAACCAAACCAGTAAGAGTGAAACACTAGTAAGTGTACCCCTGAAATGATTTCTTAATTCTCACTCTACTAGCTGTTTTAATAGAGTTCATTTGACTAATAGGATATATACTTGTTTGATTTTCTGTCTGAGATTTCTAAACACCACAGCATTAGTTGTCTCTGATCTGTATGTCATCATCTCAAACTGCAAAGACAATAATATTTTCATTTATTTACACTGATTCAACACATGTAACGGTGGATGTGAAACACTCTTACTAACATTATTACTGAAACTGTATTTTTTGAAGGACTTAGCCTTAGAATAAAACTTTATCAAATGACGAATATGACTCTTAATGTTTGTATGAGTGACATGTACCTCATACACCAGCATCTCAATGACAGACTTTGAAAACAGGAATCGGTCCATGAGCTGGCGCTCCAAGTCCCCAAAGTTGTAGTCTATCTTGGTGCCCTTGCCCACCTGGAAGGTGTAGTGACAGTTGGCCATCACCATGGGGAGGATGTCCCTGTCAGGGTGGTAGCTGATCAGGTGAGCCGGGGTCACGTCCCTCAACTGGACCTTGGGGAGCTCTGTGTACCTGTCAATCAAAGTTAGTTACATGTACTATATACAACTTTTGACTAAAAAATGCATCTACATATGTATAATCAATTACAATATTCAGATATTTAACACAACATAAGAATGATTTTTAATTTTATTTTAACATATACCCATCAATGTTGAATGTTTCGATCTCTCTACGATTGAAAGGAAACTGTAAGGAGACTTACTTGAGCTTCTTCACCTTGCAGTACTCTTGCAGGAAGTTGTTTTGTTTCTTCAGTAGAAAGTACAGTAGACCATAGGCACAGAGCCCATTGTCCCTGAAAGTGGGCAGCAGCACAGACACTGGGTGGGCATCAGTGATGGGCTTCTGGCAGAACTCCTTGGGGATTTTGGTTAATCCCTCCAAGGTCGGAAAGGCTATAAAAATTAAATATAGTATGCTCATCTCAATTCAGAGAAAGTAAATTCGAACAATTGTTCTTGGGTCTATCTGTTCATTGTTTATCTTTTTTTATTAATTGAACCATTACTGACAATTTTCTAGATGCTAACTAAAGCTTTTAAGTGACTGTCCAATTTCAACCCATTTTGTCTTTTTTCTATTTCACTTAATATATTATCAGTCTTTAATTCTTCCATTATCAATAAGTAATAAAATTTTCATACAAATATCCATGATCATAAAAGTGTTGCATATCCATAATTATAATAAAAGGACAATAACATTGAATGCAACTCTTCACTTCTTGCTTGTGAAATGTCATCATACATGTATCACAATGAACATCATGGGACAAGTTTCTTTTTATGTGAAAATTAAATAACCTCCATGGATTAGTTTTCAAGCATGTAGCCATTAGAAAATAAAAATTTGTAACACGGAAATGTGTTATTAATAATAAAGTTACTGCATTAATTCCAGTGGGAAAAACAAGTCAGACTTCAGATAATCTGCAACACATACTGTAAGCAAGGAGCTTGTCTCTAACACACTGCCAGGCCAGAATAAAGTCATTCACCAAATTCCTCATCTCATCCAACCGACCCTCTACAATTTAATGGTCATAAAGTACAGAAAATTTGAAAACAAAAAATTCAAAGCAAAAGGGTTATTTGACAATGTAAAACTACAACAAAAATTTACAATTAAGTCTTTAAAATCACAATCTGTTAATTTTTTTTTTTACCATTTTCATACTCCTTTATCATATCCTCGATGGTCATTGTTAAAGCCTCCCCTCTGTCCAACTTCCTTTGGAATCGCTGAATCAGCAATTTCTGGAGTTTCATGATGCTAGGTATAAGACGGATAGCTCTTAGCTGCTTCTCCTTTTAATGAAATAGATGATAACATGTAAATATTAAAGAACAGAAACAATCTCAATAGGTTTAGGATGCTTGATGAATACTATGTAGATTCCTTATTTTAGACGAGTACTTAAAATTAATTCCGCAATTCAACCAGTTTGCATCAAATTGCTAGAATATAAAATCGCTTAATGCCAAACTGTAAACATAGTTTCATTTATTCTACATACGTCTGAAAAATAAAAGCAAGATTTTAAAATCCGCAATATGTGCTTCTTGTGATTTTACGCAGTTATTTATTTCAAGCGGTGAATTAGGAATTAATCCACAGTAACTTATATCATCTACTTCTGCTATTACTAAAGGGAATTCTGACCTCCTGTAGGAACATGAGCAGCACTTTGTGGGTGGGAGCCTGGACCTGCACGGTGTGGAGGAGGTGGTCCATCGTAATCTGGGACCTGTAGCGCCACACAGCCGCCACATTGTGGAGACTGCTGGGAGAGGAACATTCTGATGGAACGTCTATCTCAAACAACAGGCACAGCAGTGGGTCCGACCCTGTCAAATTCAGCAGTCATGCATCTTTATCATACAGTATAATCAAAAGAACAATACCTTAAGAATTTCTCTAATTTATGTCATGAAAGAATTACTATTTCAAAAGTACTTGTCTAGTAAGTATTTTTGTAAGAAATAAGACTGGGTCCAGTCTTTTAAATTCAAAGAGACATACCCAATCTCTGATCATTGGCAAGCTTTTTATTCATAGTCTTCAGATCTCTTGCCATTTCCTAAAAGGAAAAAAAAATTGAAATATAATTTTCATGACTTAAGAAAGCACTGATCATTTTAAAATGTTGCAATGATACAGCAAATTAAATTATTACGAACTTGAGGATACAGTTCATAAGTAAATTCATAATTTACTTGCATTACTTTTATGACTATTACAAAAGTTAAGCATTTACTCTCAAAATCTAAACAAAAGTACCTTTGCAATAGTTTATTTTTTGATTGCAGAAGACTCTCAACAATTTTGCTTCATCCATCAACTTGTTATAACCATGCTTATTCAAAAAGAGCTTTAGTCTAGTGTTGTCAAATCGGTTGAAAATCATAATCGATTTATCGGTATAATCGGTTAACTATAACCAACTGATGATCGGCCAATAATCGAATCGGTAATAATTTGTATTAAATTCATTAAAATGGGACACTAAATTTTAACGTATTGTTTATTCTTAAGATATTCAAGTGGACCCCGCTTAATATAATAGTTATTTTGTCAGGAAAAATTGTGATATTAACCGGACTATAATAATAACTGAACCCAGCTAAATTCAATGTGTACCAGTATGCTAAGTGCCTATTCACGTCATGTATTATTACTATCTATTTCTAGACTATGTACTTTCCACAATAATTGATGATTTCTTCTAATACTTTACTTTTAATGCTTCAAAAAAGTTAATTTCATGGATAAAGTTAACTATAAAGTTAACTATTACAAGCTGGGAAAATTGCAAGATCCACCAATATCCTTCCGATGGGTTGACATGCTTTCATTTTGTTTTCTTCCTGTACTTCTGGCCTCAGGATCATGAAGCAATTTCAGACTTAAGTCAAAATTTCAATAAGTTATAAAATAATTGTTTGTTGTGATATGACAATTGAAATTTGTAAGTAACAACGTTATACCAAGACACGTTTAATAGCATTTCAATTTTGTTAGTGTTTTCAATTAGGAGACATTAATACGGTGTACAAGTTTTGACTTAAGTCTAAGTTTGCATCATGATCCTGGGGCCTGGTGTTTACTAAATCTAATAAGGCATTCATGAGACAATTCGGTTTTAATAACTTCTTTCAATAAAAATCAAATAAACAAAGTATTTACATTTACTTATTAAAAATTATTAGAGGTTGGTTGCCCCAATGCTTGTGTTTTCTTAAAGAATCCAAAGTGTTTTATTTTTGTGCCTCGATGATCGTAGAGTTATGGCACATGTGTGTTTTCAACTTCGGCCATTTCGTTTTTAAAACGTGAAACTGTGTCAGCATAATTCCGTAATAAATAAAACGAGTTTTATAATAATGATTGACAATTGTTTTTTATTTATATCGAAAATTAAAGATCTTGACGTTATTAAATTTCATTGTACCCTTTGTTTAAAATTCTAGCATTGGTCTGATCCGAAACAATATCCTTCTACCGTAACTAAAAAGATGTTAGTATTTCAAAATGGCTGATGAAAACATTATCCGAACGCAGATACACATGGATTTGCAACAGTTTTCAACTTTTAATTGTATAAAATACAGAATAATAAACAAAATGATAAGTATAGTATTAATGTAATAATCCGATTATAATCGATTATAAAATCTTAAATCGATTGTCGTAAATCGACAACCTTTCCAACTGATCATCGACTAAAAATCGATCATCGTGACAACACTAAGCTTTACTGTTTATATTTCGGACTGATACCTGGAGAACTGGTGACAAATAGGTCTTCGCAAAATCTTCTTCCCATTTCTTTCTAGCAGCCTTGTTGGCCAAAACACATATATCTTGGTTCAACTGACCACCTGAAATGTGGAAAGTATGAGAGAGAGAGAGAGAGAGAGAGACTTTTATTAACAACAGGACAAAGCATAACTTCATATTTTTAATAGTTGATCCACCCCATACCAACATAGTGCCTTTACCCAGATTTTACCTGTGTGTTTGTTCATCATGTCTCTGCAGATACTGTGTATAAGGATATAGACATCGTCCACACTCCTCCCCACCGCTCTCTGAATGGTCAGAAGGTCTTTCTCTATGTGAGCCCACAAAAAGAGCAGCACGTTATTAGCTTCAAGGTCTGGCTTTATCAGACTTTGGATGGCCTGAAGCAATCGAAACAAAATTATTTATATGTATAGTTTTTTTATGGTATGCATTCTAAAATTATAATAGCATAAAATTATAATTTCAGTTTCAACCATAAGCTCAGTCTTTTAACCGCTAACCAAGTGTGCCCCCTTGCCAAGATCGATGTCCAAGTTAGCGACGCTCTCTGCGGGTGCAAGCGTTTTTATGAAGATTGAACAGAATAATGACAATTTTACATCTACTTATCACTGTTAAGATGTGAAATAATTGGAAAAAGATATTTTTGCTTTATGATAAGTATGCATAGCGGGAAGCATGGCGGCACTGTGTGATGCATGGCGGTTCACCACCATGCAAAAACGGCCTGGGGAAATCACTGCATTTAATATTCATTCGTTAGGTTTTGAGTTTATTTAAATTTAACAAAGTTAACTCATATTGGTTACAATAACGTAAGTGATAATTATCATACGGAAAAATATTATCTTGCTTAAAGATATTTATTACAAACAACAAACAGTAAACTTTACAACATTTGAATAGAACTATTTTGTGTCGCCCATGTTCAGATTATTGTGAACTCTTTGCCCTAAAGATTATCCAGTAACTAGATGGCTGTAAGCCATAAAAATAACTGATTCATAAAATCTTTCTTATCTACTATTTTAATGTAATCTTTGCATGTGACTTCTGAGGAATCTGACCTGTTGATTGATACTGGCCCCTAGATACATGGCCATGTGAGTGAAGAGTCGTACAATGGCACACTCAATAGGAGAGAGTCCTCTCTCAGGGCTGGCATCTGGTTGTCTCCCCTCCGCCCGACCCAACACATGTCCTGTAGCAGTCTGGTCTAGCCTAATTAAGAAACACACAACAAATCCTGATAATAAATAATTTATTTTTACATAAATATGATTGTATTATTTATCAATTTTAATTTTTTTTTTTTTACAAGAATTGACACTACCAGTAAGATTTAAAAAGATATCCCTTAAAATTTTGTATTTTATGCAAAATTATTTACTATATCAGTCTGAAACATTATACAAATCATGTGGACAGATTGACAAACCCTTGGTCTACTATATTGCCAGCGCGTAGTTGGTACGACTGTCCCCCGATTTCCTGGCCGCAGTCCTTACACCTACCAACAGTGGCCGGCCGACCACACTGCAATAAACAAGATACACAAACTTACCCATCATGCAACTGATTGTTGGCTATAAGTTGATGACGTTCACCTCCAATTTCTGCACCACAATCTTTACAACGCCCACGATAATTTGGACGACCACACTACAATTCACAATCAATGACAATCATGTGAGCTATGGGACCCTTATGTTTAGTACTAAGTGTTTGAAAAGTGAATTTCCAAATTTGATCTTTTATGCTTGAGGACTCTATTATGAGAAAAAATTCTATTCGTCTAGTGTGGACAAGCTGATAATTTATAAAAGATATTCATATAGTCATCATAAAAAATTATTAAGATTTTTATAAGCTAGAGGAATATGCATTATGAAGAAAAGAAGATAATATAATATTTTATACATAAAAGGGTGCTTAATAAATCACACACAAAGCTACAGTGGCTCTATCAGTTAAACCTATTACATAACCCCTCGGGATTTATGTTAAATTAATTCATTCTATTCAGTAATTTTAACATTGATTAATTGACTTTGATATAATTCTAAAGTAAAACTCTCTCTTCATAATGTTTTAGTGCAAACTGTAAAGAAAACCCACTAGAGCTGTTCTATACAATGAATACATGTACCACTGTATGGTAATTATTTGAGGGGCGATGATTGGTAAACAATGATGTGATTGTGGTCTCAATTTTTTTTTTATCTTTCAGTGAGAAAACTGGACACAAAAGTGGTATGTACCAACAGAAAGTCATCCCCTCCCAAAAACAAATGGAGTATAAATAATTTTTGTCTAATTTCTAATATATAAGAAAAATTTGCATTCAATCCTCATGAATCATGGAACCAATAAACACAAACTTTATTATAAAGACACAATTGAACATCATATGCAAGGTCATGCTGAATGGAGGAGCTTCTTTTGCTCCTGTTACCAAGGTAAGAAATCAAACACCTGTGGTCTTGATAATTAAGACACCAGGAATAGTTAAGAATCTACCATTGTGCATGCAAGGTAGACAAAACCCACACAAAACAAAGGACAAAAGAGATACAAGCAGAAAAGTTTTGGATCAGAATTTACTGGAAATGTTAAGGATTCAAAAATGTAGAGAATACTAGTATACTACACAAACTGGAGTGTGGTCATCACATATCATATAATTTAATACATGAATATGCTGAACTATTATTAATTTAGAAATATATTTTAAAGTTATCACAGAAAAATTATATATTGTATATCAATACATGTATGACACATAGTTTTATGCTGACTGCAAGAAATTTGTTGAAAGAAAACTAAAAACTAAGACACACAGACAGGTAAAGAGTTAAATGCATCAGTCCATTTATTACTTACATTCCCAATCACATATGGATGGCCACTAGGACAACCTATGGAAAAGATAAGAATTTATGAACAAGTTACATTTCCTTTTCAGCTCACTAAATTGGTCTAATTGATAAACCGAATCTTCTGATCAAAAGTTATAAAGGCTTTGATTTCATATGTTTGCTGAATTATAAACAAATCTAATCCAAACTTTGAAGACAATAACTACTAAACAGTGCATTTACAGTCAAGTATAGTATAAAACATATTTTACTTACGATAAAAAACTGGATTTTCATCACCTGCCTGTCTGGCTGCCAACAAAGCTTCCTTTATTTCAGCAACATCATCTTGTGGCATAGTTGGTAGAAAGGAGTTCTGTAGGCCATAAAAAATAATTGCATTTTCAATCAAAGTGTGATTAATGTGGGCTGAGATGTGGGTTCCACAATTTCTTCCCGACCTGATTGTTTTGCCATTAATATCCAGAGGGTTTCTAAAGATTTTAGATTTTAAACTTCCCCCACTCTAGCTTAACAAAAATGAAATGTTACAGTCTGCAAACAGAGGTGAGAAGAAAAATAGAGCATTTTTATTTTATCCTATCTTTGTGAAGAAATGAAACATGATATCAAAACTCAATTATTGCAGAATACTGAGCCCTCTCTAAAATAAGGTCTTTGTACTTGAAAGGTACATGTACATGTATCACTGACTCAACACATTTTCCATGTACACCCACCTGCATGTCCCCTGGCTGTTGGACCAGTCTGTTGAGTGGTTCAACCAGTGTCCTCTCATCTGGGATCTCCAGCAGGGTGAGGAAGAAATGGTTCAGTAGACACACAGTACTCTGGTGGCCCAGGTCCATCCCCTCCTGTACAGTCAGCTGGGGGTTCCTCCTCCATACAACATTTCTACACACCGCAGCCGGCAGATCAGTCTAGGGGAATTAAATTCAAATAGAAATTTAATTTGTACAGTAACATAAAACACTATATAGTAATCATTTATCAAAAATTATTAAATCTTACTTCCTTAAACATATAACTGGACAATAAAATCATGATGATACCTGATTGGAAAACAATGGATGCTGAGACAAGAACTGCTGCAATTGTTCCACTGCCTAATAATTAAGAAATAAATTTTTACAGCAATTTATATCAATATCTTTTTTACAAATCATCAGAAAAAATACACCTAATGCAATCAGAGTAACATGTTACTGAATGAAACAGCAGTTGGATACAATATGCACATAGAAATGTTGACAATGTGAGACAATTTCAAACTACTTACATGCAGTGCTGACAATATATTGTTCAAACACAATGTTCAAAACTGATAATATAAATTGCACAATATGTACAACACTTGTTTACAAAACGCTCATAATACTGACAAAGTCGATAACACAATGCTCATAACACTCATTCACTATTAAAATAATCTGCAAAGGTACGAGTTACTAAAAATATTTTGAATTAAATAAAATGTCCATCATTTTCTTTTGAAACTAATTAAGGTAAATGCAACAAAAAAAGAGTAGAAAATTCATGGTCATAGAAAAGGTCAAGGTCAGAAAATTATGGCAAAATTCGATAGCAATTATGAATATCTATTCTTAGCATGAAAATATGGAAAAAGAAATATTCTCAAGATATCTTGAAAACTATAAGTAAACCTAACACAAACTATGTAACCAACAGCTATAGGTCACAAGTAAAGTCAAGGTAAAAAATTGGGACAATGTTTAATTGATCTCACCATTATGAAAATGTTTGTTAAAAAAATACTTTAAAAACAGTTTTTTAAAGCCAAGCTACATGTAAAGCAAAGTGTGATGGAAGGAAGGTACAATGTATGACAGACAGATGAAAGAGAGACATGACAAACACTAAATGCCCTGGTTATATCCTTTTAACATTGCAGGGTTTAAAATATTTCAAATCAATATATCCTTACTGCTGGAGTGACTCTTCTTTTGTTTTCAGGATACAAATAACACATAGTTATTTCTCTGATCACAGCTAGAAGGACCAGGGTTCTCTTCTGATAATCTGGTAGCTGAACAGCCTGATAAAATAATTTTATTATCAATATCACAAATTTTTTGTGGTTTATATTTATTGACATATTTAACATAATGATTAATATAACTTGTATTTAATCATAAAAAATCAGGATTTTGAGACCTGGATAGCTTCATTGAAGATGTCCATGTTCTGTCCTAGAGCCGCCTGTGTCAGCTTTTCTCTTAGCTCCTTGTACTGGTCCCCACATACAATGAATCGGTCACTGCACTCAACAATCTGACAATACACAACACATTTATATAGAACTTTCTATGTATTTACTTTCTCATTCAATGAAAACATGGCACCACAATACTTAACAAAGACTTCTAAGTACAAATGTACCTCGTTTTTCTGGAGCTCTGGTACACTCAGCCATCGTACAATGGTGACATCATTTGTCTTACAGATCTTCTGGTAAGTCTCCACTCCAAAGCAGCGACACAGGTGTTTGATAAGAAACAATCTAAGATAAGAAAAAAATGGTCTGCAATGCATTTAAACAATTACTTTCTTTGAAGAAAATAATGAATACATTCAAACTTTTACTATACCAGTACATTCAAATATCATTTGATAAAACAAGATATCTGCGAGCCAATGCTCACTAGTGATACCCCCGCTCTAATGTGAATATGCAAAATAAGCAAAGTCAACATTGAACAGAAAGTTGGCATCCCACAATATGGCATGCCTAAACAAATAGTGTGTTTAAATTTCAAGCATCTGCGATAAAAAGTTGCTGAGAAATCTTTGACAGAAATCTGTTTGAAAATTTAGGCTTAAAATAACCAAAGTCGTCATTTAACAGGAAGTTGACGTCCGATTAGTACAAAAATATATCCAACGATATGACATGCCTAAACAAATAGTGCATTAAAATTTGAAGCAACTGTGATAAAAAGTTGCTGAGAAATCTTTGACGAAAATTTGTTTGAAAATTTTGGCTAAAAATAAACAAAGTTGTCACTTAACAGGAAGTTGACGTCCGATTGGTACAAAAATAGATCCCACAATATGGCAAACCTAGACAAATAGTGGGTTAAAATTTCAAGCATCTGCGATAAAAAGTTGCTGAGAAATCTTTGACGAAAATTTGTTTGAAAATTTTAGCTAAAAATAAACAAAGTCGTCATTTAACAGGAAGTTGACGTCCGATTGGTACAAAAATATATCCTAGATATGGCATGCCTAGACAAATAGTGTATTAAAATTTCAAGCATCTGCGATAAAAAGTTGCTGAGAAATCTTTGACGAAAACTTGTTTGAAAATTTTAGCTAAAAATAAACAAAGTCGTCATTTAACAGGAAGATGACGTCCGATTGTTACAAAAATATATCCCAAGATATGGCATGCCTGAACAAATAGTGTGTTAAAATTTCAAGCATCTGCGATAAAGAGTTGCTGAGAAAAATGCGACAGAAATGTTTGTTACGGACGGACAGACAGACACACAAGGGTAAAACAGTATACCCCCTTCTCCTTCAGAGCGGGGGTATAATTATCGAACTAATTTAACACCTCAATAATTCATTCCACCATATATATATATAATATGCTATAGATATAGATATATATATATATATATATATATATATATATATATATATTCCACCATATATATATATAATATGCTACTAAATTCATAGAAATTCATTAAACAAACTCTTTAAATCAGGTTAGTTCACATAAACTTCATACTTGGGCTGCCTTGAGCCACACTCATCACAGAGTCTCCCTGCAGCCTCTAGAAGCTTCCTTATCTGCTGGTTGTGTTTGATTGATTTCTCCACCAGTAACTTGTGGAGAACCTCTGCTACAACAGTCAGTCCAAACCGGGTCTGTGCCATACAGTACAGCTTCTCCACATCCAGCCCCTCTCTCACCACAGAACCCACATCATTATGCAACATCTGGGTCGCCATTTTGATTTTGGACTTGATTGGGTCTGTGCTTTTGGCAACTTCATGATGGAAGGAGTCCTTGAAATAAGATAAAAATCTTAAGGATCCTCGACACCCCGTGACTTCTACTTTTTATGACAGTACGTCACAACATGGCGATTTTAGCGCATTGTCAAACAGTTTATACCACTAAAATTTGTTGTCCATCTCTGTGGCGCAGTGGGTGTTCCTTTGGTCTACCAACCCGCAGGTCCCGAGTTTGAATACTGTAGGGGTTTTTAATTTCAAGAACAGCAGTTCAATTTTAAAAGTTGATTTTTCCCCCCAAAAGTGAGATTTTTTTGGTCATTTTCAAGTCGAACACATGCTAAAAATCCATATCTTTAAGTAATTTAGAAGAATGGGCTTGTAGGCAGAACTTTTCCCTGGTGTGTGGAGGACCCTTAAAGCTTACTGGTCAGGGGAGTATTCATTTATCACATTGAGAATTTCCTTAATTCTTGCTTTTACTTTTAATTTCATCCCATTTTAATTTGCAACGAAGATTGAGTAGATTACAAAGAGAGAACAAGATAATCAAAGATAATCTTAGAGAGAATCAATAACCAATTTAATTTTTTTACCTCTAAGCACTGAATGATCAAAAGACACAGGTCAACCATTTTCTCCTCATTTTCTTTCAGCGACATTAAATCCTCTGCTTGTTGCAAGTACATTTGTAAGTCCTGCTTCACTTGCATGGAGCTGTGGGTTTAAGTTGAACATTATTCTTCAGTAAGGCAGTCTCATTTGAAAATAACTGGCAGAGAATAGTCATATTTTGACTTCAAGATCAAAAGTAAAATAATCTCAGAAAGGTTTTTGAACATTTGAAATATTTACAGCGAATTACAGAATACCGGTAGAGTTTTCAATAGCTTGTAGGATTGCTGAATAGGGTATTCAATTTGGTAAGCAAGGTATCACATCTGGGGCCCGTTTCTCAAAAAGGCGTAAATTTTGGCTTAAGTTAGTCCGACTAACGAAGTTACGCCAATATTTAGTCGGGTCTAAGTTGCGTTTCTGAAAGAGGCGTAAGTTTGGGTTTAAATGTCGAAGAACTTAGACATCTCTGGCTGAGTACTAAGCATGCGCATATCGTATTTTGTTTTGCTTTGAGGCTATGATTATATGTGGTGGATCAATTTTCCAATTCATAGTACATTTACTCGAAGTACACATGTTATACTATACCACTGAATGTTGTTCATAAAAAGTTTATATTAATGAAAGTAGAACAAATGCCTATACGCTTCTTAACATAATGATATTTTAGAGAAAATTCAGATGATATGAAGGGGCAGGATAAGTGGTTGCAAAAACCAAATATATGGCAATTGAATGCATTGCAGACGATATTGAAGCACAATTGTACATAATTGAACGAAACAATGCATAAAAATGAATTCCAATATTCGTGTAAAATTGAAAATATTTATAGAATGCAGGGGCAAGGTACAGTAGAAATGCCTTAATACGTCTACAGAATGATAAGTCATGCTTCATATAGATATTTAGACACTTTCAGATGCTGGTATAAGGCTTGATACTTTTTTATCATATCACTAAATTATTTATAGACAATAATATGACTATGATTTAAACAGCAACCTATTGAAATCGAAAATATCCACTGTATAAAAACATGTACATGTCTACAGAAGGAAGAAAAGTTCCATCCTCTGTTCTAATATTGTAACAATTTAGACAACGGCATGGAAACGATTTTTGATTTTCTGCGATTCAAATGACAAAAGTTTTGAAAGATATTGTCTACAATTAACATTAGGTAATTATCAACAGTTGAGGCCAGGGTCTCCCGCACTCTCTTTCCTGTTTTTGGTTTAATCAATGGATTGTTTTGTTTTGGTTTTTTTTTTTGGGGGGGGGGCATTGAAAGTAATATATACTGTATACAGGGAAATATTCGCCCCCGTTTAATTTTCAACCATTTCACCCTCGTTGTCAGCAGGCGAATTTAAGAATTTAAGAATTTCAATGTCTAATTAAGTTACCTGAAACACAACTGTGACTGGGCGAATTCTCGACGGGGCGGAACTGTTTGCAAGTGTAGAAGGGCGAAGATTACACAGGACGAAAATACCCCTGTATACAGTATCTTGATTAAAATATAGACATAAATGCAATAAACTAAGAACCCCCTCCCTATTTGAAGAAAGTTTTATGAACGAAGGGTTTCTAAAGGTTTAATGGAATAATCATCTAGAAATCACATATCCCCCTCCGGATAAGATATTTAGGGTCTTTGCGGTTTTAACAAGTACATTTGAGTCCCACTTTTTCCTATCTGCTGAGTTATTGGGGGTATACAATTGTTTATATAATAAGTACGAAAAGCTAGTTAAATTTGTAATAATGCACACTGTTGTAAAACTGCTTAAACAACGTCTTTCGTATTGCAAGTCGACAACTTCCAAACCAAAAAAAAAAAAAATCCCTTGATAAACATGCATCTTAAATTATGATGAAACAAAACTAACTCTCATTATTTCAAGCGATTAAAGTTCAGTTCAATTAAAAGAGTACAAATAAACAACACATATGCATATTTACGAAGATCATTGATATTAACCATACATATTTTTAAAAATATGAAAGCAAGTAATTAATCCTTGAATTAATAAGATTAATGAATTTGATTTCCGAAATTTCAAGGAGGCGTGCATGTGAAATTTTAGAATCTTTGAGAACCTTGACAAACGCTTGTCAATAGATCTAAAATTGATACAAACTCTGCATTATAAAATATATCTTTAAGTAAAATTTTAACAAAATCGATTGTATCTAAATGCGAGTTCATAAACATCCAACATAACATGTAGCTTTCATACGGTTTTGTAAAGATACTAAGAGTAAAAAAATGAGAACAACAATACATACGTGTTGGAAAATTGTAAGTAATGTAGGTAAGGAACATACAACCACACGCAAGCACAAATTACAACTGTAAACGTTTTGAGTTGCTCCTATTTAAAGGAGTATTCTCAATATTTTGAAATCAGTTTAAATTTTATAAGAAACATTAAATTGGTCTTAGACTTCGTCTAAAACATAAACATGTATGTGGTACTTCTTTAAATGATGTGAAGATAAATATAGACTTAGTTGAACAATGTTAACTTAAGAGGTTTTTAAACTAAAATCTAGTCTATGCTTACTGAGTATTGATTTAAAAATCAATAATCTATCTGTACTTATATACATCTATAAATGTACGATGTATAAACTCAGAGTTGTTGTTGTGGAATACATGTGTAATTCAGAATTATAGCATCTTTTTAACCATTGTGTTTATCTCAGTTATAGGGGTATATCCATCTTTAATTCTTCATACTTTAGGTAAACTTCATTAACGAGTAGTAATGTATATTACATACGTTTAATGAGTTAAGCCCATTATTTATCAAATTGATTTAATCTCAATTTGTTTAGAAATCGGAACAGTTATCGAACAATAAGTACTTTTTAAAGTTATACGTACATGTACAAATATTACAATAAATGTGAATGTTTCCTTAATAACACGTAAAACAATCCCAAAATTAAAATTGTCTGTTTATTTTGCCTTAGAAACAAAACACTCGCCATTTTTGTGTACAGACTAAGGACTTACGCCTACCCATTAGCAGGCGTAGATTTAAACCCAAATTTAGTCCCGACTAAGTTTCCGCCTTTTTGTGAAACGCAACTTAGTCTGGCTTTGAGGTTTAGTCCCTGATTTAGTCCGGACTAAGCTTACGCCTGGGCGTAGGCCTTTTTGAGAAACGGGCCCCAGGTCTGAATCTAGGTCCTGTGGTTACTCAGGCGTATATTGTTATTTTTCACTAACCCATTCATATTGCACAAAGAAATCCTCTAGAACACTCTCTCCTATTGTTAGTTACTCTATTCATAGTCTTTTGAAAAGAATGTTCATCTGGCCAGCACTGGATTTTAGAGTATCAGTTCTGCTAAGGAAAGCTTAAAAAATACTTCATAACTGTTATTCAAAAGACATTTCTGAAGAAAAAAAGGGAAAGTTTTACAAGTGTAAGTTTCAAAAGAATTAAGAATTTAACAATTTTGACTGTACATTTTGGTTCCTCAATTCCTGGTACAACATACAGCATTAATAGTATTTTAGTGCTAAGACTGCTTAATAAGTTCACACTAAAGCAATACTGTTGGATAAAATATACAGAAAATATTTTTCCAACAAAAAAGAAATCAAAAAGTGCAAATATTTACTAGATATAACTCACTTTCTTGAAGTCATACCTGAGTAATCACACGACCTAGATTTAGACCTAATGTGACACCTGGCTGACCAAATTGTATACCCTATTGAGCAATTTAGCAAGCTATTGAAAACTCTACCGGTATTCTGTAATTCGCTGTAATGAGCAAAATAAACATCATTGTACTAGAATAAAACATGAATCAAACAAACTCAACTTTGATCATGCAAAATATAAGTAAGCCAAACACTGACCTAGTCCTGAGCAAGTGCTGTAGGAGGA
This sequence comes from Magallana ariakensis, assembly GCA_020458035.1. Classification (NCBI taxonomy): domain Eukaryota; kingdom Metazoa; phylum Mollusca; class Bivalvia; order Ostreida; family Ostreidae; genus Magallana; species Magallana ariakensis. The sequence goes on from CM035812.1 coordinate 36,702,508, forward strand.
AGGACCGTAGGACTGGTGTAGGATCAATGCCCTCCTCAAACACAGACATCTCCTTACTGGCCATCCTTCCTCCCTGTCCACTCCGGGCGGTGGCTGTGATGTAGGACATCAACTTCTGGACAACTTCATTGGATGGGGGCTCATCATCCGAGAAACAGAGCTGGGATACAAGGTCCATAAAGAAACTGTTGCACCGATTTTTGAAATTGTTTAACTTGCGGATCTTAATGCTGAAATCAGAACGCAATCAACTGCAATACTGTAAGACTGATCTAAAGTGAACAATGGTCAAAATGATTATTAAGTTGTCATCACATAAGTGATTTTAAAATAAATACACATTGAGTTCCTAACAAAAGGACTCAGGGGCTGACAAATCCAATTGCCCGACACCAGGGGCAAGTGATTTTTCAGGTCGGGCAAGTAAAATACCGATAGGGACTTGCCTGTGGGCAAGTGACTTTTTAAAACTTTTGCATATGTACTGAAAATGAAAGTACCGTATTTTGCCTAATATAATACACACTTTTTTTCCTAGAAAATACTTTACGATATATGGGTGCTTAAATTATACGATAGGATTTTGACATTTTGTTCCATTTTTGGGGAAACTGTAGGCATTCTAGATTTATTTTATTAGTGACAAATGGACAAAACTCCGAAATTGTTATTCAATTCCTTCATATTTCAAATGACAGTTAAAACATAATTTTTCATTGTGTTTACCAAAAATTTTAGCCCCGGTTCCCCCTATCAAACAAAGCTAATGTTATGAAGCATCATTGAAAGAATTTATATCTTAAATTTTATAAACCTGTAGGCACCTTTCATTTACTAGATCTTGACCTTAAAAATAGATGTGTGTCTGTTATCACTTGCTAATCATAACCATAGCCTAGAACTTTTTAAAAATTAAAAAAATAAGGCCTAATATGATTAGATATAGTTAGTTTAAATTAAACAACTCAATGAGATTCATTTCACCTTTATTTTTAACACCCCTGCAGCCTTATTGAAACTACGGTTGTGAACGTGTGTGCGCTTGTCACCTCCCGCTATTATCTCGGACATTCACCTAAGGTGAAAAAAATTATCAAAACATCCAAAATTGTTAATTAAATAATATATATCTTATAAAGAGTATTAAAAGTGGAGAAAATTAAAATAAAGGGCAAAAACATCGTACGGTATGTGTATTGTTTATTTTTAATCACAATAAAGAATTTGGTAGGGCTAGTGGATATTGAGGTAGGGCAAGTAAATTTTCCCTTGCCACTTGCCCGAGAGCAAGTGCTTAAAAAAATGTATTTGTCAGCCCCTGGGACTGCATGTATTTCTTTAATTATACAGTATTCATTGACAAAATGAATCTCTGACAGTCACATGTTGGATGAACACTTACTCTGCTGTATTGTCTTGAAGAGGGTTGAAATGCTCTGGGATCTCATTATGACAGACAGGACAAATCCTGGTCTGCAGGATTGTCAAGTCGTTGTAACATTTCACACAGATCAGGTCCTTACAAGGTAGCAGGATAGGTCTCTCTGTGACCTCACTCTCACATGCTTTACATTTCTCCTGTCGTCTGTAATTCATATAAACTTTCAGTGCTTAGAATTCAGAAAATTATTGTTAAGTATGAAATCACTAATTAACAAACTGATCAACCGAAATATCCCACATGAATTGTAATTGGAGTGTGGGATGAAGTGGCATAAATAAACAATAATATTTCTTTTAATACTTTGATGTTATGTTCTAACCCAAAAGCTTTGGTAACAGAACTTTTCATGCACATCTTTAGGAATTTTTCCACCTTTTCCAAAGATTCTATGTTCTTGAAATCAACACTGTCTTTGAGCATCTGCAGTGAAGAGAATTGAAATGAGTATGACCATCTTTTAAATGTTCTAAATTAACGTCATTGCAATGTTTACTGAATAAGAGTTAAGATAGGAAATACATGATTGTAAAGAAAATCCAGTAAAAATACTTACCACCCATAGAGGCATCAGACGCTCCACAGGCATCACTTCATCAGAGCAGACGTGTTGTAGGAACAACTTCATCACTACCACCTTAGTCCAAACATACCTTTAAAAAAAGTTGATATAAACAACTTGTAACAATTATTTAGCTTAAAAAATATTTCAATTAACAGCTATTTACAGACAAAACAACAAATGTTTAGGAACTGTTTTTTTCTTCATGTTTGTCTGCGCAATTAAAGCTGAATATTGTCGGAGTAATATTTAGTATGTGAGAAACCATTTGAGAAAAATGAGTGAACAAAATTTTCTATGGCCATAATAGTTTGACTATTATGGCACGCCAAATTCACAAAAATGTGCTAAACATAGTTTCACAGTCGATAAACTAGGTTTATTGGCTGTTAACTATAGTTTACGGATCGTAAACTATAGTTACCGACGTTAATCTATGTTTCACATCTGTAAACTATAGTTAACACTGAAAACAATCATTTGCGGTTGTTAAACATAGTTTATCTGATAAATAGGGTTTTGTGATCAGCAAACTACGGTTCACAAATCTAAAGCACACCGAATTCACATAAATTAGCAAAACATAGTTTCACAGTCGATAAACTAGGTTTAACGATTGTAAACTATAATCTATGTTTTTCTGTCTGGAAATACACGTTAACAATAGATTTTGGTGATAAATATAGATTCACGTCTGTAAACTATAATTTACTTTCGTCAACTATAGTTTAGAGTTGTTAATCATAGTTTCACAATCGTGAAACTATATTTATCATATAAATTATGGTTTGCAATCGCAAATAGTTGTTTTCAGTGTTAATTATAGTTTTACACTTCCGAAACATAGTTTATCGCGTTAACTATGGTTTACAGATGTGAAATATAGATTAACGGCGTAAAATATAGTTTCACAGATGATAAACTAGGTTTATCGACTGTTAACTATAGTTTACGGACATTAAACTATAGTTAACAATAGTTTATTGTTAACTATAGTTTACAAACCGTAAATTATAGTTAACGATTCATTAACTTTAATTAACGATCTGTTTACTATAATTTTTATCTGCAAAACCATATTTAACGGTTGTAAACTATAGTTTACGAATGATAATCTAAGTTTATCTGTCTTCAAATAATGTAAACGATAAATTTTGCTGATAAATATAGATTCACGTCTGTAATCTATAATTTACAGTCGTTAACTATAGTTTAGAGTTGTTAATCATAGTTTTACACTCGTGAAACTAAATTTAACAGATAAACTATGTTTTGCAATCGTAAATGATTGTTTTCAGTGTTAACTATAGTTTACAGATGTGAAACATAGATTATCGCGTTAACTATAGTTTACAGATGTGAAATATAGATTAACGTCGTTAACTATAGTTTCGGATCTGTAAACTGTAGATAACAGTCGATAAACCTAGTTTATTGACATTTATCGACTGTGAAACTATGTTTAGCTCATTTTTGTGAATTTGTCTGATAAATGTAGTTTCACGATTTGTGAAACTATGATTAAAAACTCTTAACTATAGTTTACGATTTTAAATTATAATTAACAAATGTGAATCTATATTTATCAGCAAAATCTATTGTTAACGTTTTTTACAGATAGATCAACTATGATTATCATTCGTAAACTATAGTTTACATTCGTGAAATATAATGTTGGGTTGATAGTTCATAGAAGGCATAGCGGAACAAGACATTTTATGGACTTAAAAAATTGAATAAGCAATATTTCTAGTATGCTATTTTGTTCAAATTAAATAAAAATGATTATGACTAGCATTTGTTTCCTTTTGAAGGTTTTATCGATAGATTTGAAAATATGAGCAAAAAAATGTTAAAACTCAATTTAAATAACAATTTCTTATTTAAAAAAGCAACATATCTGCTTGACATTACTCAACTGGATTTTAATATATGCAATTCTTTACAGCAAATTTTATACCCTTAACTATCCTTCTTGCAATAATAAAAATTTTCTTTAAAAAAAAATATATATAATAATTGTGTCAAAAATATTAGAAGCATATATTTTGAACAACAAAAAAATGTTTCAGAAATGACACTTTTAAACTCCACAAAATAAAATTTAGGTGTAGCATTCCATTATAAGATTTCATTATTAATTTTTGAAACAGGATTGATTTCGCTGCCTACTCTAACTTTTTCTTTCCAAGTAGAGTTTAAAATTTAACTTACCTGGTCTCTTTGATTCCCTCAATGCATATCCTTCCAAATTTTTTAATCCCTTCCTCATGCCCCTCAGTCACAAACTGTTCCAGAATTCTCTCTACAACAGGTCGGTACTTGTGCACTTGTTTCTGCCAGAGTTGTCTGCCTTTCTGGTCACTGAGAGAGTCTTTGTTTGGCTCCAGGGTTTGCAACAGTAGGTACAGTCCAAGGACATCTAGAGTCTAAAAACATAAGTAATTTGAGGCATTATTTTTAAAGGGGCATGGTCATGATTTTGGTCAAAAATAATTTTTTTGATTTTAATGTTTACAATGCTTTCGTAAGGCAATTTTAATAGGCACCCAAAATTTGAGTGTCATTCGTTGAGCTATGAGCGATTCTTTGCTATGTAAACAAAGCTTTTGTTTACATTTGAATACTGAAGTGAAAATTCCAGTTAAAGAACAAAAATGTATGTGTTAAACACTAGGAACTGTTTATTTATGCTTAAAATGAATAAGAAGATAGACAAATCAGCTTGAAAAAGATTTTTTACTGGTATTTTGAACCTACATGTATGTAAACAAAAACAGGGCACAAGCCTTGTTTACATGACAAAGAATTGTGAGCCCTGTATCTTGCTCATAACTCAACGACTGACTCTCAAATTTTATCAGATCATTAGAAATGCATTTCTAAAGCATTGTAAATTATAACAAGAGGCCCAGGGGCCACATCGCTCACCTGAGGAACAATAGCCTTAACTCTGATCAAATTAGCATTACAGTATCAAAACCAAAATATCTTGACAACTAAGTACAGTAGATATTGCTCAAAAAATTTAAAATATCTGCCGATTTTTATCCACATACATTTATGGTAAATACCAAGCCCCTTTTGTTGTTGTACCTGTAAGAAGATTTTTCTCTATTCCTATATTACCCCCCCCCCCTCTTTGTGGCCCCACTTTTCTCTAGGGAATCATGGTTTCATCAAACTTTAATCTGCACAATGCATGCTTTCACACAAGTTACTGCTTTTTGGACTGAAAACTTTCCGAGAATATTTTTAAAGATTTTCTCTATATATTCCTATGTAAAAATTCATCCCCCCATTGTGACCCCACCTTACCCCTGGGGACCATGATTTAAACAAACTTGAATCTAAACTATCTAAGGATGCTTCCGCTCCAATTTGAACTTTTCTGGTCAAATAGTTTTTGAGAAGAGGATTTTTATAAATTTTCTCTATATATTCCTATGTAAAAATTCATCCCCCATTGTGGCCCCACCCTACCCTCGGGGACCATGATTTAAACAAACCTGAATCTACACTATCTGAGGATGCTTCCGCTCAAATTGGAGCATTTCTGGACTAACAGTTTTTGAGAAGAAGATTTTTTAAGATTTTCTCTATATATTCCTATGTAAAAATTCATCCCCCCATTGTGGCCCCACCCTACCCCTGGGGACCATGATTTAAACAAAATTAAATCTACACTATCTGAGGATGCTTCCACTCCAATTTGAGCTTTCCTGGCCTAATAGTTTTTAAGAAGATTTTTAAAAACTTTCTCAATATATTCATATTTAAAAAATCATCCCCCTATTGTGACCCCATCCTACCCCCGGGGACCATGATTTGAACAAAATTGAATCTACACTATCTAAGGATGCTTCCGCTCAAATTGGAGCATTTCTGGACTAATAGTTTTTGAGAAGAAGATTTTTTAAGATTTTCTCTATATATTCCTATGTAAAAATTCATCCCCCCATTGTGGCCCCACCCTACCCCTGGGGACCATGATTTAAACAAAATTAAATCTACACTATCTGAGGATGCTTCCACTCCAATTTGAGCTTTCCTGGCCTAATAGTTTTTGAGAAGAAGATTTTTAAAGATTTTCTCTATATATTCCTATGTAAAAATTCATCCCCCCATTGTGGCCCCACCCTACCCCTGGGGACCATGATTTAAACAAAATTGAATCTACACTATCTGAGGATGCTTCCACTCCAATTTGAGCTTTCCTGGCCTAATAGTTTTTGAGAAGAAGATTTTTAAAGATTTTCTCTATATATTCCTATGTAAAAATTCATCCCCCTATTGTGGCCCCACCCTACCCCTGGGGACCATAATTTAAACAAACTTGAATCTACACTATCTGAGGATGCTTCCACTCCAATTTGAGCTTTCCTGGCCTAATAGTTTTTAAGAAGAAGATTTTAAAAAACTTTCTCAATATATTCCTATTTAAAAAATCATCCCCCTATTGTGACCCCATCCTACCCCCGGGGACCATGATTTGAACAAAATTGAATCTACACTATCTACGGATGCTTCCATACAAGTTTCAGCTTTTCTGGCCTTATAGTTTTTGAAAAGAAGATTTTTGAAAAATACCTACAAATTTTCAATAATTCTAAATTATCTCCCCTTTAAAGAGGGTGTGTCCCTTTATTTGAACAAACTTAAATGCCCTTCACCCAGTGATGCTTTGTGCCAAGTTTGGTTGAAATCTGCCTAGTGGTTCTGGAGAAGAAGATGAAAATGTGAAAAGGTTACAACGACAACAACGCCAACGCCAACACCAACGCCAACAGACAACGGACAAATTTTGTTCAGAAAGCTCACTTGAGCTTTCAGCTCAGGTGGGCTAAAAACAGAAAAATATAATTTGACCAAAATCGTGACTATGCCCCTTTAATGATTAGTCCACCTTTATCATATTAATCTTTTGCCCCGTTGGAAAGAGTTTGGCCTTTTATTTTAACAGTTTATAACCCCTTTCCATAAAGATGCATGCTTTGTACCAAGCTTGGTTATAATTAGATTTAGTCCAGTGATTCTAGATAAGACGTCAAAAATGTGAATAGTTTACAGACAGACTTGATCCTTCAGCTCAGGTAAGTTAAAAACAAGATAAGTTCTACAATGGCAAAGAAACCAAAAATTAAATTTGAACTTTCATATCTAAAAATCTAGACCTTGACCCAGTATCATTGGCCTGTAACACTTGTTAAGTTCAAAAGCCATAATTAAGAAGCCAAGATTATTTTGGCATTTAGACTATACTAAATGATAGCTTTTCTGTACCTGCTTCTGTAACTGTTTTGTAACATTCTAATAACTTTTTTGCACCTCTCATATTTTAAATGGAAAAAATAAAATGTCATTTGTTATTGTCATTTCTTCATTACATTCTTGTAATGTCTTTTATGTACGTTAAAGAAAAAGTTACAAAATATTCATATAACTTTTTGATGCTAATTTGGAACCAAAGTAAATGAACTGGTTCGAAATTGAGCTAACATTGTTATGACTTTTTTGGTAACTTTTTTCCATGGCTCATAGTTATAATATCTTAGTGCTTTTTTGGTATTGTTGACTTATTTAATGTTAGAAAAGTACTAAAACAGTCATTTTTCTAGAAAAAAGAATTTTATAGATAATAGCAAACTGACCATTTCTTGGTCAGTGACAAGATAGAACCTAGAACTCTTTTGCTGGAATTCAATGATTCTCTCACTGCATTCGGGCCACACTCGGGTGATGCTGGCAAAGTTCCTGAGACGGGGCTCAGATTTACTGTACACAGTGTGTATGGCCACAAAGTTCATGACAACACTAGGTAGTCCTTCTCTGAATTCCATGTTTATTCCATTCAGTAAATTTTGACATATCAACTGAAAATTAAATTTATATTTATCATACAATGATACACTAGTTACGGAAACCATAACTTACTATAAGAAATTAATCATCATACTATGCTAAAACTATGGAACATAATGGTTAGTTTACATTAAGTTCTTTTAATTTACATGGATACACAGTTGTTTTACCCCATGTTCTTCTTGACTGGCCACATGATACACCATGTGAACAAAGTCACTCAGATAGGCCTTGACACATTCAATGACCTTGACCTCAGACAGACATTTCTGAAGAACTTTTCCCAAGGTAGCTTCCTCTATGATGTTGGACACTCTCATTACCCTCTCGTCAATTGTTTCTGCAAAACATGAAAAATATGATATAAAATTGGAGCAATAACATATCTTAAATTGTAAAAATACATACTAGAAAGGACTGGCACATGAATAAATTCTATAAATGTAGATATTGTAGCTTGGTTTTCCAATCAACATTTTTAAACCAAAAATTCATCATAGATGAAGCAAGTTTTTATTTCTGTTTAAGTGACTCATAAAAATGAGTCTTTATTTTTTTTTTCAAAGCTTTCATAAAACATCAGAGCTCCAACATTTAAGGAATAATTAATTCAATAGCTACCCAAATGAACTGCAAAGCGGTATGTCAAAAAGCATAATCTATTCCCAGTTTACATATGAGTATATGTAAATTGGAAATCTTTTTAATTAATTCCATATAGTTTAATTTTCTGCAGCTTTTTATTGTAGAAAAAGTTTCACTTGATCTATAAAATGACATTCAATTGTAAGAAATTCAAAATAAACATCTTGCAAATTGATTTTAGTTTAAATGTGACATAGGCAACATTCTTCAAACGATTTAAAATAATTTTTACAGCCAATTAGAAAGTGTGTTACAAATAAAATAAAATAAAATTATTGAGCAAAAAAACCAGGATCATATATTTTGATTTACCCACACTATCTAAACCTAGCAAATCTTTTGAGTTTCTTAAAAGAGTTCAACCTTCAAGATTTCAGGGGTTGTCTTTTTTAAGCATGACTGTACATATATATATATATATATATATATATATATATATATATATATATATATATATATATATATATATATATACATCTTGGAGCAGGCTACAAAACACCGCTACTACTTATTGAGATTTGCAATAAACTTGAACATGAAATTTTTTAAACACTAGCAAATTTTTAACTTGTCTAATCATTCTGATGTTTGTGTTTACCTGAAACAGAAATGTCAGTATTACCAAGACTAGTTAACCCTGAATGTAAATGTCAGTATGGCCAAGACTAGTTTACTCCAAATACAAATGTCAGTATGGACAAAACTAGTTTACCCTGAATGCAAATGTGAGTATGGACATGACTAGTTTACCCTGAATGCAAATGTCAGTATGACCAAGACTAGTTAACCCTGAATGCAAATGTCAGTATGACCAAGACTAGTTTACCCTGAATGCAAATGTCAGTATAACCAAGACTTGTTAATGTCAGTATGACCAAGACTAGTTAACCCTGAATGCAAATGTCAGTATGGACAAAACTAGTTTACCCTGAATGCAAATGTCAGTATGGACATGACTAGTTTACCCTGAATGCAAATGTTAGTATGACCAAGACTAGTTAACCCTGAATGCAAATGTCAGTATGGACATGACTAGTTAACCCTGAATGCAAATGTCAGTATGATCAAGACTAGTTTACCCTGAATGCAAATGTCAGTATGACCAAGACTAGTTTACCCTGGATGCAAATGTCAGTATGGACAAGATTAGTTTACCCTAAATGCAAATGTCAGTATGGACAAGACAAGTTAACCCTGAATGCAAATGTCAGTATGGCCAAGACTAGTATACCTTGAATGCAAATGTCAGTATGGACAAGACAAGTTAAACCTAAATGCAAATGTCAGTATGGCCAAAACTAGTTTACCCTGAATGCAAATGTCAGTATCGACAAGACTAGTTTACCCTAAATGCAAATGTCAGTATGGACAAGACTGTTAGTATGGACCTGACTAGTTTCCCTGAATGCAAATGTCAGTATGAACAAGACTAGTTTATCCTGAATGCAATGTCAGTATGGACAAGACAAGTTTAATTTGAATGCAAATGTCAGTATGGACAAGACTAGTTTACCCTAAATGCAATATTATAAAATGTCAGTATGGACAATTTTTAAGACTAGTTAATCCTGAATGCAAATGTCGGTATGACCAAGACTTGTTCACCCTGAATGCAAATGTCAGTATGGACAAGACTAAGTAACCCTGAATGCAAATGTCAGTATGGACAAGACTAAGTAACCCTGAATTCAAATGTCAGTATGGACAAGACTAGTTTATCCTGAATGCAAATGTCAGTATGGACAAGACTAGTTTATCCTGAATGCAAATGTCAGTATGGACAAGACTAGTTTACCTTGAATGCAAATGTCAGTTTGACCAAGACTTTTTCACCCTGAATGCAAATGTCAGTTTGGACAAGACTAAGTACAGTACCCGCAACGTTATTTTTTACAAGATAAATGATAGGATAGGATTCACGCATGATAGGATAGGATTAACGCACGATAGAACAGTATACACACACGATAGGATAGGATTGATACACGATAGGAAAGGATAAACGATGTTTATGATAAACGTAAAATTGCTTTCAACGATCTTCATGAATAACCTGATAATGGCATAATTTGGGAAAAAACACGTACGAATAAAGCTTTATGTGGAATTTCTTTTTAGTAACAATTGCCGAGTTGTTAATCATCGCTGCATCATTTATAGAATGTATAATAATGACCAGTTAATTTTTTTAACAAAAATTATGAGCTTAAATGATCAATAAACTTTCTGTATTGTTAACATTGCTTTCATTACCGAACACCCTAGCCGATCGCCGCGAATATTGCAGCCCGAGATCAAATCACACAGAACATAGCGGGTTAAAATATAAAAATCCAACTCTTGTTTAAAGTAAATATAAAATCTATCATAAATACATTTCTTTCTGTATAAGAAAATGATGCATTAAAAGCGAATTATATAACACACAAGATAAATAAATATTTACGCAGATAAACATTCCGCGTACGATTTGTTAACATTGTTTTCATTACCACACACCCTAGCCGATTGCCGAGAACATTTCAGCCCAAAATGAAATATCACACAGAAAAAAACGGGTTCAATTATAAAACAACTCTGGTTTTAATTAAATATACATTATATCATAAATACTTTTTGTTTCTGTAAAATATGATGCATAAAAAACGAATTATATTGCATAAAAGGTAATGTTTATGCAGGTATAGACTTCGTGTACGATTTAATATGATCGATATACAGGTAAATATGTTACCTTGTTCCTAAGAACTTCGATAGTTTACATTTTTTTTCCAATGCTTACAGATATGATTTACATGAAATATTGGTTAATTTTGATCTTAAAAATTAAGAAATTAGTATCATGATAGAATCCTGGATAGGATATTACAATTCTTCTTCGATAAATTTTCTTATACGGCGCACTGAACGACTTGCAACTTCGAAATAAATGTACTTGCTTATGAAAAGGCACGAAACGATTAACACGATAGGATAAACGGAAAAAACTGTTAAAATTGAACGATAAACCTGATAGGATTAACGCACTATAGGATAGGATTAATGCACGATAGAACAGTATACACACGATACGATACGATAGGATTGATACACGATACGATAGGATAGGATTGTAAAAAATAATGTTGCGGGTACTGTAATCCTGAATGCAAATGTCAGTATGGACCTGACTAGTTTACCCTAAATGCAAATGTCAGTATGGACAAGACTTTTTCACCCTGAATGCAAATGTCAGTATGGACAAGACTAAATAACTCTGAATGCAAATGTCAGTATGGACCTGACTAGTTTACTCTGAATTCAAATGTCAGTATGACCAAGACTAGTTTACCCTCAATGCAAATGTCAGTATGACCAAGACTAGTTAACCCTGAATGCAAATGTCAGTATGGACAAGACTTTTTCACCCTGAATGCAAATGTCAGTATGGACAAGACTAAATAACTCTGAATGCAAATGTCAGTATGGACCTGACTAGTTTACTCTGAATTCAAATGTCAGTATGACCAAGACTTGTTCACCCTGCATGCAAATGTCAGTATGGACAAGACTAGTAAACCCTGAATGCAAATGTCAGTATGGACAAGACTAGTTTACCCTGAATGCAATATAATAAAATGTCAGTATGGACAAGACTAGTTAACCCTGAATGCAAATGTCAGTATGACCAAGACTTGTTCACCCTGCATGCAAATGTCAGTATGGACAAGACTAAGTAACCCTGAATGCAAATGTCAGTATGGTCAAGACTAGTTTACCCTGAATGCAAATGTCAGTATGGACAAGACTAGTTAAACCTGAATGCAAATGTCAGTATGACCAGAACTAGTTTACCCTGAATGCAAAGGTCAGTATAGACAACACTAGTTTACACTAAATGCAAATGTCAATATGGACACGACTAGTTTAACCTGAATGCAAATGTCAGTATGGCCAAGACTAGTTTACCCTGAATGCAAATGTCAGAATGGCCAAGACTAGTTTACCCTGAATGCAAATGTCAGTATGGACAAGACTGTCAGTATGGACCTGACTAGTTTACACTGAATGCAAATGTCAGTATGACCAAGACTAGTTTTCCATGAATGCATATGTCAGTATGGACAAGACTAGTTAACCCTGAATGCAAATGTCAGTATGAGCAAGACTAGTTAACCCTGAATGCAAATGTCAGTATGACCAAGACTAGTTTACTCTGAATGCAAATGTCAATATGGCCAGGACTAGTTTTCCCTGAATGCAAATGTCAGTATGATCAAGACTAGTTTAACCTGAATGCAAATGTCAGTATGGCCAGGACTAGTTTACCCTGAATGCAAATGTCAGTATGACCAAGACTAGTTTAACCTGAATGCAAATGTCAGTATGGCCAGGAGTATTTTACCCTGAATGCAATATAATAAAATGTCAGTATGGACAAGACTAGTTAACCCTAAATGCAAATGTCAGTATAGACAACACTAGTTTACCCTGAATGCAACTGTCAGTATGACCAAGACTAGTTTTCCATGAATGCAAATGTCAGTATGGACAAGAGTAGTTAACCCTGAATGCAAATGTCAGTATGGATAAGACTAGTTAACCCTGAATGCAAATGTCAGTATGGATAAAACTAGTTTACCCTGAATGTAAATGTCAGTATGACCAAGACTAGTTAACCCTGAATGCAAATGTCAGTATGACCAAGAATAGTTTACCCTGAATGCAAATGTCAGTAAGGACCTAACTAGTTTACCATGAATGCAAATTTCAGTATGGACAAGACTGTCAGTATGGACCTAACTAGTTTACTCTGAATGCAAATGTCAGTATGGACAAGACTAGTTTATCCTGATGCAAATGTCAGTAAGGACCTGACTAGTTTACCCTGAATGCAAATGTCAGTATGGACAATACTAGTTAATCCTGAATGCAAATGTCAGTATGGATAAGACTAGTTAACCCTGAATGCAAATGTCAGTATGAGCAAGACTAGTTTACCCTGAATGCAAATGTCAGTATGGCCAGGACTAGTTACCCTGAATGCAAATGTCAGTATGGACCTGACTTGTTTACCCTGAATGCAATTGTCAGTATGGACAAGACTGTCAGTATGGACCTGACTAGTTTACCCTGGATGCAAATGTCAGTATGGCCAAGACTACTTTTCCTTCTTGCATTCCATTGTCATGATTTCATTACTTTAGAAAACAAGAAAAGACAAGAATAAGTCAAGAATATTAAAAAGAAATCTCATTCAACATTTTTCTACGAATCTTACAACCAATTTCGCTAGCTTTCCAATCTTTTTCAAAAAGATATGCTTGTCATACCTTAGTTTGATACTACAGTACTATACATGATAACGAATGCAAATAACTAAATTAGAAAAGGAAAAAATTGCATCAAGTATTTCCCAAAATTCAAATCAAAAGTCGAGGTTAATAAAACTAAGTAAAAACAATATATATATATACATTTAAAACAAAACTAACCACATGTATCAACATTTTGTGACGTCCTCAGAATTTGGTCAATCAGTCTGTAAATAAGCCAAGAAAACGGCATCAATGCATTAAATTTGAGGCCGTCACAACCTGTTCCTTTGACCATGACCTCAGGAAGTTCCTCCTGCTTTTTAGGGGACACCACCATGGAATACTCAATCTGAGTGGCTGATGGATTGTTGATTATTTCCAGCCATAGTTTGTGCTCCCAAGAACTTGGATCTCCTTGAATCAGGAGGTCAAGGTTACTGTTGGTGTCCAGTTGAGCAATGATGCCAGCCAAAACGGGGGACAGTTTCTCTATGATGCACTGATTTCTAGCTTTTCTGTAAAATGAAATCAAAATATTAAGACTGAAATCAATGCACTTCATGATAAACAATCAATGCAAATATGTTACATGTATAAAACAGAAAGGTAAAGACTGTGTGAAAAAAATCATAATCAACCCATTATCATTTTCTATAAAATTAATATCATTATTCAGTACCTGAAAGTGCCTGCCCTGTTTATACAATCTCTCTTGGTGGCCTCAGCATACAGCCAGCTCTCTGCTGAATGACCCATGGTTTCCTCTTTCTCTTTCATCAAGGCTGCCAGATGATGTCCTATTCCTTGCATAAAGGTCACTTTCCCCCCTAAAACAATGATAATTTCTATTTAAGAAAATTAAAACAACAATCATCCATCAAGATATGTTTGTGAAACACTTACCCCCCCCCTCCCCTTGAAGACCTTTACGAAAAAAAAAAATAAATAGAAACTGCAAATACTTGGAATTTTTCAAAGTCCAAGCGACATAACTCTGCCAAATATTGCACAATAGACCCGATATCGAACTTGACCTAGATATTCATATGATAAGTCTGTATACCAAATTTCATTTCAGGAAGGTGCAACCTCTGCAAAGAAAATGAACGGAAACTACTAATAATTGGAATTTTTCAAAGTCCAAGTGGCATACCTCTGTCAACAAGAGGCCCATGGGCCACATTGCTCACCTGAGGAGCAATAAGTATGATGAAATCAGCTTAAAGGAGTCATAATACAAACTATCTGGACAATGTAGTATAATACATGTAGATCCTGTATAAATGAAAATCCATTTTCCCCTCTGGATATATTTATTTTTATTATCATTAGTCCCTTTTCTAACAGGACGATTTTATAGTCATAACACATGTTGAGCATTGCAGTTCTCAAAAAGATCCTAAACAATTGTTTATGTATGGGATATAAACCTACATCAAACTCTGAACTCCTTGTGAGGCCCAAGAATCATCAAGGGGCCAAAGTCTAAACAATTTTAAAGAATCACCTGGCTGATTAGTTTCTGAGAAGAAGATTTTTAAAGATTTACTCTATATATTCCTATGTAGAAATTCAATCCCCAATTGTGGCCCCACCCTACCCCGGGGGGTCATGATTTTCACAACTTTGAATCTGCACTACCAGAGGGTGCTTCCACACAAGTTTCAGCTTTCCTGGCTAATTAGTTTCTGAGAAGAAGATTTTTAAAGATTTACTCTATATATTCCTATGTAGAAATTCAATCCCCAATTGTGGCCCCACCCTACCCCGGGGGGTCATGATTTTCACAACTTTGAATCTACACTACCAGAGGATGCTTCCACACAAGTTTCAGCTTTCCTGGCTTATTAGTTTCTGAGAAGAAGATTTTTAAAGATTTACTCTATATACATGTATTCATACGTAAAAATTCAACCCCCCATTGTGGCCCCACCCTACCACCGGGGGTCATGATTTTCACAACTTTGAATCTAAACTACCTGAGGATGCTTCCACACAAGTTTCAGCTTTCCTGGCCAAATGGTTCTTGAGAAGAAGATTTTTGAAAATTTCTCAATTTTTTAAAATAAATTCTAAATATCTCCCCTTTGAAAAGGATGTGATCCTTAATTTTCACAACTTTGAATCCACTTTGCCTAAGGGTGCGTTGTGCCAAGTTTGGTTAAAATTGGCCCAGTAGTTTTTGAGGAGATGTCAAAAATGTGAAAAGTTTACGGACAGACAGACGGACAGACAGACGGACGACAGACAAAATGTGATCAGAAAAGCTCACTTGAGCTTTCAGCTCAGGTGAGCTAAAAATTGCTCGATCGTAACAAAAATCAAACTTGACAAAGATATTCATGATAAATCTGAAATTCCATTTTTGAATCAGTAGGTGTAACCTCTGCAAAGAAAATGAACGGAAACTGATGTCAGATGGTTCGACCCACCAAGTGACAGACAGACAGCAGCAAAGCAATATGCCCTCCCTTCTTCGAAGGAGGGCATAAAAATGTATTCCTTTTGATAATCTTATGAGAAAAAGAAGACAATTGAAAATTAAAACAATTGCAATTGAAGATATACCCCACAGTGAAAATCTGTAGATGTCAATACTGTGAAATCATCATTGTTCGTGAAGACCATTGGCTTTCATGGGTTACCCATGCACAACATCCCCTCAAACATATATACAAGCATTTGTTTAGCATTTATTAACAAAAAAGAACTTGCTACCAACGAAATTAGATCCCCACGAACCAGGAACATTTTGGCTACCCACATACACTGACCCCCACGAATAAAAATTATTCCACAGTACGCCATGACCTTGAACTTGCCCACATGATCTTTGGTCAAGGTCATGACTTACCCTTTTGTCCGCTGCAATCTAATACATTAAAAAACAAAGCTTGAATACCAAGTTCCTGTTTAGGGATATGAAAGTTGATCTTTTAAAAATGATCTTATAAAAAGTTTGAAAATTCATCAAGGTAAAGTTAGCCTAAAGGTTGTGAATGAGTCTATTATAAACTTGCTAACCCCTTTTTATAAGAAAACAATAACAAACCATCTGCCTCTATGCCAGCTAGATCACTAAGAGGACTTCTATGAAAAGTTCAATGATGAGATTTTGTTTATATGTGTGAGTGTAAGATATTAAATAATAATTGGTAACATTAGCCCCCAGAAGTCTGCTACTATAGCCAATTTGAATATTTTATATAGTTTTCAGACTAAACAATGACAATTTTTTTCAGCAATTTGTTCTTTTAAAAATAAGTTTGGTGTAACACCAAACAATGAACACACACCCTTTGTTTCTTGATGTAGAAGCTCCAGCAAGATCTTCACTCTCTCTGTTGTCCTGTCTGAATCCTCAGCATCTTTCACCATTGCAAGAGCGGGACGGGCCGTCAACTTAATGAAGAGGGCAATATCCACCTTCCTCTCCACATGAAACTGTCCTGTGTGTTCCACCATATCACAAAAGTCATGTGGATACACATTATGACCCTCCATCATTTCCACCTCCCCAGACTCCTGGATAGGTTGACTGTCGTCTCTACCCTCCAAGTCCATGTCCTCCGTGTCCCCCAGAACGGCCCGACCGGTCGCATCCTCCAGTAATGTCCCTACACTCTTGTTCTTCATCTCCATGAAGCTGGGCATTTTGTCACTGTCTGGTCGGAGATCATCAATGTGGACAGAGTGCCATCGGCCACACTATTTAAAGGTCATTACATGCAATTAGTTCTTTATTAACTGCCATTAGAAGTAACATTTCTTTATAATCTGCTTTGCTTTTTAAAAAGCAAAAACTGTCCCAATTTATATTATGCTCTAATAACATAGGTAGAAATTAGGTTCATACCTTAAATAAGTTAAGCTAGTAAATAGAAGATTAATGGAATGATGTTTTCAAATTGAAGAAATATAAAAATGACAAATGGTCATTCAAGACAAAAAAAAGAGACTAATGGGCCACATGCTCACCTGAACAACACTTGTATCTCTTTTGAAATTTCTAAACATAAATCTCTTCTGATATATTGTAAAAATAACAAAATGCTCAAGATTTCAAAGTACATAAAAACAATATAAATCAAAGTACTGAAAGTACTGAAAAGCACTAACCTAGCTTGGTTCTAAAAGATATTTACTTTGTGCAAGCTTTGTTAGAAATGAGACTTATTGAAATTTTATCCAAGGCCAAAAGGGTCAAAATGGCGTTGAAGTTGTACTCATCCATTTTCGTCCTTATTCAAATTATTTTTGATTAAGAAAATTTGGTCGAGATTACGTTGCCTTTAAAAATATATTGTGAGTTATCATATACACTAAAGTTAATGCAAATTAAAGCTAAACATGCACTTGCCACATGGTATTAAATAGCCTTTGATTTTGTTACACCTGATTTCACACCTGAACCTTGTGTACGACATATTAAATACATTTGTTTGTTTAATGTTTGCACTTTTATATTGTTGTTATACATGCATTTTCTTTATAAATGTATTGCATTGACCATTATTAATTGATGTTCTGAATTCTTGTGCATATGTACTCAATTTAGCTGGTAAGTTGTTGCGTCTATGTAACAAATGTAAGCGAGGTAAGATATACATCCACACAGGTGAGATCTACAGTTCCTTATAGCGTGCTGTGGGAAGAGCAGCGAGCACCAAGACCTATGGCTATTTACAAGTAGTCTTCAGCACTTTAAAGTGGAATAAAGCATCATAACAAAATTTCTGACCTCTGATCGAAATGCCATTTAGTTTTGTTAAAAGGAAATTATCGACGGTAACAAGCAATTAACTACGCAGCTGAGTGCTTAGAGTGTCTGACGTATGATCTGTCAATCCAGAGTTTGAATACTGCTGGACGGGCTTTTGTTGCTCTGTACTGAATTGATTCATTAGATATTAATTTTTTTACTCCCAAATTGCAATTTATTTATCATAATATCTTTCATATTCAGTAAATTTACTGCCAGTTTGAGGGACTTTTTCCAGGTGTGTTATTCCACTTTAAATAACACTTCTCTATTGTTTTTGTTATGCAGCTATTGGGGCTGTTAAAGGTTAACATGCAGCATCAGTAAATTGCTACTTAGCATAGCTAAACTCTCAACAAGGATAATTATTTTGTTAGAATAAAACAGTTATTAAAACATATGTTTACATATTTACAATAGCCCATGCAAATGTGTGCGTAAACCCCTGAAACTGGTTTCTTGTATATATCTGCTCATAGGGGGCAGTTATTTGATGCACCGGAAGTAGAAGTCTAACGGCAATAAAGCTCTGAGCCATGCTTAGCGCTTTAAAATGCTTTCTTTGAACCCCTTCTGGGCCCCAGTATTGGTCCAAGGGTCATATTAATTTGTTGAACGTGGACCCTCTTTGGGCTCCAGTATTGGTCCAACTTTCATGGTTTTAACAATTCAAAACCAACACTATCTAATAATGATTGTATAGAAATCAGAAATTGTAGCATTGTTGTTCTTGAAAGGAAAATGTTTTATATATATATATATACATATATATATAGCATATATGTTGAATGTTGAACCACTCGCAGGGGCCTAGTAATGGTCTGAGTTTCAAGGTTTTTACAATTTAGAATCTGTCCAATTTAGAACTATGAGATTCACAATTTTGGAAGAGGCATTCTTTCTCATTATAACTATGTACTTAGTTCATTCTCATCATAACTATGTACTTAGTTCATTGGCTAAATACCCAGAAGCAGAGGAGAAGATTTTTAAAGAATCAATGCATTTTCATTATATAATCATTAGAGCCCCACTCTATCGTCAGAACCTCTGACCCTGGGGCCATGAAATTCACAATTTTGGTAGATAGCTCAATGCTTATTACAATCATGCCAGCAGTTTGACTGTTTGATGTTCAGGAGTAAAGTAGAAGACTTTTTAAAGATTGCATAAATTTTTATGGTTTTAGCCCCCCCTCTTGAGGGGGGGGGAGGGGCAGGGGCCATGAATTTTATTATTTTACTCCCTTTCACCCAAAAATGATGTAAGCCAAATTTGGTTAAAATTGGTTCTGTGGTTCCGGAGAAGAAGCTTAAAATGTTTAAAAGTTTACGACCGACGAACGATGATGGACAAAAACAGCAGCAACAGGTCACCTGACCTAAACATGTGAACAGTTTACAAACAGATGGATGAATGAATGGACAGACAGATTGAGGACTGTCAACAGGTGATCAGAAAACCTCACTCGGACCTTCTGTTCAGGTGAGCTAACAACATGCTTTCCAATCTTGAATTTCAGGGATATAAAATTTTTCAGTGAAAATGATCGATCTAAATACCAAGACTTAGAAATCAGAGTCACAACAAACTTTACCTGGAACCCCGTGAATCCTCCACCTGCTACTCGGGGAAGATGGATGATGAAGATGATGTGTGTTTTTCCAATCTTCTTGTCGGCCACCTGTTGGAGTTGATCTAACACACAATACTGAGCACTGGCCACCAGACTGGCGTTCTCGTTCCCACTGTCACACTGGACAATCAACAGAGACTCCTCATCCAGCTCTCTCTCAAAGCTTTGCCTGCAGAATATGTGCTCTTTGATTTGTTTATCACTCACACATTTTTTTTTTTAAATGTAAAAAGATAGAGCAAAAGGCATCAAAGCTGGACCCTTTGATTTGAATAAGAAATACAATTATTTTTACATATGACATATGCATATTACACATAGAAACAGATTGTCAAGTTACAGTAAAGAATAAAAAGTAGCTGATATACTAGAGACAACTTACTAGACTTGTCTACAGGACTGCTGCTCTGACAACTTACTTGACTTGTCTACAGAAGTGCTGCACTGACAACTTACTTGACTTGTCTACGGAACTGACAACTTACTTGACTTGTCTACAGAAGTGCTGCTCCAACAACTTACTGTAAACGTGGTTATGTTGACGAGTTCAAAATTTGACGATTTTTTAGTAAGAGACAATCGGCGAGTTTTAATTTTGACGAATTTTTGAATAAGAGTAAGAGTTATCTATCTTTGATTTCTTATAATGCCAGGGTTAGAGTTATCTTTCTTTGATTAAATTGTATTCTAAGGCTAGAGTCATCTCTCTTAAATTGCAATAATTAGCGACCACTGCATGCCTTTGGCTATTTTTTTAATGTTAAAAGTTGAACACATATCAAATTATGTTTTGCTAAATTGAACAAACTAATCTCATTCACGATGTTGCGTTGGTTGAAAACGGCTGCGGTAAAACCAGGCTTGCCTGATCCACAAAAAGCAAACACGCCCGAGAAAAAAAATTACTTGAAAATGTGAATGAAAGTGTGGAAAAGGAGATGTTAACCTGTAGTCCATCTATACGATATTGCCTGAGGTAACAAAGTAGGTCAAACACGGCATGATAATTACGCACGCAAAGTTATTATAGAATTTTGTGACGATTGAGTGATAATTGCATTTAAAACATGATTGTTTAGATTTTATGGGTTCCTTCAATGCTAATTACGTGTTTTTATAGCTATTTACATAAATGAATCATTAACTTTGATCTAGTCCTAACGGGATAATGCCGATAAAAAATTCTGGTATTAATACGTTAATATATGATGTGAAGTTTGGCGAGTGGAAATTTTGACGAGAAAATAAAAATCGTTAACATAGTCAAAATTAACACATCGTCAAAATTTCCACGTTTACAGTACTTGACTTGTCTTCAGAACTGACAACTTACTTGACTTGTCTACAGAACTGCTGCTCCGTGTCAAAGGACTGCAGAGTCAGGAGAGTGATCTGTGGTCTTGGTATGTGTAGGTACTGAGACAGCTCCGACTCGTCCATCGTGGTGATCAGCTTGGAGTGTGTGGTCACCTATTGGGAGAATTTATTTTTTATAAAAAACAAAGAAACCTGTATATCTTATTGTCTTTTTTAACTTTTTTCTTTCTCAAATTTGACTGGCTCACCTGAGCAACAATGACTTTAAATGGGCATTCAAAAGAAAGTGTGCCATACGGCCCCTTGGTAGAATAACGAGAAATAAATATTGTAAAGTATTCAAATTTTACACTTTTTTTTGCATACACGTAATCTTTGACATTGTACCTTTATGGAATACTATTTTTACCGAGAATAAGAAAATCCTACGCAAGATATAAAACTAAACATTTGGTAGGGGTGCACTGTTAACTTAAATTTCCATTTCCCTAAATAATTCGTTCTGACCTTCCCCCTCTCCCCCACTTTATAAAGCGTTCAAAATATATGATAGCATATAGGTACATTTTCTTCCTCAACTACTTACTAGTTATTGTATTTTATTAAACAGATTCCTATTGATGTGAAGAAGAAAATTGTACCTCAATGCGCTCAATTCCTCAAATTAAAAACATTTAAATATTTTTAAAATTTGTTTTCCCCATTATAATAAAACGACTGTTGTTTACCTGGCGTAAACTCGCGTGACTTTCATAACCTTACTCACACTTGATTGTTGAATACACTTGAATGAAAAATGTTGTCACGTGACATGTTAAAGAACTATAAAAATCAATGTATTCACAGGCATATCACTCTATTTTACTTAGGCCCACCCATTATTTTCATCTTTATTCAAAAATAACAAATGGCTTCAAACCAGGATCATTTTTCGTGTCTGAAAACTATCAAAATTGATGTAGATTTCATATTATTCATTGTATAAAGAGGGGCCTCCAGAGAGTAGTTACAGCATATCATCCATTATTTTTTTTGTACAAGTATTTAACGTTTAGCAAGACATTTCTAATGATCAACCAAAATTTCAGCGTCAATCGTAGAATTATAAGCAAGATACAGAGCTTACAATTATGCTAGGTTTGAGTCATATTTTGTTCATATGAATTTATTACATTTAGCTTAATATTTTTAACTTTGTATTTCCTATTCAGCATTTAAAATGGAAACCCAAAAAAATGGCCTCAGATCTGTGTACAAACATAGAATTGTGAGCAAAGCTCTGTATCTTGCTTATGATTCGAAGTTTAACACTCAAATATATATATGGTTAGTAAATAGAAATTGTAAACAATTAAACATATTAAAGAAACATGCACTATAACAAAAAAAGAGCACAATTTATTTTTCAAAATGAATCATATGTATACCTACATATTTCCGTCAGCGAGATTAAACTCTATTTAAACTGAATAAACTCGAGAAAATGCTGAGCATCTCAACAACAAAACACATTGCATTAGTCAACCATTACGCAAAAGATCATACTGAATTACCGATAGAAGGAATTGTCAATTTACTACACAAAATCAGAGATATAAATAACATAAATAACATGTTATTTATGTCTCTGACAAAATCGGCACCAATGTTTTTTGCATGTTTGAAAGATTCCCTTCTCACGCGAACTGTTGCACAACAAACAAATTCATCTTTGTCAGATCGACCCGTTTTATCATACGTCATGGCTGTCTCATTTTAGAAGTATGGAATTAAAGATGGATTATTAAGTTTTTAAGTCCACAAACTTTGTCATGACAAACCCGTAAACAGGTAAAATGGCGACCCCAGTCTGCCTACCCATTTTACCAACTTGGAAATCAACAATCGTCAATAAATTCCAAAATACGCATTGTTGTCTATCAATATTTACAGCGAATACAATTATACCGGTCTGTAACATATCCTAAAAATTTCAATGACATTGGTTAATTATTATCGACGTAAATTAAAAAATCTTGATTTGTCCCGGCTTTTATTTTGTCCCGGCCCGGGTTTGCCAACCCATTTTACCTAGACTCGTATAGAATACCGAGCCCGAAGCTATAAACTGATTGAAACACGCCTTTCCTTTAATATTATTTTCGTAATAACTCAGATTTGAAACAGAATTAGCCCATCATTTTTGCAATTTACATTTTTCTTTTCCATAAGGATTATCTATGCTGAATTGCGTTGAATTTGACTCAGTAGTTGATTTTTAAAAATGCACTCCCCTTTTTCTACAGTTTCGACGTTTTCTTCGCTTTGAATGAAGATCGGTCTTTCATTTCTGCAATTAACATTTGCCTTCCCATAAGGATGCTTTGTGCCAAATTTGGTTGAAATTGGCCAAGCGGTTTTAGAGAAGAAGTTCAAAATGTAAAAAGTTTACAGACGAACGGACAGACAGACGGACAGACGGACGACGGACAAAATGTGATCAGAATAGCTCACTTGAACTTTCAGCTCAGGTGAGCTAAAAAAGGTTTAATTCAAACCAAGAATGACATAACCTGATTGGAAAATTATTGGAACTGTGACAGCACATAACACATGCCAATTTTTCATTAGGATAGTTTGTGCAAAATTAATTGATCATCATAAATCTATAAAACTCCCATGCTTTTAAAAATGCAATATGGCACTTTGGAAAGTCTGTAACAATTTTAAATATCTGCCTTAAAAATATTAACTACCTGTGCATAAAGTCCTTCACTGTCTTCAGCCTTAATCTTCTGGTCAAGATAATACAGTAGGTTGTCATGCTTTTGTTGTTGGCAGTAAGTATTTAAAACAAATGTAAATTCATCAGATGGGAGTTTATTTTCTGCTCTGAATACACCATCAGGTGTTGCACACCACAGTAAGACCTCTTTAGCAGCTTTCAATACCTGGGTTGAAAAAAAATGAATATAAAATTATAAACATAACTTTTTATTACACATTCTAATAAATCTAATATTTACATAATAAACAGAGAACTGTCCTAATTGGACTAATACACCTGCAAGGCTAATTTCAAATTGGACAGTTATGATTTTAATGAAAGAAACTAAAATAATTGAATCATAAAGGTTTAAGATCAATTCTATGTAAGAATCAAAGATTTATAAAATGGTCTGGCCATGCATAGTCACCAATTTTCCGTGTAAAACGCAAAAAACCACTAAAAGTTGGTTGCTAGGGGTAATCGTTGCCATGGTAACCGAGGCTAAAAATGGAAATATAGCAAAACCTACCTACTTTAAAGCCATATTAGAAGGTTTTGCCCACTAATGTATACTATCAAAGACATACAGCTGCATTTGTCCTATTTTGAATTCTTTTTTTATATGATAAAATTGATGGATAACCCAATACATTTAAAATGTTACCATGGAAACCGTTAAACATTTTTGAAATCAGTTTTTGCGGGTTTGTTATAAGCCGAAATTGGAAACTTAAATTTTTTCAATCTTATCAATGTCCATGCAATATATATTTTATTATGAAAACTGACATCCGTTGCTATGGTAACAAGGCCAAGAAAGCATAAAATTGAGAAAATGAAGATGATTTTGATATGCTTTAATCCCTGATCTTAGAAATTTTTTGCAATTGTTTTAGTTGGAACTTGTACAAATATATCTAAATTTTTACTATATATTAAGAAAAGCTATTTTATGCAACAGAGAAGTGTTGTTGCTATGGAAAATTAAGAAAATCACAAAGAAATTCAGACTTTTTGAAAAGTCCATAGCAATGGCAGTTATTTTTAGAAAATGTCAGATTTTTTTCAAGTGTTATTAAAGTTTAGAACATACTTGATTTTGTCTAGTCAATTGATTTCATATATCTATTCATTATATGTGAATTATATCCATCAAAAATGACTTAAAATATTATAATTTACCTTCTTTTTTGGCTTGTTACCAAAACAACGGTTCTCAATTTTCATATTTAAATTCTTAAATGCACAATCATAATAGAGTTTACCAAAAAATCCAAGATTTGCTCTTTTTATTCAAATGAAATGTAGAAAATATTTATAAATTTCTGTTTAGTAACCATGGAAACCTTTTTAAAATATGTGTTTCTCCATCAATGTTTTTCTTTCTTTTGAAAAATGACAACTATTTTTAATAATATAGTCTACCCTGGAAACTCCAGGTTGTACACAATACTCACAATATGTTCTCAAATAAGCATTTAAATACCATTTTACATCTTTATCCTCTGTAACCATGGCAACGGGACCACATAGCAACAAATGAATGGTGTTAGGCTTTTTTACTCATCAAAGTCTATCAAATTGTCAAGTATGAAGAAAATCTGTGACTATTCGTGGCCACCGAATTTTGATTCTTACATAGAATTGATATTAAGACACATAGATTAAAAAATACTCTAGAATAAATTATTGTAAAACAAAAAAATAAGTTAAAAAAGAAAATAAAGAAAAAATGTCAGAACTTCACCGTAAATACATATGTAATGCATTAATTTTACAAATTTCCGTATCCGATACCACATAATAACAATTAATTACCCCTCCCTTTGCAGCAAATGAAAATAGCCAGGCAAAGTTCTTCTGTTGATAAAACCTTGAATATGTTTCTAAACCGAGTCTTTACAGATGCAATTAGTAATTTCAAAATTTTCCTCACTTTCTCATATGGTATAATGCAACTCAATCCATATCTCAGAAAATTGATCCCATGGGACTATGATTTTCTTTGATGAGCTTGTTAACTTGCAAAACAATATCATAATTTGCATACTTCCATTATTTAAGTATAAAAGGAGAATAAAATATTGTAAATTCCTTATTTTACGCGAGTACTTAATTCCGCGATTCAACCATTTTCAATCAAATCGCGAGAACAAAAAATCGCGAATGCTGAGTTTTTATCAAAATTTCTTGTATTTAACATGGTCACTTCATACGTTTATTTGACTACTAAGTTTAAACATCTTATAAGTATCATTTTGCAAAATAATTCATTTCTTTATATTGATAGAAACAGTTGGTTTAATTATTTTATATGATTGGTTTAATTATTTTATATGAATGGTATAAATTACAAACCACTGCCAATTTTACAGATTATCAATTTTCCCTTAACACATACTCATCTAAACCATGGCTCAAATAATGGCCCCTTGGGACAAATTCATACAGCCATCCTTGTCTATGATTCAGATTCATTAATTTCAATCTCACTTCTCACTTTACAATGGTATAAAGAGACTATAAAATACTTAAACTTTTAAGATTTTCTAATTAAATAATAACGGCATATGTGAAAACACAAGTACATGTATAAAGAAAGGAAGCCTCATGTTTTAATCAATATGAAGTATAGAAACTACTGGGGGGAGCATATTTCGTTTATTTTCCTAATAAATGAACATAATTTTCTTTAAAAACAGTGTTTACTGTTACAGTGCTGCTATCGTGAAAGTTGACAAAACTATCCTATCCTATCCTATCCTATATCCTGCATCCTAACCTGCTAAAAAAGCTCTATCCTATCCTATCCTATCCTATCCTATCATATCCCATGTCATACAAATATAGGAATACAAGTTAAATAAAACGATCTTGAAGAATTAAATGATTTTATCAACTAATATTGTACTTAAATTGACTAAAAAAAACATAAAACCGAAAGTTCTTAGAGCGGGATAACTAAATTACCTGTGCAATGGTAAATTAAATCGTATGCGGGATGTACACAATAACATAAACAAACAGGTAAGCGTTACGAGTTTTTGTTTTTATAAAATTTATGTACAAAAAACAGACAAAAAACTTCTATGCACTTCACAGACCCTGAAACGTGCTACTACACTCTAAAACGAACCGTACCGTTCCGTGCAAGAAACGAACCTATCGTTCACAAAACGAAACGTACCGTTAACAAAGTGAACCGTATGGTTCACAAAACGAACTGTAATTATTATTGTTCATAAAGCGAAACTATTGTTTAAAAAGCGTACCGAACCGAACCGTGCAACTGGTGTAGTAGCACGTTTCAGGGTCTGTATTTACCTATTCTTTAAACACATATTTTTATCAAATTATTATTCTTATCATATAATAACTAAGCGTTATTATCAATAATCGAGCAATTCGTTCAGCAATAAATGTAAACACGATCTGGAAATCATAATTTCTTAAGGAATCATTATAAAGATCTCAATTATAGTTGAACCATTGGGAGTTATTTTATAAACTATTAATTGATATGCATTTATAGCTAGCTGACATCTATTAATTTGATCTGTTCAAATTAACATTGGACAGAAAAATACGTCCCTGTTATCGTGCATCGAAGAAATTATAAGAAACGTGAAAAGTACACACAAACAATGTCTGATTCTTGTATACATGTTTATCTTTTAAAATGCTGAATTGTTAGTCTGTAAATTGAATTAAGCTTTTATTATTTTGTAAACTTTAAATGAATTAGAGAAATCTATTCATGAAGTAATCATATGTGACATCGAATTATACTTGCGTACGCATTGACAAACATGTAGGGCCGACAAGCGGGCATAAATGTTATGCACCGTTTTGTTGATATAATAAATAAATAATCATTCTTAAATGTTTTAACTTGTAAAACGAATTAAATGGACATTGCAAATGCATTGTTACGCTAATTTTTGTTTCCCAAAATAACTCTGAAATTTATACTCGAATCTGATTGGCTACAGGATGCAGGATAGGATAGGATAGAACTTTACTTTTATATTTCTATCATGTATCGTGCATCCTGCATCCTATCCTATCCTATCCTATCCTATCCTATCCTTGTTAACTTTCCGGATGACAGCACTGTATACATTATATGTTTAAAACTAAAAGTATTTTTTGTTTTGGTATATAACTTGCTGGTAAGTATTGATTTCTTTCTTGCTGTAATGACGGACAATTAAGAATATAATGAAATTCATCCACAATTTCGTGTTTTTTGCATTTTTCTATATATTTTTTTCATTTCTAGGTGTATTACTCACTTACTTACTGTTGTATGAGACTGTTGTATGAGCTCCTAAGAATTTATCATTGACAAACAAATACATTGCATTGTGAGCTAATAGAATACTTATTAAAAATAATTATCTTTGGTGGCATCAATATTTTGGTAAGATTGAGAGTTGCTGTACTTGAAGCCTTATGAGTGTTGCTTAAATTCATGAAATGATTTTTAAGTTAGAGGGATGTCTCTTGTTGAAATTGGTATGCAATATGTAGGCCCCTAATGTGAAGTACACGAGAATCAGAAGTAAAATGCGCAACATGAGGCTATTACTGTTATGTTGAAGTTTCACAGTGAAAATGCAAGGTACAGATGGGAGGTAAAATAACACAAAAAGTAGGTAGATGGGACATAGAAAACTCTACATTGGTAAGTTCCTGACATGTGATGGTGCAATATGCACACAGTACGGAATGTAAACCCTTTGCAGGGAATTAGCTGGGAGGGGGGGGGTTCTAAACAGCTGAAAAATTATAAACAAGAGGCCCATTGGCCACATCGCTCACCTGAGCAACAATAGGCATGATAAAATCAGCTTAATGGAGATCGACATAATACAAAATATCTGAACAATGTAGTAATACATGTAGATATTCTTGTGTTTATAATCAAGTCCCTTTTCTAACAGGATGATTTTATATTCATATCACACGTTGAGCATCGCAGTTCTCAACAAGATCCTAGACAATTGTTTATACATGGGATATAAACCTACATCAAACTCTGAACCCCTTGTGAGGCCCAAGAATTGTCCAGGGGCAAAAGTCTTAACAATTTTAAAGAATCACAAATTGGCAAAAAGTAAAACCATATATATTATAACATTTCAGTTTTTGTGAATTAAAAATGTTTTCCTTTGTAAAATTGGATCCCGAATGTGGCCCCACCCTACTCCTCAAGATTTTTATTTTAACGAATTTGAATCTACACTACCCAAGGTTGCTTTTACTAAAGTTACAGATTTTCTAGACAAATGGTTTTGTAGAAGATTTTTCTCCATATATTCTTATGTCTCCCTCCCCCCTCCCCGTTGTGACCCCATCCTACCCCCGGGGATCATGATTTGAACAAACTTAAATCTACCTAGTCCTTACCTGAGGATACTTCCACATAAGTTTCACCTTTCCTAGCTACTTAGTTTTAGAGATTTTAAAGATTTACTCTATTCCTATGTAAAAATTCGATCCCCATTGTGGCCACACCCTACCCCCAGGGGTCATGATTTTCACATCTTTGAATCTACACTTATTGAGAATGCTTCCACATAAGTTTCAGCTTTCCTGGCTGATTAGTTTCTGAAAAGAAGATTTTTAAAGATTTACACTATAAATTCCTTTGTAAAAATTTGACCTCCCCCATTGTGGCCCCACCCTACTCCCGGGGGTCATGATTTGAACAAACTTTGAATCTACACTAGCTGAGGATTCTTCCACATAAGTTTCACCTTTCCTGGCTGATTACTTTCTGAGAAGAAGATTTCTTAAGATTTACTCTATATATTCCTATGTAAAAATTCAACCCCCCATTGTGGCACCACCCTACTCCCGGGGTTCATGATTTGAACAAACTGTGATTCTACATGAACCCTAGCTGAGGGTGCTTCCACATAAGTTTCAGCTTTCCTGGCTGTTTAGTTTCTGAGAAGAAGATTTTAAAAGATTTACTCTATATATTCCTATGTAAAAATTCCCCCCCCCCCCCATTGTGGCCCCACCCTACCCTGGGGGTCATGATTTTCACAACTTTGAATCTACACTACCCGAGGATGCCTCCACGTAAGTTTCAGCTTTCCTGGCTGATTAGTTTTTGAGAAGAAGATTTTTAAAGATTTACTCTACATATTCCTATGTAAAAATTAAACCCCCCATTGTGGCCCCATCCAACCCCCGGGGGTTATGATTTCACAACTTTGATTCTACACTAGCTGAGGATGCTTCCACAAAAGTTTCAGCTTTCCTGGCTGATTAGTTTCTGAGAAGAAGATTTTAAAAGATTTACTTTATATATTCCTATGTAAAAATTCAACCCCCCATTGTGGCCCCACCCTACCCTGGGGGTCATGATTTTCACAACTTTGAATCTACACTAGCAGAGGATGCTTCCACATAAGTTTCAGCTTTCCTTGCTGATTGGTTTCTTAGAAGAAGATTTTAAAAGATTTACTCTATATATTCCTATGTAAAAATAAAACCCCCCATTGTGGCCCCATCCAACCCCCGGGGGTCATGATTTTCACAACTTTGATTCTTCACTAGCTGAGGATGCTTCCACATAAGTTTCAGCTTTCCTGGCTGATTAAGTTCTGAAAAGAAGATTTTTAAAGATTTACTCTTAATATTCCTATGTAAAAATTCAACCCCCCATTGTGGCCCCATCCTACCCCCGGGGGTCATGATTTTCACAACTTTGATTCTACACTAGCTGAGGATGATTCCACATAAGTTTCAGCTTTCCTGGCTGATTAGTTGTTGAGAAGAGGATTTTTAAAGATTTACTCTATATATTCCTTTGTAAAAATTTGACCCCCCATTGTGG
This sequence comes from Magallana ariakensis, assembly GCA_020458035.1. Lineage (NCBI taxonomy): Eukaryota > Metazoa > Mollusca > Bivalvia > Ostreida > Ostreidae > Magallana > Magallana ariakensis. Next base: position 36,733,632 of record CM035812.1, read on the forward strand.
CCCCACCCTACCCCCGGGGGTCATGATTTTCACAATTTTGAATCTACACTAGCAGAGGATGCTTCCACATAAGTTTCAGCTTTCCTGGCTGATTAGTTTCTTAGAAGAAGATTTTTAAAGATTTACTCTATATATTCCTATGTAAAAATTAAACCCCCCATTGTGGCCCCATCCAACCCCCGGGGGTCATGATTTTCACAACTTTGAATCTACACTAGCAGAAGATGCTTCCACATAAATTTCAGCTTTCCTTGCTGATTAGTTTCTTAGAAGAAGATTTTAAAAGATTTACTCTATATATTCCTATGTAAAAATTTGACCCCCCATTGTGGCCCCACCCTACTCCCGGGGGTCATGATTTTCACAACTTTGATTCTTCACTAGCTGAGGATGCTTCCACATAAGTTTCAGCTTTCCTGGCTGATTAAGTTCTGAAAAGAAGATTTTTAAAGATTTACTCTTTATATTCCTATGTAAAAATTCAACCCCCCATTGTGGCCCCATCCAACCCTGGGGGTCATGATTTTCACAACTTTGAATCTACACTACCAGAGGATGCTTCCACATAAGTTTCAGCTTTCCTTGCTGATTAGTTTCTTAGAAAAAGATTTTAAAAGATTTACTCTACATATTCCTATGTAAAAATTTGACCCCCCATTGTGGCCCCATCCTACCCCCGGGGGTCATGATTTTCACAACTTTGATTCTACACTAGCTGAGGATGATTCCACATAAGTTTCAGCTTTCCTGGCTGATTAGTTGTTGAGAAGAGGATTTTTAAAGATTTACTCTATATATTCCTTTGTAAAAATTTGACCCCCCATTGTGGCCCCACCCTACCCCCGGGGGTCATGATTTTCACAATTTTGAATCTACACTAGCAGAGGATGCTTCCACATAAGTTTCAGCTTTCCTGGCTGATTAGTTTCTTAGAAGAAGATTTTTAAAGATTTACTCTATATATTCCTATGTAAAAATTAAACCCCCCATTGTGGCCCCATCCAACCCCCGGGGGTCATGATTTTCACAACTTTGAATCTACACTAGCAGAAGATGCTTCCACATAAATTTCAGCTTTCCTTGCTGATTAGTTTCTTAGAAGAAGATTTTAAAAGATTTACTCTATATATTCCTATGTAAAAATTTGACCCCCCATTGTGGCCCCACCCTACTCCCGGGGGTCATGATTTTCACAACTTTGATTCTTCACTAGCTGAGGATGCTTCCACATAAGTTTCAGCTTTCCTGGCTGATTAAGTTCTGAAAAGAAGATTTTTAAAGATTTACTCTTTATATTCCTATGTAAAAATTCAACCCCCCATTGTGGCCCCATCCAACCCTGGGGGTCATGATTTTCACAACTTTGAATCTACACTACCAGAGGATGCTTCCACATAAGTTTCAGCTTTCCTTGCTGATTAGTTTCTTAGAAAAAGATTTTAAAAGATTTACTCTACATATTCCTATGTAAAAATTTGACCCCCCATTGTGGCCCCACCCTACTCCCGGGGGTCATGATTTTCACAACTTTGATTCTACACTAGCTGAGGATGATTCCACATAAGTTTCAGCTTTCCTGGCTGATTAGTTGTTGAGAAGAGGATTTTTAAAGATTTACTCTATATATTCCTTTGTAAAAATTTGACCCCCCATTGTGGCCCCACCCTACTCCCGGGGGTCATGATTTTAACAATTTTGAATCTACACTAGCAGAGGATGCTTCCACATAAGTTTCAGCTTTCCTGGCTGATTAGTTTCTTAGAAGAAGATTTTTAAAGATTTACTCTATATATTCCTATGTAAAAATTAAACCCCCCATTGTGGCCCCATCCAGCCCCCGGGGGTCATGATTTTCACAACTTTGAATCTACACTAGCAGAAGATGCTTCCACATAAGTTTCAGCTTTCCTTGCTGATTAGTTTCTTAGAAGAAGATTTTAAAAGATTTACTCTATATATTCCTATGTAAAAATTTGACCCCCCATTGTGGCCCCACCCTACTCCCGGGGGTCATGATTTTCACAACTTGGATTCTTCACTAGCTGAGGATGCTTCCACATAAGTTTCAGCTTTCCTGGCTGATTAAGTTCTGAAAAGAAGATTTTTAAAGATTTACTCTTTATATTCCTATGTAAAAATTTGACCCCCCCATTGTGGCCCCATCCTACCCCCGGGGGTCATGATTTTCACAACTTTGATTCTACACTAGCTGAGGATGATTCCACATAAGTTTCAGCTTTCCTGGCTGATTAGTTGTTGAGAAGAGGATTTTTAAAGATTTACTCTATATATTCCTTTGTAAAAATTTGACCCCCCATTGTGGCCCCACCCTACCCCCGGGGGTCATGATTTTCACAATTTTGAATCTACACTAGCTGAGGATGCTTCCACAAAAGTTTCAGCTTTCCTGGTCAAATGGTTCTTGAGAAGAAGATTTTTTAAAATTTCTCAAAATTTTCCAATAATTGCCAATTATCTCCCCTTTAAAGAGAGCGTGGTCCTTAATTTTCACAACTTTGAATCCCCTTTGCCTAAGGGTGCTTTGTGCCAAGTTTGGTTGAAATCGGCCCAGTGGTTCTGGAGAAGATGTTGAAAATGTGAAAAGTTTACGGACAGACAGACGGACAGACAGACGGACAGACGGATAGACAGACAGACGGACGACAGACAAAATGTGATCAGAAAAGCTCACTTGAGCTTTCAGCTCAGGTGAGCTAAAAATGGGCGAAATATGAAAGGGTAGAAGTCTCAGGAAAACCAGTACGTAGAAAATTTTATGCGTTTTGACTAATAATTTTCCTCAGAAATTGGTGAATGGCCTTATATGGAGTCAATTAAAAGTATTTGTGCTGAATGGGAACTGAGGAAATTCTAGCTACACAGTTCCGAAGACACACAGCCCCTGGCTACAGTGAATTGTATTTAAAATAAAACTGTCCCCTGCCACCTTTAACATAAATATATTTAAGAGTGTTTACTATTAATTAGCTAAAAATTTTGTAAGGGTAACCTCCCCTACTTTTCAACATCAGTGTACAATATATAGGATAAGGAAAATGAAAACTGTCATAAAATCATTAAATCTAGTCTGATTTTCATGAAAATTAATGTTGACATCTTCAGATGATGTTTAACATACTAGTATGTACAAATTTTCAGACTATTCCATGCAGTAGTAAAAAGTCTATTGGGGGACAAAATTGCATCTACAGACAGACAGACAGATGGACAGGGTGATTCCAATAAAACACCCCCTTCCAAAAAAAAAAAAATTGTTTGCGGGGGTATAATGATTTCCTTACAACCAGATTTCATTCACTAAGACTTTATTTCTTGACTGACTAAAGATTATATGAAATATTGAGCAGCAACAAAAATTTGGAATATGTTTTAAATCATACAACACACCAGGCATCTACAGACTTGTTTGTGATAAGAAATAATTGCAACTTCTTGTGAACCATGCCAAATTTTCTTGTGTGCATATTATCTTGTGTGCAAATGAAAAAGTTGGTTTACAGAATATATCACATAAGTAGGCATCACATAAGTAGGTGCTATCACATAAGTACAAGTGAAATAATGATATTGTGGTGATTTTGGACTTTTTGATAGCTTTAATGAACTTTGACCTTTCCCTACCTCTGTCTCTAGGCCTTGTAAATTATCATCTGTGTATTGCTGACTGACCAGCAGGATGATTGAAGCACAAGTATCAGCATGGTATCCCATGAACACGTCTCCCAAACTGTAATCTGCTTTCTTCTCTCTGATATAACAAAATCAGTTATCAACAATATTATTCTAAACAGGAGATGTTTGTAAAACACTTATGCCCCCTCCCTTGGAAACATCTGCGAAGAAAATGAACCGAAACTGCAAATAATGTAAACCTCTGCAAAGAAAATGAACGGAAACTGCAAACAATTGAAATTGAAACATAATTCTGTCAAAAAATGCTCGATCGTACCCAATATTAAATTTGACCTAGATATTATTAAGAATAATCTGTATACCAAATTTTTATTTCAGTAAGTACAACCTCTGCGAAGAAAATGAACGGAAACTGCAAATATTTGGAATTTTTCTACGTCCAAGGGGCATAACTCTGTCGAAAATGCTCGATCTTATCCAAAATCGAACTTGACCTAGATATTATGATAAACCTACCAAATTTCATTTTAATATGTGCATCCTCTGCGAAGAAAATGAATGGAAACTGTTGGTGGACCAACCGACCGACAGACAGCAGCAAAGCATTATGCCCTCCCTTTAACTCATTATGCCCTCCCTTTAACTCTGTCAAAAATGGCTCCATCGTAACCAATCAAACTTGACCTAGATATTGTTATGATAAATCTGTATAACAAATTTCATTTCAATATGTGCAACCTCTGCAAAGAAAATTAACGGAAACTGCAAATAAATAAAGTCCAAGGGGCATAACTCTGTTAAAAATGTCTCCATCGTACCCACAATCGAACTTCACCTAATTATATGATCTCTGTGAAGATAATGATTGGAAACTGTTGGTGGACCGACCAACCGACTGATAGAAAGACAGACAGACAGCAGCAAAGCAATATGCCCTCCCTTCTTCGAAAGGGGGCATAATAAATAGGGTTTTTATTGACAAACAGATTTAAAAACGCCTGTATAAGGAATGTACATATGGACAAAATATACTACAAATCATTAGTAATACACTTCAAAATTTAGTCTTGTCTGTTTAACAAAGAGGAAATATTACTAGAACCTTCTGAATGTTAGTGTTGATGTTTTGATGAACTGCTCAGCCCATTTCTCTAGCTTTTGAGCTAGATGGACCTGGACTGGAGACAACATGGTGGAAATATTGAGAAAGTGTTTCTCCAGTCTGTTGATCAGAGGGATGGGGAACTTGCTGTAGACGATCTCCTTCTCTGCAACAACTATCAACCTAATGGAGGAGCATAACACGCTGAGTTTAATACAATTGTATAATTTGTATTAAAAGAGAGCTCTAACTCAAGAAGACTGTTGTGTACCTGAAGTTCTTGTGAACTCTGCATTTGACTCGATGAGTTCCCAATCCCAGGTCAACATATCTCTCACCTCCAAAGTACACATAATACTGGAGAAGAAATTTAAATTTATGTATTAGAAAATTCAACATGTCCATTCTGATATTGCATGCTAGCAGGGGTTACCTTTGAAATATATACTCTTTTTAATGCAGCAGCCTCATTACTATTTGCAAGGCTATAAATAGTAACATGTGTTTACCTGATTGAGTGCGTCGTACAGACTCTCGTACAGATTCTCCAAGTTCAGTAGGACCACTGTATTCCCCGTCTCCATACACACCTTGATACGGTTGATGTTTCTACACACCTGGAATATAAGTATTTCCTGGTCAGCTTCAACAAATACACATAAGATTTTAAATTAATTGTTAAATTCTGTTATATTCTTACTACATATCAATTAACTTTATTCCTCATAAAAAGATGTATTTCATGACCAGTCATTCTACTTTCATAAATTTCAGAGGACAAACCATCACCTGTGTGTATTCCTGGTCACTAGGGAAACTGCTTCCAAATATGGTGATGGCATTTTTCATTGTCAAGATCTTCTGCTGTAAGACTGTCAGGGCTCCGTAATTCTCCGTCAAAAGCAGCAGGTACCTTGTGTCACTGAAAAAGTATTGAAGTTATTTCATCTTTTATCTTTGAATTCATGATTCTTTTACACTATAGGAATTTAATATGTACAAAAGCCCATTGAGCTCATTTTTTGTAAAAAAAAAAAAAAGTTTCTTCGCGAATAAATGCAAAACTTTCGCGTTATAACGCAAAACTTTTGCGAAAAAAACACGAAACTTTCACGAATAAACGTGCTACTTTTGCAAATGAACACACTACTTTCACAAATAAATGCGAAACTTTTGCGAACAAACCCGTTATTTTCGCGAAAGCAATTAAAAAAATATTGTCATTTCATACAAGAGCCCTTATGAAGAACAATGATTAAAAACAAATACATTTTAGTTTTAAATCATGAAATACTTATTAGTATATTATCCGTGTTACGTTGATTTATGCAAACAAAATTATATTTTTTACATATAGATATTAATAAATCTGATAAAAGTTCATAACACTTTTAAATGTTAGATGTTCCAAGTAGATAATGAGTTAGAGCATCATTTTCATTTGTTTGCCGACCCCGTGTTCGAACAGGCATTCATTGATTATCTTTTTCTTATAAAATTAATATAAATTCAACCGTCAGAAATCTTTAAAATCTTAGTACTGATTTTCAAATGACATGTGATAAATTTAGAGGATGAATTTATGTCATCTAGATTTGAACAATAGCTTATGAAAGTTTCACGTTTATTCTTGAAAGTTACGCGTTATATCGCAAAAGTTTTGCGTTTATTTGCAGAACATTTTTTTTCAGCTACGAAAATGAGCTTAATGGGCTTTCATAAATATGCAGCCATTTAATTGTGTTAAAATTTCTGTTTGTGATTGTTACAGCTCCAAAAATTATGGTCAGATTTAAACTTATACTTATCATAGGACCAAAATACTACATATATAGAATCTTTTATATATAATTTTTAACCAACTGAACTTCTGTTCTCTATCTCAAGCCTTCACAAATAAATAAGAATGAAGTTATTACATCTACTCCATGATCATCAACTGTATGATACAGGTATCTATTTTGACATCTGACCGATACAAATTTAAAGTATTCAATGTATAATAAAGAAATGTTGAACAATTTTATATCATTTCAAATAAGTTAAATATGTATTGCTAGATAACAATAAATCAAGCGAAATAAACTAAGTTCACATTACTGACAATTAACATATAAGAAGCCGGCCATTTTGCACCTTAACCTTTCTTGAAGAATTATCTTCCCTTGATAAAAAAAAACTTCAATTTTCAAAAAATATCTTATTTTCACTGCTGCAGTAAATAATTGCGTTTCATATTTTAATAACATGAAGGTTTATGCATATATATTACCAAGAAATTTGTAAAATAACCCAAAAATTTCAAGTTACTTTTCACAGAATTTTAATAAAACATGTGATGCCTATTGACTTCAATGTAAAATTCAAAGTACAATTAAATGGACAATAATCAAAATTTAAAAAATTTCTTTCGTGAAGGATTTTTATTTTATAACACCTTCAGAAAGATATCATTGACCATTCATTTATTAGGTACAAAATTTGGTTGATGTATATCAAATACCTTAATTAACACTACATTAAATAAACAAATAATTTTATATTAAGCTGAATGTTATTACCTGTCCACTCCATCTCCCTTCAGACAAGCTTCAATCAGACCAGCTGGACTACAGTCAGGGTCATCTTTGGTGGACTGAGAAAATATTATGAATTCATATTCATGTACTTGATGTATATAACCAACATCAAGTGCAAATATTTGTGCATAGTTAACAATTTGAGGTTACAGTGTGAAAATTAAATTATGCCAAAATATTTTCCATTTCTTAAGGCAGCTCACTACACCTAGACGTTTACTTTTTAAGGCACATCACAAGATGGTACGTGATTTAATTGTTTGTATTAATCAATTAGGTTGAATATCATCATAGCTCTGTGGATCATAGCTCTGTGGTTAAGGAAGCAGGCTTGTGAATCACACAGATCACAAGTTTGCAAATCCATATGGGGCTTTTGTTTATATTTACTGATTTCATTTTAATAAAATCATAATTTTTTTTTTATCTAAAATTGAATATTTTTCACCTAATATTTCTTACATACTTCTAATGCATCATGCTATATCTTTCTTAATCAAGTTATTTTCTGGCGATTTGAGAAACTTTTTCAAGGTGTAATGAGCCACCTTACCAGTAATTCTGAAAATACATGGTTGAAAACAACTATAGAGCTGCTTGAATATAGTGTAATATTTTACTTCCCTGGGACCTTTCTTCTGTAATTTAAATGTAAAGATCTGACTAAGGATTAAAACTCACTATCTGGTAATAAACAACCTTTATGCCAAGTATGAGCATCTAACGTGTCTTCTTTAAATGATTACAAATATTGCAAAAGAACACCTTTTCAAATGATCTTGGGTCAGAGTATGACACACACTCTTTCATGAACAACCTCTATGCAAAATGTTTTTTTCTATATCTCATAAGTTAAATTTAGGAATCAAACAAAGGGACAAAGATTTTGTGGGGGAGAAATATATAATACACATCACTCAAGAAGATAAAACCAAGACTCCTTGTTTTATGATCTTTCCTTTCAAAAAATTGTGGTCCTATATTTTAATAATTTATAGTCCATATATATCAGGTGTTTTGCCATTTTATTCAAAATACGCCATATATATATATATATATGAAAAAAAAGGTAACACTAATTGTAAAACGTTAGCGCTTAGTTTAAACGACTGTAAAACGTCTGAAGATACGAAATGAAAGCGCTAACGTTTTACAATTAGTGTTGCCTTTTTTTTCTTTTTTTTTTCTTTCTTTTTACATATTTATTACCGGACACTGTGAAAATAGTTTTGTGTTTTGGATATATATATATATATATATATATATATATATATATATATATATATATATATATATATATATATATATATAATTATATATTCAGTACACACACAGACCCTGAAATGTACTACTACACCACACGCTCAGTACACGCTCGCTGAACGGTTTACACGAAACGCTTCACACTTTTCCCGGAACGCTAAACGGTTTGCACGAACCGCTGAACGATTTACACGAACCGCTGAATGGTTTACACGAACTGCTGAACGATTCACACGAAACATGTTTGTATGCTTTTCACACCCTTTAGACAAGCTTCGATTTTCGTTTCAATCTGGTCCTCTCGGATTTTTTCTCTGATGGTAATAGTTGTTTTAAAATGGCACGATATAATAGAAATACTGATATTTGACAAATAGATCTTTTTTTTAAATCAACAATATTGACATTTAACGAAAAATAATTCATTCACAGAAATAAAAAAAAAGTCTACAGAAAATGCATGCACATGTATTCATCGCTCAAACGAAACATTAATCACTCGTTTTAATGTCGTAGGAAAAATAAAATTGTTCCGTAAAAATAAAAATATAAAATACAGAAAATGTAAATGGCTTATTAATTTTAAATCATTAAAACTGAAAAACGTATCATTACAAACGTCAATTATTCGGCGGTTTTAATTTTCATCATTATAAATTGTTTTGAAATGGTTTGAGAGATTAAAATTGTAATATTTAATATATATTTATTCAATTACACTGATAATTGACAATTATTTAGAAGTAAACTAGTCACCGAATTTAAAAGAATGCTATTAATCAAACAATTTTTTTTCTTATATCGTATCAACTGCATATTAAAATATGTTCCGTACATATAACCAGAGAGAAAATAAGACGATTGGCATAAACAAAAATAAAGTTTGTATAACAATTTAGGATTTCTTTTTTCTAAAATAAATTTAATAAATTATATCGGAAGGAACAAAATCAATGAGTTAAATTTCAGACTCAATATACATGTACATGTACGCATAACGTCGCTTTTACCACAAACTGTTTTAAATTAGTACCATACATATATATAATGTAAACATTATATTTTCCCCTGACAGTATCACAAAGAGCTGATTTCATTTTTACAAAATAAGTCAGTAGTATACATACATAAGGGTTTTGTTAATCAGAAACTATTCCGGGAAGTCTTAAACTCGGGCGCCATTTTGAAAGAATTAATAAATGAGAAAAGTTTCGAATGAAATCTGATGAAACGTTTCACACGATTCTCGCACGCTTTGCCCGAACACTGCTCGCTTTGCCCGAAACGCTTAACGGTTTACACGAAACGCTTCACAGTTCACATGAAACGCTAAACAGTTAACACGAAACACTAAACAGTTTACACGAAACAATTCTCGCACAAAACTCCCATGCTTTTTTGGTGTAGTAGTACGTTTCAGGGTCTGTACATGTAATTGATTAAAAAAAAAAGCTGTTAAAATGTGGACATGACATGAAGATTGACAGCTTGACAGTAGAAAATCTTACTTAAGCTTGCATGCAGCTAAGGTGAGTTATTTTTAAAAAAATTGAGAAATTATGTTATTACTATTGATATTTTTGAAACTCCCGTGAGATTCCGAGAAAATACAGCTAGCGGGTCTTGACTCCCAGAGTGCTCAAATCCTCCAAAGTTTCTTTTGATGCAGTGCTGGAGCATCAGCCATGTTGGTTTCTTTCTGTTTTTCTTAGCAAAGCTATACACCATCTTAATCAAACTGTAAAGAAACAGTTCATAAACAATTTAAAAAAAGAAAATACTTAATCTAATTTATGTTTCCTGTACATTTTCAATACCATGTATTTTCTAGAAAACCAATAATTTATGTATTAATTTAGTTTATTTTCATTTAAAATGAAAATAAACTATAGTTCCAATGTTGAAATTTTAATCTATACAGTCATGATAAAACTAAATACAACTTTATCAATTGATCTACGTACTGCACCCATCAAACACATAATTATATATAAAATTTAAGATGCTTCAATCTAAATCTAACCTGTAAAAATCTCTTAATCCATAGAATTCCCTTCTTGTGACAACTATTTTGAACACATCAAGATACGACTCAGCCAGCGGTTCAATTAATGGCGAAATCATCTTCTTTATGTTCTTGTCTCCTGAGCATATACCACTAAAACATTCAAAAATATTTTTCATAGAAATTGATTTTTTTTATAAATATAGTTTGCTATCACAAAGAAATTTAAAAAATTTGATAATCCTGGTACAAATTAGGAAGAATGCATTACTCTGCACTCTCAATCAATTCCTCTAAGTCAGGCACTTCTCTCTGAACCAGAATTCCTCGGTTCATTTTGGCTGGATCCAAAGCCCAGTTAGAAATTCCAATGAATGCTACCTAAAGAAAACAAATTGAGTTTTAAAGTAAATAACAAAAGGTTAGGTCATTCAATGAGATCAAACATCTAAATTTCATAAAATGACAACAATTTTTTAATCAAATCAATTTATGTTGTAACACTGAATTGCTTAATAAAGTCCTACCTTCTTATGCTCTTCTGGTGTTTCATCCCCCTGACAGCCATCTTCTAACAAAGGATGCAATGTCTATAAAGAGAAAAATAAGAATTAAATGATGACGACATTATTAGGTACCCCTAAATGCAAGCATAAAATGAAATATTTCTTCACTTTATATGTAAATATGATATTGGTTTTTTAAAATACAATATTCCTACATATATTCAAGGATGAATACAGAAAGATAATGGACAAAAGATTCAAGTGAGCTAAAAATTGATCCTATTTCTGTGTCTGACCTTCAAATAAACAAGAGGCCCAGGGGCCACATCGCTCACCTGAGCAACAATAGCCTTAACTCTGATCAAATTAGCATTACAGTATCAAAATCAAAATATCTTGACAACTAAGTAGATTTTGCTCAAAAAATTAAAAAAAAATCTACCAAGCCCCTTTTGTTGTTATACTTGTAAGAAGATTTTTCTCTATTCCTATATAACAACCCCCCTCCCCCATCCCCCCACCCCACTTTGTGGCCCCACTTTTCTCTAGGGAATCATGGATTGATCAAACTTTAATCTGCACAACCCGTGCTTTCACACAAGTTACTGCTTTTTGGACTGAAAACTTTCCCAGAATATTTTTAAAGATTATCTTTATATATTTTATGTAAAAATTCATCTCCCCATTGTTGCCCCACCCTAACCACCGGGACCATGATTTAAACTAACTTGAATCTAAACTATTTCAGGATGCCTCCACACAAGTTTGAGTTTTTCTGGCCAAATAGTTTTTAAGAAGAAGATTTTTAAAGATTTTCTGTATATAAATAATTTTTTATTTAGTTTTTTAAGAAGAAGATTTTTAAAGATTTTCTCTATATATTCCTATGTGAAAATCCATCACCCATTGTGGCGTCACCCTACCCCCAGGGACCATGTTTTGAACAATTTTGATTCTACAATATCTGAGGATGCTTCAATACAAGATAAAGCTTTCCTGGCCTAATAGTTTTTAAGAAGAAGATTTTTAAAGATTTTCTCTATACATTCTTATGAAAAAATTCATCCCCCCGTTGTGGCCCCACCCTACTCCTGGGGACCATGATTTTAACAAACTTGAATCAACACTACCTGAGGATGATTCCATACAAGTTACAGCTTTTCTGGCCTAATAGTTTTTGAGAAGAAGATTTTTAAAAAATACGAACAAATTTTCAATAATTCTACATTATCTCCCCTTTTAAGTGGGTGTGGTCTTTCATTTGAACAAACTTGAAACCCCTTCACCCAGTGATGCTTTGTGCCAAGTTTGGTTGAAATCTGCCCAGAGGTTCTGGAGAAGAAGATAAAAATGTGAAAAGTTTACAACCACAACGACAACGCCTATGCCAACGGACAGACAACGGACAAATTTTGATCAGAAAAGCTCACTTGAGCTTTCAGCTCAGGTGAGCTAATTAATTATATGCTCTTATAATAATGCAAAACAATAAGGCAAAATAAACTATAATAGGAACAAAATGTACGATTGCAAACAAATGACTGAGCTCACTAAATTTGAACGTTTTAAAGTTTTGCCCAGCAATGAAGGCTGTTGTTTGTCTCTGACCTTGAGGGGCATTCTGGGAGAATCCTCGGCAAGCCCCACTTCATCCAGCACCACCACAGACACAAATCTGTTAAGGTCCTTATCCTTCTGGTACATGGCACACTGGCGGAAAGTTCCCACAATTCCCTCTGGTACCGACAGGGGACTGCATTGAAAGGACACCATTTGTACCTACAAAGGAACACAACAGAATCTGATTAAAATAAAGTCAACTTGCAAAAATGATTCATAATTTCCTGTCATTGCAAAACTGTTCCTGTATACATATACTTGTATATGTGCCTTCACCTGTTTATAGTTCCTGTAGACCTCTGTATGAGCAGCATTTCCCTGCATAGCATCAGCGACAATGGTTTTGGCCAGGGACTTGGAACTTCCAGGTTTTCCAACAAGGAAGAGGGGAATCCTGAGTTCTATACAAACCACCATCATAAAAACATTCTCTCTCAGGGCCTGGTTCTTAGCTATGTTTGCTCCCAAGTTGTCAATCTCTAGGAAAATATTCTGGCATCTGAAAAATATATTAGCAAATAATGAAAATTACATCATTGTACCAATTATGAGGCCATAATTTTTTGTAAAAAAAGTATTTGCCAGATATGAAAATTACAAAAAATATGAACAGACTGATTAAAATAATGACAACAATAAAAACCTTGTTATGATATCAGCCATCTGATCAGGACCTTTGGGGAGCACACAAGGGGGTCGGAATTCTCTTACAATTTCCTCCCGGAACTCCTCCCTGTTTTTCAAACAAGCCTGATAGCAGACACCCAGAGCAAGGACAAGAGATTTAGTCACGTCATTCACAGGCTGTAAACAAAAAAGAAGGGTAACGGGAAGAGCTAGAGCATATTAAATTGATTTTAACAAGAGTTTAATGCATTTTAGTATATTAATTACTATTTTGCAAGTTGGCATTAAAAACAATAAAAAGCATGCAACTAGCATGAATAACGAGTGGTTACCTGAGTACCATAGCCCATACACAGGGAATCTAATATATGTAGGCATTTTAATAATTAAACTTCATACTGGCCCAAGTCTACACCTTAGCACAAGGGACCAAAAAAGCATGTCATGTCAATTGTATAGTCATGTGCCCTATTTATTTAAAGGAGTTACACACAAATAAATGTCTGAAAGTTTGTAAGCCGCCATTTTGGATGCCATTTTGTTCATAATATTATGATCCACCATGATTGTAATATCTAATATAAAACTTTCAAACACTTCCGGGGCCCCAAAATTGTCACAGATTTGAAAATTAAGAATAAACACTGCAGCAGATTATTTTAACCTCATGTTTTGGGGTTGTTTTTTTCTACCCTTGATATCTTGAATACTTGGATATCTCAAAGATTTTAAACAGTCCCATCTAGTTATATATATTGTAGATTTAAGTTTGTTCAAATCATGACCCATCAGGAATTATAAAATTATGTATAAAAGACATTTGCTTGTGTAAATTTATTATAGGATGATCCAAATGCTATACCATTGGATTAGAGAGTGCTGCCTTATTTGGGGGAGGGGGGTGTTACAAGCCATCTAAGACTTATGTTAGCTTACTCAGTTTAGTTTTATCATTTTATTTGTGCTCTTAAAGAAAGAAACATTAATAAGCTAATTTGTGCACTTAATAGAAAGAGTTATAAATTAGCTTGAAAAAATAAAACTTGCAACATAATTCATGTTAATGATTCCCCCAATATAGATAACCTGATATACAGTCAAACTTCGCTATCTCCAACTACAGAGCATCTTATCCACTCTGTTCTCTATGTCATATATATAGATAATATCCAAGGGAAGAATCAAAAGTAGGACACGGTTTGTAAACAATGTCAAAAAACAACTTACTTGTCAGTGACAAAAGTTACGCAAATCCTCCTACGCAATGTTGCTAATGTTGTCAAAAAACACATTCACACTGAAATATTCCTAATAAACTCGGTGATAAGAGTATTTATCCCATCAAATGACAGACAATGGACAAATTTTGAATAGAAAAGTTCACTTGAGCCTATGGCTCAGGTGAGCTAAAATGACATAGAGCAAAATGTTTTTCAAATCCTGAAGGGTGACAAATAAACTTAAAAATCAACAACTCTGACCTGATGAGTTTGATTTTCCACGATCCTCTCTTCCATGTCTTCTACTTCTTCTTCAGATTCTGTCTCTTCCTCCTCTTCCATCAAGTCAAACAGATCAGTATCTCCCTGAGTCTGTCTGTAGAACCAGCTCATCACCTCTAGAACTCGCTCCACATCTCTCAGACTCACGAAACTACACTCATCCTAAAAACAGAATAAGTAAGATAAGGTTAAAATTGGAGCTTGCCTATAGGCACGAAAATTGGTTACAAATTTTGAATCAAAATTTTCATACGTTCTAGTCATTAATAACTCATCAGCTGCACATTTAACAGCTGACAGCCATAAGACAGCTAGCACCTTATTCCCTTAATGTTACAGTGAATCTATCCTTACCTTCTGACTTCTCATGAATTCCTGAGCAGAAGTTAGAATATGACTGACAGCAGTGTCTAAATTAGGCTCATTGGGAAGCTTTCCTACTTGGATCTGAAATCATATGCAATGTTTAAGTTTAATAAAAGATATACTCCCTTTTGAGATAATGATAAGTCTAAAACATTGGCTTCTCTATGCCATTGTATTTACTAACACAAAACATGAAACTTGGATGTCTAGTCCTGAAAAAGCAATCTATTTTAATCAATTTCAGAAAATGGTCTTTAAATGAATCACTGTAAGAAATCCGACATTATTTGATATTTGGTTTCCATTATGGGTTTTATTAAATCAGCATTGCCCTTACGTATCTGAGGACCATCTGTTTGATGTACATCTCCTCCACTTTGGTGTCCAGCTGACCAAAGTCCCAGACCAGGGGTAGCATGCTCTGGGGGAGAGGCTGCACTCTGTACACCAGTCTCCTCATGGGAACCCGGCCTGTCAGATTAGAAAAAAACATAGTTAATTTACATACAGCAATAAAATAAACAATATAAGAAACCATAAGTGTACTTGCACTTGTGGTAATATTCTTACCCATTCTGTCTGTTGTTTTGTCTGCATCCACATGGTAACCCAATCCTGCCTGTTCCAAACGCTTGATTAAGTCTTCTGAATGTCTGTATAGAATTTTAAAGTGTTAATATTAAGAGCATACAAGAATATAATAAGAGAGAAAAAGTGATCGTGAGAGAGGTAGAAGACAAATTTTCCAGACAATTTATAAATGCTTGACAGTTTTTAGAACAAAACAGCACCAAAGCAAAGTTATACAAGGAGATGTAGTTTAATATCACATACTTTCTGTAAGGGTTACAGGCGGCCACAATTTTGAGGGACTGACACAGTTTCAATGGTTCTCCCTCCATTGCGTGGTCACACATGATCTCCTTAATCAGACCGATGGCCTCCGTGGTGTTGGCCTCATCAAAGAACAACACTGTGTACAGTTTCTGTCCATAGTTAGCTGTGTTCTCCTGGGCTATCCTCTCCGCTTCCTCCACTTTTCTGATGATGTCACTTCTCCTAGTACCTCCATGAACCTAGTATATAAAACATAATTATGTTACAATCATGTCCATGTAATTGAAAGAATAAAACAGTATTGCTTAATCTTCTGCATAACTTGCCATAAAAACTTGTGGAAGGCTAAATTATACACATTATCTATACTACTATATTAAAATAATAGACTCGAATTTTTGGGCTTTAATACCGAGAAATCGGAAGAGTACTGTCTTTTGTTTTATATATTTTAAACATCATTGGTACTTGAAAATTACCAATATGTTTTTATTTTTGCTCAATCAAGCTTCACTCATTAATAATCAACGAAAATTCCTTTTTAAAATCCGGAAATCATCTGGATTTTTTGGATTTTACAATCTTGCGCATGCGCATTACATTCACGCTAAATCATGGGATGCTTTTTAGTTTATGTTTCCACAATATCACATTTGCATGGATAAACTCAGAAACGATAATACAAATACGTGTAAATTTTCATTGAAAGTTTGCTACATGTATATATTCTGTTCATCAAAGAAAATACGGGAGATAACTCTCAGTGCATTTGATTTGAAAAATCCCGAGAGTTCCAAATGTCAATCGTTACAGCCGCACAATGGTTTGTTATGAATAATTTCACTGTTATTTTCAATAAAGCTTCATTAATTTTCTCAAAATCGTATCGGAGCGATTCTGCATTTTTTGCTATATTACGGGTATATGGAAGGCATTTTAACTGTGGTGAAGGCCTGTCCCGAGACGCAGATTATTTTATTAGAATAAACTTAGATTATTCCGATATCATATGGAATGTCAACCCGTGCACGCACGGGTCAAAGTCTAGTAGTCAAATAATTATGTTCATGTTTTCTTACTTTTGTCCTAAAAATGATGCTATGACTGCTCTGTTATTAATAATCAAAGAATACCTTCATCAGAACCATGTTCTGTACTTTCACACCAATAGGACACTGCAGTTGACACATAAACTTGACAAGCCGGGTCTTTCCACACCCTGTCTCCCCCATGATGATCACTGGGATGTCACATCTAAAACAGAGGAGAGAATCTTAAGAAAACAAAAAACTTTAATCTTTTCTGAAAACAATACTTGTGTAACATTCTTGAACCAAAAAAAGTTTACCTGTTTGAAATATATGACAATACCATAGGCAAGATAAAGTTCTTCAAATTACTTTAAAGCTTGTCAATATACCTAAAGCGCATATATATGGCCAGAATTTTTTTCACATTATCTGTTGTAAGTTCGTAGGTCGGGTCTGGGTCATGAGGAACATCTACTCCCATTACACTGCATAGCTTGCTCAACTTTTCTTCTCTGTAACAAAACAGGACCCATTATCATATATCCTGTAAATGCATTAAAAAACAGAGAAAATTTTACCTTAATATTTCATAAAATAATTTTGTGGTCATGCAAGTACCTTGGCAGACTGTCAAAGTTTTCATTGATTGGGACCCTGTTCCTCTTCAGCGCGTCCTGTAAATTCATCTGCATAATTCCTGCTTCCAGCACAGTCCCAGTCTGGGCATCCACAAGGTTACCGGTCTGTCGCTCAATGTTGAAGCCCAGGAATGTCATCGTAATGCGGTCCATGTTAAAGAACAGGTAGGGATGAGGGCTGTAAAGAAATTTACTGGTCAAAATTTCTTATATTTCCTTAAATTGATAATACATTTCAATTTGTTTCAAAGTTCATCTTTACTAAATTCTTTAAATAACACTTCATACCTGCTTTCCCAAGTCCTCCTGAGCTGAAACTGTCGTAGATCTGCCTCGTCATTTTCCTCTTCTTCATCCTTTGAGTCGATCCTCTTCAACATCTGTATGGGGGATTCTTCACTCATTTTAAGGGACCGAGTAGCAAAATCCTATAAAAAAATTATAAATTCTAGCTTAAAATAGAAAAATGTTCACTTATTTAGTTTTGCAAAGCTCATTTAATACCAATTTGAATTAAAATATTTCCGATATTCCTGCAGAGCTATGTGATATGTTGCCCATTGATCTTTGTTTACAGTTGAGATGTTTTTAACTAGAGGCCCAGGGGCTACATTGCTCACATGAGCAACAAAAGCCATAACTCTGATCAAATCAAAATCAAAATATCTTAACAATTCAATACAGCACAAGTACATGGTATATATTGCACAAAAAGTTAAAAAATCTCTGATTTTAATCCAGAGTACATATTTTTATGGTATTTTTTGTTTTAGTATTTGTGAGAAGATGTTTCTTTAATCCTATTTAAAAAATGCCCCCCCCCCCCTCTTGTGGTCCCACTTTTCTCCAAGGAATCATGGCTTGATCAAACTTTAATCTTCACACAAGATTCAGCTTTTTTGGCCGAATGCTTTTCCAGAAGATTTTTCTCAATATCTTCCTACTTAAAAATTCAACACCCCCCCCTCTCCAATTGACCAGGGAACAAACTTGAATCTACCCTACTTGAAGATGCTTCCACACAAGTTCAGCTTTTCTGGCCATTGGGTTTCTGAGACAAAGATTTTCAAAGACTTTTCTCTATATATTCATATGTAAAAATTTGACCCCCATTGTGGCCCCAACCTACCATCTGGGATCATGATTTGAAAAAAGCTTAAATCTACTCTTAGACTACCTGAAGATGCTTCCACAAAAGTTTCAGCTTTTTTGGCCATTCCATTTTTAAGAAGAAGATTTTTAAAGAATACTCTATATATTCCTATGTAAAAATTCAACCTATCCTTCCCCTGGGGATTATGGTTTAAACAAACTTGAATCTACATAAGGATGCTTCTACACAAGTTTCTGCTTTTCTGGCTGATTGGTTCCTGAGAAGAAGATTTATAAAGAATAACTCTATATTTTCCTATGTAAAACTTCAACTCCCCATTCTACCCCCGGGGATCATGATTTGAACAAACTTAAATTAACACTACCTAAGGACGCTTCCACACAAGTTTCAGCTTTCCTGGCAGATTAGTTTCTGAGAAGAAGATTTTTAAAGATTTACTCTATACATTGCTATCATATGTAAAAATTCGCCCCCCCCCCTCCTCCCCATTGGGACCCCACCCTACTCCCAGGGATCATGATTTTCACAACTTTGAATCTACACTACCTTAGAATGCTTCCACATTAGTTTCAGCTTTCCTGGCCAAATGGTTCTTGAGAAAAAGATTTGCTTTAAATTTCAACAATTCCTAATAATCTTCCCTTGAAAATAGATGTGATCCTTAATTTTCACAACTTTGAATCCCCTTTGCCTAAGGGTGCTTTGTGCCAAGTTTGGTTGAAATTGGCCCAGTGGTTCTGGAGAAGATGTTAAAAATGTGAAATGTTTACAGAGAAACGGAAGGTGGAAGACGGACAACAGACAAAATGTGATCAGAAAAGCTCCCTTGAAATTTCTGCTCAGGTGAGCTAACAAGAGGCCAAGGGGCCACATTGCTCACCTGAGCAACAATAGCCTTAACTCTGATCAAATTAGCATTACAGTATCAAAATCAAAATATCTTGACAACTAAGTACAGTAGATCTTGTTCAAAAATTTAAAAAATCTGCTGATTTTTATCCACATATTTTTAATTTGTAAATACCAAGCCCCTTTTGTTGTTGTATCTGTAAGAAGATTTTTCTCGTTTCCTATATAACCCCCCTCCCCCACCACATACACTTTTCTCTAGGTAATAATGGTTTGATCAAACTTTAATCTGCACAACCCGTGCTTTAACACAAATTACTGCTTTTTGGACTGAAAACTTTCACAGAATACTTTTAAAGATTTTCTCTATAAAATGTGTAAAAATGTAAAAATGTAAAAATTCATCCCCCCATCGTGGCCCTGCCCTACCCCTGGGGTCCATGATTTAAACAAACTTGAATCTACACTATATGAGGATGTTTCCACACAAATTTGAGCTTTCTTGGCCTAATAGTTTTTAAGAAGAAGATTTTTAAAGATTTTCTCTAAATATTCCTATGTAAAAATTCATCCCCTATTGTGACCCCACCCTACCCCCAGGAATCATGATTTAAACAAACTTGAATCTACACTACCTGAGGATACCTCCACACAAGTTTAAGCTTTTCTGGCCTAATAGTTTTTGAGAAGAAGATTTTTTAAAGGATTTTCTCTCTATATTTCTATGTAAACATTCATCCCCCATTGTGGCCCCACCCTACCCCCAGGAACCATGATTTAAACAAACGTGAATCTACACTACCTGAGGATTCCTACACACAAGTTTAAGCTTTTCTGGCCTAATAGATTTTGAGAATAAGATTTTTGAAATATACCAACAAATTTTCAATAATTCTAAATTATCTCCCCTTTAAAGAGGGTGTGGCCCTTCATTTGAAATAATTTGAATCCCCTGCAACCAGTGATGCTTTGTACCAACTTGGTTGAAATCTGCCCAGTGGTTCTGGAGAAGAAGATGACAATGTGAAAAGTTTACAACAACAACACCAACAACAACGCCAACGACGACAGACAATGGAAAAATTTTGATCAGAAAAGCTAACTTGAGCTTTCAGCTCTGTTGAGCTAAAAAGCAAACTTCCTACATGTAATTCTGATTTCAATATTTTTTTGCAATGACATGTCTGAATCTATAAGCAACAAGTTTTTGCAACATTCAAGAAGATATTACCTCCATAGAATGCACTTACAGTAATAGTGTACTTATTTGTGAGAAATGCTACAAGTGTTTGTTTTAATGTTTGTAATATTTTATTTGGTGCATATCCACTAATCTGGAAGGATAGAACTTAAGGTAACTCCAGTGTATTTTGGATCCGATTCTTTTTTTACACGGCATGCTAAATTTCCGGTTATAATTTTGGCGCACAACAAGTGTTTTGAAATAATTATGGTTTGGTCAAAAAGTGGAAAATTTGTTAAAATATAGCATCTCCGTCGTTTAGAGGGATCATAGAAAGCAAGGAAAGCAGCGTATTGTAAAAAGGTAAATGAGTGTGTAATATAATTGTATGTATTGTATAAATTTTCCTCCAACAGCATGTAGCTTGACGACCTCATGTGTCCTCCGGGACAAGGAGAGGATAAGTAAGTACAGAGGACCCCGCTTAGTATAATACCTGTTTAATATTATAGTTCGGTTAACACTGCTTGAAAAAACAGCTTTACAAAGTAAGTAAAGGTATTGTAAATTTAATATTTACATTTACTTTAATTAGATTTACTGTTTTAAGTCAAAGTTGGTAAAGATCATATTTACATCAACTTTACTTGACCTTAAATGTGATGTAATGTCCCACATTGAATTAACTTTACTGAAATCAAATTTTAAGATTTAAGCAACTTTAATTTGTTCTTAAATAATAGATTTAGTACATTAAATTCAATATTTAAAAAACCTTAAATACCAACTTTAATTGCAGTAAAGTCAATTTTTGCACTATGTAAACTAGAAATTTTACAAAATTAAATCAATGTAAATATCCTTAAACATCATTTTTAATTGCAGTAAATATAATGTTTACAAATTGTAAATTCCAAACTTAAATATGAAGTTTACTTCTTTTTTTTTTAGTTTAAAGTTATTTGAATCTAATAAATTCATAACCATGGATTTAAAAAATGAAAAAGAGAAAATAAAAAAGGGTGCAAAAAATGTTTATTAATGAAAATATTTCCTTTTGATAAATGCTATTTAGATAAAAACACATTATATTTTCATAATTTACATATATATATTGTGTTACACAAAGAGTACATGCAATCTTCACCAATCATTAATTACAAAAAGGTTTACAGTTTTCAATTTATACAAAAATCCAGGAGAACTCCTCCTCTATGTCCGGCCTTTGCTGCTCCTTAATGGAACCCCTGGTTCTTTTCTGGAGGAGCCTCCTGCTTCTAGACGGACAGACTTCCAAATATTTTTTGTCCAAACTTTCTTTCACTGTCCTCCAAGTATCACTCTCCCATGAATATGGGTGTGATATGAAGCCCTCGTCAGCCTCTTCATCACTCGACATTAGGTTATGTGCTGACTTGGACTTCAATAGCTGTGTCACCATTTTTTTCTTTTCCACTCCCCAGTTTTTCTTTTCAGCTGCCTGGAGTCGACGTCGTACTTTCTACAATATGAATAATGATATCAATACACAACAGTAAAATAAAACATACTTCATCATCTTGTACCATGGAAGGACCAAAAAACTGACCATATTTGAAATAAAAAACTTAAGTAATTTTTACTCATAATAGTTACATGTATGACGATTGACTGCAGAGAGGCTGCTTCTTTTAAGTGTTGAAAACTGTGGTGTTGCATTTCAAGATTGAGGATGATCAGATTATTAAGTTCTTGAAGATTTGATATCTGTTATTTTTTTTGTTACGTATCTTAATTAAAATAAATTAAAAAAATAAAATCTCAATGACCATTATTGGAAGTTGCAAAGTTCTTTATTACGTCTCTAAAAATGGGTTTTAAAATACTTGCCTCTTTCTTTCTCTCATAGGTGGCTTGCCTCTGCTTGTGCAAAGCATCCTTGTTCTTGGATTTTCTATTGGCAGCCTCCTTTTTCGATGTAAAATATCTCTTCACAGCAGCTGCAAGAGAAATATAGTTCTTTTTCAAAAACAGTTTTCAGTGGTTACAATTGTTGGGAGATGCAGACAAAAAAATAAAATACTAGAGTTACCTTTAATGAATACAATGTAGTACGCAAACAAAAGGGGTTATTAATGTTGCAAAATTGGACAAAAACAATAGATTTTAAAATTAAAATGAAAATATTAATGACAGTTTACCTTCTAAAACCTCATTTGCTACATCAGGAGCAACCCCCTTTACGCTTTTCTTGATATAATCAGTCAATTCACAATTCTCCTCGTCATAGAATCTACAAAACAGCATTTAAATCATATTTCATTGAAGAAAGTAAAGTAATGATAAATGCTTGTGTGCTTGTAAATATTAAGTTTCCATTCAATTTTCAAATATTAATAAAATTCATTTAATTGGCATAGAACTATAATAATATCAATACCATGATTCTCAGGTCTACCCCTAGGTATCAATTTTTTTTAATGTTTTAGGAATTATAATCAAAATTACAAGTTTTCAAAGTAACAAAGATAGTTCTGCATTGATCCGCTTATTATGGGCCAATGAAAGAATATAAACTAAACATCTCCCATTTTTTCCACTAAAGTTTTATTAGTTATTATTCACCATCTGAACTTTATAACAAGTAAATTTGTGATAATTTGTTTTTGACTTACCTCTTCTGGTAGTCCCATTTCAAATCCATGTCCTCACCATTGGCAAAGTATTCCTTAACAGCTATCTACAAGACATAAGCACATAAACTGAATAAGGAAAAATATTATCCCTCTGTGTAAATTTTTATAATTTTCTATGTAAAATTTTGACAATAAACATGTTTATACTTTAAATACCATCTCCAATATTATGCAGTTGTCTATGCATTTGTGTGTCAATATTTATAACTTGACAGAGTACAAATGAACAGCCATAAAGTTCATAACATTTTACAGCTTAGACACTATATAGAGTATCAACCCAATTCAAATACTACCCCTCCCCCTATCAAAAAAAAAAAAAAATTGTGAAAATGAAGGCTATTTAACTAATAACTCTAATCTTCACAATAAGAAAATAAATTTCTTATATTGCATACAACATACATGTTAACTCTACCGATTTTCGACCCAATTTCCCGCCTACCGCTTTTAATTGAAAATCTACCGATTTTTCAAAAATTCAATTTTGCCTCGCTTGGGTAGCCATTTTGGAAGCCATTCTAGCTATAAAATCTCGCTAGTTCTTTAGATATCGCGTGACTTGAGTCAGGAACATTCAGACGTTTTTTACATAGCAATAATAATGTGGGTTTCAAGCATGCGTTTGACAATGAGTGATGAACTTTTCTCATTGATTACATTAGTTACATCAAAGGCCTGAAGGGCCACAATGGCGTCGAGTTAAGTTAATTTGAAGAGTAAAAACCTAAATAATTTTTTAAACAAGTGAAAAGCTGTCAATGTGACAGCAAACCGGGTTTTCTTTTTATATGCGAACTGTATACATAATCCATGTCAACCCATATCCAGTGAAATGGAGTACCCCATATGCAATATTTTGCCAAAAATGACTTATAAGTTCAAAAGCTGATATTTTTTCATAAATAATCAGAAATAAAAATCCTAAAAATATGCACACCTCTGATACATGTACAATTAATCTGCAAAAGAACAACTTTTTACCTATAAAACTGTAGGAATAGTTATCCATACAATGAGGTTACCCTATATTCAATATTTTGCTAAAAATTGACGAAGTTCAAAAGCTGGTATTTTTTTCACAAATTATCAGTAATAAAAATCCTAGCAATATGCACACCTATGATATATGTATAATTGATCAGCAAGAGAACAACTTCTTATCTTGAAAACTGTATGAGGAGTTATCCGTACAATGAGGGTACACTATATGCAATATTTTGCCAAAAAATGACTAAATTCAAAAGCTGGTATTTTTTTCATAAATTATTGAAAATCAAAATCCTAGCAATATGCATACCTCTGATATATGTTTAATTGATCTGCAAAAGAACAACTTCCTATCTTGAAAACTGTAGGAGGACTTATCCGTACAATGAGGGTACCCTATACACAATATTTTGCCAAAAAATGACCAAGTTCAAAAGCTGGTATTTTTTTCATAAATTATCAGTAATCAATTTTAACTTTTTAAAAACAGAAATAAAAACAAATACATTAGTCAACTTTAAAAAAAATAGAAAATGTTTTTTATCACATAACTAATAAAATTACAATTCATTACAAATTTGCTCACCTAATTCTTAAAAAGTTTTGAATTTTAATTGAAAATTTAAGTTTAGAAATATCTTAGGAGTTAAACAATTTTTTAAAGAATTTTTTTCTCTATTCATATGGAAATAAATATTAAAATTATGATTGTGCTTAATTCTATATATTGTATACTGCTGATAACCACTCTGTCTCTTATTATCAATTTCATCTAAAATTTACTAGGGTCCAAATGACACGGGTCGAAAAGATCAGGGGTGGATAAAAGAAAGCACCCATTCACGTTGTTTACAAAGTGAAAGTAGTTCCCTAGTTGGTTTAAAATAACTTGGTTGTAGATCAGCTGATGTACTTATCGCTCGATTAGGAAGTTTTGTTTCTACAAGATCAAACATTTGTGCATTGTCAATTTTCGATATGGATACAAAATAATCTATTTTGTAGGCTGGTTTATTTCATAACCAAATTGAGTATGTAAGCCCAGTTATCGCATGTGTCTCGGTGCTAGTGTATTCATCGGCTGAAACCGAGACATATTGTTTTCAATAAAATGTGAACATTTTCAAAGACGGCAACCATTTCTGCAAACTTGTTTTGTTGACGTACGGTTCTGCTCAAAATTAGAGTATGTCATCTATTTTTCTTCAAACACATAAGAAAACTTTGCACTCATTTGAGTTGTTTGGCTCCTAAAAATGTTAACTTCCGGACGTACGATCCCTAGATGGCTTTCGAGCTTCGCTCGACGCCATAAAAAATGTCATCGACATCACCGCCCCGAAAAAGAAAAAGATATTATTCAAAGTTTAACACTGACTGGCTGAAGGTATTTGACTTTCTTCATAGATAAAAAAAAAAGGGGGAACAGTAGGCGTTTTGTACGTTTTGTCATAACCGATTTCTCAACTAAGATTTCCCAAACTTTGTTCTATTATAACAGTGGCCATGACTATTCCCAACTCAAATGCAGAATGTGAAAGGGTGTTTTCTCATTTAAAAAAAATACAGACAAGTTTCAGATCTGAACTATCAAATGACACTTTTTCTTCAATTTTGGCCACAAAGTTAAATAATAACAAAAGTTGTTTTGAATCAATTCCAGAAAAGACCACTCTAAGAAAAGAAAAGCTAGCTACAAAATCCTACACCAATGAACACAAATAAATCTTTCTTTGCATGTGATATTAGTGTTATTGTTTCATTTATTGCATTCCTTCATATTCCTTATTGTAGCCATTAGCGTCACATGAAAATTGAAACCGCCGCGCACCGCGCGCAATGCTACCACTTTTGAGTTCAAAATCTACATATTTTTCATCACTGGAGGTTAACATGTATGAATTACAAACACAATTTTTGTTATTAAAAAAGATTGTAAAAAGTTAGCAGCTAAGTTTGCCTTGTTACAACATCAAAATTATACAGCTGTTAAATGAGTTTGGGTTAAAAATACATTGGAAATTACTTACCCTGATTCTGTTTGGGACACTGACTGGTGCTTGTGCTTCGTCTTTTTTTTGTGCAAGTTCTCGCAAATCTCTTTTCATGATCCCAATGTGGGCAAGAATTTCCCTCTGATTTTGAATTATCTCTCTTAGTTGTCCTTGCACACCTTTACAACAAAATTATGAAATTGTTACCGAAAATGTAAGTGTAAGCCTGCTTCATTGTTATCTACATGAACATTACATTATTTAGCTAATTCTACATTTAAATCAACTGGTAATAAAAACATTAATATTATGGTTTCAGACATTTAGAATTAGGGCATACCACTTTTTACTTAAAAATTTCACTAAATATGCATATTCTACTCAAGATGCCTATTCTTGCAATTTTTAAAGACTAGAACCGTTTTAAAAAGAGCTTGGACTTTGAGCAGCACGTGACAAACTCCAATCTGACGAAGGCAGGGTCTACTCATGGTTAACTATCCAATTATTGGCTTATAGATATGAATATATTGAACGCAATGACACTCGCCCGACTTCACCCAGAGATGTATATTTCGCTGAAACAGCGTCAATTTCACAAAGCATATCTTGGCAAACAACTTTCTGGTTTTGACAGTCTATTAATATTAATGAATTTGTCTTAGCGAATTAGAGGAAAGCAGGTCAATATTTGACAGTTTGTTTTGATGAGCAAACTAGATAGTAACATCCCACAGAAAGTCGAAGCTTTTGTTAAAACGTTTCTATATACATAATATACTGTATATATATATATATATATATATATATATGCAAGAATTAAACAGTCAGATAAAAATGAATAGCATAACTGTAGCATAACTGCTTGCAAGGATGTACTGCCTTTTACTGGTGACAAAAAAGTTTGTTTCAATATCTTTTAATTCTTAATTTCATTATAAATAATTCAAATGATTACAGCATTTATGCATACTGTAGAGGCACTTATATTCGTTGGGTTAAAATTTCGTTGTTTTTAAACCCAATACAATTTTGTTGGGATTTAATTTCTTAATATCGTCATATTGTAATTTCTAAAATGTATTACACATGAACTCTGTTAATTAATTTATGAATACTTTGGTAAAAATTCTTCAAGGATGTAATTTCGTTGATAAATACTGCCAACGAAAATAACGAAATTAATTCCTCAACGAATATTTCAGCTTCTACAGTATGTAATTTTTTATTTATTACTTACTGTTCTGTTGCGTTTTACTCGTCAAGGGTGTCATACGGGTTGTGTCCTTTTCTACTGGTTGGGTTAATAAGGGTTCAGCTCTTGATGCTCCTTTTTCTACTGGTTGGGTTAATAAGGGTTCAGCTCTTGATGCTCCTTTTCTTTGCTTAACAAACCAAAATTAAAAAAAAAAAGTTCTAATTTAAATACAAGGAATCAGAAATGGACAGCTGTTAGTGTAATATATTATATTTCAAAGATACACAGCAGATGTAATAAATTAATCAAATAAAATAAACACATATCAAATAAATAAACTATGTCTTTACCTTCCTGTAAAGATTGTCATCTTTATCAAGCGCGTCCTCTGACTGCGAGTCCTGTAATTGTCTGGAGTTGTTTGTTGGTTGTTTTCTTGGAGATCTTCTTACAGGTGTGCTAGTTCTTGCATTCTGAGGAATTCAAACATATGATGTATATGTACATGTATTGCTAATAAACACATGCACCTGTTCAAATAATTATATCTCAATAAAGAAAAGTTATCATCTTGTTTATGATTATATGTTACATGCTTTGTAAGGCTGGGACGATACTTTACTTAGCTGATTCGGTACATATCACAACACCTGAGAATCAATGATACATATCTCAATACACTGCATAAAAAAAAGGGCTTAAGTTGTGGAGGTGTTACCATGTTTTTAAAGTTAATAAAATTAAAACATAGTTCGTCAATTAACAAAAGATTGCAAATCATTGCCATCGGTTAATAGCAGTTAGAGACCTCATCATAAGTATGTCATGATTGTCATCTAACATTTTTTCATTATCTAGCCTTCCTTAAAAATTGTAAGTTACAATGTGCGTAAAAGTCAATCTTTTCGATAGATTGTGAATCGCTTTGTTAATCAAATTGAAAAAGAATACTGGACATTTGAAATATTTACCAGTTTTGCCAGTGGGACCAGAAAATTTCAAAAACTCTAAGATTAGCTTCATAACAGTTTTGCCAACTTAACCTTGTCTTCCACCATTTTTGTACTTTCAAATAAAACGCACAGACTAAAATTAGCAAATAAATGAAGCTCTGACATTTTTGGAAAAAAATTAAAAACCGTTGCTCCGATAATCTTGTATTGATGGTATTTATTCAGTACATTGATCCCCAGATTATCATAATTATGTGATGCACCAGACCTCTCTAATGTTTTGCCAGCTTTGCTTTAAATTCCAGTCCCATCTTGATTTGTATTCTATTTACTGAGTATCAAACTTAAGATTTTACCTTGAAAAAGGAGAATTGACCTTCGTCATCTGTTTCCTCATCAGATTTTTCCATTAATATTCTGTGGGTCTCACTCAGTGCTGACTTCTTTCTGGGTGACCGTCTCAATGGTACCATTGGCACTGCAGATTTCTAAGATAAGAAGCAAATCAAAATAAATTTTAATCAATTGCCTGTAGGTTTTCGCTACTGTCTAGAGAATTTGACAATTTGTGCAGGAATAGCAGATGAAATATATATAGAAAATGAAATAGGTTTGCCAGGGATCTGCACTGATATTGTTTAAGCATGTGCGGATCTAGGAGGCCCAGCCCCCCCCCCCCCCCCTGAAAATTTAAATTGAATGTACTTCATAAAACTACCGAAAACATGTATGTACTTTTGAACTCTCCCTCCCCATCGGCCTTGTTAAAATATTACATGGACCCCCCTCCCCAATAAAAAATTTCTTAAAAAAATGTTGGATATCCACTGACACTGGACGTATATGAGTATTAAATGGGCATTTTTATACATGCAAATACAATATACTTAAATAACTTCAAGTACCCATGTTTACATAGATATATCGCATTTCTTTGTTTTCTTGTTTGACTGGCAAATGTTATATTCTATGTTAAGATTTATAAAACGATGATACATGGTTAACACAGAGTTTTTCAACTTTGTGCAAATACATTACGTACAATAATATTACTATTAAAATAAAATACATTTCTAAAAAAACTTACCGTCGTCAGAATGGACTCGGATTCCGCTTCGCTGGCAGGAGACATCGGACGAATAATGCGCTTCTTTTTCTTTGAACGTTGGTTTCTCACTGGACTTTGGCTCGGACCAGTCTCCATGCCGCTTATTTCTGTGGCCGTTTCCTCGATTCGCAAGTCAAGATCTTGACTTTCCTCATCTGGATCAGAAGTGCTATAGTTATATTCCGACATCGTTCTGTTGTTCTCGACTCGAATGAGAGTGCTAAGCGATTTTAAACTTAGCTGAATTTGTATGTGCGCCCTCAGCTCTGATTGGCTAGCAGCATCCTTCTCCATATTTGGGAGTACCAAGGTAGGCATTCGTCGAATGATTCGTGCGCTTTCAAGTTACCGTTTATATTCTAACTTTATGAATAATTCCAATAACTGGACATTGTTATAACCAATTTCTTTAAAAGAGTCATTTTTCAAGACAATATAAACATAAAAACAAATTATCATAAACTTTGTTTAGAAAATGCGAATGCGACTACATCCATGCAACAATTAACTCAGGATATCAGTGGATGGACGATTGGCGCAATTTTGAAAGCAAGGGGAAGTTGAACATTGGATTCATTGAAGCACAAAAACCGCATTCAAGTGCACTGTAAGTTGGATTTTTAATTCTTAACGACCTATACTTAACTGCAATTTTTTGTACAGCTCTAGGCATAGTTAGAAAAATGCACATTTCCCCCGATATAACGCATGCAAATTTGCGCGGAATATTAAACTACTCAGCACTGCTGTAAGGGCTTGTCGCGAACGTTTTTCTTATTGACAATCCTGCCATTCTAGAATGAAATAGGGATGGTAAAAAAAAATAAGACAAAAAGACCGTAACGAACCTGGTTAACTGTTAAGTTAGACCATAGATTAACAACATTATTTAAAGCGGAAGGGGAGGGGGCAGTTAAATCCGACAAGCGCACAAAATCATTATTTAAAAAATCGCCAACCTTAAAAAAATCCTAAGTATGTAAGCAGAAGTTGGAGAGGCTAGTTTATAGGGATTAATAAAGTTTTAATAGGATAGTATAGGTTTTTTTATTAGCTCAAAACCTCATGGTTTTTAGGCATTGTATAAATACATGCAAGTACATAATCAGTGTGAACAAATATTTTGCAGTACACAGACACATCTTCGATTATGTGATATTACCACAAATAAACAATGTAATAATTACATAAAATATAAATATATATCGGGTCCAGCACAATCTCCAGATTGAGCTATATAGCTTGAATAAGCTAAATAGCTTTATAAAGCTATTCAAAATAGCTTAATAAAGCTATTTATATGCAGTTTTTGAAGAAAATATTAATTGTAAGAAATGGACGAAAAATCGCAATTAACTTGCTAATAATATTTGCGCCACTGACCATTATAAACTTGACCCAAATGTAAGATAGTTTTAACACTGCAGCTTTTAAACACTTTTAAGCAAAAAATATATTTCCATTATTTGGGTAACTGTTCACCACTTTGTGTGCAATGAGGCGTGGATAAGTATGATTTCTTCTCATTGT
Source organism: Magallana ariakensis (assembly GCA_020458035.1). NCBI lineage: Eukaryota > Metazoa > Mollusca > Bivalvia > Ostreida > Ostreidae > Magallana > Magallana ariakensis. Next base: position 36,764,956 of record CM035812.1, read on the forward strand.
GATAAATTATTACCAATCAATTATCTTGTTCACCATAACTTACCTCCTTTATATGTTTGAATATCCTTTGAAACTCCCTGGGGTTATTGTCATGTAGATAATCATTAATCAAGTCTGTTGCCCTGTTGTTTCATGTACCGTCTCCTGGTTTTTAATACACATACATCTTGCTTTGATTAAAAGTTCCCTATTGTACATGTTCCTATCATTATTATATGCTCGTAGGACATTACGACAGTATGTATGTAAGTATAGAGTACATTTTTTATCAAACCAGATTTTGTTTGTAACTTTATAGGGTTTGTTGCTGCTGCTATTAAGGGATAAGACATTGGGAAACATCAAATTTTCTGATGGGGGGGGGGGGGTCATTAACCCCTATTGTAGTGTTAATGTTGATCAATTTCCTTATAATTGTTTACATGTTTAATTATTTAAATGCTTCCATAAAGTGGGAAGGGCAGTTTCTTATGTTCGTTTTTGATTGTTATGAATTATAATAGTGTAATAGTGAAGCCCCCCACCCCACTCCAACCCCTTTATTATGAATGCTAAAAAATGACAATAATCAGCTTGACAGTCTTATCGTACATAAAAAAAAAATGTATGACAAAATAACTTAATGAAGGTACCCTGAATAGCTTAATAAAGCTTATTCAAGTCATATAGCCAAGTCTGGAGGTTGTACTGTACCTGAAATTTATAGTCAGATAGAGGAAGGTACATGTCTATTTACTGCAACATGAAATTTATATTCAAATATATAATATTTTACACAACAATAAAGCCTTTCAAAATTTGTTAATATCGTTATTTGCAGATTGCTACATGTTTTTATTTTTCACACACAAAGAAAGCAAAAGCAATAAACAAGTGCCAAATTTTAGTAAACAGAATTAGTATGATTAATGCATAGATAAGAAATATTATCCAATGCCCTACTCACTCAGCACAAGTCTGTGGAGGTTATTTGTTTATTAATTACTTGTTAATTGCATGTCAGGGTGAAGAGAAGCTGGACTTTGCATGTGGTCACACTATGAGGTCCCACTTTGTTTACAACATTTCTTTGAAACTGACATGACCTCTTTAACATGACTGGTATCATTAGTCATCAAGAATGCATTTCCACAAACCATGCTGTTAAATGTGAATGCAATCAGTAATCAAGATAAATTTATTTATACCTTTAGCATCTCATTGTTGATGAACCCACCATGTTCTTATCCAGCATGTGATATTAGAATTTTTGCATTAGCATAATTTTGATAAAGGGAACAAAAGATCAAAACATTTCTTTGTAATTAACATTCCGGAAGCAAAATAGCAGGCTATTCCCACTCATTTTTAAATTAAAATAAGAAAAAAAAATGCACAAAATGATATTACATAAATGTACTGCATTCCTTAATTTGAGTACTTGCTTAACTATTTAAAATATCAGTTTCAAGAGGACTGCTATTTTATTTGGGGGGTGGGGGGGGGGGTGGGAGCTTTTCGCTTTCTGACTGAATAGTGATCCGCAAAATTATTTTTAAGTCAAGTAGGAAGTATATTTGAAGAAAATTCAAAATAATGGTGATTTGATTGTGAATACCGGTACTAAGATATACTGATAAAAGTGGATTTCATTAAATCTTTTGACTGTTATACATCAGAATTATGTAGGTACATAATAATGATTTGTTTATGGTTTACACAGTTGATTTCACTCATTAGTTGTGTGACACATTTCATTCTGAACTAAAACATAAGAAAATAGCCTATAAATGTTAAAATCTAAGTTTATATGGATGTTAACACTAAACAGTCTTTAGAAGTAACTTATTGCTGAGGAAAGTGAAAATATATTTCCTAATATTCAATATATATTGCATTTTTATGATTGAGGAGTTACAATGTATTAAGAAATGGGCATACACATGTATTCTAAAGGGATTTTTTGAAAATAGATAATGAATTTGATAATATTCTTAAAAATTTTAATCCTTAATCTTAATGTTTAACATTTACAGTGTACAAGTATTTGAAGTTTGTAAATCTTAAGTGATTATATGTTTTGAAATCAGAATATGAATTGAATTCCGGTAGGTGTCTGATACCTATTGTAGTTTTAATATTGTTTATTCCAAATGGGTGACGGTCATGCAGGTTGGTTAATACTATATTGAACTGTTTTATTTATGTTATGTATATGACTATGTATATGACTTTTAGATCAATGGGAAAAGAAAAAGGAAGAAAAAGCGTAGCAGCTGTAAAAGCAAAAACTAAGAGAAGGCGACTAAGGAAAAAAAACCTCCTGAGGTTACATGCAAATCAGCAAATCACACCATTGAATTCTGAAGAATGCCCCTCAAATGGAGATGCTGAAGAAGCTGCAGTGGACAGTGGTATAGAAGCTAGTAAAATAACAATTCAACACTATGCTAAAAAAATGTCACTATTTTGATATTTATTAATACTAATGGTTTTTATTTCAGAACAAGAAGACTTGAAAGATGATAGACTTTTTAAGGACTTCGTAAGATATGTAAAGGCAAAGGCGGATGTAAAGAAATACAGCAGTGGTCATGTTGTAAACACTGTTGATGGAATTGGTATGGGTACATTTTACTTTACATAAAAAAGCTTTATAGGATTTTGATATAATGTACTTTCATATTTGACTGCTATTTGACTGACTTCACATTAATGTTTAAATTGAAACTTAAAGTTCAGTGCATGTATATTGTCAAATGCATGTATATTGAATTCAAATATTAAGAATGTTTGTCTTACAAAGGGAGATAACACATTTTAGTGTATGTGACTTAATAGTTTTTCGATGGGATCTGTATGAGGATCGTGTACCTTGGTAGTGCATTTTTTAAGACTGATTTATCTATTTGAATTTTAGTCAGGATTGTGAAAAAAATATTATATTTTCTATTAGAATATACAGAAAGATGATGCATAAAATAGTATTTGCAATTATAATATACTAAAGAATGACATTTTTAACTCCTTCATATTTTCAATACATTGATTTTTTTTATCAGGTTAATGTATGCTTCAGTTTATTGAAGTTTTTGCCCAGTTATTGAAAGAAATTGCTTTTAAGTTTACGTTTTGTATTTGGTTTCAGTGAAAAGGCATGTTTTTTTGACGGAACCATACAAGTTCTAATTTAATGAGAATGGAACGAAAAAGAAAAAGAAGGGAACCAAAAACCTGTTCTGGATGTGGTGAAGAATATTCTGGGAGGCATCTATTAAGACACACTTGTTCATCAAATCAAACAGAGGATCCTAGTGATGATACTAGAAAAGTACATGCAGCGCCTATAGTGAAATCTGTGACAGATGCAGAAAGGTCAGAAAACCGGACACTCACAAGTTTAGAACATGATGAAGATGATATTGTAATGGAAGAAGAGGATGATATTCCAACCAATGATGTCTGTTTATCTGAGTCCTCCGACAATGAAGAGGAATTGTGTGAAATAGATATCGATTCCATTTTGGATGAAGAAGATTCAAGTCAAGAATTAGATAATACCAACTTGTTGATTGTTTCAGTTTTGAAAGTATTATTGCGCTGGCAGTCCTTGTTTTATGTGTCTGATCTTGCATTGTCATATTTACTTCTTCTTGTCAAATCATTATTATACTTAGTGTCAGCTGCCTCAGAGTTTTCTAAAGATTTGTACAAGAAATTTCCATCCAATTTATATCAGTTGAATAAGAGTATTTCCTTTAAAAATGATATGTTTCGAAAATATGCGGTATGTCCGAAATGTTATGCTCTTTATGATTTTGCAGAGTGTGTAAATGTTATTGAAGGTGATGAAATGTCTAAAAAGTGTACAAATGTTTTGTTTCCAAATCATGCTCTTCGACACTTTCGAAAGCCTTGTGGAGAATTTCTTTTAAAATCAGTAACTGTAAATGGTAAAAAAAAACTTGTACCAAGAAAAAGTTTCTGTTATAAGAGCATTGAAGAAAGTTTGCAAATTTTGGTAAATAGAGAAGGTTTTGAAGATCTTTGTGAATCTTGGCGCTATAGAAATGTACCAGATGAAATTCTCATGGATGTGTATGATGGTAATGTGTGGAAATGTTTCAATGGAGGAAAATTTGAATTTTTTACATCACAACGTAATTATGGCATTATGTTAAATGTAGATTGGTTTCAGCCGTTTAAACATACAAATTATTCTGTGGGTGCTATTTATGTAACCATTTTGAACCTGCCAAGAGTTGAAAGATTTAAAAAAAAAAATGTCATTTTAGTTGGACTTATTCCTGATATGAAATCGGAGCCACCCACTAATACATTTATTGATCCTTTAGTTGAGGAGCTGAAGCAAGCTTGGAGTGGTTTTTATATGAAGAGTTATAACTCCCCATCACAACCTGTAAAATTTAAATTAGCCTTAATTTGTGTTGGATGTGATATTCCAGCAAGTAGAAAATTATGTGGGTTTTTAGGACATGCAGCAACTAAAGGTTGCAACAAGTGCATGAAAACATTTGATGGTGGGGTGGGAGAAAAGAATTATGGGGGTTTTGATATGTCACTTTGGGAAGACAGAAATTTGGAAGTTCATAAAGAAATTGTTAAGAAAATTGTTAGAAGCAAAACAAAAACTAGTAGGGAGAAATTAGAGAAGGAATATGGGGTTAGATATTCTGTTTTGTTAGAATTGGCGTATTTTGACCCTGTTACAATGACTATCATTGATCCCATGCACAATCTATTTTTGGGGACTGCAAAGCGAATGCTTTTGATATGGAAAGATCATAAGGTCTTACGACCTGAGCATTTTGATATGATGCAGAAACGAATTGAAAAAATATCTTGTCCATCAGATGTAGGAAAGCTTCCCCAGAAAATGGCTAGTAGTTTTGGATCCTTCAATGCTGATCAATTTAAAAATTGGACAATTCTTTTTTCCATCTATGCATTGAAAGGAGTTTTGCCAGAGGAGCATTTAGAATACTGGCGAAAATTTGTATTAGCCTGTAAAATATTATGTACACGAACTTTGTCGAGAAATAATGTGAAAGTGGCCCACCTTTTGTTAATTTCTTTTTGTAAGAAAGTAGAACGGGCATTTGGTAGTGAATGTATTACTCCAAATATGCACTTGCATGCTCATCTTGACAAATGTTTATATGATTTTGGACCTGTGTATTCATTTTGGCTCTTTAGCTTTGAAAGGGAAAATGGGATTCTGGGATCAATTCCCTCTAACAAAAGAAATATTGAAATTCAGCTGATGAGAAAGTTTCTTAAAAACAGTCATGCTGTTGACCTTTTTTCTGATTCAATCTTAGAGGAACAATTTGGACCTGACTTTCTAAAACTTAAAGTTTTGCATGAGGATAATGAAAGAGGAACGTTAAGTCTGATGAACACAGGTGCCAGTTATGACCTAGTCAAAATGTCCTCTAAAGATGTCCGTGTTGAATCACTATGTTGGACAATAGATTCTTTTTCTGGTGTAAAAGTATCAACATTGAAGAATTGTACTTTAAGTGAAAGAGATGTGTCTTTTTTGAAAAGAATGTACAATGTTTTATATCCAAATATTGAAGAAAGTAGAATCACTGTTTGTAATACTTGTAGATCTACTAAATATGTAGATATATTTGGCTCAGTTTTAGGAATCAAATTGGGAAGGAGTAATAGGTCTTCATTGATAAATGCGTACTGGCATAAAGATGACGGTCAGATTTGTGATTACGAAGAAATGGGATTAGCACCTAGACCAGGGCAAATTGAGAACATTTTATTACACAATGTTTTAGTAGATGAAAAATCTTGTGTGCATCTATTAGCTCGTGTTAGTTGGTTTGCAAAGCCAAATGAATATGTACTAAATTACTATGGAAAACCAGTTGAAGCATGGAGTTGTGATTTGTTTGATGTCCAAGGACCATCAATGTATATACCTGTTCAAAGAATTAGGTCTAAATTTGTATATGCAAAAGATGAAGTAAGAGGGCAAAATGTTATTGTTGTAGTGCCCAGAGAACGATTTTTGTGTTAAACAGGTTTATGTCACTGTTTATACTTAATGGGATACATGTATTTTGTAGAGGAAAACAATAACATTTAAGAATATATTGTCTTTAACAAGCTATATATAGATTTTAAATGTTCAGTACTATTTTCCAATGTTAAGGTCCTAAAAATTACATGTTTATATATATATATATATATATATATATATTTATATATATATATATTTATGTTACAATACATGATTATTTTTCTAAAGCAGTACACTTAGAGCACACGTATATACACATACATTTCTTACATACACACTTTACTGCTTTGTGAAGTCAGCACATACAATTATTTGTGTGAAGCTTGACACATAGAGCACACACGTACATACACACACATTTCCTACGTACACACTTTACCGCTTTGTGAAGTCAGCACATACATTTGTATGTGTGAAGCTTGACACATAGAGCACACACGTACATACACACACATTTCCTACGTACACACTTTACCGCTTTGTGAAGTCAGCACATACATTTATATGTGTGAAGCTTGACACATAGAGCACACACGTACATACACACACATTTCCTACGTACACACTTTACCGCTTTGTGAAGTCAGCACATACATTTAATGTGTGAAGCTTGACACATAGGGCACACATGTATATACACACACACATCTTACATACACACTTTACCGCTTTGTGAAGTCAGCACATACATTTATATGTGTGAAGCTTGACACATAGGGCACACATGTATATACACACACACATCTTACATACACACTTTACCGCTTTGTGAAGTCAGCACATACATTTATATGTGTGAAGCTTGACACATAGAGCACACATGTATATACACACACATATCTTGCATACACACTTTACCGCTTTGTGAAGTCAGCACATACATTTATATGTGTGAAGCTTGACACATAGGGCACACATGTATATACACACACATTTCTTACATACACTCTTTACCGCTTTGTGAAGTCAGCACATACATGTATATGTGTGAAGCTTGACACATAGATCACACATGTATATACAAATTCTTTAACACACAATATAGTTATGATGACTTTTTTTTTTTTAAAGTAACAAATATTAATTATTGAAATATGACAATATAACTTCATTATTTGTTTAATCTTTTGAATGCAAAAGACAAGAAAGATGTATACAAAAATGCTGGATTTATTTAACTGCTATACTATATTATTTTTGCTCATTTTTGTGCTGCACAATTTATTGACACCAACATGATGTAGACAATTTTGCATTCTGCATATTTTTAAATATTTTTTTCTTCTTTGTTTTTAATTTGCTTATGTGTTTGAACTTACATTACATATTTGTTTTATTTTTAATGAAATAAAATATGGAGCATTTAAGCATACTTGTAATTATAGTTTCATTTCGATACAATGAATACTTGGGATTATTTCAGAAAAGGAAATGTTTTTTTCCCAATTGTGATGACATAAATTATAATTTAAGGTCCATGTGCTGTTAAAAACTCAAAAATGTTCCTCTGTATATGACACATTGCGTCATAATGATCAGCGTTCAGTTGCATGTATCCTAGGTAGTCTTTATTTTCAAAGTAAGGAAATGCTTTAAATCAAATTTGGTTTGTTGGAAGTGTGATGGAGCTTTAAGCAAAGGGACAATTGATATTACCGATACAAAAGCTGTTGATTAGAAAGATATTTGAAGATTTGATTAAAGTTTTAGGGATAAAAATATAAACAAAACCATCTCATTTATTCAGACACAAGACAGCACCATGTTATCAGTGTATAATGTATATGTATAATAGCAAAAATTGATAATTATACACAAATCTCATGAGTTTGAAGGCCAAATTTAAATGTTCTAGTTTCATAATTGTAAATGCTATAGCATTGATTTCATGTCAAAAGGTATTATCTTATAAAGCCATTTAAATCATATTTAATGGCATTAAAGATGAGGTTTTATCACATAAAAGTTGAAAGGTCATATTTAAGCACCTTTCCGTTAAAGTAAAGGTAATTTTTGATGCATTCAAAAAGGAAATCATAAAATACAATTGTACTTTATTATATTTAATTACATTAAAGGTAAAACTTTATGACATTAAAGGTGAAAGGTTATATTTAATTGTATTTAAGTGTCTGTAAAGGTAATCTTTGCACCTTTACTTTTTGTAAAGTTAATACAAAGGTGACCTTGCATATTGGTACACCTTTAATGAAATTTACTTCGGAAGTAAAGTTTTGTAAAGCTGTTTTTTCAAGCAGTGTAATATAATAGTTTTTCAAAACACAAAACCATTTCTTAATAAATCATTGTATTTTACATCGGTTATTATAGTAGCTTAAATAGTGGACCCCGCTTAATATAATAGAAAGATCATGCCTGTCAATTGAGTTTCACACCTTTTTCTTGAGCTAGCCCCCCATGAGAAGCTTGTATAAACACTCTGACTTCCCATATCACTTTGAAATTTACCGACTGTGCTGGCCAGACGGGATTAGTCACGCCTCACTGCACGTGGCTTGGGTACTTTACCTATGCACCTAACAAGTGACATCGCTGAATTCTTGAGGTTTTTTACAGTTTCAATAAGTGAATGCCTCATGTTTTTGTAAATGAATTTATAACAAATGGGACATTTTACATGGCTTAGCAGATGGTACATGATGTTCCATTTGACGATTTGTACTGCAGTGAAGTAGTGACAAAGTCTTTTTTTAATATGCCTCTATTTTATAGGAAGAATGAGCTAAATAAATCAAAGAAAATAAGAAAATTCTGCATAACTTTGTGGTTTATTTGATTTTTAATGAAAGAAGTTATAAAAAACGAATTGTCTCAAGAATGCCTTATTAGATTTAGTCAAAACCGGAAGTACATGAAGAACAAGAGGCCCAGGGGCCACATCGCTCACCTGAGGAACAATAGCCTTATATCTGATCAAATTAGCATTACAGTATCAAAATCAAAATATCTTGACAACTAAGTACAGTAGATCTTGCTCAAAAAATTTAAAACATCTGCTGATTTTTATCCAAATATTTTTATGGTAAATACATAGCCCCTTTTGTTGTAGTACCTGTAAAAAGATTTTTCTCTATTCCTATATAACCCCCCCCCCCCACTTTGTGGCCCCACTTTTCTCTAGGGAATCATGGTTTGATCAAACTTTAATCTGCACAACCCGTGCTTTCACACCAGTTACTACTTTTTGGACTGAAAACTTTCCCTGAATATTTTTAAAGATTTTCTCTATATATTCCTATGTAAAAATTCATCCCCCCATTGTGGCCCCGCCCTACCCTCGGGGACCATGATGTAAACAAACTTGAATCCACACTATCTGAGGATGCCTCCATAAAAGTTTGAGCTTTTCTGGCCTAATAGTTTTTAGGGAGAAGATTTTTAAAGATTTTCTCTATATTTTCCTATGTAAAAATTCATCCCCCCATGGTGGCCCCATCCTAACCCCCGGGGACCATTATTTAAACAAACTTGAATCTACACTATCTGAGGATGTTTCCGCTCAAATTGGAGCTTTTCCGGCCTAATAGTTTTTGAGAAGAAGGTTTTTAAAGATTTTCTCTATATATTCCTATGTAAAAATTCATCCTCCATTGTGGCCCCACCCTACCCCAGGGGACCATGATTTAATCAAACTTGAATCTACACTATCTGAGGATGCTTCCACTCCAATTTGAGCTTTTCTGGTCTAATAGTTTTTGAGAAGAAGATTTTAAAAGATTTTCTCTATATATTCCTATGTAAAAATTCATCCCCAAATTGTGGCCCCACCCTACCCCAGGGGACCATGATTTAAACAAACTTGGATCTACACTATCTGAGGATGCCTGTGCTTAAATTGGAGCATTTCTGGCCCAATAGTTTTTGAGAAGAAGATTTTTATAGATTTTCTCTATATATTCCTATGTAAAAATTCATCCCCAATTGTGGCCCAACCCTACCCCCGGGGACCATTATTTAAACAAACTTGAATCTATACTATCTAAGGATGCTTCCGCTCAAATTGGAGCTTTTCCGGCCTAATAGTTTTTGAGAAGAAGGTTTTAAAAGATTTTCTCTATATATTCCTATGTAAAAATTCATCCTCCAATGTGGCCCCACCCTACCCCAGGGGACCATGATTTAATCAAACTTGAATCTACACTATCTGAGGATGCTTCCACTCCAATTTGAGCTTTTCTGGTCTAATAGTTTTTGAGAAGAAGATTTTTAAAGATTTTCTCTATATATTCCTATGTAAAAATTCATCCCGTAATTGTGGCCCCACCCTACCCCAGGGGACCATGATTTAAAAAAACTTGAATCTACACTATCTGAGGATGCCTGTGCTCAAATTGGAGCATTTCTGGCCCAATAGTTTTTGAGAAGAAGATTTTTAAAGACTTTTTTCTATATATATCATGTAAAATTCATCCCCCCATTGTGGCTCCACCCTACCCCTGGGGACCATGATTTAAACAAACTTGAATCTACACTATCTGAGGATGCTTCCACTCCAATTTGAGCTTTTCTTGCCTAATAGTGTTTGAGAAGAAGATTTTTAAAGATTTTCTCTATATATTCCTTTGTAAAAATTCATCCCCCCCCATTGTGGCCCCGCCCTTCCCCCGGGGACCATGATTTGAACAAACTTGAATCTACACTACCTGAGGATGCTTCCATACAAGTTATAGAATTTCTGGCCTAATAGTTTTTGAGAAGAAGATTTTTGAAAAATACCTACAAATTTTAAATAATTCTAAATTATCTCCCCTTTAAAGAGGGTGTGGCCCTTCATTTGAACAAACTTGAATCCCCTTTACCCAGTGATGCTTTGTGCCAAGTTTGGTTGAAATCTGCCCAGTGGTTCTGGAGAAGAAGATGAAAATGTGAAAAGTTTACAACGCCAACGCCGACGCCAACGCCAACGACGACAGACAACGGACAAATTTTGATCAGAAAAGCTCACTTGAGCTTTCAGCTCAGGTGAGCTAAAAACAAAATGAAAGCATGTCAACTTATCGGAAGCATATTGGTGGATCTTGTAATTTTCCAAGCTTGAAATAGTAAACTTTATTCATGAAATTAACTTTTATGAAGCATAATGTACTTGTGTAATTAAAACTACATAACACTGTGTTTAATCTACAGATAAATAAGTTAAACAAGAGGCCCATGGGCCACATCGCTCACCTGAGGAACAATACGTATGAAAAATCAGCTTAATGGAGTCATAATAAAAACTATTTGCCAGTGGACAATGCAGTATAATACATATAGATCCTGTATAAATAAAAATCAATTTTTTCCACAGGATATTCTTATGTTTATTATCATTAGTCCCTTTTCTAACAGGATGCTTTTATAGTAATATTACATGTTGAGCATTGCAGCTCTCAAAAAGATCCTAAAGAATTGTTTATAAATGGGATATAAACCTACATCAAACTCTGAACCCCTTGTAAGACCCAATAGTCCAGGAATCATCCAGAAGCCAAAATCTAAACATTAAATAATCACTTGGCTGATTAGTTTCTGAGAAGAAGATTTTTAAAGATTTACTCTTAATATTCATATGTAAAAAGTTGACCCCCATTGTGGCCCCACCATACCCCCGGGGGTCATGATTTTCACAACTTTGAATCTACACTACCTGGGGATGCTTCCACATAAGTTTCAGCTCTCCTGGCCTAACGGTTTCTGAGAAGACAATTTTTAAAGATTTACTCTATATATTCTTATGTAGAAATTTGATCCCTAATTGTGGCCCCTCTCTACCCCTGGGGGTAATGATTTTCACAACTTTAAATATACACTACCCGAGAATGCTTTACACAAGTTTCAGCTCTTCTGGCTAATTAGTTTCTGAGAAGAAGATTTTTAAAGATTTACTCTATATAATCATATGTATAAATTTGACCCCCCATTATGGCCCCACCCTACCCCTAGAGGTCATGATTTTCACACCTTTGAATCTACAATACCCGAAGATGCTTCTACATAAGTTTCTGCTTTCCTGGCCTAACGGTTTCTGAGAAGAAAATTTTTAAAGATTTACTCTATATAATCCTATGTAAAAAGACAAACCCCCAATGTGGCCCCATCCTACCCTCGGGAGTCATGATTTTCACAACTTTGAATCTACAGTATCTGAGATTGCTTCCACATAAGTTTCAGCTTTTCTGGCCAAATGGTTCTTGAAAAGAAGATTTTTAAAGATTTTTTTCTATATATTACTATGTAAAATGTTGACCCCCCATTGTGGCACCACCCTACCTCTGGGGGTCATGATTTTCACAACTTTGAATCTATACTACCTGAGGATGCTTCCACATAAGTTTCAGCTCTCCTGGTCTAACGGTTTTTGAGAAGAAGATTTTTGTATTTATATAATCCTATGTAAAAAGTCGACCCCCCCCCCATTGTGGCCCCACCCTACCACCGGGGGTCATAATTTTCATAACTTTGAATCTACACTACCTGAGGATGCTTCCACATAAGTTTCAGCTTTACTGGTTTAACGGTTTTTGAGAAGAAAAAAGTAGACCCCCCCCCATTGTGGCCCCATCCTACCCCTGGGGGTCATGATTTTCACAACTTTGAATCTACACTACCTGAGGATGCTTCCAATAAAGTTTCAGCTTTCCTGGCCAAATGGTTCTTGAGGAGAAGATTTTTGAAAATTTCTAGAAAATTTTCATCAATTTTTTATTATCTCCCCTTGTAAGAGGGCTTGGTCCTTAATTTTCACAACTTTGAATCCCCTTAGACTAAGGATGCTATGTGCCAAGATTGGTTGAAATTGGCCCAGTAGTTCTTGAGAAGATGTTGAAAATGTGAAAAGTTTACAGACGGACAGACGGACAGACGAACGACAGAAAAAATGTGATCAGAATAGCTCACTTGACCTTTCAGCTCAGGTGAGCTAAAAACTGGGATAGAAAGTATTGACAGAAAGGGGAAGGGGGTACTCAAATGTATGAGTTTTTGGCACATGTATAATACAGTTTCATTGAGTATAACAATTTAAGTGACTGTTAGATTGTGTCTTTTTGGTACATTTCATTTTTTTCCAAAGTTTGCCAAAAAAAAACTTGTAAAATTTACATTTTCAAAATGGGTGTACACATGTTCAAGAGACTATAAAGCAAAAACTAGATGATCAATTTTGATAAACTATGTTTTTTTTGTTAACACAATATGTAACTCTTAATAAATATTCTTTAAAAAATGTATGTAAACTGATTAATTTTTTACAATTTTTCAAAAATATGCAATTTTGTGAATTTTTGGGGAAGGTCGTAGCAAGTAAAAATGTAATATTTTTTATATTTTCTGTAGAAAATCAATACAATTTTTAATGATTTAATGATAATCAATTGATTTGCTTAAATTATAACCTAACATGATGTATTTTGGTGCATAATTTAATAAATTATGAGATCATGCATCATGGTGTTAAATTTTGGCTGTTAAATTTTTGGACCTTATGAGCTGAAGCTCACTGTAGGAAAACAAACGTGCAAAGGTGTAAATATTTTGGTCTCTATAGTAAGTTTATAACTTGTTTTAATTATTAAAATTAAAAAATGTTTGGTTTGACACAGATTTCTAAAACACTGGAGTTACCTTTAACTTTGTAATTTTATAATAAAGCAATTGAGAGCTGTTTGAAACAAACAAAACACCATTAATTATGAGGCTAATAATGATTGGCAAATATTAAAGCAGATTTTTCTAACTTTGAATTTCAAACATTTTGCAAAAGATTTTCCAAACAAGGAGAATTTCGTACCTTTAGATAACAAAAATCAATGTTTTGATCTTTTCAAGATCTCTCATAATAAACAAATAGTTAGCAAGTCAAACCTATAAGAATGAAAAAACTTTTCAAATTAATTTTTTAAGTTCCATACTCGAGACATCTGGATGAGGAATCGTAGGACAAACTGAGCAAATCCTGGAAGATCTTCTGCTGCTGCTTGGGAGAGATAAGCCGAACTTTCAAAGTCCACCAGCTGAGTGTTTAGGAACCAGACAAAATGACGAAGTTCTGCCCAGGATGGATCAGGAATTCCACAATGCCTGTAATTAAAACAAGAGGACCTCAGGCCTTGGTGGTCACCCGAGTCTCATATCCCTCAGATTGACATGTCAGAGAGTCTCATTTTTGTATTTCATCCTTCATTTTGAAATCTAACAAGGGCACCGCAAAGCGGAGCATCCCCTTGCGAAATGAAAATATTGTGCAGGGAATTTTATGCATTATTTAAGAATAAACATGTAATTGAAGCGACCAAATATTTAACTTGTTAAAAACCACTTTGTATCAAAATATTTGGTTTATTCCTATCCCCATGCACGCTCTGGGGTGTATCCATGCAGGGATCACACTGGTTCAAAATTTTGTGTCGCAACCTTTCGCGCAGTAAATCATTTGTTATATAGTTTATCACCATAAAAGAATGTACTTTTTATAGGTCCTATACAATACACATGCATGTATTACCCAAAACTGTATAGAATATATAATTATTTAATTATTATAAATTTATCCTAAATATTAAAGAAAATGTAATTAGTGAGGAATTCATCTGGTTGTGAATATTGACATTTTGTGACAATTATATAAAGCTTTTTAAGATCTTTTTAGAAAGTCAATAATTTAAACATTCAGGTTTCCTCTTTAAACTTGTTTTTATATTTATATAAAAAAATGAGTAAAAGAAGAGGTCAAATTTGCTGTATTGTATCATTATTCGCTACCCATAAAATTGGTAATGCATCTACTTGGCATCAGTTGTAAATCAGCTTCATATCTGTGTTGAAACCATGTGTTTGTGTTAATTTCGGGAACAGAGGAAATTCTGGTTAGTGGTAGGTAAACAGTATTGATTAAATGTGAAAATTTTTATTCCAAATGCATAATTCTTTTGGGGCATGGGAAATGGCTGCATTTACGTGGTTGTACAATTCTTCCCATTACTAGCGAAACACACCACAAACGTTTTAAATTTAGTAATATACATATAGTTTAATTTATAATTTCTCTTTAGCCAGTGATCGACATATACCGTATATCAGGTTTTTTCCGCGTCATGTTTTTTCCGCTAATCAGAACCTAGAACCGTATATTAAATTTACGCGAATCAAATTTTCACTATTTCAAAGTCATAGTGAAAATATAATTTACGATTGTTTAAACCTGTAAAGTAAGAGGGAAAAGTATTTAAATTGTCACTCTTAATGATGAAAAATTCAGACAATAAAATCATTTACACAATTTTCTTAATGTGAAATAATTACCGATAATTAATTTTAGAGACGCAAACAGTCATAGATCAATAGATCATGTACCGTTACATATACAAGTAGCTCAGGTATAATTAGATATCGCTTTACGCAAGGAAAGTGACCGTTTAAATTAGCTTGTCAATGGATTATTAAATAAACAACGAGGCTTACATATACATGTTATCTGGCGCTTGTCCTCCGATCCCGACCTCTAACTAAACTAATTGAACACAGTTTGCCGTACTGTAACTTTACCTGTTTACTTTATAAGGAAAGATAAAACTCTTTTAGAAGATTAAAACTTTGTATCAAATTTACGCTGATTAATTTTCCGCAATTCGGAAATCGTCGCGAACAAAGCGGAAATTGGATACACGCGGAAAAAACCTGATATACGGTACATTACGCATTTAACAATTTAGACAATAAGTATATGCAACTTTAATTAAGTTTCATATTGAAAATGAAACGTAGCTAAGGTCTGGCGATTTATAGTCTGCTCTATGGGAAATTCAAGTTAACATGTCGTATATTAACCCAAATATCTTACAACGAGTAAAGTATCTACAGTGATTTACATGAAACGAATTCCCGATTAATCATGCTGACGATACTTGTCAAAGTCTCTTTTGAATTCTGATTCATGATTATGAACCTGTTCTTCTCCAAGAAATTTGTTGAATATTATTCGGATCAGACAGCTGCTTCTTTTGATTAAATTAGAGTGAACTTGATCTCCTGCTTGCTTCATTTTTCACTTTGGACATTCTTTTAACTCCCAATTTCTCAAAAACCTTTGCTTCTTACCTTTACCGGGCCACCATCCAACAAAATTTCAAGTTGTTGATTTGAAAATTTCTAAGTATTGTAATTTTAATGAAATTTTAAAAAATACTGTATACAGTATAACAGGATTCCTTGAAAATGAATAGGGTTTGTCATTTAACCATGCTTATGAAGTGTACGAAGTTTGATAAACATGCATGCGAGGGTTTTCTTTGAATTATGCTAAAAAGGCTGAAATGGACACACATACACACACACATACACACACACACACACGCACAGCAGCGATGCTATATCCCCTTCGCAAGAAGTTGCACGAGGGGATAATTAAACTGACACTCCTCTGACTGTTTCACTGCTTTAATTGTTTGATGTTTGAAAAATGTTCATTCCTAAAAATGGGGTTGAGGGTTCAAGAGTCAAAGGAATCTCAGAATATCTATACCTTAACTCATAGATTTCCTTAAATAATTTAGAACATATATTTAATTCAATATTGCCAAGTGACAATTTACCATATAGTTTTCAAGATGAATTACAAATTGTTAATGTATGACAAACAGCAATTACCCTCAGTAAAAATACATGTTCGATATATGGCCATATTTAATCTCCCATGACTGATAGAACAGAAAATAAAATATTAAATCAATATATTGGCCACGCGCTAGGGCCTGAACTCCTGACCCAAGGACAATTTCATAATTTATAGGTAGAGAACTTCATGGAAATCATACCTTGCATTTCGTTTTTCTCAAATATATATGTAGAGTAGAGTAGAACATTTTTTGAGATTTAATACATTTTTACTACATGGCCATATTAGCCCCACCCTAAGGCCTAAACCCCTGACCCAGGGGTCATGAATTTCACTATTTTGGTAGAGGGCCTCATGGACATCATAACCATGCATTTAGTTTTTCTCAAATATATATATATATATATATATATATATATATATATATATATATGGGAGTACAGAAGAGGATTTTTAAGATTTAATACATTTCTACAATATGACCATATTGGCCCCACCCTAGGGCCTGAACCCCTGTCAGGGGCCATGAATTTCACAATTTTAGTAGAGGGCTTCATGGACATCACAATCATGCATTTAGTTTTTTCCCACATGTGTGGTAGTAGAGAAGAAGATTTTTGAAAACTTGGCTTTTTTGCATATTTGGCCCCACCTGTGGTGACCCGGGGGTCAGTAGTAAAAAATTCTATAGGGGGACAAAATTGCGTCTACATACAGACGGACAGACAGACAGACGGACAGGGTGAATCCAACATACCCCCTAAACTTTGTTTGCGGGGGTATAATAATGATTACTTGAGCAGAGTCTGTAGACAGGTGAGGGGGTTCCCCTCGGTCCTTCTCATGTCTACGTCCCCCAGGCCACGGTTCATGTCCAGTCTGTACAGGTATTGGAACGGCCGCTGGAACATGGAGCTCCTAAACTCCGCACCATCAAACAACAGGTCACTCTCACCAATGTCTACCACAAAAAAGAACAAGCTGTGTTGATACGCAGTCAGAACAGAGGTTCATACATATCAACCATGGTTTACTACGATGACTACCTTACTACCAAATTTCAATCAAAGGTTGATTTTTACATGATGCTTCTTATCCAACGCTTGATTTCCAAATATATCACTGATTTTTGGGTTGTTTCTCATCATATGAATTTTGCTTACCATTGTATAACAAAACTTATATTAAATTTTCAATATATAAAAAAGAAGCAGTAAGCTAATATATAATTATTTTATTGCATAAAATGCAAAACAATAAAATTATCTCAAATATATATTCAACTTAATTTGGACATATCCTTTATTAATTACCGTAAGAAATCTAGACCAAAAAAGATTTAATTTTTCAATAATTTATATAATTATAATGAATATAATGCCTTTTCAAATTAATAAAATTAAATAAAACTTCTTTCACGTCTTTGTCCGAGAATTTTTACCTGGAGCGCTTCCCTGGTATTTCTTGACACTTTCTACTGGAGAGCGACAGGTCACATCTGGCAGAAGGTCCAGGCATCTGTGCATGCACTTTATATAGCCTCTCTTAAAATACAATGGTTATAACTAATATTATAGTGATTGTTAGTTTCTCTGCTTTTTTTCATATTAGTTTAATTCATTTTAATATCTTGTCTTTTATTTATAACAAAAGATCATATAAACTGCTGTACCTTATTCTGCCTTTTTAGCACTTAATTTTGTCTCTTTAAAATTGCATATAAGAGATCAAGTTTGAAACGGTTATATAGATGAAAAGTTTTACTAGGTTTTTTGTTCATATAATTACAGAAATTCTATAATTTCAAACTTGAATTGTTTCTAATTAACTATAATATAAACAGGACATTGGTGTCAACATTATTCATTTGGCCTAATAATATTTTTGGCAACATTATTGCTATTCTTACTGTTGCTTTCATGACCAGTTTAATCATGGATATAAAGCAAATCTGCAAGTTAAACATTTCATTTTGACAAACTTAACACACTGTAAACATGTTGTTCATGACACCATATGTGATATTTGCAATTCCCCAAATTTCATTTTAATTTACAACATTTTTTATTAAGTAAAAAGGAGTCTATTATGCAAAATGGACCGAAACCTCATTCTAGAAAATTGGACTTTTTTGACAGAAACCAAAACAAACAATTGGACAATGTTTTTCTGTCATTTTGGAGAAAAGGATAATAGAGGGAAAAACTTTCCAAACAAAATATTATAATGAATTCAGTTCTGTTCCAAAACTCCTCAAGTCTATATTGATTGAAACTCCACCTTATAAGCAAGTATTTTGAAAGTAAAAGCTGCAATTATTTAATCAGACCTGATCCTGGAAGTCCCTGGCCAGGAGGGGCATGGTCTCCACTATGTAGAGGTCATAGGGCAGCTTTCTCCACACATGACCGGTGCTGTTGGTGAGACAGCCCAGAATCAGTAATTGGAACAGCAGGTAATCTACACCCTCCTGGACCTATAGTGTAGAATGTTTATCATTGCTAACAAGTACGAGCAATTAATATTTTGAATCATATGTACGTCAGTCCACTAAACCCAGGCACTGGTAAGAAAACCAGGCAGTCTTTAATCATTTGATATATCATTTAAGGTATATGTATAAGCATTACTTTTGACAACTATCAAGCAAGCAGAATTTGTAAGACATCAACTAAAAGGTAATAACAGCTTCATTATAAAGTATAATTTCTTATTCTACTACAGATATTGCCGAGATCAAAGAGATGCAGCGGACATTATTCTCCAATATACCACGAACGTCATCAGTAAATTATCAGATCAGAAATACCTATTTGTCTCGCACTAATCATGAAAGTACAACTTCAAACTGTAAAAAGTTTTAAAACCATGTCAATTACACTTGATTGCTCCAGTCAAAACGATGTGTATTGCCGCAAATGTTTATTTTTAAGAGATTAATGCGGCTGTTCCTAGAACCTCCCTAGCACATTTTTATTCCGCGTTTTTACATAAAATATATAACGTGTTGTAGTAATATTCGTATTAAATTGCACTTAAAATATTAAGAATATGATTCAAAGATATTTTATAAATAAGTGAAGAGTATTAAAAATCCAAAGAAAAATTCTGTCGTCTGCATGTGATTCCTTTGATCGATACACATGACTGTAAACATTACTAACAAAACCATTGGGGTTACACGGAACAGCCGTCAAAATGACCTAGATCGTCTCTCTATAGGAAAAACGATCTGTAGAAATACTGGGCTGTTAGTAGAATAGAAATAAAGTTCTTGTTATCGTGAATGTTGCAGGATATAACCTCCTCGGTCTCGAAATGTTGTTTGAAATATAAAAGCCTCTGCTTTTATATTTCAAAACAACATTTCTCGACCTCGGAGGTTATTCTGCAACATTCACGAAAACTCGTACTTTATTTCTTAATTTCAAAATCGCAATAATCAACAGTAGTGAAGTATGTTGTGCATTTGGTGAATCTCTATAAAAAAAGCCTCACCTCATGAGACAAATCAATGTGAAACAATCTTGGTTCTACTTTCCCAGGATGCAGTGTGTTTTGTAGAAGGACAGACATTATGCTGTCAATGTTGATCTCCCTTTCATGGAGTGGAATGGACACCACCGCTTTATTAGTTCTTACAACACCAGAGTGAAGACTATGGAGTTTTTCCGCCAACCTTTTCTTGTGAAGTGTTTTACCAACTCCAGCTCGCCAAGACTTTACCACTCGAACTGTGCAACTAGAATTTACAAAAGTGTACTGTAGCAACATCTTTTGTTAAAATAATTTCAAGCCCTTGTAATGTACGTTGATATGTTTAACTAGAGGTACTTCAAGCAAGCTAGCTCACAAATAATACCCCTGCTAAAAAAATATAATAACTCAAGTATTTCTCTATTGGAAAGTAATGGATGCACTATTTTTCCAAAAGGCTGTATGCAATAAAATACCAAAAGAAAAATGGGAGTAAAATAACTTTTATTACATTGTTTAAAAGTCTGTTTTTCCGTGTGCAGTTGATGTTATATTGTTATGATGTCAGTTAATTATGTTTGTTACAATACTTTTGGCCACTTAGTGTACTAACATATGATAACTGTATTACTAACAGCTTGTGTACTCAACAGTGATCTGACCATACTCTGTTCTGAGCCTTAACTATTTCCAAATTAATTAGCTTGATAAGATATCAATGTCTTACTGATTGCAAAATCAACTAAGTAAATACATTTCCTTAAAATGTACAAATAAATTCAAAACTAATATGGTTTTTTTTTACCACTAACCAATTACTGATTTTATAATTTTTTCCTACTTGTCCATCTGGACAAGTGAGCAAGACATTTACTTTCCGAACGTCCAAAAATTTTTCAATATTTAAAATCAAATATTGTCAACTTGAAAACTACAGTTCTGTATTACTAAAATAAAGTCCTTTACTATTAATTATTCTTGCTATAATTAATAAACTGACTTTTCAAATGGAAACTTTAAGTGTCTTTCATAAATATATTTGTTCCATGTAACATTAAACATGATTTGTCAGCTGTAGCTTTGTCATGGCACATTTTACAAGACATTTTAGCATCAGGTTTAACTGTTTGTCATCCGATATTGTATTCTCAGCTGTTTTTTTTAAAGTAAGCATGTAAAGTCATTATAATCTATCTTTATATAATAAATATATGAAAGACCCGATCTTAAGCCACCTCCCCTAAAATTTACCTGGATTAAGATCAATAACATATTGCTTGTCAATCAAACTGAAGAAACAATAGCCAAAGCCTTGATTGACAGATCTGGCCAAGCGTGTCAGCTGGACATCTGAGACCGGGTGTATTGATAGCAATTAACTTATGGGCAGCACCCCCTTTTATTTACCCCATATGTTATTTCGTATTGTTTAAAAAATTTCTTTGAATATTTGAACATTGGAAATAACTTGGTATTGTACCACTTTATGATTGCATTACAAAGAGAAAATAATAACAAGAGGCCCATGGGCCATATTGCTCACCTGAGCAACAAAAGGCATGATAAAATCAGCTTAATGGAGTCATAATACAAAATATCTGGACAATGTAGTATAATACATGTCGATCCTGTATAAATACAAGAGGCCCATGGGCCACATCGCTCACTTGAGCAACAATAGGCATGATAAAATCAGCTTAATGGAGATCGACATAATACAAAATATCTGGACAATGTAGTAATACATGTAGATATTCTTATGTTTATAATCAAGTCCCTTTTCTAACAGGATAATTTTTTTATTCATATCACATGTTGAGCATCGCAGTTCTCAACAAGATCCTAGACAATTGCTTATACATGGGATATAAACCTACATCAAACTCTGAACCCCTTGTGAGGCCCAAGAATCGTCCAGGGGCAAAAGTCTTAACAATTTTAAAGAATCACAAATTGGCAAAATGTTTGTATATAAGTAAAACCATATATATTATAACATTTCAGTTTTTGTGAATTAAAAATGTTTTCCTTTGTAAAATTGGATCCCGAATGTGGCCCCACACTACTCCTCAAGATTTTTATTTTAACGAATTTGAATCTACACTACCCAAGGTTGCTTTAACTAAAGTTACAGATTTTCTAGACAAATGGTTTTGTAGAAGATTTTTCTCCATATATTCCTATGTCAAAAATTTGTTTCCCTCCCCCCTCCCCGTTGTGACCCCATCCTACCCCCGGAGATCATGATTTGAACAAACTTAAATCTACTTAATCCTTACCTGAGGATACTTCCACATAAGTTTCACTTTTCTAGCTACTTTGTTTTAGAGATTTTAAAGATTTACTCTATATATTCCTATGTAAAAATTTGATCCCCATTGTGGCCCCACCCTACCCCCAGGGGTCAAGATTTTCACATCTTTGAATCTACACTTATTGAGAATGCTTCCACATAAGTTTCAGCTTTCCTGGTTGATTAGTTTCTGAAAAGAAGATTTTTAAAGATTTTCTCTATAAATTCCTATGTAAAAATTTGACCTCCCCCATCGTCCCTACTCCCGGGGGTCATGATTTGAACAAACTTTGAATCTACACTAGCTGAGGATGCTTCCACATAAGTTTCACCTTTCCTGGCTGATTAGTTTCTGAGATTTCCTAAGATTTATTCTATATATTCCTATGTAAAAATTTGACCCCCCATTGTGGCACCACCCTACTCCCGGGGGTCATGATTTGAACAAACTTTGATTCTACTTGTACACTAGCTGAGGGTGCTTCCACATAAGTTTCAGCTTTCCTGCCTGTTTAGTTTCTGAGAAGAAGATTTTTAAAGATTTACTCTATATATTCCTATGTAAAAATTTGACCCCCCATTGTGGCCCCATCCAACCCCCGGGGGTCATGATTTTCACAACTTTGATTCTACACTAGCTGAGGATGCTTCCACAAAAGTTTCAGCTTTCCTGGCTGATTAGTTTCTGAGAAGAAGATTTTTAAAGAAATACTCTATATATTCCTATGTAAAAATTCAACCCCCCCATTGTGGCCCCACCCTACCCTGGTGATCATAATTTTCACAACTTTGAATCTACACTACCTGAGGATGCTTCCACATAAGTTTCAGCTTTCCTTGCTGATTAGTTTCTTAGAAGAAGATTTTAAAAGATTTACTCTATATATTCCTATGTAAAAATTTGACCCTCATTGTGGCACCACCCTACTCCCGGGGGTCATGATTTTCACAACTTTGATTCTTCACTAGCTGAGGATGCTTCCACATAAGTTTCAGCTTTCCTGGCTAATTAGTTTCTGAGAAGAAGATTTTTAAAGATTTACTCTATATATTCCTATGTAAAAATTCAACCCCCCCCCATTGTGGCCCCACCCTACCCTGGGGGTCATGATTTTCACAACTTTGAATCTACACTACCTGAGGATATGCTTCCACATAAGTTTCAGCTTTCCTTGCTGATTAGTTTCTTAGAAGAAGATTTTAAAAGATTTACTCTATATATTCCTATGTAAAAATTTGACCCCCCATTGTGGCACCACCCTAGTCCCAGGGGTCATGATTTTCACAACTTTGATTCTTCACTAGCTGAGGATGCTTCCACATAAGTTTCACCTTTCCTGGCTGATTAGTTTCTGAGATTTCCTAAGATTTATTCTATATATTCCTATGTAAAAATTTGACCCCCCATTGTGGCACCACCCTACTCCCGGGGGTCATGATTTGAACAAACTTTGATTCTACTTGTACACTAGCTGAGGGTGCTTCCACATAAGTTTCAGCTTTCCTGCCTGTTTAGTTTCTGAGAAGAAGATTTTTAAAGATTTACTCTATATATTCCTATGTAAAAATTTGACCCCCCATTGTGGCCCCATCCAACCCCCGGGGGTCATGATTTTCACAACTTTGATTCTACACTAGCTGAGGATGCTTCCACAAAAGTTTCAGCTTTCCTGGCTGATTAGTTTCTGAGAAGAAGATTTTTAAAGAAATACTCTATATATTCCTATGTAAAAATTCAACCCCCCCATTGTGGCCCCACCCTACCCTGGTGATCATAATTTTCACAACTTTGAATCTACACTACCTGAGGATGCTTCCACATAAGTTTCAGCTTTCCTTGCTGATTAGTTTCTTAGAAGAAGATTTTAAAAGATTTACTCTATATATTCCTATGTAAAAATTTGACCCTCATTGTGGCACCACCCTACTCCCGGGGGTCATGATTTTCACAACTTTGATTCTTCACTAGCTGAGGATGCTTCCACATAAGTTTCAGCTTTCCTGGCTAATTAGTTTCTGAGAAGAAGATTTTTAAAGATTTACTCTATATATTCCTATGTAAAAATTCAACCCCCCCCCCATTGTGGCCCCACCCTACCCTGGGGGTCATGATTTTCACAACTTTTAATCTACACTACCTGAGGATATGCTTCCACATAAGTTTCAGCTTTCCTTGCTGATTAGTTTCTTAGAAGAAGATTTTAAAAGATTTACTCTATATATTCCTATGTAAAAATTTGACCCCCCATTGTGGCACCACCCTAGTCCCAGGGGTCATGATTTTCACAACTTTGATTCTTCACTAGCTGAGGATGCTTCCACATAAGTTTCAGCTTCCCTGGCTGATTAGTTTCTGAGAAGAAGATTTTTAAAGATTTACTCTATATATTCCTATGTAAAAATTTTACCCCCCATTGAGGCCCCACCCTACCCCCGGGGTTCATGATTTTCACAATTTTGAATCTACACTAGCTGAGGATGCTTCCACATACGTTTCAGCTTTCCTGGCCAAATGGTTCTTGAGAAGAAGATTTTTGAAAATTTTTCAAAATTTTCCAATAATTGCCAATTATCTCCCCTTTAAAAAGAGCGTGGTCCTTAATTTTCAGAACTTGGAATCCCCTTTGCCTAAGGGTGCTTTGTGCCAAGTTTGGTTGAAATCAGCCCAGTGGTTCTGGAGAAGATGTTGAAAATGTGAAAAGTTTACGGACAGACAGACAGACAGACGGACAGCCAGACAGACAGACAGACAGACAGACAGACGGACGACAGACAAAATGTGATCAGAAAAGCTCACTTGAGCTTTCAGCTCAGGTGAGCTAAAAAAATCATTTTCCCCCTGGATATTCTTATGTTGAACTTTATAATCAAGTCTCTTTTCTAACAGGATGATTTTATTGTCATATCACATGTTGAGCATTGCAGTTCTCAAAATCTAAACAATTGTTTTATATGGGATATAAACCTATATCAAACTCTGAACCCCTTGTGAGACCCAAGAATCGTCCAGGTGCCAGAGTCTACACAATTTAAATGAATCAGCAATATGTTAAAATGCTTGGATACAAGTAAAACCTTACATGTATATGAAAACATTTCAGTTTTTGTGAATAATTAAAATGTTTTCCATTTTACAATTGGATTTTACAATGTGGCCCCATCCGACTCCTCAAGATTTTGATTTGAACACATTTGAATTTACCCTACCTGA
This sequence comes from Magallana ariakensis, assembly GCA_020458035.1. Classification (NCBI taxonomy): domain Eukaryota; kingdom Metazoa; phylum Mollusca; class Bivalvia; order Ostreida; family Ostreidae; genus Magallana; species Magallana ariakensis. The sequence goes on from CM035812.1 coordinate 36,790,592, forward strand.
GGATATGCTTCCACATAAGTTTCAGCTTTCCTGGCTGATTAGTTTCTGAGAAGATTTTTAAAGAAATACTCTATATATTCCTATGTAAATATTCACCCCCCCCCCCATTGTGGCCCCACCCTACCCCCAAGTGTCATGATTTTTCACAACTTTGAATCTACACTACCTGAGGATGCTTCCACTTAAGTTTCAGCATTCCTGCCTGATTGGTTTTTAAGAAAAAGATTTCTAAAGATTTGCTCTATATAATCCTATTTAAAAATTTGACCCCAATTGTGTCCCAACCTACCCCCAAGGGTCATGATTTTCACAACTTTGAATCTACACAACCTGAGGATGCTTCCACTTAAGTTTCAGTATTCCTGGCTGATTGGTTTCTGAGAAGATTTTTAAAGATTTACTCTATATATTCCTATGTAAAAATTCAACAGGGGATCATGATTTTCACAACTTTGAATCCACACTACCTGAGGATGCTTCCACATAAGTTTCAGCTTTCCTGGCCACATGGTTCTTGAGAAGAAGATTTTTGAAAATTTCACGAACATTTTCAATAATTTCTAATCATCTCCCCTTGTAAAAGGGTATGGTCCTTAATTTTCACAAATTTGAATCCCCTTAGCCTAAGGATGCTTTGTGCCAATTTTGGTTGAAATTGGCCCAGTGGTTCTGGAGATTTTGAAAATGTGAAAAGATTACGGACAGATGGACAGACAAATAGACGGACGACAGACAAAATGTGATCAGAAATGTTCACTTGAGCTTTTAGCCCAGGTGAGCTAAAAAAGATTTTTGGAAATCAATAAGCAAGATATTTAAAAGTTTTATTTATGCATATGATGAGATAGAAAGGGCTTATATAATAAAGGAAATGTTTCTTTAGGAGCAGTACAAGCTTATGTCCTCAATTCTTCATGAAATAAAAACTGTCCGAATTTCCTCAAAAAATGCTGACCATGCGTTCTTGTTGTTTATTAGATCAATAGATATTTCTATTAGCTGGATTAAAATAATCCTACAAACAATCAGTAAAAAGCTTTCTTATCAAATGGTTTAGAATGGTTAAGGATCCTTGACACCCTGTGACTTCTACTTTTTATGACAGTACGTCACAACATGGCGATTTTAGCACATTGTGAAATAGTTTATATCGCCAAAATTTGTTGTCTATCTCTGTGGCGCAATGGGTGTTGTTTCGGTCTACATACCCGCAGGTCCCGAGTTCGAATACAGCAGGAACTTTTATTTTCATGAACGGTAAAATTTAAAAAGTTGATTTTTTCCCCCAAAATTGATTTTTTGGGGGGTCATTCTCAAGTTGAACATATGCTAAAATTCCATATCTTTAAGTTATATAGAAGAATGGACTTGCATGCAGAATTTTCAACAGGTGTGTGGAGAACCCTTAAGTTAGAAAGGTTAGAAAATCGAAATCTACCGGTACTCATTAAAAGTTCCGCGCAAGAGACAATACAAAAATAGGCAAATTAATGTTTTTGAAATAGTTTTAGATTGTGGTGACAATCCAATGGATCAACTAATCGTAATTTTTTCTTAAATGATGAAAGATGAAATCAAGAAAAATAATCATTCAAATGACTTAATATTTTCTAAAACGATAGATTCATGTGAAATTATGAATTATATTTTCAATATCTATTTTACATTCCGTGTATTTTATTGTTTATAGCAATTAGTACCTCGAGTCCTCGACAGACCCTGGTCACTCCAGGTAAATAACACCTGCCTTAATTAGGCCCCACCTACTTTTTCAGTTACCGTACTGTCACAAAATGGGTCTTTAAAAGGAGACAGTAATTCAGAATATATATTTCTCGCATTATCACCGGTGTGAGATCGGTTTGTCCAATGTGAGACAGCAGTGTGAGATTTTTCTGTCTTACACTGTGTATTACTGCGCTGCTATAAAACGTAAAGTGTAACCCTTAGCAAAAACAAATGCTATATTTGCATTGAAATTTGATTTTATTTGTCTTGAAAATGCATTTAACATTGAACGTGCATTTATTTTTGATTGAAAACATTTCAATAGGCTGAAAACCATTTATTTAGAAACGATTGAATCAGGATTGTTTTGAGAAATACAGATTCAATGCATTTATTTTGCATTTATTCTGGATTGGTATGATGTCATACAAATAAAATTCCAAACATCAAGTGCTCCCTGTAAGAAATTGTTGATTGAAATTGTAGTTTTTTTCTGGAGCATTTATTTGAAAATAAATGGTAATTAAGATTGCTGCATGTAGAAATGTTAGCAATATTTATCATTGACCATTCGTGTAACTGGTCATTAGTGTTGGCTGTTCTCAGTGGGAGTTATGATGCTGATAAAAACCACGTGGTTACATCTACGTCACATTCTCAGCAAATTCAAACTTACAGGCCTTAGAGTATAGCCTTCTTTGATAAAAGTGATTTACAGTTTGTTGTCTTCTTTCCCGTTGACAAAACAGTACAATTGCCATGGCAAAAAGTAGTGTTGAGTTTCAAAACAGGAGAGTTGTATAGTCATGTGGTAGACAAGTGATATGTATATATTGGAAATTGATGGCAGAATGATTCTAAAGGAGATGCCGTAAGATGGATCTATTGTTTTCTCAGGAAGTTAAGTTTTTATTATGTTTGTCAATTCATTCTTTGTATTTTTGTATATTCTAAAATGTTTACTGATAAACTATTTATTTATAATTATAAGACCCATGGCATGTTAAATGCACATCTAAAATTTAGCAGAACATTATACAAAAAAATGGCGCAATTTAGTCATGACTGAGATGCTTGATACATGTTATTATCCAACCATGATTATACCCATTTCCAATTATATTCAAAGTTTTTAATTTAAAAAACATACAATATTAAAAATACCCTTTAATCTAAAAAAAAAAAAAGCTTGTATATGTAAAAAGATGCAAAAATAAATTAACAAGTCAAAATCAGCACACATATATAAGCATAGTAAAATTGTTTTGTGCATGTGAGTTTTATAGAAGATATTATTGATGGGGTAAACATGGTAAAGAATACGACATCAGACAGTTTCTAAAATCTTAGTCAACATATAGGTCAATGCTAAACAAAGACCAGCATGTGGATTTATGATGGACGCAGCTGCTATCTATCTTCTCAAGTTTCAGCTGGAAGGGAGGTGGGGGGGGGGAGTGTTAATTATCTGCTGCTTAATCTGCTCAAGTGGGTGTTTATCACATATGCAATCTGAAAGTGCCTATATAGTTGTAAACACATAATATTTATCAAGATTATTTGAATTTAAACAATCTGTGTTTCATCATTGAACATTCAAATAAATGATTTTATTTATATATATATTTTTCTTATTTTTAAATATTGAATTAATTAATGCATTTAATTTCTCTTATTTTGTGAGTTTTATTGCATCACATCAGTGTTTTAATTTGTATTACTTTTCAATTTTTTGTGATGTCAAAACAATCTTTTATGACATCAGATAAATGCTTTCTTTTATATACAACGTGTATTGATTGATTTTGCATTTTTCTGTGATGTCATAAAAATCCTTTATCTCATTTGCATTTTTCGGCCAAATCCAGCCACGTTCAATCAAAAATAAATGCAAAATAAATCTAAAACCACTATTCAATGCTTTTTCAATGCTTTTTTTCTCATGCAACTCAGTAAGGAGTTAAAGTCGATTCCTCTCCTAATCAAAATCCAATGGAAATTCAATGCTCAGAAAATAACTCAAAAATAAATGAAGATTCAATGGATTTGTTTTTGCTAAGGGAAACAAACGTTGTCTGCTGTAGGAAAGTGCAAAATGATGAAATAAGATTATCCATTAAGTAATTGTTTTGCTTAATAAATTACAATTTATCATATCTTTATTGAAAAAAATGTTATATGCTCTCATTTTGACGTCATAACAGCAAGTTGTCAGATATCAGTTTTTAATGTAAAATAATGCGAGAAAAAAAATCATTCATTATATACTCGTGTGGGATAGTGAATTTTCACCAAGGGGACAAGATTCACGGTCTAGGACGAGGCTTGCCCTCTGTGGAATTTCACTATCCCACACTTGTAATAATGAATGATTCTATTACTCTCTCTTTCTCTGTAAACCTGTCCACAGATTAGACTTTATCTATAAACTTCAGCAACACTTACTTCTCATTGTCGGCCTCAGCTGATGGCTTTACACGAGGTTTTTTGAGGTTAAAGGTCAGCTTCTCTTTGATGTATTCCACCGTATTTTCATGTGAGAGAAGTGGTATGGGAGGACGTCTGTATTTGTCCAGGGCTGCCACGATTCTAGAGTGGTTCTCCCTCTCTGTGCTACACACCACCACAAGTTTGTAAGGAATATCTACAAATCAGAATAACGTGCACGTTTTGTTAAAACATTTTCATTTTTTTTTCAACACATTCTTATATCCCTGATCAAATTTTCATGCATTCATGTATATATGCATGAAATAACTTTAAGGGTCCTCTACATCCTGAATGTGACTTTTACATTTTATGACATCACAACATGGCAAATTAAAACCCATTTTGAACTTTTATATTGCAGATACAAGTGTCTATTTTTGTAGTGCAGAGTGTATAGCTTCTGTTTATTGACCTCGAGGTTCTGAATTGGATACAGCAGGAACTTTTGTTCTAATAACTAGCAATAAATATTTCACAGATGATTTTTTTTCTTGAAACTAAACCTTTCTATCTTTCAATTTAAAGTCAAACCCATGCATGCTAGCATTCCACATCTTTAAAGAATATTCAAGTTTGGATTAGTATACCGATATTTTTCTAATGGTGTTTATAAGGGCCCTAAAAAATATTTTTTATTAATTAAAATCTTTACGAAATTTATACAAATTTTGTTGAATTTACTTTCATCGTTTTTGATTGCTTTCAAGAATGTACCTCTTTCTGCTGCTCTCTGCATGTGGTAATCCAGTCTCCTCTCGCCCCTGTCACTGACATCATAGTCCAACAGATCTCCACCAACAAGACAGTGGATTCTGTCAGTGGTGTCAAACACTGCCCTCCTCCAGAATATCTCCACCTACAGCAACAAAGCAGCAGTTTACCACTTTGTGGACAGATATTAAAGCCAAGACATCTTTAGAAATAATTTTGTCCAAGTGTGAGTACTGGTCAATTCAACTTAATGACAGCAATGTCACCAAAAAAAGCACTTTAAAAAAGTCAGGATCATTTGTCTTTGCTTATTTGCCAGCACTTTTTTAACCACTACTTTTTATTAAGGACCTAATGTTTAAATTACTTCCTGATTTTCAAAAACCATAAATGTATCTTTTGAGATCAAGAGTGTACTGTCTAATAAATAGCACTAATAGTGATGCTTATTATCATTCTATTATTTCCAAGACTTGATATAATTTTTTTTAAACCTCATCCAGGGTGGTATGTGGAGTACACATCAGGATCTCATCCGACTGAGGAAGTGGCTGATCTGGATTATGGCTGTATATTGTGAGTACTGTGTTCAGAATCTCATCTGCAAGGTTTAAAGATATGTACACACAGTGCTTAGAAATAAAAAATGGCAAGAGCCAAAAATTTAGTAAATTTTTGAAATTAGAAAAAAATTATATTTACTATATAAGCTATTTTCTTAATACCTTGAGGACAGAGCAGCAGATTAGGAGCACCTCTCTCAAACCCTGGTATTAATGGTCTGTCCACTGTAAATGTTTCTGCAGACATAAAGTAAAGGATTATTGTATAATCCAGGCTTAACAGATGATCAGTTCAAAACAGTTTACTCTTGACAGATCGAAATTTAGAGAACCAATTTTTTTTTTCATCTATGTTCAAAATTAGCAATATTCATAACCATGTGATAACAAAATTTTTAAATTATTCCCAGTCCCCAACAACCCTGTTTGCTTATTCTAAAACATCTCAGAAAATATTCATATCATATATTTGGAACTTCTGTGGAAAGCTTGAACTAATCTACATGCTAGAATTTAACAAAGTCCTTTGCTAAGTGGTTTTGCAACAGCATGTCATTATTTCAGCTGGAAAAAATTGAAATTTGTCATAACTTTGTAATTGCCTCGATATTATTACAGTACCCATACCATTATTATTTACTAGATCAATGATAGAATAAGATTCACCCATGCTGGGATAGGATTGACGCACGACAGAACTAGATACATGGACTTAAATACGATAAGTTGATAAACAAGATGAAAAGATAAATGAATTACAGGATACACGTAAGACTTTGTTAAAAAATATTTATGATTAACCTGATAGAAGTTTAATAATCATTTATTTATATGCATGAACATTTTAACAAAACATACAAAATTAAAGAAGATATAAGCCTGCACAGTTTCCTTTTATAAACAGAGATCAACTTAGTGGCGGAATTGATAAAATAAACAGAAATAACTATTACTTAAATAGTTAAAGCTATTAACTTCAATAAATCATGAACATCTGTATTGATTGTATGTACTTAAGCTTGTTTTTATTATCAAACAGCACAGCCAATCACTGAATACCTCAGCACAACATTCACGAACACAAAAAAAGATTTGGGTTCATCAAGTTGAAATATATTTGATCACTTAATTGATATAAAGTGTATACTGAAGTTTATAATTCATATAATAAACAAAACTAATTCAATTGGATGCAAGTTGATGTTAGCATAATTTAACACTTCACGTACCATTTTTTACATCAGACAATCCCAAGAATTTCAATTTTAAATTAACAGATAAACAATTCGTCTTTTATTAATGATTTAATTTATTTTTCAATTTTGTTTTAGAAAACAATTAAGTGTTGTTACTTTGATAGAATGGAAAGCACTAACAGCTGAATGACTTGTAACTTCGGAATAATTCACTTGCACATGAGAAGAAGAATATATGCATGATATGGTTATTAATAATGAAAACGGAACACAAAATAGACTTAATTAACAGAAAAGCTGATAAATCAAAAATTAAAACCTGAAAAATTCATGCTTTACAAGAAAGGATTCAAGCATCATGATGATGGAACAGTATACACACATGATAGATAGGATTGATACAAGATAGGACAGGATTGTGAAAAAATAACAGTGTGTGTACAAAAGGCCCAAAGGCCACATCGCTCACCAGAGCAACAATAAGCATGATAAAATCAGCTTAATGGAATCATAATACAAACTATCTGGACAATGTACAATAATACGTCGATCCTGTATAAATAAAAATCCATTTTCCCCTTGAATATTCTTATGTTCATAATTACGTTCCATTTCTAACAGGATAATTTCATAGTCATATCACATGTGAGCATTGCAGTTCTAAAAAAGATCCTAAACAATTATTAATATATGGGATATAAACCTACATCAATTTCTGAACTCTTTGTGAGGTCCAAGAATCGTTCAGGGGTCAAAGCCTAAACAATTTTTAAGAATCAGCAATTCGTCAAAATGCTTGCATATTAGTAAAACCATACATTATAACATTTAAAATTCTTGTGAATTGAAATGTTTTCCTTTGTAATATTGGATCCAGAATGTGGCCCCACCCTACTCCAAGACTTCAAGATTTTGATTTTAATGAATTTGAATCTACATTACCTAAGGTTGCAGCTTTTCTCGGCAAATGGTTTTTTAGAAGATTTTTCTCAATATATTCCTATGTAAAAATCCCCCCTTTTGTTCCCCCCCGCGTTGTGACCTTATCCTACCCTAGGGATCATGATTTGCACAAACTTGAATCTACCCAGCCCCCAACTGAGGATGCTTCCAACAAGTTTCAGTAAAAATTTGACCCCCCATTGTGGCCCCACCCTACTTCTGTGGGTCATGATTTTCACAACTTTGAATTATCACTACCTGAGGATGCTTCAATATAAGTTTCAGCTTTCCTGGCTAATTGGTTCTTGAGAAGAAGATTTTTGAAAATTTCTCAAAATTTTCCAATAATTCCTAATCATCTCTCATTGAAAATGGGTGGGGTCCTTAATTTGCACAAATTTGAATCCCCTTTGCCTAATTTGAAAAATTTACTGACAGAGACGGAAGACAGACAAAATGTGATCAGAAAAGCTCACTTGAGCTTTCAGCTCAGGTGAGCTAAAATCATTATTTTTATTTCAATTGACATGTCACACATGAGAAACAGATAACACCTTTAGGAAGATAACAAAACTTTTACAGGACATAAGAGTACTCCTTATTCTTACTGACCAGTCTCAGCGAGTCTTCTCAGAATGATCCCGAGATGTTCCACACTGAGATAATCTGACACACTGGAGGATATGGAGGACAAAAACTCCTCCCACAGATGTTCCAAATCAGGAATCAGAGTGTCCTCTTCAGCAGTTCTGCAATTACCACAATTGGTCATGTAAGAAATGTGCCTCAAAAATCTAACGTTCAGTAGATATACTTAATAAATTTTTAAGATTTTTTATTCCAAAGGAATTTTCTATCATGTAAAGACAAGTAAAAATTAATGACAGAGTTTGACACTAACTTTTCTGTATATATATATATATATGAATTAAGTTTACTCAGGGGTGGAAAAATTCCACTATTAGAAACAAAACACTTTTTATTGTACATCGTAGCCCTACTATTATAGTGGTTATTTTTCACTTTCAAATAATTAGGTCAATAACCTGAATACTTTTCGTGCTAGTGACCTCTAAATGTTTATCGAAAAAAAATCAGTCAAAAGTGTCAATCCTTACCAAGGTTTTCTGTTTTTAAAAATTTTAACATACAAAAATATAATTTGGAGGGTGAAAAACAGCTTTACTATTTGTAAATCTCCATACATAATTTTTTGTTATATAAAGTTTAATTTATTTCGTATTTCCTCCATCAATTTTCTAAATTCTACCCAGTTTTGAGCATTACAACCTGAGGATGTAATTTCATTTTCAGTTAGAAAACTACCTCTTAAAAAATGTGTATTTGTCAAGGAAGCACTACCCGTGAAGAACACGAAAATTGAGCCACCACAAATTCTAATGAATCCACATTACAATGCAAACAAAATACATACACCTTATTTATACAAGTATACAATATACAGGATATTAAAGCAGATTTTCTAAAATATGGCCATATTTATAATCTACCCTCCCCCCTTTGAAAAAAAGCTTCAACTTCTGTCCCATGGCTAAGGCAGTCAATTCACAATTTAACATCAGGACATTAAGGCAATAATAACAGTGCATGTCTTTATCTTGATAGTACAGATTCTGAAGAAAATATTATTAAATCAATTGATTTATTTTCACTAAATGGCCATATTGGCCCCGCCCTAAGGCCTGAACCCCTGTCCAAGGGACTATAAATTTCATAATTTAGATAGAGGACTTAAAGTACAAACATCATAACCATGCATTTAGTTTTTCTCAAATTTATATGAGATTTGAGAAAAAAGATCTTCTAATATTTAATATATATTTACTATATGGCCATATTGGCCTCATCCTAGGGCCTGAAACCCTGACCTAGGGTTTATGAATTTCACAATTTTAGTAGAGGGCTTCATTGACATCATAACCATGCATTTAGTTTTTTTTCAAATATGTATGGGAGTAGAGTAGAAATTTTTGTAAGATTTAATACATTTTTACATGTACTTCATGCATGGCTATATTGGCCCCATCAATGAATTTCATAATTTAATAGTGGAATTTGTGTACTCTATAACTATGCATTTAATTGTTACAAATATGTATGGGAGTAAACAAGATTTTCTAACATTTAACACATTTCCCTATATGGCTAAATTAGCTCCACCCTAGGGTCTGAGCCCCTAACCTAGGGTCACGAATTTCACAATTTTGGTAGAGCTAGGCTTTATAGACATCACATTCATGCATTTAGTTTTTCCCCACATGTGTGGAAGTAGAGAAGATTTTTTAAAATTTAGCCTTTATTTGCATATTTGGCCCCGCCTGCGAGGCCCCCAATGATTGTTTACATTTAGATTCCTCTTACCATAGAACTGCTTCACAACAAAAATGGTAACATTGGCCATGTAGTTTTTAAGAAGAAGTTTAAAATGTAAAATTGTTAATGCACGACAAACGACAGAAGAAAACTAATTGCCTGCGTGACTTAGGTGACCTAAAAATGACTAAAGCCACTTATCTTGTCTGTATTTTGTTGGTATTGAAATTAAATAAGGTCAATGATCATTTTTTTGAGATATGCTATCTGAAATTTATATTTTTCCTATCGAGTGTCAGTCAGTATTCTCAAAGTATTAAAAGCATAAACATGAAAAATGATACATTAAAACTCACAGAGACTTAATTTAAAATTTGTTACTAAATTGCTGCAAAAAATTTAAAGTGAATAAATGAAAAAATTAGTCCAAATTTCCTTTGTGTCAATATAATTTTCCTTGATCATCATAGCATATCTTTCTAAAAATAGACACAAAATGGATATCAATGTCAATATTTGTTGATAACATTGTTATCATATGTATTTTTAAAACAGGTTTTGACTTCAAATATTGAACTTTGTGAAAATATATTTTGATCAAAATATCAACCCTGAGTAAATGTAATCCATAAGTCCAGCTGATCTAGTACCCTTCCACAGGCAATTTTATTTGTCCATGGTATATAAATAAATGAAAAGAAATTTTCTTACAATTCTAAAACAAAAATAGTTTGACTGGCACAGATTTTGTTAGCCCAATTCGTTCGAGACTTACAATATAATATTGAACCCTGAATGATAAAGCCCAAATTTAATATAATTTTCAATGATTAATTCCAATCCTAAAATCTAAAAATCCTGTAATTCAATATTATTTTAGGTGTGCTAAAACTAATTGTAGTGGTCCCCCCCCCTTTTTCAATTTCGTACTGGAGTCCAGACAGGATGTTCTGTGTGATTGTGGAGATGGACATCCCTGGTTTTGTCCAGCCCTCAAACTCCTCGACCTTGACCTCCACTTGGTCCTCGCTGACCTCTGTCTCCATATCAACCACTGAAAGGTCCTCATGCTCCATGCACCACACAATTCCTGTCAATCAAAGTCATTTAACTGTATAGAGATTTAATCTCACATAATTACAACACAATGAAATTTAGAGTGAAACAATATATTCTCTTAAAGCTGCTTGGTCCGATTTTTTTGGTATTACAGTATCAAATAATTTTCCATAAAAACCATTTATCTTAGAAAGTTATGGACTAAAATTCTCATATTTACATCAGCAGAATCGGTCTCCTTTAAAAGTTAGAAATATTCAAAATAAATAAAAATAATTTCTTTTTGTGCAAACGTAAAAACAAACCAAATTGCTTCATAGGAATGTGTAGAAAAGGGAACCGTTTGGTTCCGGCCCCCGAATGATTGTGGTTATTCAACCTGCATGCTATACATTGATTGTAATCAGAGCAAACTTCAGACATATTAGAGAACAAAACGTACACAGGTTTATTTGTAATTTGCCTGAACATTATAACCTTTATTTATAGCGATGTCAAAGTCGTAATACAATCATACCCGTCTTGATGTCAAGGGTGAATTTTAACATTAGGCGAAATAACACGATACCCTTTTATGTCGTTTGTTTTGTTAACAATTTTTTTTTTCATTGAAATTTGGCTTAATTTACTGGGAAAACTACTGCAATGTCTATTATTTTACATATACTTAGCATAACCATCATTTAAAAGCTTGCACAAAATTTGATATAAATCGGACCAAGCAGCTTTTATAATTAAACATCTACATTTTCAGAACTCTGGGAATAGAGGGATCGACTAAATTAAAAAAACAAAATGATTCAATCTAATAAAGATGCTTGAATAATGAAAAAAATGTTGAATTGTAGATCTTGAGAAAAAGCTTTTTAAAAAGTATTCATTTTTGCTATATATTCTTATGCCTTTTGCAGTCTTCCTATCATTTAGAGTACCTGCAACGTTATTTTTTATATTCCTATCCTATCCTATCTTGCATCAATCCTGTTGTATCGTACCTGTTAACCTGTTAACTGTTCTATCAGGCGTTAATCCTATCCTATTGTGCGTTAATCCTATCAGGTTTATCATTCAATTTTAATAATTTTTCTGTTTATCCTATCGTGCTTATCGTTTGGTGACTGTTAATAAGCAAGTAACTTTATTTCAAAGTTACAAGTTGTTCAGCTCATTGTATACAATAAATTATCAAACAAGTGATGTACATTTCTATCCAGCGTTTTATCATACTAATTTCTTAATTCTTAGGATCAAAATTAAACACGATATTACATGAAAATCCTATCTGTAAGCAGGGGAAAAGAAAAATTAATGTTAACAATCGAAGTTCTTAGGAACAAGGTACTGTAAACGTATTGTAATAATTGGCGTGTACGATATTTTGCGGAAATTAGCTTTTGAACAAGTTGGCGTGGATTTGAATTAGCATATTCCTAAATGTGACTGTTTTTACACATAATTATATGCATTGCATTTAGCGATGTATTTGATTAAGCGGAAGCCGCGTTCCACCAAAATCGCTAAATAGAATACACAGCCAAATGAAGTACGTTTACAGTAATTATAATAATTAACATGTTTACCTGTATGTAGAATATAATAAATGGTACTTTTCGCTTGATATTTGATAATCACAAATATCTGTGCTCAAACTACGTTCATCGACTAATATGAAACATGTCAAGATTATCTGTATTGAAACGCCCCTTCTACTGCTTCAGGCTTCAATACACAAACCAAAATAAAAAGTCTATGGAGATTTTGCATTACATCAGCCATGATATAGCTCGGATGATAACGTTGAAAAATTGTGCAAGGTATTCCGAGTGGGTTCCAAATGATGAAAAGATGTAAACATTTACCATTATAAATCTCTGTAAGAAATTTGATTTCGTTCCTGTCAACTTTTATGATTGAAAAATGATGTCAATAAAGATATTTTGGGTATTTTCCGTTTTATCGATCTCATCTGTATTTTTATAAAAAATCATCAAAAAGCGATGGAAGCAATAACTTGGGACGGACAATAGGACAAGAGTTGTAATTTAATTGAACCTGCTATTTTCCTTGCGATTTGATCTCGGGCTGAAATGTTCGCGGCGATCAGCTTGGGTGTTTGGTAATGAAAACAATGTTGACAATACAGATAATTTATTGATCATTGGAGCTCATAATTTTTGTTCACTTGATACATTTTAACTGGTCATTTTTGTATATTCTATTAATGATGTAACAAGGATTAACAAACATATGTTAATAACTAAAAATTCTGCGTACCCTAATCTTCATTTGTATGTATCAAATTCTGCCATTATGGGGCCAATCAAGAAGACCGTTTAACGCAATTATACGTTTATCATGAACATCGTTTATCCTTTCCTATCGTGTATCAATCCTATCATAATGTGCATGTATACTGTTCTATAGTGCCTTAATACCATCCTTTTGTGCGTGAAACCTATCCTATCGTTTTTACTGTAAAAAATAACATTGCATGTACTGTATGTTATTGATAGAAGGTGTTACTGTTTGAACAATTTAGAATAATTAATATAATGTACACTATATAAGGAAGTTCCAAGTAAATATTGACATTTCTTGTGTAGCAGTATTAATATTGATAATGTCTTTTTATTATGAAAATATCATTTATTTCAACAGCCTATATTTTCTTCTTCACAAGCTCTTTGCCAAGTATGGTTGAAAATGGCTCAAGTTTGCATAAATGAATAGACTGCCATGTTCTGGACAATTGTTATCAGGAAAACGTACAATAATTACATAGATATTAGCTCAGATAAGCTACATATTACAGAATTGAAAAAGTAAGACACAATTACTGTTAAGTACAGAATTTACCTTCATCAATATTTTCTGGATCAAGTCCATTTTTTAGAGCCTCTCTTGCTAATATTTCTGTGTAACCAGAACTCATCATTTCTGCAATGAATTTCGCAATAGCTGTGGCCTTGATATTTTCTTCTTTATCAGGGTCCACATCCTCTTTTACCTCTTCATTGTCTTCCAACTCAACTTCCTGTTCAGCCTCTTTTTGCGATACATCAGCTTTGGCCATTTTCAAAGCACCAATCAAATCCATTTTGGTGCAGTCATGTTTTACAATGGATAACAATGGATAAATGAGATCAGATGGTTCAACCTCTCCTCCCATTAAAACGAGTTCTTTTTGTAAAATGACCATTTGGTCAATAGTAAAGAAGTTCAGATGTTGGTACTCATCCCTTTTGTGGTCAATGTATTTCAGCCATTCTTCCAGGCACACTTCCATGAATTTTGCCAGTCTAGGAATAATGGTACTGACATCATCCCCTTCATTTCTTCCACCTTTCAACTGAGTACATCCATCACCACTGCCAAATTTTACAAAGGCACAAACTTTCCGATCAGGGTCACACAGAAATCTAGCTTGCCAGTTTGAAAACAGCACACATCCAGATGACACAAGTTTAATGTAGACATTACACAGTCTTACTATTGCATCATATACCTAAAAAAAAATTTGTCAAACTTTATTCATTATTTGTCGAATTAGAAGTGTTTAGAAAAGACAGTCATAATAGTTAACAAGTTTCAATTAACCATCAAAATTGCAGAATTTTTAAATTCAGAAACTATGTTACTTTACATTTTTTCCAGGGGGATCATGGTTTTAAAAATGTAGAATAACACTATCTGAGGATGCTTGCAGAGTAATTCGAAAAATGGAGCATTTCAGATCTTGAAAAGAACATTTTTCAAATTTTCCCCTCTTTATTTCTATGTGAACTTTGAACCCCTCCAGGAACATAAGTGTTGGTCAGGGAGTCACAGTTCGAACAATTCAGAAAATTCAGAATCTACACTATATAAGGGTGATTGCATAGAAATATTACAAATCGAGCTTTGTATTTCTTGAGAAGATTTATAAACAATTTCCAAATATATTTCTATGCTGAGCTTTGAACACCCCCTCCCCCTTTGGGCCCCAGTGTAGGTCTGGGGGTCATGGTTTTAATAGGTTGAACATAGAACCTATGAAAGAACACAATTTAAACATTTTCTGTGTGGTATTTCGTTTTGCATTCATAACTATTACGGGGATAACTGTAATATTTGAATATGAAACAAAGTGTTGAGCTAATGGAGGCCATACCCGTATATTCATGTAGCTTTCAAAGTATAACTTTGAAATGAAATAAAATTCAGCAATAAGGTATTAATTTAATGAAATATAAAAATGTTTGGTAATATTACTTATTCGGTTTGTTACTGACTGTTTAAAGAAATTTGTGGGGTCGGTATATTTACCGACCCCACAAATTTCTTTCAACAGTCAATATTCACCGAGCCTTCTGTGGACTTTACCGACCCCACAAATTTCTTTAAACAGTCAATAACAAACCTAATAAGTGTTTTGTTTTGTCGAGGACCTAAAGTTTGCAATGTAAACAAACGTTTGTGTAAAAAATCAGTTCAAATAACGTTACGTCCGCCATGTTGCCCTATAAATTTTGACGCTTGCATTTTAAAGAAATTTGTAAGGCAGCCATGTGACGCGCTTCATCCAGTAACGTCGGGACATTCTAGTCCGAGGCAAAACAAAACATATTATTATACTTTCATGTAGAAAACTGAAATCTGATTGGTTTAGACGCAGCTGACAATCCGTTCTCATACCCTCAGCGTTAGCAACACACTTGGCAACGGGCCGGTAGAACGAATTGTTACATGCGCGTAAATCATGCTCGTACGGTTCGCCGTAGAACTCATGTCTTTTCTATATAAAAGCAGTAAAATTTGTTATAAAAAAAAGACATTCAGTATAATAAAATAAATAGTGCCTGTTTGGGAGGGTACCAGTTGAAATTGACACCCCTCGACACCCCTTGTCAACCTCCGCTTCCCGTCAGTTGACAATGGTTTTCTCGGGATGTCAATTTCAACTGGTACCCTCCCAAGCAGGCACTATTTATATTATACTTAGTCTATTAAACAAAACCACGGAGGTTGGTGTTACAATAAAATTACTCTTTGTAAAACTACGATACTTGTATACATGCATGTACCGACGAATACAGAAGAGATCAATAATCCACAAAACACAGAGCCAGATCTATTTTTGAAATTAGCTTAAAATATTAATATATGTTTATCCAATTAAAATACTCTTTAAACTTTCTACACCAATATTCCTGAAAGTATATACGATATGACTTCCTTAATCAGCAGTCATACTTTCACTATAGTAATCATGGATTGAAAATCACCCTATCCCCCAAATCGGCTAGTCTAAGGATTTTTCCTGACTTTTGTCTGAAAATGAGCAATTCGGCCTATGCCCCGCATCTACATCATGTACATAATCTCCGCAAAATACGGTATTATTTTTCGATTATCTTACAATGGTGAATCATATTATTTTTCGATTATCTTACAATGGTGAATCGATCCACATCATCCTTGCCCATCTCTGCCTTGCCAGCCACCAGCATGAGTTTACTCTGTAGTTCCTGCAGCTCTTTGTATTGGTATCTTCTTGGGAGTCGGGATCCTTTCTCATCTTTCTGAACATGTAACTGCAGTACATCGTCTATTGTCTATAAACAATAATTCAAACAATATCCATTTAGATTAAATCATTAGTAAAGTTAGGAATCTTATGTTTTTTCTTCAGTTGGAATTTCATTTATTTCAGAAAGGTTTACTTATTTTAATGTTTCAAGCATATAGATCTACAGATAGCAAAATGTCATTATCAGACAATGTCATTTATTAAATTTCATCTAAATGAACAGACTGTGAAGTTTTTAATTAATTTCACAGCTGTAGTAAAATTAATTTTTCGATCTTATAATAAATCCTAGACCTTCATAACATGAAAGAAAAAAGTTAGCCAGCTCACAGACCTCACACTCAAAAATTGATTGACAATGCTACACATATTTGATGACAAATTAAAGTATGCAATAAGTTACAAACCAAAATTAGAGGCCCATGTACCCCCCTCCCCCACCCCCTTTGTGACCCCACCATACCCCGGGGATCATGATTTGAACAAACTTGAATTTACCCTACCTGAGGATGCTTACACACAAGCTTTAGCTTTTCTGGCCAACTGGTTTCTAAGAATAAGATATTGAAAGACTTTTCTCTATTTATTACTTATCTAGTTAATAATTTGACCTTCCATTGTGGCTCCACCCTACCCCCAGGACTAGGTTTTAACAAACTTGAATTTATTCTATCTGAGGATGGTTCCACACAAATTTCAGCTTTCCTTGCTGATTGGTTTCTGAGAAGAAGATTTTTAAAGATTTACTCTATATATTCCTATGTAAAAACTTGACCCCCCCCCCCCCCCCCATTGTGGCCCCACCCTATCCCTGGGGGTTTTCAGCTCAGGTGAGCGAAAAATATGAAATTATTTGGCATAATTCCGAAATAATCATTAAATAAAAAATTCCTGCAAATATTCACATCAAAGACAATTTTTTCATGAGATTTTTTTTTCAGCAGTAATTTAGGAGGATTTGTGCTGCCATATTGATCCAGAATTATATATAATAATACTAGCCAAACTCTTTTAAAAGTCTAAAGGGGTAAAATTCCCAGAAAAAAACTTTATGCAATTCTGTTCAGCAGTTACAGTGGAGTTGTGCTGGCAAACTATTTCAGTAATAAACTCAATAAACAACCAAACTTCCAAGTTTAAAAGGGGTATATTTCCCCCAAAGATGGAATCGGAATTGTAAATACTTACATCTACACATTGTGACCTTTCTAACAACATAGTTTAATGAAATTTCATAGTTTTTTTAGTGGTTTCAATAAAGTTGAGCTGACAAACTTTTTCAATCGAATATTCAATGACTCCAAGTTCAAAATGCACAAAGAATACATAAAATAAAATCAGAATTTCCTGTAAATATGCACATTCACACTTCTACACATCATGTTTCGTTCACTACAAAGTTTTATATACAATATTTCTAGGTAAAAATAATTTGCAGATGAAAAGTTTTTCCAAATCATATAATACATTAGTGTGTTACCGGCTTCTCCTTATCAACATTTGCATCAATTTTCCCCACCATGTATATTCCTACGGAATTGATGGCTTCTGCTTGTCTCATTGAAGTCACCTCTACAGAGCCCTGGGCAGATTTAACACTGTTTAGCCATTCCAAATGCTGGTTTGTAGCTTTCTACAAAAGATTTATTTTAGCATATAATAATACACAATTTAAGATGCTTAAAAATCCAGCCAATTTATTCATGCTCGTAAATGCATAATTTTCTGCAAAATAAAAATCAAATGTGAAAATGATTCGATAATGGTGATCGAAACTCAATGGTAGAATTAACTTTTTCTCACTTTTGGTTTTGGAACTCTTCAAATGTTATATATATCCCAGTCGCTACGTTAAATTCAAAGTTCAATAACTTACTCTTGTTTACAAATTACAAAACATTGCCAATATATGAGGTTTTCATATGTACTGATGATTTGGACAAAAGTAAGTATATTGCTCTCAATGACAATACAGTGTTCGCAAGTTAGTAATCAGTCGTTGCAGTCACATGCTTCAGTGATCACAGAATTAAATTTGCATGGGTGTAACCATTTATCAATGAAGAACATATTTTACATAACAATTTTAAAATGAAACATGCATGCACTAAAATATAATTGTGCCAGTTTATTGGCAATTGTTTTGCGCTAAATTTTTTCATTTTACAGCACCTACATGTTTGGTTACCTGTAGATGATTCAAAAGATCGCATCTACCTCTCAATTCATTTGAAACTTCATTTTATTCTTACCAATTTAATAGGTAAATCTGGATCAGCTTTCAGCTCCTTCCAAACAAGTTTGCACTGCTCCAAAAACTTGCTGTAATCACACTTGTCACCAAGATTGAAAATCAAAGGTGCATATCCAGTTGTGGCTGCATGGAGACATTTGACTTTTGCAACCTCCATGTCCCCTTCTCCTGCTGAGATACTAGCCAGGTCCACAAACACCTTTAACTCCTTCAGACCTGGTTTAACAGTAAGTTTGTTAATTTATAATATTAATATTCAGTGTATATTTTCTCTGAAGTTTGCATTGGAAACCTGCGGTGTTCAATTTCCTGTAAACACACTTAGCCTTGTAACAACGCATGAGCACAAGTATAACACAGGGATCAACATTAACGTTTGTCCGTTTGCCCAGGGCAATTTTAAGTAAAATGTCATTTAGGGGAAGTAAAACTATAAACTTAGTTGTCCAATCGGGAAAGTGAAAATTTTAATAGAAATATTTAATGAAAAAAACTTTAAAAACGTAAAAAATAAACTTTCACTATACGACTCTACATACCAAAACTCAGAAAGGCCTCAGTGTTGATTTTAGATAAGTCATCCAGTATTTACCCTTAATCAATAATCAAATTTAATTCTATATACCCTGCTTGTTCAAATAAATTATACCCTCATCTCATTATATATAATTATGTTGCATTCTTTTGATAAAACTGTATATCATGATGTAGTTTCATCTTATTTGCTTACGCAACGAATTTATTAGATCGAATGTATTTGTTGTATGTAATTTTCTTGATCATGAAACAAGTCGGTAGCAATGACTGCACTTCAAATTCCTTTGAGTGCTGTCTTTTGCGTTATTAATTTGTTAGAGAAGAAGCATCCATCAAATATTATACAAGGCATATAAATAATAAAAGTTAACTAGACTCTTGTTGCTATAGCAACAAAAAGGTCTTCCGTTTCTCATGTATAAATCTCTAAAAACAATGCATTTCTCTTCTAAAAAGAGAAAGGATATACATGTAATAGATACTGTGATGGAATCTTTCAGTAACTTTTTCTATAAAAAACAAAACGAGAAAAAGTCATTTTTGAAATTTGCTTTGACGACCGGAAGTTACGCCGGATCAAACGGAACATGGTTAACATATCTTCATACATTGTTTTATTTTTCCTCAAAGTTTGGATGCTTAAGTATTTGTCCGTTTTAAAATCTCTTTAAGAAAAGATTTATTGTCTCGGGACAGGAAGCGGACGAACAGAATTGCTTAATGAAAAAAAAATGTTAATACAGCTTAAACATTTTCCTTTCGTACACTACTGTTTATCAAGCTTACTGAAACAGTTTTAAAAAAAGCCAGTTAAACCTATCAACAATGTCATTTGTTTGAACCCTTTTGGTGAGGACCGGAAGTGACGGCTGACAAAATTAAACACGTTAAACACATCAACTATCAAATGTATGTCACCCACATAAGTCTTGTGTTTTGATCGCTAACAGTTTCTGATGAACGGCGGGTACACAATTTAGTATTAAAAAGCTACTTGAGATATTTGAGATATCTCACCGGAAATGGATCTTTTTTGTTTATTAAACATCGCATAAATGACTTATTAAAAGATTCATACTAAAATAATCATTCTATGTAAAATAAGTAAAAAAGGTAAATAAAATAATTTTTGAAGCGCTTCTGGTGACGACCGGAAGTTACGCCGAACAAAACAACATAGTGTAAACACATCTACATATAAAGGTCTATCATCCTGCAAAGTTTGATTGTTCAAGTCATTACCATATTTAAGATCTCGAGGAGTCAAGGTTTTTTGCCTCAGGACAGGAAACGGACAAACGGAAGTACTCAGTGGAAATTGAAAGCTAGTAGTTCTTATGCATTTGACAACGAGACTTTATTGCCTATCAATTTATCTAAAATTAGCAAATAAAAACAGTTAAACATATAAACAACTTGATATGTTTTAACTCTTCCGGTGTGGACCGGAAGTGACGGCCGACAAAATAAAAGCAGTTAAACACATCTTCAGTCAAATCTCTATCATCCATGAATGTTTCGTGTCTTAATCACTTATAGTTTTTGAGATCTCGCGGGTACAAAATTTATTTTAATAAAGCTACTTGAGATATTTGAGATGTCTCACCGGAAGTAGAATTTTTCTGTTGATTAAACATCGCTTATATGACATATATAAAGATTTATACTTATAGATTCATTCTATGTAAAATAGATTAAATACGTAAAAAAATAATTTTTATATTACTTCCGGTGACGACCGGAAGTTACGACGAACAAAACTAAATAGGTTAAACACATCTACACATACAGGTCTATCATCCCACAAAGTTTGAATGTAAAAGTCCTTGTCGTTTCTGAGATCTCGTGGAGACAAGCTTTTTTGTCGTGGGACAGGAAACGGACGACCGGAAATACATTTTGAGAAAATGAAAAAAAGGCCTCGAGATATTATCATTCTCTATCAGTCCTGAAAATTTGGAGAAAATCTATCCAGCCATCTCTGAGAAATCTTCTGGACAAAAAAAGGGAAAAAAAAAATAATAATAACTAGACACGATCTCGTTGCGAGCAACGAGGAGGTCTTCCGTCCAATTTTTAGAAGGTAAAATGACCTTGCTTTTTATCTTCGTTAACGAAAAAATCTGGAAATTGGGGTAGGATCTAAAAGAGCTATGGCTAGATGACATTAGACCCCTCTTGATCCCTAATTTGAAGGATCACGCAACGTATCTCAAACTATTTCAAAGTTAAAAGTTATTAATAAAAGACTTGAGCCCTCTCGGGCCCTAATTTGAAGGGCCAGCCCCTTTTTCTTGACGTAAAATTAAAGCTGTTGTGCTTTTAAACACATTTGGTTCAATAAGTGTTTACAAATAATGTACTGTTCTCGAGATATCTGGAAAAGATCGATTTAGGGGCCAACGCTATAGCTCCTTTTAGGGGCCGGATAACAAAGAAATTAGGGCAGCATGTCGTTAAACACATTATTATGAGCATCTTTTGCTCAATATTGCTTTTCAAAATTTTTCTTCATTTTGAGATATTGATGATCACAATTTTGGACTTCTGGCCCCTAAAAATCCCTTATTACGTAACAGAAGAGCAAACACTTATCATGTATAGATAACCAACGCTACGATGAACATAATTGCTTCTATAACATATCACAAAATATTTCACAGTTAAAAGTTATAAATCAAAGACTTTAGAGCCCTCTCGGCCCCTAATTTGAAGGGCCAGCCCCTTTTTCTTGATGTCAAATAAAAGCTCTTGTCATTTTAAACACATTTGGTTCAATATGTGTTCAAATTATGTACTGTTCTCGAGATATCTAGAAAAAATCGATTTAGGGGTTAACGCTATAAATCCTTTTAGGGGCCGGATAACAAAGAAATTAGGGTTCCATATCGTTAAACACATTATTTCGAGCATCTTTTGTTCAATATTGCTTTTCAAAATTTTTCTTCATTTTGAGATATTGATGATCACAATTTTGGACTTCTGGCCCCTTAAAATCCCTTATTACGTAACAGAGGAGCAAACACTTATCATGTATAGATAACCAACGCTACGATGAACATAATTGCTTCTATAACATATCACAAAATATTTCACAGTTAAAAGTTATAAATCAAAGACTTTAGAGCCCTTTCGGCCCCTAATTTGAAGGGCCAGCCCCTTTTTCTTGATGTCAAATAAAAGCTCTTGTCATTTTAAACACATTTGGTTCAATAAGTGTTCACAAATTATGTACTGTTCTCGAGATATCTGGAAAAGATCGATTTAGGGGCCAACGCTATAGCTCCTTTTAGGGGCCGGATACCAAAGAAATTAGGGTTTCATATCGTTAAACACATTATTTTGAGCATCTTTTGTTCAATATTGCTTTTCAAAAATGTTCTTCATTTTGAGATATTGATGATCACAATTTTGGACTTCTGGCCCCTAAAAATCCCTTATTACGTAACAGAAGAGCAAACACTTATCATGTATAGATAACCAACGCTACAATGAACATAATTGCTTCTATAACATATCACAAAATATTTTACAGTTAAAAGTTATAAATCAAAGACTTTAGCGCCCTCTCGGCCCCTAATTTGAAGGGCCAGCCCCTTTTTCTTGATGTCAAATAAAAGCTCTTGATTTAATTAAGTTTTTTTGTTCTACATGTTTTAACAAAATGCTTCTGAGAAAAGAGATATTCAAAGAAAACCAACAAAAATCATGACGCCTTTTTAATCTTAATTTTCGGGCTCGGGCGAGCTTCGGCGCTTTTTGAGATAAAGATGATAAAAGACCATTAGACACTATTTCAATCTTTCGTCTATCAGCCCTGAAAAGTTCAACATCATATCTTAAATGGTAAAAGAGGAGTTCTCCCGACAAAATACCCCTATAAAAAACGATAAATTCAGGATATCTCAGGACAGGAAGTGACGTCATCAACAAAAAAAATTTCCAACAAGGTTCAGATCAATACCTATCAGATCTGAAAATTTGACGTAAATCGGTTGAGCTGTTTCTGAGAAATCGCGTGCACAAAATCGGTAAGAAAAAAAAAATAATAATAATAACTAGATCGGTCTCGTTGCGAGCAACGAGTGGGTCTTCCGTCCGATTTTAGAATAAATTAGATAAAACTCATCATTTTAAAGATAAAATTGTAAGTATACGCAAAAAATACGAAAAAAATTTTCTCGGCACCCGGGGCTTGAACCCGGGTCGCCTGGGCACTGTCCACGACCATAACGACTGAGCTACTCGGGCTCTCGCTTCAGGACTTTGACGCTTTATATCTCAAGATTGCGTTAATCGATTTTAAAACAAATTACATATTCTAAATCAGTAAAACGGTCACTATCAACTGTAAAAAATTCAAAGAAAAATATTAAAAAATAAAAAAGTCTAAAAATTAATTTTTTTAAATTTCCTTCCGGTGACGACCGGAAGTGACGGCTGACATTCTCTTGACCGAGGTGCATCAGAAAAAAGGTAGATCTATCATCTCTGAAAATTTCAGTCCTATATCTTTACTTGTTTTTGAGAAACCTGACAGACAAAATTGACTTTTAAAAAATCGTTTAACGACGATCACTTCCGACCGGAAGTGAATTTTGAAAAACTGTTACGGCGGTACAAACTTCATATGACGAGGCATCGTCCCTGAAAATTTGACTAAAATCGGTCGAGCCATCTCTGAGAAATCGCCTGCACAAAATCGGTAAGAAAAAAAAAAAAGAATAAGAATAATAAGAAAAGTGAAAAAGAAACAATAGAATAATAGAAGGGTCTTCCGCTGAAGACGGAAGACCCTAATAATAATAGGGAAAAAGAAACCTAAGAAAAACAATAAGGTCTTCCGTTGGAAACGGAAGACCTTAACTAGAGCAAAGCTCGTTGCAAAGCGACGAGTGGGTCTTCCGTTAATGTCGAAAGTAATGCTAGAAGTTCCTGTAAGAAGCAGATATCTTAAACCAATAAAAAGAGTAACTAATTCAAAAACATAAAAAAATCGAATAATTCTTGGTACGAGTTAACAAAATCCGAATAATTTTAAGTACGATTTAACAAAAACCTTAACGATTTAATGAACGACTTAACAAAAAAAATCCGAATGTGTTCAGGTACGACTTACCAATAATTTTTAGGTACGAGTTAATTCAACTTAGAAATTGACACTACTTTAACCAAGATCGCGGAATCAAAATTTCCGGAAAAATCAATTTTTAAACCCCAATATCTCTGTAATGCATCGTTCGATTTTAAAACGGATTTCAGTGTTAGATTCAGCTTGAAAACTCTACAAAACACGTATACGTTTTTGATTTAATCAAAAAATTCAATTTTTCAAAAAAATTTGACGGATTTTCATATTCAGCCTTATTACAGAGGTAAATCGATAAATGTATTATCTCGCAAAATTTGAAGCCTTTATCTCAAAGCGTTTTTTAAAAACGCCGCGGACAAAATGACATTTTTTAAATTTAAGAAATGACGTAACGTAAAAACGAAAGTGACGTTTTCATGGAAACTTTTATGACTTTGAGGTATAATGATTGCACATAATCTCTAAAAGTTTTATTAAAATCGGTTGAAATCTTTTCGAGTTATGAAGCCGAAAAGGAGTCAGAAAAAAAAAGAAAAAGTATAATAACTAAAGCAAAGCTCGTTGCAAAGCAACGAGTGGGTCTTCCGTTAATGTCGAGAATGAAGCTAGAAGTTCCTGTAAGAAGCAGAGTTCTTAAACCAATAACAAAAGTGACTAAAACAAAAAGAAAAACTCGAATTATTCTTGGTACGAATTAACAAAATCCGAATGATTTTAAGTACGAATTAACAAAAACCTTAACAATTTCAAGAACGAGTTAACAAAAAACACCCGAATGTGTTCAAGTACGACTTAACAATTTTCGAATTATTTTTTGTACGAGTTAATTTCACTTTGAACATAACACTATTTTTTAAACCAAGAACGCGGAATCAAAATTTCCGGAAAAATCAATTTTTAAACCCTTATAACTCTGTAACGCATCGTCGGATTTTTAAACAGATTTCAGTTTCGTACTCAGCGTAAAAATTGCCATCAGATACGTATTTTTAAAATTGAAAAACATGAAAACTTCAAAAAATTGGTTTTACTTCCGGTTTCTACCGGAAGTGTCCAAATTGAGTTTCCAGCCTTATGTCATAAGTAAATTGGTAGTTCTACCTTGTCTGAAAATCTCAGAGCTCTATCTTTTAACAGAAATGAGAAAAGCTCCGGACAAAATCACTTTTTAAAACGTGAAAAACGTCAATAAGTGACGAATGTGATGACGTCATCAGATAATTTTTTCATGTCATGAAGATCTTTTAAATGCATAAAACACCTGTAAATTACAAGACAATCGAAGCAAACGTTTTTGAGTTATTTGAGTTGGAAAAAAAATAAAAAGAATAATAACAAGGGCACCGCTAAGCGGAGCATCCCCTCACGACATGACTTATTGTACGGGGGAATACGTTATTTAGGAAAATACATGTAAATTTATCAGATCAAAATACAGAAAGTATTTCTTTAAACCACTTTGAATACATACATGTAATATCTATTTAATCCCAATCCCCAAGCTTTGTGGTGTATAAATTGGGGGAGGGGGTTTACATAACAGTTTTCCTATTCCTAGCAGAAACTCAACACATATACTTTAAAGTTTAATAATTTAGATTCATTTAGTGACATTCATTTTTATATAAGCATACATAAACGATCCGTATACATTATGAAACGTCTCTGAAAATCAAGCGCTCTGGAGTCTGCTCTGATGGAAATTCTAGTTGCTAGTTGTCGTATTAAAATTAACCCATAGTATAGTAGATATATATGCAGTTATTATTAATATAAAACAATTTTTGCGTGATAAATGTGCAATATCTGTCAAAGTCTCTACTGAATTTTGGACTAGTTCTATTGTAAGTAATACGGGAAAATTTGTCCGAAAGTCGACTGCTTGTTTCGATGTAAATCTCTTGCCCGCTTCAACTTTTAACTATGGGCACTAGTCTAACACTCAAATGCTACAAAACGTTTTTTTTTTACCTTTACTAGATTTAAATCCCAAAAAATGTCAAGTTGTTGATTTGAACTGTATACGGTAGCGATTAACTTCAAGTCGTACATAAAATTACCGGAAATGTCGATTGTCAAGTCGTACATAAAATTCATGTTTTTAACTTCATTTTTTTACGATAATTAAAAAAAATACTTAATTAATTGATTTTGAAATCAACAGGGTTTGTCCTTTTACCATGCCAAAGAAGTGTACAAAGTTTGATGGATATTCATGAGAGGGTTTTCTTGGAATTTAGAAAATTGAAATGGAGTACACACACACACATACATACATACATACATACATACATACATACATACATACATACATACATACATACATACATACATACATACATACACACATACGAACACACACACGCACAGTAGCGATGCTATATCCCCTTCGCAACAAGTTGCGTGAGGGGATAATAATAAGAATAAGAATAAAAAGAAACCGTAGAAAAACAATAGGGTCTTCCGTTGGAAACGGAAGACCCTAATAAAGAACATTACAATCACTATAAGGTCTTCCGTTGGAAACGGAAGACCTTAATGACAGAGGTTTAATATCCAAAAATTCTAGTCAATTGATGTTTTATCCACTAAGCTTACGAAATAAAACAAAATATTTGGGCTACCAATTTTGACATTCAGGTAAGTCAGAATTTCAGCTCACTTGCCTAAAGGGTGGTTTAAGGGGAGTTACGATAACAACCTGTTCATTACTACAACATGTTCATTACTAAATTCAATAAAAGACCATTTCCAAAAATAAGAACATTTTATCACATAAATAATATAAATATTGGATATTAGAAAATATTCACTTAAGTCTACTGTAACATTATGCTAAATTATGCAAAATAAATCTTACAGGAACAGTCTGAATATTGACATGTCATGGCAAAGATTGCTTGAGATATGGATGAATGGTCTATACTTACTTTCCATTGATTTTCTAAGCCAATCAATGAGTTTTTTACAATTTATGAATTCCTCAAGACACCTAGCATGCTCGTCCTTTATACCCCTCAAAACATCACAGGCATCAATCAAAGAGCTGTCAAACTCATTCATTTTTGTTTCTGTACCTTGAACCTGCAATAATCAAACAAACCAACTAAAAAGACTTATCAGAACTACATGCTTTAATTCACATTGTCATCTATATAACTAACAAGGGGCCCACAGGCTCTATAGGTCACCCGAGTACAATAACCATTAGATGGACCCATGTTTGCATTTAAATAAAACATCATTTTGGAGTCTTAATCCTATTATTAAACTTTTCTGGTTGTTACCCCACTTCCATTATCATCAATTCATTAAAGGTGGTGGGGGGGGGGGGTTATTAAAACTCAAAGGATTCTCATTTATTTATACCCTAGCTTCAGCGCCAAAAATTGTAAACTTTTGGTAGACAGGATGCCCATGGGCCACATCGCTCACCTGAACAACACTGGCTTTATATGGGCATTCAAAGGATATTGTGCCCTAGGGCCCCTCGGTTGTTTTACAAAAAATAAATATCCAAATTTTACACTAATTTGTGCAAGCTTTTGTGTAGATATTGGCATTTCTAGTTGCAGTGATTCTTGAGAAGAAGATTTAAACAAGAGGCCAAAAGGCCTTAACTGTCACCTGAGTAGCATAACCCATACACAAACTTGTCAAGGAGTCTCATATATGCATTTAGTTAAGTTTTATTCTGGAATAGAAAAATTTTTAATTTGTAATGACGACCACCTTCCTGCCTGAAATCTTTTAAAAAAGACTATTAAACCTATAATTTTAGCGAAAAACTTAAAAGATCATAAAAGAGTGCATGACCTGATATTGAAAAGGTGCAAGACTCTGATAGAAAATAATTTAATAATAATAACAAGGTGGCTATTATTCATGTTTTATCTAAAACAACCTCCCATCCCCCATCACCCTGCGGCAGACAGAAACTCTCCCTATGGGCATTTGAACAAACAAAAAAAAACCAGCTTTATCGATAAAAGCCATCATGAGTTACTCACTTCTCCTGTTCCAGTTTTTGAATATTCAACATTCGTTGAGAATCACCATCTGGCATATATACCAAAATCATTTTACCTTTATATATCAGTGATTTTAGTTAGCCAATTATTACTTTACTATTAACAAGTCTATTTGTTTATTTTGAAAGTTCAAAAACTGTTTTTGTTTCAAATGATCAAAAGTCTTGCATAACTCTTTTGATCATACAACTTCTTTATAATTACATTATATTCAACGATTAATAACTACGTATGAACAAGCAAAGGAAGATAACTCCATTAGGAAGAAGCAAGGGAAAACAAGATGTAATTATAATCGGGGCAATTATAAAGTCTCCCTAATGAACGAGGCTATCATATAGAGAAGGGATGACCCACAAAGTTTCATGTGGTTCCCAGGGGTCCTTAACTATATATCAGGTGAACTAACATAAACAAGGAACAAGAATATATATGGATTATGGGGTGGGGATATTAACTGTTTTCAAGATATTCAGGCACTACCTGTTTGAGAGGGGTCAGGACCACCCCAAGGGCCCATGACCTACATACCATATGATGCCCCTTGACACAAGGAACAAGAATATATATAGTTTACGGGTGGGGATCTCAATCGTTTTCAAGTTATTTGTGCACTTCCTGTTTGAGGGGGGTCAGGACCACCCCAAGTTCCATGACCTACATACCATATGATGTCCCTTGACACAAGGAACAAGAATATATATGGTTTAGGGGTGGGGATATTAACCGTTTTCAAGATAATCGGGCACTACCTGTTTGAGGGGGGTCAGGACCATCCCTGGGGCCCATGACCTACATACCATATGATGCCCCTTGACACAAGGAACAAGAATATATATGGTTTAGGGGTGGGGATCTCAACCGTTTTCAAGCTATTTGTGCACTTCCTGTTTGAGGGGGGTCAGGACCATCCCAAGTTCCATGACCTACATACCATATGATGCCCCTTGACACAAGAAACAAGAATATATATGGCTTAGGGGTGGGGTTCTTAGCCGTTTTCAAGATATTTGGGCTCTTCCTGTTTGAGGGGGATCAGGAACCACCCCTGAGGCCCATGTCCTACATACCATTTGATGGCCCTTAACACAAGGAACAAGAATATATATGGTTAAGGGTGGGGGATTTTAACCGTTTTCAAGATATTTGGGCCCTTCCTGTGCCATATTGGCCCCACCCTAGTGCCTAAACACCTGTCCCAGGTACCATAAATTTCACAATTTAGGTAGAAGACTTTATGTACATCATATCCAGGCATTTAGTTTTTCACAAATATATATGGGAGTAGAGAAGTAGCTTTTCTAAAATTTAATACATTTTTACTATATGGCCATTTTGGTCCCACCCTTGAGCCTGAACCCCTGACCCAGGGACCATAAATTTCACAATTTTGGTAGAGGGCTTCATGGACATCATATCCATGCATTTAGTTTTAAACAAATATCTATGGGAGTAGAGAAGAAGATTTTTTAAGATTTAATACATTTTTACTATATGGCCATATTGGACCCACCCTAGAGCCTGAACCCCTGACCCAGGGGCCATGAATTTCACAATTTGGTAGAGAGCTTCATGGACATCATAACCATGTATTTAGTTTTTAACAAATATCTATGGGAGTAGAAAAGAAGATTTTCTAAGATTTAATACATTTTTACTATATGGCCATATTGGACCCACCCTAGAGCCTGAACCCCTGACCCAGGGGCCACGAATTTCACAATTTTGGTAGAGGGCTTCATGGACATCATAACCATGCAATCAGTTTTTTCCTCACATGTGTGGGAGTAGAGAAGAAGATTTTTGAAAATGTGGCTGTTTTTTTTGCATATTTGGCCCCACCTGTGGCACCTTGGTGGTGGTAGAGCCACCAATTTCACAATTTACATTCCTCTTACCATAAAGATGCTTCACACCAAAAATTGGAACAATTAGCCTTGTAGTTTTTAAGAAGAAGTTAAAAATGTAAATTGTTAACGCACGACGCACGTCGACGGACGAAAACAGATAGCAAATTTTAATTCCTATGCATTTCTATGTTAAACTTTGAACCCTGCCTCGGGTCCCAGTTTTTGTCTGGGGGCCACGATTTTTACAATTTAGAATATTCACTACATATACAAGCTTTTGTGGAAATATTAGCATTTCTGGTGCAGTGGTTCTTGAGAAGAAGATTTTTAAAGACACACAACCTATACTCACTGTTTCGCAATTATCACCCCTTTAAAAAGGGTTTAGCCCTTTATTTTAAAAATTTAAAATCCCCTTTCAATAAGGAAGCTCTGTACCAAGTTTGGTGAAATTTGGCCCAGTGGTTTTAGAGAAGAAGTCAAAAATGCGAAAATTTTACAGACGGAAAGACAGACAGACGACGGACAACAGGTGAAACGCTCACTTGAACCTTTGGTTCAGGTGAGCTAAAAACTATTTGGCCATTTTTTGCAGATTATTACTGTTGATGCTAACTTAATTCATTTTTAAAATCTTTCCTTCGTCGCTTCCGGTCCCGATTAACAGCAGGTTTTGTAATTGTTTACGACCTATTTTGTGCAGGTCTGATCTGAGAAACTATCAGAGATATGACAATGAAATTTTCAGGATAGGTATACTATTGTTGGAAGTTGTTCACTATTTAGTTGTTTTACGCCAGTGGCGCCTTAACTTGGAGCTTGCCTAGGCACGAAAATTTGGTACGAATTTTGAATAAAAATTTTCCTACATTTTGATCTGTATCTTTTTTATCAGTTGATATTTTGTTAAGACATAAATAACAAAAGTGGTAGAGCATTAAAAGTTCTTTCCA
Source organism: Magallana ariakensis (assembly GCA_020458035.1). Lineage (NCBI taxonomy): Eukaryota > Metazoa > Mollusca > Bivalvia > Ostreida > Ostreidae > Magallana > Magallana ariakensis. The sequence continues at coordinate 36,821,901 of CM035812.1, forward strand.
ACAAAATCAAGAAAAAGGGACTGACCCCTTTAATTAGGGGCCAAGAGACTGACTCGTAAAGTCTATTACAAATAACAAAAAAAAACGATCAAGATTTTGTAATGTATAATAAAAGGAAAGTTGTTGATCGTAACAATATCTGTTTGAAAAAATCATTGCCACGCCCACTGATGACGTAATTAGAGATTTTTATTCATTTTCTGAAAGTGGGGCGAGGGGGTAATTCTGAAATTGTATTGATATTTCATGGTATCATTTAAAAAAGAAATCGCATGGAAGACTTGCTCGTTACTCGTAACGAGATCACATCTAGTATTTATATTATTGTATGATCAATTATCAAAATAGTCATTGATGAAATGTTTTGGACTATTTGTTACAATATTGATTCTCAGTGTTATAACAGACAAAGATATTGGAAAATGTAAATATATTAAAAGTTACAAAAGATTTCATACCATTTTTTCTATCATCTTGATTGGCTGAAAATCACCCTTCAATTCATATTCTTGAGCAACTTTCAAGATAACATTGGCACCATAGACACACTGTTCAAGAATTCTGTACTGGTTGAATTGTCTCAACCTCTCTTTGATCCAGTCTTTGTTGTTTGGCATTGATATGTACATAAGCTGCTGTTCTAGATTGTCATTTGGAATGTTTTTGAAATGTTGTTGGAATTCTTTAAAAGTAATGTCTCCTGAGGTAATTTTTCTTCCAAGACTAACCCAACTTTGATGAGCATTTTGCCACACATTTTCAATTACTTCATTCACTGTTAATGGTCCATTTTTCTTCGCTCCCTCCTTCTGGCCTTGCTTTATCCATATGTTAAGAAACAGCATACCTTCTGACAACCTAAAACATATTTCAAGGAACTTAATTTTTGTGTATCCTTAAATGTTAAGAATTTCCAATCATTTTAAATGTCCTTGACACCCCATGACTTTTACTTTTGATGACAGTAACTCTCAATATGGCAATTTCAAATAAATGTAGATATGAAACTGTTCATATCACCAAAAAAACTATATGTGTTTATGATATGGTTAAATATCTGCCCCCCCCCAATTTTTACCAATTTTAAACTTTATTGTATTAAAATCATATCTTCACAAAACATTATTGTAAAATACAATGTTTATCAATACAATAATATATATACGATATTGCATCCTATCATACTTACAATATATATTATATAATACAATATAATACTGTAATATATAATGATACAATATGATATTGTAACATGATATGTTCATGTATCAAGATATGATATTGTATCATCTAATATGATACAGTATGTATCATATAATAAGATACAGTATTGTATAATGTTACGAATTATAGTATTTGATCATATTAATATACAATATGTGATACAATATAGTATCATATCATATCATATCACAAAATACATCACACTATTGTAACATATGATATGATATAGTATGATATTGCATTGTATGATATTGCATCATGTATGATGCATAATATTATATTGTACCATATGATACAACATAATTTGATACAACATTGTATCAAATCATATGATACAATATCATGTGATACAGTAATATATTAATAATACAATATCATATTATACAATATCAAATCATATGATACAATAATATATATTGCAATATCATATGATACATTTTCATGTGATATAATAATAAACTATATCATACAATATAATCATATTATTTAATATTGTATTATATGATACATTATAATCATATATTACAATATCATATGAAACAATATCATGCGAAACAATTATATATAATGCAAAATTATATTATTATTAATACAATATTATATAATAATATACAATACTATAGATAAAACATTTATGATATAATATCATAATATACAAAAAATTTGATACAATATTATGTTGTATCATATAATTTTTTACAATTTAATATATGATATAAAATTGTATCATATAAAACAATAGTGTATCATATCATACAATACTATATCTTAGGAATCATGTTATAATATTTAACAACCACAAGATATCTGTGAGCCAATGCTCACTACTGATACCCCCGCTCTGATGTGAATATGCAAAATAAGCAAAGTCGACATTTAACAGAAAGGTGGCATCCGATTGGAACAAAAATATATCCCACAATACGGCATGCCTCAACAAATAGTGTTTTAAAATTTCAAGCATTTGCGGTAAATAGTTGCTGAGAAATCTGAATATATATCCCACGATATGGCATGCCTTAACAAACACTGTGTACAAATTTCAAGCATCTGCGATAAATAGTTGCTGAGAAATCTTTGACGGAAATTTGTTTGAAAATTTTGGCTTAAAATAAACAAAGTCGTCATTAAACAGGAAGTTGACGTCCGATTGGTACAAAAATATATCCCACGATATGGCATGCCTAAACAAATAGTGTGTTAACATTTCAAGCGATAAATAGTTGCTGAGATAAATGTGACAGAAGTTTTTGTTATGGACGGACAGACCGACGGACAGACAGACACACAAGGGTAAAACAGTATACCCACTTCTCCTTCGGAGCGGGGGTATAAAAACATCTTTCAAGCAAGTTTGAGTGAAGTAGGAGCATCCTTGATAATATAGATCGTGCTCTGCAACAGAAGCTTCCTCTGCGATTCATTTACACACCTCACAGCCTTATTTGCATAATCGGAACCTCTCTGATTTTTATATTAACCAAAAACTTAAAAAACCCGAGAACGCCAAACTACGTCACTCACGGGATTTTAACGAGACCAGTTCGTGACACTTGCAAATCGAGAGAGGAGTTAAGATCGAAAAAGTAAGTAAAAGTTTATGTTTCTTTAAACGGCAAGCTTTTTAAATTATTTAAAGTTGCAGAACAAATGTTTATTAAAGTGAATTCGAAGTTTTGGGTGATTAGCCTTATCTCGTTAAATATTGCTCAGCATGACAACTGTCTGAACAGCAGTCCTCGATTTTGTCAACAATCAAAAACGTGCTAGGGAGTAGTCTTGTGTCGGTAAGAACATACTTACTTACATTGTTAAACTAGATAAATACCCTTTTTAAAGCCTACAATGCATTAATTCTATTATACCCGTGTTACCAAATTGTAAATAATTAATGGTCGTTGTGAAATGTGACTTGAAAGACATGTTTTGGTATAAAATGTGCATGCAGGTGTATTATAGTCAGTTTCTACACATGTTGGTAACTAACTGACATACGTTAAAAATTATTTTACATATTTCCTAGAATATTTTTACATGTTCTTTATGTTTGTGCCAATCATGCTTTTATAATAGCCATACAGAGTTTCCTCGACATGTTTATAACAGTTATAGTTTTTGGTACACGTACATGTATATCCCCTTTAAATTTATGTCTTAATAATCTATTAACGATGAGAGTGTTTATGACTGTTCGTAAATATGATTTTTTTTTCAATAATACCACAGAACATTAACAATATTGCTATTAGAGAGTGTTAGAGAGAGAGAGAGAGAGAGAGAGAGAGAGAGAGAGAGAGAGAGAGAGAGAGAGATCATTAAAAGCCATTACACATTTTATAGTGATAAGTCATATCTCACTAAATGAATTGTCATGGCTGTAATCATGGTAATGTTTTGATCCATGTCTCAGATATTGCTAATGCACATAAAAAGTTTAATCTGGATTGACACACCCTTTTGTTTTGATGTAATGACAGCATTAAGCTTTGTAATTATAGTATATCTTTTTTTCTAATCTACAGGTATACCTGCTGCTTCAAGATGATCTGGAGATCAGGAAAATAGAGAATATTGTCAATTTGATATTGCTAATGATCCAGTCAAGTCCGCTGAATTTACTTCTATGTCATGTGATAAACTTACAACTTAACCTCTTTATTTAGATATATTTGGTTATAGCTGAATGAAAGCCAAGCAAAGTCATCTAAATAGCTACAATGTCGTGTGCAAAAGTTAATTGTATAAGCGAGAGGTTCATATGGTCATCTTGTTACAACACTGATTATTTGAGTGGTGGGAACCTCCGAAAGGAATGCCAGGAGTTCAAAAACCTAACAAAGTGTTTTTTACCCTCTCTGAGAGAATGGGATTTACAGAAGTCCCGTGAATTTCTTCTGCTGGAAATAGGTTTTTCAGATTAGTTTATATTATTGACTCAATCTTATTATGGTGTAAATATAGAATGTTGATAGTATAGTTGCAACTCATACAGACATTCATCTGTTACATATGTGTTTCTGACTTTGATCTTTGTTCGATATATTTGTCTTATTTGATATCTTTCTGTCCATTGGAAAACTAAGTTGGGGGGAGCTTATGCTATACCCTCGGCATCGGCGTCGGTGTCCGGACCTGGTTAAAGTTTTTGTTGCAGGTCCTGTATCTAAGTTATAACTTGTCCTATCTTCACCAAACTTGCATGGATGATGCATCTTGACCTACTTGTGGACTTGAAAGACTTGGATGCTGAATCAGGGCCATGAGTTTCAGATGCTGGAGGAGGTTAAGGTTTTTGGAGCAGGTTAAAGTTTTTGGTGCAGGTGCCCTTTGATAGCAATTTCTAAGTTACTACTGGTCCTAACTTTACCAAACTTGCATGGATGGTGCATCTTATGATACTGATGCACCAGACATACTTTAATGCTGAATCTAAGGCCATAGGTTTCAGATGCTGGATGAGGTTAAGGTTTTTAGAGCTGGTTAAAGTTTTTGGAGCAGGTGCCCTTTGATGATTCCCGTGCAGATATTATTCCTACCTTACAAACATATCTCAGGAATTCCTAGGATATTCCAAGAATTCCTAGGATATCCTGACAATCTGCTTTTAGAAATTCCTGAGACTGAGAAATCCTGGGAAATCCTGACATATCAACAGAGGACTTCCTGGGATCTCCCAGGACTTTTTTCTTACATTATTCAAATCCAACTCTTGCCAGGACATTTGATCTAGAGCCAGGAGTTAAATATTTTAATGAAATTCCCATATCTTAGGACTTTTGAAAATGTCAGGACTTCCAAAACTATGTTGTTCATAAAGATGGTTTATAATAATGATTTCTTTTTATGAATATAGGCCTATTCTTAAAATGTAATTCATTAACAATTGATGAACATACATAAATACAGGGAATACCTGGCAATTATATAGTTCAAGGTAATGATAATGCATCTGAAAATTTAAATAATTTCAAATACTTAAAATATAACCAGAACTGTCATTTATAGTTTGCATGTATATTTGAACAAAGTATTCATAGACATCTATAATATTCAAACCCCTATATAAATAAGGCATTCCAATTAAAAAATATATATAATAGAATTCAATTATTAAAAAAAAATATATAGTACCACATACATTGATTTCTTACTTGTTTAAAGTGCTTTTTAGCAATTTAGTAGATATTTGGTCAGTTGTGTATATCAGTAGCAGATGTAAACAAAAGTGCGTGGGAGAATGAATCAGCATTCAGTTGAAATTTGGACCTCGTCGCTCTTTAAACCTTTGATACATTGTTTATACATGAATGGCATCACTGTAGCACATATGTGATAACAATTTATCTCCAAGACTATCAATCTGTTTCGTGAATATTCCCTTGATCATTGTCATTAGCTTAGAAGCTATTGAAACTCAAGCAGTTACATGTACCGTACGCTCTGATTTTTGAAGAGTCCACCATTGTTTATGAGGTGTTGAGTCAATCCGTCGCCGTTACAAAATGCATACCTAACTTCAATATGTTAGAAACTTGATGTTTAGTAAAAATGAGAACATTTAAGTAACAATAATTAGTACAAAGTTATAGGAATAAATTACGATATTATATTTATCTGATTTCCAATTATTTAATAAGTTCCAAAGCCTGAGGGTAAAAAAACACAGGGGGTTAAAACTAACAGACACGACTCGTGCATCAACTGCACAAACAACTCGTACGTTCATTCAATTCCTGTGGCTAGACTCTGAATAGATAATAATGATATCTTTAGAACCTTAAATTAAGTTTAATTTAAATCAATTATTTCAGTATGATTAACTAATGCTTTATACAAAAAAACATTCAACAGAAGAACTGGGTTTCAATTTATCAGAATATACCGTCAACGTGTTGTTTTGATTCTACAACGTCACTTCCGCCCAATGATTACGCACTTTTGAATGTAGCAGACGGACCTTTTTATACAATGTCATGTGCTATGAAAAAATCAAATGATGCAGCAGTTGTAGTTCGGATTAATGACCAGAAAGGTAAAATATTCATGTTGAAATCACTTTTAATGTAAATGAGGTAAAATGTAGTAACTTTTATGAAGCAGATAAAGTTCAATTTTGTCGTTAGACAAACATTTCAAAATGGCGGTTTTTAAATTTTAAAGAGTTTAATTTTTATGGCAGTAAAATTCTTGTATATTGCATAACGTTATATAATAGAGATGTCATTTTAATTATTTATTTTTTACTTTAGGCACAAAGACGATGGATTAAGTGACATACAGTCTCTGAGTTAAGAAGAAAAGAAAGTGAATAAGAAAATGGACAAGGACATATAAGAGAGACTGATTTTGAAGAAGGAACAAGAATTCAGCTGAAAAAGTAGTAGGCTATTTTTCTGTATGGCTCCATCATTTCTATTGCAATTTAATCTGTATGTAATTATATGCATTATAATAAAAAAAATATTCCAGAAAAATCATATTTATATTTAGAATTGTTTTTCTTCTATCAAATATTTTAAATGTTGATGTCCTAGGATATCGTGGGAATTCCTGGGACATTTTAAGTCTCAGGAATCCTAGGAATTCCTGGGACATTTTAGGTCTCAGGACTCCTGGTAATTCCTGGGAATTCCTAGGTTATAATTTCTGGGATTAATCGTGGAAAATGAGGCCCCATTTTACCAGGACAGTCTTAGGAAATCCCAGGAATTCCTGTCCAAAAAACATCCCAGGATATCTGAGGAAAAATCCTGGGATATCCTAGCATTAAATCTTGAGAATTTCTCAGGATATCCTAGGATATCTCAGGATAATTCTGCACGGGAGGGTAGATTTATACCTACAAGCAAAAAACTTTTAATATCACCAGGTATATGTACCAGCTTACTATATTTGATTAATATGTACTTTTTTGGTTATTATTTTTTAAACATTTTCGCTTATTAAATGATAATAAAATGGTATGTTGACAACAATGCCATATACATTTTGTTGTGTTTTGTTTTGATATAATTTTGCTATTAAATTTAATGTGTATTTTTCATGCCTTATACTCATTGTTAAATGTATTACATATAATTAAAATACTTGCAAACCTTTTCTCTATTTAATTTTTATTATTTTTTTTAATAAGAAACGAACTATAGTCAATGCACGTTTTCAAGAGTTGTCTCTCTTGCGGACAACAACGAATGCTCCCCATGGTTCATGACCCTGAATATTGAGTAAGCTGTGAGGTGTGATTTATATAATAGTTAAATCAAGTTGAACTATGCAAATTTGAAATAGTACTATCATCTATTAAACATGTGACCTGTTCCAAAAAATTTAACCTCATCCAGCATCCAAAACCTATGGTTCAGATTCAGCATTCAATGCATCAGTATCATAAGATGCAGTAGTACCATCCTTGCAAGTTTGGTGAAGTTAAGACCAGTAATACCAAAGATATAATCATCAGAGGACACCTGCTCCAAAAACTTTAACCAGCTCTAAAAACCTTAACCTCCTCCAGCATCTGAAACCTATGGCTCAGATTTAGCATTCAAGCCTGTCAGGTTCATCAGTATCATAAGATGCACCATTCATGCAAGTTTGGTGAAGTCAGGACAAGTAGTTACTTAGAAATGGCTATCAAATGGCACCTGCTCCAAAAACTTTAACCTGCTCCAAAAACCTTAACCTTCCCAGCATCTGAAATTCCTTGCCCAGATTCAGCATTCAAGTCTATAGGTTGGTCCAGATGCATCATCCATGCAAGTTTGGTGAAGATAGAACAAGTAATACATGTAACTTAGATACAGGACCTGCAACAAAAACTTTAACCAGGTCCGGACGCCGATGCCAACGCCGGGGGCATAGCATAAGCTCCCCCCGCCTTCGTCTCGGTGAGCTAAAAATGGTACTTCAATGAGCAAGCATGCGTTGGATGTTTCTCAGTCAATAGACATCAATTATTTTCTCCAAAACAATAATTTATCAAAATAAGCGATCTTCATGACATCATTGAGGTGATAACCTTTACATATTTTTTCATCATTTTAACAAACTTAAATCTCCTTCACCAAATAATGCTTTGTGCCAAGTTTAGTGCTGAAACGAATATTCGCGAATGATTAGTAAATTAATAATATTCGAATGGATATTTAGCATTCGAATATTCGGTCACATGTGTAACGCTCGTATGCAGTGCTGTAAACTATCGTGTCATATCCTTACGATAAAAAAAAGAAGCTGTGTTTGGGAACATTTTACTCTAAATGAAAGTAAAGACAATCAAACTCAGTCCAGTTAGTAGCATTATATAGAAAGGCACATTCAACCTAATCAATCATCCATCAGCCTCATGATATTTGTTAATTTATCATAAATTCATAATTCTGATCTATGACTGCCATACTTGATTACATTGAATTTAAAAGCAGGGTTTACATCATGTGGAGACAAACATTTCAGATGTTAATATGAAAATGTGGCAAAAATACTGAAATAATTTGTTAAATATGTTTGAGTGAGTGCAAGTTGCGGAGTGATAATATTGAAAGGTACATCGTAAGGATTTTTAAAGATACTTCAATGAAAATTTTTCGAAATCGAGATCGTTATAGGTTTTATAAAATACTATAATCAAATATTGCAGAAAGCATTGGATTGATTAAAGTATCGGTCTTAGGAGTCAGGACTGCAGTATATTAAAGAAGTAATAAATCTATGGATTGTTGTTCATTGAGATGTTATTTTTTTAATATTGTTTCGATAAAAACAAAATGCACCCCTAATTTAATAGACACTTATGCATTAAGCCAAACTGACGTGTTTATGCAGTCTATGCATGCAATTACAGAGTCAAATAAGCTATCAAACATAAATACTTTTTTGTAGATGATGTCTACCAATATTCGAATAGGAATAGAATAGCAGTCACAAATATTTAAATATTGCTTTTTGGTATTCGTTTCAGCACTTGCCAAGTTTAGTTGAAAATGTAAAAAATGTACAAATGGACAGAAGGATGGACAGATAATGGCCGGAAAACAGGGGACCAGAAAAGCGCACTTTAATCCCCTTCACCCAATAATGCTTTGTGCCAAGTTTAATTGAAAATGTAAGACGTTTACAGATGGACAGATGGTGGACAACAGTTGACCAGAAAAGCTCAAGTGAACCATGGTTTCAGGTGAGCTAAAATGGTGAATTCCCTTAACCCATGGATCCTCAATTTGTGCCATTTTTAGTTCGGTTCAAATAGCCCCAAGTTTCTCAAGAAAAAGTTGGAAATACAGGTGACTCTCGATGGCTCTTAGTCCATGGGACCAAGGAAAAAACACTGAGTGATCAAGAGTTCGAGTTTTCAAAAGTTTGGAATTTTCCAGGTTGACCGATGGGGTTTTAAATTTAAGTCTTACCGGATATTATGATTAAGCCATTTAATTTAGTGCTATCCTTACGCATGAGCTTTAACAACGTTTTCTTTTTCAGTTAAATATACAGGTCTGGATGTATTCCAAACTAAACAGAAACAAATATTGAATAAAGTCATGATATTTGTTTATTTAATGTATCATACTGATTGCTCGACAGTACTACTGGACTCTGAGACGACTTGCCATAAAAAAGATAACTGAGTATCACCAGCTGTAAGAACTTGTTCAGCAATGATCGTTAAATGACAAGTTTAACTTTTTTGAAAAGCTAAATATTGTCTTTAGAGCAAACTCTAAACAGCAATAAGTTAACAAAGAAAAGTGACACCTGAATAAACATACCCTTACACGTGGCATGCATACAATGCCTGCAGCCAATTAAATGACCAAATTTAGGTTTTGATTATGTAACGCTTGCATACCCATGGCCACTTTGAGGTATCGAGAGTAAAAAAACAATAGACTATGAATAATGGGAACGCAGTTTGACTTCCAGGGATCAAGGATCATTGTCATTGATTACCAAAGAGCCAATTCTACAGCGGTAGTGTTTGGAATCAAGGGTAGACTATCAAATCTAAAGATAGTACAAGTAATGGCATAGACTAGACTTTATTATTATTCGTTTGTTAAAAATTTGCTTGGATACAAATTTTCAGAAAAATTTCGATTACTGATACATAATAATTCATAGAGTTTGATGGCGTTAATTATATCTTAAAGGGACCTGGACACGATTTCAGATGAGAATTTGATTTTTGATTTTTATGTATTAAATAGTTTACTGGTGTATTTTGAATGATTTACCAAAATTTGAATGTTAGAAGTCGTGTTACAAGCGAGATACAGAGGAAAGAAGTCGTTGTTATGTAAACGAAGCTCGAGTCTTATATTTGTTTACAAATAATGTAAAGTAAAGAAATTACCATTTCTTTGACAAAATAACTTGTAGAAACAAGATAAACTTATTAAATGTGTTCATAAATAAGTTTATTAACAACAAAATGCAATATTAGATTGAAACTTTTACCAATTCAAGACATATGAAAACAATAACAGGACTCGAGCTTTGTTTACGAAACAAAGAATTTTAACCTCTGTAACTCGGTTGTAACTCGATATTTGACTTTCAAATTTTGACAGAGCATTAAAAACATTCATATTGACCATTCTAGACATTAAAAATGAAAAAATAAATTTTGAAAAAATTTAGCTCAAATCGTGTCCAAGTCCCTTTAAAACAACATGATTCATATGGGGTTTTCCATCTATAGCTCAGAATTCTTGTGGGAAATATTAGAAAAAATGTGCATAATTATTTGAATACAGCTAAGAAACTTCTTGCCATCCGAATTGCATAATTTTAATGTAAATAATATAATCAATAAAATTAACTCCGGTCAGTACTTTGATTGGTTCATGTGGACTGAAAGAGCCAGGCTTTAATATAAGAAACAAGAGGCCCATGGGCCACATCGCTCACCTGAACAACAGTTCCTTGTAACATTCTATTTCGTAGCATATGCTATTTCTATTTTAAACTTTGAACCCCTTTCTGGGGCCCCAATATTGGTCCATGGTTTATGGTTGGCTTTAACAATTTAGAATCTACACTATTTGAGGATTCTTGCATAGTAATCTCACAATCTGTAGCATTGTAGTTGTCAAGAAAAAATTTTAAGATAGTACAAAACAGTATCCGAAAAACAAACACTTCAGAAATCCCCCCGCAAGTCAAACGTTTACGAGATACAAATAAATGACGTACGTCACGTTCTACATGTCTTATTATGACGTCACGCCGTGCAAGAGTTGTTCAAAAAATACTTTTTAACAAATTGGGGGAGGGGGGTTTAAACTTCTTTTTAAAAATATCTAATGGTGGAATTGTCTTGGTATTTACATAATATTATTTACATATTCCAAAAATTTATATCATAGTTTTTTCGTGGAATTTGAAAGATAGGAATTTAAATAAAAACGGTATTTAGTAGCTCCAAAAATAGGGCTTTCTTGCATATACTTTGGACTGATTTTATTGGTACAAAAATTTAGTCTCTTGGTTAATAGATATTTGCGAAAAAAATATTTCGACAATTTTTTCTTATATCATGTATTCTGATGAGCCTAGCCCTTTTCTAACAAGGTGTCGGAAGCCATAGTTGTGACCTAGATTACGAGAAAACTAATAGTGGAATTTTTTAAAAACTTTGTATATGTATACAGTTTAATATGATTAGCATTTGGTGCAATTTAAAAAAAAAATGAATTATGAGAAAAATTTACGCTATCTGTTTTGTACTACCTTAAAACATTTTCCATATATATTTCTATGTTAAAATTTAAACCCGTCTTTGGGCCCCAGTATTAGTTCGGTGATCACAGCTTTATTAATTTAGAATCTACATTATTTAAAGATGCTTGCAAAATAATCTCACAAATTGAAGCATTGTAGTTCTCCAGAAGAAGAAGATTTTAAAACATTTTCCCTCTATGTTTCTATGTTAAACTTTGAACCCCTTTTGGGGCCCCAGTATTAGATCAAGGGTCATGGCTTTTATAATTTAGAATCTACACTATTTGAGGATGCTTACGATCTGACAAATCTGACAAATTGAAGCATTATAGTTCTCGAGAAGAAGATTTTTGAACATTCTCCATATATATTTCTACATTAAACTTTGAACACGTCTTAGGTCCCCAGTATTATTCCAGGGGTCACTATTTTAAAAATCTTGAATCTACATTATCCAAGGTTGCATGCATAGTAATCTCACAAACTGTAGCATTGTAGTTCTTGAGAAGAAGATTCTTAAACATTTTTCATATTAACTTCTATGTTAAACTTTTAACCCCTCATGGGACCCCAGTATTAGTTCGAGGGTTACGGCTTTTACAATTTAGAATCTACAAAAGCCACGGATGCTTGCATAGTAATCCCACAAACTGCTCCTCTGTAGTTCTTGAGAAAAAGATTTTCAAACATGTTATCTACATATTTTTTTGTTAACTTTGAACCCCGCCTGGTGCCCCAGTATTAGTCTGGGGGTCACGGCTTCCACAATTTAGAATTTTTACAATTTGAGGATGCTTGAATAATAATCACACAAACTCTATACTCTGTCCCAAGATATCCTGGATTCACAATTTGCTTAATTACTCAATATTTATAAATACCTCAGGGTTTAAACGATTTCAAAAGTATGAAAAATTTCCAATATTTCTCAGTTGAAACGCCCCCATTAGCTTATCAGGTTTCAATACAAGACTAAAAAATGTGATGTCAACGGGGATTTTGTATTGCAGTAAGCCCGGATGATAACGTTGAAAAAAAGCGCGAGATATTCCGAGTGATTCCGAATGGAGAAAAGATGTAAACATTCCCCATTATAAATCTCCGTAAGAAATCTATTTTCGATCCTGTGATTGTTTTCGAGTGAAAAATGATAATGTGTCAATAAAGATATCTTGAAAAATTTCCCTTTCATCAATTTAATTGCAGTTCTTTCACAGGTATGTATATTTTTATTAAAAATTGATCAAATGTGCTGCATAAATATCTTGGGGCAGACTATAGCATTGTAGTTCTTGAGAAGAATATTTTTAAATACTTTCTCTATATACTTCTATGTTAAACTTTAAACCCCTTATGGGGCCCCAGTGTTGGTTCGTGGGTCACGGCTTTTACAATTTAGAATCTACACTATTTGAAGATCCTTGCATAGTAATCTCATCAACTGTAACATTGTAGCTTTGAGAAGAAGATCCCTATATACTTCTATGTTGAACTTTGAACCCCACCTGCGGCCCCAATTTTGGCCCAAGGTTCACAATTTTTACAATTTTGAATCTTCACTATATATACAAGCTTTTGTATATTACTGGTTCTTGAGAAGAAGACTTTTAAACATTTTTCCTAGGTATTTTTATGTTAAACTTTGAACCCGCCTAGGGCCCTAGTTATGATCTGAATGTCACAATTTTTATAATTTAGAATCTTCACTATATATACAAGCTTTTGTGTAAATATTGGCATTTCTGGTGCAGTGGTTCTTGAGAAGAAGATTTTAAAACATTTTTTCTACGTTATCTATGATAAACTTTGAACCCCGCCTGGGGCCCCAGTTTTGATCCGGGGTCACGATTTTTACAATTTAGAATTTTTACTGAATATACTTGCTTTTGTGTAAATATTGGCATTTCTGTTGCAGTGGTTCTTGAGAAGGAGATTTTTAAACATTTTTCCTACGTATTTCTATGCTAAACTTTGAACCCCGCCTGGGGCCCCAGTTTTGATCCGGGGGTCACGATTTTTACAATTTAGATTAAGAATCTTCACTATATATACTTGCTTTTGTGTAAATATTCGCATTTCTGGTGCAGTGGTTCTTGAGAAGAAGATTTTTAAAGACACACACCCTATACTCACTGTTTCGCAATTATCTCCGCTTTAAAAAGGGTTTAGCACTTCTATACTACAGACAATATTAAAATAATAGACTCGAGTTTTTGGTATTTAATACCGATAAATCGGAAGAGTACTGTCTTTTTTTTTTATATATTTTAAACATTATTGGTACATGGAAATTACCAATTTGTTTTTATTTTTTCTCAATCAAGCTTCGCTAATTAATAATCAACGAAAATTCCTCAAAAATTTCCGGAAATCATCTGGATTTTTTTATTTTACAATCTTGCGCATGCGTATTACATTCACGCTGAATCATGGGATGCTCTTTAGTTTATGTTTCCACAATATCACATTTGCATGGATAAACTCAGAAACGATAATACAATACGTGTAAATTTTCATTGGAAATTTGCTATATATTCTGTTCATCAAAGAAAATATGGAAGATAACTCGAACACAGTGCATTTACTATGTCAACATGGTGTGTAAATTTAAAACGACTGAATAAAAAACGTTGCATGGTGAAAAAGTGTAATATGAATTAAATTTTTAGATGAAAGTATTTACAGCCTCAAAATGGTTGTTATGAATAATTTGAATGATATATTTAATGCAACTTCATTATTTTTTTCCAAAATCGTCTCAGAGCGATTCTGCAATTTTCTGCTACATTACGAGTATATGGGAGGCATTCTAATTGGGGTGAGGGCCTGCCCCGAGACACAGTTAGATTATTCTAACTAAGAAGAGTGTAGTGAAATTAATGCTATTATTGTAGGCTTAAAGCTTTGTTATGTAAATGTCAACAATACAGTGTGTCGATATATATCTATTTCGTAAACCTCCAATAGCATATGCAATCTCAACCCGTGCACGCACGGGTCAAAATCTAGTTATTTTAACAATTTAAAATCCCCTTCCCATAAGGATGCTTTGTACCAAGTTTGGTTATATTTGGCCCAGTGGTTTTAGAGAAGAAGTCAAAAATGTGAAAAGTTTACAGACGGACGGACGGACGGACGGACGACGGACAACACGTAATCAGAAAAGCTCACTTGAACCTTCGGTTCAGGTGAGCTAAAAATAAGGTAAATAGGTGAGAAGAACAGACAGGGAGAAATTATCAACAATAAAATTAAGTACTTTTTCAGCTTCTGTATAACTCCAACAACATCTGGTGGTAGCTCAAAAGCAGTCAAAACTGGCTCATAGACATTAACATCTGACACTTTCTCCAAAATTCCAGGCTTACAAACTTCACTTATTTCCAATGTATCCATCTTCGTAAATGCTTGCAAATTTTGGTCAATTCTGGCTAGATCAACTGGAAAAGTATGAGAAAATTGTTGTTTACTAGTATTTTAAAATTAAACATAGGTGATATATGATTACAGAGCTCACCAAGATTAAAATCATAGTTATTGATCTTAATCAACATATTGTATATTAATGTGTGGTTTGACACAATAATGTATAATACCATATGTTACAATATAGCATGGCTAAAAGGAGACTTCTGGACAAAGTCGCTAAATGGTGACCTACTTTGAATTTAACTGGCCATTTTCAAATTAAGGTTGCCAGTAGGAAAATTTAATGTAGCATTTAGATATGTGCATATTTTCTCTCATTAAAAATACTGTAGAAAATAATAAAAGAAGTGTATAGTTGGAAATGTTTTTTAATTGCACATTTCACGTCTGATAAAAAATTATAATAATTTCCGTCCATCCAATCGTATCGGTCATAAATGGCACATCACTATCATGATTATAATAATTTCTGGCACTAGAAGTTTTCTTTTAGTCTGATTCTTGGGAGACACACCAACTAAATCTGCAAAACTGTACGTTGTTTTGAGTTAATATGTACGTAAAACGAGAATCTCATATAAATTTCTTCTACATCGGCTTTACAAAATCATTAAAGTCTTTCAAACATTACTTTACATGTTTGTCACACACAGTTTCTATAAGACTGAGATAACTCACATTGTTTAAATAGTCGTTTTTAACCTGGTGTAAAATTTTCAAAAATAATCCAGGCAGATATTTTGGCTGCCAAATGGAGACTGGCTTATCATTAACGTCACAAAATCTGAACTTAATAGCAAATGCAACCTATTTAGTCACACTTTGAGCCCTGTATTATATCATATTGTATGTAAAGAGGTATAGCGCACTTAATATACAATTTGGCCTAAAATATAGCACTTTTACAAACATCAGACATTTTCAATATTATACAATATTTAGTTTAAATATAATACATGTATATAATAATAAATAATATATAATATATAATATAATATTTTAAAATAATATTATTAATTATTAGATTTGTTACTGACTAACTACAGAAATATATTGGGTTGATCAATCTCATAGATGGCTAGGCGAAGCCGAGCCGTCTATGAGGTTGATCAACCCAATATATGTCTGTAGTTAGTCAGTAACAAACCTAAGAAGTGTTTTGTTTTCCCGAGGACTATCAAGTGACACATTTATTCACAAAAAGCGATGATCTACGCAAACCCATGTATAACAAGTTGCCTAACATCTCGTCCAATTTAACTCTTTTAAACCCTTCATAATTATCAATCTCACCTTTCAAATACTCTTTGAAAATCTTCGCTTCACTAATGTTTACTTACAATGTTTTGTTGCCATTCAATTTTAAACGTTTTCTCCCTTTCCTCTCAGAGATTTGAGCAAATCTCGACGCTGCTATTTTGTTCTGCTCCAGACACATAATGTGACGTCAATATTCAAAGGGCAACTACTCTAATTTTAAAGAATTTCAAAGGGCAACTACTCCAAATATTTTTTAAAGAACTTACGGCATGCGGTTTCTGTATTAAATAATATGAAATGTCAAATGAGTAGGCGAAGCGTCGGCCAATGACGGCCATTATAAATTGCCTAATATTAATTCTCACCGAACAAACATAGAGATATATGAGGCAGTCACATGCTATGTTTAAACCAATGAAAGTGTGACATTTCAGTCCGAGGGTTATAATTACAGGTTATAAAGACCGAGTAACATGCACCTGACAATGTGATTTTTTACAATACATCTTGACAATGTGATTTTTTACAATAGTATTACATGTTCACAGGTGTAGTTCAATTATCTTACTACTATCAGATAACTATAATTTTTATTTAAATAGAGAAGCTTACCAATTAAAATTAATTTTTTTTTAATGTGCCCATATAATTACATATTACTATCTGCTACTCGACTGTATGAAATACTGCTATATCTGGTACTTTTCACGATAATCTAATTTACGGGTTTTTTTCGCGATCACTTTCAAATCACAAAATATCAAATGGGCAAAAATTTATTCGTTATTGACGCAAATAAAAGAAAGTTACATATTTTCTCCATTTTGGCAAATTTTGTGACAGACGAAAACAAGAGGCCCATGGGCCACATCGCTCACCTGAGCAACAATAGACATAATAAAATCAGCTTTATGGAGTCATATACAATAGTCATATCACATATTGAGCATTGTAGTTCTCAAGAAGATGATCAAACTTAAACAACTATTTATATATGGATTATAAACCTACATCAAATTTTGAACCCCTTGTAAGGTCTTAGAATTGTCCAGAGGCAAGAGTCTAAACATTTTTAAAGAATAAACAATATGTCAAAATGTTTGCATATAAGTAAAACCATATATAATAACATTTGAGTTTTTGTGAATAATTTAAATGTTTTTCTTTGTAAAATTGGAATCCCCTACCCCCCCCCCCCCGCCAATGTCGCCCAACCCTACTCCCGAAGAATATGATTTTGACAAATTTTAATCTACACTATCTAAATTAAATAAAGTTGGAGCTTTTCTAGACAATTTGTGTTTTAGAAGATGCTTTTTAAAGATTTTTCCCTATAGATTATTATGTTAAAATTTGACATCCCCCCCCAATTGTGGCCCCACCCTACCCCCGGGGATCATGATTTGAACAAACTTGAATCTTCTCTACCTCAGGATACTTCAACACAAGTTGCAGCTTTTCTGCATGATCGGTTTCTGAGAAGAAGATTTTGAAAGATTTTTCTCTATATATTCTAATGTGAAAATTCAACCCCCCCCCCCTCTCACTGAAGCCCCACCCTACCCATAAGGATCAAAATTTTATCAAACTTGAATCTACCCTAACTGGGGATGCTTTCACACAAGTTACAACTTTTCTGGCTGATCGGTTTCTAAGGAGAAGATTTTTAAAGATTTACTCTATATATTCCTAGGTAAAAATTTGACCCCCCATTGTGGCCCCACCCTACCCATGGGGATCATGATTTGAACAAACTTGAATCTACACTACCTGAGGATGCTTCCACACAAGTTGCAGCTTTTCTGCACGATTGGTTTCTGAGAAGAAGATTTTTAAAGATTTACTCTATATATTCCTAGGTAAAAATTTGACCCCCCATTGTGGCCCCACCCTACCCATGGGGATCATGATTTGAACAAACTTGAATCTACACTACCTGAGGATGCTTCCACACAAGTTGCAGCTTTTCTGCACGATTGGTTTCTGAGAAGAAGATTTTTAAAGATTTACTCTATATATTCCTAGGTAAAAATTTGACCCCCCATTGTGGCCCCACCCTACCCATGGGGATCATGATTTGAACAAACTTGAATCTTCACTACCACAGGATGCTTCCACACAAGTTTCAGCTTTCCTGGCTGATCAGTTTCAGAGAAGAAGATTTTTAAAGATTTACTCTATATCTTCCTATGTAAAAATCGACCCCCCCATTGTGGCACCACCCTACCCCCCGGGATAATGATTTGAACAAACTTAATTCTACACTACCTGAGGATGCTTCCACACAAGTTTCAGCTTTTTTGGCCAAATGGTTTTTGAGAAGAAGATTTTTGAAAAATACCAACAAATTTTTAATGATTTTTTATTATCTCCCCTTGAAAGAGGGCATGGCCCTTCATTTTAACAAACTTAAATCCCCTATACCTAAGGATGCTTTGTGCCAAGTTTGGTTGAAATCGGTCCAGTGGTTTTGGAGAAGTCGAAAATGTAAAAAGTTTACGGACGGACAGACAGACGGACAGACAGACGGACAGACGGACAGACGGACGCCGGACAAAAAGTGATCAGAAAAGCTCACTTGAGCTTTCAGCTCAGGTGAGCTAAAAAAGGATATACGATATTTTATGTTGTGCGTTTCCATAAACAGATAAAAGTAAAATTAATTTAATTTTTTTCTTATAATATAATGCTCAAATATCTTTCCACTAGAATGTTGAATTTTTTATTTATTTTTTATTTATTTGTTATTTCAGACAATATAGCGAAACATTAGCCCCACAAAATATTATGTCCTGCCATACAGTATATCAAGATTCTATTATGCATTAATAACATTATAAATTGTAGCAATTCAGTTCTTCAAAAAAATACTTTTTTCAGAGAATTTTTTCCATCCATTCTTAAAAACTGATTTGTGACCTCCTCCAGAGACCTTAGTATTAGTTTTGGGGTGGTGGTTTGGATATTTCAAAATCTAAAATGTATACCTATTTTAATCATTGAACCTCTCTTTGGGGCCAAAGTATTGGTTCAAAGATTGAAAAAAAAATGAAAAACTTCAATTTATCAGGATGCTTGCTTAGTTTTATTATATTTTTTTTACATTTCAGTTTCTGGGAAACTGGAAAAGATGTGTTGTAACACAAACTTCAATGTGCAAATCTTGAGCAGAATTAATGCTTGTTGGCATGGTGATTATGAACCAAAAGGCTACTCAGACAACTACAAAACTGCAGCTAGCTAAGATAGGGGAAGACAGACATGATGGTTTCTACTGAAATTGCTCTTTGATGCCAACAATATCTAAAGAATATAGGCTAAGCATTACCATGGAAATGTTGGCATAGATGAACTAATTCTCCAATATCACCACAAACATCCTTGAACGTCTTTATTTCTTTGCATCTAAGTTTCAAAGTTTGAAAGACCAATTCCTTATCCAAGACAGCTGCTTTGTCGCATTTCCAAATGATGTTGTTCAAATCATAAAACACTTCTTTGCTTTTGTCAATGAACAATACTTCTCCAATTTTTATTTTCCCAAACAGCAAATTGTTCAGCATCAGTTGAATTACAGATGTTGCTTGTGTAAAATGCAGTTGACATTCTTCAGATAAAACCATGGATTTCTCCTTTTGATCTAAAAAGTATTTCATAAATGTTTAAGCAATCTGACATGAGCCCTGGAGTAAATTTTTATACTTATTATTTATGCAGGTGGAGAAAAAATGGTACTGTATTACATGTATATCATGTTATATTATATACTGACAGTGTATAATTTAGTACAACTACAATATTGCTAGCAACCTCTCTTTAAAATTTATATTTCATTGTGGAGCTATTGTTTATTTCTGTATGTCACTATAGTATGAGTTAATGTAACAGTCACAGCACAAATCACTATTAGACTAGTGCTGTATATTGTTCAAGGAATGAGGAGCCATAATCCCTTTTGTTACTTCAGGATTACATTTCGTAGCAATACCTATAAATACTAATTTGAATTCTCCATTATACTTACAAAACATGTCTAAGAACTGAACAAATGGTCTCCAGGACAGGGTGAAAATGAAAATATCCCAGGATTTTGAGGCTGATAGATGGTTTTTTCTCCATGAACTCTCAAACAGCGTAGATAACATTGATCCATACTTGGCTGATCCTTTCCCTGACAAAGCTCTTTCTTCACAGACATGGCCCCTCTCCAAAGCCTTCATGAGAACAAGAGACAACACTTATTATCATTAATACTTGCTAAAACTTTTCTTCTTTTTTTTACATTTGGAATCCTGTCAAAGTTGAAGAGCAGCGGAAATGCTTTTTGGCATCACTAGTACAGAGGGTTCACTTAATTTGGTAGCATTTAATCTGTTATTTCAGTGACAAAAAAACAAAAACCAGCAATATGTACCACTTCATTGATTGAATTATAATCTTGCATTTAGTGATGGTCTTATGTGTGTCCAATATGGGCCCAGTGTGGGAATTGACAGATATTATGGAACACTTGTTACTTTATTAGTGTACAACAATTATGTGAGTAATGAAGTAAATGGCGTGTATTATGCTAATCAAATAAAAAATATTACAAGTTGCTACTACTTGAAATTACCCAGCAATCACTTCCCTTCATGATTTTCACTCATGTACTGGTGATCAGATCCCTTTTTTTCTCACTGTCATATTTTCATACTAGGACCTTTTCTCTTACATATGGATTAAACAAAATACATAACTGAAAAAAATGTATTTATTCAATATTTTCCTTTTATATAGCTGTGTAGGAGCTAGAGGAGCTAACCATGATGTGATCTGTTATACCTCTCTGAGAATCACATTGTAATTTTTGAAGTCCAGTAATCGTACAAAAAGTTTAACATTTTATAAGCATCATCAATTTATTATAGTATTACCCAGTGTTTTCAATAAGTTTTTGAATAGAAGGAAAAAATTTTGGAACAGCAGGAAACCTAATCTCGGCGAGGGGTCTGGAAACAAAAAAATCATCATTTTTGAAGGTACTTTTCCTGCTTTTAAGGCCATCAAAAAGTATAAGTTTTATCAAATGTCTACGGCTAACAACTGCTTAATTTTACCTTAAATAGTGCCATTTTAAAGACTATTTTTTCTCTATTCACCAATTTGTAGAACAAATTCTTGAACATTTTTTTTTACCAATTTACAGCTAATAAAAAATATTAACTGTGTTAAATTTTTATGATGAATAAACTGTATATTTACTCCCTTTCACATGAATCTACCTTCCAATAAAAACATCAATCAAAATTCTATTTTTTAGTACCTACAATATTATTATAAAAATAAAATCAGAAATCAGAAAGATCGATTTATGCAGTAAAACACTTACTGAAAAATGTTTCTGCAAATTCAAGCTAAAACACAGAGTCTAGAAAAATATTTTAATAAATATATTCAATATATTTACATTGAGAACAAAAATGTTAAGGTCTGAAAGAGAAACAAGATGCCCAGTGGCCACATCGCTCACCTGAGCAACAATAGCCTTAACTCTGATCAAATTAGCATTACAGTATCAAAATCAAAATATCTTGACAACTAAGTACAGTAGATCTTGCTAAAAAAAATTAAAACATCTGCCGATTTTTATTCACATATTTAATATGGTAAATACATAGCCCCTTTTGTTGTTGTACCTGTAAGAAGATTTTTCTCTATTCCTATATAACCCCCCCCCACCCCCCCCCCCACTTTGTGGCCCCACTTTTCTCTAGGGAATCATGGTTTGATCAAACTTTAATCTGCACAACCCGTGCTTTCACACAAGTTCCTACTTTTTGGACTGAAAACTTTCCCAGAATATTTTTAAAGATTTTCTCTATATATTCCTATGTAAAAATTCATCCCCCCATTGTGGCCCCACCCTACCCCCGGGGACCATGATGTAAACAAACTTGAATCTACACTATCTGAGGATGCCTCCACAAAAGTTTGATCTTTTCTGGCCTAACAGTTTTTAAGGACAAGATTTTTGAAGATTTTCTCTATATATTCTTATGTAAAAATTCATCCCCCCATGGTGGCCCCACCCTAACCCCCAAGGACCATTATTTAAACAAACTTGAATCTACACTATCTGAGGATGCTTCCACTCCAATTGGAGCTTTTCTGGCCTAATAATTTTTGAGAAGAAGATTTTTAAAGATTTTTTTCTATATATATTATGTAAAAATTCATCCCCCATTGTGGCCCCACCCTACCCCCGGGGACCATGATTTAAACAAACTTGAATCTACACTATCTGAGGATGCTTCCACTTAAATTTGAGCTTTTTGGCCTAATAGTTTTTGAGAAGAAGATTTTTAAAGATTTTTTTCTATATATATTATGTAAAAATTCATCCCCCCATTGTGGCCCCACCCTACCCCCGGGGACCATGATTTGAACAAACTTGAATCCCCTTTACCCAGTGATGCTTTGTGCCAAGTTTGGTTGAAATCTGCCCAGTGGTTGTGGAGAAGAAGATGAAAATGTGAAAAGTTTACAACGACAACAACGCCAACGCCGACGCCAGCGCCAACACCAATGCCAACGCCAACGACGACAGACATCGGACAAATTTTGATCATAAAAGCTCACTTGAGCTTTCAGCTCAGGTGAGCTAAAAAGATACACCGGTCTCTAGATATAATATATAACAAGAGGCCAATAGGCCTTAACGGTCACCTGAGTACCATAGCCCATACACAAAATTGTCGAGGAGTCTCATAAATGCATTTAATTGAGTTTCATAATGGATTAGAAGATTACAATAATGTAATGACATTCACCTCCCTGCCTGAAATCTTTTCGAAAGGACTCTTAACCCTAAAGTTTAGCACAAGACTTGAAGCTCTTAACAGAGTGTATGACATACTATAGAAGAGGTGCCCAGATTCCATTCAATTTATTTATACCATGTATGTTAATTTACAAAATAGGTTTTATGTTTATATGTTTTCATAGATAAACTAAAACAAGGTGGCTTGTATACTACTTATTACTTTACTATTAACAAGTCTATTTGTTTCTCTTAAAAAATTAAAAAACTGTTTTTGTTTCAAATTATAAAAATACTTGCATAACTATTTTGATCATACAACTTTATAATTACATTCTATTTAATGATTTATTACTAAATATGAACAAGCCAAGGAAGATAACTCCATTATGAAGCAGCAAGGGAAGATAACTCCATTAACTGTTATAATCCTCTTCCCTGAACTCTTTTCAAATGCTTTCACAATATCTTATCAATAACCTTGATGGACAGCTTCATTATTTTTCTATATTCAATGATTAATTAGTAAATATGAACAAGCTAAGGAAGATAACTCCATTAGGAAGAAACAAGGGAAAATAACTCCATTAACTGTTTACCTCCCCCCTTTCAACTCTTTCCAAATGCTCTCCAAATGCTAGGTTCTGAACCCTGACTTAGGGGTCATGAATTTCACAATTTAGGTAGAGGAGTTCATAACCATGCATTCAGTTTTTTGCCCACATGTGTGGGAGTAAAGATTTTTAAGATTTAATACATTTTTACTATATGGCTATATTGGCTCCACCCTAGGGCCTAAACCCCTGTCCCAGGGGTCATGAATTTCAAAATTTAGGTAGAAGACTTCATGGACATCATATCCATGCATTTAGTTTTTCACAAATATATACGAGAGTATAGAAGAAGATTTTCAAAGATTTAATACATTTTTACTATATGGCCATATTGGCCCCTCCCTAGAGCCTAAACCCCTGTCCCAGGGGTCATAAATTTCACAATTTAGGTAGAAGACTTTATGGACATCATATCCATGCATTTAGTTTTTCACAAATATATATGGGAGTAGAGAAGAAGATTTTCTAAAATTTACTACATTTTTACTATATGGCCATTTTGGTCCCACCCTTGAGCCTGTACCCCTGACCCAGGGACCATAAATTTCACAATATTGGTATTGGGCTTCATGGACATCATAACCATGTATTTAGTTTTTAACAAATATCTATGGTAGTAGAGAAGAAGATTTTCTAAGATTTAATACAGTTTTACTATATGGCCATATTGGCCCCATACTAAAGCCTGTACCCCTAACCCAGGGACCATAAGTTTCACAATTTTGGTAGAGGGCTTCATGGACATCATTACCATGTATTTAGTTTTTAACAAATATCTTTGGGAGTAGAGAAGAATATTTTCTAAGATTTAATACATTTTTACTATATGGCCATATTGGCCCCACCCTAGAGCCTGAACCCCTGACCCAGGGGCCATGAATTTAACAATTTTGGTAGAGGGCTTCATGGACATCATAACTATGCAATCAGGTTTTTCCTCACATGTGTGGGAGTAGAGAAGAAGATTTTTGAAAATTTGGCTGTTTTTTGCATATTTGGCCCCACCTGTGGCACCCTGGGGGTGGTAAAGCCACAGTTTCACAATTTACATTCCTCTTACCATAGAGATGCTTCACACAAAAAATGGAAACAATTGGCAGTTTTTTGGTTATTTTGTAACTTCTAGTGCCCGTGACTTGATCGGAAAGAACTTGGTCTTTTCAATCAATGCATGAACAACTTACAATAATTCAGACTACACATACGTGATTGCATCAACATTTATTTTTATTTTAACCAGAAAGAAATTTCGGGTCGGAGGAAAAAATAAAACAATGGCACCGCTAAGCGGAGCATCCCCTCGCGACATGACTTATTGTACGGGGGAATACGTTATTTAGGAAAATACATGTAAATTTATCAGATCAAAATACAGAAAGTATTTCTTTAAACCACATTGAATACATACATGTAATATCTATTTAATCCCAATCCCCAAGTTTGTGGTGTATAACTTGGGGGAGGGGGCTTACATAACAGTTTTCCTATTCCTAGCAGGATCTCAAAACATATACTTTAAAGTTTAATAATTTAGATTCATTTAGTGACATTCATTTTTATATAAGCATACATAAACAATCCGTATACATTATGAAAAGTAGCTGAAAATCAAGCGCTCTGTAGTCTGCTCTGATGGAAATTCTAGTTGATAGTTGTCGTATTATAATTAACCCATAGTAAAGTAGATATATATGCAGTTATTATTAATATAAAACAATTTTCGCGTGATAAATGTGCAATATCTGTCAAAGTCTCTACTGAATTTTGGACTAGTTCTATTGTAAGTAATACGGGAAAATTTGTCCGAAAGTCGACTGCTTTTTTCGATGTAAATCGGCAGACTTAAATCTCTTGCCCGCTTCAACTTTTAACTATGGGCACTCGTCTTACACTCCAATGCTACAAAACGTTTTTTTTTACCTTTACTAGATTTAAATCCCCAAAACTGTCAAGTTGTTGATTTGAACTGTATACGGTAGCGATTAACTTCAAGTCGTACATAAAATTACCGGAAATGTCTATTGTCAAGTCGTACATAAAATTCATGTTTTTAACTTCATTTTTTACGATAATTAAAAAAAATAATTAATCAATTGATTTTGAAATCAACAGGGTTTGTCCTTTTACCATGCCAAAGAAGTGTACAAAGTTTGATGGATATTCATGAGAGGGTTTTCTTGGAATTTACTAGAAAATTGAAATGGAGTACACACACACACACACACACACACACACACATACACACATACGAACACACACACGCACAGTAGCGATGCTATATCCCCTTCGCAACAAGTTGCGCGAGGTGATAATTAATAGCTAGTTCAGGTCCTTTTATTTTTATTTAAATTTTTAAAAAAAATAGGGTCGACGGGTTTGTAAATCGAAATTTCAAACAAGGTGTAATTATAATCGGGGCGATTATAATGTCTCCCAAACGAATGAGGCTATCATATAGAGTAGGGATGACCCACAAAGTTTCATGATGTTCCCAGGGGTCCATTACTATATAGCAGGTGAACTAACATAACCCAAGGAACAAAAATATATATGGTTTAGGGGTGGGGATCTCCACCGGTTTCAAGATATTTGGGCCCTTTCAGTTTGAGGGGGTCAGGACCACCCCCGGGGCCCATGACCTTCATTCCATTTGATGCTCCTTAACACATGAAACAAGAATATATATGGTTTAGGGGTCAGGATTCTAACCGTTTCTGAGATATATGGTCATTTCTAATTCCTGGGGGTTGGGGATGACCCCAGGGGTCAGAACTTATAAACCCTAAATATTGCCTGTAACAGTCAATATATGATTCTGAAAACCCTATATTATTATCTTTGTCCGTTTTTAAGTTATAACCATTTACAATAGAGTCCTCGATTTTTCCCATAATTACAACGTTGCGGGTACTGTAACAAGGTGCAAAAAAGTATGCACAATAAAAATGTTCACACATTCCTTTTTAATATAAAATATGGAAACATGAACATACCTCAGATGCTATTTTGCCAAGTATTTCCTGTATAGCTGGTTTGAATAGTTGATCAGCATCATTGCAATAAAGAGATATAAGATGCTCCTTGACCAGTGATTGCTTCAAATGAATAAATTTAAAATTAAAAAAATAACCAAATAGGATTGTAATAGCTTTAACAATGACTTAAATATACGCATCAATATTTCAAAATCAATGTGTATCCACACAATGGCAAATGATCTTGTCCATCTCTATTATGTATGGAGAGCAGAATCAAGAAAAATCCATAAAATCTAATATATACATCTACAATTGATCTATATCTTTTAATTACATACATCTAAAACGTTTAATTATCTACATCTGTAACTTTTCTGTAACCTTTCTAAACCTGCATCTTAACGTTTTTGTACCTGTAAATGATATCTTTTCTGTACCAACATTAATAACTTTTTTGTACCTACATCTGTAAATTTTTTGTACCTACATCTGTAACTTTTTATACCCGCACTTTCTAAAGAAAGTTCGGGTATATTGTTGTTGTCCTGTTCCACATTTTGTCACGTTTTACTTTCTCAAACTGCTCTTACATCGTATAAACTAGCAATCTGAACTCTTGGAGTTTGATTGGGGGTGTCATGTTGTTTTGTAAAATTGTTTCAAAAATTCTCTGGTAGTCCTAGGGGGTCAGATAATTGGTAAAAAATGACGTTTTTTCACAAAAAACCTTCTTCCTCGAACTCCTCCTACATTTTCAACAATAGACAAATCATCTTTTGGAATATGTTTTGGGGTATCCTATAGATGCGCAATAAGGTTTTGGAAATTTCAATTTTGCCCTGGGGGTCATTTGGTGGCTGAAAAATGACGATTTTTTTAACAAAAAATCTGGTTTAAAAAACGTAATTTTTTTTTTGCAGTAGCCAAATGATCTAGAATATGATTGGAGGTGTCATTTTGAAGTGTGATCAGGTTTCAGAAATTTTTTTTTCATCACAGGGATCGGTGGGCAACAAAAAATGACGGTTTTTTTTGCAAAAAAAGTATGGTTCCCGTAACTCCTCTAACAACTTTTGGAGTAGCTACATCATCCCTTGGGATATGATTGGGGCTGTCCTATAGATGTGCAATAAGGTTTTAAAAATTTAAATTTCATCCAGGAAGTCAAATAATAGCAAAAAATTGACGTTTATCACTCAAAAAACAAGAGGCCCATGGGCCACATCGCTCACCTGAGAAACAACAGACATAATAAAATCAGCTTTATGGAGTCATATACAAAATATCTGAACAATGTTGTATAATAGATCCTGTCTAAAAAAAAAATCCCCTGCATATTCTTATGTTTATCATTGAGCCCCTTTGTAACAGGGTGATTTTACAGTCATATCACATATTGAGCATTGCACTTCTCAAGAAGATGATCAGACTTAAACAACTGTTTATATATGGATTATAAACCTACATCAAACTTTGAACCCCTTGTGAGGTCCAAGAGTTCTTTCACAGTGACGTTTTATAATTTTAAATTTTTACAATACAGGTAAAAAAAGATAAATTTTGGAATCTGAAGTTAAAAATAGAAAAGCCCCAGCAGCATTTGAACTCTCTACAGACATGTAGTTAACGCTCTAACCCATTGCACTTCACTGTTAGTTAACATTATTTTTTTATTATTATTATATTTATACTTTATTGTATAATTTATAATTATTATTATTTCTGCAATAGGGAGTTCATTACTATATGCAGGTGTCCTGTACCACCTTAAAGCTGAAATGTGTGCTTTACATATTTTTACCGAATAACACAGTACAAAGGGTTTAAAAGAATAAAGTCATGAAAATACATGCATGTTACAAGAAAATGATCTTTGTCCGAAGTTACGTACACAACACAGGTCTACAGGTCACATTACCGGGTACTAGTTTTACCCAGCTCTTCGGTTATAGATGGGTTTCACGTGGTGTACATAACGGTATGTGTTTTCCATGTGCAGAATAGGATTAATTAACATGCATAAACATTTCTTTTGTGATGATCAGCTAATTAATGGATTCATATTGTGCTCTAATTGGATTATCATTATGATGTTGACCAATATAGGTAAGCATAATACATGTAGTACTCGCACAATATTATGAGACACCATATGTATTACTTTCACTTTCTAAATAAGTGATCTCCCTTTGCCAGCATACTGTATCATCATCTTTTTTAAAATATATAAAAAAGCTCACCATTGTTACATATCCTATCGCATTTGTTCAGTTTCTGTCATTTTAATTGCAAAAGTTATTTTTTTATTTGTCAGATTTAAATATTAAGTTGACCCCATATTGACCCTGTGACAGTTTGTATTAAATTTGTGTATTACATTTAAATAAGTGTAGATACTTATCATGTCTATATGAGTTTTATTTAATAGGGAGGAAAGGGTCTTTTTTCTTAATGTATTATGATGCATCAAATAAAACGTAGACCATGACCCTATGGGATTGTTGTGACCCAATGAAACAAGAAAATACCATTAATCTTGAAAACTGTTGAGATTCCCACCACTAAACCAACTATATTCTTTTTTCTAAAATCATTATGATGCATCAAATGGTGTAAGTACATGACCCCCAGAAGTTGTCTTTAAACCACCCCCACCCCTCTGAAATAGGAAATGATGATATACTTTGATAATTTTTAACTTTTGAGATCCCCCATCCCTATACCATATTTACATGTATTCTTGTTCTTTGTGCGCATCAAATTGTATATAGGTTATGCCCCCTTGGAGACACCCTGACTTTCCAGAACTGGATATAATAAAGTATTTTATCTTATTCATATGTATAGTGTTTGATCCATGTGGGTAATTTCTAGCCTATTGATGACCCTGCTTTGTTTAGGATTACAATTGCCCCGAATACATATAACATTTTGTTTATCTTATCGATAAGAATTAAAAAGCAATTTCCTAAATCTTTATAAGCATCTAGAGAAAATGATTTAAAATTTGCTACTGTACACATGTTAGAATGTATTAAGGTGGCTCACTACACCTTGAAATATTTTCTCAAATCAGCAGAAAATTACTTGATTATGATAGATATCATAATGGATAAGAAGTATTTAAGTCAAATAGGCAAAAAAATGTGCAATTTTGGATGAAAAATTACATTTTAGAAAATTTAATTCAGTAAACTTGAACAAAAGCTCCAGGCAGATTCAAACTCATGATATGCGGTTCAGAAACCCAATACTTTAACCACTGAGCTACGACGATATACAACCGAATCGAACGATATAAACAGTTTAACAAAACATTTAAATCGCCATCTTGTGACAATTAGTGTCTTAAAAAGTATGGGTGTAGTGAGGTACCTTAAAGAAGACTCTGAATCTGATGGGGGTGTGGAGGATAAACATTTAATTTTAATCATTTATTGTTATTAATTTTAACTTGAATAATAGGCAGAAAATAAGACTTCTGATGGTTTATTCCCCGAACGGCTACTCGCCAAAACAAACACCTAATTATTTTAGGCAATTATGGGGTCCTCTAAGGGGGTACAGGTAGAATATACCTGTGTCCACCTGGATTTCCCCAATCAGTTAAATTAGCATAAATTCAGAAGAAATAAATGCATGTTTCTATAAATGTAGTAATACACATTTTTTAAACCTAAATCAATGTTGCAGTTTTCAGTCATTTTTTTTAAATTCTGTTACTTTTCAACAACATGTATTACCGTACATGTATATATACTAGAATATGCTATAATTTAGTACCTTTTTATATCGAAAAGACTCAATTTTAAGTCCCAAGGTGAATGATACTGTGATAGTGGGTTGTCCCAAAGATTAACAAGTCCACTTAAGGCAGATATAGAGATTAAAGGATTCTATTGGCTATAGTAAACCACCTGATCATGTGCACATGTATTAAAGTGACCATACAGGTGAAATGCCTTAAGGCTATAAAATATCAGAAGCCACTATAATAGATAATTAAATAATAATTACTTGATAGGTGCATAAAAGACAGGGAGTTATAGGGATAATAGTCTCTTTCTAAATAATTATGTACATGTAAAATATAAATGAAATGTAGGATGAAGATGATGTTGATGAAATATGAATAATGCATGAATTTAATTATTATCATAAAATGCACCCTATTACAATACCAATCATTTTATCTTTCTAATTATCCATGTATATTTTATAATTTTTGTTACTTTGATTAACATATCAGAATCAGCACCCATAATCAACCACACCACCACAGTCCGAACCATTACATGTTATCTGTTTTAGCTCTTTCTCTCTCCTCTCTCTCTCTCTCTCTCTCTCTCTCTCTCTCTCTCTCTCTCTCTCTCCCTTCCTTCTGGTGTTTCCATGCTTTCTTGTGATGAGTCTCTCTCCATGTGTAACATTTAACTAATTCTGATCATATCTCAATAGCTCATTTGTCAATTATGCAAGGTGTAATGTGAATTTTTTTTTAAAGAAAAACATTTTTTACCAGTTTATAAAACTTTTAGACCCCAAATTATATTTTAATTTTAATACATCATTCAAAAATTAAGAAAAGTGTAAATGTAAGGTTTTTTTTTAACTTTAAGCAAAAATAAATGCAAGGTTTTTTTATTTTAAGAGAAAAAAACAGTCATTTTATTT
Organism: Magallana ariakensis; assembly: GCA_020458035.1. Lineage (NCBI taxonomy): Eukaryota > Metazoa > Mollusca > Bivalvia > Ostreida > Ostreidae > Magallana > Magallana ariakensis. Next base: position 36,853,601 of record CM035812.1, read on the forward strand.
AAAGTTTAAGTAGGGATACATACATGTGTGGATCCAGAAAATTTTTCCAGGGAAAGGGGGGGGGGACAGTTATTTGAGTTTGCCGGGGGGGGGGGGTCCCGAAGCATTTTTTCGGCAATTTTTAAAATTAAATGTAATTTAAAGAAATTTGAATTATTGCACATGTCACCGAGGGGGTTAGGGCACCATAGAATAAGGGGAACTAACTCATATAGGCCCGGCCCAAGAGACAGGGGGTCAGCCTATAGATATTAGGCTTAAATTGACCTCTAAGTCGGATATGCATAGAGCTATAACTCGAAGGCAGGTTTCACAATTTATTGATTAAGTGATTTGAATTAACTATGAATTATCAACAATAACCAAATATAACAAAGTCAAATAGAACAGGATACAAATAATAATTTCTTAAATTGCCAAATGAGTCAGGGTTAAAGTTAGCTCAATGTTGCTTAGTCTTACTGACAGACTGGTGGACAGTCAACTAGATAGTCAGTATGAAGACATAAGCAACATGAGGTAGTGGCCGAAAGTGTCTGACTGGTTTGAATAAATTCCTAACTGTATTTATAATCTAAAAGATAATTAATGAAAGTGAGGTACAGTACTCATGATAATAACTCAAAAGCTAGGACAACTCAGAACAATTATATTGACTAATTGGGGATAATTAGCAGATCAGACTGACCCTCGCTAATTACTTGTCATCTGGCATGAGTCAACTCTCAAACACATGTTATACAAAATGACACACCATGACATATTCCCCCCTGCTCGACAATGTTTGTCCTCAAACACGATATTTACAAGTGAAAGTTTATACAATCGTACCTGTCTGAAAAAAAAACTTTGAAAAAACATACTGATATGCTATGCAAAAATAGTAGTACTACATGACATACAAAATATTGGTTAATGTTACATTTTGAAAGAAATTCATGGCATGAAAGAGATAAATAATTTTCACTTAAATCTAAAATAATGTAGATATAAGAAATAATATGCGTGCACTCATACCATTTCTTGGATCTACTATGTACTAAACCTAAGTTTGGTTTAAAAAGTAAAATAAAATTAAAGCAGATGAATTTCTTTGCAATTGATCAGGCATGATTAAAATTACCTTACACAGATATCAAACATGATATAATATCGACAGTTCTACATTGACATGAATGTTAGTAATTATTGAGGGATGCTCATTTCTTCACAGTATTCACTTTTCAAATCCTCCAGGAGAAATGTGACAAGACCAAATGGTAAATCATTGAATGGAACCCACTGTGGTGGCACATAAGGATTTTCAAAACTCATTAGATACATGGGTTCACACTGTTGACAGAATCGTACTTCATGGATTTTCCGTCCGGTTACCATTTGCCACGGCTCTCGATTCCGCTCGTGTATCTGCAAGCGTTGATTTCGAAGACGATTGATGTCATCTTGTAGTAACTGTTCATGAAGTTGTTTGGATACGGATGAAATAAATTTACAAGCGTAGGAACTAGCTGATGTCAGTGGTTTCCATTTGGAATCCGATGAACCAGTCTGAATCAGAAAGTAGTTTCGTCCGTTCATCATGCGTATGGCCCGTAATTGTTCTTTGCTGTCCAATGCTGTAGCACTTAAAACATTGACATAACTTGTCTTGGAATTATTGTTTTGGGTTGACTTATCTTCCTGGGGCTGTTTGTCTTGTTTGTTGAAGAACTTGTGTTTGGTCTGATGTAGAGGTCTCTTCCTCTTCTTTCCGCTCATGGTTCTGTCTGCATGGAATTGGCGTACTAGATGAGAAGGAATTTTGCATGGAAAATGCCATTCTGTATTTCCAGTTGAGAACTTAACTTTGTAGTAGAGAGTCCCATTTCCTCTGTTAGATGCTAAGAGCCGGTCAATTGTGTCTGCCTTGAATGGTGTGCAGGAGCCTCGTTTGCAGTCTTTGCATGAAGGTCTGGTATCAGCAATAAGTGGATTTCTAGGTTGATGTAGGTGGTTGTTGTTCTTGTGCTGATTTTGTGGATCTGGTTGTGGCTTCTGATTCTGTTTCTGTGGCCTCTTATTGCTTTGCTGTTGGTTGGGTTTCTGTGGCTGCCTACTGTGTTGCTGTAAAGGCTGATTGTGTTGCTGGGGTTGATTTTGTTGCAGCTGATTCCTTTGCTGTGGCTGCTGATTCTGTTGATGGATCTGCTGATTCTGCTGTTGCTGCTTGTGTTGTTGAGGAGGCTGATTATGTTGCTGTGGCCGCTGATTTTGTCGTCTGTTCTGTCTTGGTGGTTTATTTTGCACTCTTGGTTGGTTGTTTGCTTGATTAGGTACCGCAGGTGCATTTTGTCTAGATGGCTGATCAGCAGGTCTGTCAGTGTTCTGGTCAAGTTCATCAGGATCCAGTTGAGCATTGTCATTAGCATGTTTTGGAGGAGGGTTAGTTGGTCTTGTGAGAGGATCATGGTATGGTTTCAAACGATGGGCACTCACCAGTGACTTTACCTCTTTGTTGTTTGCACAATTCCTGATTTTGTAGGTGTGATTTTGTCTGTTCACCATGGTGATGTAATATGGACCAACCCACTGGCGATGTAATTTTGGAGCATTACCTACTGGAACTTTGGTGCAATATAACCAAACACGTTGAGTTGGAAAGAAATCTGGTTCCTTAGCTGTCTTATCATATCGTTTTTTATTTCTTTCTTGGGCTAGTTCAATATTTTCGGAAGCAATCTTTCGTGTTCTTTCTAAGTTTTGTAGAATTCGTCCAAGGAATATCTTGTGGTCCTGAGCCAAGTGTTCTTTTGGTACTAAGGAGGAATCAATAGGGAGGCACATCTCTCTTCCATAAAGCATGAAGTATGGTGAGAAATCAGTTGACTGAGTGGCAGGAGTTGCTCGGTATGCCATTAGGATCCCTGGGAGTAGAAGATCATCCCAGTCATCTTGCTGTCCTTTAGCATAGCAGCGTATAGCTTGGAGAATGACGGAGTTCATCCTTTCAACAGATCCATTGGTTTGCGGATGATAGGAGCTTGTTAAATGCCTTGTTATTTGGAACATCTCTGAGAGTGCCTTTACAAGATTAGAGACAAAATTCCTTCCGCGATCTGAGATAAGTGTTCTTGGTGCTCCGTATCTTGTTATTATCTCCTTGTACAAAACTCTTGCAACCTCACTGGCTTCTTGAGTTCGTAATGGAAATGCTTCACACCATTTGGAATAACTGTCCACTACCAGAAGAATATGTTTGTGTTTGTTTGGAGTTGTTGGAAGTCCACTTAGAATGTCCATATGCCACCTCCCAAATATATCATCACTTATTTGTGGCTTCAGAGGTGGACGCTTAGCGCCGTAATTGCGTTTACTTTGTTGACAAGTTTCACAAGTCTGCACATAGCGTTTGATGTCATCATACATTGAAGGCCAAAAGTATTTGTTGCGTAGTGCAGCATATGTTCTTTCAAACCCTTGATGACCACCACCAAGAATACAGTCGTGGTATGATCGCAGTACATCATCACGGAGAATTCTTGGAACTGCAACTTGTTTCACTAAACGTTCTTGTTTTGGGACTTTCTTGCATCGTTTTGAGTAGAAATGTTTCAAGATTCCATCTTCAAGTTCGAAGTTGTAAGACTCAGCCACAATAGTTCTGGCAATCGCTGGATCATTGGGAAGTTCTTGGTTTAGTTTGTACTCATAAATTCCTTGAAAGTCAGGGCACTGTTGTTGCAAGTTGGCCATGTTCTGTAAAACAAGTTCTGGAGATGGCCTTTCTTGTAAACTGGCAATTACGTGTTCTTATAATTCCCCTGGATAAACTAGAACAGTTTCTGTGTATTCTTTGTAATTGACATAGTAAAGATGTTCGCCTAGGTCGGGTGAATCTGTAGGTGTAGAATTGTCATTGTCATGCTGTTGTCTGGATAAGCAGTCAGCTGGATTTTTGCTTCCATCCCGGTGGACGATCTTGAAGTTGTAACCTTGAAGTAGAAGGCTCCATCTTCCCAGGCGACCTTGACAATCTCTGATCTTCTGTAGGTATTTGACAGACACATTGTCAGTAAACACAGTAAATTCCTGGTTTGCCAGATAATGTTTGAAGTGCTGGATTCCTTCAACAAGAGCCAAAGCTTCTTTATCTGTTATATGCCATTTTAATTCAGCACCGCGTAGGGATCTTCCTCCATATGCTATGGCATGTTCGCGTCCATTTTGAATTTGGCTGAGCACGTATCCCATCGAGTATTCAGAGGCATCTGTTGAGAGAATAAATGGCTTGTCAAAGTCTGGAAAAGCAAGGATTGGAGCAGTAACGAGTGCATTTTTCAAGGTGTCATATGCTTTCTGGCAACTTAAAGTCCATTGAAATTTTACATTCTTCTTAAGTAGAGATGTTAATGGGGATGCGATTTGTGCATAGTCTTTGACGAATTTTCTGTAATAATTTGCCATGCCAAGGAAACTCTTCACTTGTTTGGTGTTTTGCGGGACTGGAAAAGTTTTCGCAAAGATGCACTTGGATGGATGTAATTTTAGATTCGCACTACGCAAGCTTGAAAACACTAGATGCAGATGTTGTAAGTGTTCCTGAAAGTTCTTTGAGAATATTAGCACATCGTCAATGTACACAAGAGCAACTTTGAAATTCAGATTCCGGAGCACCTTTGTCATCAGGCATTGGAAGGTCATTGGTGAGTTCATCATTCCAAAGGCCAGTCTATTAAACTCATACACTCCTTTGTGGGTAATGAAAGCACTCTTGTGTTTGGTAGCAGGGTCCAAAGGCACTTGCCAGAATCCAGACCGTAGGTCAAGTGTTGAGTAAATTTCTGGCTTGGCATCAGCTAAAGTGTCAAGAATATCCGACATGTGAGGAATCGTGAAAGACATAGGTTCTGTGATTCTGTTCAATGCTCGAAAGTCAACACAGAAACGATATTCATTGTTGCGCTTCTTAACTAGCACTACCGGACTATGAAATGGTGAGGTGGATTCTTCAATGATGCCATGTTTCTCCATTTCATCAAGTTGTCGTTCTAGCTCGGCTCGCATCTGGGGAGACTGGCGATAAGGTGCAGAACTGACTACTTTGTCACCTTTTGTATGGATGGTATGGTAATGCATATCTGTTTTCCCGAGTTCTGATAAGTCCTTTGCAAAAATGTTCCTGTTTTGAGCTAGAAATTTACAAAGTTGTTGTCTTTGAATATTGTCCAAATCACAAGAGTCTAAATCAATTCCTATGTCAAATAAGATGCTCGCATAGTCTTCATCAAACTGTTCATTGTTTTCTGAAAGGCTACACAGGAAAGCTGGTTCTTGCTGTTGGAGATAATGGACATCCTCAAAATTTACAGGTTGTGCAGCAGCGATTTGAAGGTTAGATTTTAAGTAAACAGGGAGATTGGTCGGATTTAAGATTCTGTAGATGCCGATTTGGTCATCATCTAGGTATGTGACAGTTTTTCCTCCAGCTACAGAGAATCTTGATTGAAGAGAGTTACTAGGTTCTAAAATCACAGTTGCTCCAGGTGAGTAGTTTGGAATCTTGACAGGCAAAATTGTTTCTGAATGGGGTTCAAGAATGATGTGATTGATGGTCTCAGCCATTGTTGTAATTACTCTTTGGTCACGAATTGTTGAGACAGTTATATGATCAGCACTTCCAGATTCAACGCTGTAGTTGAGATTCTTCCCTGGAAATGGAATTGTCAATGTCATATTTTCAAAATCAGTCCTAATTTTATTTTCTTGCAGGAAATCAAGTCCAAATATGACTTTTGAATGTAAGGTTTCAAACACTCTGAATTTTTGCTTCACTGTAATGTGTCCGAAAGTTACTTCCAGCATAACTTCTCCAAGAACAGGATGAACTTCTCCACAGACACCAACAGCACTAGTTATGGAGGATTCTTGTATGTCTGTATTATGTTGCAATCGCTGTAATTGGTATTGACTTATACAGCTAATGGAAGCTCCACTGTCAACCAAGCACTTGATGGGTGTATTCTGTAGTTTAGCTTCTACAAAGTTTCTCTCCATTGCTGCAGTGAACTGTAATTCGGGTGTCCCTTGGGTCATGCAGGAAAGTTGAGAGCATCTTTTCTTCTGACAGTACCATCCCTGGGAAACTTTTCTTTGTCCCATGACTGACTTCAAGTTTGTAGAACTATTCTGAAACTATTAGAGAATAGGCAGTATCATGGAAACCAAGATGGACTAGAATTTGCCTGTCATTTACATTTCTGTAAGCAATTAACATAGAAGTCAGAGATGAAACGAACACACAAAGTGTATATTTTTGTTTCTTACACAATTGAAAATGAAGAATATCAACAAAGTTGTACTTATCTTTCAGTAGTGTGTGACTCCCATTTGGAAATGTCTGGCTCTATTTCATCTCAATCATGGAATACCTTTATAAACTAAAACTATCCTGTTTATTGACTAATACCTTCTAGCTATAGCATAAATCAACTATGCATACCCGGATTCTCCACCACATCTGTCACCGAGGGGGTTAGGGCACCATAGAATAAGGGGAACTAACTCATATAGGCCCGGCCCAAGAGACAGGGGGTCAGCCTATAGATATTAGGCTTAAATTGACCTCTAAGTCGGATATGCATAGAGCTATAACTCGAAGGCAGGTTTCACAATTTATTGATTAAGTGATTTGAATTAACTATGAATTATCAACAATAACCAAATATAACAAAGTCAAATAGAACAGGATACAAATAATAATTTCTTAAATTGCCAAATGAGTCAGGGTTAAAGTTAGCTCAATGTTGCTTAGTCTTACTGACAGACTGGTGGACAGTCAACTAGATAGTCAGTATGAAGACATAAGCAACATGAGGTAGTGGCCGAAAGTGTCTGACTGGTTTGAATAAATTCCTAACTGTATTTATAATCTAAAAGATAATTAATGAAAGTGAGGTACAGTACTCATGATAATAACTCAAAAGCTAGGACAACTCAGAACAATTATATTGACTAATTGGGGATAATTAGCAGATCAGACTGACCCTCGCTAATTACTTGTCATCTGGCATGAGTCAACTCTCAAACACATGTTATACAAAATGACACACCATGACACACATCTTTAGGACAGCCTCTATCATATCCCAAGATATGATGTGTCTATTCATTAAATCATAAGAGGAGTTCTGGGATGTAGGTTTTGTTTAGGAGAGATAAACGTCAATTTTCTGCTACTATTTGACTTTCTGGATGAAATTAAGATTTCTAAAACCTTATTGCACATCTATAGGACAGCCCCAATCATATCCCAAGAGATGACAGAGCTACTCCAAAAGTTGTAAAAGGAGTTATGGGAACCATACTTTTTTTGCAAAAAAACATCATTTTTTGTTGCCCACTGATCCCTGTGTTGAAAAAAAAATTTCTGAAACCTGATCACACTTCAAAATGACACCCCTAATCATATTCTAGAAGATCATTTGGCTACTGCCAAAAAAAAATGACGTTTTTTAAATCAGATTTTTTGTAAAAGAAAAACGTCATTTTTCAGCCACCAAATGACCCCCAGGGCAAAATTGAAATTTCCGAAACCTTATTGCACATCTATAGGATACCCCAAAACATATTCTAAAAGATGATTTGTCTATTGTTGAAAATGTAGGAAGAAGGTTTTTTGTGAAAAAAACGTCATTTTTTACCAATTATTTGACCCCCAGGACTACCAGAGAATTTTTGAAACCTTTTTACAAAACAACATGATACCCCAAATCAAACTCCAAGAGTTCAGTTTGCTGGTTTATAAGATGTAAGAGCAGTTTGAGAAAGTAAAACGTGACGGACGGACGGACGGACGGAACAGGACAACAACAATATACCCGAACTTTCTTTAGAAAGTGCGGGTATAAAAATTCACCACCGTACAGACATGCTATTTATGTGTATACAGACATGCTATTCAAACTAATGTATATATTACCTTTTTATCCAATTTGTTCTGCAAAATCTGTTTGAATCCATTCATCACTGTATCTTTTATGCTACTGTCAGGAATATCTATTGACAATAACCTATTCCATACCTATAAAAAGAGTAGAAAGGTAGTCAAACTATTTTAATTAGAACATGTTTCAATTTTCAAAGACTTAGTCCAAAATGCTTAAATTGGATATTTCTCAATAAATGTTTAAAGCCACACAAATTTGCAAAATCGCTATTTGGATTTTCAATTTAAAAAAGGGGGCAAGAGCTGAATAATTAATCCAATTCAGATATATTAAAATCTGATTAATGTCCATTAACTTGCATCTCGACCAGTGGACAGAGCTTCCATGCATACATGGATATGAAGTTCCACACAGAAATTACCATACTAATTGAATTAGTGTTTCAGTATCACATCTTGCATTGCATGCGCAATAATTTTCATAATTTTTCATAATTCTTCTTAACAAAAGTTATTCTGACATATGTAGTTTTAATTTTATTTACCTTCAGGTCTTTTTCAACAGATGGATAAAATATAAATCTGCTCAACCAATCATCAATCAGTTTTTTTCGTTCATTTAGAACCAGCAAATGGACATTTTCATTTGCATTGCTGTCATCTTTACACCTGCGTTTCATTAATTGTTCGTAAACAGCTAAGGCAACAATAAAAACTTCAATTGTTCTCAGCATCATATCATTCTTTTCTCTGTGAGAAGATATTGTTTGACTCAACAGCTCCCCTCCAATTTTCACACACAAAAATGCTCTTGTGATTTCATTTTGTGATCTACAAAAAATTGTACTATTAATAAAACATTTAATAATCAAAATTAACAATAAAAAGCTTTGTGAAGATAACTCCCTATTTCTGACAGTTTTTCACCTCAAAAGCTTATCAGACTACATGATGTAAATATCAGAAAGAAGTACAATATATATGCACTGCTAATGTACACCTTAATTTGTATGCATAGTAAAAAAGAAATGTGTACAACATTTAATAAACTGATAAAGTGCAGGTTTCAAGTTGTACATACAGGGATTTTAAACCTTGAGTGTGACTATACATGGGGAAAATACTTTTGTGTGTATAAGGAAAAATATTTGACAAATTTGTTAATTTGGAGGTTCTCCTAAAATATATCTGAGATAGAAAATCGGAGAAAGTTTTACTATATAGAGTGGGTCTTGGTACCATTATTTTGAAAATTGAAAAAGATAGACATTTATATGTTTTATCAGTACAGGTCCTTTAAAAAATGGTATGATGACCCACTCTATAAAACATAGGTAATCACAGATTACAAAGCTCACCGAGACGAGGCATTACCTTTATGATGAATCACCTTTATGAGACCACCTTTATCATATTATTTAAAAATCATAGTTAATAATGATCTTGGATATACATGGATACTGTTTTGACACAATATCGTATAACTATATCATATGTTAAAAAATTGTACAATAATGATATGTTCATTTCATACGGTATTATATGATACAATGTTTATCAATACAATAATATAACATACGATATTGCATCCTATGATACTTACAATATATATCATATAATACAATAAAATACAATATCATAATATATAATATATGATACAATATAGTATTATATGATACAATATCATACGCAGCACAGTTAAGGCTGTCAATAAATTCCGTTCAGACAAAAAGTACGGGAAATGTGCATTATGACATCACAGAATATTACAAACCTCGAAAGTACTTATTAATTCATTTATTAGCAAAATTAATTTATACTATTCCTTTAATTAAGAACAATGAATGCTATTACTTACAATTTCGATGTCTGTTATATCGTACACACTGAAAAATAAGCGAGAGGTCGTTCTCGCTGTACTACAAAATATGACGTCATATGCTTCAAAATGACGCATTAAGTTAAGTCATTGAAGGCTATCATGCGGTTTTTTAGCGATGAAAAATAAATTCCATAGATTAACGGAAAAGTATAAATGATTATTTTGTTTAACATTATTATTAGTAGAATGCTACCTATATAGTCTTATTTTCAATTTGCTATAATTATGCATCGTATTAAGAGGCAACCTCGGTTTTGTATAAAATGTCGTATATTTTAAAGCTGGGTGCCTAAATAAATCACTTTATTGCAAGGGCATACACTTATCTGATCATGACAAACTTTTACATGTAAATTTGAAATATGCTATGTAATTTAAAAACTTCTGCGATCCTTGTGAAATCTCACAAATTAATTATTTTTTAATGAAATTAACACTGTGACCTTCAAAATTATTCAACATATGCATTATAAATTATAGTTTTTTCTAACAAATAATATTATCTTACAAAGTTCACAGCATTTTTTAAAATCTACTATATAACATAAAGTTATTTTATAATTCAGTTGTGAATTTTGACATGATTATGCCCTTGCAATATTCACATTTTTAAATGACCTCAAAACCACAAATACATCTGCTTGTACCATGCGACTGCCATATCACGTGACCACTATGAACATAAAATATTGTACTATTATATATATATTTCAGAAATATATTGCATTTGAGCGACTGTTATTGATTTTAAAAAGGACATATCCGATGAACTAAAGTATACGTGTTTTCATTACAAAAATTCGCCGATATTTTTATTGGCCGCCTTAACTGTACTGCGTATCACATGATACATCACAATATTGTAACATGATATTATATTGTATAATATTATAGTATGATATTGTATGATATTTGAAACATAATAGGATATTGTTTTCATATGATACAATATAATTAGATACAACATTGTATCATATCAATTGATACAATATCATGCGATATAGTACTATATTATATCATACAATATCATTTATTATATCGTATTTTTCCCAAACACATGATTGGTCGATTGCTGTCACGTGACCGTGCTATAAATTCTGTTATAGACCTTACTATACTAAAAACAGAAAATTAATTGACCTAACTATACTAAAAATAGATTTTCATGACAAAATACTGGTTTTGGCACGTGCGACATAATTGTGATGTCCTAATAGCGAAATCAACACCTATACGTCATGAACAAAATATGTTACTATTATACGCTTGAAGAGAATGAAGAGAATTGGTTTTTGATTTATTATAATAAAACAGTTATAGCCTTTTGATATCGGTCAATACATGGTTTTAAAGACCTGATGAGAGTATATCAACCTTGGACTTCGTCCTCGGTCGATATACTCTCATCAGGTCTATTAAACCATGTATTGACCTCATCAAAAGGCTATAATTGTATAACAAGAGGCCCAGGGGCCACATCACTCACCTGAGCAACAATAGCCTTAAAGAGTCCGTGAAGTCATTTGTAAAGTGTCTTTTAAAACATTGGGTACAAAATAAGAAATTTAAAAAATCAAGTCCGAGCGCTGTATGTATTTTAATAAGCGAGTTATTGCATGAAATGTCGAAAGTTAGCCATTTCACACCTTTACGATAACGAAAATGGGCTCTACCGGAAGTGACGTCAACTAACATCATTGGCGCCATTCTCAATACAGAATTTGTTCAGAACGGTTGCGATTTTCTTTCCCGTAATGGCCAGTAAAAGCAAAGGACGGATGTGTGTTGTAGCTGGTTGCAGCAAAAGACAATCGGACGGAGTTTCGGTGCATATTTTCCCGAAAGATGAGCGACAGCGAGCAGCTTGGGTTCGGTTCGTGAAGCTTACCAGGGCAGACTGGTCGGGTCCTTCGCAGTATACTGTGATTTGCAGCGACCATTTCAACGATGATTGCTACGAAGCCCGGTTTTCGTACATGAAGGACTTTGGTATACCTGTGAACAAGTGTTTGGTCAAGGGATCCGTGCCTTCCATATACCCAAAGCGGAAGAGGGATCAACTGAACGACGCATTTCTCCATTCTCCACAGCATGAGAACCCACCAGTACGGAAAGCCCATGCCAAGCGCGCAAAAAACATGGTAAATACCTGCCCTACATAGCATTGCATCACTTTTAAATTAAGATTTTTTTTACCAAATGAATGTTAGTGTTCACTATGTAAACGTGTAATTTTTTATCGCTCTTGTTTGGCGTAAAAAGTTTGATATGCAACAATCAAAAACTTCGTATAGACTCTCCGTTTGATAGTTTTATAATTGTTGAATTTTATGCATGAACACAGCTATAAATTGACATAGAAGTGAGGTTAAACAGTTTCAAACACCTTCCCAGTATTATTTAGCCTACATCAGATGTGTACCTTTTAGCTAATTGTTATTCATGTGTTGTTATTATTACTAGAACTTTTATTGCAAAAACATAAGCTACTTGAAGTATTTTTGTTTTATTATATGTGAAATCATTTTATTTTTAACAATAATATGAATAATGTGATTGCGCTTGAAATAAAATATTTGCATTCTTGTATTATAGATCCTAGCAGAGCTGTTGTGTGAAAATACTACAGAGCCTATAGAAGAAGACCCACATGAATGCACTGAGAGCCAGCAATCCCCAATTCAGGTATTGATGAAGGAGAATTTTAAAATTTGACTTTATTTATTTTTTCAAGTACCGGGTTATTGGAAAAGGCAAGTTCAACATCATATGACATGTTACTTATTTATATAAATTTCTGTTTTAGGAGGTGACAAGAACATCTATGGCCTGTCAGACAGAAGCACCCAAATCACGGACTGTGAAGATCCAAGTGTGTGCACACATCAAGGAGAAAGGTACATACTTATGTCTTGTAGGAATTTAGTCAATTTGTTTACTTAATGTGCAATTCTTGATGACCCACTTTTTTGTTATAAATAACAAAACACGAAAGACTTAATTTAAAAAATCAATCTGTTCCTTCCTGAGTGTATATCTTGCATGAAAAATATGAATTGTTACTAAACAGGCAGATTAATAACGTGAATTTTTTTTCAGGGACGCAAGTTAATCTCCAACCCCGAATGCGCAGCATTGGAGTCCAGTTCAATGGCAGAGATGACTTGCCTGCCCCACAGCCACCACTACCCCCACCAGTTCCTGTCCTGGATCTGTCAAGTGAGGGAGAATCAACAGACCAGACAGATGAAGCTGCCTCGCTGTATGAACCATCAAGTGCCAGCTCAGATGACTCTCAGATGACTCTCAGATACACGATATAAAGTTAGTAACTTTTGCAATCATTGAAGAATTAATGTGTATATAACAATGTAGTACTTGAACAATGGTATTATTTTAACTAATTTATTTTGGAATTATATGATCAATAAAAGAAATCATGTTATTAAACTGTTTCTGTACAAAAAATAAATCATTCTATTTATTGTGGATCAAATCCTATCAGGTGTAAAATAACAATCTTTTAATCCTTCTAATTTAAAACTTTGAAATGTTTCAGCAATGAAGAGCCCTGCAACCCACTGGAAGAAAGGAGTTCATTGTATCCAAGTCTAAGCTGTTGGAGCTGTTCAACACCTGCAAGAGATGCCATAGACGTACCACAGCCAGTGTTCACCAGACAGTGGGGACAATGGTCAGAGTGGGTGCCGAGTGTGAGTTCTGTGGGTTTTCTTGGCAATGGACTAGTCAGCCCTCCCTCGGAAATATTCCAGCAGGAAACCTATCATTGTCTGCCAGCATCCTGTTCTCCGGAGCTCTTTCTGCCAAGGTTCTTCGAGTTTTGCAGTGTATGGGTGTGGCCACCATAACGAGGAGAACATTCTATTCCCACCAAGCTACTATATTGTTTCCTGCCATTGCTCGGGTATGGAGCAGACACCAGATGTATGTCAGGCAGGCAGTGGACAGAGGGGAGCCCTTGGTTATTGGTGGAGATGGACGAGCGGATTCACCTGGTCACTGTGCCAAGTTTGGCTCATACAGCACCATTGATCTTGAAGAAGGAATAGTGATTGACATTCAGCTAGTTCAGGTATTGCATAATTGAAGTAAATGAAAATTTTTGACATGTACTAGTCTTCATGCATGTAACTTGTGATGTATGTTATTTATGTAAAAAAAAAAATGATATTCTTTTCAAGTTTTGTTTGACTATTTTGTAGAGTAATGAGGTGAAGAACAGCATGGGCATGGAGAAAAGAGGGCTGGAGCGTGCTGTTGACTGGTTTCAGAACAACGACCTTGAGATAGGGACCATTGTAACTGACCGTCATCTGCAAATCCAGAAGTGGATCAGGGAAAATTTACCTGCCACCACTCATTACTATGATGTGTGGCATGTTGCTAAAGGTATGTTTATTTTGAATGAAAGAAAGAAAGATAGATGGATGGATGGATGTTCGTCATTTATAATCATCTTTGACACATTATATACATGCTTAGTTATTTGAAGATTGGGAAAAAAAGTAATGAAAGTTGATTCTATAAATTCATTGTAGGTCTGAAGAAAAAAGTACTGGCTGTATCCAAACAAAGTGACTGTGGACAGCTCTCCAAGTGGACCAGAAGCCTGACCAATCACCTGTATTGGGTTGCAGCCTCTACGCCAGATGGAGATGGAGACTTGATGTGGGCAAAGTGGGAATCTGTTGAGAACCACATTCACAACAAGCATGAGGACCACAGCGACCTATTTCCATCTTGTGCCCATGACACACTTGAAGGTGACGAGCGAAAGAAGAAGTGGATTAAGCCAGGTAAGTTTACTTGCTAATCCTAATCAATGTACATTGACTTTGTTATTTATGATTTTGAAGTCCATATTTTGGTGTTTCCAACTTTGTTAAGACTGTGTATTTAAATTTATTTAAATACATTTTTCTCTTACAAATTAGGATCTAAAGCCAGTGAGAAGACAAGTGACATCATCTTGTCAAAACAGATGAAGAGGGACATACCAAAGCTTTCCCCACTGTACCAGACATCTCAGATAGAGGCATTCCATAGTACTGTACATGTCAACCACTTCGCCCCTAAAATGGTGTCCTTCTCCTACTATGGCATGTACTGCAGGTATGTTTATGGCATTATTTAAGGAATAAGGAATATTATGAGGTGATCATGGTGATAATTTTGGTCGGGGCATGATCAAATCCAATTATGATACTCCCCATCCAACATTATTACCTCATAATCAAAGAATGATTCCTTATTACTTATATAATTATGAGCAATTGTACGAATAAATATTTGAATAGAAATAAGCAAACCATGTTTGCGCCCCAATTATGCGTGGTTTGAATTTATTGGATTGTATAGTACAAAATTAATACGTAGTGTTATGACAGGCAGAGACACTGAAAAATGTAAATATTTAATAATATGCTCAATAAGCTTTTATTTTATAATTTAGTGGTCATGAATTTATGGGTTTTTTTTTCTTTTAAGGTTGATGGTTGCTGCTCTCCATTTTAATGAGAACACATCAAGAGTGCAAGCTGCTACAAAGCAAGGGAGCATGCAGTACAAGATAAGCTTTCCCAAGTTTAAACATGGAGAGTACAGCGTACGAAAGAAAATGGTGGATTCAACTTATGGTAATTACAAAGCTCCCTCCCTATTCTGACCCCATTTACTAATTTGAATGCCTAAAACAATCTATATAATATAATAAAATAAAAAGAAAATAAAGGCAAGGAATTTATTTTTGAAACAAATAGCATAACAGTACAAATAAACATACAACAGTAAAAGTAAATTTTTTGATGTTGCATTGTTTTAATTACTGGTTCCATTACAGGGTATGTCACTTCTTTGATGACGGAGACCGTCGCATCAGTGGAAGGTTCAGGTCAGACGGCATCATCCCGTCAACCACCTGTGCCCTGCTTGCCAGAAGTTCAGCCACCGCCTTTGTGCAGCAACTTCGTGCATCCTGAAAAAGACGAGGCTGTTCTACATTTCAGATCTAGATTCGGAAGGAAAGAGACGTCAGTGTAGAAGAGAGAGTCATTAGTGTAGAAGGAAGTGCATTGACCATACACTATGTATATAATAATGTAAATAACTTTGTTTTGATTGTTTTATTTGTGTTCTTTTCTATATCTATTGTGTAAATAATCCCCCTTGTATTATAGTCCTTTTTAAATATGGGAACATGAAAGCAGGGTCCACGTCCCGTTCCTGGGTGCAAGATTTATTTTGTAGCTGATGCTTTCATATATTTTATTAATATCAATAAAATTTGTACAATGTACCTATTTGTGTTTAATTATTATAAAAGTTTTTATCATGATTAGGTTTTTTTTCTTTAAGACTACAGCAAATCAAATTGTTTAAACAGTATTATTTCCAACCTAAAGTATGCTTACTTATTCTGGTTCTTTGAATCCTTGGTACTCTTCTGAGCTAAATGTCTCTCGGATCTTTGTTACTGCACAAGATGGGAGGGGAACTCTAACATTCTTTCCAAGGAAGCCCCAACACCAACGAGCTAGTTGACGATATGCTGTATATCTGTTTCTCCTGTCAAAACATTGCATTGAAAAATCAGAAATTACAGTACTAATAGTATATGATGAGTCTTTTTGTATATGTCTTTATTAGAAGTTAATAAAATGTCAAAGAACTTACTCGTTGATGCTGTTCTGTATGTCTCCATACTGGGACCGATACTGGTAGTAGGCAGTCTCCAGGACATAGACATCTAGACAAACAGTCTGGAATCCAGGGTGCCTTGTTATGCAAGTGAGGTCATCGCTGTATGACTTGATCTTCTCGGAAATTCTTTGAACTTCTGTGCAGCATCTACTTTCCAAGGCAGTAGGCATAGGTGTGCATGATCCACAATTGCACCTAAAATTATATTGATAAATCAATAAGCAATTAACGAAACAAACAATTAATGAAAACTTAATATAATAATTAATATTACCATTGAAATAAATATCACATAACTTATATCGGCCATGTTTTCCACAGCTTGGGTCCTATTAATTTTCGTTATAACGTTTCGCCTCGCGTCTGGGTTTTGCTAATTTTTTTAGTGTTGTGGGGGTTTTTCCCGTATTATGTTATTATGTAAAGATATATTGAAATAAACTAACGTCAACAATTTAACTAAAATTTAAATAACGGTGCGAAATAATATTCAATAGGCGGCCTATATGTCTTACCAGTCTGTATTTCCTAGGCGCTGGTCGTCTACTTCGTCCTCGCTTGTCTCATCCGATTCGCTAGAATCTGTTGCTTCAGGCTCAAACCGATAAGGGGCTATGTTCTGCAGATGATCATCATGATCTCCTTCGAACGATGATACCTCAAATGACAGGTGCAAGTCTAAATCGGACGAGGAAGCCGAGGAAACGCTGGTATCGTTTACAGTCGCCATTTCAAAACTGATGTTACGTGACGTCACGCCAGTAATTTGCTATTTATAGCAAAACCGGAAGTTGCTCTGATTGGTTTTAAGCAGGTGCGAAAATAGCTGACTTTAAACGGGAATATCCCTCTTATCGCGGGTCATACGAATGTAAAATTTTGGGATATTGACTTTCAAGTATTTCTCTACAATTTAAAAGAAACTTGGACTTTGACTTCACGGACACTTTAACTCTGATCAAATTAGCATAACAGTATCAAAATCAAAATATCTTGACAACTAAGTACAGTAGATCTTGCTCAAAAAATTAAAACATCTGCCGATTTTTATCCACATATTTTTATGGTAAATACATAGCCCCTTTTGTTGTTGTACCTGTAAGAAGATTTTTCTCTATTCCTATATAACACCCCCCCCCCCCACTTTGTGGCCCCACTTTTCTCTAGGGATTCATGGTTTGATCAAACTTTAATCTGCACAACCCGTGTTTTCACACAAGTTACTTATTTTGGACTGAAAACTTTCCCAGAATATTTTTAAAGATTTTCTCTATATATTCCTATGTAAAAATTCATCCTCCATTGTGGCCCCACCCTACTCCCAGGGACCATGATTTAATCAAACTTGAATCTACACTATCTGAGGATGCTTCCACTCCAATTTGAGCTTTTTCTGGTCAAATAGTTCTTGAGAAGAAGATTTTTAAAGATTTTCTCTATATATTCCTATGTAAAAATTCATCCTCCATTGTGGCCTTACCCTACCCTCGGGGACCATGATTTGAACAAACTTGAATCTACACTATCTGAGGATGCTTCCTCTCCAATTTGAGCTTTTTGGCCTAATAGTTTTTGAGAAGAAGATTTTTAAAGATTTTCCCTATATATTCCTATGTCCAAAAATGTGGCCCCACCCTACCCCCGGGGACCATGATTTGAACTTACTTGAATCTACACTATCTGAGGAAGCTTCCACTCAAATTGGAGCATTTCTGGCCTAATAGTTTTTGAGAAGAAGATTTTTAAAAATTTTCTCTATATATTCCTATGTAAAAATTCATCCCCCCATTGTGGCCCCACCCTACCCCCGGGGACCATGATTTGAACAAACTTGAATCTACACTACCTGAGGATGCTTCCATACAAGTTACAGAAATTCTGGCCTAATAGTTTTTGAGAAGAAGATTTTTTAAAAATACCTACAAATTTTAAATAATTCTAAATTATCTTCCCTTTAAAGAGGGTGTGGCCCTTCATTTGAACAAATTTGAATCCCCTTTACCCAGTGATGCTTTGTGCCAAGTTTGGTTGAAATCTGCCCAGTGGTTCTGGAGAAAAAGATGAAAATGTGAAAAGTTTACAACGCCAACAACGCCAACGCCGACAAATTTTGATCAGAAAAGCTCACTTGAGCTTTCAGCTCAGGTGAGCTAATAATACATTTTCATGTGATATAATAATATATTATATAAACCAATATCATATTATTACTTATTAGGTTTGTTACTGACTGTTTAAAGAAATTTGTGGGGTCGGTAAAGTCCACAGAAGGTGAGGCGAAATTTGTGGGGTCGGTAAAGTCCATAGAAGGCAAGGCAAAGCCTCGCCTTCTATGGACTTTACCGACCCCACAAATTTCTTTAAACAGTCAGTAACAAACCTAATAAGTGTTTTGTTTTGTCGAGGACCTAAAGTTTGATATGTAAACAAATGTTTTGTGTTAAAAATCAGTTCAAATAACGTTACGTCCACCATGTTGCCCTATAAATTTTGACGCTCGCCTTTTAAAGAAATTTGTACGGCAATCACGTGACGCGTTTCATCCAATGACGTCGAGACATTCTAGTCCGAGGCAAAACAATATACAATATTGTATCATATGATACGATATATATTATACAATATCAAATCATATGATACAATATTGTATGTTGCAATTTTATATTATATAATAGCATGTGATATAGTATATTATACAATATCATAATCATATTATTATACAATTATAGCCTTTTGATGAGGTCAATACATGGTTTTATAGACCTGATGAGAGTATATTGACCAAGGACGTAGTCCGAGGTTGATATATTTTCATCAGGTCTATAAAATCATGTATTGACCGATATCAAAAGGCTATAACTGTTTGATTATAATAAATCAAAAACTAATTCTCTTTAACTCTTCAAGCGTATAGTTGTGAAATATTTTGTTCATAATGTAAAGGTGTTGATTTCGCTATTATGACGTTACAATGTTGCACGTGCCAAAACAGTATTTTGTCATGAAAATCTATTTTTAGTATAGTGAGGTCAATAAATTTTCTATTTTTAGTATAATAAGGTTTATAACAGAATTTATAGCACGGTCATGTGACAGCAATCGACCAATAATATGCTTGGGAAAAATACGATATTATAATAAACAATATTGTATCATAATATACAATACTATACATAACAATATCATGATACAATATCATATCATATAACTTTTTACAATATAATATATGATATAATAGTGTATCATATAAAACAATAGTGTATCATATCATACAATACTATATCATAGGAATCATATTATATCATTAACAACAAACACATCTATCAAGCAGGTTTGAATGAGGTAGAAGATTTTTTTTAGCATCCTTGATAATGGAGATCAGGCTCTGCATCTAAAGCTACCTCTGCGATACATTAATATTATAGTTAAATCAACTATGCAAGCTATTATCCATAAAATATGTGACATGTTCCAAAAAACCAAATCTCATCCAGCATCCGAAACCTATGGCTCAGATTCAGCATTCAAGCCTGTCAGGTGCATCAGTATCATAAGACGCATCATCCATGCAAGTTTGGTGAAGTTAGGACCAGTAATAACTAAGATATAATCATCAGAGAGCACTTGCTCCAAAAACACCAGCTCTTAAAACCTTAACCTCCCTCCAGCATCCGAAGCCTATGGGTCAAATTCAGCATTCATGCCTGTCAGGTGCATCAGTATCATAAGACGCACCATCCATGCAAGTTTAGTAAAGTTAGGACCAGTAGTAACTTAGAAATTGCTATCAAAGGGCACCTGCACCAAAAACTTTAACCTGCTCCAAAAACCTTAACCTCCTCCAGCATCTGAAACTCATGGCCCTGATTCAGCATCCAAGTCTTTCAAGTCCATAAGTAGGTCCAGATGCATCAAACATGCAAGTTTGGTAAAGATAGGACAAGTAATAACTTAGATACAGGACCTGCAACAAAAACCTTAACCAGGTCCTGACTCCGACGCCGGGGTATAGCATAAGCCCCCCCCCCCCCCCTTCCGGGCGACTTCGTCTTGGTGAACTAAAAAACTATAGTCTAAACATCCGATTTCATGAGCATTTTGTTGCTTAATTAGCATACAGTGTATACATATTTTGATGTCTTAATATCATTTAAATTTGCTATGAGGTCAATTTTTGAAGGTTTTGGCAATACTGAATGCAAATGATTACATATGCTTAATAAATGTAACAAAAGTAATATTTGTAAGAAAAAAATAACTGTAATACACTGTAATATGCTTTGTTCCACATTTGATTGAAGATGGTTTAATGATCTATACTATAAAGAAATAGATGTAGATTGGAAGAGTTATGAAAAGCTGAGGATGAAGACAACATACATGTATGTTAGACAGATTTTGATAATCAACAAGAGGCCAATAGGCCTTAACGGTCACCTGAGTACCATAGCCCATACACAAAATTGTCAAGGAGTCTCATAAGGCCTAAAAATTGGCCCCACACTAGAGCCTGAACCCCTGACCCAGGGGCCATGAATTTCACAATTTTGGTAAAGGGCTTCCTGGACATCAATCATAACCATGTATTTAGTTTTTAACAAATATCTATGGGAGTAGAAAAGAAGAATTTCTAAGATTTAATACATTTTTACTATATGGCCATATTGGCCCCACCCTAGAGCCTGAACCCCTGACCCAGGGGCCATGAATTTCACAATTTTGGTAGAGGGCTTCATGGACATCATAACCATGCAATCAGGTTTTTCCTCACATGTGTGGGAGTAGAGAAGAAGATTTTTGAAAATTTGGCTGTTTTTTGCATATTTGGCCCCACCTGTGGCACCCTGGGGGTGGTAGAGCCACCAATTTCACAATTTACATTCCTCTTACCATAGAGATGCCTCACACCAAAAATGGAAACAATTGTTTACTCAGGTGACCTAAAAATCTTTAGCTTAATAAATAATCTACTAAATTGATAATCTTACATGTTTTCTGAATTGCAGCTTTTTCGCATTTGGTCAGCAACAACTTCTAGACAGTCTAAATGAATCTGGAAAACAACAAATTTTGACATTAAAAAATAACAAATAAATTTCAGCTGAATAATGTATACTCACATTAATTTGGGCTTAATTTAGGTTCCTTAATTAATGTATTCAGATTGAGCTTCAATTGTCTCTCCAATACGAACTTTTGGATCAAACAATATCTAAAGTATTTGTAGTGACACTGATTTTAAACTTGTAACCACTGGGATCATAATTTTGAACACAAGTTTCAATTTTTCTGGCCAAATTGTTTTTAGGAAGACTTCTTAAGATTACAGAGCTCACTGAGATGAGGCATCACCTTTATGAGATCACCTTTATCATATTAATATATGAAAATCATAGTTATTGAACCTTATTAACATATTGTATTTTAATGTGTGGTTTGACACATATGCTTTAACATTGTATCATATCAAATGTAAATATCATACTGTACTGTAATGAATGATACAATATCTATCAATACACTTCTATATAATTCAATATTTTATCATATAATACTATACAATTATTGTTGAGTTTGAGGTCAATACGATGATTTAGCTACCAAAGAAGTAAAAGATTTAATGAGCCAAATTGAAGTTACATGAACCATGAAAGTTTGTCAGGACAGCATTATCAAACAATCAAACCTGCATTAACCTCATACAGCATTGCAAACCTATGGCTCAGATTCAGCATTCAAGCCTCTGAAGTGCATCAGTACCTTAAGACGCACTATCCATGCGAGCTTGGTAAAGAAAGAACCAGTAGTAACTAAGATATCAAAAGGCATCTGCTCCAAAAACCTTTACCTCCTCCAGTATCTAAAATTCATGGCCCAGATTCAGCATCCAAGTCTTTTAAGTCAATAAGTAGGTCCAGAATGCACCATCCATGCAAGTTTGGTGAAGGTAGGACAAGTCAAAACTTAAAACAGGACCGGCTCCAAAAACTTTAACCAGGAATGGAACCAGGTCCAGACACTGACGCCGAGGGTATTGCATAAGCCCCCCCCCCCACCCCCAGCTAGGCGAGCTAAAAATGCCAACAATTTTCAGCAGGGTTCGATGCTAACTTTTTTATGCATTAGTCCAGTCGGACTAGTGCCTGTTTACTTTAACTAGCTGGCAGGAAATTTTTTTATTTGCCCGTCTGAAATAAATTAAAATGCATTAGCGTATTTTGTCTAATAAATTACGCAATGAGCTGCATATTCACCATCTCTGCGTACATGGTGTATGCCGCTATTACAGATGTTATAAATAGATCTGTGCAATAGATTGGGCTTTGAGCTTCCATGTTCTTTACACTATCCAAGTTGTAAAAATCAGTTTAAAATAATAAACAGTTTACAACAAATGATTTAAACACAATTCATTTAAATAAAGCAACTCACAGAAGGTTCATTTTACCTTTAATTTTTTTTAAACACCTAAGCGTGCCTATCGAAGCCATTTTTGTGAACACGTGCGCTTTTCACCTATTTTCTCGGACATCCCCATAGGGCAAAGAAATAATCAAGTCACCCATAGCATCTTGCATACCTCTGTTGTTTTCGTTCGGTAACTCTATAATCACCGCCATGTATCATATGCTAGGTACTAAAATTAAAGTCAGGATTTCAAGTAAAATGTGGACAATCCAAATCGATAATTTACAAAAAATTTTCAAGCAGAACTTTTTAATAGTCCAACTGGACTGACTAGACAGAAATTTTGCTAGTCCAAATTAAAATCTATTAGTCTGTGACTAACGGAATAAGGTTCGTGTCGAACCCTGTTCAGTAATTCAAAATCATCTCCCCATGAAAGAAGGCATAATACTTCATTTTAGAAAACAAGAGGCCCATGGGGCCACATCGCTCACCTGAGCAACAATGGCTTTATGTGGGTGTTCAAAGGATATTGTGCCATATGGCCCCTCGGTAGAATAACAAAAAGAATGCCGTAAAGTATTCAAATTTTACACTTATTTTTGCATACACTTAATCTTTGACATCGTACCTTTATGAGATACCATTTTTACCAAAAACAAGATCCTATGCAAGATATAAAACTAAATGTTTGGTGGGGGTACACTGTTAACTTCAAAGTACCTTATTTTTCAGTTCTGTCCCCTCCTCCCCACACTTTATAAAGCGATCAAAATATATGAGAGCATATAGGTACATTTTCTTATTCAACTTCTTACTACCGGTAGTTATTGTATTTTATTTTAAAAAATCCTATATGTGAAAGAAGAAAATTGTACCTCAATGCGCTCAAATTAAAAAAAAACATTCAAAAATTTAATTGGTCTTCCGCATTATAAACGAGTGTTGTTTACCTGGCGTGAATTCGTGCAATGTTTTAAAACCTTACTCACTTGATCAATGAATACACTCGAATGAAAAATGACGTCCTGTGAAATGTTAAAGAGCTATTATAATCAATGCACAGGCATCGAACGGGGTGGGTGGGGGCTAAGCCCCCCATTTTTTTTTGGCAAAGTTAGACATAGCCATACTCAAAATCCTTTTTTTTTGCTTGTCAAGATTTCTGATAAGGTCTAGCCTCCCCCATCCATTTTCAATTTGCTTCGGACACCACTGCAATGTATTGACAGGCATATCACTCTATTTTACCACGGTCACCAATTATTTTCATCTTTATTCAAAAACAACAAATGGCTACAAACCAATGATTTTCCGCTGTAATATTTTCTTAAAAGTGATAATACATATATCCCCGTGACAGTAATGTGTCATAACTATAGAAAAAGTTTTAAAGCGATCGTTTATATTTGTGTCAGAAAACCATCAAGGTTGGCATAGATTTCATATAATACATAGTATTAGGAGGGGGCCCAAGAAAGTAGCTACAGCATATCTTCTTTTAATTTTTCTGTACACGTATTTAACGTTTAGCTAAAAATCTCTGGTGATCAATCAAAATTTCAGCGTCAATCATAAAATTATTAGCAAGATATAGAGCTTGCAATTCTGCTAGGTCTGAGTCAATTTTTTTGTTCAAAAGAGTTTATTACATTCAACTTTAGATTTTTAAGCTTGGTATTTCCTATTCAGCATTTAAACTGTAAAAGAATAAAAGCAAGGCCTCAGCTCTGTGTGCAAACAGAAAGTTGTGAGGAAAGCTCTGTATATTGATTATAATTCGAAGCTTGACACTCAAATATGGAAAGTAAATAGAAAATTGTAAACACAGAAGAAACGTGCACTAAAAGAAAGATCACAATTTATTTTTCATCAGATATATATTACCTATATATTTCTAGCAGCGAAAACAATCTCCGTTTTTACTGAAAATGCTGAGCATCTTACAAAACAAGTTGCATTAATTAACCATTCCGTAGATATCGTACCGAATTACCAATAAAATGTATAGAATTTTATAATATGTTGTAAGTGCAAATATTAACGCATTGAAAAATTTAACCTCATATTACTTCACAAAATCGGCACAAATCTATGTTGCATGTTTCAAATATTCTCTTCGCACGTAAAGTTGTTGCACAACCAGCAAATTCATCTTTGTCAGTTTAACCCACACACACGTTCATCATGGCTGCTTCGAAAAAGAACTTCCGTTTTCGAGGTATGGAATACCGAACCCGAGGTTATAAACTGATTGACAGCTATTATTTCTTTATCATTAGTTACGTAAATTACTCAAATTTGAAACTGAATTAGGCCATAATTTTTGCAATTTATATTTTCCTTTCCATAAGGATTATTTTTCCTAAATTACGTTTAATTTGACTAAGTAGTTCTTGAGAAGAAGATTTTTAAAAATGCAACCCCCTTTTTTACAGTTTCGAGGTTTTCTCCGTTTTGAAAAAAGATCAGCCTTTCATTTCTGCAATTTATATTCACCTTCTTATAGGGATACTTTTTGCCAAATTTGGTTGAATTTGGCCAAGTGGTTTTAGAGAAGAAGTTCAAAATGTAAAAAGTTTACAGACGGACGGACAGACAGATGGACAGACGGACGGACAGTTGGACAATGGGTGATCAGAAAAGCTCACTTGAGCTTTCAGCTCAGGTGAGCTAAAATTTGAATTCTCTTTACCCATGTTCCCATGGATGCTTTTTTATCAAGATTGGTTAGAATTGGCCCAGTGTTTCTTGCAAAAAAGTTGAAAATTTAATGTTAGAAGTTTACAAACAGGCAAACGACAAACAACATGTGATTAGGAAAACTCACTTGAGCTTTCAGCTCAGGTGAGATAACAGATTAAATGTGATTTAAAATCAAAAGGAAAAATAAATTACTTTTTTTTTCAAGTCTGTCTCAAAGTATTCTGTTTTGGAAAAGAAATACAGGCTAGCCATTACAACTTCTGGAGGCAACAACTTTGTTTTGACAACAGTGAGCTTTTCCAGTCTAAGAATAGACATGAAGGCCCTTGGAAGGTAGAAATCAATTTCAAACATTGGTGCCAAGGTTCTTAAGATAGTTTCTGGATCTCTGAAAAAAAAAATTAAAAGAATTCTATCAAAAATATTTAATAAGAGGTACATTGAGACTGTCAATCCACTCAACTGCTTGATATTGATATTTCACAACATTAATTGCTAATTATGATGACAACTAAATGACTCATCTGTATTTCTTCAGCATTTTTCTCTCAAAAACAGTAACTCCAAGTTATTATAACACTAGTATGGATAAGATTCTACAAGTTTCAGAGACTGTTTCAATAAATGTTCCTGAGAGTATTTCATAAGCAATACATGTCATTTACGTGCTAAAAAAAGTATGGAACAAATTAGTGAAAGACTTGTTAAAAGGATGCATCCAATTAGTAATAGAATACAAGTCACATAAAATGTATTTCTGTCAGTCCATTTGGATCCATTTGGGTAACTCAATTTACTGGCATAGCATTAGCTCAATGACATATATTTAAGAGAATTTCAAACATTATTAACTCTAATTTAAACATGTTAATAAAATGTAACTGGAGGTACTGTGAGCAAGCTCAAAAATGCTCATAAATGATGTGAAGTAGAAACAACCAATGTTTCTCCATAAGAAAGGTATAGACCTGACACAATAATGAACTTTTTCTTTCCAATGACCCTGAACTTGCTCAAATGACCTTGGGCCAAAATCATGACACAACCTCAGGTCGTATTTTGCACTTTTTCTTCCATTGACATTGAACTTGCCCAAATGACCTTGGGTGAAAATCATGACACACTCTCAGGACATAAGCAATCTTTGTGTGAAGTAAGAACTTCCAATGTTTCTCCATAAGAAAGATATAGACCACACACAAATTTTGAACTTTTCCTTCCATTGACCTTGAACTTGCCCTTATGACCTTTTTTTCCATATTTACTTTCATATTAATTTTAAAATATATATATATTGTTTAAAAGAATATCAGAGGCAAATGAACTGAAGATACCTGTAGTAAAATGTCCGAGGAATTTTTTGGAATCAAATATTTGTGCTGAATGTGTTTGGAAATGAGATTAATCGGTCCAAAACTAGCGCAAATTGCATTTTTTTTTTATTATGAGAGGCACTGTAGCTCAGAGGTCATCCATCCAAATTTTTTTAGACTGGGAGCTACAGATCTGCAGCTAGTGTTCAATGTGCATGTGAAGTAAGGCAGCGCTATAATATGTGCAAAATAATATGGATACCTTTGAAATTCTTTCAAAGAATGAATCCTATTTTATGTTTTATTGAATGTAGTTTCCTTATTCTTTTTTACAAACATTTTTTAATTACTACAATGTGTAGTTTATGCATTTATAGGCACGTGCAACCTGAATGCCTCGATCTGAAAGCAACCGACTGTAACTTTCTTGACCAGTATATATACCCCAGTGGCAGTTGAATTGCGACCAAGTGCTTTTATGAAATCATGTCAGCTTTAAGAAAACATAGTACTATAAGCTATTCAAAGCATACTATTATTCAAGACTTTAAAATAGTAAAATTACCAGCATGTCAAAAATACTCAATATACATACATGCTCCAGTTTGTTTTTCCTTTAAGATAATCCATTTCCATTTCAATGCCATCTTTTCCCCACCAAACTGGTTTTTGTGCATTATGGTCTAATCTTTTGTTCATTTCTTCATATGGGCGACATTTTCCAAGCAGAAAGTGATACAGAGGAAGGCTGCAGATCCAAGTAGGGTTACAGGAACCCTTTACACTTTTGATGAACTCCTGCAGTGCATTCTTTACCCTCCTGTTTAAATATTTGCAATATGTGCTCAGGAATTCATATTCATACACCTAAAACTTCACAATCATACAAATTCAAGATAATGACCAAGATAGCCATGTAGTGAAGCTTAAAGAAGCCCTTTTGACAACACTTTTCACACAGCAAAGCAATTTATAAAAGAGTGTGAATTTATTTCCTATAATTTATATCCTCCTCTATTGATTATAAGATCAGTTGACCTTTAAAATGACAAAATTCAAATGATTCAATCATATATCACAGTCTTCTTGTGAGTTTTAAATAAATTAAGTAAAATTCTTTAGATGATATAAACTAGTAATTTTTTCACCTTATCAAATAGTGTTTTACAATCGCAATTAAATTATATGACTTTCAATGTATGTTTACTTTTTCAAATCTTGCATAGTTTAGACACCAAATTTTACTTACGGAATAATTCCCTGAAAACTATCTTTGAACATGTCATACATGGGACACTTCTTTTCCTGATCATTTCCTTCCATAATCAAACTCCGGAATAGTGCATTCTTATAATTTTCATCAAGTGGTAAGAAATATTGTTCCCAAAGAACAATGATTCCAATAGCAGAAATCAAATTAGGGTTTCTTTCCAAGTCATCCAACTTTGGCTTCAAATCTTCCATCCACATCTATAACATGAAATTACTTGTCTTGAACCATAAACATATCTCGAACACTGATAATTTGATGTGATTCGTACGTCACAATCACTTATTTTTTAAGTATTGTACCCTCAATATCTCGAATACTCTGATATCTCAAAGTTTTTAAACAGTCCCATCTAGTTCAGGATAACAAAGTTTGACTGTATTAATTTCCAATGGACAAATATATTGCATGTATCACTGTCAATTATAAAGCATGTGTTGAAAGTAAATGACAATAATGGACTGCATGCGATTGGTATTTTTCATGAGGATACCAAAACAAAAGGAGTCAATTAATAACATTATCATATTTAGCTCATTTAAATGTTTGACATAATCACAAAAACTTGTATGTGGCATCAAACTTGAAGGTTTTGCCATTGAAAATGTATACTGTACAGAATATTGATGCTTTAAAAATACATTTACAATGATTAAACTAGATGCTGTCATTAGACAGTAATACCCACACCAAGTGTTTGCCCCTAAATAACACAGTTTTGTACCAGTTTTAGTAAAAAGTTTTAGTAAAAATGAAGGCCACATGCACATAATACACATGAGCGATCCTATATGTACAATTTGTGGTTGAACTGTTTGCGTGTGAAATTTAAGTTAATCAATAATCTTTTCATTTTATGTCATAGAAAGTATGGTCTATATAATTATTACAAACAAAACTGAATTATGCCCTCTCCCCTTGGCTGTTGCCGGCTTAATCTACATTGTGTGCACGGATTTATAGAAGGGTTGGGAGTGAGGGGTCCAGGCCCCCCCCCCCCCCCTGAAAATCATTTATATTAATGCATGTAGTAAAATTACCACGAAATACACCTCGGACCCCAATCCCCCCACCCCCTGCAAACACAATTACATGTATTACCCCCCCCCCCCTTAACGATAACAACAAAAGCCTGTACATGTAGTTCAGTGCGTTATAATCAAAATTCTTTCATAGTGACATTTTATAATTTTTAAATTTTTACAATACATGTATTTGGCAAAAAAATAAAAATAAAAATAAGTTTTTTAAATTTTTGGAGCCTGAAGTAAAAAATAGAAAAGCCCAGTTGCAGCATTTGAACTCTCTACATACATGTAGTTAACGCTCTAACCCATTGCACTTCACTGTCAGGTAACATAATTTTTGGGGAAAATATTATATTTATACTTTATTGTTTATTTCAATAGGGAGTACATCACAATATGCAGGTGTCCTGTACCACCTTAAAGCTGAAATGTGTGCTTTACATAGTTATTTACCTAATAAAATAGTGCAAGGGGTTTTAAAGAATAAAGTCATGAAAATACATGCATGTTACAAGTAAATGACCTTTGTCCGAAGTATGTACACAACACAGGTCTACAGGTCGCATTTGTGGGTACTAAGTTTTACCCAGCTCTTCGGTTAGATGGGTTTCACGTGGTGTACATACTGGTATGTGTTTTCCATATGCTCAATAGAATTAATTAAACGTTTCTTTAGTGATATTGTGCTCTAATTGGATTATCATTATGATGTTGACCAATATAGGTAAGCATAATACATGTAGTAGCACAATATTATGAGACACCGGTATACATAAGTATTACTTTCACTTTCTAAATAAGTGATCTCCCTTTGCCAGCATACTGTATCATCATCTTTTAATATTTATTGATAAATTAGCTCATCATTGTTACCTATTCTATCCCATTTGTACAGCTTCCGTCATTTTAATTGCAAAAGATATTTTTTCATTTGTCAGACTTACACTATTAAGTTGACCCCATATTGATGAGTTATAATAGGGAGTAAGGGGTCTTTTTTTCTTAATATATTATGATGCATCAAATAAAATGTAGGCTATGACCCTATGGGATTGTTGTCTTTAAACCACCACCACCCACCAACCCCCCACCCCCCCCCAACACCCCCGGAAATAGGAAATGATGTTATACTTTAATCATTTTTAACTTTCGAGATCCCCCATCCCTAAACCAGATTTATTCTTCCTCTTTGTGCGCATCAAATTGTATATAGGTTATGCCCCCTTGGAGACACCCTGACTTTCCAGAACTGGACATAATAAAGTACTTTATCTTATTCATATGTAGTGTTTGATCCATATGGGTAATTCCTTGCTTAATGATGATCCTGCTTTGTTTAGGAGAATTTACAATTGCCCCGAATACATATAACATTTTGTTTATCTTATCGATAAAAATTAACAAGAGGCCCATGGGCCACATCGCTCACCTGAGTAACAATAGGCATGATAAAATCAGCTTAATGGAGTCACAATACAAACTATCTGGACAATGTAGTATAATACATGTAGATCCTGTATAAATAAAAAATCATTTCCCCCCTGAATATTCTTATGTTTATAATCAAGTCCCTTTTCTAACAGGATGATTTTATAGTCATATCACATGTTGAGCATTGCAGTTCTCAAAAAGATCCTAAACAATTGATTATATATGGGATATAAAACTACATCAAACTCTGAACCCCTTGTGAGGTCCAGAATCGTCCAGGGGCCAAAGTCTAAACAATTTTAAAGAATCAGCAATATGTCAAAATGCTTGCATATAAGTAAAACCATATGCTTCCACACAAGTTTCAGCTTTTCTGGTCAATTGGTGTCTGAGAAGAAGATTTTTAAAAACTTTAATCTATATATTCCTATGTAAAAGTTTGACCCCCCATTGTGGCCCCACCCTACCCCCAGGGATCATGATTTTCACAACTTTGAATCTACACTACCTGAAGAAGCTTCCACATAAGATTCAGATTTCCTGTCTGACTGGTTTCTGAGAAGTAGACTTTTAAAGAGTTACTCTATATATTCCTATGTTAAAATTCAACCCCCATTGTGGCCCCACCCTGCCCCTGGGGGTCACTATTTTCACAACTTTGAATTTACACTACCCGAGGATGCTTACACAAAAGTTTCAGCTTTCCTGGCTGATTGGTGTCTGAGAAGAAAATTTTCAAAGATTTACTCTATACATGTATATTCCTATGTAAAAATTCACACACACACACACACACCCATTGTGGCCCCACCCTACCCCAGGGGTCATGATTTTCACAACTTTGAACACACAAATTTACACTACCTGGGGATACTTCCAAACAAGTTTCAGCTTCCTGGCTAATTAGTTTCTGAGAAGATTTTTAAAGATTTACTCTATATATTCCTATGTAAAAATTTGACCCCCTATTGTGGCCCCACCCTACCCCCGGGGGTCAGGTTTTTTACAACTTTGAATCTACAGTAACTGAGGATACTTTAACACAAGTTTCAGCTTTCCTGGCTGATTGGTGTCTGAGAAGAAGAGTTTTAAAGATTTACTCTATATTCCTATGTAAAAATTCAACCCCCCATTGTGGCCCCACCCTACCCCCCGGGGTCATGATTTTCACAACTCTGAGTCTACACTACCTGAGGATGCTTCCACACAAGTTTCAGCAATCCTGGCTGATTAGTTCCTGAGAAGAAGATTTTTAAAGATTAACTCTATATATTCCTATGTAAAAATTTGATCCCCAATTGTGACCCCACCCTACCCCCCGGGGTAATGATTTTCACAACTTTGAATCTACAATACCTCAGGATGCTTCCACACAAGTTTCAGCTTTCCTGGCCAAATGGTTCTTGAGTAGAAGATTTTTGAAAATTTCTCAAAATTTTCAATAATTCCTAATTAACTCCCCTTGAGAAAGGGCGTGTTCTTTAATTTTCACAACTTTGAATCTCCTTTGCCAAAGGGTGCTTAGTGCCAAGTTTGGTTGAAATTGGCCCTGTAGTTCTTGAGAAGATGTCGAAAATGTGAAAAGTTTACAAACTGACAGACAGACAGACAGACAGACAAATTGTGATCAGAAAAGCTCACTTGAGCTTTCAGCTGGTGAGCTAAAAATGAAATCGAATTTTCCGTGACTTAGAAAAAGTTGTAGTTGAGATTTCAAGTAGTCTCACTTTATATTGAATGCGAGCCTTTACATCGTTCAATTAGGAAAATTGCAAAAATATTTCATATCCTAGGATATAATACAAAGTACTAAATATGTTTGCCGAGTTATTTTTACTTTGTTGTTAGAAGTAATTAGTCAAAAAACTGCGGGTGATATGACGAGATCTACGATAATGTCGACCATTTTGGAAACTAAATTATGGCAAACTACTGTACATCAATGAAATCAAAGGCTGGAAAGGCCACAAAGGCATCGAGCTGACATTTTCATTTATTATATATAGATATCATTAATTTGAATGTCTGTTCTTATAGTCTTATATCATATAATATTAGAATAAAAAAAGTAAATAAAATTATGTTTTATGCTGCTTAAAAAAAAATCAGTATATTTCCTCATAGAATAGGTACTAGTGATGCATTTGTAATACAATAACTCATCATGGTTACAAAAAAAGTTCAAAAATAAATTGTTTTCTTTCTGCTTTAAACAGTCTTTGAACAATTTTCACAGGATCAAAATTTGAATATGAGGATAAAACACATTAACAGTGTGTCCCTAATTATACTAACAAAACATACTTTTATTTATTTCAATTCCCGTTTGAAACAAGATAACCTATAGTATGGTTATTTACAAACAAATCCACACCACGTGTGTTGATCTGCCTATAGTGCTCGACCAAACCAGCTGCATTATCATGTTTACTTATTGCAACAAAATCACTAGATACATTTATCGCTTACATTCATTTTGGAGACCGTGTCCAATAACAAATAAATTTACATATAAAATTTTATTTCCATCGAGTGCGGTCTCCAAATAAAATGTACTCAATAAACTAAAATAATATTTAGTGAATTTGTATACCTTATTGTATTCATCCGCCATTTCTTGATTAAGCAAATTTATACTTATGCAATGAGTTGTCATTCATCTGGGAGGCACATTTGGATTATTTGTTCACAATTTAGTTGAAAAAATGCAATAAAAATCTTGTAATACTTTTAATACTTTAAGGGACTCATTTCTTATGCGCATTTAGAAAGCGGTGCAGAAGAAAAATCTGGACGATTGCCAATCCAGACAATCGCTTTAAAACGAAATACAAATTCAAAGCAGAGCAACACGGACCTCCAAAAAGATAGAGGTAGGATCAGGTGCCTATCGTTTCAGTTTTTACAAGAATTCATATGAAAAGTTTTTACAAGAATCTTGTACATCTGGCGTTGACAGAGGTGTAAGCAAAGCTTGTGTACCAGGACCCCTGGTAAGAGAATGGTTATTTCTAAAACAATACCTTTCCAAGATACTCTTTGAAATTTTTTTCCACTGTCCACTTCTTACAGCGCAGGAACACATTCTTCCTTAGACCTTCAAACAGCATGTCTACATGTCTAACCATATCTGAACCTGAAGAATCCAATCCATTTACGAAAAAATATCTCCATTTTGGGAAAAAATATCTCGCAACATAATCTGTATTCTTCTCAATTTTCTTTTCATATGAATCCCAGCCAACAACAGATTTAATTGTCTGGAGTACACTTTTCTCTGGCAATGGATTTAACATTCCATCATATTGAACCCATACATCTGAAATGATAATTTATATTTTATAATTCAGAATAAAACAATAAAACTTATAGGCCACATAAAATAAATATTTAGATTCTCATCCTGATTCGCAAAAGATATGGGGCAGGTGGGTGGATTTTATTTTTTATTTTTTTGAAATTATCTATTTCAATGTTAATCATACAGTCATATAAACTCTACCACTTTACAAGGAAGTCTACCGCTTTTTAACTCTGTCTCCCGCCTATTAGAAATCTACAACTTTTCTTCAAAATATGTTTGTTGATTTGATAGATAGCCCCTTTGGAAGCCATTGTGGTCCATAAATCTCGCCGGGTTTGAATTTAGCCTGTGACTTGAATCTGGTGCATACAAATGCTTTTTTTAAGTCTGATGAATGATAAGATTTCAAGCATGTGTTTTACATTGAACGATGAAAGAAGCCACTTCCAGTGATTACATTAGTAACAAGACATGTTAATATTATCCTTGCTAAAGAAAAGAAAGCTTTGCTATTCCACATGTGGCTTTAATGATGACTGAATATATCTTTTAACTTAGCCATAAAAGTAAACTTGACTTGCATTTATTGCAAAACTGCATGATTTAATTGTGATAAGCATGTAAACATTGTTTTTCATATTGAAAAAGAATATATACGATTTTCTACTAGTTTTTACTTCTCTTATTTTCTATACTGAACAATGGCAATTGTTTAACTAGAGGTACTGTGAGCAAGCTCACAATTGATACCCCCCGCTAAAAAAAAAATATATGCTAATATGAGTACACAAACCAATTTCTATTATCTAAATTCCATTTTATTTCAACTTAACTGTTAATGCATGAAGACATTTGCATCCTTATGATAACAAACATGACTTGAAATCAAACCATAATCCACATGTCAAGCAGCCATTAAATGTTGAGAATTTTTGATATCCCGAGCCCGATTTTTTTCCGAATTTTTTTTTTTTCACAAAAAAAAGATAAAATACATCAGGGCGGGCAATTTCCAGATAGGCAGGTGGGGATGATAATCTAAAAATTAATCTTATATGACCTGACACATGCAAGCTTTGTGTCAAATTTTACCTTCTAATCAATTCCATTAATACAAGACAGGAATAAAGCATTTTTTTTTAACAATGACCTTGACCTTGCACGAATGACCTTGGGTCAAGGTCATGACACACCCTCAGGTCATAAGCAATCTTTGTGTAAAGTAAGAACTTCCAATGTTTCTCCATAAGAAAGATATGGACCGGACACGATTTTTGGACTTTTCCTGCCAGTGACCTTGACCTTGTCCAAATGACTTTGGGTCAAGGTCATGACACACCCTCAGGTCATAAGCAATCTTTGTGTGAAGTAAGAACTTCCAATGTTTCTCCATAAGAAAGATATAGACCGGACACAAATTTTGTACTTTTCCTGCCAGTGACCTTGACCTTGCCCAAATGACCTTGGGTCAAGGTAATGACACACCCTCAGGTCATAAGCAATCTTTGTATGAAGTAGGAACTTCCAATGTTTCTCCATAAGAAACACACGGACCGGACACAAATTTTGCACAGACGGACAGACGGACGGACAGACAAGGTGATTCCTATATACCCCCCCAAACTTCATTTGCGGGGGGTATAAAAAGTCTATGCACATGATGATTTTCTTTCCTCCAAAATAAAAGCTTAATCAATTTGATAGTAAATGCATGCAAACTTGTTTCTGCATGTGTTGATACATGTATTGCTTAAGTCTTTTCATTTTGGTTGATATCCTTAATTACTAATCAGAGACCCTATATATACATATATAGCATAAAAATATGCTCTTAAATTACTTGTGAAAAAGATGGCACACAATGCTACCTCTTTTGGATTCTAAATCTACCTCTTTTTCACCACTGAAGGTTAACATGTATGCATTTCATGTTATTGAAATAATAACTGCTCTATTTTTATTTAATTCTTAATGCTTATAATATGAGTACACAAACCAATTTGTAATTTGTATTCTTTTCAATCTGATTAAAATCAGATCCTTCAGATCCGCTCCTTATTTACTATTGTCGCTACGCGAGGATCTGAAGAAACCCCGCTTGATGTCACCTTATGGTGAACTTTGTTTTGACCAATAAAATCTCAGTTACGTGTTTTAGAAGTTATGCCAATACAATCTTTAGATTCCTAGAGGGCGTTTAATATCAACTTATGCTCTGTCTCTAGCTCACTGATACTGAAAAATTCGAGAACATGTGCCAACGCTTCGTCATATGACTCCATTTTTGTTTCTAACCTGAAAATACTGTTTCTAACAACTGCTCTGATTGGCTAGAAAAATTCATGAATATTCTTAAATGAAAGTTCACAGGGAGGTGACCTAAGTGGAGTTTTTTCAGATCCTCTTGTAGCCACAATAGAAAAATCAAAGTACTTAAAGTACTGAAACGAGTTGATGTTTCAGGAATCGGACATTTATTGACCCTTTTCTGCTCTCAACTAGCATAATTTGAAATAAATCGTTAATAAAGTATTAAGCACAATTATATTTACAACAATATTGATGTTTCCCAAGAAATGTTTGAAAACATATAGCCCCAACCGACCTTAAGCTTGTGGCAATATAAAACAAGAGGCACATATGCAACATTGTTCACCTAAGAATATGTCACATATCTCTTTTTAAAACATTGTTAAAGAATGCGTGAAATATCGGAAATATGACAATTATAAAAAGAGGTGTATTTTGGGGCATCCTTTTTTAAGATCAAAGATGCATTAACTATTTTAATCTTATTATCCTAGACCACAACATATTAAAGATAACAAGAATAGAATTCCTGGGTCCCCCGCCGCTCAAGCAGTGTACTAGTATACTGTACTGTGGAATCATTAAATTTTGTGGGGGCCAATTTTCGTGGGTTGCTTAAATTTTACAGGTTCGTGGGGACGTAATTTCGTGTATTCTCTAAAACCTACAAAGGAAATATGATTTTATTACCCTTATTTATTAATTTGTGTAGGATGTTAAATCGTGGATGAGAGGTACCCACGAATTCCACGAAAATTGAACCACCACGAAATCTAATGATTTCACAGTATATGAAATTGCAATATTTTCAAACATTCAGGGCTGTTCCAGAATTAAATGTGTGGGGAGGTTGGAAGGAACATTTTTTTACCCCGACCACCCATTTTTTCCAAAATTTGTAGGCATGAGAGCGCTTACAAGGTCAATTTTTGGATAAAACGGAGTCATTATTGTGGTCAGAGTCCCATAACTCCAACAAAAAGTATCAACCAATGCTGATTTTCGAACTTGACCAAGGTAATAGGTGTATAAACATTTGGTATAAATTTAATGAAAATCCGTCAAAATTTGTAGGCATGAGAGCGCTTACAAGGTCAAGTTTTGGATAAAACGGAGTCATTATTGTGGTCAGAGTCCCATAACTCCAACAAAAAGTATCGACCAATGCTGATTTTCGAACTTGACCAAGGTAATAGGTGTATAAACATTTGGTATAAATGTAATGAAAATCTGTAAAATTTGTAGGCATGAGAGCGCTTACAAAAAAGTGTGACGGACGGACGCACGGACACACGGACACACGGACCCACGGACACACGGACGGACGCCCGGCATTTCTATGTCCCCGCTCCGCGTTGCGGCGAGGAACAAAAAAAAATCATGAATCGTAAAAGATCATTTTTTTTTAAAATAATTATATAGAGGAGTACATCTAAATATTCTTTTAAGGGACTTAGACTGAACATTTAAATTTTGATTTTCCTTTTTCTTTATGTTCAGAATGGTTAATATGTGTATGTTTAACGTCATAACATGTAAAGGCAATAAATATGAATTTTACAGGTGGTTTGTATTGTTATGACAATCAACACAACTAATGCTAAGTTCATTCAATCGGCCACAATTACAGCGCTATGACAAAAGTATTCGCGATTTTTCAAAATGGCGGACGTAAACAAAGATGCGCTTCATAGAAACGAACGTCTAAAATATATATGATTAAATATTAGTTTAACTTACCTAATATTTGGTGAGATGTCCCTTTGATTTTATAACCGCTAGCAAACGGCGTGGTATGGAATCATAAAGCGTTCTTACGTAGTTTTGATCGAAGGAAGTCCAGATGTTTGAAATGACGGCAAAGAGCTCTTCAGGGGTAGTGATGTTTTGTTGCCGATTTTGTAGAGTTCGTTTGATCCGAAGCCACAAATTTTCAATTATATTAATGTCTGGGGACTGTGCCGGCCACACAATAGTTGGAATATTATTTTCCAGTTTGTAGTCTCTCGTAATATGGGCTCTATGTACGGGGGCATTGTCATCTTGAAACCGGTACGTTTTGTTGCTAAAATGCTGAGCAATGACAGGCCACAAATGGTTTTCCAAGATTGAAATATATTTTTCTGCATTTATATTACCTTTGACAAGGCAAAGTGTTCCAACTCCGTAATATGTAATGCAACCCCACACCATAATGGATACCTTTCTCTGTCAAGGGGGGCACATGCATTGGGAAAGGTATGCTTCTTTTGATGTTCTCCAAACGTAAACTCTGTATTTTTCACCTAAAACTATCTGACTTTCATCGGAAAAGATAACTGTGATCCAATAATTATTAACAGTGAGTTTTCTTTTTTCAAGACACCACGAAACACGTTTTTTTCTGTTGATCTGTGACACAACCATCTTATTTCTCACAACTCGTCGCTTCACGTCTTGTTTATGTAGAAATCTTTGTACTGTCCGTGGATGAACATGATCGTTTTCATTTCTGCTTCTGTTAAAATCATCAGTGATGTCATTTAACACATGTCCCCTGTTCATTTTTGTTTGACGAACGAGCCAGTTCCGATCCCGCTGTGACATCTTGGAAGGACGTCCGCTTCTCTTTGCTTTGTTGATCTCCCCCGTATTCAAATACTTTGTCCAAATTGATCTGATAGTAGATTCCGATATCTCCAATAAATTTTCAACTTCAGACATCTTCTTACCCTCCAACTTCATTTCAACAATCAATATTCTCACATCGTTTGTCAATTCTTTCGATTTTCGGCCCATGATATACTTGTTTCCTATTATATCGCGGGTTCTATGGTATCGCGGTATTTCTATTTACGTAGTAGCACGCGCGGAAATTGACATATGACGTCGGGATATTTTTAGACATAGTAAACAGAGGCACGCTAAACATCACTGAGCAATTATTTTGCATAATGTCACTTCAGTTGGTAAGTAAACTACATTTCTGTTGTATTTACGCAATATGACCACAAACAGCCATTTTTACATACATCTATCGATATATATCCCCATAAATACCATATAAAACTCAAGATTAAAATGTTGAACCGGTACATACTGTCGTCTGGTGTTTACACTGAAAACGAGGCTGTTGAAATCATGTGATATCCTTATAAGGAAATGCTGCATAATTAAAAAAGTATGGAAAGCAGTTTGTGCTAAAAATTAGCAATAAAAGAGAGTTTTTTTCTCGCAGTTTTTTTTTTTTTGGTTTGAAAATCATTAGAATGCATTGTAGTTTTTATGATACAATAAAGAAAATTTTTATCCATAAAAGTTGAATTGTTTTAACCAACAAAATAAAATTTTATTCATAAAATTGAAGGTAGAATTTAATTTTAAAAAAATATTTTTATTAAATTAAAAATTTTAAAATTCACAAAATCTTTAAAATATTTTATTAAAAGATCAATAATAAAAAAAAATGAATTAAATTAAATTAAACTCTTAATATTTTTTTTTAAATCTCTCTTTGTCATGGATATATTGTGTGTGTGTGTGTTTTAAAAATTCCAAAACAATGTTACATTAATATCTAATTTTTTAATTTTAGAGTGTGAAAAAGAAAAGACTACAGTATGACCGGGTAAATCTGGAGAGAGCATATACTGCTTGTAAAGGTGGAATGTCGGTGTACAAGGCAGCAATTATTTACTCTGTTCCTGAATCAACCCTGAGAGACAGGACAAGGGAGAAGATTCCTTTGGATGCACATGTTGGCTATTCAACAATCTTCACTGCAAATGAGGAGAAAGCATTGGTGGACCACATCAAGTACATGGGAGACATTGGCTATGGCTACAACAAAGTAGCAATCCAGTCACTGGCCACGGATTATGCAGTCTCTCTTGGAAAGAGTAGCAAGGGCAAAGATTCCGGGTCCTTACTTAGTAATTGCTGGTTTTATGGATTTCTGGGCAGATGGCAGGACCTTAAAGTTTCTAAACCACAATCACTTGAAATGAAAAGAGCAGAGTCAGCATCCAGAGAAAACTTAAACAAGTACTACAAAGAACTCCACGCCATCCTCACTAAAAGCAATCTCCATGACAAACCTCAAAATATATACAACATTGACGAGACAGGATTCAGTACAGAACATTCTCCATTGAAAATCATTTGCAACAGGAACACTAAACCACAAGCAGTTACATCTAACAGATCTACATTGACCACTGTCATTGCAGCTGGCAACGCTCTAGGGAATTATGTTCCACCATACTATGTGTTCAAGGGAAAACGTTGGAACCCAGATTTCATGAAAAATGCAGCACCAGGAGCGGAGGGAGAGATGTCGGAAACTGGATGGTCCAACAGTCAGGTATTCCAGAACTACTTGACCAAATTCTTCATCAAGCACATCAGGTCTTCTGAGCAGCCAACCCTTGTTCTGTATGATGGGCATAAATCCCATGTGAACCTCATCTTGACTGAATGGGCAAAAAGGCACAACATCATACTCTTTGTCTTACCCCCGCACACCAGTCATTTGACCCAACCTCTGGATGTTGGCGTGTTTGGTCCAATGAAGGGAATGTACAACAAAGAATGCCAGCTGTACATGCAGAAGAATCCTGGGATTCACATAACAAAATACCAGATAGCTGAGCTGACTGCTAGACCATATATGAGGGCCATGTCACCTGAAAATCTGACATCTGCTTTTAGAAAGACTGGGATACATCCAATCAACAAAGACATGATTGCAGATTCTGACATTGCACCATCCTTGATTTACAACCAGCATGATGTTACTCACCAATCTTCAAGCCATCCCCCTACCGCCTCCTCAACTAAGCCTCACAGTCAGAATAAAGAAGGAGAAGACTCTGAAAATTCCAAAAATTCAACATTTTTTGCCAGCAGAACAATCACTTCAGTTATACAGAAACCTAAAAAGAGATTTGTCCCTCCATTTCTCTCGGGAAGTTTATCCAAAAAGACAAACGTCAACATCCTGAAATCCATTGATGCAAAGCAACAGAAAAAAGTACCAGTATCTAGTGCTGCCGCTGAATCCAGCAAACCAGCAAAAAGACCGAAAAAGGAAAAAATCACGGAAAAAGAAGAAGGCCCAAGCACGTCGGGAATCAACAGAAAAGGTGGACCAATTCCGCTCCTGTCAGAGGATGAATGGCCAGAAACAAGTGATGGAGACAGCATTGCAGATGAAGAAAAGTGCTGTATGTGTCATGACTGGCAGCCAAAAGAGCTTCAAAACTGTACAAGTGTTGTATTTGTGAAGTGGGGCAAATGTGACTTCTGTGACCATTGGACTCACCTTCAGTACTGTACTCCTGTTCGAGTGTTGAGGCGGGGAGACACTTTTAAGTGTCCCCATTGTGAAAATAATTGAAAAAATTGAATAAAATTCAATCATGTTTATCACTTTCAGCAGCTGTTCAGTATTTTTCATCTATAATTATCATTTTAAAAACATTATTATAATCAAAATACCATAAAAATCCATTAATTTTAAGTCAAGTTAAACTACTTTATATTTTCCCCACATTGTGACACTTCTAGGCCACCGTAGATCACTCCAATCCGGATACCGCGATACCATAGAACTCTCTCGCTTGAAGAAGGTAAACAGCAATGCGACATTTCAGGCGTTTTAAATAGATAAACAAATGTATAAAAATTAAATAATGTAGAAAGTAATGAAGATATATAATGGAAGAAACTCACAATAACACTAGTTTCCGGAAATATTTCCGTATTGATAGATTTTTCGACAAAATGATTTAACTACCGCGATATCATAGGACCGGCTCATAAATGATACGCTTGTTTACAATTATACAAGAATGCAGACGACGGAAGTTTACAAATTACGTCACTTTTTAGCGAGAGACAACTCTGTGAAAGTTTCACTGCATAAACTGGTGTTCATTAGAAGTTATTCCCCTTTTTACAAACGAGGCGCATATCGATGACGTCGCCATTTTGAAAAATCGCGAATACTTTTGTCATAGCGCTGTAGCTCATGATATATATCTTTCTCATAATTAAATAAATATACCATCTACCAGTACCTTATTATAAGGTAGAGGGTATATATTTTTTATTAGGAAAAAATGTATAACGTCTGTGCCTGTGATTTATCTGTGTCTTATCCACCAAGAGCAAACCGTCATAATGATCAAATGATGGTCTCTTTTTCTGTCATTTCTCAAGTTATTATGCTTCCTTTCAAAAACTTGTTCCATTATTTTTACAATACATTTCAACCCATTTTACAAAACTATATAGACAAGATTTTATAGGATTTTATTAATCACATGCACGTGATGTTTTAAACTTTTCTCTTTAAAATTCTTGTACTATATATTATAGTACAAGTATTTTGTTTTCGTTACGAGAAAAGTTTTTAGAAACGTCAGGTGCATGTGTTATATCTAAACAATAAAATGCTTTCTTTGGTGATTCATGGGGGGTATGAAAATGGCGATATTGCAGAAAAAATACATAATCCATGTTTACATGTTATCTAATTTTTTTCTGCAATGATTGCTACCTTCATAACACGCATGAATCATCAAAGATATTTTTTTTGTTTATACTTATATCTTTCTTTTAAAGGGTGCATGCATGGTCATAATGCATTAGGAATGCATTTCTAATGATCAAATGAAATTTGAGAGTCAGCCGCAGATTTATAAGCAAAATACAAGGCTCACAGTTCTTTGTCATGTAAACAAGGCTCGTGTCCTGTTTCTGTTTACATCATAAGGTTCAATATATATACCTATATATATATGTAAAAAAAAAAATTTCAAGCTGATCTGTCCATCTTCTCATTCATTTCAAGCATAAATAAACAGTTCCTAACATTTAACACATTCATTTTGGGACTAAAATTATAATTTTCGCATCAACATTCAAAATGTAAAAGAAACAGCCAAATCGTCTCCTATGGGAATTTGCAGTATATGATTTTTCTTAGGTCGCTGAAAGTTTCGACCAATCGATAAACAACCAGGGCGTTTAGATTTCAGTCTGGCTGTATCTATTATGAAGCTATGAATTAACTATAAAGTTTCCGTTAAAAATAGAGGGAATCGTACATGGTAAATGTAAATACATGTATATAGCGTTTAAAGTCATTCTACATTGATATATAAATAAAATATACTTAATATAAAATTCAAATTATAACCGTATTTTCCGGGGCATAGGCCGGTATATTTTTTCAACAATGAGCGAGCCCCGGCTTATCCCCCAGGATCGGCTTATCGTAGGCTCAAAGTTAAATCCAAGTACTGAAGTACTGAAAGCCGGACTCTTTTTATGTGTATAATGCACATTGTGCAGTAAAGACTGACAATCTCTCTCTCTCTCTCTCTCTCTCTCTCTCTCTCTCTCTCTCTCTCTCTCTCATATGCTTTTAATGTGGGCAAGCGTCAGATAGTGACTAAATTTTGAAAGCGGCTATT
Source organism: Magallana ariakensis (assembly GCA_020458035.1). Lineage (NCBI taxonomy): Eukaryota > Metazoa > Mollusca > Bivalvia > Ostreida > Ostreidae > Magallana > Magallana ariakensis. Next base: position 36,897,357 of record CM035812.1, read on the forward strand.
AGCAAAAATATGTCTGTCTAGTGGTGCAACAAGCGTTATAAACTAAATCCCCTATATCTTCGATGTGCAGCCGAAGATTACTGTTTTGAAAAGTAGTTCATGGAAATTCATGCGCATTGTATGTGTCAAAAATGCATACTATTAGTCTTGTTTTTAAAACACGTAATTAATAAGAAAACAACCACTCTTTGCTAGATTTATTTGCAAAGAAAAACCACCAAAAAAAAAATACATTTCACAAAACATGGCTCGCTGTGTAACTTTTTGGTATAGCGGAAGCTTTTACTTTGACGCTGTTCGGTTTTTTGTTTACTTTTGAAGCTGTGCTATTTATAGTAACTTTGGCGATTTGCCTGCCTACAGCCAGGACTCTGCTTTCAGCAGAGCCCGGCTAAAAAATTAAACAGTAAACTACAAAATCCACTGTTTTTATCCATTGTACTGAGGTAACAGTTTATTGTGAGATTTGGTTTTTTTCATCCGTTTTAACTATTGTTCGATAGTTGTCCTGTTGATAATTTTCGTAATGACATTGTGAGTAATAAAATGTACGAGGTATTTCTTTACAATCCAAATCAAAAGAAAATCTTTCTATTTTCCATACGCTTGTTAAAGTGTAGAATGTAAAATGATGGATTTTTTTCATGTCTGCGTTCGTGGAAATCACTGGTCTTGGGTGTAGAATAAATCAAACTTTGGTGTTTTTTTTACAATTAATTTCCTGTTGGATGAAATAACGGTATTCTGGTGTCATGTGTATACAAAGGTGTGAAACCCGCGTCCGTGAGCATGACTTAAAACAGCCTGGGGGCACGTAGTGTACACCGTTACACTTCATTGCATTGACTATTTGTTAGCATTACAACTTCTTTGCATTAATGGCAAGTCACTATTTAATTAATTAATGGAAAAGAACACAAATTAAATATTTTCTGTGTGGTATTTTGTTTTCTCATTTATAGCGATTACGGGGGATAACTCTTTTTGAATATAAAACCATGTGTTGAGCTAATGGACGCTATACGTAGCTTTCAAAGTATAACTTGATCAAATGAAATTTAGCAATAAGGTATTTATAAAATATAAAACGTTTGGTAAAATAATATACTTAGTCTATCAGACAGAACCACAGAGGTTAGTGTTGCAATAAAATTTACAATTTATATGTAAAATTACAATACGCAACGTTTACATATACTGTACCGACGAATACGGAAGAGACTAATCATGCACAAAACGCAGTTATATTTTTAAAAATTGCTTAAACATGTTAAAATATAAATGTTTAGCAAATTAAATAATTCTAATTAATACTCTTGATTTTCTACATCGATATTCTGAAAGTATATACTGAATACGATGACTTCCTTAATCAGCGGTCATACTTTCACTATAGTGATCATCGATTGAAAATCGGCTTATCCCCCAGATCGGCTAGTCTAAGGATTTTTGCTGAATTTTGTCCGAAAATGAGCAATTCGGCCAATGCACCAGGTTGACATATGCCCTGGAAAATACGGTACATCAGAAAGCAAAAACAAGATGACAAGATTCTACTCATGTCGAAAATCCACACCATTAACTATACAAGCTGCCATTCCATAAACTAGGTAAAATAGCTTGCCTCTGTTTATCAAACCAATTTGTTAAAAACATCATGTTTATGATATTATTTACTTATCAATGCTGCTCAAAACTATATAAATCGCCACACAGTAACTACCAGACTAATCTATTTTTAAACTATGACTTATATAAACAGGCGCGCAGTTTTCCCAATGTGCATGTTGCAGGGCCACACTGAACCTTCAACTCAACGAAAGATCAACCCCCCCCCCCCCTTCCAGCTCTTGAATATTTTCAACTCTTGTGCTTCAACTATCTATTTTGTCACACTAAAATAATTTCATGTTCGATAACGTTTATCGCAAATCTTACACGGGTGTATTCGCTGCGAGCGATGAACTGATGCGTTGAGTGACGACACTATTGGGATTGCGAGTTGCAGTTTTAAAACAAGCTTTTTTATTGGCCGTTTTAGTACCCGCCCACTCTTACCTGCTAACGTGGTAATGATAATTTATGCACAAACTGCCAGATGTGTTTTTTAACTCTATATCTGAACTGCAAAAACTAAATCACTGCAATAATTGACTAAGAGTTCTCACAATAATCGCTTCTTCTTTTTTGTTGTGTAAACAATTGTCAAAAACACGCTGTATAAACAGGTTCAATTCCCAACTCATTTTTCAATATAATGCATAGGCTACTTCTTCGATAAATTCAAAGAATTCACAACAGATACTGACAATAAATATTACATAGCCTATATTGCATTTTATTGAACATTGACCGATTAAAATGACATACTTAGAACTACAAGTGTGCATGTGTTTTCAAACATACAAAACATTTGAAATTTACGGCATGTAAACGTGTTCAATTTTGGACTGATCTGTGATAAACGTTATTTTGTAACTCACTTAGTCTGTAGAAACATTCATTTTTTTATACGTTCTTCGATATTCATCACACAATATTTACTACTGATGTTGACACTGACTTTCTCTCAAACACGCTAATTGACCTCAGATTGTAAAATTCACGCGCAGATCGAGTCGCCATTTTACAGTTTTCCATGCATATATAAACAAACTACACTTCTTCAGTATGCGGAGCTGTTGACGATGTTTCAAAGATTTTCAGTAGGCCCCTACATATTTATTGTAAACAAAACAGTAAAGACATATGCTCTAAAATGTCTAATGGATTTCACGGCGTTTCAACCCAAATATTCCCGTGGATCTACATTTTGCAACAAGTTTTATGTGAGGAAAAACTGTTCAACTCATGCGATTTTCCATATATACAGTATATGGTACATTATGAACGGTAACGTAAAATTTATTTGTTCACTAAACAGATTTTGGCGATTTTTTTCACAATGATTCGATAAGCGAAGTACAATCTGTGACTGATAATCTATATGCGCCGATTCCTGCTTTTAGGGAACTTTTCTTTTTCTTTTCATTAAATTAAATATTATTTACTCATGTACGTGAACATCGCCCCGTTTGTTATCAAATAACTCTGTATGTAATATTTAACTTGCGAGTACAACTTCATGAGAAGTTTTCTTTCTCCGACATATCTTTCCACATGTTAGCATCATGTTCTCAACATGCATTTGATAAATGGGCGGGTCTATATAAATGCACCAATCAGAATCTTTATTTCGAATCGCAATTGAAATACACACCGATCAGAAAGTGTCATCACTCAACGCAATGCTACATCCGTCGTAGCGAATACTTACATGTAAGATTTGCTATAAGTAATGAAACGCATGTTCTTGAATTTCAACTCTTGTGTTGGAAAACGTTAAACGTCCACCACTGAGCTGAGCTCATTTGCATAAAAGCGATTACAGAGCGGGCATCACTGAAGTTTCATATACACGCATTTACGTCAAATTTAATTATAGCGTCAATAAAAATGTTTCTGGTTATGGACAAACACACTTTATATTTAATACAATTTATTGATGGCAAAAATAATGTATCATTAGTATATGAAATGTGTCAGAAGATTTTTCTTGAATCTACATTATTGTGTGGATTAATAATTAATTAACAAAATAAAAACCATAATTTTTCTTGATTAAAATACGTTGAAAACAAATTTTACCTCCAATAAACGAATTCATTCTTTCATGATTCATATCATTGCATTTTGATAATTGATATATTAGTTTGACCATCAATACAAAAATGTGATTTAACCCAGTGATGGGAAACCCCTTTGCAGTGACTATGCTGAGTTGATATACATCACCTCGTAACAAGGAGCGGATCAAGGATCTGATTTTAATCAGATTGGTAATCTTTTAATTCCATTTTATTTGTAATCTTTTTATTTCATTGTATTTCAATTATTAATGCATGTAGGCATTTGTATCCTAATGATAACAAACATGATTGGAACCAAATAATAATCCACATGTCAAGTAGCTATAAAATGTTCAGACATTTTGTATACCAAGCCCAATTTATTTTCCTCAATAAAAAAATTTCCACATAATGTTGTTTCATAAGATATTACATTATATGATACAATATAATTTATTAGACTTTCATGTTAAATACTGAAATCTGATTGGTTTAGACGCAGTTTACAATCCGTTCCCATACCCTCAGCGTTAGCAACACAATTGACAATGGGCCGATAGAACGAATTGTTACATGCGCATAAATTATGCCTGTACGGTTCGCCGGGCCGATAGAACCAATTGTTACATGCGCGTAAATTATGCCCGTACGGTTCGCCGCAGAACTCACGTCTTTTCTATATAAAAGCAGTAAAATTTGCTATAAAATTAAGACATTCAGTATAATAAAATAAATAGTGCCTGTTTGGGAGGGTACCAGTTGAAATTGACACCCCTCGAAAACCATTGTCAACCTCCGCTTCGCATCGGTTATAAATGACAATGATTTTCTTGGGGTGTCAATTTCAACTGGTACCCTCCCAAGCAGGCACTATCTATATAACAAGAGGCCCAGGGGCCACATCGCTCACCTGAGCAACAAAAGCCTTAACTCTGATCAAATTAGCATTACAGTATCAAAATCAAAATATCTTGACAACTAAGTACAGTAGATCATGCTCAAAAAATTTAAAACATCTGCCGATTTTTATCCACATATTTTTATGGTAAATACATAGCCCCTTTTGTTGTTGTACCTGTAAGAAGATTTTTCTCTATTCCTATATAACCCCCCCCCCCCCCCACTTTGTGTCCCCACTTATCTCTAGGGAATCATGGTTTGATCAAACTTTAATCTACACAACCCGTGCTTTTACACAAGTTACTACTTTTTGGACTGAAAACTTTCCCAGAATATTTTTAAAGATTTTCTCTATATATTCCTATATAAAATTCATCCCCCCATTGTGGCCCCACCGTACCCCCGGGGACCATGATGTAAACAAACTTGAATCTACACTATCTGAGGATGCTTTCACAAAAGTTTGATCTTTTCTGGCCTAATAGTTTTTAAGGACAAGATTTTTAAAGATTTTCTCTATATATTCTTATGTAAAACTTCATCCCCCCATTGTGGCCCCACCCAACCCCCGGGGACCATGATTTAAACAAAATTGAATCTACCCTATCTGAGGATGCTTCCACTCCAATTTGAGCTTTTCTGGCCTAATAGTTTTTGAGAAGAAGATTTTTAAAGATTTTCTCTTTACATGTATATACCTATGTAAAAATTAATCCCCCATTGTGACCCCACCCTACCCCCGGGGACCATGATTTGAACAAACTTGAATCTAAACTATCTGAGGATGCTTCCACTCCAATTTGAGTTTTTCTGGCCAAAAAGTTCTTGAGAAGAAGATTTTTAAAGATTTTCTCTATATATTCCTTTGTAAAAATTCATCCCCCCATTGTGGCCCCACCCTACCCCGGGGACCATGATTTAAACAAAATTGAATCTACACTATCTAAGAATGCTTCCACTTAAATTTGAGCTTTTCTGGTCTAATAGTTTTTGAGAAGAAGATTTTTAAAGTTTTTTTTCTTTATATTCCTATGTAAAAATTCATCCCCCCATGGTGGCCCCACCCTACCCCCGTGGACCATGATTTAAATAAACTTGAATCTACACTATCTGAGGATGCTTCCGCTCAAATTGGAGCATTTCTGGCCTAATAGTTTTTGAGAAGAAGATTTTTAAAGATTTTTTTCTATATATATTATGTAAAAATTCATCCCTCCATTGTGGCCCCACCCTACCCCCGGGGACCATGATTTATACAAACTTGAATCTACACTATCTGAGGATGCTTCCACTTAAATTTGAGCTTTTCTGGCCTAATAGTTTTTTAAGAAGAAGATTTTTAAAGATTTTCTCTATATATTCCTATGTAAAAATTCATCCCCGCATGGTGGCCCCACCCTAACCCCGAGGACCATGATTTAAACAAACTTGAATCTACACTATCTGAGGATGCTTCCACTCCAATTTGAGCTTCTCTGGCCTAATAGTTTTTGAGAAGAAGAATTTTAAAGATTTTCTCTATATATTCCTTTGTAAAAATTCATCCCCCCATGTTGGCCCCACCCTACCCCCGGGGACCATGATTTGAACAAACTTGAATCTACACTACCTGAGGATGCTTCCATACAAGTTACAGAATTTCTGGCCTAATAGTTTTTGAGAAGTAGATTTTTGAAAAATACCTACAAATTTTAAATAATTCTAAATTATCTCCCCTTTAAAGAGGGTGTGGCCCTTCATTTGAACAAACTTGAATCCCCTTTACCCAGTGATGCTTTGTGCCAAGTTTGGTTGAAATCTGCCCTGTGGTTCTGGAGAAGAAGATGAAAATGTGAAAAGTTTACAACGCCGACGCCAACGCCGCCAACGCCGACAACGCCAACGCCGACAGACAACGGACAAATTTTGATCAGAAAAGCTCACTTGAGCTTTCAGCTCAGGTGAGCTTATAATATAACACTGTTACATTGTATCATATGATACAATATTATAAGGTACAATATCACAGGATTTGATATCATGATACAATATCTTATCATATTAAACAAGATTATATAATATAATATTATATCATATGATGCAATATTATATAAATTGTGCCAGTTGAAATTGACATCCCGGGAAAACCATTGCCAACACAGGTTGACAATGGTTTTCAAGGGGTGTCAATTTCAACTGTTGCCTTCCCAAACAGACATTATTCATTTTATTATACTGAATGTCTTAATTTTAAAGAAAACTTAACTGCTTTTAAAAATTGTTGACGTGAATTCTACCTCAAACGGTATGCAAATAATTTATGCGCATGTAACAATTCGTTGTGTTACCCGTTGCCAAGTGTGTTGCTAACGCTGAAGGTAATAGAACAGATTATCAACTGTGTGTAACCAATCAGATTTCAGTATTTAACATGAAAATATAAAAACAAATAATACAAGATCAAATCATATGATATTATCAAAGAAAATATAATACAAATATATCATACGATATGATACAATATAATATCATATGATAATATTCACTTATTGCTGGTTTTTTTTAGGTCAATACAATTATTTAGCTACCCAAGAAGTACAATATTCACCAAGCCGAAGGCTAGGTGAATATTGTACATCAAGGGTGGCTAAATTATCGTATTGATCGAAAAACAGCAATAATATCTATTACATGATTCAGCAACGAATTGATACAAACATATCTAATTTGAGTGTTAGACCACATAAAATTAATATTTAGATTCTCATCCTGATTTGCAAAAAATATGGGGAAGGTGGGTGGATTTTATTTTTAATTTTTTAATTCTTTTAAAATCACCTTTTTCACCGTTCATGTTCTAGAAATAACAACAGCTCTACATATTCTTTTAAATTGTTAATGCTAATATGAGTACACAAACCCACAAATCTTTTAATTCCTATTTTTTAAAACTTAATTGTTAATGCATGAAGACATTTGTATTCTTATGATAACAAACAATACTGGAATCAAACGGTAATCCACATGTTTAGGCAGCCATTAAAATGTTTTTAATTTTTTGTATACCGACACCGATTTTTTTTTCATACAATTTATTTTTCAGAATAAAATAAAATGAATTGGGGCGGGCCATTTTCAGAGGGGCGGGGCGGGGATGAGAATCTAAAAATTCATTTTATGTGGCCTCATCAAGCAAAGATTTAAGTTTGAAGCCATAGCCAAACAAATTGAGAAAAGCGATATTTCATTGGACAATCTATTTTTAGTCCAATGTAGAAAAAAATCAATGTTATATTGACCTCCTAGGTCCTGTGCAGGTAAATATAAGGTTCTATTTTTTCTAGATTGTTGGATATCAGCGAATCAGAGAGCTAGGAATTAAACAATCATATAATAAACAGTAGGCCAATAGGCCTTAACGGTCACCTGAGTAGCATAACCCATACACAAACTTGTCAAGGAGTCTCATATATGCATTTAATTAAGTTTTATTCTGGAATAGAAAAACTTTTAATTTGTAATGACGACCACCTCCCTGCCTGAAATCTTTCAAAAAGGACTATTAAACCTATAATTTTAGCGAAAAACTTAAAAGATCATAAAAGATTGCATGACCTGACATTGAAAAGGTGCAAGACTCTAATAGAAAACAATTTAATAATAATAACAAGGTGGCTATTATTCATGTTTTATCTAAAACAACCTACCATTCCCCATCCCCTCGGGACAGACAGAAACTCTCCCTGTGGGCATTCAAACAAAAAAAAAAAACAAAAAAACAGCTTTATCGATAAAAGCCATCAGGAGTTACTTACTTCTCCTGTTCCAGTTTTTGAATATTCAACATTCGTTGAGAATCACCATCTGGCATATATACCAAAATCATTTTACCTTTATATCAGTGATTTTAGTTAGCCAATTATTACTTTACTATTAACAAGACTATTTGTTTATTTTGAAAGTTCAAAAACTGTTTTTGTTTCAAATGATAAAAAGCGTTGCATAACTCCTTTGATCATACAACTTCTTTATAATTACATTATATTTAATGATTAATTACTAAATATGAACGAGCAAAGGAAAATAACTTCATTATGAAGAAGCAAGGGAAAACAAGATGTAATTGTAATCGGGGCGATTATAAAGTCTCCCAAACGAACGAGGCTATCATATAGAGTAGGGATGACCCACAAAGTTTCATGATGTTCCCAGGGGTCCTTCACTATATATCAGGTGAACTAACATGACCAAAGGAACAAGAATATATATGGTTTAGGGGTGGGGATATTAACCGTTTTCAAGATATTCGGGCACTTCCTGTTTGAGGGGGGTCAGGACCACCCCCAGGGCCCATGACCTACATACCATATGATGCCCCTTGACACAAGGAACAAGAATATATATGGTTTAGGGGTGGGGATCTCAACCGTTTTCAAGTTATTTGTGCACTTCCTGTTTGAGGGGGGTCAGGACCATCCCCTGGGCCCATGACTTACATACCATATGATCCCCCTTGACACAAGGAACAAGAATATATATGATTTAGTGGTTTAGGGGTGGGGTTCTTAACTGTTTTCAAGATATTTGGGCCCTTCCTGTTTAAGGGGGTCAAGACCAGCCCCAGGGCCCATGACCTTCATACCATTTGATGGCCCTTAACACAAGGAACAAGAATATATATGGTTTAGGGGTGAATATATTAACCGTTTTCAAGATATTTGTGCACTTCCTGTTTGAGAGGGGGTCAAGACCAGCCCCAGGGCCCATGACCTTCATACCATTTGATGGCCCTTGACAAAGGGAACAAGAATATATATGGTTTAAGGGTAGGGTTCTTAACCGTTTTCAAGATATTTTGGCACTTCCTGTTTGGGGTGGGACAGAACCATCCCCGGAGACCATGACCTACATAATATTTGATGCCACTTAACACAAGGAACAAAATATATATAATTTAAGGGGTTGGGATCTCGACCGTTTTCAAGATATTTGGGCCCTTCCAGTTTGAGGGGGTCAGGACCACCCCCGGGGCCCATGACCTACATACCATTTGATGCTCCTTAACACATGAAACAAGAATATATATGGTTTAGGGGTCAGGATTCTAACAGTTTCTGAGATATATGGTCATTTCCTGGGGGGTGGGGATGACCACAGGGGTCAGATCTTATAAACCCTAAATATTGCCTGTAACAGTCAATATATGATTCTGAAAACCCTATATTATTATCTTTGTCCGTTTTTAAGTTATAACCATTTACAATAGTCGTCGATTTTTCCCATAAGGTTCAATGTTAGACCCCACACCCTTTTGACCCCCCAGAAAAGTGGTTGATCAACCCCAAATGAGAAAAATCAAACCTGCGTGCACATCTAGATATGCAGGCCGATCGTACCCTAGAGTTTTGTACAATTCTGTTCAGCCATCTCTGAGAAACACGACGGACAAGTTCAGAGCGAGAAAGAAGAAGAACCGTACAAAAACAATAAGTCTCCAAACTTCGTTTGGGAGACTTAATTAATAACTCCATTTAACTGTTTACCCACCACCCCCCCCCCCTTTCAACTCTTTCCAAATGCTCTCCAAATGCTAGGTCCTGAACCCTGACTTAGGGGTCATGAATTTAACAATTTAGGTACAGGAGTTCATAACTATGCATTCAGATTCATGTGTGGGAGTAAAGATTTTAAAGATTTAATACATTTTTACAATTTGGCTATATTGGTCCTACCCTAGGGCCTAAAACCCTGTCCCTGGGGTCATGAGTTTCAAAATTTAGGTAGAAGACTTCATGGACATCATATCCATGCCTTCAGTTTTTCACAATAATACAGGAGTATAGAAGAAGATTTTCTAAGATTTGATACATTTTTACTATATGGCCATATTGGCCCCACCCTTGAGCCTGAACCCATGACCCAGGGACCATAAATTTCACAGTTTTGGAAGAGGGCTTCATGTACATCATATATCCATGCATTTAGTTTTTAGCAAATATCTATGGGAATAGAGAAGAAGATTTTCTAAAATTTAATACATTTTTACTATATGGCCATATTGGTCCCACCCTAGAGCCTGAACCCCTGACCCAGAGATCATAAATTTCACAATTTTGGTAAAGGGCTTCATGGACATCATAACCATGCATTTAGTTTTTAACAAATATCTATGGGAATAGAGAAGAATATTTTCTAAGATTTAATACATTTTTACTATATGACCATATTGGCCCCACCCTAGAGCCTGAACCCCTGACCCAGGGGCCATGAATTTCACAATTTTGGTAGAGGGCTTCATGGACATCATATCCATGCATTTAGTTTTTAACAAATATCTATGAGAGTAGAGAAGAAGATTTTCTAAGATTTAATACATTTTTACTATATGACCATATTGGCCCCACCCTAGAACCTGAACCCCTGACCCAGGGGCCATGAATTTCACAATTTTGGTAGAGGGCTTCATGGACATCATAACTATGCAAACAGTTTTTTCCTCACATGTGTGGGAGTAGAGAAGAAGATTTTTGAAAATTTGGCTGTTTTTTGCATTTTTGGCCCCACCTGTGGCACCTTGGGGGTGGTAGAGCCACCAATTTCACAATTTACATTCTTCTTACCATAGAAATGCTTCACACTAAAAATGGAAACAATTGACCTTGTAGTTTTTAAGAAGAAGTTAAAAATGTAAATTGTTAACGCACGACGCACGACGACGGACGAAAACAGATAGCAATAGGTCACCTGAGTTTACTCAGGTGACCTTAAAATTATATTTATTTATTGTATCATATCTTATGATTCAATATAACAAGAATTGGAATCATGATAATATATATTGTATACTTATTGAAAATATACCCTTTTCCACCCTGTGCGATATAAACAGAAAATTTGCCTTCCTGTGTGATATAAACCCTATGGGTGTGACATAAGATTTATATCGTATCCTTATAGAAAATATACCCTTTTCCGCCCTGTGTGATATCAACAGAAAATTTGCCTACCCGTGTGATATAAACCCTAGGGGTGTGATATAAGATTTATATCACATCCCTCTCCGGCAATCTTCGGATGTTATTATAGCACACCCCTTTCCGTTAATCATCAGCTAATGTGACGTAGAGTTCGGTATGCGTCGATCAACTCCGATCTCCCGAGTATGACATCAAATAGTTAGGTCAACGTTAACTTAGTTTACAAACAGCTGGCGCAAAAAATTCAGGGAAGTTTATAAGAGATGGAATATGTAGACACGGAGCGATGTTTTAACAATTATTATTCATCACATGATGTTTTTTTTATTGTTTCTTTCATATTTTCTATAAGCATATGATATAAAAATAATAACATGGCAATTTTTATATCGCATCCTATATTAGCCATCGGTTGCTGTGTATCAGCCCTCGAGCCTGACGGCTCTCGGGCTGATATAGGATGCGATATAAAAATTGCCATGTAATAATCTAGTATATATCATATATCAACAATCAAATCTATCAAGCCAGTTTTAGAGAGGTAAACAAGGTTTTCTTGGCATCCTTGGTAATGGAGATTGAGGCCCTGTATCTGGGGCAAGCCAAAGATATCTGATATCCAAAGTTAAATGAACCAAATTAGTCAGCACAACACAGCACAACATTTATTCCAACAATCAAACCCTGATTTAATAAGTAAAAAACTTACAGCTGATCGGGCAGCATCAAGATAATGGAGATCAAGCTCTGTATCTAAAGCTATCTACATTTACACTGATTAGTTCTTATTTAAATCTTTTTCTGACTAGGTATGAAGAGAATTTACTTCCTTTTGTAACCTGAGCTCCAAGACCCTAACACAATTTGAGTTGTTCTAAAATCTTAAATCTGTCTAAGCATTTAGATAATCAAGATCACTCTCTGTATATGAAGCTACCTCTGTAATTCATTACAATGTTAAATCAACCATGCAAGTTTTAATAAGTACTATTTATTTATACAAACATCTGACGAGCTCCAAAAACCTTAACCTCTCCAGCAACCAAAACCTCATATTCAGCATCCAAGCACAAGTCCACAAGATGCATCATCTATCCAAATTTGGTAAGGACTAAACCAACAATAACTAGATTTGTCTATGAAATGGCACTTGCTCCAAAACTTTAACCAGCTCCAACAAGAGGCCCATGGGGCCACATCGCTCACCTGAGCAACAATGGGCGTTCAAAAGATATTGTGCCATATGGCCCCTCAGTAGAATAACAAAAAATAAATATTGTAAAGTATTCGAATTTTACACTTATTTTTGCATACACGTAATCTTTGACATTGTATCTTTATGGAATACTATTTTTACCCAGAATAAGAAAATCCTACGCAAGATATAAAACTAAACATTTGGTAGGGGTACACCTCCCTCCAATACCCTATATTTTCGTTCTGCCCCCCCCCCCCACTTTATAAAGCGATCAAAATATATGAGAGCATATAAGTACATTTTCTTCCTCAACTACTTACTAGTTATTGTATTTTTTTTAAAATATCATATAATAGTTATTGCATTTTATTAAAAAAAAATCCTATAGATGTGAAGAAGAAAATTGTACCCCAATCCGCTCAATTCCTCAAATTAAAAACATTCAAAAATTTAATTTGTCTTCTCCATTATAATTAAATGACTGTTGTTTACCTGGCGTAAACTCGTGTGACTTTAATAACTTTACTCACATTTGATTGATGAATACACTGGAATGAAAATTGTTGTCACGTGACATGTTAAAGAGCTATAAAAATCAATTTTACAGTAATATTTTCTTAGGAATAGCAGTAATTACTTTATCCCCGCAACAGAAATGTGTCAGAACTATGGAAATTGTTTAGCCCCAGAGAGTAGTTATATACAGCATATCATCCTTTAATTTTTTTGTACAAGTATTTAACATTTAGCAAGACACTTCTAATGATCAACCAAAATGTCAGCGTCAATCGTAGAATTATAAGCAAGATACAGAACTTACAATTCTGCTAGGTTTGAGTCATATATTTTGTTCACATGAGTTTATTACATTCAGCTTAAGAATTTTAACTTTGTATTTCCTATTTAGCATTTAAAGTGGAAAAAAAAATGGCCTCAGATCTGTGTACATAGAGTTGTGAGCAAATCTCTGTATCTTGCTTTATAATTTGAAGCTTAACACTCAAATATGGTTAGTAAATAGAAATTGTAGACAATTAAACACAAGAAACATATGCACTATAACAAATAAAGTGCACAATTTATTTTTCAAAAAATATACCTACATATTTCCGTCAGCGATATTAAACTCTATTTAAACTTATGAAAAAATTCGAGAAAATGCTAAGCATCTCAACAAAACACATTGCATTAATCTAAAAGGCCTATTACGCAAAAGATCATACCGAATTTCCGATAGGATGAATAGTATTTTAGTACTCTTTTAATACATCAGATTTTGCTTAATTTGCGCAGGTTAACAGTTAACTGTCTGATTTACCGAAGTCTCTGTTTGATTTGATACGTAAAAATTACAAAATACAGGCGATAGTTCCCAGGTTACAAAGCATAGATAATGAAAACGAAACGAAAATCAAAACAAGCTAACACCACCGTCATATGTGAAAACTGTCAGCGCATTTAAATATTTAACCTCAATTTACTTCACAAAATCAGCACCAATGTATTCTGCATGTTTCAAAGATCCCCTTCGTACGCGAACTGTTGCACAACAAACTAATTCATCATTGTCAGATCGACCCGTTTATCTTAAACAAGGAACCGTTATACGAGTCTTGGTAAAATGGGTGGTCAAACCAGGGCCGGGGCAAAATAAATGCCGGGGCAGATCGACAATCGTCAATTCCAAAATACGCATTGTTTTGCAACAATATTTACAGCGAATACAAATATACTGGTCCGTAACATATCCTCAAAATTTTAATGAGATCGGCATATTATTAACTGCCAATCTTTTGTTTTGCCCCGGCCCGGGTATGCCAACCAATTTTTCCATGACTCATGGAATACCGAACCCGAAGCTATATTTTTAAAGATTTTCTCTATATATTCCTATGTAAAAATTCACCCCCCCCCCCCATTGTGGCCCTACCCTACCCCAGGGACCATGATTTAAACAAACTTGAATCTACACTTTTTGAGGATGCCTCCACACAAGTTTGAGCATTTCTGGCCTAATAGTTTTTAAGAAGAAGATTTTAAAGATTTTCTCTATATATTCCTATGTTAAAATTCATCCCCCCCCCCTATTGTGGCCCTGCCCTACCCCCGGGGACAATGATTTGAACAAACTTGAATCTACACTACCTTAGAATGCTTCCACTCCGATTTGAGCTTTTCTGGCCTAATAGTTTTTGAGAAGAAGATTTTTAAAGATTTTCTCTTTACATTCTTATGTAAAAATTCAACCCCCATTGTGGCCCCACCCTACCCCCGGGGACCATCATTTAAACAAACTTGAATCTACACTATCTGAGAATGCTTCCACTCCAATTTGAGCTTTTCTGGCCTAATAGTTTTTGAGAAGAAGAATTTCAAATATTTTCTCAATATATTTCTATGTAAAAATTCATCCCCCATTGTGGCCCCACCCTACCCCGGGGACCATATTTTGAACAAACTTGAATCTACACTTCAATTCCTGAGGATGCTTCCACTCCAATTTGAGCTCTCCTGGCCTAATAGTTTTTAAGAATAAGAATTTTTTAGATTTTCTCAATATATCCCTATGTAAAAATTTATCCCCCATTGTGGCCCTGCCCTACCCCCGGGGACCATGATTTGAACAAACTTGAATCTGCACTACCTGAGGATGCCTCCACACAAGTTTAAGCTTTTATTGCCAATTAGTTTTTTAACAAGAAGATTTTAAAGATTTTCTCTAAACATTCTTATGTAAAACTTCATCCCCCCATTGTGGCCCCACCCTACCCCCCAGGGACCATGATTTGAACAAATTTGAATCTACACTATCTGAGGATGCTCCATACAAGTTACAGCTTTTCTGGCCTAATAGTTGTTGAGAAGAAGATTTTTAAATATTTTCTCTATACATTCTTATGTAAAAATCCATCCCCCCCCATTGTGGCCCACCCCTACCCCCGGGGACCATGATTTGAACAAACTTGAATCTACACTACCAAAGGATGCTTCCATACAAGTTACAGCTTTTCTGGCCTAATAGTTTTTGAGAAGATTTTTGAAAAATACCAACAAATTTTCAATAATTCTAAATTATCTCCCCTTTAAAAAGGGTGTGGCCCTTCATTTGGACAAACTTGAAACCCCTTCGCTCAGTGATGCTTTGTGCCAAGTTTGGTTGAAATCTGCCCAGTGGTTCTGGAGAAGAAGATGAAAATGTGAAAAGTTTACAACAACGCCAATGCCAACGCCAACGACGACAGACAACGGACAAATTTTGATCAAAAAAGCTCACTTGAGCTTTCACCTCAGGTGAGCAAAAAAGTCGCGAAAACAAAGTTGGGACAGAATGACATAAAGACGCCTGGGGCTTTTGTTCACATTTGCTGAATTAAAATTTTGAAAATATAATTTTATCCAAAATCGAACATTTTTTTACCTATTTGCCTTATATACTTCTTATCCATTATGCTATCTATCACATGGGTGGTTTGGGAAAGAAAACATGTTTTCTTTCCCAATTTTGTTACCTAAAAGCATAGTTAAAGCATTATCTACGAATCTGTTAGTCATGACTTTGAATCCCGCTGAAGCTTTTATTATTTTTACATTTTTAATAAAATTAAAACATTTATTTTGGTCACCTGATGTAAAAGTTTAAAGTTCAAAACTGGTCAAAGTATTTTGATTATAATTTCTTTTATCCACATTAATATCGACTTGTGTCCCATACCACCTTAATTTAGATATAGAATCCAAGCAAGACAAACCATATGCCAATGTTGGGTAGAGATTTTTTACCTGTTATTTCCTTTTGCTGCAAATTTCTAAGGTTGTTTTCATCCACTTTATAAGCATCATAAACATATTCATTCAAAACATTGGAGGGATTGTTGTTGATTGCAACACAGTAGCGATATCTGATTCCACTGGTTTGTATCCTTTGCTTTGAGAAATTCCCTGTGTATGTTACTACCCAATGTCCATCACGACCAGGTATTCTAGAATTAATGCACAATTGCCATGAATGCTTTTGAAATAAGATGAGAAATATGTTGAAATATCATAGCTTACACTGCCATTTTCTTACTGGAGATAATATGATATCTATGATTCCACACCATCTTTCTTAATTAGTGTTTGAAAATTATTAAGGTTACATACGGCAAAATATTGGTTCTCCACATGCTAAGTCCTCCATATTCTGCTAGAGCAAATGTAATATAAACAACATTCCCTGGGTTGCCAACAAATTTATGAGATCCAATGGCTTGAAAGTGGATTTGCACTGTATCACTTTTACTCCTTGTTGTCATTTTATGGGGCCTATAAACCAAATGAAAATAGTCATGATCATAAAATAATAATAATTATATGTAATCTTGCCGCAAGCAACTTGTACAATTTTGAAATTTATCATACGATACAATCCTGAAAATTGATGGACAGACACGGTGATTCCTATATACCCCCCCAACTTCGTTTGCGGGGGGTATAAAAAAAAATGTACCCCTGGGGATCATGATTTAAACCAACTTGAATCTACACTACCTGAGGATGCTTCCACGCAAGTTACAGCTTTTCTGGCCAATTTGTTCTAGAGAAGAAGATTTTTAAAGATATTTTTCTATATATTCCTATGTAAAAATTTGACCCCCCATTGTGGCCCCATTGTACCCCCGGGGATCATGATTTAAACCAACTTGAATCTACACTACCTGAGGATGCTTCCATGCAAGTTACAGCTTTTCTGGCCAATTAGTTCTAGAGAAGAAGATTTTTAAAGATATTTCTCTATATATTCCTATGCAAAAAATTCGACCCCCAATTGTGGCCCCACCGTACCCCTGGGGATCATGATTTGAACAAACTTGAATCTACACTACCTGAGGATGCTTCCACACAAGTTACAGCTTTTTTGGCCAATTAGTTCTAGAGAAGAAGATTTTTAAAGATATTTTTCTATATATACCTATGAAAAAATTCGACCCCCCATTGTGGCCCCATCATACCCCCGGGGATCATGATTTAAACAAACTTGAATCTACACTACCTGAGGATGCTTCCACGCAAGTTACAGCTTTTCTGACCAATTGGTTCTAGAGAAGAAGATTTTTAAAGATATTTCTCTATACATTCCTTTCTAAAAATTCGACCCCCCCATTGTCGCCTCATCGTACCCCCAGGGATCATGATTTGAACAAACTTGAATCTACACTACCTGAGGATTCTTCCACGCAAGTTACAGCTTTTCTGGCCAATTGGTTCTAGAGAAGAAGATTTTTAAAGATATTTTTCTATATATTCCTATGAAAAAATTTGACCCCCCATTGTGGCCAATTGGTTCTAGAGAAGAAGATTTTTAAAATACACCATTACTTTTTCACTAATTCCTAATTATCTCCCCTTGAAAGAGGGCGTGGCTCTTCATTTGAACAAACCTGAATCCCTTTCACCTAAGGATACTTTATGGCAAGTTTGGTTGAAATTAGCCCAGTGGTTCTTGGGAAGAAGATGAAAATGTGAAAAGTTTAAAACAATGACAACGACGACAACAACAGATAACGGACAAATTGTGATCAGAAAAGCTCACTTGAGCCTTTGGCTCAGGTGATCTAAAAACTGATAGGAAATTCCCCAGTTTTGGCTAAAATATATACTTTTTGTGAAATTAGCCCCATGAACATATCATGTTTCTATTTACTAATATTTTCTATGACATTGATAAGACAATTTATCTTTATAATTCGACCTAAATATATGTTAACCTATCAGCAAATTTCTAAAGCTCTATTCATAATTTCAAATTTTGGGGCATAAAAAACACGCACATAGTCTTTTTGTTGTAGTATTCCTCTTAATTAAATAAACTTAACCAAAATGCTTTTGAGGCAGAACTGTTAGATAATTTTTATGTCGTCAGGGATATTTTAAAATGTTTTTGGACTCATGTGAACTTAAATAAATTTTTATCAACTTACAAATCTCCTACAACCGATGCAAAGCTTCTCTGTCCAACGCCAGACTCGTTATTGTTTTTCTTTGCACATGAAATAGAAACCTCTGTTATGAATTGTTTTATGTGGAAATCAGATACAAGAGACATGGAAACAAAATGCATTGAATCATTGAGGTCTATGAGCTATATAAATATGCCTACAATTTCACATAATTCTGATTCTTTTTAATGTACTCTTTGTGCTTTCTTTATCATATATATATACAGACCCTGAAGCTTACTACTACAACACAAGTTCACTTAATTAACACTCAGTAACAATATCCATGATAGGCTAATTGGTTTTCATTAAACACTGGCTATTTCTGAAATGCTAAACAATTTGCAAGATGTTCCTACACTGTATCAGGATGCTTGCATAACTACAGACCCTGAAACGTACTACCACACCAAAAAAGCGTGCGAGTTTCGTGTGAGAATCGTTTCGTGTAAACCATTTAGCGTTTCATGTAAACCGTGAAGCGTTTCGTGTAAACCGTTTAGCGTTTCAGGGAAAGCGTGCAGTGTTTCCGGCAAAGCGTGTTAAGCGTTTCGAGCAAAATGTGTGAGAATCGTGTGAAACGTTTCATCAGATTTCATTCGGAACATTTCTCAGTTATTAATTCTTTCAAAATGGCACCCAGGCTTAAGACTTCACGTAATAGTTTGTGATTAACAAAACACTTATGTATGTAAACTAATGACTTTTTTTTGTAAAAATTAAATCAACTCTTTGTGATACTGTCAAGTGAGGGTAACACATACCTGCAGCTGACTAATCTGTCAATCAAACTGTATTTTTTCATTGGATGGTCATGCGTCTCTTTTTTGTCAACAGTCAATAAAAAAAATTAATGACTTTAAAGGAGTCGGAATCAGTATTTGATAAAGAACATCATTTTAATGATATAACGTTCATCAACTCAATAACAAAATTGAAGAAGAATAGAGGGGAAAATATACTGTTCACATTACAGTACCCGCAATGTTATTTTTTACAAGATAAACGATAGGATAGGATTCACGCATGATAGGATAGGATTAACGCACGATAGAACAGTATACACGCTGGATACCATAGCATTAACGCACAATAGAACAGTATACACGCACGATACGATACGATTGATACATGCTAGGAAAGGATAAACGATGTTAATGATAAACGTCTAATCGCTTTAAACGATCTACATGAATAATCTGATAATGGCATAATTTGGGAAAGAACACGTACGAATAAAGATTTACGTGGAATTTCATTTTAGTAACAATTGCCGAGTTTTTAATTATCGCTGCATCATTTATAGAATGTATAAAAATGACCAGTTATTTTTTTTTTACAAAAATTATGAGCTTAAATGATCAATAAATGTTCTGTATTATGTTACCATTGCTTTTATTACCGAACACCCTAGCCGATCGCCTCTTCAGATTTCCTCCTGTCGTAAATTCCTTCTCTTCGTTGATCATCCAGTCGGTCCATAGCTCACGCATCTTTGTCTTGAACGGCTTGTTCAGGGGCACGTACAGTGGCTGTAAAACTGAAGTGCAACCCCCGGGAATCACGGCTTGAGTCACCTTCATCAATTTCTGAGTTCTTTTCACTTTATCCCGTAGATGTCCTCGGAACATGTCCCACACAGGTAGACTCTTTCTGTTAATCAGGGCGCCAGGATGGGTCGACCACACTTTCTCGAGCCACACATTACACAGATCTTCGTTCATCCATCGTTTTTCATTCACATGCACTAACACTCCGGCTGGAAGTTTCTCCTTGGGCATAGTCTTCCTGCCACCGACCTTGACCTTGCCCAAATGACCTTGGGTCAAGGTCATTACACACCCTCAGGTCATAAGCAATCTTTGTGTGAAGTAAGAACTTCCAATGTTTCTCCATAAGAAAGATATGAACCGGACACAAATTTTGCACTTTTCCTGCCAGTGACCTTGACCTTGCCCAAATGACCTTGGATCAAGGTCATTACACACCCTCAGGTCATAAGCAATCTTTGTGTGAAGTAAGAACTTCCAATGATTCTCCATAAGAAAGATATGGACCGGACACGAATTTTGTACTTTTCTTGCCAGTGACCTTAAACTTGCCCAAATGACCTTGGGTCAAGGTCATGACACACTCTCAGGTCATAAGCAATCTTTGTATGAAGTAGGAACTTCCAATGTTTCTCCATAAGAAAGATATGGACCGGACACGAATTTTGCACAGACAGACGGACTATCTATGTAGGAGGGGTCAAGTAGCATGATCTGTACTGTTTTACTTAAATTGATTGATAGGCGAAGCACGTGGAGTCCTAATATAAAATCATGCTCAAATGACCGACTATAGAAACCTTACGCGAAATAATAAAGTTCAGTGATAAAACTTTAATTAAAATTAACACACATCTCTCTCTCTCTCTCTCTCTCTCTCTCTCTCTCTCTCTCTCTCTCTCTCTCTCTCTCTCTCTCTCTCTCTCTCTCTCTCCCGAGAATCACTTAATACTATGTTAAGTCCAGTATGTACACAATGTTTAAAACATTTCATAATAATAATCAATATAGTATTACCATGCACTGAGTGAACATTAATATTTAAGAATGTTTAAGAAATCGGTGATGAAAGTTTAGTCAAAAACCAAAGAAATGATTAAGGTCTAAGAAAGGAAACTTAATTAAACCATTGCTCAATTAAAATAATAGTGTGAAATTTAAGTATGTGTTATTTAATCACGTATATAAAAAATCTAGCAAAATATTGAACTTATCTGGTCAACGATAATCTGCGTCCCTATTCATCAAAAGACATTAGTCAATAAGCCGTATATGGAAGTTGCACGCTTATTGCACGGTACGGTACGCTTTTTTGTCTGTTTTGGGGCGGGTCTTGCATAAATTATCTTGCACGCTTTTTGCACGGTACGGTTCGTTTTGTGAACGGAACGGTTCGCTTTGTGAACGGTACGGTTCGTTTTGTGAACAGTACAGTTCGTTTCTTGCACGGAACGGTACGGTTCGTTTTAGAGGTGTAGTAGCACGTTTCAGGGTCTGTAAGTGAGTTCACATCAGCTAAACAACATCAGTTTATAATGGTGAAGGCCAACTGTTTAAAAGTTACATATGAGCACAGTGAGGTACATTTTTCTCCTTTCATATATATAGATGGATATTGACAAAATACACTGAACAGCTGAAGGAGAACAAGATATCTGTGAGCCAATACTCACTAGTAATGCCCCCCGCTCTGATGTGAATATGCAAAATAAGCAAAGTCAACATTTGACACAAAGTTGGAAGACTGGTACAAAAATAGATCCCAACATATGGCATATGCCTTAACAAAGTCAAATAGTGTGTTAAAATTTCAATCATCTACAATACTGTAAAAGTGGTTATTTACGCATGGGGGAAATTTACACTAGTTACATGGTACGCCTAAATCCGCGTAAAAACCCTCCCGCGTGTGGTAAAAAAATCAAACCTTTAGTGTAGTTAATCAAGCATCCGCATATTTAATACCCACACGTACTGTTTGACAATAGTAAACTAACCACCAGCATAACAACTTTTACAGTAAATAGTTGTTTTGAGAAATCTTTGACGAAAATTTGTTTGAAAATTTAGGCTAAAAAAAAAACAAAGTCATCAATTAACAGGAAATTTACATCAAATCGGTACAAAAATATATATCCCTCAATATGGCATGCCTAAACAAATACTGTATTAAAATTTCAAGCATCTGTGATAAATAGTTGCTGAGAAATCTTTGACAAAAATTTGTTTGAAATTTTAGGCTAAAAATAAACACAGTCATCATTCAACAGGAAGTTGACGTCCAATAGGTACAACAAGATTTCTGTGAGACAATGCTCACTAGTAAATCCCCCGCTATGATGTGAATATTCAAAATAAGCAAAGTCGTCATTTAACAGAAAGTTGATGTCCGATTAGCACAAAAATACATCCCACAATAGGGCATGCCTAATCAAATAGTGTGTATCTGCGATAAATAGCTGCTGAGAAATCTTTGATGAAAATTTGTTTGTAATTTTAGGATAAAAATAAACAATGTCGTCATTTAACAGGAAGTTGACATCCAATTGGTACAAATATACATCCCACAATATGGCATGCCTAATCAAATAGTGTGTTAAAATTTCAAGCATCTGCGATAAATAGCTGCTGAAAATTTTGTTTGAAATTTTAGGCTAAAAATAAACAGTCGTCATTTAACAGGAAGTTGATGTCCGATTGGTACACAAATAAATCCCACAATATGGCATGCCTAATCAAATACAGTTGAAGTTCGATATCTCGAACACTGATATCTCGAATACAATGGATATGTCGAGGTGATTAGTAAGTTCCAACCACTTAATTTTTAAGTATTTTACCCTCAATATCTCGAATAATTCGTTTTCTCGAAGTTTTTAAATAGTCCCATCCAGTTCGAGATAACGAACTGACGAACATTTGTTTGAAAATTTAGGCTAAAAATAAACAAAGTCGTCGTTTAACAGGAAGTTGATGTCCAATTAGTACAAAAATATAACCCAAGATATGGCATGCCTAAACAAATACTGACGGACAGCAGACAGACAGACACACAAGGGTAAAACAGAAAACCCCCTTTTCCTTCGGAGCGGGGGTATAAAAATGTACCTAAATGCGCACATATATATTCAAAGACTTTCAAATGTGGGGGCGGAGCTAAAAGCCTAAGAACTGAATGTAAACAGTGTACTCCTACCATAAATAATGAATGAATGTATATCTCCCATATGATTGTTTAGTATGTGAGAGTACAAATATAAAAGAATAAGTACATGTAAAATTAAACAGAAATTCTAAAGCTTTTTTTTTTTTTGGTCAATTTATTGCAGGCCATATTTCACTTCATCCTTTAACTCAGGTGAGCTTAAATATGCACCTTCTTTAAATTAAAGTAGATTAGGCATTAGCTTTGTATAGGCACTAGTCTCAATGATAGATTTGTTATTTTTACACCAAATCTAAAAAAAAATGAGATAGATAAAAAAAAAACCATAAAACTAAACCAGGTTTACTCACTTGGTATTGTTTTGAATCTACACTGCTGCCATTCTGAAGTCCTTCTTCAGGTTGCTTTGCTTGAAAGAGCTGTCCTTCACTTTCTGAACCAGAAGTAAATAAACTACTTTTTGAAGTGGATGGGTATGTTGTATTTTCAAAATGTGATTGAGTTGCCAAACTGCTCTCATTCCCTTTTCTTTGCTCTTTTTTCTTAGAGGGCCTGTTAAAATCATCAACAGCAGTGTCTGAATTTTCCTTGTTGGTTTTATTTCTCTCCTTTCTCTCTAACTTTTTCAAATACTTTTCTTTGGCTTTTTTTCGCTTCTTTTGTCTCTTCTTTGGCTTTTGTCCACCAGCTTCAAAATTGCTTTCATCTTTCTGCGATTCTTCACTACTGCTGTCTGAATCTGTATCAGATTCCTCTATGTCCATCTCAACTGTTTCATTATCTTTAGTGTGAGCATTGTGTGGTTTTTGTCTTTCGTCTAAATCATGTTCCGTTTTAGTGTCCTTTTCATCTGCAGGATTTTCAACTGTGGATGAGACACCACTCTTTGGTGTTAGATTAGGAGGAGTACAGATATCTGAGGATTTTTCATCCTCTTCATCTTTTGTACTGTTTCCTGAACTTAATTTGGCTCTATCAGATTTCTGTGGCTTACTTGTTTCATGAGAAATGGTCAACGATTCTGTAGGAGGTGGAACATTTTTGTGGACTAAATTTTCTGGTTGCTTGGAGCATGGTTTTGCAGTATGATGGTCATCATTCAATGAAGTATTTTCATCCTTCACTTCAGATTGTTCTTTCTCTTCCTTGACTAGTTCTTTATTTGAAGAATGTAATTCTTTGAATGATTGTCCACCAGTGCTTTCTGCAGTCTGATCAACTTGCATTTTTTCCTCATTTTTGACTTCATCCTTGATTTTGATGCTTTTGTTATCTTCAGTCTCCGAAAATGTTTGAGTTTTTAAATTTTCATTTACTTGCTTTACATCTGATGAGTTCCCATTTGAATCTGAGGATTGTTTCCCCTCAGTATTTACAACTACATAAGAGTCCAGCATCTGATTTTCTTCTCTCACTGTAGCTGCGACATTCAGGCTTAAATCTAGATCTTTCTCAATTACTGGTGGTACAGTGCTGGGATTGTTTGCATTTCTATCAAAATCTACAAAAAAAAAGAATGCATAAAAATTAAACAAGGAGTCGGTGTTACGTACATCTAAAGTTAATAATTATATATTTTATGGATTACACCATGTACACTGAAATAAACATTAACATGTATCAATTATGACTTAATGACATGAACACTGATTCAGAAAGTCAATCGCAAGAAGTTACTTGGAGATCACTGCCAACACAATCACTGACAGTTACATGCATCACAATAAGCACCTGATTTAAAGTGCATGTGACTAAAGTACTTTTTATCAATCAGCAGTTGTGTTACATATGCATTTCACTTCTTACAATGAACGATAACTGTGTTAGTATCTTTAGACTAGGCGTCTTGGGCGTCTTGGACCTACTATTAGACTGAACTAAAGCATCTAAATATATGTTTTACTTCGTGAACCAGTTTAAACTGTGCCATTGAATTTAATATATATGCGTAACAAGAAGCCCATAGGCCTTGATGGTCACCTGAATACTAAAACCCATAGACCTGCAGGGAGTCTCATGTTTGCATTTCAAGATTTCTTTTGGAGTCTAAACCCTAATCCAAGACTCTTCTTCTCTTACCCCTGCTTTTATTATTTGATGTTTGCAAACATCAATTCATAAAAAGGGGGAAGCAAGAGACAAAAGAATCTCAGAGTATCTTTATTCTTGCTCGAAGGAAAAAAAACAGTAAACTCAGGGGTCATGAATTTTACAATTTAGGTAGAGGACTTCATGGACATCATAACCATACATTCAGTTTAACAAAAAGTTTCGTATATAGCATGACCTTCGTTAATATGCATTCCTAAAGTTGGGTGTAAAAAGCTGAAAAAATGCTGTTCCTATGTATAATACGTCAAATACTGTATAGCAGGAAATTAACTTGTGGGGTTAATTTTTGCTATATTCACTGAAATATAAAATCAGGGAATTTGACTTGATATGGATTTATAGTGAGATAACATCCCAATTAGCATTTCACACCTTCAAACACAAGATTTTGTTTAAACTACAAGTATCTGTAAATCAAAATCAAAATACTGTAGAAATTTTCATATTCTGTGAATTTTGGTGTCCCTCCGGTACATCGTGAATGGGGTTGAAAAAACAGTACATTTTGCTTACTGCCATGTATAGACGTCACCAAAATAGCTAATTTCTGCAATTTTGCAAACTCGAAAATATTGTCATTGTTCCTTCATATTTTGCCTTTAATAGTAGCGTGCAGGTCTGCTCAAGTATGATTTTTTCATAAAATGTTTTTGGGTATCAGGAGCAAACATACCCAAGAAAAAAACATACCCAGGAGAAAATGTTCCCAATTCCTAGGGTACATTTTCTAAAAGAGAAATGTTAATAACGGTGTTCTGGCTGATGAAGTTTACATTGATGAAGAGGTGGCTACTGTTGCTGAACTTTTGGAACAGTCTGTTGATGATGAACTCAAACTGATAATGGTGCGAGTCCTGATGCTGATGTAGTCACCACATTAGTTAATCCAGGAGAGGAGGTATTCATCTTTTACCTTTATAATGTTTTTTATATTGTTTACAGATTTACACTTCAGAAAAAGTTGACAAGCTCTGTTTTCATATTTATAGGATGAAAGTGATGAAGAAATGAAAGAATCAGCAGAGTATAAGGATTCTGAAGAATCTGACACTGAAATGACTGAATTAGAAGTTGAAAGAGAGCTTGAGTTCTTGTAGTACCAACATAAAACATTAATGTTTGTTGAGTTGTTTTTATTGATCTTGATTTGGGCTAGTAAAATTTTGTTTGGGCTACCAGATTTTGTACCCTCACTTGCCCTATGGGCTTGTAGTCAAAAAAGTTAAGCACAAAGACTGCTAATTATACTGCTCAGGCAATGTTTGTGCATGTGTATATAACACAATTATTGTCTAATTAATTAACGTTACATGATTGTGTATATGAAAATAAAAGCAACAAATGTTACAAATGTTTATTGTATAATTCATTTTATTGCATATTCCAGAATATTTATTAGAAAACTATTATTTATGACTTTCAAAGGGTACGTTTTCTCCAAGAGAAAACGTAACTGGGTACGTTTTCTCTTGGAGAAAACGTACCCTAGGAATTGGGTACGTTCTCTCCTGGGTACGATTTTCTCTTGGGTACGTTTTCTCCAGCATTCGTTTTTGTTCTTATAATTATACACATCATAGTTAATCAAAGTACTGATGAGAGTTGATTTTATCGATTATTATTTATTTTAAAATCAACGATATGTTATTTTGCATAGCAAGTAGTTTCTAATCTGTATTTGAATTACGCACATTTTTATAATATGAATTCTCGAACTTTTCCGACAAAAAATTTGAGAAAACCCCATATGAATCATGTTGTGTAATATTTAAAGATAGATCTAATTCCATTAAACTACGTATCAGTAATCGAAATATTTTCTAAAAATTGTACACGTCTGGATCCAAGCAATATTGATCTCTAGTTTCGTTCAACCAGACGCTCGGCTGTCTCCGTTAATATCCGACTACCAAGAGAGACTCTCTGCTTGTCGGAGATTTATGGAGACATCCGAGCGTCTGGTTTAATGAGATTATACTGAACTCTGGCGTAGGAATACATAAGATTACAAAAAATATCTAAATTATTCGTAATATTTAAAATCTGACTATTTTAAAAGTATTTATAAATAAGTTTCCTTGGAAAACAATGGTTCAGCATACATTACATCGAATCTATCTATTATTTTCAAGAACTAAGTCTTGTCAGCGGTAATGATTTGTGCTTAGGTCCAAACACTGTTTCACTTTCGGTTTGCCAGAGTAACTGCATAGGAGAGTTGATTAAAATCAACTCCCAAAAATGGCACTTCAGCAAGCATGCCCTCGATGTTTACCAGTCGAAAAACCATCAGAAACCATGCACTCATTTTTTGCTCTAGAACATTACCCTATTTTTCGAAAATTAGGTCGATACTATTTTTCCCTGGCACGCGGACCTCGCCCTATTCATTGCTTCGCCCAATTTATGGGTTTTTTTAATCTGATATGAAATTTTGCAAAAATTTATGCAAACCTCCAAAAAAATCTTGAGGGTTTACTATAATACCGCTTGAATGTCTGTGTAAAAATTGTATGGGTTTTTATCAATATACTGTTAGTAATTCATCATAAACAAATTAAATGTGAATAAATTTATTTCTTCTTACATTTATTACTTCGATCGCTAAGACTGAATCATCTTTCGATCATTATTACATGCTGTCATGCATTTCGATCGTGTGCTTACGATAAACTTGAAATCGATTTTGCGTGGTAAAAGTAAAATGAGAACCGTACAAAGGGTATTTATGGGGAAAAAATATTGTCGGGTAGAAATAAAAAAGGATTTGTTTTTATAAAAGAATACATGTACAAAGTTGTTTATTTTCTGTAGATTCAAAAAAAAACTCTCGATGAAATCTAAACCAGGTGTCTCTGAAATCAGTCTGGGTAGGTCCTACTTTGTTCAAACACAGTTGAACTTTCGGCACGTGCTACTCATGCCCGCAGGCTTCGATAAGATCAGAGGTTGACTCGCGTGTATATACACAGTAAAAAGTCACACAGAGGTGTGAACGATTTTCATGATTATGTACACATTGTTTAAGCCATACTGTGGGATATATCCAAATATCATGAGGAATAATTACACTGACGATAGACTGATAGATGGACGGTAACATTAGCAGGTAAAATGAAATCTCCGGTGAACTAATTTATATGGTACTTTAGACTCAATCAACAACAAAGACACAAGGTTACATGTGCTACCGTATTCATGCCTCCAGGCTAGGTTACTATCCCCCAGTTAACACCAGTTTTTACACTTGGCAGGGAAGTGATAAACAAACGATCTTAAATTCACATGGCCATACTGAATAAATTGGTTTGATAATTTTGATGCAGTTTCAGACATTTTCTTACCATATATTTTAAGAAATGTATTTTATTTACTGTGAAATAAGATTAAAGGCCACTAAATGATAACGTTATTGGTTTAAACCATTTATTCATTCAAACTAGTGGTAATTTTTCGACCAATTCATCGAAGTCGACATACTTATACTTTTTAAAATTTTTTTGCTAAAAACGGGCTCCTTCGCCCTATAAACAGGATCGACCTAATATTCAAAAAATACGATAATTCATCAAAATAAGTCAATTTTCATGACATCATTTTTTTAAATATGATTTCAACTATCTTCAACCTTATTTTTCAATCTCCCTATGGAAGTCTCAGTTGGCCCTGTCCTAGGGCCTGAACTCCTTACAAATTTTTAAATCATTAAAGCATGTAAAGTGTAAGAACAAATTCTTTCTTTCATATTAAATGTTATAAATTACAAAATGATTATCATTTCATGTTATACATGTATACTTACCACCTGAATTCACTGGATTTTGTGCCTCATAGTCAGGAGGTTTTCCACATTGTGAACAAAACTTTGTGTCTGGAAAGACAATGTTGTTGCACGGTGCTCCATTCTGCTCTCCAGAGCACATTTTGGCACCAGGTTGAAAACAAGACTGGTTTATTTTCCATCCACACTCGTTACAAAACTTTTTCCCTTCCTTGATTTTTTCACCACATGGTTTGCGAGTCCTAACCCCATCATCAATAGTGCTGGGACAAGGGACTTCCCTTGCTGCAGTAACTCTAAGCACTTTAGCTCCACACTCAGGACAAAATTTGTCTTTCTGTTGAATTTTACCTCCACATTTGTTGCAATTCATAGCTTCTCCGTCTTCTGCAAAATAAAAATCAATGTGATTAAATAGTCATCTAGCTGCAATAATGAAGCCCTCTCCGATTTTTATATATTTCATCTATCTTCAACCTTATTTTTCAATCTCCCTATGGAAGTCTCAGTTGGCCCTGTCCTAGGGCCTGAACTCCTTACAAATTTTTAAATCATTAAAGCATGTAAAGTGTAAGAACAAATTCTTTCTTTCATATTAAATGTTATAAATTACAAAATGATTATCATTTCATGTTATACATGTATACTTACCACCTGAATTCACTGGATTTTGTGCCTCATAGTCAGGAGGTTTTCCACATTGTGAACAAAACTTTGTGTCTGGAAAGACAATGTTGTTGCACGGTGCTCCATTCTGCTCTCCAGAGCACATTTTGGCACCAGGTTGAAAACAAGACTGGTTTATTTTCCATCCACACTCGTTACAAAACTTTTTCCCTTCCTTGATTTTTTCACCACATGGTTTGCGAGTCCTAACCCCATCATCAATAGTGCTGGGACAAGGGACTTCCCTTGCTGCAGTAACTCTAAGCACTTTAGCTCCACACTCAGGACAAAATTTGTCTTTCTGTTGAATTTTACCTCCACATTTGTTGCAATTCATAGCTTCTCCGTCTTCTGCAAAATAAAAATCAATGTGATTAAATAGTCATCTAGCTGCAATAATGAAGCCCTCTCCGATTTTTATATCTGAATTTTACTGGAGAGGGCTACAATTCCATAGGATCTCCATAATGGTACAAAATTAATTTTTTCATGCGGCTGACTTTGGTCTGAAAAGATCGTTTTTATATTTGACTTCCTTTAGATAAAATGATTCTTTAATTCAGGTTGAACAAACTAACCGTATATAAATCAAAACCAGATAAAACACATCAGCACGTTAACCAGTCATCTTTTTCAGCAGCCATGAGAGTTCTCGTGTGATTTTATGGGATTTACACTTGGAGTTTTGATGGGCTTGATAACGCGAATGTCAGTGTAAATAAGCGATCTTACCTCGTTCTGTCACTAACATCATTTAAGGAAATGGTTTATAATGGAAAATTCATATTTACCGCGTTAATTATGATTAAAATAGGGGAATTCCTATATTCTGTTCAAGATCCGCTACTGAATTCTCATTGGCTGTCCCAAAATAAAACCGATCAAGGTCAGTAAACATGGCGGACAAATTCAACTTGTATTGTTGACATACACGGAAAATAACTGATATATGGACTATACTTGATATTTTTGGATTAATTTATGCCATACACAACTACAATGTTTGAGTCCAGGTAAGAAATGCAAATGTTATTGTCATTTATATACGATTTGAGCTGAAATCGTTGCGGGAGTAAAATCACTCCCACACTTGCACCATAAAGAAGATCCTATGGAGTTGTAGCCCCCTCCCCCCCCAAAAAAAATTGGAGAGGGCTACATTATTGCAGCTAATAGTCATCCTTTAATTTGCTATACTCTGTCCTAAGTTTTTGCTTCCACCACTTTTTGCTTGATATTTCGATAATCATAAATACCTTTGTGCTCAAACTATGTTCATCCACTAATATCACATGAAAAATGTCAAGATTATCTGTTTTGAAATGCTCCCTCTACCGCGTCAGGTTTCAATACACATCCCAAAATAGAAAGTCTACGGGAATTTTGCATTGCATCAGCCATAATTAAACCTTTATGATAAAGTTGAAAAATTGTGCTTTTATGAGTGAAAAATGATAATTTGTCAATAAAGATATCTTGGATATTTCCCCTTTTATCGATTTCAACAGCATTTCTTTCACATGTATGTGTATTTTTATTAAAAATCATCAAAAATTGATGGAAGCAATAACTTGGGACAGACTATAACACCACCATCAAACAATACTTCAACCAAGAACATGAAGACACAATTCTATATTTGACAGGCTTGTAAAACAAACATTCTAATTTCATTCATGCAGATCCCTGCACCGTGGTTATCTGACATAACAAATCGCCTCATCATTATAACCGAGAAACTTGATAAGATAGACAATTTAGAACAAAGCGTTAAATATCTGCACACAAGTTTAGCAGACCTGGAGAAGCGAGTCAAAACCATTGAAACTGTTAAGGAAGATCAACAGACAGCATCTGTTGTGAATCCCCCAAAGATAATCAGCGAAGTTGAGCGATTGAATAAGATGAATAAAGATCTTGTTGAACAGATGTCTGATTTAAAACTCAGGAACATGAGGGACAACTTGTTGTTCTTTGGACTGAAGGAACCAAGTGATACTACAAACGAAGACTGCATTTCCAAGATAGTACAGTTCTGTGAAAATGAGTTTGGTATTTGCAATGTTGAGGAAAGAATTGACAGAGCACATAGACTTGGTAAACGGAACCAAGGGTCAAGTAAAGTTCGGCCCATTGTTGTCAAATTTAATAACTATCAAACAAGGGAATCCATTCGCCGAAAAGGATATACGCTCAAAAACACCCCGTTTGGTATTGGTGAACAATATCCCAGAGACGTGTTGGAAAAAAGAAAGAAACTTATCCCAATAATGGAAGCAGCAAGAAAAGATGGGAAGCGAGCAAAGCTTGTCAAGGACAAATTAATTATAGATGGAGTATTGTACAATCCACCCCCTTCATGCCCTGACACATAGGAACGTGAGGAGAATAACATTAGTGAAAACACACTCAAAGTTATATTCTGGAATATTAATGGTGGCTTTTTAAGAAAATTTCAAGAAAAATCCTTAAAATCCTTTCTGTTAACCTATGACATCATATTGTTAACTGAGTGTTGGCTCCAAAATGAGGCAGAACTATCGGTCAGCGGGTATGTAGTGAGACTTCTACCAAGGAAGAAAGCTAGATGCACCCAAGGTGGCGGCATTGCAGTGTTAATTAGAGAAGAAATATGTCATTTTGTTAGTATTTGTGAAGTTTGTGAAGATACTGTTCTCCGGTTGAAAATTTCATCTGTAAACAATGACGATACTTACATCTGCTGTTTCTATATACCTCCATCTTGCTCATCTTATTATCACTTATATGACTGTGATTTATTTAGTGACATCGAACAACAAATATCTAAGTACAGTGATTTAGGAAGGATTTTCCTCATCGGGGATTCTAATGCCCGCACCGGAGATAAAAATGATTTCATTAGTGATGATACCTTGCATAACTCTCTGAACGAAAAACTAAGTAACTTACTTGACTACAGCAGTGATCAAAACGAACTTGTCCCACCTAGAATCAACCCTGACACTGAGATAAATGATTTAGGCTACAAGCTTATCAACCTGTGCAAATCAAGTGGAGTACGCATAGTCAATGGTCGACACCCAGATGGTTACTCGGACAGTTTCACGTTTCATAATAGAAGAGGAATGACATGTATTGACTATCTATTAACTAGAAGTGATATGTTTAAGTTTGTTGAAAAATTTATTGTTTGTAATTTCAACCAATTCTCAGACCATGCTCCATTACACCTTCAAATACGTTTACCTGGACAGCAGTGCGAAAAACTCTGACAAGATGCCTCAAGTGGAAGTTTATGCGCAGCACCCCCTAAGTTGAACAGTGAAAAGATTCATGAGGGTCGTTTAGCACTTGAGCGAAACCTGAGCAAAATAACCAGCCACATCTTCTCCTGTCCCTACGACACGGCAGAAAATCTTGACTTATGTGTTAAACTCTTTACTAATGATTTACAGAAAGTTTTGACTCCACATTTAGAATTTAAAGTCCGACATCCGACCAGACCGCCCGAGCGCAGATGTAACACTCCAGCATCAGATATCCATAGGATCTATACGGAAGACAAACCCTGGTTCACAAACACATGTAAACAAAAATACCAAGATTATATTTGTGCACTCGCCCAATTCAATAAGAACAATACTGATTATAATAGGGTTAACCTCCATGCTGTTAAACATATCTACAAAAAGTACGAGACCCGCGCAAAGCGTCAATATTTACAACAGGAGGGATACATGCTTTGTGCTCTAAGAAAATCAAACCCAAAACTGTTTTACAAAACGTTTCCTAAACACAAATCATCGAGACCCGCTGTGACGGCTAACAACTTTCTTGAGTACTTCAAAACCCTAGAGGGAACCACTTTACCAGAAGACCCGTACCCGGAACTGGATGAAGAATCAATATTTGAAGAGCTGGACAAAGAAATCGTATTCGAGGAAATTCGAAATGCATTCAAAAACACGAAAAACGAAAAGTTTTGTGGCCCTGACTTCATGTTAAATGAAACTTTTAAATATTACATAGATCTGCTGTTGCCATCTCTACATTATTTATTCAACAACATTTTAAACAATGGTTTTTTCCCATCTCTGTGGTCCAGAGCTTTCATCGTACCGATCCATAAAAAGGGCGACATCTCTGATCCGAACAATTATCGCGGTATCAGCCTGATCAGCAACCTTGGAAAAATTTTCTCGTCTATTCTGAACTCTAGATTATTAAAATGGTCTTGTGAAAATAATGTTATATCTGATGCTCAATTTGGCTTTAAACCCATGTCAGGGACAACAGATGCTATTTTTAGTCTATACTCAATTATTAATTCTACCCTAAGCCAGAGAAAAAGGTCATATTGTTGTTTTATTGACTATCAGAAAGCGTTTGACTCTGTAGATAGGTATTATTTGTGGTACAAACTTTCAAAACTTGGAATACGTGGTAAACTGCTGTCAGTAATTAAATCTATGTATGCTAATGTCAGAGCATCAGTACTTGTTAATGGTTTTACTACAGAAGACTTTGAAAAAAATGTAGGTTTGATGCAAGGCGAAGTACTTTCACCTATTTTGTTTTCTCTTTATGTCAATGATTTTGAAAATGAATTTTTCTGTAGTGACACTATCCCAAAGGAAATTCAAGATATAAACCTGTTTGTACTACTAGAACAAAATATTTGTATTTGAATAACGAAACAATGTTG
Organism: Magallana ariakensis; assembly: GCA_020458035.1. NCBI lineage: Eukaryota > Metazoa > Mollusca > Bivalvia > Ostreida > Ostreidae > Magallana > Magallana ariakensis. Next base: position 36,932,019 of record CM035812.1, read on the forward strand.
GCATTGTTCGAAACCTACGTAAAAAGCATTTTATGTTATGGTTGTGAAGTCTGGGGATCACACAAGGCAAATGATATTGACACAGTTTTTATGAAGTTTTGTAAGCGTTTATTAGGAGTGAAAGCAAATTGTAATAATGCTATGGTTTACATTTAATTGGGATGTCTCCCATTAAGGTGTGTGAGAATTATTAGAATGATAAAGTACTGGTTTAAACTACTTGGAACCACAAACTGTATCTTAAAATCCTGTTATGTAAATCTTACCATAGACTGTAAAGCCAAAAGGTCATGCTCCAATTGGGCAGCATTTATTAGATCAGAATTGTATAGTATTGGTCTTGGTGAATTATGGGAACACCAAGAATACCTTGTGTTCCAAAATCATTTTCCAATTATAAAGAAAAGAATAATAGATGTTCATTGTCAGGAATTGTGAGCTGTTATCAATAACTCTCCAAATGTTATATTTTTTCACATTTGATAGATAATTTTTGCATCCAGTCTTATTTACTCAAACCTATACCTAAGAAATTTAGAAGATGTATTACAAAGTATAGATTAGAATCTCATTCATTAGCATTTGAGTCTGGAAGGTATAAAAACATTGCCAGAAATGAAAGAAAATGTATTTTTTGTAATCACAACGACATTGAAGATGTTTTTCACTTTGTGTTAAAATGCCCACTTTACAATGCACTAAGATCAAGATACATTAAGAATTATTATGTTAAAAAAACACCTGTGTTCAAACTTGTTCAGTTATTAAGTTCAAACAATACCAAAGAGTTATGTATTACGCCGTACATGTAGTCAGAGTAGTGTAATATCTTTGTATTTTGAAACCACTTTCACTTTCTTCATTAATATGGAAATACCAAAATTTAACTTCAATTTTTCCATGAAAAAAATAATGGAGACTTTTTTATGAAGCAGGAATATGTAATGTTGGTATTACTACGATTAGCCCCCAGTAGATCAACCAATTTTTTATCATAATGATTCATAAAAAAGTCATGTTGCCCAGTCAGCAGTGCTTATGTACCATTCAATATACCTGTAACTAGAATTATTTCAAAAACGAAAGTACCTTTTTAAAATGCGCATTTTTTCAATCAATATCATATTACGCCGTACATGTAGTCAGAGTAGTGTAATATCTTTGTATTTTGAAACCACTTTCACTTTCTTCATTAATATGGAAATACCAAAATTTAACTTATCAATTTTTCCATGAAAAAATAATGGAGACTTTTTTATGAAGCAGGAATATGTAATGTTGGTATTACTACGATTAGCCCCCAGTAGATCAACCAATTTTTTATCATAATGATTCATAAAAAAGTCATGTTGCCCAGTCAGCAGTGCTTATGTACCATTCAATATACCTGTAACTAGAATTATTTAAAAAACGAAAGTACCTTTTTAAAATGCGCATTTTTTCAATCAATATCATGTTGAATAAAACACAACACATTTAGCAGTGTTTTGCAGTACGTGTAAGTTTACAGACCCTTTCATAATATCGAAATTATACTTCTAACGGTTACAAAAATGATGTTCCTTATATTTGATAATGCATATTGGCGACTTCCGTCACTCAGTAAATCACGATAAAAGAAACTAGTGAGACACTTACTCTACAGTGGAAATGCATGTAAATTCTAAATCATACAATAATTAAATGGTGCATCTTATAAATTTCCCATTCAGCAGAACAGCATCTTGGGTTAACCGCGCACTCTTAACGCCACTTGTCAGTAAGCAACGGAATCGAAACGAACAAACATTCATGATCCGCATATTCTTAATAAGAAATACAGCTAGAATTGTACATTGATTGTTATCATCAAGGCATATTAAACTGAAATTTCGATATGTGTTTTTCAATTATCATTTCATTTTTGGAATTATAAGATGCTAAAGTACTAAAGTGCCTGTTTCATTACTCATTAAGTACCATTTATATGGACTTAATGGACATACATTGTAATATATAATGTACGATAAATGTAAAATAAAATATGTCTTCAAGAATAGTCTATTTAAAATATAGTACAAGTACTGTACATGTGGTATAATCTCTTTTAAAAAAAATGTTTATAATTAGGCATAGATCATTTTACCTTCTTCAACATCCATCTCACCGTCTCTATGTGTTAAACACACTGAGAAACGAAAGTAGCCAGGTAGCAAGATATATTACGTAGTTTAATTTACATTTTCTGAAAACGCCCAATTTACTTTCTCTTTATATTCCTGGGAAACAAAAGATATGAATATTTAGAAACCGGAACAAATGATTTGGATTGGGTATTCCGCTTGTATTACAAACAAAATGTGTAGATAACAAGTTCATAAGTTGTTGTTTGATATCAATTAGTTAACGTTCACCGGTGTAACGACGAAAAGTGACCCCCGTAGAATATTGACCAAGGGTCATTTTTCTACGTAGAAAAATGACCCTGTCAGTTGTAGAATACTTGGATTACATCGTAGAAATGATGGTCTTAGGGTCATATTTCTCCGTGTGGGTTGTAGAAAAATGACCCTGTAGAATATTGACTAAATTTTATTACATATTATTCTATGTTTACTTATTTCAGGTCCATTCCTTTCCCTAGGGTGGAAACAGGGATAGTGGTGATGGGGGGGGGGGGGGGGAGAGAATTACATTGCCTGCTTGGTACTTAGATTTTTTTATCGTATAACCTTGTAAGAATTACCAGCTTGAGTTCGCTTGTCTGATCACCTGTCATTGCCTATCATCATCATTTCAGTCTGTTTTTTTTAATTTTTACAAAAAAAGGAGAAAAGATATATATTTCTTTAATTAAAGTACATTGTCCAATCATGACTGAATAGGTGATATTAATCTTAATGAAAAAAAACTCTTACAAATTGCAAACAGGAACTGATACCAGTAAAATTTACAGGGGAAGAGAAAATTATTCATCATGGTCTCTATCACAATGAGGAATTTATTATTAACCATGGGTCCGAAATAGGCACATCTCATCACATGCTTAAATTCATTAAAAAAATTATCCGCGGGGGGGGGGGGGTGGTCCGATGGATATTTTTTGGAAGGGGGGTCGAGGCCTATTATAGGTAAATTTAATGTGACCTTAATAAGTTTGAATTCCCTATCCCTTAGATCCGCGATCGAATGAATGCGTCATCTCATTTATATACTTTTAACTATCAATTCTTTATTGTTACATGTACAACAGGTTTAAAAAGAATGTATTTTAAACAAAAACGATGCTTGATTTTAAAACCATATGCACATCACAAATCCCAAAACTTCGAATTTAGAATTGAAGAAACAGAATACTTTTCAAATGATTCTGCATAAATTTAAAATCGATATCTGTTGTAATCAAATTGAAATTAAAAATGTACTTGCAAACTTCGGTATATAACAGTGAAAGCAAATTGCAAAGAAGCAATGACACTAAAAAGGGCTTTGGCATTGACTTTGACTCCATTTGAATATAACTCTGGTATTTAAAAACGACATTTGAATCTAGTAATTAATACGGGCATATTCTTACATAACTATAAACTTTACTTGGATTTCCCATATAAGTGTTCTAGGCAATCATACTCATGTTTAACAGTTTTTAAAAGTAGAAACAACAGCTGTTTTTTAATTACCATTCTCGAAAAAGTGATCTCTCAACTGGGTGTTAATAAAGTATAACATCTATTGAGATGTACTAAGTATTTGTTGATAAGTAAAAATCGAAGTATAAGAACTGTTGTAAGTGTCCTTTCTGACATATATTATTTTTCAAATAATATCTGCAATATGACTACTCCTTTTGGAACTTTATTGACTTTGATCAAAACAAGATCACCTAACTAAAAATTTGGTACATTTGCTTCTAAACCATGTCTAATTTTGTTTTGCTCTTGATGCCAACGTATATTTTCTTTTGCAATTTTATCATGCACTTTCAAATTTTCCAGAAATTCTTTGACAAATCAGAGGGACCATACAGAATTGTTGAATTGGGCCCTAATTTCACATACAAACTTTGACGATGTAGTGACAACAAGCTACATGCTTCCATGATGAATGCATCAAATTTAAAATATTACCATGACCCAGAAATTCATAGACAAAAATATGAAACATAAGATTTACCAGGGCAAATTTCAGACTCGGAAGATGAGGGGTTAAATGAAACAAATCAGGGGCAAAATGATGATAATGCAGGGCAAAACATTGATGACCCAACTGAGGTCACAGGTCAATACCAGAGTCAAGATTTGAATAATCAAAAGAGTCAAACTAATGGGGATGGGAATCAAGGGTTAAATGATGAGTCCATAGACTTGGGGGGGGGGGGAATCTGACGAATCTTCAGATATTGTGGAAATTTAAGAAGTTTTTAAGAGGTCGTTTCAGAAACGGGAGAAGGGAAATTTATGTGGAGTGGGAAGATGGTTCTAAGTCGTGGGAACCAGATAGTTGTTTTGATGATGATGTGGTAGAGATGATTGATCGGAAATTCACTAAACTGGGTACCATAAGAAAAACTTGTTTTAAGAGAAATTATTAAGTCCTGATCAAAAACATAAGGTAGTTCAAGTTATGAAGTTTTTTTAATGCTCCTTATATGGCCAAGATTTTTATATACTGCCTTGAGTATTAAGGGATTACTATGCCAAAACTTTTTGTACTTGCATAGGGAGAGTTTTAGAGATCAGTTAGACATTAAAAACATGCAGAAAGGGAGGTATATAAAAATATATATATATGTATTTTGGGTAAGGAAAATTACATAGATCTTTGAGGAGTTGTGTTCAAATCATGTGTGATGAATTACATCATAGCTAGCCATTAAGTATTCAAATTTAATTTTTTTTGCAATTTTGCTTTAAAATCAAAATGTGGGTAAACAAGGAAAAGTATTACTAATGTGGTATGGTAGAACTGCATCTTTGTAAGAAATTACAAGTTATTAGTGCTAGAAAGCTCGAATACCGAGGTTCGCGTTTTCAAAATATACTTCACCGCATTCTTGATAGTCTTTTCCCATTTCAATGTCTTTATAGGAAATTTTGGAACTCAGCATTACATGATTGGCATGCTCCTCGTCCTGTCCCTCTGTGCACTCGTCACCCCATAGAGCCTACCATGGATATCATCATCCAAAGAATCAATTATGGTGTAATTTTCAAGGAAGAATCGAAACTTTTGTTAGCCAAGGAAAATTGGTTGCACACTTTTCATGTTGAACTACCAAAACGTTTTCAATTGTTCAAGGTACCTTTTTGCAATGTACAAAATAGAGTAAGAGAATCTTCTTGTACTTTACTTGATAATATGGTTAACTTTATCCATGGTCTACATGAAGAAACCTTAGCTCATCTTAATCAAACCATTTTGAACATTCGAACCATGATCCCTCAAACTCAGATTTAAAAAAAAGGCAAGCTAGAGCATTATTACCCTTTATTGGATCCCTGTCAAAAAGTATATTCGGCACAGCAACCATGGATGATGTTAATATATTAGCAGGTCACATAAATGCTTTTAACACTAAGACTGAGAAAATGGCTAAAGCTTTGGAACAACATAGTGCCCACTTATCATCATTCATTTTTTTAACCGACAGCAGAATTAAGAATTTAATAAGGGGAATCAAAGACAATTCAAATTTCATGTTGAAAATGACCACTGCATTAATAACAAGTTCTTGGAATTAGACCATTCTTTTGCTAATGTGTCAGAAATTTTGATTACTCAAGTTAACAAAGCCACAACACTGAAGTCAAAATTAGATAAGTTAGAAAACGCAATTCAAAGTCTTTTGGAAGGAAACATTTCTCCCTTTTTGATTTCAAAACACGTTTGGTAGAGTTATTGCGGAAATCAATCATAAACTTAGAAAATCTTACCAGAAATTTTATCTTGTACATACGGATCCCTCCTTTTACTATTCTAATGGACAATTCCTTTTTGCCAGAAACAAAAACGAGTTGTACATTACAGTTTAATTCCCTATTTCATCCCAAAGTACCCCCCTTCAACTGTATAAGGTGCTAAGTTTACCTGTACCAACTTCTGAGAATGTAACAGAGAAGATGCAGACCACCTAACTTTTATCTCTTTCCAGTTATTTTGCTATAACCAGTCATCATGATTATTTTGTCTCTTTGAGTACTGAGGATCTTTCTAATTGTGTACAAGGTTCTGTAAGGATGTGTAATTTTAATGTACCCTTGAATCCTATTACTATTCCAGACTGCACTATGGCTTTATTTGCAAACAATATCAAACAAGTTAAGGAACTTTGTAATTTTAGGTACATACCTACATTGTTATGCTCTGATATCATTGAGCTTACAGCTACGCAAGTTCTGTTATACAACACCCCTACTGTTATACTAGATTGTCCTGAGGAAAAGAAAGTATTGAAAGGCTGTGCTTTTTGTGTCATACAGATTCCTTGTCGATGTTCGTTATCCACAGAATCATTATATTATGCCCCACGTTTAGTAGATTGTTATCAATCAGCAGATAATTTTCAGTCAGTCACCCAGTTAATTTGGCGTTATTACAAGAATTCTTTGACGAATCTAAATTAGGTCATATTTTTGGAAATTCATTCTTTCCCAATCCAGTCAACATGTCAATTCCAGACTTCAAATTTTACAACCATTCTATATCACAAGTGTTAGCAAATGATCAAAAAGCACATCTCAGTTTGAGGAAAATAGCAAGTGCTGTAAAAAGTGATAGAAAATATTTCGAACTTTAGCTGAACCTTAAAAGGGGCATGGTCACGATTTTGGTCAAAAATTAGTTTTCCGATTTGAATGTTTTCAATGCTTCAGTAAGGCATTTTTAATAGGTAATCAAAATTTGAGTGTAATTCGTTGAGTTATAAGCGAGTTACAGAGCTTACAATTCTTTGCAATGTAAACAAAGGGTTTGTTTACGTTTTGAATGTTGAAGTGAAAACTCCAGTTTGAAACCTAAAATGATTGTAATAAATGTTAGAATCTGTTTATTTATGCTTAAAATGAATAATAAGATGGAACAATCAGCTTGTAAAACAACTTTTACTGGTAAATTGAACTTATGTAAACAAAAACAGGGCACGAGCCTTGTTTACATGGCAAAGAATTGTGAGCCCTGTATCTTGCTTATAACTTTACTACTGACTCTCAAATTTTATTTGGTCATTGGAAATGCATTCCTAAAGCATTGTAAATAATCAAAACAGAAAAATAGAATTTGACCAAAATCGTGACCATGCCCCTTTAATTGATGGTCAAATTCTAATTCCACAATCTTGGCCAAGCACTTCGAACATCATGACATTGGTTTCACTCGGGGTAGCTGGAATATGTGTAGTACTTTGTATTTTATTGTGTATTAAGGTTAGGAAAATTTCAATTTCATTGCTTATTATACAAGAGGTACAACATGCTGCTTCAGAGGAAGTTCCATCATTTATATACAATAAACTTGTCACCACCACCCCTTCTAATGAAATTTCTCAACTGATAACTGAATTCTCATGGAGTCATGCTAGTACAATTGTAGGTGTTATTGTTTTATTTCTACTTCTGGTAGCAGTTTATCTGTTATATCGTTCAAGGTCGCACAAAGGGTCACTAATTGCACTGGAGGTGACATCTGGAGGGGATTGTGTTATGATTCCTCTTGTGCCACTGTCCTTATGCCCATCATATTATACAATAACCATCCCATCAATTTTGGACATTTCAGCTTCAAAATTTCCCTCTTTTTATTTGGAAGATACTTGGGAAATTTTTCTGTTACAGATAAACAAACTGAAACAACCCTTACAGTTCCTTCTAAATTTACATTAAACCCATTTGCTCACCGGAAATTAACTTAACTCTTACAACAGCCATTTATGGCGTATGTAGTAATCTTACATAACAACTATGCATCTATACTTATAAATTAAGGCATTTTGCAAATAAACTACAAAATGCCTGCACCAGAGTACTTGCTTACACCTTTGTTATTTCAACACATGCGTGATGATGTCCGTAGGGTATAATTGAATTTTAACTGATAAGTTATTATTGTGAAATTAATCAAAAACCTACTTTCATTTTCGATAAACAAGCCCGAAATAGCAAAAATGAGAGTAAGGTGGTGGACACGCTTTGGCGGATCCAAGACAGGGATCGTTTGCATCAAAATATATGCTTGCAAAGAAATAATATTAATGATTACGCAAACAGTGATTATATTTATTAGGAACTTACCTTGATTACACATAGAAGTTAAGATTTGACAAATATTGAAAAAATGAAACAAGGCAATTCGTTTCTTGAGTGAGTGGTTTTAGTTTTGATAGATAGAACCTAGCGAAGCGCGACCTCTAGCGAAAGAATGGAATAGAACTTTCCAGAACGGGGTAACCAGGAACGCGGTTTGAATAATTAACGTCTTGGCGAAAAGTGTAGGACGGGTTCATCAAGCATGGCGGGTAGCTATTCATACCTTGAAAGGGACATTTTTGGTTAATACAAAAAAGTTAATAAATGAAATGGAAAAATTTGATGCGATTTTAGTTTTCATCAAAAGAATTTTTTCCCAGAACGGGGTACCCAGGAACGCGGTTTGACTAATTTACACTATGGCGGAAAGTGTAGAGCGAGATACTTTGAGAATGACAACTTTGGTTTTAAAAAATGCAAATAAATATGCATACACTAGCGGTTCTTTTTTTAGCTTCATACATTTTAATACCACGACAGATTGGTAGTGAACTTTATACATTGTGTCATCAAACGGGGAAGTTAAATTTGTGTGTGTGTGGGGGGGGGGGGGGGTTACCCTACCCAATTTTTTTTTTCAAAACAATCTTTTATCTGAACTTCACATTTGGGACAGGGATAAAAATATTTGTGAAATTTGGCCTAAAGAACAAAATTTAGACATATGACGTCCTAAATACCCACTCACCGGTTTAAAAAAAAAATCATTGTAATCATTTTCAACTCAGAATTAACGCCAAGTTCATGTATATATCATCCAATTCAGTTTAAATTTTTCATCCCTTTTCTAAATATCCAGCTATGCAGTTTTTTTTATTTCAATTTTAAAGAATAGGTTAAGAAAACTATGAAGAAATAATTCGGACACAATATATACGAAAAAAAATATGATTCAACATTATTGCATTAATGTCATTCATTTGTTAAGTGTAATTAATTCCCGCGCTCGCGCGGGTTATCATCTAGTTTTATCTAGATAAATAACTCTACAAGTGGATGTTGTTCTGTTAAAAGACTTACACTGAAAAGATTAAAGTTAATTGTCATCCCCATATGTAACTTTTAATGATGAGAATCGCAAAACTTAGCCATTTATTTTGTTTTTAGTTCAATTTTTTTTCCATTGTAAATATGTTTTTTTGTGTTGATTGTCATGCATTTTTTTTTACATGCATGATTTCCTTTTTTTTTTTTTTCTCCTTTGTGCATTTACATATAATGCTCACTATATTTTTTTTATGTTTTACTAGTGTTGCAAGCAACATGTTAACCTGTTTGTGTTTGAAATATTTAATTATTTTTTTTTATTTTTTTTTCAAGATTTTCGTAGATGTACATTGATTGAAAAAAACCTTTAGAACTATTTTTGTTCATATACCTGTTCTTGATCATTATAACTTTAGTTATAAAAAGATTTATTTTTTTTGGTTATGTTCTTTTAAATTTGAGCTTTCAGGGACGAAAGCAATTATAGCAAGGGAGAAAGTAGTCATATTGCAGATATTATTTGAAAAATAATATATGTCAGAAAGGACAGTTATAACTTAATGACCTTTGTGTACAAAAGAAGTTAATATTTTTATTTTTTTTTCTTTACTTTGTCTTTTTTTATGATATATGTATATGTATAAGTTCCTTTTTTTTATTCATTAAGAGACGGATTAATTGAAGGGAATGATTTGTTTAGACAGCTGTTCTTCCCACAAGGAAGAATGTTCTTGGTGTCATCTTTTTATTTGATAAGTAAAAGGTGTAAAATGATAGGTTTCACGAACGTTTCAAGTTAATCCGTAACCAATATATAGAGATGTCATTTATTTGTTTGAGTTCATTCTAGCTGTTAGATTTAATTTGTACATAGGTGTTCATATGTTAGTAGTTGTTCTTTAGGTTCGCTTTTATCTTTTGTTAATTCCGTGGTCAAAGTAAGTGTCATCCATTAGACCTTTTGTTAGGGGATTATCCTGTAGCGTCAGGTTCTAAGTCAAGCCTCGGTCAGTTTAGAATAAATAAATACATCACGTGATCACCAAATTAATTAGAATTATCTATTCCGAAATTAGTTTTGAACAAAGAATAAAGATTTTGATTGGTCAGTACCTGGGCAGGGAAGCGCGGGTCTCCGATCTAGATAGCGTCCCCTCCGTGGGTCACTCTGATCGGAGACGCCAATAAAACAACAACAAGTTTAATTTTTATTTACGCCTTCCCTGGTTTTATATTTAACAGGTATGATTTTTGTTTATTAGTTAAGTTTTACTTTTATTATTTTAGCTATTTGAAACAAATATATAAATTCATAGCATTTGAGCTTTCAGGGTTGATAAGTTAATTTATGCAGTCTAATACCAAAATTTAAGGACAAAACTATTTAAAAGTTGGTTATATCTCAGTTATAATGATTAGAATTAATTTCTTATTTAATTCAGTTATTTTTATTATTACTTAACTTTGACCCGGAATATTTTATTTTGATCGTAGACTTTTAGATTTTACAATTGTAATGTATGCACTCTCCAGTGTTTGGAGATTGTGACAAAATGCAGGTAAATGTTTAGATAGAGTTTTACATTGTTGCGCGTATTAATTAGCGGAGTCAGTAAACAGAATGTTAAAGTTAATTGAGGAATTTGTTTTTAATGTTAAATGTTTTCAGTAATGTGTATATGTTAGTTAGAGTTTAATTCGAATTTTCGCGACTGATATTTTAGTATTAATATTATTGGGTTCTACAATCATTTTTTGTATTGAATATTATAATCTAAGGTATAGATATAGAGTGAGTGTTTTATATTTGTTTGATCACTCTATGAGTCACCAGGTTAAGGAAGGTTAGGTTTATTTAAGTTTGTAAATGCCATTGAGCATACAAATTAGATATTGATATTTTATTGTAACTGGTGACTATTGCTTGTAAGCACTCTGATCGGAGACGCCAATAAAACAACAAGTTTAATTTTTATTTACGCCTTCCCTGGTTTTATATTTAACAGTCATCCCAAACCGTTTGGACCGGAGACTGGAACACAAAGGGTCCTTCACTGCAAGCGAGTTTTACAAATAAAGATTATTCCCCAAAAGTAGACACGACATAAGGACCAGATTGCATACACAAGATTTATACATACCAAACTTACAAATCATAAAAGAATATGGACCTGTTATCCCTAATCATATCCTACTATTTACTAATAAATGTTAAGGTACAACTTATTATTAGATAAAAAGAAAGAAACATGTACATATATATCAAAATGGAGAGAAAAAGGTCAACTATGCACAAGAAACCTGGAACAAAATTTTTGAACTCCCTTTTAAATCTACTTAAGAATCAAAACTACATTGGTTACAGTTCCAAATTCTTCATATAATTTTTCCGACAAATAAAGATCTTTTTTTAAATAAGCAGAGTCTCCTGTATGCACTTTCTGTAAAAGAGATGAAGAGAGTATTGGACATTTATTTTATGATTGTAATATAGTAAAAGATTTATGGACTGATGTTGAAGGATGTATTTTGAGAAAGTTTGATTTGTTTATAAAAATTGATAAACAGGTTGGGGTTTTTTTTTTGGAAAATATAAAAATAGAGATTTTTTTTATTTTTTTTAACTTGGTAGTTCTTATTGAGAAGCAATATATTTTTCCTTGTAGGCTCAATATAAAAGTAAGGCGGATCCAAATATACATGAATTAAAAAACGTTATAATATATAGGCTTTTGACCGAAAAATATGTCCTAATAAAAACTTGTATATAAAAGGAGTATGCAAGCCATTGGCAAAAAATATGTGATAAGCTGTAGTACTGTAGTATATATGGTTAAATTGTTTCTTTATTGTGTTTCTTTTCTATTTTGTTTTGAACTGCGATTTTTTTTATTTCTTTATCCTCTTTCAAGTATCCCTGTAGAACAGGGACCTATCACATGAATATGTTTTATATTTAATATACATATGTAAACAATGCCCCTACCCCTTTCCCTCGCTCTCTCCCCTTTATCTCTCTCTCTCTCTCTCTCTCTCTCCCAAAATTTACTTTCATTATATAAGGACAGTACAGTATAAAATATTCAAATAGTCAAAAGTTTTCCGAAAGGATTGTATTATAAACTGATGTACGAGATATGTCACGTATGTACATGCATATGTTGTAAAAGTGGAAAATTCAATTACAAAAAAAGAAAAAAGTAAAAAACGAAGTTATCATCAACATGTTGCAAACTGCATACAGAAAGTATAGAAGGGGGTCCTTTACAGTAGTGCAGTGTTATTGACTGTTCGTTATAGATATGATTAGTTATAAAGTTTATTTTAGACAAAATGCATCTGTCAGGTAAACAGCATTCGGTCTAATATAATGGCATTTGTGAATGACTGCAACATTGCATTCTCCAATAACTTGATTCAGCGATGCCATTAATCATTACCTTTTGATTAAGTAGAATTTCATGCATGTGTTGTTTGTATATTTAGGAAACAATTTAGGAATTTCAATATCAGAATTTGAACAACGCTTCAAGGTTTTGTGATCTTTAATGTTAGTTGTAATAAACAAATTGTTCTCTGCAATTATTTTTTTCTCAAACATGTCTTTGATATAGGTATTGTCCGATCCGAGGAATAGTTTGAGTTAAAGTACAATGTACACTGGAAAAAAACCTTGCCATGGTAATACAATGGCAGCATTACATTTTTAAATTACTTTGGAATTTAAAAGCAGACTTGATCAAAATCTATAAGAATCAAACACTCATACCTATAGTCATAAATATGTTTCAATAGAACTATCACTATAAGACACTTAATGCCATCTAGTGTGATGTTTCATGTGTATTGCACTCTTACATCAGTAAAAATCAATAAAATCATCAAATATGTAAATAAAATCTGAAGATAAAATTGAGGCTAAACAATTTTGTAGAGGCCAAATTTAAGGCCAGGCCAAAATTTGCGGTCAAGCCAAAGGATGACTGCACTTAGCGCCGGGTTTTGGGCCCTTTTCGGTCGCTTCTGTTGCGTTTATTTCTTAACCTTATATCACTTTTGTTAAATATTTTAAAGAGTCTAGTCAATTTCCAACATGAATTAAGATTTTAGACTGTGATACAATAAGCTCATTCTATGTATTTCTCTTTACAACTTTCGAAAAAGTAGAATTTTCGCTTATCTGCCCTTGATCAAACACAAGATTGATATTAATATGCATCACCCCTGCGAATGTTATTGTCATTCAAATTTAGACCATGTGGTTTTATTTTACCCTTTCAGTTTCGCAGTAAAAATCGTGCCTCGTGTTTATAGTGTATTTACTAGAATCTAGGTACTTGTAATCAAATATAAAATCTAGACGTTTATTGATTTAGATTTTACCTTCATTAATTGGTGGATAAAATGAGTTCTAGAAATAAATGTGACAATAGAAAATTTAGGGTTTTTTCTGCTGTTGCAACAATTAACATGCTTAGTAGCGATCCACCCTAATATAAGGAATAATTTTCGATCCGCGCCTGACCTAGGAATAGCATCAATAGTAAAACAGACTACTCAGTATACTATTTTATGCAGAATTATGGAACGCCTGGACTGTCTTATCATAGCAAAACTAAATTCGTTATGTGCTTATATTATTATTTAGCGTGCTTTAATCGTTATATGATGTCCTTGTATCATTATGTGGTGTGCTTTTATCATTATGTGGTGTACTTCTTCAATTATGTGATGTGCATTCATTATTATGGCATGTGCATTTGGTATTATGTGATGTGCATTTGGCATTATGTGATGTACATTTGGCATTTTGTGATGTGTATTCATCATTATGTGGTGTGCAGTTATCATTATGGCATGTGCATTCATCATTATGACATGTGCTTTTCTAATTATGTGATGTGATTCCGTCTTTACATTATGTGTTTTAAACATCATTACGCGATGTGGTTTTTTGTTCATTACGTCATGTACAAACATCTTTATGTTATGTACAAACTTCATTATGTGGTGTGCAAACTTCGTTATGATGATGATCAAAGTCACGTGACAATTTTTAAAGTTAAAAGTTGGCGGGTTTAGATACAGTGGCAAAATTCAAAACTGATACTGTAATAGCCCCCCAAAAAAAATCGGACGTACGGCTCTCATCCGCCACGCAAAATCACTTGCCTCGACACTATTTTAGTGTTTCGGCGCTGTGATACGATGTTTATTATTTATTTATTTATGTTATATACCGTTTACTTTTAAGGACACAAAAGACGTTCCCCAGTTTCAGTTAATTTCTCTTGATAGAATATTTCTTCGTTATTTGCAGTAAAAAAAATTGAAGTAAAAGTAAAGAAGGAAAATTGAAGTTATATATATTCTACACCACCCCCCCCCCCCCTCCCTCGGATTGGGATTTTCACGATTTGGGGAATTTCTCGGGGAATTTCGTTTTTGTTTTTTAATTTTGCTCGTCAAGATTTTTTGGGATGAGTCGCCCCCACCCCCCCCCCCCCCTCACCCATTGAAAAGCGATGCTACGTGCCTGGATTCGGCCCATCAACACTTAAGTTTACAACCAGTTCAATCAAAACTGTACATTACACCTGTCATTAGTAAATATCGCCCCTAAATCTGCATCTACTGTCTGCCATTTTTACAGAATTCATAAATTATTAGCAATTATTCATGTAGGTATTTTTTATTTTTTTAGAATTTTGGGCAGAAACTAATAAAAAATATTTTTTCCTGGTAATTTTGATGAAATTGCCTTGCGACACATTTAAAAATTCTTTTACTTCTCTATTTTTTATTTAAATGAAGGAATTCTGGCAGGACCATCAAAGAAATGTGTCTTTTGGAATTGTTAATCTGCTACCGTGGTTATACCAAAAGCTGTGACAATAATATGTTTCTTCCTTTTTGTTTTACACCGGTTTACTTTATTTATTCATATAACCGGTGCATTTCAGATATGGGACAAAAGATGGTTTTCTCTGAATTGCCAACTGTGTCGATAAGAATTTGGGTGATATGCTCACTTCCTCACTAATTAAAAATGATGTATAACAGTTGTGCAAACAGTATCCTGATGATAGCGGATTTGCAGATTTAAAAAAAAATGTAAAAAAATAAAATAAATAGATAAATCATGAAAGCGTATCACAACGCCGAAACACTAAAATAGTGTCGAGACAAGTGATTTGAGGTGCGTGGCGGGTGAGAGCCACCATCTTAAAAGAAATAAAGTATGTGTTAGTAAGACTTTTGCATCGTTAAATCATTTACGTTTGCGCCCGTTAAGTTTGTAAACAAATTAGGAAGATAAATATCAGTTTTGAATTTTGCCGCTGGGTCTACGACTTAAAAAATTGTCACGTGACTTTGATCATCATCATAACCACATAATGAAGTTTGTACATAACATAAAGATGTTAGTACATGACTAACTATATATATTAGTATATGATATACTAAATTTTTATACAAAACAGACACCAATTCTTTTTTAAAAGCATGGTATTACACACCAAAAGCATAAAACGTGGCTATGATTTTATCAAGCAACCCAATGTTTACATTTTCAACCACGTGTAGAGTGGTTGAACACGAACGATAACTCTTTTCTGAATATCATCGTTTAGTTTAATTTCTAAAGTAATTTTTTAAAATCTACATACATAGCATAACCAAAATTCAAAACAAAATTTTGGGGTCTATATGCTCCTTTCGGTGCTATCGTGTATTTATTATGACCTTTCTGCACTGAAAGTGCAAATTGCACATAAATCGCTTTTCCCTCAATAATTAGTAATCGGAATAAACCATGGGATCAAATACAAACTTATATTATTTGAAATTAAGAAAATTAAAATAACCATAAAGAAAAAGTTTGCAATTTCTTCTCCGAATTGATATTTTGACCTTTTTGCACTGATAAAATGCTGTTTGTATCCATTAACGATTCAACATGCAACAAAATTATTTAAGTCTCAAACTTTTTCTCAAATTTTAATAGACTTGTAAAAAATATCTTACAAATTCAGAAAATAAAACCCAAAGTATGGGTCCATGATGTAAAATTTGAGATATGGCATGAAATAAGCTAATTTTATGCAAAAGTTCATTTTTAATTAAATGTGCCAATATACGTCGATAGAAATATTGAAATATTGTAAAAATATGTTTTTTGAAACAACACGAAGATAACCCAATGCATAAACTAGCTAGAAATTTGGTCGGCACTAAAAATAAGGAAGCTAAAATTACAGTACTCTAAAACAACTGAGTTATGAAAAATCTTCATTTTCTTCTTAAAAACCTTCCGCCAAAAAATATAGTCCCTTACTTAAAGGGACCTGGACACGATTTCAGATGAAAATTTTATTTTTGATTTTTATGTATTAAATAGTTTACTTGTGTATTTTGTATGATTTACCAAAATTTGAATGTTAGAAGTCGTGTTACAAGCGAGATACAGAGGAAAGAAGTTGTTGTTATGTAAACAAAGCTCGAGTCTTATATTTGTTTACAAATAATGTAAAGTAAAGAAATTACCATTTCTTTGACAAAATAACTTGTGGAAACAAGATAAACTTATTAAATGTGTTCATAAATAAGTTTATCAACAACAAAATGCAACATTAGATTGAAACTTTTACGAATTCAAGACTTATGTAAACAATAACAGGACTGAGCTTTGTTTACAAAACAAAGAATTTTAACCTCTGTAACTCGCTTGTAACTCGATAATTGACTTTTAAATTTTGACAGAGCATTGAAAACATCCATATTGACCATTTTAGACATTAAAAATGAAAAAATAAATTTTTAAAAAATTGAGTTCAAATCGTGTCCAAGTCCCTTTAACTCTGTAAATATGTAATTTTTCCTTAACTATTTCATTCAATATAGTTTATTTGGCATTGTAAAATAGGAATTTACAAGTAGAATTAATATATGACACATAATTTCCAGATTAGAGGAGACCCAGTATGGCTACCAAAAATCAGAGGAACGAACCTCTTTAAATAACCACTAGATGATGAAATAAGACATATATCTTAATAGATTTTCATGTTTTAACATAAATCAAAGTATAATATGATATGAAAAACGGCCTGTACTTACGTATTTTGAGAATATTATCCGACCACTTATACTTCCGCTCGAATTTTCACAGGAACTGAACAAATCTCGGCGAAGTCTCGTGAACTTTCATTCGAGCACCTCTGGATTTATTACATACTTAGCAACGATAAAGAAAACATTCCGAACACATTCGCAGGGGTGTGCATGAGAGGTGGAGAATGGTACTAAAATTAGACTAGCATGAATAACAATGCCATGTATAAAAATTAATGTGAACACTCTTTCACCATAAACCTATCTATTCTATATGGTACAAGTATACTATTTACTATGGTTTCAACAATTAGACCACGCCCATGTACATGAAAGTACAAAAGACTTTAAATAAATCAATGCTTGATAACCTTAACGTGTTCGAAAACATTGTCCTAGCTAGCACATAACATGCTACCTTACACGTCACGTGATAGAATTTTGTATTCACAAAGTTACCTGGGGTGAGAAATCACGTGGTGAATTATAATATTCATCATGCATCAACCCTTGGTTACAACGGGGAAAGCGAAAGTAAGAAGAAGCAGTTTTTTCTCATTTTAACCATAAGCGCATGTTTGTCTATTAATTTCCCTTTGACATAACTTTGATAATGCAAATATACAACTACTGTTAAACGGAGAACAATAGACAAACATGCGCTGACTATGTATGAAGTCAGTATAAAGTGGGCGTCCTCATTATCGTATGGAGATTCAAGAAATCGTGATGACCCCTGCCTATGAAAACAAATTCGTACTTTTTAACAACATACTTTTATTTAACGCAATTACGTAAAGTTGCAGTTTAGATGTTGACCATTTCTGCAATTGAAAGAAAAATTCTTCTTTTAAAAGTTTATTTTTTCGCAAATATCACATGTCCATAAGTGCAGTCATCCTTTGAGACCAAAAGTCCTCATTCAAAAAAGTGTTTGTTTTTGTTTATTTGTTTTCCAGCTTTTAATTACAAGAGCTGGCCACTTTATTTATGGTTAAAACAATGCAGTCGAATTCAAACCCTCTCCTACAATGGGAACATTTTTAAGTTTACAAGTACAAAATTGAATTTATAAGGAGCCCCCCCCCCCCCCACGTCACATCATAATGTATATTGTTCTTTCTGATATATTTCACTTTATCAAATAAAATATACAACATGACTATGTTGTATATTTTATTTGATAAAATGAAATATATCAGAAAGGACAATATACCTCGGGGGGGGGGGGACACAACCCTAAAAAGGTTTAGCGAAGGGGCTCCACAAGGCAAGTTCTGTCTAATCTGTCATGTGCTTTCGCTGCCCCCCTCCCCCTCCCTGCCCTCCCCAAACATGAATGCGACACGTATAGCCTTAAATTTCTATAATTTTTATGTAGTTTATAAGCGAGTTCAAAATTCTATAGGGGTCAGTTTTCAACGTGTGAGAGGTCGTAGATCTACAGGTCTGGAATGGTTATCTACTGTAGAGAAAGGACCCTACTTGTCATAGAATACTGACCCTGGGTCAGTATTCTCCGTAGTAATTTGACCCCCAGGACAACATTCTACGGGGGTCACTTTTCGTCGTTACACCGGCAGCAAAATGTTGCCTTCATGGAATTTTTAAAAATAAACCTATTTGCGTTAATTGTGGTTTACGTAATGAAAATACGGGGGTGTTCAGTTACATTCACCCCCTTTAAAAACGATACTATTAGGGTGATTTCACCATGCATCGGACACCCTTGGAGTTTTCTTTTTGATAACGCATCAATAATTGTCCAAATAAAAATAAAACTGTTTTAAAAGTTACAGGTTTCCCTCTTGCTTAATTTTTGGAGAGAAAATAGTAAAATTGTTAAAAACATAGAAAATAAAGCAAATAAATGAAGTGTTGCACTATTTCACCATGGATCAGACAACCAAGCATCGGACAGCTACATGTATACAGGAAAGATTAAAAATCTTTTAAAAATTCTGGTTTTAATGCGAAAATACAGAGGTTCGTAAAATTAAATTTATTCAATTGCTATTCAGATTTCTTTTAATTTAAAACATCGAATCTACAGGCAGGAATTTAGACTAGTGCTTCTGTTTCAAGGAATATTTATCATGAGGGGCTCTTTATCGTGCCAACACCTACAGGAACTTTAAATTATAAAGGCAGTATCCATAAAACTCAAATTTTAAGTGGTCTGACGAAAATGTTTGTATCAATAATTTTTTAATTTTTTATTTGACATTAAATTTAAAGTTTATCACAAGGAATGGGCACCTAGCATGTGAATTATTAGAAAAAATCATGCATTGAAAACTGTCCGATGCATGGTTAATTTGTGTCCGATCCATGGTGAAATGACTATATGGAGCAAAAATGACCTTGACATTAATTGTTCAAATTTCTAAGACTTATTTTAACCAAATTTTGTTTCAAAACTAACTTCTTTTCAATTAGTTTAGGTAGAGAGTGCATTTTCAATAATACATAATCAAATGCACAACATTCAAATAATGCTTTTGTGTAAAATCTTCGTAACTAAATTTTCAATAATGGCGTATTTGACGTCATTTTACGATGCCTATATTGCTACTTTGATGACAATGTGACTGTCAAATTCATTATAAACATAAAGTTCATTAGTTCTAATTAAGGTCTTCCGTTTCCAACGGAAGACCTTACTATTATTGTGCTTGTAAGATTATTAAGGTCTTCCGTTTCCAACGGAAGACCTTACTATTATTGTGCTTCTAAGATTATTCTTATTTTTCTTTTTTTTTTTTTTTTCTTCCTAGACGCGAACTTTGAGGCCTCATATCTTGCTCATTTCTGAACGGTTTTTGCTCAAATTTTCAGGGCTTATAGACATTACAAAACACTATCTAAAACGTTTCATAAACTTTAAAATTCCTCTTCCGTTAACGAGTTATTCCCCTTTTAAAATTTTTTAGAGCCTTTGGTTTCCAGACAAAGGCTCCGAGACTATGATAGCAGGGAATGGGAATCCAGCGAATTTGAATAACAGAGACATTGAAGTTGTGCACATCGATTTTTGTTTTTCGATTACGTTTGTTATTTAGAAAAAGGTAGGGGGTCAAAAAATAGGATTCCAAAAAGTGCGAAAATTTAGACATATTTTGCTTTGTATCTTTTAAACGAAAAATATTTTGTTATGACATGTAGAATAAAAGTTGTGCAGAATGTTAAGGGCTTTCATTTGACACCAATAAAAAAGGGCTGGCCCCTAAAATTAAGGGCCAATAGCGCTTGAAAGTTTTTGCTTAATAACTCAAAAACGGTTAGGATTTCGATATGGCTGTCGCTGGAAAAGTTGTTTGTTGGGATCTCATAAAGGTCGTTACAATGTTATTTTGTTGGTGATTTGTGTTGTATGAGTGTAAAAAGCTGTACATGTTAACATGTACCTCGTTTAATTTGGCAAGTTAACGATAGTCTATGTGCGTGCAACTGGCATAAAGTTATCATAGAAAGTATGCTGGTTTATACAGGAAATATTTTTTTAGAATAGATTTTTTTTTTTGAGTTTATGTCAGTTTTGTTAAGTTCTTATAGTGCACAATCCCTAAAACGAGAATCGGAAAACAAAACATTCTTCCTTTGTAGTAAAACACAAACTACGGATTTAAAATAAATCTATGTATTACAATTGAGTTTTCATACTGCATGCATTTAAAATCTACCTTGAATAAGAGCTGTGTGTGTACCGTTACGTAAGCTATCCCTCACCCGCGGCCTAGAAAATCGGTCACCATGGTCGCGACGGGGCTAACTAGCGGTCAGCGGTTATCTAATACACGAGAAATGCGTCTCTCATATATGAGTTTATTTAGCCGCGCACTCTAGAATTGTTTTAGTTTACATACCCGTAAATAAAATACAAGATCTGTTTTAATTTCTTCATGTTATAAGAGTTTGTCCATCTTGTTTTTATTTAATTAAACATTAGAGTGTAAGAAGATGTTCTGAAAATTTATAAAGGCGATATTACTACAAATCGGAAACTTCGTCAGTCTTAAATTAATGGTTGGTTTGTAGGTCTAAAATGTTTATAAATCTGTACAAATATTGTTTTAAATCAACAAACAACCCACAAATATTAAAACTTTTAAATGATGATCATCCCTCGCACATGGCCGAGGAGATCCCGCGCGAGTGCATGTTTCAGACTTTTGTACGAACACAACTATTTTCTTTTATGATTTCAACTATGATATTGGTTTAAGATGAAAAGATAAATTTATTTTACATGTACAGTTGATTTAGCAATGATTAATACGATTGCGCACAAGGTAGTTTATTATAATCAAAGTTCCATGTTTCATGTTTGCGGTAGGTGCTGGCACGATAAAAGGTGTCCTGAATTGAGGCATTCGGATTTTTTTTAATTGGCAAAAAGATAATCAGATTTGACGAAAATCATTTTTTGGCGACTTCTTCTTATGTGTAACATTTTCACTTTCCCACCCGTTTGTTTATTCGGTCAGTCTGTGTTAATTCAATCGCAGCGTGCGACCGAAAATATTGTGTCGCTTTGAACAGCGCACACAGCTGAGAACATCTATAGCCCCAGTCGGGTTATGTTTATATGGCTGCAGATCATCAATTGTTATGTAATTGAGTAACAATGTATCGAAGGTTATCGAATATTATTTAGTATCGAAGTGTGCTTTCACTACAGTGGTCAATTGTTAAACAATAAGTTAAGGCTATTATTCGAAGTCAATCATCTTCACATTATACATGTAGGTGCGAAATCGTAATCGGATAATGTTGCTAATAAATCAACCTGTTGAACACGCTAAACTTCTACAGATATGAACGGAATAATATATTATACTTAAAAGTTTTAAGTCAAAGAAAAATTGTTCTCGGATTAAGAAGTTATGAAATACGACAACATTATGCAACGCAGTCGGTCGCCATAGAAATCATCAAAGTACTGCAAGTGTCGACAGATTTCTTGTTTCTTTGAAATACATGTACCATGATAGCTCACTACCAGAGTAAAGCTAGCCAGCACTAACTCCAACGCTCTAACAAAAAACAAGTATTCCTTTTAAAGGAATGATCGGCAATAATGATATATTGATAGCTAGAAGCAATCAACATGATCAGTTTGATGTAAAATAATAAAATAAGTACTGTATTTTTACAAAATATAGAATATTTTGAATCTGTACACCATAATTTCATTATTATAAACCGTCAACAAATTTAATTTTTAAATAAATTTGGGAAAAGCCGTTCGTTAACTCTTTGTCTAATTTTAACGTAATTATTAAATGTTAATGTATCTTCTTCTTCTTCTTCAGAATACTGAGTAGGGCTCTTCAAAGAGCATTAACACGTATACAAAGAAAGAGTTGTATTAAAATAATTTAATGCGACTGAAAAACATTGAATGCCATCATAACTTGCTATTGAGGTCGCATTATTATAAATCAAGCCGTCTTCCTAGCTACTATTATGCAACATCAATAGATCGAGGTCAGTTCATGGAGCATCTTCTTATGATTGAGGTCAGTTCATCGAGGTCAACTGCATTACTGAATGAATCTTTCGATCGAAATTCTTATGCGTGAGACAAAATGTGCATTCTTGAATTAACAGGTCACTATTTTTCAAGCGTTTTCCGATCCCGATGTTAAACAACTGAAATTATTAGGCCGCCTTGCACCCACACTAGGACTTGTGCTTATAAGGTGAGCCCGGATTCCTCGAGAACGGGTGTATACTCGAGGATTCCGGCGCCAAATTAGGCACTAGTGATAACGATTTCCAGCGCCAGGGCGCGTAGTAGACCTTAAGAAAACAAATTATTTCTGTAATGTAGCGTTCTAAACAAGGCGCCCTGTCCCCAAACAAGGACTTCTGCTCATTAGGTGAGCCCGGATTCCTCGGGGGACGGGTAATCCCTTGAGGATTCCCGCGCCAAATTAGGCACTAGTGACACCGATTTCCGGCGCCAGGGCGCGGAGTAGACCTTAAGTGAACAAATTATTTCTGTTATGTAGCGTTCTAAACATGGCGCCCTGCGCCCAAACTAGGACTTGTGCTCATTAGATGAACCCGGATTCCTCGGGGGACGGGTAATCCCTTGAGGATTCCGGCGTCAAATTAGTCAATAATGACACCGATTTCCGGCGCTATGGCGCAGAGTAGACCTTAAGTGAACAAATTATTTCTGAAATGTAGCGTTCTAAACAAGACGTCCTCCAAATATTGAAAGTTCTTACTTCACACAATGATTGCTTATGACCTAAGTGTTGACTTGTGCTCAGTAGGTGAGCCCGGATTTCTCGGGGGACGGGTAATCCCTTAAGGATTCCGGCGCCAAATTAAGCACTAGTGACACCGATTTCCGGCGGCAGGGCGCGGAGTAGACCTTAAGTGAACAAATTATTTCTTTAATGTAGCTTTCTAAACAAGGCGCCCTCCAAACATTGAAAGATCTTACTTTACACAAAGATTGCCTATGACCTACGTGTGTGTTATGATTTTGTTTCAAGGTTATTTTGTGAAGTTCAAGGTCATTGAAGGAAATTTCATAAGTTGTGTCTGTAGATAAATACTTTAGTTATGATTTTGTTTTTCTTAGTGGGGAGAGGGGGGGGAATTATTTGTGAGGTTGCTCACAGAACCGCCAGTTAGTCCACTGAGAGCACTCTCCCCCTTTCTCGCAACCAAAATTCACCTTAAATTAACTTAAAGGAAATTGAATTTTGGGGCATTGTTCCCCCTCCCCCAACCCACATTTTAGTAGAAGGCAATATAAATTTTTATGGCAAATTGAAAACAAATTATATTAAACAAAATAAGTTATAGCTGCCTCACAACTCCCCCCCCCCTCCCCTACCACTACCACGGATTAGATTTTGAAGATTAATTTTTTCTTTTATTGGCTTGTTAATACATTTCGGATGAATTTGTTCCCCGAAGCAAAAACGATGCCTAGTGCTTGCATGGCCAAACATTATACGGAGAGTTGTCCCTCCCACTGAGCACCTCTCGTACAGCGCACCGTCATCATTTATTTTTGATTTTCTGAACTTACTTTTATCATATTGACAATCCTATCTGATTAAAATCACCACCCTTCTGCTTAAACTCATCAGGGTCTGATAGGTATCGATAACAATTCATCTTCACATGACCTCTATATTTGCACACAACCTAAATATATATCTCATTTACCAAATACATGACTTGATCTGTTAATGAGAGGTGCAACTCTTCAATACTCAGTCTGGGGGTTACATAGAAAGCAGGATTGATATAATTTGCATGTCTCCATTTAAAAAATTCCAATACATTTTCTAAAGCCCTGATTGGTCAGAATTTTAGGTCGGGTGAAGATGACCCCCTATCAATACCTGTCATCTTCCCTGTAAGGAGAAGAGGGTGCTTTTAATCAGACTGATTGACAATCCTTTTCCGACAGGAAGCTGCAACGGAAGACCTCTTCGTTGCTTTGCAACGAGCTTGTCTCTAGTTCTTATTTTTCTTTTTTTTTTTTTTCTTCCTAGACGCGAACTTTGAGGCTTCATATCTTGCTCATTTCTGAACGTTTTTTGCTCAAATTTTTAGGGCTTATGGACATTACAAAACACTATCTAAAACATTTCATAAACTTTAAAATTCCTCTTCCGTTAACGAGTTATTCCCCTTTTAAAATTTTTTAGGGCCTTTGGTTTCCAGACAAAGGCTCCGAGACTATGATAGCAGGGAATGGGAATCCAGCGAATTTGAATAACAGAGACATTGAAGTTGTGCACATCGATTTTTGTTTTTCGATTACGTTTGTTATTTAGAAAAAGGTAGGGGGTCAAAAAATAGGATTCCAAAAAGTGCGAAAATTTAGAGATATTTTGCTTTGTATCTTTTAAACGAAAAATATTTTGTTAAGACATGTAGAATGAAAGTTGTGCAGAATGTTAAGGGCTTTCATTTGACACCAATAAAAAAGGACTGGCCCCTAAAATTAAGGGCCAATAGCGCTTGAAAGTTTTTGCTTAATAACTCAAAAACGGTTAGGATTTCGATATGGCTGTCGCTGGAAAAGTTGTTTGTTGGGATCTCATAAAGGTCGTTACAATGTTATTTTGTTGGTGATTTGTGTTGTATGAGTGTAAAAAGCTGTACATGTTAACATGTACCTCGTTTAATTTGGCAAGTTAACGAAAGTCTATGTGCGTGCAACTGGCATAAAGTTACCATAGAAAGTATGCTGGTTTATACAGGAAATATTTTTTTAGAATAGATTTTTTTTTTGGAGTTTATGTCAGTTTTGTTAAGTTCTTATAGTGCACAATCCCTAAAACGAGAATCGGAAAACAAAACATTCTTCTTCCTTTGTAGTAAAACACAAACTACGGATTTAAAATAAATCTATGTATTACAATTGAGTTTTCATACTGCATGCATTTAAAATCTACCTTGAATAAGAGCTGTGTGTGTACCGTTACGTAAGCTATCCCTCACCCGCGGCCTAGAAAATCGGTCACCATGGTCGCGACGGGGCTAACTAGCGGTCAGCGGTTATCTAATACACGAGAAATGCGTCTCTCATATATGAGTTTATTTAGCCGCGCACTCTAGAATTGTTTTAGTTTACATACCCGTAAATAAAATACAAGATCTGTTTTAATTTCTTCATGTTATAAGAGTTTGTCCATCTTGTTTTTATTTAATTAAACATTAGAGTGTAAGAAGATGTTCTGAAAATTTATAAAGGCGATATTACTACAAATCGGAAACTTCGTCAGTCTTAAATTAATGGTTGGTTTGTAGGTCTAAAATGTTTATAAATCTGTACAAATATTGTTTTAAATCAACAAACAACCCACAAATATTAAAACTTTTAAATGATGATCATCCCTCGCACATGGCCGAGGAGATCCCGCGCGAGTGCATGTTTCAGACTTTTGTACGAACACAACTATTTTCTTTTATTATGATTTCAACTATGATATTGGTTTAAGATGAAAAGATAAATTTATTTTACATGTACAGTTGATTTAGCAATGATTAATACGATTGCGCACAAGGTAGTTTATTATAATCAAAGTTCCATGTTTCATGTTTGCGGTAGGTGCTGGCACGATAAAAGGTGTCCTGAATTGAGGCATTCGGATTTTTTTTAATTGGCAAAAAGATAATCAGATTTGACGAAAATCATTTTTTGGCGACTTCTTCTTATGTGTAACATTTTCACTTTCCCACCCGTTTGTTTATTCGGTCAGTCTGTGTTAATTCAATCGCAGCGTGCGACCGAAAATATTGTGTCGCTTTGAACAGCGCACACAGCTGAGAACATCTATAGCCCCAGTCGGGTTATGTTTATATGGCTGCAGATCATCAATTGTTATGTAATTGAGTAACAATGTATCGAAGGTTATCGAATATTATTTAGTATCGAAGTGTGCTTTCACTACAGTGGTCAATTGTTAAACAATAAGTTAAGGCTATTATTCGAAGTCAATCATCTTCACATTATACATGTAGGTGCGAAATCGTAATCGGATAATGTTGCTAATAAATCAACCTGTTGAACACGCTAAACTTCTACAGATATGAACGGAATAATATATTATACTTAAAAGTTTTAAGTCAAAGAAAAATTGTTCTCGGATTAAGAAGTTATGAAATACGACAACATTATGCAACGCAGTCGGTCGCCATAGAAATCATCAAAGTACTGCAAGTGTCGACAGATTTCTTGTTTCTTTGAAATACATGTACCATGATAGCTCACTACCAGAGTAAAGCTAGCCAGCACTAACTCCAACGCTCTAACAAAAAACAAGTATTCCTTTTAAAGGAATGATCGGCAATAATGATATATTGATAGCTAGAAGCAATCAACATGATCAGTTTGATGTAAAATAATAAAATAAGTACTGTATTTTTACAAAATATAGAATATTTTGAATCTGTACACCATAATTTCATTATTATAAACCGTCAACAAATTTAATTTTTAAATAAATTTGGGAAAAGCCGTTCGTTAACTCTTTGTCTAATTTTAACGTAATTATTAAATGTTAATGTATCTTCTTCTTCTTCTTCAGAATACTGAGTAGGGCTCTTCAAAGAGCATTAACACGTATACAAAGAAAGAGTTGTATTAAAATAATTTAATGCGACTGAAAAACATTGAATGCCATCATAACTTGCTATTGAGGTCGCATTATTATAAATCAAGCCGTCTTCCTAGCTACTATTATGCAACATCAATAGATCGAGGTCAGTTCATGGAGCATCTTCTTATGATTGAGGTCAGTTCATCGAGGTCAACTGCATTACTGAATGAATCTTTTGATCGAAATTCTTACGCGTGAGACAAAATGTGCATTCTTGAATTAACAGGTCACTATTTTTCAAGCGTTTTCCGATCCCGATGTTAAACAACTGAAATTATTAGGCCGCCTTGCACCCACACTAGGACTTGTGCTCATAAGGTGAGCCCGGATTCCTCGAGAACGGGTGTACCCTCGAGGATTCCGGTGCCAAATTAGGCACTAGTGACAACGATTTCCGGCGCCAGGGCGCGGAGTAGACCTTAAGAAAACAAATTATTTCTGTAATGTAGCGTTCTAAACAAGGCGCCCTGTCCCCAAACAAGGACTTCTGCTCATTAGGTGAGCCCGGATTCCTCGGGGAACGGGTAATCCCTTGAGGATTCCGGCGCAAAATTAGGCACTAGTGACACCGATTTCCGGCGCCAGGGCGCGGAGTAGACCTTAAGTGAACAAATTATTTCTGTAATGTAGCGTTCTAAACATGGCGCCCTGCGCCCAAACTAGGACTTGTGCTCATTAGATGAACCCGGATTCCTCGGGGGACGGGTAATCCCTTGAGGATTCCGGCGTCAAATTAGGCACTAATGACACCGATTTCCGGCGCCATGGCGCAGAGTAGACCTTAAGTGAACAAATTATTTCTGAAATGTAGCGTTCTAAACAAGACGTCCTCCAAATATTGAAAGTTCTTACTTCACACAATGATTGCTTATGACCTAAGTGTTGACTTGTGCTCATTAGGTGAGCCCGGATTTCTCGGGGGACGGGTAATCCCTTGAGGATTCCGGCGCCAAATTAAGCACTAGTGACACCGATTTCCGGCGGCAGGGCGCGGAGTAGACCTTAAGTGAACAAATTATTTCTGTAATGTAGCGTTCTAAACAAGGCGCCCTCCAAACATTGAAAGATCTTACTTTACACAAAGATTGCCTATGACCTAAGTGTGTGTTATGATTTTGTTTCAAGGTTATTTTGTGAAGTTCAAGGTCATTGGAGGAAATTTCATAAGTTGTGTCTGTAGATAAATACTTTAGTTATGATTTTGTTTTTCTTAGTGGGGAGGGGGGGGGGGAATTATTTGTGAGGTTGCTCACAGAACCGCCAGTTAGTCCACTGAGAGCACTCTCCCCCTTTCTCGCAACCAAAATTCACCTTAAATTAACTTAAAGGAAATTGAATTTTGGGGCATTGTTCCCCCCTCCCTCAACCCACATTTTAGTAGAAGGCAATATAAATTTTTATGGCAAATTGAAAACAAATTATATTAAACAAAATAAGTTATAGCTGCCTCACAACTCCCCCCCCCCCCTACCACTACCACGGATTAGATTTTGAAGATTAATTTTTTCTTTTATTGGCTTGTTAATACATTTCGGATGAATTTGTTCCCCCGAAGCAAAAACGATGCTGAGTGCTTGCATGGCCAAACATTATACGGAGAGTTGACCCTCCCACTGAGCACCTCTCGTACAGCGCACCCTCAGGTTGGAGAAGCCGTCATCATTTATTTTTGATTTTCTGAACTTACTTTTATCATATTGACAATCCTGTCTGATTAAAATCACCACCCGTCTGCCTACACCCATCAGGGTCTGATAGGTATCGATAACAATTCATCTTCACTTAACCTCTATATTTGCACACAACCTAAATATATATCTCATTTACCAAATACATAACTTTATCTGTTAATGAGAGGTGCAACTCTTCAATACTCAGTCTAGGGGTTACATAGAAAGCAGGATTAAAATAATTTGCCTGTCTCCATTTTAAAAATTCCAATACATTTTCTAAAGCCCTGATTGGTCAGAATTTTAGGTCGGTTGAAGATGACCCCCTATCAATACCTGTCAGACCCTGTAAGGAGAAGAGGGTGCTTTTAATCAGACTGATTGACAATCCTTTTCCGACAGGAAGCTGCAACGGAAGACCTCTTCGTTGCTTTGCAACGAGCTCGTTTCTAGTTCAGGGATATAATTATATACGAAACAACTCATGAGCGCATGAACATTTATTTGTATATTTTTAACCTTTGTCCGATCCAAGGTATGTGTCCGATGCATGGTTAATTCACCCTACTGTGTATGCATGTAGAGAATCTGCATGTCCTCACTGCCCCGCTCACACCCACTTTGCTGTGTCAGATAAGGCTAAGCTTATTTACAGGTGACCGACCACCCACCCACCCCCATTTATCTCTATATATAATACAACAATGTCGCTAACTTCGTCTGCCAGCCGAGAGGTACTGCCGATGAATGTTTGTTGAAATGAGCAATTTCTGCAATGGGTGTAGCCTGGTTCCCGAGGCCTTCCGAAGTGCAAGCACGAAGGCCAGGCACTCACTGTCGAATGGATTCTTCCAGTAGACAGAATCCAACATGGCGGACTCTATGGTAAGTAACGGGAATGTACGTAAATTAGCTTGTCATGTCTTATTTAGCTGTGTCACTTTCGATTTTATTAGATTAATTGACAGAAATAGACCTCAAGAAATATATGGTGCTTGGTTTTTTAAGTGACACGCTTGCTCGATCCAGTTTTATTCCTTTATTTAGGGGCATGTTAGGAGTTCGTCAGCTCGATTATTTCCCACCTATGTTACATGAATTTTAATCGTGTAACTTCGCTTTTTATAATAATCATGACTTTTATTGAGTTGGTGGGGGAGATTTATGCTAAGTTTTGCAGATGACACGCATCGGTTTTTTCTAATCTAAACATACAATATTTTGGTTCGAATTTCCTCAAATAGGTTTATGACTTTTATAACTATTCCACCCTTGTAAATGATTGATATTTAACAAACCATGAATAGATTAAAAAATATAATTTCTTTGTAAGATGACTGACTTCGTTTTAGTTTTGCACATTTTGAAATAACTATTCATCATTTACGTTAATTTTTTAGATGAATTTCCATACCTATAGCAAAAAGGAGAATCAAGATGAAAAAACACCTTCTTACATACATGTGATGTTCCATGAATATTCCAAACAACATGTACAGGTATTAATAATAAGATATTGTATGCATTACTTTATAGTATTTTTGGTTATCTTAGTATCTTAGTAAGTTGTGCTCATGCTCTGGTAGTGTCAAATTCCATATTCATACATACCATATTTTTGCTTGATACAGTGAAATTGATTTAAAGTTTCTGTTGTTACGGTACTGTGATTGTGTAGTGTAGAGGCCTGGAAATATATCTAACAACCAAAAACAAATTAATTTTACACACACACACACACACACAGTGTTTCATTGATATGCCTTTGATCAAACATACTGGTATTGTTACTGCTTCAATTTGATAGGTCACTCCTGCAAAATCCTCAAAGAAAAGATGCAGAGGATCACCAACTGGAGAAACTCCAAGTCATCCATCTAAACAAAGTTGTGGAGTATGTTTCTGAATTCTCTTATTGTAGAAAAAGCACTCAACTATTTTCAGAATATTACATTCTTAGTGATGGGTACTTATGTTGTAAATTAATTAACAATACAATGCTATACATGTATATCCTTGTTGCTTGAAATCTTCTATAAATTGATAATATGTATTTCTGTGATATTGTGCAGTCTTCAGGCTCTAGATGGAACGAGAAAGAAAAAACTTTTCTAAGGGGATACACAAGGGCCCACCCCCCTCCCAACCCAATACCAAATTCATATTGGAAGGAATTGGCATCAGATATGAATAAAGAACTGCATACTTCTAGAACAGGTTAATAACAAAATAGTTTAAGTCTGCTATTCAATCTTCTTTCCTCTTACAGTTAAAACAATAATAAGTTGTGACATATAAATTTAAGCATAATTTAACAAGTAAAACATATTTATAGAAATTAGTTTGATACACACCAATTTTGGATTTATGAAATACAACAATATCTTAAGCATTATTTACAGAATAGAATAATTTTACCTTCATTTTCCCATACAGGTGCATCTTGTAGATCTTTTTATAAAAGAGAAGCCATACATACAGAAGACTACATTGAAAATGAGGAATTCCTGAGGGGAAGTGAAGAAAGTGGGACACAAACAGACATAAGCATTCCCTCCCTCTTGTACAGGTTAGTGAAAACAACATTCATGTACATATATACATGTAAAGCTTCAGATAATTACAGACTTGTTTCAATACTAATACATTTTATAACTAGAGCCGAGCTCGTTGCAAGCAACGAGAAGGTCTTCCGTTACAGCTTCAAGTCGAGACAATCTGATTAAAATCATATCCTTGATCCCCTCCTTGTTTTTCTATTTTCGCTACAAGAGGATCTGAAGAAACCCCTCTTGAGATCACCCCCTGTTGAACGTTTGTTTATAAATATACATGAGTTATTCTAGCAATCAGAGCAAGTGTTAGAAACGGTAATTTTGGGTTACAAACAAAAATGGAGTTGTACGACGAAATGATGTCACATGTTCGTGAATCTTTCGGTATCAGCAAGTAAGAGATGGAGCATAAGTTGATATTAGACGCCCTTAGGGAATCTAAAGAATGTATTGGCATAACTTCCAAATCATGTAACTGAGGAATGGAACCGACGATTCCATTGGTCAAAGCAAAGTTATCCAGGAGGTGACCTCAAGTGGGGTTTCTTCAAATCATCGTATAGCGACTATAGAAATTTTAATCAGATTGCAAGTCAAGAAAGGATTGTCATTCAGTCTTAATAAAACCACCCCTCTTCTTCTTACACTTGTCAGGGTCTGACAGTTATTGATATGAAGTCATCTTCACACTACCTTAACTTCTGACCAATCAGGGCTTTAGAAAATCAATTTGAACTCTTCAAAAGGAGACAGAAAAATTAATTCATGCCTATTTTCTATATATTACTGCAACCTCCAGACTGCATAGTATTGAAGAGTTACACTTCTCATAAAACAGATAAAGGCATGTCTGTAATAAGTTAGGGGTATATATTTAGATTGTATGCAAATTTAAAGGTCATAGAAAGGTGACCTCTTATTGATACCTATCCGACCCCGTTGAGTGTAAGGAGAAAATGGTGGGCTGTCATTAAACTGGATTGTCAATATGATAATAGTAAGTTCAGAAAACGAGGCTCACTTTCAAAGTATTATTTTCCTACCAGACAAACTCTCCTTTTAACTCATTTCACGGTTATATCAATTTATGATAACTTAAAACACATCACTTATATGTACATGTATTTAATTATTCCAACCAGAAAATCGATAAATACGTTTACATGTATGTACAACTGATGACAGGATTCAAACTACTGGTATGCCTATATCATAGTGTAAAAACACAAAATCCACTGCGCTGATGCATAGAAAAAAGTGTTATGTTTCATAAACATTTTGATTCACTATATTCATACTTAAACCTCTACCGCTAAAACATGGAATAGTTTATGTAAAGTGCAGTGTTAAAAGAACACCAATTGTAAATAAACAATAATGCCTTCTCCCATCTGAGGGTGCGCTATTAGTATACGAGACTGAGGTGCTCAGTGGTAGGGATAACTATCCGTATAATGTTTGGCCATACAGGTCTCAGTTTTGTTTTTTAAAGGATGAGTATATTTATCTGAAATCTTCACAAGCAAGTAAAAGAAATTCACAAATCTTCAAAATCATAATCCGCGGCAGTGGTAGGGGTTGTGAGGCATCTCTAACTTCATTTTTTTTCAAATAGGATTTTGTTTTAAATATCCCAATATTTTTTTTTGCCTTGAGCGCTCATCTAGAAAGTGTGTGGGGGTGGGGGTGTCAATACCCCAAAATTTAATTTTCTAAATATAAATTTCAAAAAATGTTGGCAGGGGTGGGGGCAGAACTCCAACTGAATCAAAAATCCTTTTTGTCACTTTGTGTGACAGGAAGAGAGACCTCTGGTTTACAATTATTTCTATCATGTCACATATACATGTTTTAGTTATAATATTTTGGAATTTTTTAAAGATACAATGTCATTTATTTGATAAAAATCATATATTTATGCATACATGTATTAACATGTGACGTGTAAACCTAAAATTAATCAATTTTGTTCAGTTTTTTACTTGAGTAACAGAAAGGCATAAACCAGCGTTTTGTTCAGAGCACTGTGTACATTGTATATTTAAACCAAACCAAAAGAGATGGTGTGACGTCAAAGCAATTTGTTTTTGTTTTTTAAACAAAAGAGTTCTACATAATGTCAACCTCCAGAAAATACGATTTCTCTAACTTTAACATTTACAACACATGCGCGGATCCAGAAATTTTTTCCAGGGGGGGATCCGAATTGAACGTAGGGGGGGGGGGGGCTACACTATTCATCAGAAATGTTGACAAGCAAAAATAAAAAAAACAACAACAAAAACTTATTTCCCAAAATCATGAAATTCCTAATCCGTGGAGGTAACGTAGTATGCCTTTAACTTGAAAAAATTGTACCTGTCAAAATTTTTTTCTCCCATATTCATGATATGCCTAATCCGATTCATGAAATGCCTATTCCGTTGGGAGGTGGGGGTGCGAATATGCTTATTACTGCATTTTTTTCAATATCACACTTAATATTTCCGCTTCCGACGCCTTTCCAAAACATATATGTGTTTTCCAGGGGGGGGGGGGGTCCGAGTCGTATTTGCGATAATTTCACTATGTAAATTTAATAACTTCTCATTTTTCGGGGGGGGGGGGCGGACAGCATGCAACAATTAATAAAATCCGTTGAACAACACATATCTATACCATTTAATTGTAACTTTGAGAAGTGCATACATTTTTGGGAGGCAACTGTGTCGCTAGTCTGTAAGTCAAGTGAATTATGTCCTAAGGTCTTTTAAAGAAATAAGGAACTGTCAACACTTGCAGTACTCTGATGATTTCTATGGCGACCGACTGCATTGAATAACGTATTTCATAACTTCTAAACGTGAGAACAAATAATTATTATTTAACATCTTTGACTTAAAACTTTAAACTTATATTCAACAATGGACCACTACAGTGATAGCTCACTTCCAAGTGTATTTTAATTACATAACAATTGATGATCTGCATCCATAAATTACCTATGGCTATCTGTGTCCAGGGTTGTGTGCACTTAAAAGGCCGAGGTTTTTAACCGGTCTGTTTACCTTAGGTAAGTTTAGGTGGGGGTGGAGCCTATATTAAAAGAAGTGTGAAACCCCGAGGGAAACACGCTCGCTTGTGTATACATGTCTATATACACGGAGTATTAAAGTGCTCTCAAAAGAGTTTTTCCGATTATTTAAAAAGAATATCGTATTTACATGTATATGTACTTATAAAACAAATTGTTCTTCGTTGAAATGAATATAAACGCATGAAAAACCCTGTGCGACATGTGCAAAATCTTTCGTTTGATTGAACAAGTTTCTGTTATGGATTAACTGAGAATATATCCTGATGTTTTGTGAATTATACAATTACCCCACCGTACTCAAATACTAATGCAACTTTGCAACCAATGCTTGTAAATCTTTTCCGATCAGCTGCTAAATTAAAGTGCACAATAATTATACCAGCTGCGCATGCACCAGAGCTGTCTGTACTTGTTTCTCTTCCGGTTTCAGCTCGTGAAATTTCTCAAAGAAATGTGATAATTAACGATATATATCGTGAACGCAATATTTGATTTCATTTAATTATTTATTCTCAATTATTCACAAACATCTTTATTGATAAACGACGTCTTTCATGGATACATGATCGGCACCACATGATTGGTGATCAGCGCATTTAGTGTGGTACATAACCAAGTACGAGTAAATTTTTAATTCATATCTTTTAATATTTCTTTTGTTTAAAGTGCTAAAAGATAGCGATTTATCGTCACGGTATGCATCAAATCAAAAGAAAAAAGTTTATTACACCGTCGTCGCGAGCGCTGGGCATGGTACACAGGACGAGTAAACAAATGCCAATCATTTTCTAACATCCAAACTGGGGACTCGATTTAGTTGATTAACAAGGGTTACACTGACCAGGTAAATTTGAAGGCGGTGCTTATTTTTCGGTCGCACGGGGTGATTGAATTAACACGCAGACTGGCCGAATAAACACACAGATTGCAAAGTGAAACACATTAGGAAGTACGTTAACAAATAAGGAGTCACCAAAAATTGATTTTCGCCAATCACTGGGGGGGGGGGGGGTGGAGCAGCACAGAGATGACTGTTTTTAAACTTCCTAGAACGCTTCGAAAATTAATGATTTTTTTTACTATGTCAACCCTCTTAAAATTTGGTACAACTCTTAAGAAAACTTATTTTACTTTCTACACTATTTAATTTTTGTGTTGGTCGAATATTAATTCTTACACCAGTATATGTGCATATATGACTCGATGGCCAGGAAAGTTTGAATATTGTCTTAAAAGTGTTAAAGTCTGTAAAAAGTAAAAAAAAAAAAAAAGCAATAATTAACGGAAATGATCATGAGTAACTACAGTCTATTCGTCGTCGGACCCCACGGGTTTTCCATCCGTTAAATTGCTTGAAATCAGTGTAACGGGTAGAAAACCCGTGGGTTCCGACGATGCAGTATATTAATCTTGCATCTAAGTTAAACACATATCAATTTTACATATGCCGGTAAATATCTCGGAATTTCATTATATTTAATCTTTTATTTATACAATCGGCCTTGCATATTTAGAATCGAATTGATAGATTACTTTTATTCAATTAATGATAGGTTTTTATAAGATTTTTCGCCCTGACGTTTAAATCAACGCTAAATGAACTGAATACGGGAGATAAATTCATCTTTCATCTAAAACCAATATAAATGAAAATAAAATAAACAAATAGTTTTGTGTTCGTACAAAATATCAATAAACATACACGTGTGATAAGGTACATGTAGATGTCCCCTCTCGCGCGATCTTCTCGGCCATGTGCGAGCGTGCGAGGGATGATCATCATTTAAAGGGGTAATCTTTGTGGGTTTTTGTTGTTGATCTAAAACATTATTAGTACAGTTCTTATACAAACCCACCATTGATTTATGTATGACGATGTTTTGGATTAGGAATAATATCGGATTTTATAATTTTCAGAATGACTTCTTAATTTTCATTTTAAATAAAACATTAATAACTTAAAATTAAAACAGTTCCTGTATTTGCGGCTATATAAACTCAAAACAAGTACATGAAAGACGCGAATCTGGTGTATTAGGTAACCGCTGACCGCTTGGTAGTGCACCCGCGGCCGAGGAGCCCGCGATCTCCTCGGCCGCGGGCGAGGAATAGGTTACGTAAAGTTACAACACACACAGCTCAGAACCCAGCAGATTTGAAATGTTTGCAGTATAATAATGACTAAAATCTACCAAATAGAAGTTGTTATTTTTTTTTTTACTTAAAATCCACAATTGATCTATGCCTGATATTACTTCCGATTGAGAATGACATTTCTTTTATTAATTAACAGAACGTTTTCTTATTTGACACTCTATCATTTAATTCAATTTGAGAAGAATAAACGTCTATGTGTGATCAAAATTAAAACAATTCTTGTTTTCGGCTAAATGAACTCATAAATTGAGAAACGTGACTCCGGTGTATTAGATAACCGCTGACCGCTAGGTAGTCCAGCCGCGACTATGGCGACCGACTTTCTCGGCCGCAAGCGAAGGATAGCTTACGTAATGGTTCACACACACAGCTCTGATTCCAGATATAGTTTAAATGCACGCAGCATGATAACTAAAATGTATCACATAGATTTATTTTTTTTCCGTTAGTCTGTGTGATTTACTAGAAAGAAAAAGAATGTTTATATTTTCTATTTCTCGTTTTTTAGGATTGTGCAGAATTTACGAAGATGACTTAAACTCCTCACATAAAAGCATGTATCCTAAATTTTTTTTTTTTTTTTTTTTTTTGTGAATTAAAGCCTCCTTTTTAAACAGGCATACTGTCTGTCGTAACTTAATGTCAGTTGTACGCACAATGACTTTCATTAACTTGCCAAATAAACACAGGTATATGTTAACATGTAGAGCTTTTTACACTCATACTACACTACTCACCAACAAAATACCATTGTAACGACATTTATAGGATCCCAACAAACAACTTTTCCAGCGACAGCTATATCAAAATCCTAGCCGTTTTTTAGTTATTTAGCAAAAACTTTCAAGGACCCTTGGCCCTTAATTTAAGGGGACAGCCCTTTTTTATTGGTGTCAAATGAAAGTCCTTGACATTCTGCACAACTTTTATTCTACATGTCTTAACAAAATATTTTTCGTTTAAAAGATACAAAGGAAAATATGTCTAAATTTTTGCACTTTTTGGAACCCTGTTGTTTGACCCCCTACCTTTTTCTAAATTAAGAAAGTAATCCAAAAACAAAAACCGATGTGCAAAACTTCAATGTCTCTGTTATTCAAATTCGTTGGATTCCCATTCCCTGCTATCATAGTCTCGGAGCCTTTGTCTGGAAACGAAAGGCCCTAAATTTTTTAAAAAGGGGAATAACTCGTTAACGGAAGAGGATTTTTAAAATTTATGAAATGGTTTAGATAGTGTTTTGTAAAGTCTATAAGCCCTTAAAATTTGAGCAAAAACCGTTCAGAAATGAGCAAGATATGAAGCCTCAAAGTTCGCGTCTAGGAAGAAAAAAAAAAAAAAGAAAAATAAGAATAATCTTAATCTGCACAATAATATAAAGGTCTTCCGTTGGAAACGGAAGACCTTAATTAATATGTCTGATGCATACATGTACATGTACATGTACATTGTGTATCAACCACTTTTCCTACCAAATGCCACATTGGTTCAAACCCAAACAAATCTTCACCTATTATACTGATATTTGTGTGAAACATTGCTTTTAATTTTGAAATCAGATGTGAACATTTTGAGAGAAGTTCTGAAGTAGATATGGAAGTTGAGGAGACTGTCAGTTCTCGGATCAAGAAGTTAACTAATACAAGGAGGAACAGCAGTTCCTTACAGAGTTTGGCCAGAGAGATATATGAAATAAAGGACCTAAGAGAGGCTATTTGGCAATGTTTCATTCTAGAAATTGAAGAATCTTCAAAATATCTATCACAGAGACGTTTCAGTTACTTGGGAAGTAACACTTATGAAGATTTGCTAACTTTCAGATGGGAATGTGTTGTGCAAGAAATGCTTGATCACAATCCCCTTCTATTAGAAACCTTGCTTGCTGTGTGTCTTCCTAGGAAGTCAATGAATGAACCACATTTTGATGTGATATATCCAGAAATTGGAACAGTCTACGGAATACTCATGAAGAGGAGGTGCAATGACCTTTCTCGTGTCCAAAGGGTGATTTCAATGTCATTATCAGAGGAAAAGGTGCATCAAAAGGTAATTTACAATTGTCTTAATAGTGAACTTTTATTTTGAAATTTATAACAATGTTAGATTGTTGCCTTTTTAATTTTAAATAATTTTGAAAAAAAATGTGTTATCGTTGATAATAGTATTGTGTTTCTGGTTTGTTTATTTTCAGCCTTTTCCTTTTAAGATTGGACTGTTTTGTTGTTTTCTGTTACAGTTATACTAAACCTCATTAAACCATACTTTGTGAACATGATTAAAAAAATAATGTCATGTACCTGAGTATGGATAATTGAGTTTTTCATTTTCTACGAAAAAGTTTATCACTGGATGGCGTGTTTCACTAATTGTTATCATTTTTAATATATACCGCAGTTTCTTAGCCATAGAGTAAGTAAATGTTTCAAATTTGACTCACTGGTAATTAATTTATTATATGAATTGGAAGTTGATAACTTATTTGCTATTTTTTATGCTAAAACAGTATAGTATAACTTACATTGCAGTGAACATATTGTATTGAAGTTTTTAAACAATATTCAAAATGATATTGCTCCTATTTAAATAAATTTACTTCATGTTTAATATTTATGTGCACTGAATTTTTATTCAAGGTTCATGATAGACTGCAGCGACTGGGAGTAACTTTATCTCACAGTGTTGTTCTTAAAGTCCAAAAACAAATTGGTAACCATTACATAAAAGACCTTGTGGATGCAATCAAAAGTGGGGAACATTTTCGTTTGATTGGAGACAATGTAAACTTTATGGTGAAAGCCAGTCACCAGCGACATGAATCATCAAAACGTATGGAGCACTGGTTTGCGTCTGCTGCTATCATTCAGCATGAACATTTTGAAAACCTTTCAGACGTTGGACCGCAGAAACAAGTTTTAGATATTCCACCTGAGAGTTTTCTACCATCCCCATCAGACTGGAATGTAATTCGGCAAGAATATGTTACACTAACATTAAGTTTGTTATGCAAATTTTGCAAAGAATTTGCTGGTTTCAAAACTTATGTATATGAAATGAGACAGGAATTTATTCCTGTTAATTATGACGTGACCAGGAAACATTCTGTTGTCCCACTACCAGTATTGCCAAAAAATGAACAGTGCTACACAGATGTCATACAGATCTTGGATTCATACGAAGAAACTATTGCAGAAATATTCAAGGCCAGTGGCAAAGTATTTAATGGCAAAACAAAAGTGCACATTGGTGGCGATCAACTCACCAGAGAACGCTTTTCCGGTGCAAAGAGACTTCGGAAAGATGCCATTAGTGAGGAGGAACGGTTCGAGCACCTTTCTCCTATTACTTTTGAGCTCTTTCATTTACAAATGACCCTATTAACGATGTTTTACAAGCTTTTATACGAAAAAGAGAGCTTTGAGAAAGGAACACTCCATGGAGAGAAAATAAGGCTGTCTAGGACTGAGGCAAATGGTGACGATGTCAAGAACCACTTTGACCATTGCAAAGAACTTGCAGTATCTTTAATAGACAGTTACATAGTGTCTGCAGCTCTGGAGTATTTTGGGATGGACAAGTTGGATTCTGTGCCAACCAAAAATTTTATACTAAGTTCAGATGAATCAAGTGAATATGAGAAGAAAATGTCTCTTGTGCATTCATTAGAAAATTTTATTGATGCATACATAATAAAAGATTCAAAAGCTTTACTTCAGGAACAAACATAGCCACTACAGTTTATTCAAATACAGGTACAAATGCCAAATGGAAGTCCACTGAATATTCAAGTACCCCTTTCAACAACGTCTGAAAAAATTCAACCTTCATCAGATCATATCATGAACTATGGACTTCGGATTTTAGAACTAGGACTTGCATTTAAAGCTTTGCAAAGCAATGTCAAAATTCCAAATAGGGACAGGTTTATGCCACTGATGAAGTACTTAATGTGTATTCTGAAGGGCCACAATAATAATTCCAAGTATGCACTTGAAATTTTGCGATTCATAGTCCATCAGCAATGCACAATGGATGAGAAAACAGCACATCAATCTTTCTATGGTCTCTTTGTCAACAACAAAGGAGAGTTTGATTCTTCAATTCCAGCAGACCTTCAGATGGAACATATTGTGCGACTCATTAAAGGTCACTTAAAAGCTGTTCATTCAAACAAAACGGACACTGCCATAGCAAAGAGAACAGCTGCCTTTGCTGGCATGAAAAACATATCGGCATCTTTTGATGATACCTCAAGTGTTATTGTACGTTCTCAGAAGCACAGAATTGTATCGTCACACTCTGATGAATGCATGATCATCAATGACTTACAAAAACTTAAACCATTTGACCATAAAGATGGACGCAAGTTACCATCATTCCCTAAACCTGTACAAAGTCCACTTAGTCATCTGAATATGCAGAAATTGAAGTCATGGATTAGAGAGCATCAATACAACCTTCATCATGAAGTAGGAAATTGAGGTAAGACATCATACAAAATTAAAATAAAACATTGATCCATGAAATGTAATAAAGAAGTATATGTAAAAGAAAATGTTTATTTAAGCCATGCCTTTAACAAAACATTGTTTATGTCAAGGTCAAATCAGTGACCTGCTTTACTATACAGCATAAAGATTGTGCAACTGCTGAGGAAATTTGAAAGTCTTTGGTCAGTTCCTCCTCTGCTAGGTATAGTTTAGGAAAGCGGACCAATTGTTCATTACACTCTAAGCTTACTTCCTCGCCCAGGTCTGATGATGTCACATAGGAAGATAATGCAGATCTGAGAGCAGACTTGTCTATCTCAGAATTCATTGCAGCTAAATCAGAAGTGGGGTGAGAATTTTCACATATATCACAACAGTTTTGAACAGTGGCAGTGGAATCTGTAATAATGTAAATAAAACTGTAATTGTTGAACTTCAAAAATCAAACTTCAATATTTTAAAGCTTTTTATCAGTTCCTAGGTACATGTATTTTGTAGTGCATAAAATTTACCTTCCAGATTTTTGGGAGGACCAGCATGAATCACCTGACTTACATAACGCAGGTCTGCCCCCATCCCCAGTGCAACTGTAGCTATGACAACTCTCAGGGGACTGTCTTGTGGATTCTTTGCCAAATTTTTAAAGATGATATCCTTCAGCTGAAATTTATTTTATTAACAGATGATTTAAAATTTGTTGAAACTTGAGAAAAGAAATCCAAGGATACCCGGTACATACATATTTGAGAGGCTACGAATTTTTGTAGAGAATATCACCAAATACTACATAAACTTGAACACGAGTGTTATAGTTTTTTAATAACTTTACTATTAATTTGAAAACAAACTAAGTCTTACCAATTGCAAGGTACATGTAACAGAGAAATTGAATTACTTTATACTTGTACAGGTATCATTTATTCAGTTACAATGCATGTATTTTTAAGTTTGTTTTCTATTTTAAAAATATGAAACTGTATGTATAGTTTTGAGACAATATTCACATCATTTCCTTTTTCCAAGGCAGAGTGGAACATTACTACTCTCAAATTGTCTGCTGACTTCTGTCCATCACCACCATACATGCTGTCTCTGAGAATTCTCTCAGCCAGTTCAAACCCATATCCCACCCAATCCATGTTTCCACAGCAATAAATTAGGGTGAGTGGATAATCTTGCGGTTTTCTTTTAAGTTCATAGAACACAGACTCAAACACATAGTCATACGCTTTTTTCACAGATTTGTATTTACCAACACCTGGTCTGTTTTTTACAATAAGTCTGATGTTTTCTTTGGTTGGAATTGTCACGATTGAATTGTATTGAGTCATCATTAGGTGCTGAGCAACACTTCTTTGACCCTCTTTAGACAAAGTAGCGCTTAATGCAAGCACTTGAGCATCTGGAACAACTGCTCTCAATTGCTTAATTTCTTTAAAAATAGGACGAAATTCCTCCCCCCAGTCTAGAATACAGTGGGCCTCGTCAACAACAATAAAGGATTTCTTATTACACGAGCGGAGAGCTTGATAGACAGCTTTGTTGCGTATGATATTTTCAGGATGTGAGAATATGTAAGAGAAACTCCCTGATGCAATTTTGTCAATATCAATGTCATTCATCTTGTTTTTTAAACAAATGCTAGTGTTTTTACCTAGTTTGGCAAGTTGTTGATCAATAATTATGTTTAGTGGCTCAATAACTAAAACAAAGGCATCAAGCTTAGTTTCATATCTGTATGCTATTGGCAAAAGTTCATATATTAGACTTTTTCCATAGCCAGTTGGCAGCATACAAACAACATCTGTCTGATCTTTGACCAGGAGTTTTATTGCTTCCTTCTGTTTTGATTTAAGGCACAGAATATTGGAGTTAAAAGAGTTATTATATAAGTTGAGAATTGACTTTTCTGGAGAGTTTTCATCAACCTGGAAATAATTAAACAACAACATAAATCTGCCAACCTAATATTTTGTATTTATTAATTTTTGATACATAAAATCATAACATTAGGATATAATGAAAAGAACTTTCTTGTAAGGATATTTTGGTAAGAAAGAAGATTTTTAAGTTTATTAGAAGAATATTCACTATGTTCCAACATATGTATTATTAATTCAGAACGTTGTTATAAAGAATAGAATGGCAGCACACTAGATTTTGATGAATATGTTATAGCAATTTTGATTTGGTTGACATATAAGGATTTGTTGATATGAATGGATATGCTGACATGAAATGATTTGTTCAGTATTGATGACTATATTAATATTAAAATGTGTGCACACTGAAAGACTACTAATCATTCCTTCAAATGACAGCCAACAACAGGGATCGAACCGTTCCTCTATCGTACATGCACAGATACGACATTGTGCACCAGTACACCATGTTGGCATATGCAAGGAACGCGTAGTCTACAGTGTATATATTGAACGGCACATGATGGTTATATAGTGTGTCAGATGAACAATATCCATGCTATACTATAGCTGTAGTATAATATTCCTTGTTAAAAGCACAGAGGAAATCTTATAAGTACTGAGCAATGTTTATAAAGCTAGCTTTCTATTCATGGTTTGTTAAATATCAATCATTTACAAGGGTGGAATAGTTATAAATATGATTCTTTACAAGGGAGTCATAAACCTATTTGAGGAAGTTCGAACCGAAATATTGTATGTTTAGATTAGAAAAAACCGATGCGTGTCATCTGCAAAACTTAGC
Organism: Magallana ariakensis; assembly: GCA_020458035.1. Lineage (NCBI taxonomy): Eukaryota > Metazoa > Mollusca > Bivalvia > Ostreida > Ostreidae > Magallana > Magallana ariakensis. The sequence continues at coordinate 36,976,217 of CM035812.1, forward strand.
ATAAATCTCCCCCACCAACTCAATAAAAGTCATGATTATTATAAAAAGCGAAGTTACACGATTAAAATTCATGTAACATAGGAGGGAAATAATCGAGCTGACGAACTCCTAACATGCCCCAAAATAAAGGAATAAAACTGGATCAAGCAAGCGTGTCACTTAAAAAACCAAGCACCATATATTTCTTGAGGTCTATTTCTGTCAATTAATCTAATAAAATCGAAAGTGACACAGCTAAATAAGACATGACAAGCTAATTTACGTACATTCCCGTTACTTACCATAGAGTCCGCCATGTTGGATTCTGTCTACTGGAAGAATCCATTCGACAGTGAGTGCCTGGCCTTCGTGCTTGCACTTCGGAAGGCCTCGGGAACCAGGCTACAATGGGTGTATACATTATGAATTATAAATATGTCATAAAAGGATAATTTAAAGAGAAAATGAGTAAAGTCACGGGGGTCTAGATACTTGGTGGTGGGGCGGTGGAAAGGGGTGTTGCTAAAACGCGGGACGGAAAACGGAACGAAAAGCGGAACGGAACGGAAAACGGAACGGAACGGAAAACGGAAAATCTCATCTAATGTTGTTACTTGATAGATTTGTTAAGCGATATACTTTATGTAATTTTAAACAAAAATTTAACGATTATCAATATGCGATTATTTATTCAATAATAATTATTTCCTCAAAATAAACAGTACATGCATTGAACATATTTCCCGTTTCATCTATTTCAATTGCTTCTTTTACAGGTATGTGTAATTTTTTAAATCGTCCAAATGTGCTACATAAATATTTTGGGGTCGACAGACTATAGTCCCAATTTATCGGAAAATCAAACCAGGCAACGTCTAGAGCTCTCTATTCGGATCATATGTATATAGCTACAGGAATGATCGAACAACTGCCAAGTAATGCAAACGTAAACAAAATTGCATTACTAAAAATACTAGTTTCACTAAGTACCGGGTATTTTAAAACAGTAGAAGATGAAGACAACAAACGCCGATATTAGAGAAAAAATAAAACATAACATAAATCCACAACGCTATTCGTCCAATAAAATGAAGTATTTCTTTTGGTAAAATAATATTTACAATAGTTGGACATATTTGCAAATAGATGATGCAGCAAGACTTAGTAAAGATTATCTTGAATATCGTCAGTCGTATGGGTTTTTTTTTATCTCAATGATACTGTATCGTCTATATGATTTAAGATCGTATAGAACAACGAAAATTTAATGATGAGGTAGGCAAGTATATACATCATATTGGACATATAAAAATTTTCATAAAACACATGAAACGCATTCACGAACTGCGTTACGCTGTTATGCCAGCAATGACATATATAAGAAATATAAGTAAAAAGTTATAGCTTATTTACTCTTTTAATATTTCACAATTTGTGTACATTTGCTTTTTCCGTTTCGTACTCAACTAAAGCCAATTGAAGGCAATGCTATATTTGATAGACATTCATAAGAATATCAATTAGATATGAATAACAGATAATTCATTAGATATGAATAAATGATACATATTAAAGTAAATCGTTTCGGGCCAGTCTATTAATACCCTTTTAAAGGGGCATGGTCACGATTTTTGGTCGTCTGAAATCGCACTTTTTTACTATAAAATTAAAAGATTGTGTGTCAATATATAGATAACATATGTTTTTACAAATAACATATTGAATAATTATCGCAGAATCTGGCCCCAAAGATCGTGTTTGTAAACACACTGTTGGTTTACATTTGAAGAGGAGACAACATGCGCGCGCATTCTATCGGACTGTAAACAAACGCTTGTCATAAGCAAAGAAACCACGTGCTAAGGTAAAACAAATGAAAATTATATTTATTTATAAAAGCCTTTCTTCACTTTCACGTAAAACGGGGGTTTGTCTCAAAACACAAAATAACACGTAAAAAGGCAATGACTTAAACTTTATTTTTAGAGTTACTTGAATCGAACACGATGTCGAGAAAGAGATGCGTATATATATATATATATATATATATATATATATATATATATATATATATATATATATATATATATATATATATATCATACCAGTACCATTTACGTGATATTTCTATTCAGTTTTAAAAGTAGGAAAGGTAAAGTTAATAATAATATTTAGTTACCATGCAGTATTTTTTTTCTTTATATCTTAGTTTTGAGGCTTACAAGTGCAGGTGCTTTTTAGCTGCCATTGATTATTCCAAGCACATGGAAAGAGAAACAGCTAGAGATAAAAAGGGGAATATCAGGTTTGAATTAATGTTTCAAAAAGCCTGGATGTTAAACAACTCTAATAAAGTAGAAAATCTTTTATTAACCTAACTTTGTAGAAACCTTGCATCATTTGAGTAATAAATATTTGTTATACAATTCAATCATTTGGCAACAGAATATTGATTTCTTCACTAAGAAAAAGAAACAGACTAGAAGCAATGCTTTATCTGTAACTTTAGAAACTGACTGCAGCCTCTTGAATCTTTTCATCGGATGAGAGAGAGAGAGAGAGGGGGGGGGGAGAGAGAGATCTAATGGATTTCATTAACTACATGTTTGGGCTGCTTTCTTACAATTCATGTATTAATACAATGTAGATAGAGAGATGATGTGAGTCTAATGGGTCTTGATTCTTAAACATTATTTGTTCTGCTTTTAAATATACATTATGAGTACTCACAAGAATGAAATCTCCAGGCAAGATGGTTCAAAAGTGGGATCATTCTCATCAATGATCTCTGCTGAAGAATCCATGGATAATCATAATACGAAGACAATAACAATGATGAAAAATGCATGCATTCATGCATTATTATGTCATGTGCGCATTGATAAAAATTTTTATAAGGGAGTTTAACGAATAATATCATTTTTTTAGGGGGGGGGGTCCTGTTAACAGGAATTTTTTAACACCATGAAATTGATAACTATTAATTTTCTGATGGTAAAGGGGGCTCCAGTCCCATCCTTCCTCCAACCTTTACATCAAATCTGCGCATGCATGTCATTTTGTCCTTAATATCATTCAAAGATACCATGAAATCTTTTGCATTTTACAAGTAAAACATTCAAACATAATTTAAACATAATGAAATCATTTTCATATGATATGGGTACATAAACTATGATAAAGATAAAATTTACATACAGTGGAATGCTTCTCCTTGGTCGTCCTTGTTTTTCAACATTCTCAGTATTCAATTCTTCAATCTGAATTTTCCTATAAAAAAATTAATGATAAGTTTAAATTATTAAGAAAATTTTAAAAAATTTTAAACAATACTTTAACAACATCTTCTAGCAAAAACAATACATTTATATATTTACATTTTCCACTGTCTTGCCTGTAATAACACTACGTATCGATTTTCTACTATATAACACAAAACTTCAAATGACGCCAAATTGAGGCGCCAGCAGGGTTTGCTTCTTTTATTTAAATATTTAATCATACGATGACTTTAAATTATGTAAATATAAGTAATAAGGAATCATTCTTTGAATATTATGAGGTGATAATTTCAGTCGTGGCGTGATCAAATCTATCATAGAGCCCTTCGGGCTTTATTGGATTTGATCACGCCCCGACCGAAATTATCACCTCATAATACTCAAAGAATGATTCCTTATTCCTTAAATAATTACATTCCAAAAATAGATTATTTTGGTAAATCATACTATATCATACTAAATATACCTTTTTTAGAACTTTGACTCTCTAAGCCACTAATTTCACTGTCTTTAAGCTGAGTATCTCTCAATCCTCAACAAAAAACCCTGTGCCTATATAAAATTTAAAAAGAAAAGAAACAGGAATAAGAAATGGGTTTTTGTATATTAATAATCAATTTAATCCTAAATTGTTCTTAATCCACCCTTAAAAATACAAAACAAGAGTGGTGCATTAATTGTCATAGAGATATTTTTCTAAGGTTCTTGCCTTGAAGTTATTTAAATTTTCAATAGATAAATAAATTTATCATACATGCATGTACATATCAAATATACATGTATATTACACGTTACCTGTCTGTTTCACATTCAGTTGCAGTTTCAGTAGCACTGCCATAGTCTGTGCAGGTGCTTGTACTAGCTGTTATGGTTGACAGGGAAATATTACTCAGTGGACTTTTCCTTGCTTTAGAAGGTGTTGGTGTCTTTGGACTAATTGAGAATCTTTCAGATGTTGAGGAGGGTGGCATGTTTCCTCTTTTGAAACTGTATATTTAACAGAAGAGAACTATATGGAGATTTTCATTCACATTTTGCTATGTTTAAAGTGATTAATTCTTTAAAAAATCACAAACACTTGAAATGTACCATTTATTTACACATGCAAGAATACCTGAAAATTTAATATTCCATATTAGTAATTAATTAGTATCCTGATTAGACTTTCAAGGTGATGTCATATAAACATCAGTGCATATAATTTTCCATATTTTTCTTAAAACTTATTTTATCAATAAATAAAAAAAAGTATCACAGATTTAGTATTCACACTGTCATTTAATTTAAGAGACTGGCAATCTTTTTCACTATTTGCACGAATACTAACCCCACCTAACTCCCCCCCCCCCCCCCCGAGTCCCCCCCCCCCACACACCACCATGCACCCTCTTCCCAAGGTTCGTTAAAATAAAAACTTCATCAATTTAATAATGATGATGATTTTAAAAAAATCTCACATATTTCTCAATCACTGCATTTTCCTAACCTGTGTTGCATTTGAAATACTTGAAGTTACACGACAATATACCTGTAAAAGTAATGAAGCTACAAGTATATCGAATCTTGAGCCGATCCCCGATGTCATATCGCTAAACTTACCTTTGAACAAGAAAATCCGCCAAACTCCTGTCGCTGTAGATGTTTAAATCATATTTTAACCCATTCCAGTCGTCTATAACATCACCAATATTAATTGTCGTGCTGCGGTATCGCCGCATTCGCTCTTGTTTTCTTTTCTTCTTCTCTGATGGTGTCAATTTCGGCGCCATGCTGTAAGTTTCGTCACGTGATATTTTAAACCCTAACATTACCGTGTTATGGAGCTCGTGCCTTGTTTTGATTTTGAAAAGTTTAAGTGCTTCAAAATCATATCTGTGTCAATTTTTATAAATTGGTTTTTGTGCTGTGTTGCAAGTATGTTTAGGTCTTTCATTTCATAATACTAAATCTAAAATTTATTTTTATGAAAAAATCGTGACCATGCCCCTTTAAAGCGATAAACGTGATATGATATTTTCCGTTTTTCGTTCCGTTCCGCTTTCCGTTCCGTTTTCCGTTCCGCGTTTTAGCAACACCCGATGGAAAGGGGGAGGGGTCGGTCCTGTCCTCAAGCACCTGTAATCTTATTTAGTAAATTATTATAGATCAGTTCCAAGTCAAATATTTAATATTATAAAAATCATTCACGGTTCATTACAGTGTATTAATTTTAACCCCGACTTAACCTCTAACGCCCAACTGGTTTTTTCATTCGTCATATTCCAGTGATGTACAAATCATTTTCCTTTAGTTAATTAACACAATTACTAGTATATGAGAAAAAGTAATGGATTAACTTTGTCTATACATGTATATCCTTGCGCACTCTCTCTCTCCTCTCTCTCTCTCTCTCTCTCTCTCTCTCTCTCTCTCTATTTACGTGAAAAAGATATCATTATATTATTTTTCTATTAATTATGTCGACATGCAAGATAAATATGTTGACATGCAAGATAGCTATGTCAACATGCAACATAACTATGTTGACATGCAAGAAAACTGCAATCAAATAAGAATAATAAAAAATCTCAAATATCACTAACATGTGATATCCAAGATGCTAAATGCTACCTATTTATGTCGACATGCAACTTATTTATGTTAACCTGCAAAATAAATATGTTCACATGCAACATATTTATGTCGACATGCAACTTATTTATGTCAACATGCAACTTCTTTTTGTCGACATGCAACTTATTTATGTCGACATGCAACTTAGTTATGTTAAAATACAAGATAAATATGTTGACATGCAACATATCTATGTCGACATGCAACTTAGTTATATGTTGACATACAATTTAAAAGTTGCATGTCAACTTTTATCTTGCATGTAAACATAACTAAGTTGCATGTCAACATTGTTTTATTATACTTTTATGTTAAATACTGCAATCTGATTGGTTTAGACGCAGTTGACAATCCGTTCTCTCTCCCTCGCACGCTTAGCAACGGGCCGATAGAACGAATTGTTACATGCGCGTTAATTATGCGCGTACGGTTCGCCGTAGAATTCACGTCTTTTCTATATAAAAGCAGTAAAATTTGCTATAAAAATTAAGACATTCAGTATAATAAAATAAATAGTGCCTGTTTGGGAGGGTACCAGTTGAAATTGACACCCCTCGAAAACCATTGTCAACCTCCGCTTCGCGTCGGTTGACAATGGTTTTCTCGGGGTGTCAATTTCAACTGGTACCCTCCCAAACAGGCACTATTTATATAATCTCGCATGTCAACATAAGTAAGTTGCATGTTGACATAAATTAGTAGCATGTGAACATAAATAAGTTGCACGTCGACATAAATAAGTAGCATCTAGCATCTTGGATGTCACATGTGGGCGATATTTGAGATTTTTAACAATTCTTATTTGATTTCAATTTTCTTGCATGACAGCATAGTTATGTTGCATGTTGACATAATTATCTTGCATGTCAACATATTTATCTTGAATGTGTACATATTTTATAGAAAAATAACTTGCACACAAGGGGCAGAGATATGCCACCGTACAAATCACTATGAAGCCACAACGATTCCAACAACAAAATGACCCTCTGAATTCAGCTACTAGATCTTAAAAATCGAAATCCTCCTAGGCACCTGATCCTGCCTCTGGGGTTTTCCAGAGGTTCGTGATTGCTCTGCTTTGGACTGTTGATTGAATACCGAATTGTCCACGGAATTTTCTCCGTTTTTCCCGATCATGATATTTTCCCCAAATTACGACATTTTTCCCGATAATGACATTTTTACCGATATGACATTGGGCGCACGGCGGGTGTGACCGGTCAGCAGAGGATGCTTACTCCTCCTAGGCACCTGATCCTACCTCTTTCTTTTTTAAGGTCCGTGTTGCTCTGCTTTGAAATTGCATTTCGTTTTATGGATTTTTGAGATGGTTGACGGTTTGTATTGTCACTTTTTCATAATAATGTAAATATTATTAATTAAAGCTTAATATAGTTAGCTAAGTCGTTGTATTGTTTAATTTTAAAAGGTTTGATTAGCTGGTTAAATACGATAATTTGACAAATATTGTCATCTTTTGACTAAATTTGTGTGCTAAAGATGTGCAATACAACGGTACTAATAAACTATCATTTTAATTTATCAACAACAACGAAAAACACAAAAAAAACCCAGAAGAGGTCAACTCTCAATTTTACCAATGTCCATAGAATCTTGAGTAGAAAAGGGAATAAAAGCATTGTACGAAAATAAAAAAAGGTCGACTGTCGATACTGTGTCATTTAGATTTGCTTGATAGGATTGTACAACCCATTTTTTATGATTGTGAAGTTTGGGGATTTTCGAATAATGCTATCATAGAGAGAGTTCACATGAAATGTTGTAAACTTTTTCATCTAAAACAATCAACCCAAAATTTTATAGTATAAGGTGAACTTGGAATATATCCTTAAACAATTCAAATCCAAACACGCACATTAACGTACTTGTCCAATGTAATAGGTAGAAAAGAAACAAAACTTCCAAACGAACTGTATAGACTAGATAATATCGTAAATCAAGTTATAGAAGGGAAAGTAACGTGGTTTAAGAATATTTAACATACTACAGACCACTGCGGTATTTCAAATATTTGGCTAAATCAAGCACCAACACTGAACACAAAATGGTTCTGATTGATCCATTCAAACAAAACTGGATGGCACTGCAACAAAACTCGACCAAATCATTAAACTATAAACTTTATAAAACAGAATTAGAATTTGAAAAGTATCTAAATATTCTTTTGAAGAAAGATGCAGTAACCTTTGAAGTTTAAAATATGCAATCCGGCATTATTTACCTCTTGAACCTGGTCGCTGGAATTACTGCGAGAGAAAATAAATTTTGCACTAAATGCAATATTGACAAAATAAGCGAAGAATAGACTTCTCCTTTAAATCCATTCATTACTTTCCAAATGAAAGCTGAATACTATAATACTTGTAAATAACAACACACTGTGGGGAATTAGCAACGACACGCTGCAGCTATTTAATATTTGGCATATTAAATGTACAAATACATAACTATGACATAAAGTTGGATCACGTGATTTATTTACTTTAATAAAACATTTTTTAAAATTTAAACTTTCTGCTGTACGTGTTGTCCTTAACTAGTATTTAACACCTATGCAATTCTTTATATAGCTTTACTAATAAACCGGGTCTAAGGAACCACGTGACACAAACAGGTATTTGAATGAAAACCTTATATTTTTGAAATTGATTTCTGTCTTATTCGTCCCTCAAACGAAAGAAATCATTAGTTGCCTTGAATATTTTACAAATATTCTTATTCATAATTAATCGTTTAATTTGACTATGCTTAAAGTTCCTAATTGTATTCCACCGTGTAGAATCACACATGAGGGGGCTGTGATCGGTGTAACACGGGGGCCGTGAATTTGAAGCGGTGAAAGTAGGTCATCAAGTATTCAAAGACTTATTATGTTTAATTAAAATCGATTTTGATAACCAAAAGTATCGCACGGAAGACAGTGATTATAGATAAACTACCTCTAGTAACATAGGAGTTGAGATATCGTTGAAAAAGCTCAAACACTTCGACAATATGCAGATGGGGTAGGCGCAACGTATTATTTTCAGGGTATTTTGTTAAAAATTTCGAATCCTACCGCAGAACTTCCAAGTTTTTTCATCCAAAATCATTCCATGTGAATAGAAAATCTACATCTATAAAAGGAAACCATCTCACATGTATGAAATGAGGAGTATTTGATCGAAAACCCGATGTGGCGTAGGGGGCTGATGATCTTGTGGCGAAGGGGGACTGGGACTCTATTTCATATAAGCAAATTTTCCCAACAAAATCCACATTTTGATATAGCGATGAACACATGGGTATTGAATTCTTTATCTATTCAACGTATTTCTACTCCCGTTTTTTTATTTCATCCTTTTTTGTAATCGTAATACTTTTATTCATTTCAATATAAGAACCATGATTAATGTTATTATAGAAACTATACCCTTACTGATTTGTGTATAAATTATTGACAAAGCTAGGTAGAATCTTTGTTTTAATGGAATCATTGGAAAAATAAATATAAACTGCATGCATGCTATTAATAAACATAGGTAATCACAGATTACAAATCTCACCGAGACGAGGCATCACCTTTATGAGGCATCACCTTTATAAGACCACCTTTATCATATTATATAAAAATCATAGTTAATGATCTTAAGTATTCATAGATACTGTTTTGACACAATATCATATATCATATGTTAAATAATTGTTTGATAATCATATGTTCATTTCATACGGTATTATAAGATACAATGTTTATCAATACAATAACATGAAATACGATTTTGCATCCTATAATACTATACTAAATGATATTGTAACATATGATAAGACTTTATAATATGATACCCTAAAACCTTGAAAATTAGCCGGATTTAATAATAAGCCGGTTTTGAAAATAAGCCACCTATTTCTTGCACTGAAAATTACTCAAAAATAAGCCTGTTTTCAAAAAAGGCCAGTCACGACAATGCCAGTTTGGAAAGATTTTAGACTACTGTAAAGTGTCAGTTGTAGCACGTACCATATTATGCTGAAAAAAAACCCCGCTGTTATTGTAAAATAAACATTGTGCAGAAACGTCTGTTTATATTGTTTATCGTCATTATCAAGGCGTACAAATTATCGGTCTATTTTAAAGTGCCCATCGGTATGCAAACCATTTACGGTATAACGGGACATCAAGTAAATAATTTTTCTAATCAAATCATAATTATTGCTTCCTATACTCATATAAACTGTGAAGTCCGACAGGTCAGTGTATGCCTCTGACACCGGAAATTGTTAAACAAACATTGATCACGCGACGAGTCAATAGATGGCTGGTTACGAAATGGCGATTTACACTGGCTTGAACTTGTTAGATGCAAGGAACAGCAGCCGGAGTGAATAAATATTCCAATACATGAAATAAAATTGAATTAAAAAGATTTTACCATTTTCATTTTACTCCTACAGGTGTTTACCTGGATATATCATTTTTAGAACCGTCAAATAGTTCACAATCGATCATTACAATTTAAATTGACAATTTAAATTGTTTTGATAATAAGCCGTGATTATGATCTCATCATAAACGGGAATTTTGCATTGATAATAAGCCGCGATTTGAAAATAAGACGGTTTTGAAAGTAAGCCCCCACTTTCTTACCAAAAGTTAAAATAAGCCGCAGCTTATTTTCAAGGTTTTAGGGTATTGTATCATATAATATGATACGGTATTGTACTGTGTTATACATTATTGTATTTGATCACATAATACAATATCATAATATTCAATATATGATACAATAAAGTATCATATGATACAATAACATATCACAAAAAACATCACAATATTTTAGCATATGATATTATATTGTTTACTAAAGTATGATATTGTATTGTATGGCATTGTATCATAAATGATACATAAAATGTTATTATATTACACTTATAAAACAATTATATTATGATACACTATAATTTGATACAACATTTTATTGTATCATATGATACAATATCATTTAATACAGTAACATATTATATAAAACAATTTCATATTATACAATATCATATGAGACAATATAATATATGACTTTATCATGTGATACAATATCATGTGATACAATAATATATTATCTAATACAAAATCATGTTATACAATATCATTTCATATGATACAATATTATACAATAACGTATCATATGATTCAATATTATATATTTCAATATGATATAATAAAATTATGTGATACAATAATATTAAATAAAATATCATATTATACACTATTTTATTATAATATTCAATACTATATGTAACAATAACATATCATAATATACCAAAAAATTGATACAATATCATATCATATCATATAATTTTTTGCAATATAATATATGATATAATATTGTATCACATAATACAATAGTGTATCATATCATAATATACTATATCACAGGAATCATGTTGTATCATTTAACAACAAACACATCTATCGAGCAAGTTTGAGTGAGGAAGGAGTTTTTTTTTAGCATTAATAATGGAGATCAGGCTCTGTATCTGATGCTTCCTCTGCGATTCATTTATTATCATGGCTTTCAAGCCTGTTAAGTGCACAAGTATCATAAGACGCACCATCCTTGCAAGTTTGGTGAAGTTAGGACCAGTTATAACTAAAAGATAATCATCAGAGAGCACCTGCTCCAAAAAACTTTAACAACCTTTTAAAACTTAACCTCCTCCAGCATTCGAAACCTATGGGTCAGATTCAGCATTCATGCCTGTCAGGTGCATCAGTATCATAAGACGCGCCATCCATGCAAGTTTGGTGAAGTTAGGACCAGTAGTAACTTAGAAATGGCTATCAAAGGGCACCTGCACCAAAAACTTTAATCTGCTCCAAAAACCTTAACCTCCTCCAGCATCTGAAATTCATGGCTCAGATTTAGCATCTAAGTCTTTCACATCCATATATAAGTAGGTCCAGATGCATCATCCATGCAAGTTTGGTGAAGATAGGACAAGTAATAACTTAGATACAGGACCTGCAACAAAAACTTTAACCAGTTCCGGACGCCGACGCCGGGGGTATAGCATAAGCACCCGGGTGAGCTAAAAAGGAATTCCTTTGAACATTGTATTTTTATTTAAATAAGAATTGTCATGAAAGTAAATGTATAACATATAAGTAAATGTATGAATAGTAATCTAGATTTCGTGAGTGCGCTTAAATAAAATGTAATGGATATTCCGAGAACAATAAAAACATTTCAGGTCCTGAAATTTTAAAAAAAAATCGATGATCAAAATGAAATAATTCCAAAATATTTTAATTGAGAGCGACTGCATTTATAATAAAGCATGGGTTAACTGAAATTTAAAAAAAAGTTAAACTTGAAAAATAGCATGATTTGTTCATGAGACGAAAAAAAACAACGAGTTGCCTCTATGGACAGTACGCGTATGCAAGACAGATCGCGTTTTTTCGACAAAGGTAAATTTAACGATGAATTCCTTTTTTTTATCGACGTGCAAAAGGAAAAACTTTGAGAGAAAACTTCATTATTGCATGTAGCACATATATTTATCTACATGTAGTTACAATTTGTTCACTTGTTATTTAAAAGACAAAACTTTACATTTAATTCACAGTGTTCGTTTTTTATATTTCTTAAATTGGGTTAAATCAGAACAGTATATATAGAAAGTAGATCTGTCTTAAAATTCGGTCGAAGCAGGTTTCAAAAGACTGGTTAAAAAGGTGTAGTGAACAGACAAACAATCCTAGTAATTCAACATATGCACCCTCTCCCTCCACTGTGCCTAAATGTGCTACTGTAACGATGTTATTATCAATCTATTTTCAGAAGGTTAATGATGTTTAATTTTTAATTTAACCTTTTATCTTGTTCCAAAGATAGTCCGAAAAGTATAAAGCACATTAGGACGTTGCGCATGGTGTTTGTGAAAACTATAAGTAACGCCAAAATAATGTTAAAAATTGAGATCGTAACGTAACGTTGTTGTGACAGTGAATCGTCATTTTTGCAAAGCCTTTTGAAAAAATTTATATTATATTATTATTTTTTCTTACACTGAAAATAGTTTTGGTAGATTATTTACTTTGATAAAGAAAATATTCTAAGTGGTTGACATATGGATTTTTGTTTAACAATTTCTAAAATAAAAAAGAGTCACAGCCCCCCTTCGCCACAAGATCATCAGCCCCCTACGCCACATCGGGTTTTCGATCAAATACTCCTCACTTCATACATGTGAGATGGTTTTCTTTTATAGATGTAGATTTTATATTAACATGGAATGATTTTGGATAAAAATCTTGGAAATTCTGCGGTAGGATTCGAAATTTTTAATAAAATACCCTGAAAATAATACGTTGCGCCTACCCCACCTGCATATTGTCGAAGTGTTTGAGCTTTTCCAAAGATATCTCAACTCCCATGTTACTAGAGGTAGTTTATCAATAATCACTGTCTTCCGTGCGATACTTTTGGTTATCAAAATCGATTTTAATTAAACATAATAAGTCTTTGAATACTCGATGACCTACTTTCACCGCTTCAAATTCACGGCCCCCGTGTTACACCAATCACAGCCCTCTCATGTGTGATTCTACACGGTAAGCTTATGAGCCGTACGCAATTTGAAATGATTATATGACAGTCACATGACAGTACGCCAGTTATTTGACAAAAGCAAGGTGATTTATTACATGTTTGTCTTTTCTTTTCTAGAAACTGAAGATTAAAGTCCAAAACCTAATACATTAAGAAAGCGGAAAAAAATGATACTCAAGTTCTCAAAATCGGTCAAAGACTTATTATGAAAAGCATAATTATAATAACCTCAGTTTGTTTAAAACTACTTCAATCAATAATAAAACACATATGTCTATCATTATCGAATGTTTATTTTAATTAAAGTAGTTTTATTTAATTGTTTTACTTTTCCAGTGGAATCTTTTTGTTAGGACTCATTTGTTTACAACTTTATCTTCATTTACTAAATGATATTTTGAACCTGATTGTGAATTGTTACATAACATCGTCAACGTACAAGTAGTTTAACTGATGTTATGAATATTCATTAGTCAATAGTACATTTCTTGTATTGTTTAATCTATGTGTAATCAAACTATGATTTTTAATATTATTGTCAATTGGTGTTGTTAATTCGTATCAACATATCTTACCTAAATAATGTTCAAAGACATATGTCGAGAGTTGAGAGTGAATATACACCAAAGAATCTAAAAGATGTACATGAATGCGTTTTGTATACAATTAAATTTAAAATTGCAATGTCTTGTGTTGGGGTAAATTTACCCCATAAAACTGCAAAACAATCATGATCTGTATAGTTTATAAGGTTTTAACTTTGTAAAGATACGTCTTGTGTTGGGGGTAAATTTTCCCCCAAAAATTGCAACACAGTCATTTTCTGTTTTTTTCTAAGACTTCGACTTCGTAAAAACGTCATCTTGTGTTGGAGGAAATTTACCCCCAAAAATTGCAACACAGTCATTTTCTGTTTATTTTTACTGCTTCGACCCTGTAAAAATGTCATCTTGTGTTGGAGGAAATTTACCCTAAAGAATTGCAACACATACATTTTTTGTTTGATATTTGGTCTTCAAATTTGTAAAGATGTCATCTTGTGTTGGAGGAAATTTACCCCCAAAGAATTCCAACACAGTCATTTTTTATTTATTTGTAAGGCTTCGAGATCGTTAAGATGTTGTCTTTTGTTGGGGTAAATTTACCCCCAAAGAATTGCAACACAGTCATTTTCTGTTAATTTTTAAAGCTTTGAGATTTTTAAGATGTCGTCTTGTGTTGGAGGAAATTTACCCCAAAGAATACAGAATTGTCATTTTCTGTATATTTTTATGGCTTTGACTTTGTAAAGATGTCGTCTTGTGTTGGAGGGGGGATTACCCCAAAGAATTGCAATACAGTCATTTGTTTATTTGTAAGGCTTCGAGATTGTTAAGATGTTGACTTGTGTTGGGGGAAATTTACCCCCAAAGAATTGTAACACATTCGTTTTTTGTTTATTTGTAAGGCTTCGATATTGTTAAGATGTTGTCTTGTGTTGGGGGAAATTTACCCCCACAGAATTGTAACATAGTCATTTTCTGTTTATTTGTTAGGGTTCGACTTTCTAAAAATGTCGTCTCGTATTTGGGGTAAATATACCCCAAACAATTGCAACAGTTATACCTGTATAGATTTTAAGGCTGCAAGTTTCACACCGTACAACCGATTTGAATCATTTCATTCAAGTGCTGTATGATACATTCAAAATTGTTTGTTTACCTGGACAGCAGACGTTCACTGAGGAAAGAAATGTTCTTTATTGTCAATCCTAAACAAATATTAATCTCATAATAATTGATTAAAAACAGAGTTTTATAATTACTCTTTTATTATTAATCTCGGTTTTAACAAACATTGTCAGATAAAGAATTTTGAGCCATTTCTTGATGCAAATATTTTTTTTTTTTTAATACAAACTTTGAGGTTTGGACACTTAGAAAACTAAAACGGTGTGTGTTATCAAAATGATACAATATCAGAAAAACAGCCTATTATCTAAGCTTTTATTTGATATTTGCAAAAGTTTCTATAATTCATTCCTGTAGCTGCTATTTCAATTTTAACAACAGAACCTCGAAGAAAAATGATACGTTCAACGTCCGTTGTCTTTACTTTAAGGATCCATTTAAAAGTTGTATGATGATACATTCAAAATTTGTAATGACTAAACGTTTTTATTAAATAGTTCTGTTTTACAGAGATTAATATTGATTTTCGGTGTATTTGACAAATTACACAAAAAAATATAGGGTTTTAAAAGGAATGTAAACGTTTCATACACCCCTTATCACCTTATTAATTGAACGACAAGTACTACATGTATATTATACAATAAAATGCAACATCAACATTTCACAATAATCAGATAAATGTATATGTTCTTTCTTTATTTTAGAAAGCTATAAACGTACTGAGTACAATAAATGGATGTATAATTTACTTGTTTAATTAATAGATCCAAATTATGCTAGTAAATATAAATAGCTTGTGGCAAATAGGACAATTTTTTTTGTTTTGAACAGTGCAGATAATAATTCAATGTATGGAACAGTTTGAACAGTTTATTTTATCTCTTTGATTGTGGTTTACAACATAGAGAAAATTACAAACATTTACACAATTTACACTTTATGCGTGAGTAGAATGGAAAAAATAAACAATTGTAATCGTTCTGTACATAATATATATGGAGTATAAATGTACATTTTTATGTAGATAAATATATAGGAATTAATAACCAGGAGGTTTAGCCTTCTCGTTAACAATACTGATAAATTTACATAACTTGCTTAATAAGCTCACATTGTTTGAGGAAAAAAGCTAGTTAAATTTGACAATATTTGGTCCAAAAAAATAAAATATTGGTATATACTTTTCTCTTTCGTTTTTCAACACGGTGCAACACAAAATATAGTGAAATTCATCTCTAACATCTCTTTTTCATAAATTACATAACCATGGAAGAACAAGCATCTTCTCATGTACATATTTATTAAGGATTCATAATTATTGTGGATAACATTTGCACGTCCAGTACATTTTCCTAGTGCGGCAATTCTGTAACCCAGTTACACTAAGACCGAAAAATTATGATCCTAATGTAGAGTCAAAATAGGGCAATGTATATCTAAGTTAAGGTAAGTCGTTTAAGAAAAACTTGTACAAGTTCTAAAACAGGGAAGCTAGGATCTCTATGTATCTATTTTCAACAGGGTAACAAGGGTAACGAGGGTAACAGACCATTGTTTCTATATAAATCTCTGTTCTGACACAGGGTAACGAGGGTAACAGACCATTGTTTCTATATAAATCTCTGTTCTGACACAGGGTAACAAGGATAACGAGGGTAACAGACCATTGTTTCTATATAAATCTCTGTTTTGACACAGGGTTACAAGGGTAACGAGGGTAACAGACCATTGTTTCTATATAAATCTATGTTCTGACACAGGGTAACAAGAGTAACGAGGGTAACAGACCCTTGTTTCCATATAAATCTCTTTTCTGAAACAGGGTAACAAGGATAACGAGGATAACATACCCTTGTTTTTATATAAATCTCTGTTTTGACACAGGGTTACAAGGTAACGAGGGTAACAGACCATTGTTTCTATATAAATCTATGTTCTGACACAGGGTAACAAGAGTAACGAGGGTAACAGACCCTTGTTTCTATATAAATCTCTGTTATGACACAGGGTAACAACGGTAACAAGGGTAACAGACCCTTGTTTCCATACAAATCTCTGTTCTGAAACAGGGTAACAAGGGTAACGAGGGTAACAGACCATTGTTTCTATATAAATCTATGTCCTGACAAAGGGTAAAAAGGGTAACAGAACCTTGTTTCTATACAAATCTATGTTCTGACACAGGGTAACAAGAGTAACGAGGTAACAGACCCTTGTTTCCATATAAATCTCTGTACTGAAACCTGGTTACAAGGGTAACGAGGGTAACAGACCATTGTTTCTATATAAATCTATGTTCTGACACAGGGTAACAAGAGTAACTAGGGTAACAGACCCTTGTTTCCATATAAATCTCTTTTCTGAAACAGGGTAACAAGGGTAACGAGGGTAACAGACCATTGTTTCTATATAAATCTATGTCCTGACAAAGGGTAAAAAGGGTAACAGAACCTTGTTTCCATACAAATCTCTGTTCTGAAACAGGGGTACAAGGGTAACGAGGGTAACAGACCATTGTTTACATACAAATCTCTGTTCTGAAACAGGGTAACAAGGGTAACGACGGTAACAGACCATTGTTTCGATATAAATCTATGTTCTGACAAAGGGTTACAAGGGTAACGAAGGTAACAGGCCATTGTTTTTATATAAATCTCTATTCTGACACAGGGTTACAAGGGTAACGAGGGTAACAGTCCCTTGTTTCTATATAAATCTATGTTCTGACACAGGGTAACAAGGGTAACTAGGGTAACAGACCCTTGTTTCCATATAAATCTCTTTTCTGACACAGGGTTACAAGGGTAACGAGGGTAACAGACCATTGTTTCTATATAAATCTATGTCCTGACACAGGGTAACAAGGGTAACTAGGGTAACAGACCCTTGTTTCCATATAAATCTCTTTTCTGACACAGGGTAACAAGGGTAACTAGGGTAACAGAACCTTGTTTCCATATAAATCTCTTTTCTGAAACAGGGTTACAAGGGTAACGAGGGTAACAGACCATTGTTTCTATATAAATCTATGTTCTGACAAAGGGTTACGAGGGTAACGAGGGTAACAGAACCTTGTTTCCATACAAATCTCTGTTCTGAAACAGGGTAACAAGGGTAACAGAACCTTGTTTCCAGATAAATCTATGTTCTGAAACAGGGTAACAACGGTAACGAGGGTAACAGAACCTTGTTTCCATAAAAATCTCTGTTCTGACACAGGGTAACAAGGGTAACGAGTGTAACAGAACCTTGTTTCCATACAAATCTCTGTTCTGAAACAGGGTAACAAGGGTAACAGAACCTTGTTTCCAGATAAATCTATGTTCTGAAACAGGGTAACAACGGTAACGAGGGTAACAGACCCTTGTTTCCATACAAATCTCTGTATTGAAACAGGTTAACAAGGGTAACGAGGGTAACAGACCATTGTTTCTATATAAATCTATGTTCTAACACAGGGTAACAAGGGTAACGAGGGTAACAAACCCTTGTTTCCATATAAATCTATGTTCTCACAAAGGGTTACAAGGGTAACGAGGGTAACAGAACCTTGTTTCCATACAAATCTCTGTTCTGAAACAGGGTTACAAGGGTAACGAGGGTAACATACCATTGTTTATATACAAATCTCTGTTTGAAACAGGGTAACAAGGGTAGCGAGGGTAACAGACCATTGTTTCTATATAAATCTAGCTATGTTCTGACACAGGGTAACAAGGGTAACAGACCCTTGTTTCTATATAAATCTATGTTCTGAAACAGGGTAACAAGGATAACGAGGGTAACAGAACCTTGTTTCCATACAAATCTCTGTTCTGAAACAGGGTAACAAAGGTAACAGAACCTTGTTTCCAAATAAATCTATGTTCTGAAACAGGGTAACAACGGTAACGTGGGGTAACAGACCATTGTTTCTATATAAACCTATGTTCTGACACAGGGTAACAAGACCCTTTCTAACATATAAATCTATGATCTGACACAGGGTAACAAGAGTAACAGACCCTTGTGTCTATACTAAGTTATGCTATGAGACAGGGTAAGCAGACCCTGGTATCTATATATTTGTCTCTATCTAAATCAGGGTTCAACCAAAGGGGCTACTAACTTTTGATTTATGTGGTCTATTTCATTTCACTAAGCATTTAACAGTGAAGTTTATGTGTAGTATTTGTATGATTTAAATTTCCAACAAATATTTTGGTGAAAATTTCCATAAGCTCGGTATGGTTATTAGCACATGGAATGAATCATAATTATACTACAGATTTTCTTTGACAAATTAAAAATATCTAATTTTCTACAAGGGTACTGGTTTACTAAGATAACATTTCGTTTCGTAATTATATCATCATCTGAGTTCATATCACTTTCATTGATTAATCCCTAGAAATATTTGTTTGACCTTTTTAAATTTTCTTTTTCATGAAGTAAAAATCAAACTGTTATAAACAAATTCCATCATGAATTTTAAGTAGTGTCTCTACTTTTTCTGTTCAATATGCATGATTCAATATAATATTTAAAAAAATACCAGCTTAAAATTCCATTACAGTCCATTGCATTTAAATATAAATATTTGATAAATGGTTAAATTCAATGTGTCATTGCTCTACTCTGACCTATTCTCCATTGTTTTTATGTTTCTTTAGTATTAGTATGCTGTGTATACATGGTTAATCAAAAGTGTCGAGTGATATTTTTACTAGGCCTAGTATTTCACCAGAATTCCTTGATACAACCAAATTGAGTCTTCTGTTACCCAATTTAAAGATTGATATGTCAAAGCATTTTGCAATCAGCTTTTTGTTGACAGGGATCTTTTATCCATAATCTATCATTGCATTCTATGAATTGAAATAATTGTATCAAAGAAGAATTATGCGCTGTATATTTTATTATAATACAAAATTGCTCGGCATGCCATATAACGTACAAACACAACAGAATCAGTTAAGGTCGGTCGCGGGTTTAAAATTTTGCGCCCTCTGCGCAGGGTATTGCGCATTACTACCGTAAAACGCAAATATAGAGTAAAATGTTTAAATATTTAGCTTATCATGTAACATTTTTATTTAAAAAAATTAACTTATCATAAAAATTATTTTTATTGAAATGAATCCTTAGAATAAAGTTCAGAAGAATTTAATCATTTCGCCGCTTCTTCAAAATCGACGTTATCCACGTCGGAGTCAACGTCTTACGATGACGTCAGTTGAGACTTTGACGTAACAATTGACCAAAAAAACGTTGTGCATTTTTTATTGCAACGTCAATAATTAAAATCGAAAGTATAATTTGCAAAATAAAAACATATGCGCGATCCTTTCATCTTCTGTGTGAGTAGAAAGGCAATTTTTTTATCTATTACAAATGAAATTAAATTTGATTCGTAAACATCTTTTTATTCTATACAATTCTATATGTAAAATATCTACCAACACATGTTCATAGGACCAAAATATGAAGGCGGATAGCATAAAAACCATTCGGTCAATTTCGTTTTAATTTGGCAAAAAGTTTACCTATACGTTAACCTTTCATCGCTGAAAATTAAAAGAACATCGTATGTTTCTAATTTATTTAATATTAAATTGAAAATGATAATCCCCTTTTTTCTATATAATCCTATATAAAATGTCGGGGATACTCCGGACATACGACCAAAATTTGAGCGCGGTAAACAGAAAAACTATCCGGTCAATTTACTTTATATTTTGCACATAGTTTACTCATAAGTTGACCTTCCACTGGAAAAAAAATAAAGAAAATCGTATGTTTGAAACATTCTCCCCAGAGACTCCTTAAATTAAAATTGTTTAATAAATAGAAATGTTTAAAATACATTTTAAATATAATAAATTCTCTTCCAAACAACAATAACTGAAATATAGATAAACGATGGTTTACATACACATGTTAACATTACGAGTAACAATAACTCGTAGTTAACTGAAAATAAAAAATGAACAACAATATTAAATCTAACCAACATGCGAATACTACTGGTACTTGACCTGACAATATTATTACAGCATATACAATATAACTGAAGTTAATAATAATTAACCCTAAAATATAATTATATAATCTAAAATCCACCCCCATACTCTAGTAAAATATACTTTTTTAAAATCCCATATGATTACAAAAATTAAGGTTCTCCGATCCTCAGCCTCAAAGTATTTTTTTTCATCATAAATTTTTTTTCTTTCAACCTTTATAAATGAAAATAATTATATAAAATAAAAACTTTAGAGGGTATCCATGCATTTTACAAAGTTATTGCAAATTTGCCTACTATGGATATAAGTTGAGTTAAAAAAAAATTCCGGTGCATCGATGGCTCGAACTCTATACCAAGATGTAAGTGGAAAAGCTCCGTGGATTCACTACGCCAAGCATGTAGTTGTTTGACTGATGGTTATACTAGCATTAAAATACTAAATTGGAATTGTCTGTATAAAAGTAATGGTACGAATAAAAGAAATCCGCATAATTTAGAGTTATCAAACTTTGCTGAGGATCGGAGATCGTAATGTGAGTGTTAGATTATTTGGACAATACACTTCAATTTTTCAATGTTTGCAAGAAAAAAAACTTATAAAACTAAATCAAACAAAATAGCGGTATCGATGTTCAAAAGACATTAAACGAAATTTAGCTAGTCAATTTAGATAAACTAAGTTTTTTGTTATCAAAATATATTACTCTTAATGAATGTTAAATAAAAGTAGTATTTTAACTGTATATTTTTATTTTAGAAATTTCCAAATAAATAAATAAATTAATTGTGAAGTTTTAGGGAAAGTAGTGTGAATAAATAAATAATCAATGCTGAATTAATTAAGTTGGTTCCAAGAAAGTTGAAGAAACACACTCAACACTGAATGTCGTTACGCGCTAAGACCAGATTTTTTACTTTCCAAATCTGGTCATGACCAGCTTTTTACTTGTTGGAGGTTGGCAATTATGCAAGAAACACACTCAATGGCAATGCCTGCAGCTCCAGGGTCTTGTACGCCTGTATGGAAATCCCTGCACAGCTTCGGTGATACCATTGCTGGCAGGCGTCGCAGCAAAGCCAAAGGATCCCTCTTCTGCCCTTCTCCCCACAAGTGGCACAAAGGTCCTTAAAAAATGAAACCATATTTTACTTATTTGGCACTCTCATCTAAATCAGCACTTAAATCAAATCCTACGTTTTTCATTTAATAGTTTTCTCCCTTTTCATTATTTAATCTCTTCAATAACAGGAGTGCATCAAAGAATAGGCACTTAAGATAAAAATTAAGATTGACATGCTCAAAATAAATTATTGATGATGACTTAAGTTTTTATTTATAATAGTATTTCTACATTGTTTGCTATATACATACATTCATTTAAGAAATAAACAGCAATGTAAAAAGTTTACCGGGATATGACGTTGGTTGGTCACGTGATCAAATCCTGTGAAGCCCAAAGGGCTTCTCAGTAGATTTGATCACGTACCAACCAACTTCATAGCCCGGTGAACATTTTAATATTGCTGTTTATTACATATATTTACTTTTGAAAAAGACAAATCGTTCAGAACTGTTAAAATAACCGAGATTTTATGTTTACAATAATCCAAGCGACAAGCGATAAGCGCGTGCTATGATCATTGCGACGTCACGAAAACGTTCACACAGAATTGAACGTTTTCGCTTTTCTATAAGTTCATATAAGGAAGCATATTTGCGAAAGTAAATATATATTTCTATAACAGTGACTGTACTAAGTACACGACCAAAATGAATAAAAAGGATAACATTTTCTGACATGCCAATTAAATTCAGCTTTATTAAATATCTGATGTATAATTAAGCTTTTAGAATGTGATTCCATTTACATTAAATAGTGATCTCTGTCATCAAATTCATCTAAATTTTTAATATGTCAATAGAAGCATTAGCATACTTACAGTCATGGGTACCCTCTGAACAGACTCCAGAGGCAGTCTGGGTGGGGAGGGGAGGGGCTCATCAGGCTGGTGTCCTTCTAATGGGATACCACAGTCCACTGCCATATTCCCCATCATTTCAAGAAAAGGTGGTGGTGGAAAATCATCACAGATGGACTCATTTAGTGATGGTAGTGGTGGTGGTGGAGGGAGGTCACCCATGTTGAATGAAGAGTCATGTTCCGTTACTAGGGTATCTATTACAGAAAATTATTATGTTTGTTAAATTTTCTTCAGAATTTAACGATTATGAAGATCAATATGTTACTTAAATAAAGTGTCACTACTGGACATGGTCTCAAATCGATTTGTATTGTTATCATTCTATTTAAAAGAATTAATTGTCTTAATGATTTAATTGTAAGCCCAACTATATAATACTAATTTCAAATCATGTTACCATTGGCCTCCATCTCCAGGCAGGTCGCCTCCTTCACAGCAGTTTCTTCGGCTTCATCGTCTACAAAAACAAAAAATGGATATCAATGATTTGTACACACTATGTTTTTAGTCAAAAAATGTGCAGCACATTAAGGAGGCTGGATGGTCAACAAATTAACCATTAGATCGCCTTAAACTTTCAAATGTGAAAATTATGACCATACACTAATATTGGGAACAGAAAAAAAGTCAAATATTTATGCTTTCAAATTTGAGCATTAAGCCATACATTTTACCGAGAGTTTCTCTTTATAAGAAGGTAAATATAACATAAAAATGGCCACTGTTATCCAGCCCTTCTAACTAAGAAAACTGAACAATTGGGTTTTTTCTTTAAGCCGTGAATCAATTAAAAATAACTTGGTTGTGACCAACCAGCTATTATAGTTTCAAATCATGTTTAACTTACCATTGGCCTCAATTTCCTTGAAGGTTGCTACCTCAACTGCAGTTTCTTGATTATCGGTAGCTGTGTCATCTACAAAGACAAAAAAAAAGGATATAAATGATTTGTACATGCTATGCTTTTAGTCAAAAAATGTGCAATATAAAGAGGAGCTGTATGAAAAATCCCAAAATTATAATCAACAAAATATAATTTCGCTGAAGGAGCTCAAAAGAACAAATGCATGAAACTGCATTGTACACTACTTCTTAAATAAGATCATTTAAATTAGTTATAATTACACATCAAACACATAATCCTTATAATGTATCTTTCGATATACATGTAAAATGTGGGGTTTTTTTGTTTGTCTGTGTGTAAAGTTTCTCATATTTCAATCTGGATAACCTGGATATATGAATTTTGGTTTCTTTCAGATAACAATGTAAAGTCAAATCCTTTAAAGATGGATTGTTGCTACAGTTCGTCCACAATCAAGACGCACGTCCCGTCGCTCTGGGGATGTTTTAACAGACGAACCACAGAGTTTTTCCTTTGCGCAGTCGCTGGATGGTAAGAATCACAATTAACTTTTTCTTGATATATGAAAATCTGCATATGGCATTTTCGTTCACTATAACATCTAAGTATACATGAAAAGCAAGTGCACCTCGGTGGCGCAAAGCCTCGAAGAGAATAATTCGCCGGGAAATGAACGAGCAAAAGCTATATGCATATTTAACAGCATCCAAGAATTTATTTGCTCTTAATTGTCTCACAGGAAATAGGGCCGCCTAAAAATTTGTCAAACAATCAACAAACATATTAATTTCCTTCAAAAATGCATGGATTGTATCCTAAGATGTATTCACTTTTGGCCCACACTAAAAACGCAGATGCGACTTCACTTAAATGTCAGATTGAACACAACTTCATAATCAAAGAATTAACAAAGATAACCAACTGGAGTATGTAATGAAATATATTTTATTGCACACATGCATGACACTTGGGTACATGTACATTAACATGTACTTGTATCCAAAACAGTAATAATAAAGCTATTTAGGTATATAAACAAAAGCTCAAGTCTAATTCCAGACAATTTGTGCGTATCCATTACTCTTAATGCAATTGGTCATTTATAATTCATTCGACCCATCCTTTATTACAGCATGACAGTGTATCTAACAAACAGCTATATGTAGTACATCACCGGATTTAAACTGATTACATGCAATATAACGCAACCATAATCTACAGAACCACTTACATGATTGTATCTCTACACAAAATAATTCAAAGTATGCAAAATGCCAACTTATATAATAAAAACATCCTGTCACGATACAGAGATAAAGAGGGTGTGAAAAATTTGTTTATACAATTATATAACTGTTATCTATTTACAAAGGTACTGAGGTATCAAGACCTCCATTTTAACATATTTTATTTCTGTCTTATACCATCATTTCTTTGTTTGATCTTTTTCACGTTGATAGCATGCAGTAGTAAATGTAATATATATCATTATACTGTTAATTTTACATGGTGCATCAACTTGTAGTAAGAAAAAGGATTTTCACCAATATATTAAACAACTGTGTGAATCCCAGTCCATAAAAAGCTTGTACAAAATCTGTTTTATAATAATCACAAAATGTACATTGTCCTTTAAAAATCAAACCTTATATGAAAGAAAGCTAAATAAGTCAGTTATATTCCATGTAGTAAGTATTACATTAACCATGCAATTATGCAAATAAGCATATTCATTTGGTAAATATATGTATAAATTGTGTAGATTTGTTTTTAAAATCAGAGACAACAAAATATCAACAAAAAACATAAAAAACAACCCCAAACACATTAAAGATAACATAACAATCATGTGTCTACAAAAATGCATAATGAATAGCACATCAAAACATACTAAAGCTGATCACTCTATGAATAAACTACATAAAGTTGGCACTGTTGTTTATTTCAATATCACATTTAATATTTGGTCCCAAAACAAAGAACATATTTCCTTAATATGTTGCTCCTTAAGTAGACTGATCAATATAAAACAATATACAGCAATTATAATTAGGTTGCATGGACAACTTCTTACATGTTGTTTTAACCTTTTCAGTTCAATAAAGAAAACATTGTTACTTTAATTTAAATTTTAAAAATTCAAGACAGTTTATATCTGATTTTACTTTAATAAGTCTAACCTTCACTCTCAGTTTTCAATTGTCTAGTTAATCATCTCATAAATCAATATCTTCTTTCACTTTGTTTGAGGGTGAAAAGAGCATACAAAAACAGCCAGGCATCCACTGCTTGGTTGTTAAGAATGGGTGTAAAACCGGCTCCTTCGTTTGGAATTTTCTCTATAAGGTCATTCGTCCATCCTGGGTAATTGAGGTCAAGGTCATACTGAGGAGCAGATATGTATCCCAGAAGTGTGTCGCGCAAACTGCAATGAATAGATTATAGAAGTTGTGTGATATTCTTGATGTATTCATAAATATAATATGCCATATAATTCGAATAATCTAAAGATTTTATGCACAGCTATGGAAGATAATGATAAATCTGCACCAGTGTAAAATTATAAAACATATGTTGTTGGATCTAATGTAAAAATTGTATCAAAACAAAAGAGAGCTAGACATCATTAAGATGGTGACCAACTTGAATGGTTCCACTTACGGAAGTTTGGCCATGTCGACATCATCATCATCTGTTCCTTTAGGAACTGTTATAGTCAGCATAATGCACTCAAACAGGATCTCCAGCAGTAGGCCCAGTCTCTCCAGGGAGATTTCCTCACACAGTAACGTGATCATATCTCGCTGTGCAGCATTAAGCTCTTCCCTCAGTTCTGACACTACACCTTCAAATGCATCCTGGAAAAGAAAATGCAAAATATTTTATTTTTTGAACATCTAATATATGTAAATCATTGACGCATTGCTGATAATCTCTGTATACAATGTGATGTTGATGTGTCAAGACATAATATTTACATCTACCAAGTATGATTCTCTCTATTTCTTACAGAAAATTGTTAATTCATAGCTCTATAGAAACAACCAGACTGAAATCGCTACCTATTGGTCGAAACCTACAGTGACCTAAGAAAAATCATGACCTGCATGAAATTATCATGATGATGTCAGACTCCAGTTCCCATGGAAGACAATTTGGCTGTTTCTTTTAGCTAACATACTGATGTACGTTAACAGTAATTTAGTGAATTTTACTATCAATTTAATAATTTGTTGAAAGAAAGATGTAAATATAAACAATAAAATGCATCATTGCAGAACAAATTTACATATGTGCAGGTTATGTATTTTTTCTGCAATGTCGCCACCTTCATATCCCGCATGAATCACCAAAGAGAGCATTTTATTGTTTAAAAAAATCCCAGCCAATCCAAAAATTATACATAAATAGAAATTCGATTTGCTTGCTTTGCCAATTAAAATTGGTAACCATTGACAATGGCACCATGTACTACTAACAGTATTTGCTGTATATCTTGTGCTCAACACAGACACAACACCACTTAATTAATGCGCATATTGTGCATATTGTTTACCCATTTAGAAAACAGATTGGAGAAATTTTACAACAGCAACACTCATTGGGAAAAATAAAACCCAATTGACATCTACAAATTGAATGAGTTCTCCCTCCTCTCTTGCACTCAATGATCTTCATATCAATGTCAGCATTGTACGAAGTTAAGTATTTCTTCCAAAAATTACAAAATATAGTTACGGTACCTGTCTCATATTTTGCTATACATGTA
The DNA here is from genome assembly GCA_020458035.1 of Magallana ariakensis. Classification (NCBI taxonomy): domain Eukaryota; kingdom Metazoa; phylum Mollusca; class Bivalvia; order Ostreida; family Ostreidae; genus Magallana; species Magallana ariakensis. Next base: position 37,004,003 of record CM035812.1, read on the forward strand.
TTGTCCTTTTGATTTTAGATTAACATGATAAAATTGACAAACCAACTGACCTGTTTGTGTGAGGCTTGTCTTCGGGTTTTCTCCATGGCCAGAGTGATCCACAGTGACTGGGCATGCTTGCACTGACATGAGGACCTTGCCTTAAACAGAATGCACTCAAGTTTAGTTAATAATACTCTGCATCAATGACAGTAGAATTATCTGGAGCAATGAATAAGAATACATGAGGTCTATACAATAAAAGAATATAAAAATAAAACCTTTTGACTGGGGAAGGGTTCTTTCATCTTGAGGGTCTGGGTCATGAATTGTTCTAAGGACATATTGGGGTCTCCTTTCACAGACTTCAGGAAGCTGATGGTGATTTCAAGCTTGTCCAAGGTCTCACAAAGGTCAGGGTAAGCTCTGGTCTCCTCACATATCTGATTGGCTACGACAGGGGTCAAAGGTTCCTACAATACAAGACAACCAGACCAATAAGAGTGAAGCACTTTTAAGTGTACCCCTGAAAAGATTCCTTCTCTCTCTACTCTGCATTACCCGTGTAATAGAGTCCATTTGAATAAGAATTTCACCTGTTTGATTTTCTGTCTGAGATCTCTAAACACCACAGCATTAGTTGTTTCAGATCTGTACGTCATCATCTCAAACTGCAAATTAAGACAATAAATATTTCACTAATTTTAACATTATTATCATGATGGTACATTTTGTGAAAGAGTTTGCATAAAACATTTATCATATGTGACTCTTAACTTTTTTTGTGAGTGACACGTACCTCATACACTGGCATCTCAATGACAGACTTGGAGAACAGGAATCGGTCCATGAGCTGGCGTTCCAAGTCCCCAAAGTTGTAGTCTATCTTGGTGCCCTTGCCCACCTGGAAGGTGTAGTGACAGTTGGCCATCACCATGGGGAGGATGTCCCTGTCAGGGTGGTAGCTGATCAGGTGAGCCGGGGTCACGTCCCTCAACTGGACCTTGGGGAGCTCTGTGTACCTGTCAATCAAAGTCATTTACATGTACCATATATAATAGTTTATACCTCTTGACTGAAAATAAATCTGCATATGTATAATCCATTATACATACCGGTATATAATGCAACATATGTTATTAATTTTACTTTTATTTAACAGATTACAATGCATACCCATCAATGTTGAATGTTTTATTCTCTTTGTTCAATACCAAATAGAAACTGCATTAAAAAATATAAAAAGAAACAATTGAAAGAAAACTGCAAGGAGACTTACTTGAGCTTCTTCACCTTGCAGTACTCCTGCAGGAAGTTGTTTTGTTTCTTCAGTAGATAGTACAGTAGACCATAGGCACAGAGCCCATTGTCCCTGAAAGTGGGCAGCAGCACAGACACTGGGTGGGCATCAGTGATGGGCTTCTGGCAGAACTCCTTGGGGATCTTGGTTAATCCCTCCAAGGTTGGAAAGGCTATAAAAATTAAACAAATATAGTATGCTCATTGCTCAACTCAATTGAGAGAGTAAATTTTTGACTTTATCAACTTGAGTCAATATTCGATTTATATAGGCAACAGTTGTTCTGGGGTCTAACTGTACATTGGTTTTTTTTTTTATTAGTTAAACCATTATTGACAAATTTTCTAGAAGCTAACTGAAGCTTTGATTGACTGTTCAATTTCAACCCATTTTGTCTTTATTCTATTTCACTTATATTATCAGCCACTCTTCCATTACCAACAAGTAATAAAATTGTTATATAAATATCCATAATAATAATAGTGTTGCATGTCCATAATAATGAAAGGAAAATATTACATTGCATGCAACTCTTCGCTACTTGCTTGTGAAAATTAACCACCATGGATTAATTTTCAATCATGTAGCCACTGGAAAATGAAAATATGTAACACGGAAATGTGTTAAACTTAATTTACTGCATTGATTGCAGAGGGAAAACAAGTCAGACTTCAGATAATCTGCAACACATACTGTAAGTAAGGAGCTTGTCTCCAACACACTGCCAGGCCAGAATAAAGTCATTCACCAAACTCCTCATCTCATCCAACCGACCCTCTACAATGGACATGCAAATATGGAATATTTGAAAACCAGTTACAGACAATTGTGAACTTCATATATATATGTCAGCTGTATTATATTATACTAATAAAATAAAATTGAATATTAAAGCAAAAGGGTTATTCGAGGATGTAAAACTAAGACCAAAATTTAAAACTAAGTCTTAAAAATCATAATCTAATGAATTTTTTTTTTACCATTTTCATACTCCTTTATCATATCATCGATGGTCATTGTCAAAGCCTCCCCTCTGTCCAACTTCCTTTGGAATCGCTGAATCAGCAATTTCTGGAGTTTCATGATGCTAGGTATAAGACGGATAGCTCTTAGCTGCTTCTCCTTTTAATGAAATATATAATAACATTTAAGATCAATTCTATGTAAGAATCAAAATTCGGTGGCCACGCATAGTCACGGATTTTCCTCATACTTTACAGTTTTATAGACTTTGATGAGTAAAAATGCCTAACACCATTTATTTGTTGCTATGTGGTCCCGTTGCCATGGTAACAGAGGGTAAAGATGTAAAAATGGCATTTTAATGCTTATTTGAGAACATATTGTGAGTAATGTGCACAACTTTGGGTTTCCAGAGTAGAATATATTATTGAAAATAGTTGTCATTTTTCAAAAGAAAGAAAAACATTCATGGAGAAACGCATATTTTTAGAGTGTTTCCATGGTTACTAAACAGAATTTTAAAAATATGTTTTCTTCATTTAATTTGAATAAAAAGAGCAAATCTTGGATTTTTTGGTAAACGCTATTATGATTGTGCAATAAAGAATTTATATATGAATATTTAGAACCGTTGCTATGGTAACAAGCGTAAAAATAAGGTAAATTATAATATTTTAAGGCATATTTGAATGGATATTATTCACATAAAATGAATAATTATATAAAATCAATTGGTGAGAAAAAATTAAGTATGTCCTAAACTTAAATGACATTCAAAAAAAATCTGACATTTTCTAAAAACAAATGCCGTTGCTATGGACTTTTCAAAAAGTAAGAATTTCTGTGTGATTTTTTACGCAACTTAATTTCCCATAGCAACAACACTTCTCTGTTGCATAACAAAGCTTTTTGTGGTATATAATAAAATTTCAGATATATTTTTACAAGTTCAAACTAAAACAATTGCAAAAAAATTCTAAAATCAGTAATTAAAGCATATCAAAATCATCTTTCATTTCTCAGTTTTTCCTATATTTTGGCCTTGTTGCCATAGCAACGGAAGTCAATTTTCATAACAAAATGAATATTGCATGGACATTGATTAGGATGTAAACATTTAATGGTTTCCTATTTCGGCTTTTTACAAAACCGCAAAAAACTGATTTTAAAAATTTGTAACGGTTTCCATGGTAACATTTTAAAATTATTGGTTTCTCCATCAATTTTCTGTTATAATTAAAGAATTGAAAATAGGACAAAGGCTGTTTTATGTCTTTGATAGTTTACATTAGTGGGCAAAACCTTCTAATATGGCTTCAATGTAGGCAAGTTTTGCTATTTTTCCATCTTTAGTCTCGGTTACCATGACAACGGTTACCCCCAGCAACCAACTTTTAGTGGTTTTTTGCGTTTTACACCTAGGTGTGTCTATGTATGAAATATAAGAAAAATTGGTGACTATGCGTGGCCAGACCCTTTTATAAATCTTTGATTCTTACATAGAATTGATCTTAAATAGCATAGAACAGCAACAATCTATGTAGGTTTAGGATACTGGATGAATAATTTATATCGGCTACTTCTGCTCTGGCAAAATGAATTCTGACCTCCTGTAGGAACATGAGCAGCACTTTGTGGGTGGGAGCCTGGACCTGCACAGTGTGGAGGAGGTGGTCCATGGTGATCTGGGACCTGTAGCGCCACACAGCCGCCACATTGTGGAGACTGTTGGGAGAGGAATGCTCTGATGGAACGTCTATCTCAAACAACAGGCACAGCAGTGGGTCGGACCCTGTCAAAATCAGCAGTAAATACATATCATATATGTCACTTGGAATATTAATCAAAAGAACGATATCTTAAGAATTTTCTTCAGTTTACATGTACAAAAAAGAATTACCATTTTGAAAGTACTAGGTAATTTTGTATCAATTAAGTTAAGACAAGGTTCAGTCTTTTAAATTCAAAATGACATACCCAATCTCTGATCATTGGCAAGCTTTTTATTCATGGTCTTCAGATCTCTTGCCATTTCCTTAAAGAAACGATACACTTCAGTTTAAAATTGAAATATGATTTTCATGTCTTCAAAAAACATTGATCATGCTGACATATGGCAAGGGTACAGCAAAACTCTAGTAAATCAAAATATTATGAACTTGAGGATATCGCAAATTTATAATTTACATGCATTGCTTTTATTCAAGACGACTACAAAAGTTAAGCATTAATTTTACTCAAAATAAAGTTTCTTTGCAATAGTTTTTGGATTGCAGAAGACTCTCAACAATTTTGCTTTATCCATCAACTTGTTATAACCAGGCTTATTCAAAAAGAGGTTTACTGTATAGATCTTGGACTGATACCTGGAGAACAGGTGACAAAAAGGTTTTCGCAAAATCTTCTTCCCATTTCTTTCTAGCTGCCTTGTTGGCCAAAACACATATCTCTTGGTTTAGCTGACCACCTGAAATGTGGAAAGTATTAGAGATGAGAGAGAGAGACCTTTACAATCATTTTATGAGACAAAGCAACACTTCATATTTTTAATAGTTGATCTAACCCATACCAACATAATTACTTTCCCCAGACATTACCTCTGAGTTTGCTCATCATGTCTCTGCAGATACTGTGTATAAGGATATAGACATCGTCCACACTCCTCCCCACCGCTCTCTGAATGGTCAGCAGGTCTTTCTCTATGTGAGCCCACAAAAAGGGCAGCAGATTGTTAGCATCAAGGTCTGGCTTAATCAGACTTTGGATGGCCTGAAGCAATCAAAACAAAATTATTTTAATGTAGAGTTTATTTTATGGTATGCGTGATGTCTAAGAGAGGCTTTAACAAAAAAAATAACTGATTCGTAAAATATTTCTTATCTACTATTTGAATGTACTCTTTGCATGTGACTTCTGAGGAATCTGACCTGTTGATTGATACTGGCACCTAGATACATGGCCATGTGAGTGAAGAGTCGTACAATGGCACACTCAATGGGAGAGAGTCCTCTCTCAGGGCTGGCATCTGGTTGTCTCCCCTCCGCCCGACCCAACACATGTCCTGTAGCAGTCTGGTCTAGCCTAATTAAGAAACACACACAACAAATTCTGATGAGGAATAACATATCTTTATATAAAAATGCGTTATCTATCAATTTTCATTAATATTTATTTTTTTATCAAGAAACGATCCTTGTACCCATATAATTGATTGAAACAGTATCCCTAACAGTAATATTGCATTTTATGCAAGATTATTTTTACAATTTCAGTCTGAAATATTCTACAAATCATGTGGACAGATGGACAAACCCTTGGTCTACTATATTGCCAGCACGTAGTTGGTACGACTGTCCCCCGATTTCCAGGCCACAGTCCTTGCACCTGCCAACAGTGGCTGGCCGACCACACTGCAATAAACAAGATACACAAACTTACCCATCATGCAACTGATTGTTGGCTATTAGTCGATGACCTTCACCTCCAATTTCTGCACCGCAATCCTTACAACGCCCACGATAATATGGACGACCACACTACAATTCACAATTGATAACAATCATGTGAGCTAAGGGACCTTTATGTTTAGTATTACATGAAGGTGTTTGAAAAGTGAACTTCCAACTTTGGTCTTTTATGCTTGAGGACTAAATCATGGACAAAACTTCTATTAGCCTGAAGACAAGCTGATAATTCAGGCCCCACCGTCACCAAAATTTTCAAGTCACTCAACTCGGTCCTCAACTCAATTTATTCAAATAAAAGTGCATAAATTTGAGGTCAAAACTCAGACTTGAGGCTGAGTATTGACTCGAGGGAAATTGTTGATGGCGGGCCAGAACAGATATTCATATAGTCATCATAAAAAATGCGCGATACTTGAGATTTTTATAAGCTAGCGATACATGCATTGAGAAGAAAAGAAGTTTATATGATTGTGCATAAAAGAAAGTTGCTTGATACATGAAGCACAAAGCTACAGTGGCCCTATCAGTATAAACCTATTAAATAACCCCTTAGGTTTTATGTAAATAATTAATTCAACCTATTCAGTAATTTTGACATTGATTAATTGACTTTGATGTAATTTTAAAGTTAAACTCAATCTTCAGAATGTGTAAAACTTGAAATCAAACTTTTGGGTTATGGCAACTGTAAGGAAAACCCAATAGAGCTGTTCTATACTACTAATACCACTGTTTAGTAATTTTACGGTAGTAATTTTTTTTTTTTGGGGGGGGGGGTTGGGTGGTGGGCAATGATTGGTTAACAATGATATGACTGTGGTCTCCATTTTTTTGCAGTAAAAAAAATTAGAACTTGAAACAAAATGAATATGTACAAACATACAGAGGGTCGTGATTCAACTGGAAATGTTAGGGATTCCAAAATGTAGAGAATACTAGTATACTACAGAAACTGGAGTGTGGTCATCACATATCATATAATTTAGTACATGTATATACTCAACTATATTATTCATTTAGAAATGTATTTCAAAGTTATCACAGAAAAACTACATACTGTATATCAATACATGTAAGACACATAGCCTGCAAGATATTTGTTCAAAGAAAACAAAAGACCAAGACACACACAGGTAAAGAGTCATTCCAGTTACTACTTACATTTCCAATCACATATGGATGGCCATTGGGACAACCTATGGAAAAGATCAGAAATTTATGGACATGGTTACATATTTTCCTTTTCAACTCACTTGGACTGAATGAAAAATTGAATCTTTCTGATCAAAATATTTATAAAGACCTTGATGTCATGATGTTTGCTGAATTAACAAACAAATTTAAACCAAACTTTGAACACACTCAGTAATAAACATTGCATTTACTGTCAGGTATGGTATAAAAGACTTACGATAAAAAACTGGATTTTCATCGCCTCCCTTTCTGGCTGCCAACAAAGCTTCCTTTATTTCAGCAACATCATCTTGTGGCATAGTTGGTAGAAAGGAGTTCTATAGGCCATAAAAATAATTGCATTTTCAATATTAAAATTTCAAATTTAAACTTCCCTCACACTAGCTTAAGATAAAAGAAATTTTGCATAAAGTCTGCATACAGAGGTGAAGAGAGAAGTCCTACCATCCCGCTATCTAAAATAAGGCTGATACACTTGAAAAATACATTACACAATATACAAGTATCGCCAACTGAACATAGTCCACCGACCTGCATGTCCCCTGGCTGTTGGACCAGTCTGTTGAGTGGTTCAACCAGTGTCCTCTCCTCTGGGATCTCCAGCAAAGTGAGGAAGAAATGGTTCAGTAGACACACTGTACTCTGGTGGCCCAGGTCCATTCCCTCCTGTACAGTCAGCTGGGGGTTCCTCCTCCATACATCATTTCTACACAGCGCAGCCGGCAGATCAGTCTGAGAGAATATAAATATAAACTTTATTTGTCAAATATAAAACATTATATAACAATCATTTATTAGAAATTATTAAACCTCACTTCCTTAAACAAATAACTTGACAATGAATCATGATGATACCTGATTGGAAAACAATGGATGCTGAGACAAGAACTGCTGCAATTGTTCCACTGCCTAATAATTTAGAAATAAATTCATATAGCAAATCTCTGTTGGATGCAAAAGGCACATAGAAATGTTAACATGGGGGAAAATTTCTAAACATTTACAGTGTTGAAAATATATTGTTCAAACACAATGTTAAAAAAAACGACTAAATAAATTACATATTATTTACAACATTTGTTTTCAAAATGCTCATAATTACATGTACTGTCAAATGAATGTTGATAACAGTGTCCACAACATTGAATATGTTGAACAGGTTTGAGTTTACTTAATAGAAAAATATTCTAAATAAAAAAACGTCTACCACCTTCTTTAATACTAACTAAAGGCAAATGCAAGAGAGAGCATTAAAGTCAAGGTCACAGAAAAGGCCAAGGTTCTAAAAAATTATAATATAATTCAAAAGCATACACAAATGTTTGGAAAAAGAAATATTCTCAACAGTGTCTGAAACTATCAGTAAACCTAACACAAAATATGTAATAGATAGGTCAAGGTCACAGGAAAGCTCAAGGTCAAAATTGGGACAGTGTTAAATTGATCCCACTATCATGTGCTTTTGTATAAAATATCTGATAAAAAAATCTTCAACAGTTTCTTTAAAAATTAGCTACATGTACAATGCACATGTAAATGCAAAGTATGACACTACATTGTAAATGGCCATTTTTTATCCATTGTACAACATTTGCAGGGCATGCAATATCTTGATTCGTTAAATCCTTACAGCTGGAGTGACTCTTCTTTTGTTTCCAGGATACAGGTAACACATAGTTATTTCTCTGATCACAGCTAGAAGGACCAGGGTTCTCTTCTGATAATCTGGTAGCTGAACAGCCTGATAAAAGAATTTGATGACCAAAATCATACTAGTATTATTTTTGTGTTTATTTCTATTGACGCTTATATTAACACGATTAATACAATGTACACTGTATATGTAATTTATAAAAAAAAATCAGGATTAAGAGACCTGGATAGCTGCATCAAAGATGTCCATGTTCTGTCCTAGAGCCGCCTGTGTCAGCTTTTCTCTCAGCTCCTTGTACTGGTCCCCACATATGATGAATCGGTCACTGCACTCAACAATCTGACAAAACACAATATATTTATAAAGAACTTTCCCTGTATTTATTTTCTCATTTATTGAATTCATGGCACATCGATAATAATTTAACAGAGAGTTCTTGATAATTACCTCGTTTTTCTGGAGCTCTGGTACACTCAGCCAGCGTACAATGGTGACATCATTTGCCTTACAGATCTTCTGGTAAGTCTCTACTCCAAAGCAGCGACACAGGTGTTTGATCAGAAACAATCTAATCATGATTTTAAAAAAAAATAATATAATTTCAGATACCTTCATAGGAATGGTCTGCTATGCATTTAAACACACTCTCTTTAAAGAAAAAAAAGAATACATCTAAACTTACATGTATATCAGTACATACAAATATCATTTATTAAAATTATGGACCAAATTTAACTCCTCAATAATTCATTCCACCACTTATATATTAAACATAATTATAATGATTTCATTGAAATTTAAAACAAACTCTTAAAAGGAAAGTACACATAAACTTCTTACTTGGGCTGCCTTGATCCACACTCATCACAGAGTCTCCCTGCAGCCTCTAGAAGCTTCCTTATCTGCTGGCTGTGTTTGATTGATTTCTCCACCAGTACCTTGTGGAGAACCTCTGCTACAACAGTCAGTCCAAACCGGGTCTGTGCCATACAGTACAGCTTCTCCACATCCAGCCCCTCTCTCACCACAGAACCCACGTCATGCTGCAACATCTGGGTAGCCATTTTGACTTTGGACTTCATTGGGTCTGTGCTCTTAGCGATGTCATGATGGAAGGAGTCCTTACAAAAAGGATAAAAATTTTAATTTAAAAGCCCACTGGTCAGAGTGGTATTTGTTTATCATATTGACAATTTTCCCCAATTCTTGCCTACTTTAAATCTCTACCTATTATAATTTGAGAGAAAAAGAGAGCGGAAAAATTTCCATCTGATGGAAAGAATGAATTACTGTGGAATCATCATTGTTCATGGGGGACCAATGTTTGTGGCTTTCATGGGTGATCCTTGCCCATGAATTTACATCCCCGCAAACTCGTATGCAATCATTTGTTTAATTTTTATTAAAATTATCCCAAACTTGCTAACAATGAAATGACGTCCCCACAAACCAGGCAAATTTTAGCTACCCATGAACATTGACCTCCACAAATAAAAATGATTCCACAGTACCAATTAAATCATTTTTACCTCTAAGCACTGAATGATCAAAAGACATAGGTCAACCATTTTCTCCTCATTTTCTTTCAATGACATCAAATCCTCTGCTTGTTGCAAATACATCCGTAAGTTCTGTTGTACTTGCATGGAGCTGTGGGTTTAAGTTAAACATTGTTCTAAGAGCAGTCTCATCTTAAATGAATGAATTGAAGGAATGAGAATGCATCTGTATTTCAGCTTAACAAAGTCAACAAGATCCCAAATGAAAGAATCTAACCAAGGTCTATTTGAACATTCCAACATGGTCTATTTGAAAAAAAATATTTGAATATGCAAAATAAACATACTAACACTGAGGAGAATACAAAATCAAAGATATTCAACTTTGATCATGCAAAATTGAGCCAAACACTGACCTAGTCCTGAGCAAGTGCTGTAGGAGGAAGGACCGTAGGACTGGTGTAGGATCAATGCCCTCCTCAAACACAGACATCTCCTTACTGGCCATCCTTCCCCCCTGTCCTCTCCGGGCAGTGGCTGTGATGTAGGACATCAACTTCTGGACAACCTGATTGGACGGGGGCTCATCATCCGAGAAACAGAGCTGAGATACAAGGTCCATAAAGAAACTGTTGCACCGACGTTTGAAAATATTCAACTTCCGAAACTTTAGCCTGAAATGAAAGAATTATATTAATCATATCGCAATTATATCACAATAGTTAATCTGAATGAAGTTAAAAAAAACCTAAGGCTTGTATAAAGATATACCTTTGATTAATATCTTATAAACTGCATGGTTTTTGTCAGTATACTGTTATACATTATATTGCAAACCAACTTTTGTTAGCCAAACAATATTTGGCCATTTTTCAGTGATCAAACAAATTTTCAGACCAAGATTTTGAAATAACTTGAAACAAAAATAAAACATTAAAGAACATGTTAATAGCAATTATATAAAAGTACTTTCAAACCTTACAAAATTTTTTAGATTATGAATTAAAATTCGTTTAAATATTTAAACGTAGACAAGAGTAACACATGCTAGCACTTACTCTTCTGTGTTGTCTTGTCTAGGGTTGAAATGGGCGGGGATCTCGTTGTGACAGACGGGACACATCTCAGTCCCCAGGATTGTCAGGTCGTTGTAGCATTTCACACAGATAATATCCCTGCAGGGAAGGTTTATGGGTCTTTCCGTGATCTCACTCTCGCACGCTTTACAACTCTCCTGTTTCCTGCAAATCATTTAAAAGGCAGCATTAGCTAAGAGTACAGAAAACAAACTTAAGATTTTCAAGGATAGCTTTTAAGAATATGGATGGTGGAGAAGGCCACTTTCAATTCATACAGAAATAACATTTTTCATGATTAAAAGATGAAAAATGTGTTAGCTCTAAAGCTCATCTTGTTAGATAAGCAGATAGTAAGTTAAGATCATAGAGACTTATTGTAAAGTGTTTAAGATATCAATTAGTATGTTGATTTGGAGAGAGTGGTGAAGAGGGGAATTGACAATATGTTCCAACTTCATTGATGTACATACCCAAATACTTTGGTCACAGAGTTTTTCATGCATAACTTAAGGAATTTTTCCACCTTTTCCAAAGATTCTATGTTCTTGAAATCAACATTGTCCTTGAGCATCTAAAAATAAACAAAAATCAAATCTCCATGACTGTCTTTTAAGATTTTTAAATTTCATTATACATTGCCTTTAAGATTACATGTATTAAAATCAGAGCACAGGTGCCTAGCTGCAAATTAGGGTTACTTTTGTAAACACTATGAGATTCTATCGTTATCTATTCCACCTTTTCATTATATATGTAATATACAGTCATGTACCTAAAGATAATTTATTATTAATAATTCAGTAAACTAATTAGCGAAATACACATCCTTACCACCCATAAAGTCATCAGACGTTCCACAGGCATCACTTCATCAGAGCAGACGTGTTGTAGGAACAACTTCATCACTACCACCTTAGTCCAGACACACCTTGATACAAGCAATTATAATGATTTTTATATTGTATATTGAGGTAACAAAACTTATTAGTCCACAAAAATATTATGAAAAGACAGATCAAGATCTTTTCTAAGGACAACGCCTGTGAAAATATACTGTGTACAGAGTTATTTTCGCCCTGTCAAAGTTTCACCTTTCTACACTGTCTTACAGTTTTGCCCCGTCTTGAACTCGCCAAGACACAGTTGGCCAAAAATAAAACAGGTGGGGGGGGGGGTGTGTGTGTGTGTGGGGGGGGGGGGGGGGGGGGGGGTGTGTGCTGGAGTGTTTCCTGTATACAGTATCCAATACTGTAAACCAACTTTTATTCGCGGCGATTTTATTTCGCGATTAACTTCCGATAAACCTGGTTTGCGACGACTAATGTTCAAGACCAAGCCTTATCAAGACTCGTGTTGTTATAATAATCATATAACAAGGACTGGTTCGCAGTGAAAAGTATTCACGACATCGCGGCTCTAACTAACCTCGTGAAAATTTCTCGCACGCAAATAAAAGTTGGTTTACAGTATGTAAACACTCTAAATATTTTGTATTTAAATTTAAACAGTTTGTAGTACTTGAATTAAAAAAAAAAAATTAAACGGAAGGGAATAATTTTGGAAATAAGTGTTTGTTTTGGCAAAACAACTTTTTAAATGAGTTTGGGTGACAAATCAGTTGTTTGACATTTTGATAAGGTTATATTCTTGTTTTATATTCCTAAATAATGCATTAGAGAGGGAAGTATTTCCAACAAATATCTATATATCAAATCTACTGAAGAACTTGAGGAGAGTTCAAGTTACCTGGCCTCTTTGATTCCCTCCATACATCTCCTACCAAACTCCTCCACCCCTGTCTGGTGTCCCTCAGGCACAAACTGTCCCAGAATTCTCTCTACAACAGGTCGGTACTTGTGCACTTGTTTTTGCCAGAGTTGTCTGCCTTTCTGGTCACTGAGGGAGTCTTTGTTTGGCTCCAGGGTTTTTAACAGAAGGAACAACCCAAGAACGTCCAGAGTCTGAAATATTAAAATTGTCAAAACACTTTACAGTATTAAATGCATGTATAATCAGTTAAACTTTGCAGATGTTTCAGTGATGTAATAGAAAATCTAAGAGGTATCACTAAAACGATATGATTCAAATGATGACATAGCACTCAAAAATAATTAGTGACCTTTAATGCAAATGAATGACATTTACCTTAGGTTATCCTAAATATATGACCTAAAGTTTTAAATTCACCAAATATAAATTGTAATATAAACGACATCACAAACATTAAACTGGTATGCAGATGAAGAGCTTCTACTCCTATTACTAAATGCTTCTAACAATATATTTAAAGATATATATAAAAAGTTAATATATAAATAAAGGTTACTGTATCAGACTGACCAGTTCTTGGTCAGTGACCAGATAAAACTGAGCACTCTTCTGCTGGAACTCAATGATTCTCTCACTGCACTCGTGCCACACTCGTGTGATGCTGGCAAAGTTCCTGAGACGGGGCTCAGATTTACTGTACACAGCCTGGATGGCCACAAAGTTCATGACAACACTAGGTAGTCCCTCACTGAATTCCATGTTTATTCCATTCAGTAAATTTTCACACACCAACTGAAAAACAAAGCTCTCATGTCAAGTTATAAATATCATTTAACAATAACTTTCACTTGGTAATTTTTTTTTTCTTTTTTCTTTTTTTTTTTTGGGGGGGGGGGGGGTCATTATAAAGCCGAAGTTTCAAATCAATAAAATTTGATTAGAAAACACCATTTTATAGAAAAAAAATTCCCAAATATGAAAAAATATGATATACCTTTAGTAACTTAGGTTTATTCACATTAAATGGTTATAATTGTTAATTTCCATTTAATAAATAATTATTTTACCTCATGCTCTTTTACACTGGTCACATGATACACCATGTGAACAAAGTCACTAAGATAGGCCTTGACACAATCCATGATGTTGACCACACGCTTCTGAAGAACTTTTCCTATTGGGGTGTTCTCTATAATGCCCGACACCCTCATAACACATTCTAGAACTGTCTCTGCGAAATTAAAGTTTTCATGATTTGAAACAAGTAGAAACATAGGTAATCACAGATTACAAAGCTCACCGAGACGAGGCATCAACTTTATGAGGCATCAACTTTATGAGGCATCACCTTTATAAAACCACCTTTATCATATTATATGAAAATCATAGTTAATAATCTTGGATATTAATGGATACTGTTTTGACACAATATCGTATATCATATGTAAAAAAAACTGTATGATAATCATATAATCATTTCATACAATATTATAAGATACAATGTTTATCAATACAATAATATAAAATATGATATTGCAACCAAGGATAATTACAATATATATCATTTAATACAATATAATACTATATTGATGCAATATGATATTGTAACATATAATATGACATTGTATTGTGTTATACATTATAATTGTATTTAATCACATAATACAATATCATAAAACCTAATATAAATACAATATCAAATTATTTGATACTATATCATATCACATAATACATCACAATATTGTAACAAATGATATTATATTGTATAATATAGTATAATATTGTATTGTATGATATTTGATACACAATATTGTATCATATGATACAATATAATTTGATAAAACATTGTATCATATCATATGATACAATATCATCTGATATAGTAATATATAATACAATATTATACAATATCATTTTATACAATATCATATCATATGAAACAATATCATATAATACAATATCATATTATATAATATCTTATAATATCATATAATACAATTTCATGTATTATTAAACAATATATTATATCAACAATATCATATTATACCATATTGTATCATATGTTACGATATAATTATAATATACAATATTGTATCATATGATACAATATCATATATTGCAATATAATATGAAACATTATCATTCGATAAAATAATATATTATACAATATCATATTCTACAATATTGTATAATAATATACAATACTATACATAACAATATCATAATACAATATCATATAATAATGTACAAAAAAATTGATACAATATCATATTGTATCATATAACTTTTTACCATATAATGTATGACATAACATTGTATCATATAAAACAATAGTTTATCATATCATAGATATCATGTTATATCATTTAACAACAAGCACATCTATCAAGCAGGTTTGAGTGAGGTAGGAGGATTTTTAGCATCCTTGATAATGGAGATCAGGCTCTGCATCTGAAGCTACCTCTGCGATTCATTTATATTATAGTTAAATCAATTATGCAAGCTATTATCTATAAAACATGTAACCTGTTCCAAAAAACTAAACCTCATCCAGCATTCAAAACCTATGGCTCAGATTCAGCATTCAAGCCTGTCAGATGCATCAGTATCACAAGACGCACCATCCATGCAAGTTTGGTGAAGTTAGGACCAGTAGTAACTAAGATATGATCATCAGAGGGCACCTGCTCCAAAAACTTTAACCAGCTCTAAAAACCTTAACCTCATCCAGCATCCGAAATCTATGACTCAGATTCAGCATTCAAGCCTGTCAGGTGCATCAGTATCATAAAACACACCATCTATGCAAGTTTGGTGAAGTTAGGACTAGTAGTAACTTAGAAATGGCTATCAAAGGGCACCTGCAACAAAAACCTTAACCACCTCCAGCATCTGAGATTCATGGTCCAGATTCAGCATCCAAGTCTCTCAAGTCCATTAGTAGGTCCAGATGCATCATTCATGCAAGTTTGATGAAGATAGGACAAGTAATAAGTTAGATACAGGACCTGCAACAGAAACTTTAACCAGGTCTGGATGCCGAGGCCGATGCCGAGGGTATAGCATAAGCTCCCCCCGACTTCGTCTCGGTGAGCTAAAAATCATATGACAGAAAAATACTTAGATAAGGCTGGAAAATACAAAAGAACAGACATGATGAAGATACAACACAGAATTTTATGCACCATGAGTTACATAACATTTGAATAAAAATGTATTCAAATTTACCGGTACTCAGTGATGGCTTGTTTTTACCTATGAGATGGATTTTTGGTAATTCAGGCCCCCCAAAATTAAATCTATTTGTTCTCAGGCACCACCACATTAAGTTAAATGCTGCCGCACTGATTAATCTTATTTCAATATAATATTGCTATTTTAAAAAAGGGCGATAACTCAAATTTGATTTTAAAGTAAAATATGAAAATTGAGTTATTCCCCCTTGCAAATTTAAACCTTACGATAAAAGTAAAAAATTAAATTTGCTTCAGTAAATTATGAACTTTTTGGCCTGAGAACCAATATGTTAAAAAAATTTGGCCTCATTAAGTGAGCAAAGTGTATCAAATGTCATTGACCATGTCAATATATTTTCTGTGACTAGAGTATTATCATTTACTCATTGTCAAATATCATTCTCACTAGCAAAATGACTAACTGATCTGTCCTATCCATAACTCTTAGATGATCAGAGCATGCAAGCACATACACCATCTGTAATACAGTTATAAACTCAGTTTTCAAAACTTACCATGTTTTTCAACATTTTGTGACGTTCTTAAGATTCGGTCAATCAGTCTGAATATCAGCCAAGAAAACGGCATTAATGCCTTGAATTTGAGGCCGTCACAACCTGTTCCTTTAACCATGACCTCAGAAAGTTCCTCTTGCTTTTTGGGGGACACTACCATAGAATACTCAATCTGAGTTGCTGATGGGTTGTTGATAATTTCCAGCCATAGTATGTGCTCCCAAGAACTCGGATCTCTTTGAATCAGGAGGTCAAGGTTACTGTTAGTGTCCAGTTGAGCAATGATGCCAGCCAAAATGGGGGAAAGTTTCTCTATGATGCACTGATTTCTAGCTTTTCTGCAAAATCAAAATGCTAAGACTGAAATCAATGCATTTCATGATACACAGATTAAACATTGTGTGGGCAATGTAAAAAAATCATAATCATTATTCTGTAAACCCATCTTCATTTCTATGAAATTAATCTTAGTACCTGAATGTGCCTGCCCTGTTTATACAGTCCCTCTTGGTGGCCTCAGCATACAGCCAGCTCTCTGCTGATTGCCCCATGGTTTCCTCTTTCTCTTTCATTAAGGCTGCAAGATGTCGTCCTATTCCTCGCATGAAGGTCAATTTTTCTCCTGAAACAATAATTAACTGATGGGAAATTTCATTCAAACTGGGATAAAAACTTTCATTTTAATGAGATCTCATAAAAATATAACATCATTGAAGGCAAACTGTGGCAATTACAGGTCCCCTGTACATACCCTTTGTTTCTTGATTAAGCAACTCCAGCAAGATCTTCACTCTCTCGGTTGTCCTCTCTGAATCGTCGGGGTCTTTCACCATTGCTAGAGCAGGACGGGCTGTCAACTTGATGAAGAGGGCAATATCCACCTTCCTCTCCACATGGACCTGTCCTGTGTGTTCTACCATGTCACCAAAGTCATGTGGATACACATCTTGATCCTCCATCATTTCCACCTCCCCAGACTCCTGGATTGGTTGACCATCGCCTCTACCCTCCCAGTCCATCTCCTCTGTGTCCCCCACACCGGCCCCACCAGTCGCGTTCTCCAGTAAAGTCCCCACACTCTTGTTCCTCATCTCCATGAAGCTGGGCATTTTGTCACTGTCTGGTCTGAGATCATCAATGTGGACAGAGTGCCATAGACCACACTGAAGGGATTCAATATCGGAAAATTATTACTGTAGATTCCTTATTTTACATGAGTACTTATTTCCGCGGCCCTGCTCTTTTGTTTCAAAACGCGAGAATATAAAATCGCAAATACAGAACTTTTATCCCAATTTCTTAAAGTTTTCAACTCTCAAAAAATAAAAAGGAGATTTAAAAATCTGCGAGAGGTGCTTCTTGCAATTTTACGCGGATATAAATTCCTCACGTTTAATAAGGAATTTACAGTATCTAAAAACTGTCAGTCACAATTCTCTTTTCTTTTTCTTGAAAACACACCTGGAAGTTTCTTGAATTATACTTTAAGCCACTTTAAGCCACTAATATTGGAACACAGATGACTACTGCATTTTATATCAATTAATGAATTCCTTAATCCAGACTTATTAAATTAAATATGAAATTATACATGCATTAAAAATGAGAATGACCATCTGCAAATTAGTTTTCTTTTAACTTCTATCTCCAGGGTTTGAAAATTTGAGTCAAAATAAACTTCACTTGAAATCAAGTGAAAAATTTACCTGGAACCCTGTAAATCCTCCCCCTGCTACTCGGGGAAGATGGATGATGAAGACGATGTGTGTTTTCCCGATCTTTTTGTCGGCCACCTGTTGGAGTTGATCTAACACACAATACTGAGCACAGGCTACCAGACTGGCGTTCTCGTTCCCACTGTCACACTGAACAATCAACAGCGACTCCTCATCCAGCTCTCTCTCAAAGCTTTGCCTGCAGAAGAGGTGCCCTTTTAATTTCTTATCAAATAAGAAATGAATATTGATTGTTGTTTGAGTTATTACAATGCTCTAGACACATGCAAAGCTTAATGGTTCCAAATGCAGATGTTTTCTTTCATTCTTGTCCGCAAGCCTTTGAATACAAACACACACACAATCTAACACACAAAACACACTAAAAAAACATTCTACACACACAAAATTCCCTCTGATACAAGTTAGACAAATAGGATATAAAATAGCAGCTGATATACTTGAAACAACTCACTTGACTTGACGTCTAAAAACTGCTGCTCTGACAACTTACTTGACTTATCTAGAGATTTGCTGCTCTGACATTACTTGACTTGTCTACAGAACAGCTGCTCCGACAACTTATTTGACTTGTCTACAGAACTGACAACTTACTTGACTTAACTACAGAACAGCTGCTCTGACAACTTATTTGACTTGCCTACAGAACTGACAACTTATTTGACTTGTCTACAGAACAGCTGTTCCGACAACTTACTTGACTTGTCTACAGATCTGCTGCACTGACAACTTACTTGACTTGTCTACAGATCTGCTGCACTGACAACTTACTTGACTTGTCTACATAACTGACAACTTACTTGACTTGTCTACAGAACTGACAACTTATTTGACTTGCCTACAGATCTGCTGCTCCAACATCTTACTTGACTTGTCCACAGAACTCTGACAACTTACTTGACTTGTCTACAGAACTGCTGCTCTGACAACTTACTTGACTTGTCCACAGAACTCTGACAACTTACTTGACTTGTCTACAGATCTGCTGCTCCAACATCTTACTTGACTTGTCCACAGAACTCTGACAACTTACTTGACTTGTCTACAGAACTGCTGCTCTGACAACTTACTTGACTTGTCTACAGAACTGCTGCTCCGTGTCAAAGGACTGCAGAGTCAGGAGAGTGATCTGTGGTTTTGGAATGTGTAGGTACTGAGACAGGTCCGACACATCCACAGTGGTGATCAGCTTGGAGTTTGTGGTTACCTATTAAATTGGGAAAATGTCTTTACCAAATATAGAGGAAACAAATTTTTTTAAAATTTACTCCAAATATGGTAATTTGAAAATTTTGCTACAACTAATAACATGTCAATTCAAAAGCATATCAGTTTACATATTTAATAGCTAGATTTTTCACTCTACTAAATTTCTTGCTTTTTCTTAACATATGGACAAATGTTGTGTTCTAGCTGTCATGTCAAATAATGCAAGAGTGCTTAAATATGTATTAACTGAGAGAACAAACATAAAATATTGTGCAGTAATCATAGTGTTTATATTAATATCATAATGATCAATAATTATAACAAAATGTGTACATTATGGATGACATACATGTACCCATCCTAATATTGCCCATTACCTGTAATTATGAACGATATCAATTACCTGTGCATAAAGTCCTTCGCTGTCTTCAGCCTTGATCTTCTGGTCGAGATAATACAGTAAGTTGTCATGCTTTTGTTGTTGGTAGTAAGCATTTTCAACAAATGCAAAGTCATCAGGTAGGAGTTTATTTCTTGCTCTGAGTACACCATCAGGTGTAGCACACCACAGCAGGATCTCCTTAGCAGCTTTCAATACCTGGGTGAATGATGGCCAATAAACACAATTAAATGCATGTCATATCAAAAAAACTTTCTGACAACACTACCAACTTTGACCTTTTCCTTACCTCTGTCTCCATGTCCTCTAGATCATCATAAGGGAATTTCTGGCTGACCAGCAGGATGATTGAAGCACAGGTATCAGCATGGTATCCCATGAACACGTCTCCCAACTTGTCTTCTGCAGTCTTTATCCTGCTCAAAGAAAATCATTGTTACAGTAGTAGACTAAATATGATGTCCATTAACCATATTGCTCACCTGATTAACAGTACACATCAATTTGTATCCTTAATAAATTTTAGATTCTGAAGAAACTTGTCTCAGAGTTTTCCCTATATATAATTTCTATGTTTATATTAATATCCTACTTGGAGCCCTACTATTTGTTGGGATGCCACAGAACAAGTTAGAATTTACACAATACATAAAAGCTACAAAATAAATATTGGCATTTCTGTTGCATTGGTTCTTAAGAAGAATTTTCTTTTAAAGATGCAATATTTTCAGGGGGGTTCTTTATATTATCTCCTTTTGAATAAAAAGTGATTTTTTTTTCCTGAACAATGAAAATTTGCCTTCAACAAAGGATAGATTGTGTCAAGTTTAGTTGAAATTTGCTGATTAGTTCTAGGGATTCAAAAATAAGAAAAAAGTCTGACTGACAAATTGTCAGACAGATGGGATGAAATTCACGAAGGGTTCTACAGAAATATGCATGCATAAAGTACAACCAAAAGTATATTATTCAGTATATTTTTAAAGCAATATTTGAGCATGATAGAAAGAAAAAAAAACCTTCTGTATGTGGGAGTTGATGTCTTGATGAACTGTTCAGCCCATTTCTCTAGCTTCTGAGCTAGACGGACCTGGACCTCCGTCAACATGGTGGAAATATTGAGGAAGTGTTTCTCCAGTCTGTTGATCAGAGGGATGGGGAACTTGCTGTAAACTATCTCCTTCTCTGCAACAACTATCAGCCTATAAGGGGAAGAACAAAAATCAGTTAAATTGGTTATCCCTATCCAGTAGAAAATTCAAACACAAGGAAAACTGTTATGTACCTGAATTTTTTGTGAACTCTGCATTTGACTCTATGAGTTCCCAATCCCAGGTCAACATATCTCTCACCTCCAAAGTACACATAATACTGAAAAAGGAGTATTGAGCTGTTATTCATGACATTGTGCAAGATTTGTTATTTTCCATGATCTTTTTTTATCATATAAATTTCCATCTAGTATTATGACTGGAAATTTCAAATAATTTGGATAATCAATGCACAGTACAAGAAAAGGCAGCAAGTATGTAATGATGTAAAAATCTACATTACACACATCATTTTTGTAGAAGAAATTTACATTAGTGAATTAATCAAGCATTAATTATTAGTACCAAGAGGGTCCCAATTCGCTGCAAATCACAGTAAGGCAATGATTACTTTAGTCTACAATATTAAATCTATTTAACAGGGAAGTTTATTCCTTATCTGTGAAACTTATTTACTGCTGCAGTGTGTTTGAAGCATCATCAAAATGATTGTATGTAAATCGTTAACAACATCCCTGCTAAACAACGCTATAAATGGTAGCCTGTATTTACCTGATTGAGTGCGTCGTACAGACTCTCGTACAGATTCTCCAAGTTCAGTAGGACCACCGTATTCCCCGTCTCCATACACACCTTGATACGGTTGATGTTTCTACACACCTGTGGTAAAATATTTCTCAATCAACTTCAACATAATTTATAGAACTTTTTTTTAATGTTATTTCAATTAAATTATTCTGAAGACTACTACATTCCTATATCTACCGGTAACTTAATAAGTAGTTTAGATTTTTCAACTTTTGGATTGAAACTTGATTTACCCTTGATATATAATCCCATTTTACATGAATCTTTATTATATGCCATATTTAAGTAAAAAAATACCATCCATTCATTACCTGTGTGTATTCCTGGTCGCTAGGGAAACTGCTTCCAAATATGGTGATGGCATTCTTCATTGTCAAGATCTTCTGCTGTAACACTGTCAGGGCTCCGTAATTCTCTGTCAGAAGCAGCAGGTACCTAGTGTCACTGAGAAAAGATTAAAAGTTTTAGTTTTAGAGTTATTTTTATCTATTAAATTGACTAATCTATTATAGAAATTAGTTCATGAAATTTGAGAAATAGACAAAGATGTCCTAAATCATTGGAAACCATTTTCAGGTTAACTGAGGTACTAAAAAAATGTGATTTTGAGAAGAAAAAAAATATCTGAAGAGACACTGATACAGTTTTATTATGTTATATGCTCTAAAATTAACTACATGTAAATAACATTTTGGTCTATACTAGTTTTGGGGTTGACAATTAATCTTTAAAGGATAACCAAGTTGTCTCATCGACTTGTTTTTAAACTGTATTTAATGTCTAAAAATTAACCCACCATTCTTACATTGTTACCCTTGTCATGTGTTACATGAAAGATTTACATGTACGTATCAAACTCTGTTTTTCTAGTCATGCTCAGTTAGGTGTTTCAAGAAATAATTTGTATTTTAAAACTGTAATCACCTGTCCACTTCATCTCCCTTCAGACAGGCTTCGATCAGACCAGCTGGAGTACAGTCTGGGTCATCAGTGTTTGCCTGAAATTTTTAATGTACGATCAATCCTGAACAAGTGCAAACTACAATGTATCAGTTTGGAGCTACACATAAAGTCTAGTCTTCTCTTAGACAAAAGATTTCAATGTGATAGACGTAGAACTCAAATATCATATAGAACTAAATACCGTACACCAACTTTTATTTGCGATGACATTATTTCACGATTTACTGGCGATTAACTGGTTCGCAACGACTTGTGTTGTATTACAACCATACAAAAAAGCTGATTCGTGGCAATAATTTTTGCAACGACGAGGCTCTCACCCACCTCGCAAAATTTTCGCGCTCGTGAATAAAACATTGGTTTACAGTACTCGATAGAGCTGGTTTCTCGATAACAAAACTTTGAAGACTTTATATGTATTCAATTTTTCTATAATTATGGTAATTTTTATAAAACCTTGTGATTTTTTGCAAGGTACACTTTTTGATTATTTGATCAGTTTCACTTGATATAGAAAAAGGAACACATAATCACTTTTGATATTTTTTCCACAGTTTTTAGATTTTGAGAGAACACAGCCAAAGGGTCTTTTCCTCCGGAGTGCTCGAATCCTCCAAAGTTTCTCTTAATGCAGTGCTGGAGCATCAGCCATGTTGGTTTCTTTCTGTTTCTTTTAGCAAAGCTGTACACCATCTTAATCAAACTGTAAAGAAACAGTTTCTTAGAAGTATATGTCTCATTGAACAGTCAAAACCTTTCTCAAAGAGTACAGTTTACTTTTCATCATGATACGTACTTCCTTAATTAACCAGAAAAGGATGCTTCTAGCTATAGATTTAACAAAATTTTGATGCCAAGTTAGTGTATTGCATTTTATTGATTTTCTTTGCCACTTCTCAAAGAAATGTATAAGCAACTTTAAATCTAATAATCATTATCATACATTCCATGTACAAAAAGTAATATGAAATATTATCTAGATTTTACCTGTAGAAATCTCTTAATCCATAGAACTCCCTGCGCGTGATGACCATTTTGAAAACTGCAAGGTACGAGTCGGCCAGTGGTTTAATTAGTGGCTTAATCATCTTCTTTATGTGACTGTCTCCAGAGCAGATACCCCTGCAATGCCCAGTAATGTTAAATTTGTTTGCCGATTAATTACTTCACAGAAATTGAGTTTCTTGATGGTCAGAATAAAGAGATCAAAAGGCTTGTTTAACATAGTTACATGAATCTTTGCATGAAATGTCCATCTACATGTACTTTAACTTTGCACAAGAAGCAGAAAATAGAGTTTAATTAAGAAAGACATATTACTCTGCACTTTCGATCAATTCAACCAAGTCGGGCACTTCTCTCTGAACCAGAATTCCTCGGTTCATTTTGGCTGGATCCAAAGCCCAGTTAGAAATTCCAATAAATGCGACCTATACACCAAAATAAATACAAGAAAAAATCACATATCAAACAAAGTTCACAGTGATATATAATTTTAAATATATGTTAGCTCCGTTCATAATGTAGCAATTAACAGTGCTTATAAATACATGTACATTTAGACCATACCTTTTTATGCTCTTCTGGTGTTTCATCTCCTTGACAACCATCTTCTAACAGCGGATGCAAGGTCTAAGCAAATAAGGAATTGATTAATGAATAGATCATATAAAGATTCCTTAGTACAAAATAATGACAAAAATAACATTTTACTAAATAAATTTGAACTCAGTCTGCAGTTTTTAATTACTTTTTAAACACCTCTACTTTTCGAAGATTTGCAAGTTACCATGACCTTGTTTACATTATATTGGGTACATCTGAAGAGATGTCAAGGTCATGATATATCACATCTTATCAACAAAATGCAGACCTCTGCATATTTATGTACTACGTAACTACTAGTATATCTCAAAAGAAACAACAAATCAAACTGATCTCATTTTTATGACTGACCTTGAATAAAGTAGAATTATTGTTAATCAATTATGTGCTTTGCATTTATAGACCCATGCAGTTTAAAAATAAGCTGTTCAGATAAGACTGCTGCTTGTGCTGACCTTGAGGGGCATTCTGGGAGAATCCTCGGCCAGCCCCACTTCATCCAGCACCACCACAGACACAAATCTATTGAGATCCTTATCCTTCTGGTACATGGCACATTGGCGGAAAGTTCCCACAATTCCCTCTGGTACCGACAGGGGACTGCACTGAAAGGACACCATTTGTACCTACAAAGGAACATAAAAGATTAAAATAAAGTCAACAATATGCCTTAAAACTTAAATCATGTACTCATTCTGCACAATTTCCTGGTTAATGCAAAACTGATACCATATGACTATATTTGATGCTAAATGATATTATATACCTATTTACTGGCTATGAGGACGGTAGCAAGTTTATTGTCCCCCAAGACAGCAACTATTTCACGAAGCGAAGCCGAGGGAAATAGTTGCTGTCGAGGGGGACAATAAACATGCTATCGTCCGAATAGTCAGTAAATAGGTATTTTATTATACCGAAGAAAACTTAATTTGTTGGCGATGCAGAATTTCTTGATGATAAACAAATTAGAGTTATCGGACTTTGAATTTAATGCAGCGATCGGATTACGTCAGAGGTGCTCCGAGTTTAAAAAAGAGGGAAATCGAATGCCGCCGGTGAATGTTTCGATGACTATTCACCATGGGCAGATAGCACGTAAACTATTTCACGGTTAGATAGGATAGCATGTTTATTCATTGTAATTTTACATAAAAAATATTCACAGAGGTATAATAAAAAGCACTAGCTGCCAATTTACAACAATGTACTACAAGTCTCCACCTGTTTATAGTTCCTGTAGACCTCTGTATGAGCAGCATTTCCCTGCATGGCATCAGCCACAATGGTCTTGGCCAGGGACTTGGAACTTCCAGGTTTTCCCACCAGGAAGAGGGGGATCCTGAGTTCTATACAGACCACCATCATAAAAACATTCTCTTTCAGGGCCTGGTTCTTAGCTATGTTTGCTCCCAAGTTGTCGATCTCCAAGAAAACATTCTGGCATCTGCAAAAGAACATCAAATTTGTTGGTACTGTTAAATCATTAGGTTATCTTTACGAAGCAATTTTTCATCAGGATATCATCAATTAAGTGTTAACCAACTTGAATGTGATTTAACATAAGATGGTCCTGATTTAACATTTATTGATATATGTGCACTGAAAAATGGACAGAAAAGATGTAAAATGTAATGAAGGAAATGTGATGATAAAAACCTTGTTATGATATCAGCCATCTGATCAGGACCTTTGGGGAGCTCACAAGGGGATTGGAATTTTCTTACAATTTTCTTCCGGAACTCCTCCCTGTTTTTCAAACAGGCCTGATAGCAGACACCCAGAGCAAGGACAAGGGATTTAGTCACATCATTCACTGGCTGTAAACAACAAGGCTAACATAGAGATATACCGTGACAAGGGATTTAGTCACATCATTCACTGGATTTACTGTGTAATAGATCTAGTTTTGAAAAAGCTCAAATATGAATTGTTAGAATTTAACCACTTAAAATTAAGACAAGTCAATATTGAAAAAAATCATAAAACACACGTACCAGGTAATACTATGAATATTAACCAGATCATAATATATTAAAGGTAAAGATATAGTAAATAAGTTCAGACTACATTTTTGGTGCTAATAACACCACCCTAGCTTTCATAGAATGCAAGTTTGTCACTGACATGGTGAACCTGAGCTTCCATTTCCTCTTCTTCCTCTTCATCAGAGTCTGTTTCTTCCTCCTCTTCCATCAATTCAAACAGATTGGTCTCTCCTTGAGTCTGTCTGTAGAACCAGCTCATCACCTCCAGAACTCGCTCCACATCTCTCAGACTCACGAAACTACACTCATCCTAAAAACAGAACCAGGTGCTACTAGCTCAAAACTATATCATCACAATTAATGATGCTGTTGAAAAACTTAATTTCAAAATCAATCTCTTGTAGTAGCTGCAGTTTAGAAAGCTATCAAACTCTGTTTTTTTCCATTAACTGTTTCAATTAATTTGTCCTTACAGCTTGATTTCTCATGAACTCCTGAGCAGACGTCAGAATATGGCTGACAGCTGTGTCTAGATTGGGCTCATTAGGTAGCTTTCCTCCTCGTATCTGAAATCAGACAAAAACATTTACCGGTAATTTACCATTATTCAGTGACAAACATAAACTAATGATCAGAACCAGCTGAATAGCAGACGGACAGTCGAAACAAAAACTTAGTCTTAACCATACCATAAGGTTTTTTTTTTTAGGAAATACAATGTAGAATATGAAAGCAAAGGAAATAAAAATCCTATAAATGCAATACAAAAGATTTATTTCTGAGGAAGGGATGTGGGATTTAAAATAATCATAAGCATTGTTATTGAAAGGAATGGTATCAACTACAGTACCTTAAAATGTTATAACTGACTTATTATTATTGAGGATAATAAAATCAGCATTGCCCTTACGTATCTGAGGACCATCTGTTTGATGTACATCTCCTCCACTTTGGTGTCCAGCTGACCAAAGTCCCAGACCAGGGGCAGCATGCTCTGGGGGAGAGGCTGCACTCTGTACACCAGTCTCCTCATGGGAACCCGGCCTGGCACACAGATAGAAACAGTTAGTTTACACACCAAAGTAAACAATATGAAAAAACATATTAGTGTGTTTACTTGATAATACTCACCCATTTTGTCTGTTGTTTTTTCTGCATCCACATGGTAACCCAATCCTGCCTGTTCTAAACGCTTGATCAAGTCCTCTGAGTGTCTGTAATTAGAACATAATTTTTTGTCTTTATGATTGCATGTGTATTATGATCATGTATTACTCATACCTAGATATCATGCAAAAAAACAAGACAGACAGAAAGATTAAGAAATAGGTTACGTTGAAGAGATATTTTGCAAGTTAGAGCATAAAGAAGTATGACATGCTAAAAACCTTTTAGAGATCTACTAAAGACCGATCTACTAAAAATTCATATCAAAGCTATTCATAACAAAGATGTGTAAAGGTATGTGTACTATGAAGATATAACATACTTTCTGTATGGGTTACAGGCGGCCACGATTTTGAGGGACTGACACAGTTTCAGTGGTTCCCCCTCCATGGCGTGGTCACACATGATCTCCTTAATCAGACCGATGGCCTCAGTGGTGTTGGCCTCATCAAAGAATAACACTGTGTATAGTTTCTGTCCATAGTTAGCCGTGTTCTCCTGGGCTATCCTCTCCGCTTCCTCCACTTTTCTGATGATGTCACTTCTACGAGTGCCTCCATGGACCTTTATAAAAGATATGTTACATGCAAGAGTTCTTGATAGGATAAAAGAAGTTGCTCATTTTCTTTTAACAAATAATTGGATCATTTTCTAAATGGAAAAAATGTTTAAGAGAAAATTTAAAAAAAAAACAAAAAGAACCGTAGCAATTAAATGTTTTAACACAGCAGACAGTAAAAAGTGTTCTGAATCAAAATTATGTAAACTATCTACCTTCATCAGAACCATGTTTTGTACTTCCACACCAATAGGACACTGCAGTTGACACATAAACTTGACAAGCCGGGTCTTTCCACACCCTGTCTCTCCCATGATGATCACTGGGATGTCACATCTAAAACAGGGGGCAAACTTTAAAATGTTGTGTCAGAATATTTTTCTACTTTATTGAAATTAGAAATTTCCTTCATTTATAAAAAAGAATTACATAAACTGTATTCTTAAAACTAAACAGCAAGATGTTCAGGTACCTGAAGCGCATATATATGGCCAGAATTTTCTTCACATTATCAGTTGTAAGTTCATAGGTCGGGTCCGGGTCATAAGGAACATCCACCCCCATCACACTGCATAGCTTGCTTAATTTTTCTTCTCTGTAACAAAACAGGAGCCATTATCTCATTCCCATGACATGAAGCAGAGAAAATTCTGAACTAATATTATAGGAATGGTCTTGTAATTCTGTGTCAATACCTTGGCAGACTGTCAAAGTTTTCATTGATGGGGACTCTGTTCCTCTTGAGGGCGTCCTGTAAATTCCTCTGCATGATCCCTGTTTCCAGCACAGTCCCAGTCTGGGCATCCACAAGGTTACCGGTCTGTCGCTCAATGTTGAAGCCCAGGAATGTCATGGTAATGCGGTCCATGTTAAAAAATAGGTAGGGATGAGGGCTGTAAAGAAATTTCTGCATGCTGGTCAAAAGTGGAGACATTTTCAAACATTGATTGCATTGTCTAGGAATCTTTGCTGAAAATGTCAGCTTTCCAATCAAATAATACATATTCCATTTGAAAAGCTCATTGATTGTTTTAAATAAAATGTTCATACCTGCTTTCCCAAGTCCTCCTGAGCTGAAACTGTCGTAGATCTGCCTCATCTTTCTCCTCCTCTTCATCGACCGTGTCGATCCTCTTCAACATTTGTATGGGGGACTCCTCACTCATATTCAGGGATCTGGTGGCAAAGTCCTATAAAAATCACAAGTTGTTTATAAACAAACAATTTAAAACAAAATTCTGTAATTGAGGTGAAATTGTTTTGTCCAAATATCAGCTTAATACTTAATTTAAAAATGTTGCAACCTTCATCAAACTGTCTCCATTTTTCATACTTTTATAATTACTTAAAGTTTTATAATCTAATTGTAAGATATTTTTTATAATGGTTTTTTTTTAGAGGAAGAATAAGGATTTGTTTAAATTGTCAAAATGACTGACTGTTAAAACCACCAAGTTCATATCAAATTATAGTTACTTCTTGTTAATAATTCAAAGAAAAAATATTTGACTTCTAAATTAAACATTTTAAACCATAAAAGTCAAATTAGACATAAGTAAAATCTTATCACAAAACAATTAAGGTTAAATACTCGAGACATCTGGATGAGGAATCTCAGGACAAACTGAGCAAAGCCTGGAAGATCTTCTGCTGCTGCGTGGGAGAGATAATCTGAACTCTCAAAGTCCACCAGTTGAGTGTTTAAGAACCAGACAAAATGACGAAGTTCTGCCCAGGATGGGTCAGGAATTCCACAGTGCCTGAAAATAAACATAGGTAATCACAGATTACAAAGCTCACTGAGACGAGGCATCACCTTTATGAGACCACCTTTATCATATTACATGAAAATCATGGTTAATGATCTTGGATATACATGGATACTGTTTTGACACAATATCATATTACAATATCATATGTTAAAAAATTGTATGATAATCATATGTTCATTTCATATGGTATTAAAAGATACAATGTTTATCAATACAAAATATAAACATAGGTAATCACAGATTACAAAGCTCACTGAGACGAGGCATCACCTTTATGAAGCATCACCTTTATGAGACCACCTTTATCATATTACATGAAAATCATAGTTAATAATGATCTTGCATATACATGGATACTGTTTTGACAAAATATCGTATAACTATATCATATGTTAAAAAATTGTATAATAATCATATGTTCATTTCATACGGTATTATATGATACAATGTTTATCAATACAATAATATAAAATACGATATTGCATCCTATGATACTTACAATATATATCATATAATACAATAAAATACTGTAATAAATAGTAGACAATAATGATTTCTTGAGAAGTGTCTGTAGACAGCTATAATTACAGTACCTTAGCTTTATAAACAATTTTGTCTAATGAGTACTTATACAGTGTCTATAGACAATTATGATTACAGTGTCTGTAGATTTGTATGATTACTTAAGCTTTGTCTGTAGACATACATGTACAGACCCTGAAACGTGCTACTAAACCAGTTGCACGGTTCGGTTCGGTACGCTTTGTGAACGGTACGTTTCGCTTTGTGAACGGTACGGTTCGTTTTGTGAATGGTATGTTTCGCTTTGTGAACGGTACGTTTCGTTTTGTGAACGGTACGGTTCGCTTCTTGCACGGTACGCTTTGCTAAAAATAGCTGCACGCTTTGTGAATGGTTTGCGCGCTTTATTAATGAGGTAGGCGTGGCCTGAACGCTTTGAATTTTCTCGATATAATTTTAGTTTTTGCCCGATAAACTTCAGCAAGTTAGTAGATGTAATTATGACGAGCCTTTTTTCTTTATTTATATGGTATATTACAAATGTATTTCAATTTAATTAAAATCAGAACTTCCATCCGTTCTCCCGTTTTTGATACATGTACGTTGCGTGAAATCTGTACTCGCTGAAAACAACCGGGAAGCAAAGGATAGTTTTAACTTTGAATAGTCTGTTATTATTCGGATTTAATTTTAGATAAATGCAATTATTAAAATAGATTAAAAGAACTGATTGACTTTAATCCGATATATGTTTGTTAATTTGGCGATCTGGCGATAATTCTAAAAAGCATCTTAATATTATTATTTCTTTACATGTACTTGTATTGAAGTCATTAAATATTTCAAATGCATTTAAAATTGCTATGAAAAATTGCCCCGACTTTTTCCGATATTTCTTTAGTTTCCGTTCTCGCTGTCTTGATTTTTGGCTAGTTGTGATATATACAAGCATCTTTCTATTATTGTATTCATAATTCGTATGATAATTCTTTATTGCGTACTGTTGCTGATCAAATTCCCCTGGTGAATAGACAATGTAAAAATACACGCAATTAATGATACACCTGTAATATAAACAATGAATTTCAGTGTAGAAATCTTGAAATTAACTGTTTTTAAGTTTTTTGACACGGATTTTTATTCATTTAAATATTGATTCTATGATTTTCTGCGCTTGATCGTATACACAGATCACACCTACATGTAACCCGTCATCGCTTCTCTTACCTGAAATAACATCGCGTGTATAGTAAAAATATGACTATTAGTTTTTGTTATTCTGTTAAAGTGAAACTATACATGTACCATATTTCTTACGATAAATTATTATTTACACAACTGGATACACACAATAAGTAACTAGATGCTGTCATTAGACAGTAATACCCGCACCAAGTGTTTGCCCCTAAATAACACTGTTTTGTACCAGGTTTAGTAAAAACGAAGGCCACGTGCACGTAATACACCATCATCGGAACCCACGGGTTTTCTATCCGTTACACTGCAGTATAACGGATAGAAAACCTGTGGGTTCCGATGATGATAATGCACATGAGCGGCCCTGTATGTACAGTTGTGGTTGAACTGTTTGCATGTGAATTTTCAGTTAATCAATAATCTTTTCATTACATTTCATAGAAAGTATGGTCTATATAATTATTACATACAAAATTAAATTACGTCCCCTTCCCTCCATACTTGCCAACTGACCCGATTTCATCGGGTCACACCCGATTTTTCAACCCTTCACCCGATTATTTTTTATGACCCGGCGGGTCATGCTTTTCACCCGATTTTTGTCGAACAACCCGTAAATCTCCCGATTTCCGGATTTGGTTCGTAAATTACCTTGCGCGGTTGACTTCCAGTTATGAACCCAAGCTGAGCTTGGATTTACGTAAACAATGCCGATGGCTATAACAGGAAAATGTTTAGTTAATTATAAGGTGAGAGTTAATTATTATTGTGAATTGTTTTGACAAACCGAGGGTTTAAATCATTAAGTGCTATGGCTTCCAATAGGCAGAGGTCATTATCAGGGCAAGCGGAATCAAAACCAACAAAAAGAAAACGATATCTTTATACCTATTAACATATCTGGGAAAAGAAATTCCCATGGGTAAAACAAAGTAAAAAAGGGAAAAACGAGGCTTTTTGTTTTCTATGTAATGCACATTTGAATATTGGATCTGGTTCAAAAAAATGATCTAACTAAATATTCCAAAACGCTAAGTCTTGTAAAATATGCTCCTGCACAAAAGTATTTCAAGTCACTTGAAAATTTTATGCTATCGTTTTCAGGGTTCAAAAGCAAGGTTAATGTAGCAGAAACTCTTTTTTGCAAATTTTTTAGCTGAACACAACATATCATTTTCTGTGTCAGATCACTTTACAAAATTCAAAATCAGCAAAAGTTCGTAACAATGCTTCTTTGCGATAAAATAATACACATACATTTTTCTTTTGTATAAACATCATAATACACATATATATTTCTGTTGTATATACCTTTGAAATGCAATGGTAAATATGTCGTGAATGTCGTTACGCGCTATGACCAGATTTTTTACTTTCCAAATCTGGTCATGACCAGATTTTCACATGTTGGAGGTTGGCAAGTATGCTTCCCTCGGCGGTTGCCGGCTTAATTTAGATTTGCTTCTAGGTGCCAACATCATCGCGTGCACAGATTTAGAGAAGGGATTGAAGTGGGTGGGGGGGGGGTCCAGACCCTCCCACCCTTGAAACAAGAGGCCCATGGGCCACATCGCTCACCTGAACAACAGTTTCTTGTAACATTCTATTTCGTAGCATATGCTATTTCTAACTTTGAACCCCCCTTCTGGGGCCCCAGTATTGGTCCGAGGTTTATGGTTGACTTTAACAATTTAGAATTTACACTATTTGAGGATCCTTGCATAGTAATCTCACAAACTGTAACATAATAGTTCTCGAGAAAAACTTTTTGAAAA
The DNA here is from genome assembly GCA_020458035.1 of Magallana ariakensis. Classification (NCBI taxonomy): domain Eukaryota; kingdom Metazoa; phylum Mollusca; class Bivalvia; order Ostreida; family Ostreidae; genus Magallana; species Magallana ariakensis. The sequence goes on from CM035812.1 coordinate 37,037,411, forward strand.
CATTTCCCATATATATTTCTATGTTAAACTTTGAACCCCTCTTGTGGCCCCAGTATTAGTCCAGTGGTCACAGCTTTATTAATTTAGCATCTACATTATTCAAGGATGCTTGCATAGTAATCTCACAAGTTGAAGCATTGTAGTTCTCTGGAAAAAGATTTTTAAACATTTTCCCTCTATATTTCTATGTTGAACTTTGAACCCCTCTTGGGGCCCCAGTATTAGATTGAGGGTCACAGCTTCTACACTATTTAAGGATGCTTACGTAGTAATCTGACAAATTGAAGCATTGTAGTTCTCGTGAAAAAGGTTTTTAAACATTTTCCACATATACTTCTACATTAAATTTTGAACCCATCTTGGGTCCCCAGTATTAGTTCAGGGGTCACTAATTTAAAACTATCGAATCTACATTATTTAAGGTTGCATGCATAGTAATCTCACAACTTGTAGCATTGTAGTTCTCAAGAAGAAGATTTTTTAACATGTTACCTATATATTTCTATATTAAACTTTGACCCCTCTTGGGGCCCCAGTATTAGTCCGGGGGTCACGATTTTACCAATTAAGAATCTACATAAGCCAGGGATGCATGTATAGGAATTCCACAAACTGTAACATTGTAGTTCTCAAGAAGAACATTTTAAAAATTTTCTATATATTTTTTAAAATGTTAAATTTTGAACCCCTCTTGGTGCCCCAGTATTAGTCCGGGAGTCACGATTTTTACAAATTAGAATCTACATTATTTAAGGATGTATGCATAGTAATATTCCAAACTGTTGCATTATAGGTCTTGAGAAGAAGATTTTTAAACATTTTCCTATATACGTTAAAATTTGAACCCCGCCCAGGGCCCCACTTTTTGTCCGGGGCTCACAATTTTTACAATTTAGAATCTTCATTATATATACAAGCTTTTTTGTAAATATTGGCATTTCTGGTGCAATGGTTCTTGAAAAGAAGATTTTTATACATTTTTCCTATGTATTTCTATGTTAAACTTTGAACCCCGCCTGGGGCCCCAGTTTTGGTCCGAGGGTCACGATTTTTACAATTTAGAATCTTCCCTATACATATCAACGGCCGGAACGGCCACAAAGGCGTCGAGCTGACATTTTCTTTAATATAGATATCATTAATTTAATTTTCTGTACCAATAGTCGTATATCAAATATTATCATGGTTTGTGTAACTAAATTCGCACATATGCAACTACATGTATATTTTTATTTGCAATTTTAACATACCAAGTGATTGTATACTCAGTATATTTCCTTATAAAATACGTAGTGATGCATTTGTAATACAATGAATCGTAACTCATCATGGTTACAAAAATCGAAGAAATTTCAAAGTTTAAAAATAAATTAACTTCTTTCTGTTTCTGCTTTAAGCAGTCTTTAAACAAATTTCACGGGTTCATCATTAGTATACGAGTGTAACACATTAACAGTGTTTCCCTAATAATAATAAAACATACTTTTATTTATTTCAATTTCCGTGTGAAACAAGATTACCTATGGTAGTGTTGTTTACAAATAAATCTACACCACGTGCGTAGATCTGCCGTATCTTAGACTGGATAGCCTGCCCTTGATCCTAAACGCCTCCGCTAGGAAATTCAAGGACAGGTAAACAGTGGGAAAACTCACTGCAGCTTCGCGCACAGCAAATGCGCACACTTAAAATAAATCGGAAAGAAGATTGAGGCGGATCAAGGAAAGAAGGTTTAAGAAGAACTAAACATGAATTTGACAATAAATATCAAATTAACAAGAACAAATTAATTGACACCGTTGACAATACATTGTTTATGTGGGTATTGTAAATATTAATTTACATCGGAAATGTATAACGTTAAATATTTACATTGTTGAGTAAGTTATAATTGGCACTAGACTACTCGTAGCATTCCAATCCATGCCCATTATAACTTGATTTATGGGGCTGCTGAGGATGGTAACGATCTGATTTAGCTCCGTTTTCTCGTAAAGGTCCGATAACATATAAATTGAATGCACACAGGCTACACACAATTAGCACATGGTCTGAACATATTATCTTATGTGTTTATAAAATATAGAGTTATTAACTTAGAGAGTGGGATCGTGTCAGTGTAGAAATTGTTTTTTTTTTGTAAAGCTAAGGACTTTCCATAACCAGTAGGTAAAATAAATATACAGTTGCCTGGCTTCCAGAGATTTTTTCAGGCTAACACTTTGTAGCGGTTTTACTTAATCGAAAGATGTTTCTCTTTCTTTGTTTATAACTATTAAAGTCGTTTTACTTTTAAAATAAATCTATTGACTCTCCGAAAGATTTTTTCGGCATTCCATCGCAAGCGTGTGAAGATAACTTGTGGGCCTAAAAATTAATTTTTTCTCGTCACTGCTATTTCCTATAAGCTGGCGAACCAGTCTATGCCGTATTTATAATGCTAAACCAATATACAACAAAATCACAAGATACATTTATCGCTTACATTCATTTTGGAGACCGTGCCCGACAACAAATAAATTTACATATTAATTTTTATTTTTATCGGGCACGGTCTCCAAATAAACTATAAGCGATAAAATAAAATAATGTTTAGTGAATTTTTACACCTTATCGTCTTCATCCGTCATTTCTTGATTAAACAAACTTATATACTTATGCCATGAGTTGTTAATATTTAGGGAGACACAGTTGGGTTTTTTGGTGCACAATTTAGTTGAATAAATGGAACAAAAATCTTGTAAATCTTGTAAACATGTTTCTATGTATATTTCTATGCTAAACTTTGAACCCCGCCCAGGGCCCCAGTTTTGGTCCGAGGGTCACGATTTTTACAATTTAGAATCTTCACTATATACACTAGCTTTTGTGTAAATATTGGCATTTCTGGTGAAGTGGTTCTTGAGAAGAAGATTTTTAAAGACACACACCCTATACTCACTGTTTCGCAATTATCTCCCTTTTAAAAAGGGCTGTGTCCTTTATTTTAACAATTTATAATCCCCTTTCCATTAGGATGCTTTGTACCAAATTTGGTTAAAATTGGCTCAGTGGTTCTTGAGGAGAAGTTGAAAATGTGAAAAGTTTACAGACGGACGGACGGACAGACAGACAGACAGACGGACGGACGGACGACGGACAACGGGTGATCAGAAAAGCTCACTTGAACCTTCGGTTCAGGTGAGCTAAAAAATAATTTATATTAATACATGTGGTAAAATTACCAAACAATACACCTCGGACCCCAATCCCCCCACCCCCTGCAAACACAGTTACATACTACTTTGCCACCCACCCCCTACACACACACACTCCTCATGGATAAAGAAACAGAATATTTTGATAACAACGAAAGCCTGTACATGTAGTAAAGTGCATTATAATTAAAATTCTTTCACAGTGACGTTTTATAATTTTAAATTTTTACAATACAGGTATGTAGCAAAAAAAAGATAAATTTTTAAAATTTTGGAATCTGAAGTAAAAAATAGAAAAGCCCCAGCAGCATTTGCACTCTCTACAGACATGTAGTTAACGCTCTAACCCATTGCACTTCACTGTTAGGTAACATTATTTTGGGGGGAACTATTATATTTATAGTTTATTGTTTATTTCTGCAATAGGGAGTTCATTACAATATGCAGGTGTCCTGTACGTACCACCTTAAAGCTGAAAATCAAGTGTGCTTTACATATTTTACCGAATAAAACAGTACAAAGGGTTTAAAAGAATAAAGTCATGAAAATACATGCATGTTACAAGAAAATGATCTTTGTCCGAAGTTACGTACACAACACAGGTCTACAGGTCGCATTACCGGGTACTAGTTTTACCCAGCTCTTCAGTTAGATGGCTTTCACGTGGTGTACATAACGGTATGTGTTTTCCATGTGCAGAATAGGATTAATTAACATGCATAAACATTTCTTTTGTGATGATCAGCTTATTAATGGATTCATATTGTGCTCTAATTGGATTATCATTATGATGTTAACCAATATAGGTAAGCATAATACATGTAGTACTCGCACAATATTTATAATGAGACACCGGTATACATATGTATTACTTTCACTTTCTAAATAAGTGATCTCCCTTTGCCAGCATACAGTATCATCTTTTTTACAATATCTAAATAAGCTCATCATTGTAACATATCCTATCACATTTGTACAGTTTCTGTCATTTTAATTGCAAAAGTTATTTTTTCATTTGTCAGATTTAAATATTAAGTTGAACCCATATTGACCCTGTGACAGTTTGTATTAAATTTGTGTATTACATTTAAATAAGTGTAGAGACTTATCATGTCTATATGAGTTTTATTTAATAGGGAGGAAAGGGTCTTTTTTCTTAATGTATTATGATGCATCAAATAAAACGTAGGCCATGACCCTATGGGATTGTTCTGACCCAATGAAACAGGAAAATACCATTAATCTTGAAAACTGTTGAGAACCCTTACCACTAAACCAACTATATTTTTGTTTCTAAAATCATTATGATGCATCAAATGGTGTAAGTACATGACCCCCAGGAGTTGTCTTTAAACCACACCCACCCCTCTGAAATAGGAAATGATGATATACTTTGATAATCCATGTGGGTAATTTCTAGCCTATTGATGACCCTGCTTTGTTTAGGATTACAATTAATTGCCCCGAATACATATAACATTTTGTTTATCTTATCGATAAGAATTAAAAAGCAATTTCCTAAATCTTTATGTGCATCTAGAGAAAAATACCAATCAAGAAATGATTTAAAATTTGCTACTGTACACATGTTAGAATGTATTAAGGTGGCTCACTACACCTTGAAATATTTTCTCAAATCAGCAGAAAATTACTTGATTATGATAGATATCATAATGGATAAGAAGTATTTAAGTCAAATAGGCAAAAAAATGTGCAATTTTGGAAAATTTAATTCAGTAAACTTGAACAAAAGCTCCAGGCGGATTCAAACTCATGATCTGCAGTTCAGAAACCCAATACTTTAACCACTGAGCTACGACAATATACAACCGAATCGAACGATATTAACAGTTTAACAAAACATTTAAATCGCCATCTTGTGACGTAGTGTCTTAAAAATTATAAGTCTGGGTGTAGTGAGGTACCTTAAAGAAGACTCTGAATTTGATGGGGGGTGTGGAGGATAAACATTTGATTTTAATCATTTATTGTTATTAATTTTAACTTGAATAGTTGGCAGAAAATAAGACTTCTGATGGTTTATTCCCCGAACGGCTACTCGCCAAAACAAACACCTAGTAATTATTTTAGGCAATTATGGGGTCCTCTAAGGGGGTACAGGTAGAATGTACCTGTATCCACCTGGATTCCCCTAATCAGTTAAATTAGCATAAATTCAGAAGAAATAAATGCATGTTTCTATAAATGTAGTAATACACATTTTTTAAACCTAAATCAATGTTGCAGTTTTCAGTCATTTTTAAAAAATTCTATTACTTTTCAACAACATGTATTACATGTATATATACTAGTATGCTGTAATTTAGTACCTTTTTATATCGAAAAGACTCAATTTTAAGTCCCAAGGTGAATGATACTGTGATAGTGGGTTGTCCCAAAGATTAACAAGTCCACTTAAGGGTTCTTCATTTATTCAGATATAGAGATTAAAGGATTCTATTGGCTATAGTAAACCACCTGATCATGTGCACATGTATTAAAGTGACCATACAGGTGAAATGCCTTAAGGCTATAAAATATCAGAAGCCACTAGAATAGATAATTAAATAATAATTACTTGATAGGTGCATAAAAGACAGGGAGTTATAGGGATAATAGTCTGTTTCTAAATATGTACATGTAAAATATAAATGAAATGGAGGATGAAGAGGATGATGTTGATGAAATATGAATAATGCATGAATTTAATTATTATCATAAAATGCACCCTATTACAATACCAATCATTTTATCTTTCTAATTATCCATGTATATTTTATAATTTTTGTTACTTTGATTAACATATCAGAATCAGCACCCATAATCAACCACACCACCCCAGTCTGAACCATTACATGTTATCTGTTTTAGCTCTCTCTCTCTCTCTCTCTCTCTCTCTCTCTCTCTCTCTCTCTCTCTCTCTCTCTCTCTTCCTTCTGGTGTTTCCATGCTTTTTTGTGATGAGTCCCTCTCCATGTGTAACATTTAACTAATTCTGATCATATCTCAATAGATCATTTGTCAATTATGCAAGGTGTAATGTGATTTTTTTTTTAAGAAAAACATTTTTTACCAGTTTATAAAACTTTTAGACCCCAAATTATATTTTAATTTTAATACATCATTCAACAATTAAGAAAAGTGTAAATGTAAGGTTTTTTTTTAATTTTAAGCAAAAATAAATGCAAGGTTTTTTTATTTTAAGAGAAAAAACTGTCATTTTATTTAAAGTCTAAGTAGGGATACATACATACAGAAAATTTTTCCAGGGGAAGGGGGGGGGCAACAGTTATTTGAGTTTGCCGGGGGGGGGGTCCGAAGCATTTTTTCGGCAATTTTTTTAATTAAATGTAATTTAAAGAAATTTGAGACCCCCCTCTAGATCTGCACATGGGATAAATGTTAATTTCATGCTACTATTTGTCTACCAGGATTACATTATATTTTTCAAAATCTTATAGCACATCTATAGGACAGTCCCTATCATATCTCAAGATATCATGTATCTATTCATTAAATCATAAGAGGAGTTCTGGGATCTAGGTTTTTTTAGGAGTGATAAACGTCAATTTTCTGCTATTATTTGACTCCCTAGATGAAATTTAAATTTTTAAAACCTTACTGCACATCTTTAGGACAGCCTCTATCATATCCCAAGATATGATGTGTCTATTCATTAAATCATAAGAGGAGTTCTGGGATCTGGGTTTATTTATGAGTGATAAACGTCAATTTTCTGCTATTATTTGACTCCCTAGATGAAATTTAAATTTTTAAAACCTTACTGCACATCTTTAGGACAGCCTCTATGATATCCCAAGATATGATGTGTCTATTCATTAAATCATAAGAGGAGTTCTGGGATGTAGGTTTTGTTTAGGAGAGATAAACGTCAATTTTCTGCTACTATATGACTTTCTGGATGAAATTAAAATTTCTAAAACCTTATTGCACATCTATAGGACAGCCCCAATCATATCCCAAGAGATGACAGAGCTACTCCAAAAGTTGTAAAAGGAGTTATGGGAACCATACTTTTTTTGCAAAAAAACGTCGTTTTTTGTTGCCCACTGATCCCTGTGTTGTAAAAAAAATTTCTGAAACCTGATCACACTTCAAAATGACACCCCCAATCATATTCTAGAAGATCATTTGGCTACTGCCAAAAAAAAATGACGTTTTTTTAATCAGATTTTTTGTAAAAAAAACGTCATTTTTCAGCCACCAAATGACCCCCAGGGCAAATTTGAAATTTCCGAAACCTTATTGCGCATCTATAGGATACCCCAAAACATATTCCAAAAGATGATTTGTCTATTGTTGAAAATGTAGGAGGAGTTTGAGGAAGAAGGTTTTTTGTGAAAAAACGTCATTTTTTACCAATTATTTGACCCCCAGGACTACCAGAGAATTTTTGAAACCTTTTTACAAAACAACATGATACCCCAAATCAAACTCCAAGAGTTCAGTTTGCTGGTTTATAAGATGTAAGAGCAGTTTGAAAAAGTAAAACGTGACAGACGGACGGACGGACGGACGGACGGACAGACGGAACAGGACAACAACAATATACCCGAACTTTCTTTAGAAAGTGCGGGTATAAATAGCTTTTAATGGTGATATTTATCATTTTGTTGGACAAGTGTCCGCTCTTCACTATATGCATGCGATTAAAATAGCTGACGTTTTACAAATGCTGGCTAACTTGTTTATATTTCATTTGCCTTTTTACTCACAAACTTCTTGTAAACAGGACACGGAAAAATACTTGGCAATCAACAACTGAATGCTTAAAGTGATACATGTAAATATATTAAAAATTTATCTAGTAACAAAAAAAAAACAACATGACAGCGATGGATAGAGACTCTGATCGCCAGTACATGAGTTATAATCATGAAGTCGGAACGAAATGATTGTTAAATAATTTTAAATACGAGCACTCTTTAAAATAAGGATTTTAGAAAACATAAAACTAAAACGTTTTTATTCATTAATTTTCTTCTAGCTATGTAGGAGGAGCCAAATAGCACGCGGCGCATGGCGTGATCTGTACTACTATAATACTTAAACTGATTGACAGGCGAAGAACGTGGTGTCCTAAAATAAAATCCCAGTCAAAAGACCGACTATAAAAACCTGAAGCGAAACAATGGTTCAGTGATAAAACTTTAATTTTAATTTAGTAATATAATTAACACACAAACTCTCTCTCTCTCTCTCTCTTTCTCTCTCTTCTGTAAGATAGAAAATCTCTTCCGTTAGATCGAAAATGGGCGTGCTGTACTGTTAGACGAAGACGTACGCAATTGTGTAGGTTTTCTTTTGTCTTGAACAGGTGTGAAAACCCCCGAGGGCATGTCGTTTTATACCCTGGGTTTGTTAATCACAGTGACTATACACAGGAAATGATCGCAACTTAAACTTAATATACACAAGAAAGCCAAGAAAGCATACTGATATAACACATTATGATTCAATGTGCGTTAAAGCAACTAACAACTTTATATAAAATTATATGTATAATTAGTTTATTATTTGAAGGAAAAACTGATTTATTAAGTTGATTCCCGACACTTATCATTTCACAACTTACGACATACACATGTACATGTACATGTGATAACAGTTTATGGCACTATGTAAAGAAAAGATTAAGGTCTAAAAAAGGAAATTAATAGATTAAAACATTTTTATAACTGTTTTAATAAAAATAACAGCGTTAAATTAGTATGTGTTACTTAATCCCGTATAACTAAAATCTAGCAAAATATTGAACTTATCTGGTCAATAAGCTGTATATGGAAGTTGCACGCTTATTGCATGGTACGGTACGCTTTTTTGGCCGTTTTTGGGTGGGTCTTGCATAAATTATATTGCACGCTTTTTGCACGGTAGGGTTCGCTTTGTGAACGGTACGGTACAGACCCTGAAACGTGCTACTACACCAGTTGCACGGTTCGGTTCGGTACGCTTTGTGAACGGTACGTTTCGTTTTGTGAACGGTACGGTTCGTTACTTGCACGGAACGGTACGGTTCGTTTTAGAGGTGTAGTAGCACGTTTCAGGGTCTGAAGGTATTTATAATCACCTGAGCAGTGTCTGTAGACTGATATGTATAATTAATTGACCAGTGTATACAGACATTTAGGGTCTTTAGACATTCATAATTACTTAAGCAATGTCTGTAGACATTTATAATAACTTAAGCAGTATCTTTAGACAGATAATAATAACTTGACTAGTGTCTGTCTATAAGCATTTATAATCCCATACCAAAAAAAGTTATACATAGTCATAACTTTTTTGTAACTAAACTGGTAACTTTTTTGTGCCTCAAATTTGAGGTACAAAAAAGTTATGACTGTTTTGTAACTATATTTGTCTTTGTCATTTTGAAGTATAACTAAAATGTACCTATATCACACTTAGAACATTTTCACTATAACTTTTCTGTGCCTAATTTGAACTTAGTCATTTTAAAGTATAACTAAAATGTACCTATATCACACTTAGAAAATTTTCACTATAACTTTTTTGTACCTATTTGGACTTTGTCATTTCTTAGTATAACTAAACTGTGCCTAATTCAGACTTAGAATTTTTCAGTATAACATTTTTGTAACTAATTTGGACTTTGTCATTTTTAAATGTTTGTTTCACTTTAAATACAACAAACTTAAACTTTTTTTGTACATGAGTATATTAAAGATTAAAAAAACAACCCACATGCAAACATACACACACAGTGAGTCTGTCTGACACACTCTCACACATTTGACCCTAATTATAACTTAAATTTTACTGCCTGAATTTCAATGCTATTATTAATACCCTTCTTTAATAATAACTTCTTTTTGAAAACTATTGAAGTTTCCTGAAGGTTTGTGTTTTTCATCTCCCCTTCCCTTATAATTCACATTACAGCAACAAAAACTATTGTGTTTTTGATAATTTTCAGCTAATTCCCTGCTCTCTTCTTCAACAGCTAGTACACACTGAGATAAGTGTATGTCCATTCATGTTGTTCAGTTATCAATGAAGTTAATTGCAGACCTTATTTATAAAAAGACAGGTGTGAAATCAGATGTGTGTATATACCCCAGCAAGCCCTCAGGCTGGGTAAGCCTTAATTCACACCTGTGTGATTGTCTCTAATTAATCATGCGTTAAGTCCAGCAAGCTCTATTAGTATTATGCAATTAAACAATGGACCTGATTAAATGCTTGCTTTTTCATGTTTATAAAAGAACATTCAATTGAAGCAAAAAAAGACAGATATGCATGTCTCTCAGTAAATGTGATGTGTCCTCTCAGTAAATGTGATGGGCTTGGTTGATTTAGTCTTCATAAATAAAACTAAATTTACTTGGGCAATTAATTTGTCATGTGAGTTTCATGTTATAATTCAGCATCATGATGTATATGCTTAGTGTTACTATGCTAAAAATGTTACAATTATGTGTCATATCTAATGAGAATTATTTTTATAGAATTCTTATGCATGGCTATTAATTCTTATCTAAAAATCTTTATTTTTCATAAAAAATGAATCAATTTGCAGTAATTATAAGATTATAATATGTAGATGAAAAACTTCTATAACTATAATGTAACTCAAAGTATAACTCTGATGTACCTAAAAATGTAACTCAAATGTGCCTAAATCTATCACTATAATGTAACTCAAAGTATAACTCTGATGTACCTAAAAATGTAACTCAAATGTGCCTAAATCTATAACTATAATGTAACTCAAAGTATAACTCTGATGTACCTAAAAATGTAACTCAAATGTGCCTAAATCTATAACTATAATGTAACTCAAAGTATAACTCTGATGTACCTAAAAATGTAACTCAAATGTGCCTAAATCTATAACTATAATGTAACTCAATGTATAACTCTGATGTACCTAAAAATGTAACTCAAATGTGCCTAAATCTATAACTTAAGTATAACTGTATTTGTTGTCATTTAAAACCATAACTATTTTGTAACTTTTTTATAACTATTTTGTGCCTGATCTTGATTTCTTTTATGAAATAAATTGTTGATAGTTATATTTTAGTCATGACTTTTTTGTACCTAATTACAGAGGCACAAAAAAGTCATAACTAAATGATGCAACTTTGGAACCGATTAGAAGTAGTGGTTCCAAAGTTGCATGACTTAGTTATGACTTTTTTGTAACTATTTTAGCCTTCAAAAGTCATGACTTTTTTGTAACTTTTTTTGGTATGGGATTCCTTAATCAGTGTCTGTATTAATCATGATGACTTATAAGGGTGTCTGTATGTATTATTTTATGATTAATTGACTAGTGTCTGTATGTATTTATGATTACTTGAGCAGTGTCTGTAGACAGGTGAGTGGGTTCCCCTCAGTCCTCCCCATGTTTACGTCCCCTAGGCCCCGGTTCATGTCCAGTCTGTACAGGTATTGGAACGGCCGCTGGAACATGGAGCTCCTAAACTCCGCACCATCAAACAACAGGTCACTCTCACCAATGTCTACCACAGAGAAACAAGCTGTGTTTATACCCAGTCAAAATAGAGGTTCATACATATTAACCATGGTTTAATTACTATGATGATTACCTTACTATAGTTTATTCCAAGGTATTTATGCAGCCCATTTGAAAGAATGTTAACATAGCAAGATTCAAATTGCAAAATACCACTTATTTTTCTGTTCTGAGTGTCATTGAAGTTGACCATTGAGATACAAATTTTCAAACTAGGTGAATTTTTTTTTCTTTTAATTCTGATCAAGACTGTGGGACTCTTGAAAGGAGAATAAGGAAAATTGGCAAGAATGCATAAATACCAAGTTAAACGAGCTTTGCTAATTTGTATCATATCTTTGTGTCTTGCCAAAAGTAATGCAAACAACATTTGACTGAATTGATGACCCATGATGAATAATATATTAAGCATTCTGAGGAATATTCAAGGAAACTTTAAATACCTGGAGCGTTCCCCTGGTATTTCTTGACACTTTCTAATGGAGAGCGACAGGTCACGTCTGGCAGAAGGTCCAGGCATCTGTGCATGCACTTTATATAGCCTCTCTATCAAAATACAATAGTAATGATTATTTCCCTCTGTGCTTTTGACAAAGCTAGGCTTCATATTCTTTATTGTATTCTTTTGCGTATTTTCATCTATAATTGATCGGCTTATAAGTCAAAACCATTTCATTAATTATGTACATAATATTACGTATAGTTTACTTTATATCTGTAGTATAATTGTATTTTTCTATAGGCTAACAATTTTTTTCAATATAAGCTAATTAAAGTTAAAAATTAACCATGAAATAACACTCTATTTTGGCAAACATTGAATAAATTTGTACACATTTTACACAAAATTTACATGTTTTTGACACCAGCCTATGTCCATTGTGGGAAATTTTGTAATGCTGCTATTACCCATGAAGATTTTTTTCCAATATTATGCTCCTTTGCCCAGATATAATTGTGTTTGACACACATATTAATTTATTTCGCTTTTGTCTTGTGTTTGTATTTGTAAAGAGGTAGAAAAAAACTGAGAACATCAAGATTCAAATCAGGGTATTCTTAACCTTAGGTCAGAGCTATAAAATCTAATTTACATTAAATTTCACACATAAAGTTAATACAATTAATTATCACTCTCTCTCTCTCTCAACAGACCTGATCCTGGTAGTCCCTGGCCAGAAGGGGCATGGTCTCCACTATGTAGAGGTCATAGGGCAGCTTTCTCCACACATGACCGGTGCTGTTGGTGAGACAGCCCAGAATCAGCAACTGGAACAGCAGGTAATCCACACCCTCCTGGACCTATATAGTATGTGTAAAAAAAATAATCTTAATCACAAGTAAGAAAAATAACGTAAGAACCTGCAAGACCTCGATTTTCACTGAGTAGACAAGCAAGTGCTGTTTTTTTGTCTCATTATGATAAAATAATACCAGGATATCAGCTTTCTATACCAACAGTGTCAGAAAAAAAGAGCAGGGTATGAAAATGCATTACGAGTTCATCTTTAAATTCAGGATGGGGTCATGAGCAAGATAAGTATAAGAGTGTTCCTTGGGTTTTTTTTTTATTTTATTTTAAAACAAACAAGCAGACATAATGATTCCCCCCAAAATTTGTTTGCAGGTGCTGTATAACAATTAAAATTCAAAAAACCATACCTCATGAGACAAATCAATGTGGAACAATCTGGGTTCAATTTTCCCAGGATGCAGTGTGTTTTGTAGAAGGACAGACATTATGCTGTCAGTGTTGATCTCCCTCTCATGGAGTGGAATGGACACCACTGCTTTATTAGTTCTTACAACACCAGAGTGGAGACTGTGGAGTTTTTCGGCCAACCTTTTCTTGTGAAGGGTTTTACCAACTCCAGCTCGCCAGGACTTCACCACTCGAACTGTGCAACTAGAATGTACAAAGTTTTGTACTACAATCATGTTTATGATGCTGAAATTGTCAAACCAGTTTCAGAATCTTATCATTTCATGATAAAATTTGGTAACAGAAACTTCAGAAAAGAATAAAATTTTAATCGAACTAAAGATATCTCCATGTATAAGCTGTTTTAACTTTTTTTCCCACTTAATATCTAACTTTAAAATATCAGTTTGAAGCTTTAACAACACAATGATCAAACTATTGTAAGTTATACATTTTTTCGCTACAGTAACTGTTAAAAAGACTCACTTCTCGTTGTCAGCCTCAGCTGATGGCTTTACACGAGGTTTTTTGGGGTTAAAGGTCAACTTCTCTTTGATGTATTCCGCCGTCTTTTCATGTGAGAGAAGTGGTATGGGAGGACGTCTGTACTTGTCCAGGGCTGCCACGATTCTAGAGTGGTTCTCCCTCTCTGTGCTACACACCACCACCAGTTTGTAGGGGATATCTACAGAATTAATCAGGATAATACACCTGATAAATTTGACTAATATGTACATTTATTTATTACAAGTAATTTGAACAATTCTGAAACTTTTTCAAAAGTAACTTTGTTGAATTTTCCTAAGGCTTTTTTATTTTTATATGGCATGAAGGTTATCTAGCAAACCTCTTTCTGTTGCTTTCTGCATGTGGTAGTCCAGTCTCCTCTCGCCCCTGTCACTGACATCATAGTCCAACAGATCCCCGCTGACAAGACAGTGGATTCTGTCAGTGGTGTCAAACACTGCCCTCCTCCAGAATATCTCCACCTACAGCAACAAAGCAGCAGCTTACCACATAGACTTAGTGTACAGATATTAAAGTCAAACACCTATTTAAGAGGGGTCAATGTTGTGGCCATTTTTAGACTGTATTGATCTCCTATAGAAAAAGAGCTCAGAGTCTATATAAAAAAAAAAAAAAAAAATTAGGAAAATTCCCAAATTTAAGAGTCAAAATTCATCAATTTTTTTTTTTTTAGTTAATAATAGTTTATAGGTAAACAAATCATATTTATCTCAAACTTTTAAATAGATCTGATTGTTGATTTGTTGACCACCCAGCCTCCTTAAATGTACAGTTATGAACATTGTGCAATACAAAACTTTATTTTCCACTACAATTTTCTCTAAGAAAATGTACCAAATTGAATGGAACACTTATATAAAGATTCTTTGGCTTCAACCCCCCTCCTAGCTTTGACCTAATGTTTTATTAACTTAGGGCCTAATAAGTGCAAGGAGATTTATAAATTATGACGTTTTGATTGAAGACTCCTTTATTTTCTTCTTGTGGCCCGTTATGTAGTTTATAATTTACATGGACACTGTTGAACTAGATCCATCAGTTGAAGAACATAATAATATGTAACAACAATATATCACATACAGATGTTTTCTTGTGAATATTCATTTTACAATACTTAGACAATTGTCAATAAAGACATTAGTACTTTTGTTATAAATTGTTTTTGGTGAGATCCACAAACATAATTACTTTAAGCACTTTGAATACATTATTAAAGGCATGCACATCGATTAAAAATGTCTTCATTTATTGGGTGCATATGATACAAGGGAACAGCTGGGTTTTTTTCAGTATTTTGTGCCCAACTTGGGGAGTGCAAATTGTAAACGGTTGCATACTATACACAAGACTTTAAAGTACTTGATAACCATGAGTTATAATATTTTTTTCCCACAAAATAAAATCTTTGATGTCTCTTTGCTTGAAGTTTGTCTCAGTCTTAGCATAAGTATTTGGATGAACAATGTCTTTCCATTTCAGACATTTGGTGAGTGAGACATTACAAAATATCATAATACATTGCATCAACAAAATAAAATATTTTTCTAAACCTCATCAAGTGTGGTATGTGGAGTGCACATCAGGATCTCATCCGACTGAGGAAGTGGCTGATCTGGATCATGGCTGTATATTGTGAGTACTGTGTTCAGAATCTCATCTGTAAAACCAAATTATTTAATTAGACAAGAACAATAAAATAAAATAATTAAAGAATTCGCATGACTATAAAGTATATAATACATGTATAACAGTGATTAAAGATCAAAATATTTTTATTGATACCTTGAGGACAGAGCAGAAGATTAGGAGCACCTCTCTCAAACCCAGGTATTAATGGTCTGTTCACTGTGAATGTTTCTGAAGAAAAAATAGTATACCAAATTAAATGATCTCTTGCATTTTTAAGAGAACTCTTAGATCTAACATCTAACGGGTTACGAGTCTAAAATTAAAATTAAAGCTCATCTGACCACTTGAATTATAGTTTTTACAAATTTAAGCATCCTCCTTAATCTTACTGACCAGTCTCAGCGAGTCTCCTCAGAATGATCCCGAGATGTTCCACACTGAGATAATCTGACACACTGGAGGATATGGAGGACAGAAACTCACACCACAGCTGTTCCAAATCCGGAATCAGAGTGTCCTCTTCAGCAGTTCTGCAATAACATTATATCAAAATCATATTCTTTAAGGTGGTATGGGACACCTCCATGTTGTGATGCATTATTTATGAAAATAAACAATAAAATCAAGAATAATTTTATAAATAGATTCTTTCCCAAATTGGTCATCTAACAGCATAGCGCAGTGGTTAGAGGGTTAACTACAGATCTGTTATTTATGAGTTCGAATCTCACAGGGGATTTTAAAATTTTTACCTTTCCAAAAATATTTGAAACTTTTTTGCTTAAATAATGTCAAAATTGAAAATTCTAAACCGGTGAAAGTATTTTAATTATAATGTACTTTAATCCACATTATTATCGACAGATGTCCCATACCACCTTAAAAACCATTTTAATAAAACCTTACTAGTAATTTCATACCAAAACAAGAGCAGGTTATCTGAGAAATTAAAGTTCAACAGAAAAACAATTGAACAATGCACGAGTAAACTATGACTCTTAAAAGGCTCATTGATAAGTTTTTGATTTGTCTATCACTCTATACAACTTACTCTTTGTCGTAGTGTAGTCCAGACAGGATGTTCTGTGTGATGGTGGAGATGGACATCCCAGGTTTTGTCCAGCCCTCAAACTCCTCAACCTTGACCTCCACCTGGTCCTCGCTGACTTCTGTATCCATATCAACCACTCGCATGTCCTCATGCTCCATGCACCACACAACTCCTGTAAATCAAAATCATTTCACTAGTCAAGGTAGTTTTTCACACAAAAATTATTTATTTTTCATGATTTTAACCTAGCTAGGAAATGTAGTTTCAATCGTTTTAAATTTTCTGAACATTGGAGAACTAAGTTAATACATGAAAAGCACAGAAAAGCATTTACAAGACACAAATGGCTAATCTACCTTCATCAATTTCTGCTGGATCAATGCCCGTCTTCAAAGCCTGTTTAGCTAATATTTCTGTATAACCAGAATTCACAACTTCTGCAATGAACTTTGCAATAGCTTTGGCCTTGACATTGCCTTCTTCATTAGGGTCGACATCCTCTTCTTCCTCTTCATTGTCTTCCATCTCAACTTCCTGTTCAGCCTCTTTTTGAGATACATCACTTTTGGCCTTTTTCAAAGCACCAATCAAATCCATTTTGGTACAGTCATGTTTTACAATGGATAACAATGGATAAATGTAATCTGATGGTTCAACTTCTCCTCCCATTAAAACCAGTTCCTTTTGTAGAATGACCATTTGGTCTATAGTAAAGAAGTTCAGATGTTGATACTCATCCCTTTTGTGGTCAATGTATTTCAGCCATTCTTCCAGGCACACTTCCATGAACTTTGCCAGTCTAGGAATAATGGTAGTAATATCTTCTTCCTCATTTCTCCGACCTTTTAATTGGGTGCATCCCTCCCCACTGCCAAATCTGACAACTGCACAAGCTTTCCTTGCAGGATCACACAGAAATTTAGCTTGCCAGTTTGTAAACAACACACATCCAGATGACACAAGTTTAATATAGACATTGCACAGTCTTATTATTGCATCCAATACCTGAAATTATGATAAAGTTCTTACATTATACAGATTATCTTTAACTTAATTGCTAGATCTAATTAAATATCATAATGGGAACCTTGACAGTTGGCACAGTAAAAACACTAACTTACATAAATTTCTGTTCATTCAAATTCATATTTATCATTTATCTGTTCTATATGTTTTATCATAATTATACCTTTAAAAACAATCATAACATATATATATTTGAAAAGCAAAGCATTATATTCAAAAGAGGATAACATTTCCATGAAAGTTTTTTTTAATTTACGATTCAACATTTTTTTAATGATGATTATGAAATTTTTAATAACTTGAAGCTGTAGTTTGTAGATTTTTAAGACCAAAAGTTGATCCATTTCCATTATGAAACTTTTATAGCATGATTATGGATTGACATACCATTCTACAACGTTTACCTGTTGATCTATTCTCAATCTAAAGTTTACATAAAAATAAACGCTTAGTACAAAAATAAAAGTGTATAACAGGTGAAATAAGTATCTTACAATGGTGAATCGTTCCACATCGTCCTTGCCCATCTCTGCCTTGCCGGCCACCAGCATGAGTTTACTCTGTAGTTCCTGCAGCTCTTTGTATTGGTATCTTTTTGGGAGTCGGGATCCTTTCTCATCTTTTTGAACATGCAACTGCAGGACATCGTCAATAGTCTACAAACAAAGTATTCATGTCAAGAATATCAGTGTAATAAGTTTGTCTGTTAGATGCCCAGGAGTATTGAAAATGATTTTTAAAGATTGTTTTAAACTTTACGATGAAATTTTTAAATGAAACTGGGAGGTAGATCAATGAATTTTTCCAGTCAATCTCCCCAGATGTTTCATCCAGGATTCAATCAAAAATAGCCTAGCAGTATTAAAGTTCAAAAGTAGGTCATCCATTTGTCAATGACTAGGACAGCCAATTAAAAGAAAATAATTATATAAACTTCCATGACTTTCTTAATAAACTGATCAATTATGTAGTCCTAAAACAAGTTGAGGGGAGTGCAGCGACAGTACCGGTTTCTCCTTGTGAACATTTGGATCTATCTTCCCCACTACATATATTCCTATGGAATTGATGGCCTCTGCTTGTCTCATGGATGTCACTTCTACCGAACCTTGGGCAGATTTCACACTGTTCAGCCATTCCAACTGTCTTTTGGTGTCTTTCTATAATAGATTAAGAATATATTTTTATAAAGTACTATTAATGGAGAAATCTGAAGTTTTCCATAATGATTGCAAATTCCATTTATTAACACATACAGATAAGAGTTATTAAACTTAAGATTACTAGTTTTAATGGTAACTGCGGGTCAGTTTTCAGCTCCTTCCAAACAAGTTTGCACTTGTCCAAAAATCTGATGTAATCGCACTGATCATCAAGGTTGAAAATCAATGGGGCATATCCAGTGGTTGCTGCATGAAGGAGTTTCACTCTCGCGACCTCCAAGTCACCTTCTCCCGCTGAAATACTGGCCAGGTCAACAAACACCTTCAACTCCTTCAAACCTTTTTAATTTGAAAAAAAAGAAACTTTAAGATAAAATTAATTAAATATAAAAAAATACATATTATTAATAAAAATTTGCAGCTAACATTCTTTTCTTACTTATGGTTTAAATGAAAACAGCAGGATCACAGAATTAAATACATGTACTAGCATATTATAAGAAATCTACAGTTACATGTACTTCAAGCACAAAGTTTTTTTCAGTGTCAATACATGTATTTCCATTCACCAACAGCCATGAATGTACTTGTTATTTTTTTATGACATCTCAACTGCATTTCTAAGTGGAACTGTGCATGGTAATTTAAACTATAATAACCAATATTAATATTTTCTCAAATAATAATCTAAATATCTACAGCATTTTAACACATTACAACAAAAATTCTAACTTACTTTCCATGGATTTTTTTAACCAATCGATGAGTGTTTTACAGTTGATGAACTCCTGAAGACATTTTGTTTCACTTGGTCCTATTTCTCTCAGGATATCGCAGGCTTCCATCAATGATTTGTTGAAGTCGCTCATTTTAGAATCGGAGTCTGTACCCTGCACCTACAAGAAAGATTAAAACTTCTCATTGTAAAGCCGATGAAAATCTTCACAATGCAGGAAAAATTAGCTTCTCTCTAA